>OX438897.1:23383837-24662682 GCA_949316265.1 Diarsia mendica
GAACATAAGTTATAGTCATACCGAAGCATTTAAATGGTACACATCTGTCAAAGAGAAAATAAGAAAAGCGAAGCCTTTACAAATTATGGACGTTGAATCGCCCTGTAAGTATTATTAAAGAATATATTATATCTTTTCGTGTTTTTTAGTCCTTAGATTGTCAAAGAAGACATAACCCATAAAATCTAGGAGAGTTGGTTGGTTGGGAAGAAAAGGCTGTCATAGAAGACAGTGATTCTCGATTCTTCTTCTTAGGGTATTGATTGCAAAAAGTTCAAATGTGTTTAGCCCAAGAATGCGAAGGTACCGCCACAAAGCATAAAAAATTGTGACAGTACTGCAGTTGCCCATTCCAAAGGGTAGATCTCTGTGGAAAAGAATGGGCAAGAAACTCCATAAAACTAATAATAATCTAAGCCCATCCTTGCTTCGATCGGGGGTCCATCATTTTAAGATCCGCCAAACCTCTGATAGGACTCTGAACTGAACTCTCAAACCACCAATTTCTTCCAGCACCATCACCTCCACTATGGTTATCGCGTATATTCTCGTCCTGCATAGTGCAAGGTTGCGCGGAGCTACGGTCAGTAACCATACACGCACGCTTGATGAGCGAGAGAGCACTCGGCTTTGGATGCAGCGGCGTTAAAGTCAAGCTCGATCAGCTGTTGGAGACCAGAGGTATGTCATTATATTGAGACTGGTTCTTCTAACTTAACAGACAGATGTGTTGCTGGGGAGTTTGTTCCGCCACTTCTGCTTCCCAGCTAAAACACTAGTGTCGAAGGGTGGGCATTTTAGGGACTGTCTCTTGTAAATAAATTTTGGCGTTCGAAAATTGCTCATATTAGCCTAGTTTGCATAAATGACTTTTGATTTTGATTGGAACAAAGTCTACAGCTAAAGTTTCTCTAATGGATTTCGGTTTCCCCATGTTTTATTTAAAGGAATAGGGATGTTTACTAACTAAAAAAAATAGGATTCTAATTATTCCGTCTGTTAGATTATCGAAAAATATTGGATACGTATTTTTTGTTTTATCAAATCAATAACAAATTACGAAGATAAAACGCGTCAAAGATTTGAGTGGGAGGTGGTGACGTCACTGCTCGCTAAGAAATGTCATACTAATGTCTTAGAATATGACGTCACACGAGTTAGAGCACTGTATCGTCTTCATTGTTTGTTTACGAGAAAAAAGAAAAATGTGTCCAATATTTTTTGGAAATCTATCTGACGGACTAATTAGATTTTTTTTGTTAACATCCCTATCACCTGTATAGCGTGGACTGCAACCTTGGGCAAATGTTCGCAAGTGCGACGTGAGTGTTATTGGGCTTTTTCTGCAGAAATGTCTCAGTAGCAGCCACGGAGTCCGGATTTGTGCCCGGTTCATGGCAAAAGGTTCGTCCCCTTTTACATGGAACTTAAACATAACTGGCCAAATGTGTGTGCACTATTAGGTACACCTCTGCCTAAGCCTTCGGAGATACAGGCGTGATGTTATGTGTTACCAGTCTAGCGATTTGTACGATCACTATAGTGCGCGCGGAACTAGTTGGCCGCTCCTTAGGTTGCGACAGGGGTGAGGGGGCGGGTTGCCTACAGCTCGCAGACAGTGATGACCAATCTCGAGATATCGTGAACAATAATTGTTCAATTTATTGAAAAGAATACTTAGATAAAAAATAAAAACTTGCCTAAGGCACGGCCAACTAGTTCCGCGCGCACTATAGTTAAAGTCTCTCCATTTCTAGAAGAATGGTACCGTTGCGCGGTAGCCCGGCAAGCGGTAGGGGGTCGTCAGTGGGGGGCCGAGCTGCTGGTGGACGGCGGTTGGGTGGCGTGCGGGCCCGCAGCCCTGGGGCTCCGCGCGCCACCACCCAGGAGGAACCATGCGTGGGGAGAGGCGCTGCTGGCGGTCGCATTGGTCAAGTGGGCTTCACATGGACCTAATGATTCCAAGGTATTATATAGTTCACGCCTTATTTCTTCACTTTTCTGGTCTGTTGTAAAGTTCTGCTTGTCTAAAACTAGCTTATAAACTGGATATGTTAAAGTATGGGATTCTATGCAAGAGTGAGTGATCACTTCCACCGATAACCCGTCACCTCAAAAGCAGGAGTATCTTCTGGGCAAGCGTATTCAATCCATCACATTCCGTCAACTTCGAGGTCAAGTGCAGACTCGACAGTAATCAAAATTGCGGCTTTCGCGTATATCATTTTGCTTTAATCTTACTCCAGACTTTAGGTATTTATCATTGCCCGTCGGGGCCGCGGATTTTTGTACTAGATAACGTGGCCTCGGCGCAAGGGCAAAGAAGGAACATGGGTTCGGTTTTTAGTCAGTAGAAGTCTGACACTCCCCTTCGCTCTGCCCAAGAGCGGGGGGGTCATTTGATGATTTTCCACCCACCCAAAAAAGGTATTTATCATTGTATCAGTATGAAAAAATCCTGCTACTTATTAGCTTGGTTGCCTGTGGTGATGACATATTGCACGGGAAACCTATATTTTTATTGTTCCACAGGTAGAAGCCATGGTCGACTGCCTCCGCCTAGAATGGAGCCCAACCATAGCCCAGACCATCATATCCCTAGCCGACTGCATAAACCAGTACAAGTCTTCAACTCCTCGCATCCACCATGTTGAAGACTCACAGGACCCTCCAGCAAACATCTCGGTGAACGTAGCCTTATCTCATATCAACCTGTTCCTGATTGTGAACGAGGATATGTGCCTGATGACCAGGATAGATGCTGTGACCTTGGAGAAGAATGTCTGTAAATCTGGTGCGGTCATCTCTGGGTTGAAGGTTGTGGATATGGTGCCTTATAAAGGTGAGTTGTAGTATTATTTGTTTGAATAACTTGCTTCGTGACTATTTTTTTTTTTAAAGTACTCATGAATAATTTCTATACAAGCCCGCCACACTATTCCCAAGCCACTGTAACTCCTGTAAGCCAGAATCAACCGTGGCGACCACAAGAAAAGCGCCGAGACAATGAAGCTCGACGAAGTCCCAGAGAAACGATTTAACTGTCTTGGATCTCGCAACGAAATCAATCAGAGAAGAATAGCGGAGGAGTAGGAAAAACATACCTACCCTATGTTATTCCCAACTTGCTTCATATAATTTTAAAATCTCACATTACCCAATAAATTCTAGGAAACGTCCACTGCCAGCGCTCAGACGAGATCCCAACCACATTCTTCCACGTAAAACTAGCAAGAGTCGAGTACACACTATCCAAAGAGAGATACTCAGCCCTCTTAGATTTGCAGTTCATAGAGAATGTAGACCTCGAGTGGAGTGCGAACCTCCACCTCAAAGTCCTGACCTTCGTGAGGGCTGTGAAGGAGTTTCAGCAAGAGATGAAGGCCAGGAGAAATGTCGTTGTGAAGAAGAAAGGGAGTGCGCTAGATTGGAGGGTCGCTTTTAAAGGGGAGACGAATCTGGGGCTGATATTGTCGAAGGAGAATAATATGCTGTTTGCTACGGGTGAGTTTTTTTGAAATATTTTGTTATTTCGTGGTTTCGATTTATGAAAGAAGAATTGTAGTTACTACTATAAAGTATTCTGTGCAGGAAAAAGTAACCGCACTGATTTGTAAACTTCCTATCAAATATGGAAATTAGCTGCTGAAAAGTTTTTGGTTCAAACCAAAACAGTTTCAGAATTTTGAACATAAGTTCGTCGAAAATCTCAGAGAACGATTTATTACTAGTTTATTTTTCAATAAAATCAAACAAAAAAAAACAGTAGGAACTATATCTCTTTTGCCGATATGACGTTTCTTCTCTTATCAATTCCTCCTATTATAGACGATATGACGATAGCCTACGACCACGAGCTAGGCCTATCCATCCTATGGAGCAAACTGAACATGATCCTGAACGGAGACGAGGTCATCATGGTGGAGGGCTACTGTCAGGAGCGCGCGGCTGATGACCATGATGTCAGGGTCGAGAGGAAGGCGAATGAAAGCTTCGCACTTGCTTGGAATAAGGTTTGGTAAGTCACCATCATGGCAATCTGCTGTCTAAGTGTGTCTCTGCCCAAATAATGGTCAAGATCTTTCAAGGAAACCCCGAAAATGTGTGAGGCAGGCTGGCGACATTGTTAAAGTATCGGGAAATTCCGCGAAAAAAGGAGGGCAATCGGAAGTGTGGAGACTAGAACGAACAAAAGGCTGCCACAACCTAATTTTCATAGATTTGTGGCAGGATTGGGGTTTTCCTGCTGAAATATAAACACATTTTTTATTTTTAATAAAGAGTGGTGTCATGTTTTGCCGTTTCGCTATTATTAAATTCAATATGGTGGAAGGCATAAGAAAAGATAGCATAGATGAATATTGTGTGAGGAATGATATGAAAGAGACAGAAGTAAATGCTGCCGTGACGTCTGACACCGGAGAATGGAAGAAGAAAACGTAAGTAGAATGAAAAAAAAAGAAAAAAGAAGAAGGTGGACTTCTTTCTTCTTTCCTTAATCTTGCGAATGTCATTTGAACGTTACAAATCGATTGAGAAAGTTACATAATTGAAATCGAATGGTAAATCAATAAATACGACGGCACGGTTGACGGCACGGTTGGCGCAGTGGCTCAAGCAATGGACTGCTGCGCTGCGTGTCGCGGGTTCGATCCCCGCACGTAACAAATATTTGTATGACCTACAGATAGTTGTTCCGGGTCTGGGTATTTGTGTATGTAGTTTAAATGTATGTGAAGGCACCCACGATACAGGAGAAATTCCTAGTGTGGGGCAACGTTCAAAAAAAAAAAAAAAATTGGTCAACCTTGTTTTGATTTACACTCAAAGCCTGTAATATATTCAGTCTATGTTGGATGTGTCTATGTTACTCTTACCTCCCAAGGTCAGTTCGAGTGGACTCCATCCGCATGGTGTTTCCCTACAAGCATCGCTTCGCAGAGGCCGTGCAAGGTGACTTCGTGTCGCTCTTCAAGTGGATCAAACTGGTGCACGGCATCAAGAAGAAATCTTTCACTGCTGAGAGTCCGTTGCCTAGTGATCTGCATATAAAGGTGATTTAGATTGTAACTGCTTTCTAGTATTTTCAGCCTGTGTTATGTCCCGTGCAAAGAAACCGACTAGACCTCATGTTCTCTTACAAATCCTTTTATAACACAAATATGGACTAATGCTGCCTGTAGGCATCAAGCTCTTCCTATTGGGACTATTATAGACTTCGTACATCTGCCTCGATAGCGCTGGATGTTTCTAGGATATACGTTGTGGTTAAAACCTTTACTTATTTTAAAAACTCATTATTGGATCTCAAGATTTTTAGTCTTGGTAATTTTTTGGTGATCTTTAACATTATTTGGCATGCAAGCATATAATTTTTATTATTTTTTTATTATTTAATATGGGCTTACTCTTGACGTCAATCTTGCCCTAAGGGCAGAGATGAGGTCGACGATGGAACGAGCTTACCCAGAAGACCCTTATTTATTTCTAGTACTTCATAGTTAGTGGAATTACTTCGGTTGGTAAGAATATTTTTGTTTGTGTTGTCTAGATTGAAGAGCTCCTAATAGAAATGAGCGACGATCCGTTCGAGGTGAAGCTGCGAGATAACTACGAGCTCTTGGAAGACGAATACAAAGAGAGTCAGAAACGACGTACCATGCTCGATGCAAAGGTATGTGTTGATATATAATACTTTGTAACAATTTTTTTCCGCAGCTGCGCCTGCGCAGATTTCAAACATCCATGTCATTTACAAAAATCCGTGTAGCCGTTTAGACGCAAAAAGGTAATAGATAGACCGGCAGACAAAGTTATTTTTGCATATAGACTGTTAGTGGGATTTCCCCACTAGATGTTAATAAATAAACAATTGATTGTATATTTCAGCCCAAAAAAATCGTTTACCAGCAATATTTTTTGCGTTGGGTTACTTTATTTGATGAACAGAATGCTTGGTTGACGGCTTTGTGAAGGGTCCGTTTACTTTACACCTTGTATAAAGCCCCAGCTTTCACCAAAAAAAAATAGGTTTTTTATGAGTATATCTTTTATTGCTAAATGGGCCTGCTCTTGATCTCGGCAGCGAAGGGTGAGGTCTATGACGGAACGAGGATGCCCAGAAGAGGCGTGTACACTCTTATTTGCTCCACAGGTCCAAGAACTCTGCAAGCCCCACCTCTTCCTCCCAGCCGGTAAGGTCGAGGAACTGTACGCAGCGTTACGGCAGAAAGACGCTCAGATCTATGTACAACGATGTCGCGCCGCACCACCACCACGCACACGTCTCACCGCTTGCTGTCTGACGAGGTTCTCGCTGATAGCACTCGCTGATACCACCATACATGGGACTCAGAATGCGACTGCGAAGCTGAGGGATATTGATTATGATAGGTGAGTGCAATAAGGGTGATTTTAGCGTATGCGTCTCACTGCTGCTGATGACTCCTCTGGCTCCTGACTCATAACGATTATGGTTACCCATTCTATGCAAGCAGCCTTGGATTATTTTTATGTAAAGCTTTGGGATAGGCTATAGTACAGCAGTAGCCCTCTTCTAGATCCACTCCCTCACCCTTCTTCTTGGTCTTCTTGTATTTTTTTGTTTTTTAAAACTTTTATAAAACAATTGGCTTAAAAACTACCTGATAAGTAAAAAATACTAAACATTCTTCAAAAATTATTATAATTTTTATATAGTCCATGGCCAGAAGACGGCATCGAGTTCACAACTCTCTGGTGCCGAAGCATCAACATGAGCTGTTCTCAATGGCAGCTGCTACTGAGGGACTTCCCGCAGCCACTGCTCAGCATGAGCGAGCTGAAGATGTGGGGAACCCTGCTGGCTGCAGAGGAACAGGCTCCACCACGAGGCAAGTCCTGACTTTGTTAAATTATATCGAGTTGAACTTGAGACTTCTCGTTACCTTTTTGCACATTTGAAACTTTGCCGAAAGGGTTATTGTGGTAACCATTGCAATTGCATTTACTTTGAAAATGCGGTTGATCGTTATACTCTTGTCAGCTTAAAAGTTATAATTATAATTCTAATAGAGCTTTGGGTTTGTTTCAAAAATAATGACTTGTACTCGTAAAGAATTCGATAAAGAACATAATACACAACATAATAAGAAAAAAAATAGACCTTATCCGCTTTCCATCCGGTTTGAGCGAGGTCAAGAGCACGCCCATTTCGCAAATAAAAAAACATAATAAACATAGGGACAAAATATAAAAATCAACGTTAATTTTATATGCATTTAATTAAGTGTATAAAATAGTATCACATTGTATAGAAAAAGAAAGAATAACAGTCATTTAAATAACAGAAACAGTTGTACAGTTGTCAGTATACGACTATGAAGAACAACTTCAGTAATGATGATAATTATGGTGATGAGGCACGATGTGGTGGGTGCTGTGCTTCACCGTGGCGTGGAAACTGAGGAAGAAACAGAGTATTATTACTTCTGCTGTACAACTTTTGAGAGAGATTTAGTGTTTCACGGACAAGTGTGGGAAGGACACTTCCCACTCGCTTATGGAACGCAAACATGGTCATAATTGACAAAACGTCGATAGTCTGAACTCGGGGTCTGTCAGCGAACAAAGGAACGAAGAATGCTCGGAGCCAAATTTCTGACCGTATGAAGAATAGCATACTTCGTTCCAAAACACAAATTGTAGACGTATGCAACACAGCAGCCAAATGGTACTTGGCAAGCTACATCTGACGCATGTAACATCAAAATTGGGTTGAAGTGGTTAAAGATTGGATTCCGGAGGCTTGACTTCTGGAGGATTCGGCCCAAATAGTGGAATAAAAGAACCGGTGGAAAGAGAAAATGAAGGCCTTTGCCCTGAAGGTTGTCACAATAGGGTTATAATAATAATAAATCCAAGCTACATGATATCCAGACGTGGTTCTGCGGTATGTCATTGCGTTTGCTGCTCAGAATTGTACCTTAAACCTCCTAACACCTAAGGTAGATCAGTTTGTACTCACCCGGTGTGGTCATCACCGTGGTAGTCAACATGTCTGTAGCCACCATCGGGCTCCTGCAGAGAGTAGTGCCCCTTCACAACGTCACCGTCGCGGTGCTCGTGCTGCGACTTGTGGTCGCCCGTGTGAGCGTCCTTTACTTCGTAGCCGAACTCGTATTTAGGGTAGGTCTGGAAATAGAGATTGTAGTTTAGAAGCAGAAGTGACGAACACCGTGTGATTTTTGACATTGAGAATCCGTCCGCTCTATAAAAAAGACGACAATTCCTTATTACATATAGGATCATTTGGCATCATAAAAAAAGTTTTTGTGGAATAGTAGTAAATTGAATACAGATTTACAAAATCTTTGTATGCAGATCGTAATTTCTGTTTTTTTACGGACAGTCTCCTATAGACGTTTTCCTATAACTACAGCTGCTAAAGTTTACTACCCCATCTCAAAACTAAACCCTGTATAGCTCTGAAAAGGCAACATGTAAAGAACTAAGGAGTACTGTTACAAAGCCCTAATACAAATTTTCACGAAGCGTGTCCTGCCTGTTCTTGTACATGACAGGAGCTGGACGCTACTCGTCGCGAAATGGGCTCATTCAATTTAAATTGACATCGACACGCTAAGAAGAAGAAGAGAAGAAGAAGATTAGTCTTGTAACACCAGATCCAACTTACATAGTAGTCATGATGGCCGTGTCCATGATGTACAGGCTCGTGATGTCCGTCGTGACGGTGGATGTACTGGGACGAGTGGCCGTATGCGGAGACCACGGCAATGGCTACTGATAGCACACACACAACCTGAAAGATACACATTTTTGTTAGTGAAGGATATTATTGATACAGAACTCGGTAGAGATACCCATACTAATTTGACATACAAGGTTTGATTGCAGTCAGACATCGAGACAGGTGAAACTAAATAAAAGTTTGTAAAAAGGGTCGATTCAATTTTAGCGTTTATGATAAAGAGAGAGTGGGTATTTTTTAGGTGTTGTATTAATTAGTAATTACATAATCATTTTTTTTTTCATATTTACTAGCAGTATGTTTATTGTGCTTGTCTTGTATGTATTAATAAAACTCCATTGATTTGTTATGAGACCTTTTTGGAGCTATGGATATTTTCGAATAAGTTCTGGCATTGAGACCTATTTTGAGTGTTCAACAACTAAAAATATTACAAAAGAAATCAGAAATAAATAAATTCTTTACCTTTACAAACATTTTGGAATGTTGTTGTTTAGAACTGTCGCTACTCACAAACTGATACATGTCACCGAAATCTCAAGTCTTATATACAGTTTAAAAAAATACAGCCAAGGTAGTATTGATTTCACTAGAAATTATATCGAGCGTTAAATTATGCACGATACGTTACGCATTGCGACTATGTCGTAAGTTGTGTACTAAACGCAACGCGTGCGGGGAGTCAAGGGCAAATGTAATTGTTTTTATTATTGTTGTTATTACATATATTTTTTAAATTGGAGTAGTTATTAGTGTTGGTTATTGGTTACGTTTTTCAGGGCTAATAGAAATCTGTATGAGACTATTAGGTACTGATTTCTAGACTTTGTAGTACGTATTAGCCTAATTACTATGACTATAATGTCAGCATTCAGCACAAACGTAGTGAATAACACCTCAAATACAGCTAGTGTTTTGGAGAAGTTCTCTAAAACTTGTAACTGTTTCCTAGACCTAGAAATTAGGGCACCTAGCGGCCATAACCACGAGTTGTCGGATGGTTTAGCGGTTATCTTGACCACAACTGGTCACCCTGTAAAAATGTTTGTTTGGTTTATGTTTTGAAAGGAGCATGGTCCCTTACGCACCCATTCCACTACCAAGAACCAACGAAGAAGCATATAGGTGTGGACTCTTTTCCCGCTCATGAAAAGGACCGAAATTCAGAGGATATGGAGTTCGTGGCTCAATAGTAACAGTACCTCGGGTCGATCTTTAGGTAAAGTCGGGGACCTGGCTGGCATTTGTAGAGCTTTGACAATCGTTATAGGTAGTCAGTGGCCCGACAGTCTGACAGCCAGTCTTACCAAAGTGTGTTACCCAGTACGAACTGGGTTGTGGAGGTCAGATGAACAGTAGCTCCATGTAATGTGCTGGTATTATTTATTTATTTATTTAAACTTCTCGCACACAAAAAAAGGTACAAAGGCGGACTTAATGCCTTAGGCATTCTCTACCAGTCAACCAAGGGTGGTGTAGAGATTAGATGGCAGGTGCTCTTTTGCATCCGGTTACTGGAAGACGAACCTAACTAATTTGGAAAATAGCGAAGCAGATAATGATGAGAAAGGAACAGAAATCATCCACAAAACGTTTTAATTGCTATATCTAATCACCACAGTCACACAGACGCCTGAGGGAGCACTCATCATTCCCTGCTTACTACAAAACCTTGATTAACTTTTCCAGACATGGAAACCAATCTTCATTTTATAAAATTTCCTTTTTCTTCCCCAGCCGTCCGCACAGTAACCATAGACCAGGGCGTGCCGTGGGGTGAGCAAGAGTTGGAGCGCAGCATGATGCCTCTCAAGTGGTACTACGACCTCTGCTGCGAGATGTCTGAGTACAGCTACGCCTTCGGACCTTGCTGGGAGCCTGTGATTGCGCATTGTAATTTGTGTGAGTATTTTATTTTTGTTAACTATTATTATTTAATTAACTGACTTCGGATACAAAATATTTGTCAGATATTTAAAAAACCCTATAACAATTTGCCAGAGCTAAAACTGAGTATAGGAGTTTACGCTCAGTATTCGTGCTTACCACTAGACAGAAATTGTAGTTTTGAGAATGAATTTTCAATAGAAACTGATGCAAAATTTCATACTGTAAGACCCAGAGGCTGTTGTCTGTCAACGCTATCATTAAACTTAATATTTTAACTACAAATTAGATAATTTTCTTTCAGCATTCGACCAAGTCTCCCGGCCATCATTAGACCCCTCAGCCCCCCTCTCGTTCTGGGACAAAGTCCGTCTGCTGATGCACGGCCGCCTCACCATGAACTGCGCCAAGTTCACGTGTCTCCTGCACGTGTCTCTCGACCCCTACAACACCACGGAGGAGATGGAGGTCACCTGGACTGATCTGGTGCTGGACTGGACTAATGGTAAGGGTTTTGTGTGCTACTGGATTTTCCTAGTTTATATAGGACTAGCTGACCCACGCAACTTTGTCTGCGTATCTATATACTCGTATAACTTATAACTTTCGTCGATAAATCAACTATCCAACCAAAATTATTAAGTTAAATCGTAACAAACAAAAAAAAATACCTTTCCTCTTTATAATATTAGTTTAGATTATACTAAAATGAGAATTACTATAGACATCTCTTACTGTTAAATATACGATGTCGATAACACCCTGTACTTGTAAACATTATAGTGCAGTAAATATTTTGAATTTGAATTTCCCGGAGGCCAGCCGGAATCCCCCGTACCTACATTGCGACGCAACCCGCGTAATTATTTTTCCGCGCGGGTATTTTTACATTGCGATATCTTCTAAGACATTTGTATAAACTGTATAGAGTTAAGGGCACAAATATTCTATATTAAATTTCCGTTCTAACGAACACGTTTATTTAGATATAGATTAATACCATATGGGTTAAATAAGCTTCGCAAAAAATAATTCTTTTTAACCTAACATTTTAATAGTGAAAAATGGTTACAGTGAGTCAATCTTAAAAGATAGACATATGAAAGAAAAGAAAGAAAGAAAGAAAAATTGTTTATTTGACGACGACGATATGCTGTCGCGGACTTTTTTTTAGAACTTTTAAAGAGGAATAATTACTTCATACATGATTTTCTCGTAACTTAAACCGTTTTCGCACCGCACGCAACGGAAGCTCTCAGAAAAGAATTTTCTTTTCCCGTTTTTGCAACATTTCTCAATTATGCTCCGCTCCTATTGGTAGTAGCGTGATGTTATATAGCCTATAACCTTCCTCGATAAATGGACTATCCAACACAAAAAGAATTTTTCAAATCCAACCAGTAGTTCCAGAGTTTATCGCGTTCAAACAAACAAACAAACTCTTCAGCTTTATAATATTAGTATAGATTCATCATTTTCTGTAGGTTGCTACTGAATACTGGTATACAGCTGCATCCGGTTAGACTGGAAGCCGACCACAATATAGTTGGGCAAAAGGCTAGGCAGTTGATGATGATTTTCTGTAGATGGGACAGAATGCCAGTTTGTGCCCGATATGCGGATGGCAGATCTTACTCTTCTATTTTTTTTTGTATTTATAGTGTTTACAAGCAGATCTTCCAAAATCTAATTTTTTTGGTGTATACACCCTAATTAACATCACAAACACAAACAAACATCTACAAACATGTCCTGTTGAAGTTATAATGCAACAAAACCCGTTTCCCGTCGTTACAATAACCACCTCCCAACTCGCAAAACTCAAAGCTCAAAGTCACCCAAAGGGCAATGGAGAGGGCTATGCTCTGAGTTTCCTTGCGTGATCGAATCAGAAATGAGGACATCCGCATGAGAACCAAGGTAACCGACGTAGCCCGAAGAATCGCCAGACTTAAGTGGCAATGGGCAGGGCACATTGCTCGCAGAACGGATGGCCGATGGGGCCAGAAAGTTCTGGAATGGCGACCGCGAACCGGAAGACGTTGCGTTGGAAGGCCTCCCACTAGGTGGACCGATGACCTGGTCAAGGTTGCAGGAACCCACTGGATGAGAGACGCACGGGACCGGTCAATGTGGCGACGCCTGGGGGAGGCCTATGTCCAGCAGTGGACGTCTTTTGGCTGAAATGATGATGATGACCTCGCAAAAGTAGTCTGTACTGCCCTAATTTTCTACCTTAGCAGTTTTACTACATTCTTACTACCGACTTTACCCACTGTTGGGTTTAGGCCTCTTTTTGCCTCTTTCAAGCTCCAAACTCTTGTATCAACCACATCCAGGATATTAACCCTCCATTAATTCCAGGAAGACTCGGGTTCCTCGGCACGTTGGACGTGTACGTGCGCACAGCGAGCAAGTACGACGACTGCCGCGTGCTGCGCGTGCCGGCCTTGCGTCTGTCCGTCAAGTTGGGCTGGCAGTGCGTGGCCGAGCCCCGGGACCACCACGCGGTGGCGCCCTGTGCGCCTACCAGGCTGCCTGAGTATTCTAGTAATCAGGTGAGCTGTCCGTCAAGTTGGGCTGGCAGTGCGTGGCCGAGCCCCGGGACCACCACGCGGTGGCGCCCTGTGCGCCTACCAGGCTGCCTGAGTATTCTAGTAATCAGGTGAGCTGTCCGTCAAGTTGGGCTGGCAGTGCGTGGCCGAGCCCCGGGACCACCACGCGGTGGCGCCCTGTGCGCCTACCAGGCTGCCTGAGTATTCTAGTAATCAGGTGAGCTGTCCGTCAAGTTGGGCTGGCAGTGCGTGGCCGAGCCCCGGGACCACCACGCGGTGGCGCCCTGTGCGCCTACCAGGCTGCCTGAGTATTCTAGTAATCAGGTGAGCTGTCCGTCAAGTTGGGCTGGCAGTGCGTGGCCGAGCCCCGGGACCACCACGCGGTGGCGCCCTGTGCGCCTACCAGGCTGCCTGAGTATTCTAGTAATCAGGTGAGCTGTCCGTCAAGTTGGGCTGGCAGTGCGTGGCCGAGCCCCGGGACCACCACGCGGTGGCGCCCTGTGCGCCTACCAGGCTGCCTGAGTATTCTAGTAATCAGGTGAGCTGTCCGTCAAGTTGGGCTGGCAGTGCGTGGCCGAGCCCCGGGACCACCACGCGGTGGCGCCCTGTGCGCCTACCAGGCTGCCTGAGTATTCTAGTAATCAGGTGAGCTGTCCGTCAAGTTGGGCTGGCAGTGCGTGGCCGAGCCCCGGGACCACCACGCGGTGGCGCCCTGTGCGCCTACCAGGCTGCCTGAGTATTCTAGTAATCAGGTGAGCTGTCCGTCAAGTTGGGCTGGCAGTGCGTGGCCGAGCCCCGGGACCACCACGCGGTGGCGCCCTGTGCGCCTACCAGGCTGCCTGAGTATTCTAGTAATCAGGTGAGCTGTCCGTCAAGTTGGGCTGGCAGTGCGTGGCCGAGCCCCGGGACCACCACGCGGTGGCGCCCTGTGCGCCTACCAGGCTGCCTGAGTATTCTAGTAATCAGGTGAGCTGTCCGTCAAGTTGGGCTGGCAGTGCGTGGCCGAGCCCCGGGACCACCACGCGGTGGCGCCCTGTGCGCCTACCAGGCTGCCTGAGTATTCTAGTAATCAGGTGAGCTGTCCGTCAAGTTGGGCTGGCAGTGCGTGGCCGAGCCCCGGGACCACCACGCGGTGGCGCCCTGTGCGCCTACCAGGCTGCCTGAGTATTCTAGTAATCAGGTGAGCTGTCCGTCAAGTTGGGCTGGCAGTGCGTGGCCGAGCCCCGGGACCACCACGCGGTGGCGCCCTGTGCGCCTACCAGGCTGCCTGAGTATTCTAGTAATCAGGTGAGCTGTCCGTCAAGTTGGGCTGGCAGTGCGTGGCCGAGCCCCGGGACCACCACGCGGTGGCGCCCTGTGCGCCTACCAGGCTGCCTGAGTATTCTAGTAATCAGGTGAGCTGTCCGTCAAGTTGGGCTGGCAGTGCGTGGCCGAGCCCCGGGACCACCACGCGGTGGCGCCCTGTGCGCCTACCAGGCTGCCTGAGTATTCTAGTAATCAGGTGAGACTTTTAGCCTAGCAACCTTCTTGCAGATGTCCACTATGACCGATTTGGAGCGCAGCGTGGTGGTTCGAATCATGTCTTGTCTTTTGAGACCCAAAATGGTGCGTTCCTTTGCTCCTGGACAGAACTTCTGGGTCTCAGTGAGTGACCAGGTCTGAGGACCGTAGGTTAGGACGGGCAGAATGCACATGTCTATGATTTGGCGCTTCAAGGAGATCAGAGGATCACATTAGCGTCGTCATGGACCAGTAGCTTTTTTCGGTAGGGGGTGTTTGTGTGAACAACATCAGCTACGCGGACGATATGGTGGTGCTGGGCCCGACTGCGAGGTCAATCAGGGAAATGCTGAAGGTATGTGAGAAATACGCCGCTTCACATGGTCTGTTGTATAACATTAAGAAAACCGAGTTCATGGTCTTCAAGGCCACCGGCAAGTGCACAGACACCACGTCTATGATAACTTTGAACGGTGCTAATATTAAGCAGGTCCGAAAGTTCAAATATCTGGGCCATATACTTGTCGACGACCTTAAAGACGATGATGACGTGGAGAGGGAGCGCAGGGCCTTGGCGGTCCGCGGGAATATGCTGGCGCGCAGATTTTTTCGTTGTACCGATCAGGTCAAAATAACATTGTTCAAAGCGTACTGTCAGGGCCTGTACACGGGAAGTCTGTGGTTCAGCTGTTCTCGGGGGACGCTAAATGCCTTGCGCGTCCAATATAACAATGTTTTCAGGATGATATTGAAACTCCCTCGTTTCTGCAGCGCCTCGGGGATGTTTGCCCAATCGGGGACAGATGGCTTCCATGCCATCATCAGGAAAAAGGTGGCATCGCTTGTGAGGAGGATTCGGGGGAGTGACAATAGCATCCTGAAAGTCGTGGCTGAGGACACGAGAGCTCCTGTGCTGAGGCATCTCATGCGGAATCATTGTCCTCATGAGATGCCTCGTAAGTACATGACTCACTAAATTATACGAGTATCCGATAAATTGTTACTAATCCTAGTGTATAAGTCATTTACTAACAAAAATGGATCTTATGTTGTCCCAAATAAAACGATTATTATTATTATTATTATTTTTCAGACGTTTTTGACTCGGCAATTTCTCTTTTTTTATTTTTTTATTTGTGGTCAGCTCTTGACCTCGAGGCTTCTTGCATGTTTTCGAAAGATACGAACTGTTCCAAGTAAATATTCTTATCGACATAATGTATTTCTTGCCCTACCTCGACCCTACGCTTAGTATTTTGAACATAATTAAAGTATGGATATGCTTACAGGAACATGACTCATACAGAGCATTCCGGTCGCAAGGATTGGATCTACATCTCAGTATGGAGACGAAGCCGGTCGATAAAGAAGGGAACGGTCCTGTATTACTGTTGTATGGCAGTACACTCAGGTAAAGGAAAAAAAAATCTTTAACAGAATTTACTTTGTTTTGCACTGGTATTCCTTTCCGTTTAAAACAATCGGAACTATCTATATATCTATCTACACATAAAATTTAACTATTATTAAGACTCTTTTCAGAACTGGCCATTCTAAATTAAACTTAGTTTAAACGCACCTAAAGTTGATATTTGTTTAAATAGAAATAACATCGATTGGAAACGGATGTCGAACGTCATATGGCGATGGTATTTTGTTTATCTTTATTATATGTTTTTCTTCCTATCCTCAGGTGGTTCGAGAGCTTAAAATTGATACTATCAGGTATAACTCGCCCGACTCGTCGCGGACGTATCTTCAATAACGTGCGTCCGCGCAAGCCGCAACTGTCTCGTCACTATAGAAACGTTAGCGTGTCCGTCACACTACACAATTTACAGGTAAGTTCTTAATTATATTTATTTGAACACGATGATATTGTTCTTGGAAACGTTGTCCCGGGCTATTTAATTTTGACTCGTTTCATGATCACTTATGTAAGCTACAGTCCAATAGGAACTGTATTGTAAGAAATATAAAGTTCACTGATCATTTAATTGTACGTCTGTGACTCGTGTCGACTAGCGAGCAGCTTTAACCCAAAAGCAAACTTATTTCCGATGATTGACGAACTTATCCCTTTAATTTTGCAAAATAATAGACCTCCACCCACATATTTTAGTTACTGCGCCAGCCACCTCCCTTTTAAAGTCGGTTGAAAAATACCTCTCTTCTCCTTAGAAAAGTCTTTTTCTTTGGCCAAAAGAAGCATTCAAATCGTCTCAAATAATCTCGTTGCCTTGTGACCCGGTGGTCGTGGGTTCGATTCCCACGGGAAGCATACTTTGTGAAGTTGTTTCCAGGTTGGTTAGGACATTGCAGGCTTGAATCACCTGATTGTCTGATAAAAAGATGGTTCCGTGCTTCGGAAGGCACGTATAAGCCGGTGGTCCCGGCCGCCAAATGGCGGTCGTCAAACCATGTCAGAGGCCCTTGCGGCGGTTTAGAAACTCTGACACTAGGGTGTGTGGGGTCGTCAGACCTTACTGCCCACACGATAAGAAGAAGTCTCAAATAAGAAGGAAGAATACTTCAGAAACCATAAACTTCTTCCCAAAGGTATTCTACTGGTCATCATCATCTCTCCAACGCGGCATCGAGATGCTAGGGGTCAGAGTCACCTGCGGCTCCAAGCACCGTCTCTCCCTGGTGGCCACCAATGATGGACTGGTCCGAAGACCCAGAGCCAACTGGACCACGATATATATGAACTGTGATCTGAATGATGCTGAGATCTGGTTGAAGGCCTTGGCTGCTGATGAGAGGGATGGCGAAGAGGTTGGTTATTTGCGTTTCTGTGAGATAATAATAATTATTATTGTAGAATAAACGCTCTTTTGATCTGGACCTTACCTGGAGCTTTTAGTTACGGTGATATTTGAGGTCAAAGTACCGATGTTTTCACGAGTTTTTTGAAATACAGTCAGCCCAAAATTAGCGACGAGTTTAGCATTTTCAATTCCGACCATTAGATCCTGTAACGGAACAGGCTGGACACGAAATCAAGTGTCCCATAGTCTTTGGTACAACACCACATCATATTTAGGGCTACTTTGTTTGATATACATATTGCTTGAGTTGACGGCTTCATGAAGGGTCCGTTTACACTCTGTATATACTTTGATTCAACAGGATAAACTCTTCAAAGACCTGTTCAAGATAATATCGACACGGATTTTTCTAGATATATGTCATTTTATTTCCTCTCCCAGTACTCAGCCCCGCGCGTAATGGAGAAGTGCTACTGCCTGTCAGTGCGGCGCGTGTCGTACGGACGTGAAGCGGGCGTAAGTACGGTCGCGCCGCCCACGCACCGGCTGGCCGTGCACGACCTACGCGGGGCATGGACCAAGCTGAATAGGGACCTGGCCTTCGCGCTCATTGATACTTATATGAAGACTCAGGTAGGTCAACCACAAGAAAATTATAATTGATCAATTAAATCAAGTACATAATAGTGCAGTAGTAGTCTTAGTTTTAAGTGATAATGATTATGTTCAAAAGTGGATCCAAAAATCCAAACGTTGCGTGGACACTATCGTCCCATTTCCATCCTGTCTACATTGTCGAAACTCTTTGAAAGGTTAGTTCATAACGAAATTTATCCTGTACTCCACGTCATCATCATAATTCAGCAACAACATGGTTTCGTTAAACGTCGGTCGACAAATACCAGTTTATTATTATTTTCTAGCTTTTTGTTTGATTGTGTTGACAGCCGTGTTTAAGTGGATGCAGTGTATACAGACTTTTGCAAGGCTTTCGACAAGGTAGACCATGAAATGCTTCTAAATAAAATAGCGTTCAACTGAATTCGTGGTAATTTTTTGAGGTGGTTCACCTCATATATCACCAACCGCAGTCAGAGGGTTGTAATCAATGGTCACCGATTTAATATCTCACAGGTGACCTCTGGTGTGCCTCAAGGCTTTATACTTGGTCCCTTTTTGTTTATTTTGTACATAAATGACATCTGCCAATGCTTTCAAAATATATACTAAGTTTTTTATTATATGCCGACGAACTAGAGGTATATAGAGCCATTAGACAAACAAGTGACAGCCTTTTGCTGCAGCAGGATTTGGACCGACTCTCCTGTTATTGTCAGGAAAATAAGTTGCAACTAAGTTTACCCAAATGTAACTACATAACTGTTCGGTACAATAATGGCAACCGAACAGCTCAGCACTTTTGCCTGCATGCATTTCCATAAATGCATGTATCGCAACCATCGCCCGTTAGTGCGTGTTCAGATACCAATCGCGTAACTCGAATCAAACCATCTTAGTGCTAATTTAGCTAATAATTATTACCATTTTACCATTTAATAGTACTAGTGCACAATATAACTTTGAACCATATTATTGCGTATCATTAAACCAGTGTTCGTAAACCAGCAACCAAACCAACCATTCCGGTATAAACTCAACCAAATCAACCAATCTATCAACCAACAATAGAAATAGTGCTAAACCAAGCAGGCACTATTTTCTACATGGTCCTTCGAGCATCAAAGGACTCGGTTCGCGAAGTACAGTGAAGTGTTTGTGCGCCGGGACCTTGGAACCAGTGTGTGTTTTACCAATTTGTATTAGGGAGTGTAAAGTAGGCAGTGAGTTCCAGTTGGAGAAATTGGGCAGCTGTCGCGTAAGAAGAATATAAGGTCAGACCAAACCATTTTATACACTTTATTTTCACTCGCGTATTTAGCCGACCGTGAGAATAATGGAGCAGTTAGCAGTCAGCCAAACGGAGGTCTACGACTCTTTGGTTAAACTTCTAACTAATATAAAGAAAGACGGAGCTGAACGAAAAACCATTGATTATTGCAAGCGGAAGTTTGAGATATTAGAAAATTATTGGAGAGAGTATCAACGTAACCATAGGAAGTGCTGTGAGCTTGCAGACTTTAACCATGTGTATTTCACCAAGAATTGTTTTGATAAGGCAGAGGAAGTGTATCTGTCGATCAAGCAGCTAATCACCAAAATCATGGAGCACTTGGTGTCAAAACAACAAGAGCCTCAACAGCCTCCGCCGCCGCCGTCGGTAGAAGCAGGTCCTTCGAAGCAAGCACCCCATTCGTCTCATTCACAGGCACCAAAACAGCAACGTAGGGAGGAGTGTGAAGAAAGTAAGCTAGAAGGAATGATAAAAAAGCAAACCATCAACTTTAGGGCGTTCATGAGAACAGTAGCTACCATAGAAATCGACCAACTGCAGAACAAGTGGGAGTTCGCCGACGCACTAAAGTCTCTTCAAAGTCGGTGGGCTATTATAGATAGCTTGCACTGGGACATAGAAGGTGAAAACGGAGAAGAGGATGTCTGGTACCAAGAAGAGTTCAACAGGTACGAAAAAATGTATAACGATTTGAAGAAAACCATCAACTCTAAAATGTGGTCTGTATCGCATCGTGACAAATCTACTCCACAGATGGATATACCAACATTTCAAGGCAACTACCACCAATGGACGTCGTTTAAAGACTTATTTACAGAAACCATTCATAAAAATCCATCGCTATCAAACGCACAAAAAATGCAGTTCTTAAAGAGTAAACTATCAGGAGAAGCTGAGCGTCTAATACACCATCTTCAGATTAGCTCAGATAACTACGAGGTATGCTGGGAAATATTAAACCACAGATATGATAACAGTAGACTAATTTTCACGTCTCATGTCAACACATTACTGAACATTCCTAGCATGCAGCAACAATCCATCGGGACCATCAAAAAACTACATGACATGACCAAAGAATGTCTCCACGCTATACAGAACCTAGGAGTAGATATCACCACCTGGGACCCGCTGTTGGTACTTTTGTTAGCACAGAAACTTGACAGTGAGACCTTCGCTGAATACATCGAGTCGGTGAAAAATCCCAGGAATTTACCAGTCCTTCAAGAATTCCTAGATTTCTTGGAAAACAAGTTTACGGCCTTAGAAGCATCAAGACGTAAACATGAATCGAATAACCAAAAGACGAACATCCAACCACAAAACCAAAATTACCAAGCAAACCAGAAGAAATACTATAGTTCAACTAATAACCAGCAGTCATCAAATAAAAATTATTCAAACAATATGAAAAACCATACGAAATCGCTACATGTGTCGCGGTCAATCACCTGCGCATTGTGTAACGCTGACCACGGGTTATGGATGTGCACACAATTTTTGCAAATGTCCGATGAGCAAAGACTAAAAAGTGTCAACCAGCTAAATTGTTGCACGAATTGCCTATACAACCATTTAAATAAAACTTGTTTATCGAATAAAACATGTCGCAAATGCAACGGTAAACATAATTCATTATTGCATGATGCAATTACAACCAAAACCAGACCAAACGCATCAGCAAAACCAAACCATAAGGTGCAAACACTTGCAACATCACGCGTAAACAATGAGGAGCAAGCAGCAGCCTCAACCCACGTATCCTGGGATGATGTGTCCGAGACACTTCTAGCTACAGCTTTAGTAGAAGTCCCAGGACACAATGGCACATACCATAAAATGAGAGCTTTAATTGACCAGGGTTCTCAGATTTCGTTAATAAGTGAGAAGGCGGCACAAGTATTGAAAATACCAAGATACTCTTGCAAAGGAACCGTATTCGGCATAGGAGAAAAAGAAAATAGCTGCAAGGGAGTAATGACCATACGAATTAAATCAATTCATAGTGAGTTCGCCTTAGAAGGTGAGGTTCTTATAATGAACAATCTTATCAAAAGCTTACCAAATAAATCATTCATAAAACCAACGTGGCCTCACATTCAAAACATTAACTTGGCAGACCCAGAATTTAATATCAGCCGACCAGTGGACCTACTGCTAGGAGCAGATGTGTACTGCAAGATAGCTTTAGGTGGCCTTTTGAGGGGCGATAGCGAGGATCAACCAATAGCACAACAAACGCAATTAGGATGGTTGCTTTGTGGGACAATGACACCACGCTACGTGTGTAACGTCGTTCTTCACAATACGGACGATTTACGTAGATTTTGGGAAAATGAAGACATCAACCAGGCGACTGAAATGTCCACCGAAGATCATGAATGTCTGCAATATTTCCTGTCAACAACAGAGAGACTAGAAAATGGGAGATACCAAGTCCGACTACCATTCAAACCAGAAACCAAGGAGCAACTAGGGGCTACTAAACCATTAGCATTGGCACAATTCCGCAACTTAGAGAGAAAGTTAGAAAAACATCCTGAATTGAAAACAGAATACACCAAATTTATGAACGAGTACCATAATTTAAACCATATGATACCGTCAGCAATAAGTACGAAACACGAGTGCTACCTACCACACCACTGCGTCACTCGTGCTGAGTCAACCACTACAAAGTTGCGTGTTGTGTTCAACGCATCTGCTAGACCATTATCTGGACATAGCTTAAATGACATCATGTACCGAGGTCCCAACCTGCAACAGGACCTGCAGGAGCTGATTTTAAAATGGAGGCAGTACCAGTTCGTTTATACTGCTGACATTGAAAAAATGTATCGACAAATAATGGTACATCCTGAAGACCAGTCGTATCAGAAGATATTATGGAGGGACTCACCATACCAACCTATTCAAACATACCAACTGACAACCATAACTTACGGCACAAAGCCAGCACCATTTTTGGCTATGATGTGCTTAAAGCAACTAGCTGCCGAGGAAAAACAAAATTTCCCCGACGCAGCAAAAGCATTAGAAGAGTGTTTCTACATGGACGACTACTGTGGTGGAGCAAACACCATGGAACAAGCAAAACAGCTTAAATCAGACTTAATAAAACTACTCAGCAAGGGGGCATTTAATTTACGAAAATGGGACAGTAACGAACCAAAACTACTCGCTGACTTAGAAAAAGATATGCGGAACCAGCAAATCTACGAGTTTAAGCAGCCAGACTCAACGAAGACATTGGGATTAGGATGGAACCCGCAACAGGACAAATTCATCTTTGACTCAAAACTGGAGCCAGCATCATTACCAAAACCAACCAAAAGATCGCTTCTCTCCGACATATCAAAAATATTTGACCCATTAGGCTGGCTCACACCATTAACTATCACCATGAAAATACTATTCCAAAGCGTCTGGTTATCAAATCTTAACTGGGATGACGCGCTACCAGAGAATATAAAGAACCAGTGGTTGAACTTAAGGGAAGAATTAAAAGACATCAACACCATAGAAGTAAAACGATGGTTAGGAACAGAGGAAAACCATAGCTTGCAACTACACGGCTTTTGTGATGCGTCGAATAAGGCGTATGCCGCTGTTATATATTGCAAAGTCAGTAACCAAAATAATGCTAACGAGGTAACTCTAGTCGCCGCAAAATCAAGATTAGTGCCTGTTAGCAAAGACATATCAATACCAAGGTTGGAGTTAATGGGTGCCCAACTATTATCGCAGCTGATGCAAAAAGTACAGACTTGCTTACAGTCGTATAACCAAGATATATATTGCTGGAGTGATTCAACAGCAGTATTAGGATGGATTCAAGGAGATCCAGCGAGATGGAAACCATTCGTCTCAAATCGCGTGAAAGCTATAACCAAACTAATACCAAAAGAAAAGTGGAGTTATGTAAAAACCAATGAAAATCCAGCCGACTGTGCAAGCCGTGGACTGAGAACCAAACAATTGAAAAACCACGATCTGTGGTGGCAAGGGCCATCATGGATTCAACCATTCCAAAACCATGACATACTACAAGCCACCTATGAAACCAGCTTAGAGATAAAACGGACTAACGCAGTAGTGGCGGAAAATTACCAGAAAACAACCATGACCATACCAAACATTATTAACCATTTATTAAACAAATTGAATTCATTCGCAAAAATTGTACGCGTTTTTGCATGGATAGTAAGATTACCTACTACCAAGGCAGGCCGTCAAAATTATCTCACATTACATGAACTGCGTCACGCAAAACTGCTGATTATAAAAAGTGTGCAACATATGGAGTTTGCCAGCGATGTTAACTGCCTAATTAAAAACGGAAACGTGCATTCGAAAAGTAAACTTTTACCATTACACCCTATAATAGACCAAGACGGTATTCTGCGAGTAGGGGGCAGATTAAGAAACGCACAAATAAGTACAGACATGAAACATCCAATCATATTACCACACAACCATCGACTTACCACGCTAATCATCCAATATGCTCATGAGCTCACCTACCACGGTGGAGCGCGACTGACTTTGTCAAACATTCGGCAAAACTATTGGATTATCAGCGGATATTCTGCTACAAAGAAAGTCCTACGACAGTGTGTTACATGCAAGAAGCAAGAGCCCATCCAACAACATCAGCTCATGGGTGATCTACCACCATCCAGAGTGAACCCGGAATCCACCTTCCACCATTGCGGCGTCGACTACACAGGGTTTGTGGACGTAAAAGCAAACAAAGGACGCGGGATAAAAACTACCAAGGGCTACATAGCTATTTTTGTATGTATGGTGACGAAGGCTGTGCATCTGGAACTCGTCTCAGATTTAACCAGCTCAGCTTTCTTAGCCGCAATAACCAGAATGGCGGCACGACGCGGGGCCCCACGTCATATTTATAGCGACAACGGAACCAATTTTGTGGGAGCCAACAGAATGCTGCAAGAAGAATACGACCATCTTCAAAATGTTTTCAGCGAATCATTCTTTAGAGAGATAACAGAGCTACAAATTGAATGGCATTTCAACGCACCTTCCTGGCCTCATGCGGGAGGACTTTGGGAAAGAGCCGTGCGAAGTCTCAAATATCACCTCAAACGTGTGATTGGACAACAAAAACTTACATTTGAGGAATACACCACACTACTATCGAAACTGGAAGCTTGCCTTAATTCACGACCACTTTGTGCGCTATCAGAAGACCCGGAGGATCTTAATTTCCTCACACCAGCCCATTTTCTATCAGCACGACCAGGTTTAACCATAATTGACACAGCAGACGACGCCAGAACCAGGTGGCATCTAGTGTCAAAACTATTCGAAGATTTATGGAAGAGATGGAAAACAGAGTACTTAACTCAACTATCAACCAGAACCAAATGGTTGAAACAAAAGAAGAATGTCAACGTGGGAGATTTAGTAATGATACATGACGACAACTTACCAGCAGGAAAATGGCCAATGGGTCGTGTGATGGAAGTCCATCCAGGAAAAGATGAACTGGTCCGAGTAGTCACTCTAAAAACTAAAAACGGCTACATGAAGCGCCCAGTAGTTAAACTATCAGTGCTACCTTTAGACCAAACGAAACCAACCATACCAGAAGAACAACCACTACATCAAAGTACTGAATCCGAAAAGACACCAGATAATCGCCCGCAACCAAATACCAGAACGTACAGTACCTATCCCAAGATAGTAAACCTTGCACTAGCACTGTTACTTTTCTTAGGTATAATACTACCAACAACAGCTTCATATAACATCACGCAATTCGATACCAACAAAACTTTGTACTTTGACACTGTAGGAAAAGTACAACTAATTCGAGATAAGTGGAAAGTAGTCACATATTTTGACATGTCTCCATACTGGCAAGGGGACAACGCCATCAAGGACTTTACGACCTATCTCGACAGAACATGCGAAACAATTATAGAATCAAGTCATTGTCATATGATACTCCTACAAATACGTCACGATTACAATGAACTGCAATACTACAACCAGCTGTTGCTTAGCCAGCATTACGGCGAGCGCTTGCGAACACGGCGTGGCCTTATCAACGCTGTCGGCTCAATTGCTAACTCATTGTTCGGAGTATTAGACGAAAGCTTCGCAGAAAAATACAGACAGGACATTGAACTTGTTCATAGTAATCTGAAACACCAAGGTCAGCTATGGAAAAACTTGACCTCTATCGTCGAAGCAGAGCATAATATACTACAGAGAACTGAAGCCATAATAGCAAAACAACATAAAACCATAAATAAACATTTGACGGCTTTAGACAACGCTAACAGTAGGCTGCAAAAAGAAATTGATGTGATGACAATACAACAAGACTTCACATTAGTCTCTATAGCTACCATTAATATGATGCAAAACTTGAAACAGGTACAGGAAACCCTAATAGATACCATATCGGAAATATACCACGGCCAAATCAGTCTGCATCTACTGACACCAGCGCAGCTCAAACGAGAGCTACAAATTATCTATGGGCAAATGCCACAAGATTTAGCACTACCAATCGAAAACATAGAGACAGACCTTCAACGCATCTACAAGCTACTGAGAACAAAAGCGAGAGTTACCGAAAAATATGTAATTTTCGAAATCACATTCCCGCTCATAGCAAGAGAAAGTTACCAACTATTCAGGATAATACCAATTCCACAACAAACCAATTACAGTATGACTACCATAACACCAATATCAGAATACGTCGCAGTAAACCTAAAAAAGGATGCCTATTTCATACCAACCATACATGAACTTGACACTTTATTAAAAGTAAAGATATCACACTGTATTCTTTACAACAGCAGTCCAACCAATTATTTTTATCACCACAACTGCTCGTGCCAGAGCTAGACCAGATAAACCATATTGTGAACATCACAATACCAACGGAAACAGCATTACCAGAGGACATGAGTCTAAATAGATCTCTATTCATTCTTGGAGAACAAATTAAAACATTAAAAACCACCAAAGCAGAAGTAGATGACGTATCAATCCATGACATCCACCAGTATACCATCGTCTACATACTGTTGGGAGTTGTACTATGCGCGGCAGCAGTCTGGATCTGGAAAAGAGCGAGTTGCTGCTCGCCTTCTACGGCCAGCCGGGCCCTTTACAAAAAATAAAACTAAAATAAACTACACATATTTTATACTTTGTACAATGCCCCCCTACATAAAGTGGATTCTATTCTCGGTGTTATCCTTGACTCCAAGCTTTGCTTGGACTTACATTAGGAAAGATTGTTAGTAAAGCGTATCAATTAATATACTAATTTGTAACGCGTTCGTCAGTTGATTTTAAAAATCCTTCTTTCTATATTTGAGGTCGCGGTATTTGTAAAAACCAACCCACATTTATTTCCCAAACTATCCGACTTGAATAACCGAAGTATACGACACGCCAATACGTTATGTGCAAGACAGTCTAAGACAGCTCTCATGCATAATAGTAGATTGTATCATAAGGGAGCAAAATAATATTTTTACGGCGAGGGCGCTTTTTTGAATCCAGAGCGAAGTGAGGGATTCTAGAGTAGAATCCCGAACGTAGTGAGGGATTCTTTAGTAGAATCCTGAACGTAGCGAGGGATTCAAAGTACTTCGCCCGAGCCCAAAATATATTTTGCACCCGAGTGATACACTCGACTTTTCATCACCCTCTATGAGAAAATAAAAGGCGCCTCATATTTTATTGTAATATTATTATTTAATAAAAATAGAGTGACGACACGTTTAAATCCATCAGACATATTAATTACGAATATGTGTCCAGTTTTACGTCCTTATTAAGACAACACGTTACTAAACAACCTTCTACTCCATATTAAGAAATTGTCGTATACCTTTAAATATTTCTCCCGGGATTTCGTAGGGATTAAGTTTTGTATGACGTTATTAGCTTCTATTTGTATTGTTTCAGGAGTTAATGCACTCTCACTTTCAGAACTCGACGTAGAGCTCATTTTTTTTGCACAAAATACAATAAAGTCCGTACCGATTATTATAGTCCAAGATCCAAGAGCAATCAGACATAACTTATTTTCACACGGATGAAACCTGAAGTTTTCAGTAGCGTCTCGTGTGCCTTGAATACCTACGCGCTTTGTGGAACTTGCCGAGTGACACCTGGGCAGGTACCAGGTGAGAAAGGTGACTAAAAATAAGAACTATTTAACTTAAATTCACATGGCTGATTTTTATATATGTCATGTAGAATATTATTTTAAAGTAATATCATATAGTGTCAGACACTTTTGAGTGACCAGAGTTTTTGTCAGACGCTTTTAAGCTTGGTTTTTGAAGCGCCTGACCGATATAGCATGGCAATATCCCGATCAATTAGCTTTAAGTATTAAATCATTAGGAGTTTAGTATTATTTAAAGCGTCTGTTAAGCAATACGGCCGACGGAAAGTGTCTGGGAGTATTTGCGACTTATTTTTAAGGATAATTCCTAAAATATACGTAAAAAACAGCTTGGAGAAAATACTTCACGTATTTTCTCCAAGCTGTTTTTTTACGTATATTTTCTACTCCCAGACACTTTCCGTCGGCCGTATTGCTTTACAGACGCTTTAAATAATACTAAACTCCATATGATTTAATACTTAAAGCTAATTGATCGGGATATTGCCATGCTATATCGGTCAGGCGCTTCAAAATACAAGCTTAAAAGCGTCTGACAAAAACTCTGGTCCATCAAAAGTGTCTGACACTATATGATATTACTTTAAAATAATATTCTACATGACATATATAAAAATCAGCCATGTGAATTTAAGTTAAATAGTTCTTATTTTTAGTCACCTTTCTCACCTGGTACCTGCCCAGGTGTCACTCGGCAAGTTCCACAAAGCGCGTAGGTATTCAAGGCACACGAGACGCTACTGAAAACTTCAGGTTTCATCCGTGTGAAAATAAGTTATGTCTGATTGCTCTGGGATCTTACTCTATTAGAACAGGGAAGTAAATCGCGCGCATTTGTTTTTTTTTAATTTCGTTTCCGCGTCTCCTCGCACCGTACAGCCAAGCTCTTCTGCGTTTCACACCGCGGTCCGAACCGCTCGTGGTGCGAAACGACGAACGACCCCAAAATTTGCGTTCAATTTCAATGAACGATTCATGTTCTAAATTCAAATCTCATTACTGCCCGCTAAAAAGTCTAATGGAGAAAAGAGCTACTTTGCTCGCACTTATAGAGGAACAAAACGACACTTTTCGAATTGAAGGGATGAAAAAGTGTTTTCTGCATGGCACCAATTATATATGATCACATACCAGAGTCAATAAAAACCTTAAATGTTAATTTGTTTAAAAGCCACCTAAAAAAGTTTCTGATCTGCAAAGCATATTATAATATCTCAGAGTTCCTATCGGAAAAAAAAACTGTGGGACCTAAGTAGGAAATAGCTTTTATGTTAAACTTTTTGGTATTATTTTTTTTGTTATTAATTTATATATCTATTTCTGACATGCACATAAAAATTTTAAAAGGTAATTTGATTGACCAAATGGATTATTTTCTTACTTGTTATTTTTCTTATTTTAATTGACATGCTTGTATTGACATCCCTAATATTGTAACCAGTGACATTTGATGTAATATTTTTGACTTTTTTCTTTACTATTTCCTATATAATGTGTTTTAAATGTCTTGACATGTAATTTGTTTAAATGGAATTGTATAATTTTGATTGCTTTCTGAAATAATTATATTTAATTGATTATGTTTTGCATGCCCATGCGACGGCAGAACATGGAGAGCTTACTTTTAAGACAACATCTATGTACCAATTTTTACCCATGTTTGCAAACTAATAAATGATTATGATTATGATTATATTTGTTTGTATAAGTCTCTTGTACAGTCGAACAAGCCAATAAGTATACAGCCAGCTAACTTGTAATTACTTTTAGGATTATACAGATACACTTAGGGACTGATGTCATACGTCACAGCGTTTGGCATCAGTCGCTTAATGCGAAACACTTGATAAAACAAAATTACAATCAAAATTGTTATAGAATTATAAAGATCTCTACCCTGTATACTTATTTGATTGTTCGACTGTACGGTCTCAATTGAAGTATGCCATGTCCGTCTGGAGTCCTTATTACAAAAAGTACATTGAATTGATTGAGTGTTCAGTACACATTCTTGCGTACTATGCAAGATGATGTGTAGATGCTGCGGATATTATTTGCTTGTAAAGTATAAGCTCACGACGCTTGAAAATAAACGCAGGTATTTGGAAGCTATATGAATCTGTATAATATTGCAAGGAATAGGTTTGACTGCATGGAACTATCCAATATGCTGTGTTACATACACAGTTCCTAAGACGGTCCAGAGGCATAAGGTGCGCGCGCTGGTAAATTATTTTCAGTGGGTACATGCAAATCCAATTCTTGCTTGCGTTCGCCTGTTCGTATTGAATGGCCGATTCCTACAATAAGTCTTTTGAACACATTGACAGTTTTGCATGTGCTCACTGAAAGTTAAAAAGTCTCATACTGGGTGAGATTTCATGAGTATTGAGTATCAAATTTATACACTTATTTAATTATGTACTGAGTTTTTGTAAACCTAGCGATTTACTATTACTTTCACTACCTATCTTATGTATTCCTTTAGTTAATCTGTGTGAACGTCGTTGTGGGCTGCAATATATTGTCAATATGTTTTGTTAATTTAAGATTTCTGTTTTATTTTTTATTTTTATTTTTATTCATAGGAACAGCAAACAGTTACATTATAACGACTTACAATTAATTTAACATACAATAAATTTGGTTATAAAGTAACCCACAACGCTGTCCACAAGTAGGCGTACAGTTTAGGTAAAAAGAGAGCTAATCGCTAGGAACATTGATAGCAGTACATGTGACAAATAAATAAAATCAAATGATAAAAAAATAACGACTATATGAGAAAATTAAAAAATAATTTGTTTAAACTTAAAAGATAACAAAATTACCTGTATAATATTAACTAAGATTTAATAGGGAATGGCGAATGAGGTTTTTAAATTGACTTATTGTGCAATTGAAGATATCTATGTTGACAAAGGTACTGTTGTATGTGTCAACCATACGGCGGATCGGTGAGCGCAGGCCTGAGTTAGTTCGGCAAGTGTTTAATGCAAAAAGAGTACCTGCGCGTACCTGCCGCCTGTGGATGGTTCGTGGTACGGCATAACAGATCATGCTGTTTAGATTTGTGCAGTTCAATTTATTTCTGACAATTTTAAATAGTACTGTGGCTTCGAGGTAATTCCTTCGAGAGCTAAGGGAGAGGAGCTTGTACTTACTAAGTAATTGAGAGTATGACAAATATGATTCTATGTTTTATATTGTAACTGTTTACTGTTCCACTTGAATAAAAACAAAAATATTAGACCATTTCAGTTTAAAAACTTATATCATAAGGCATAAGTCACTTAAATTCTGACTGAAAACTCTTTAAACCAAGAGGTATAAAAAAACACAACAGTCATTAAAAATATCAATAAAAAAGCGTGCGTAGCGGTAAGCGTCCATTTGAAATATAGCTTTATCTGGCGAAGTCACAGTTAGCGTTTAAATTCACTAACTAAAAAAACCCAAATTTCCCGCCTTTTTGGCCTACTGCGGCGAAACCCAAAAGAATGAAAAAAGAAAGAATGTTGAGAATGTAATTGTAGATATTTTGATATCGACAGCAATTGAAGAAAAATTTATCAACGAAGGCTCTAAAAGAGGAGGAGCAACCGAACACGTCTCCGAAACATCAGCGCGAAGCCGATGTCATATCACCGCCGCCACCGGTTTCAACGCAGGTGAGTTCTCAATACTCTTGCTCTTTTGATTGATTTTAATAAAATCACACATTCATACCCAATGGTTAAATACAGGCTTACAGGTAAGAGTTGTTTCAATAGAAAAGTGGTAGTTTTTCGATATTCTAATCATCATCACTCTCTTGCCATCCCAATTCATTTGGGGTCGGCGCAGCATGTCTTCTTCTTCCATACTTTAATTTTCAATATCTATACTAATATTATAAAGCTGAAGAGTTTGTTTGTTTGTTTGTTTGAACGCGATAAACTCTGGAACTACTGGTTGGATTTGAAAAATTCTTTTTTGTGTTGGATAGTCCATTTATCGAGGAAGGTTATAGGCTATATAACATCACGCTACTACCAATAGGAGCGGAGCATATTTGAGAAATGTTGCAAAAACGGGAAAAGAAAATTCTTTTCTGAGAGCTTCCGTTGCGTGCGCTGCGAAAACGGTTTAAGTTACGAGAAAATCATGTATGAGGGAATTGTTCCTCTTTAAAAGTTCTAAAAAAAAGTCCGCGACAGCATATATCTATCTTTTAAGATTGACTCACTGTAACCTTTTCTTACTGTTAAACTGTTAGGTTAAAAATTATTATTTTTTGCGAAGCTTATTTAACCCATATGGTATTAATCTATATCTAAATAAATGTGTTTGTTAGAACGGAAATTTAATATAGAATATTTGTGCCCTTTACTCTATTCAGTTTAAACAAATATCTTAGAAGATATCGCAATGTAAAAATTATTTGCCCAAAATAATTTGCCCGTCGCAATGTAGGTACGGGTGATTCTGACTGGCCTCGGGGAAATTCAAATTCAAAATATTTACTGCATCATAATGTAAGTACAGAGTGATATAGTATATTTTAACAGTAAGAGATACCTATAGTAATTCACACTTTAATATAATCTAAGCTAATCTAAACCATCTAAACTATTTTAATAAAGAAGAAAGATAAGTTTTTTTTTATTGTTACGATTTAGCTTAATTTATGCCGGATACTCGATATATCGAGAAAGGTTATTATATTTATGTGACGCAGACGAAGTTGCGCGGGTCAGCTAGTTCTAATATAAAACTTTTACTTGACAAGGTCATTTTAGATAGTTTTAGCTAATGGCTACATACTGGTCTAACACAATTTGAGTTCATCGACAGGTAAAGAAGAAGTGGTGCACCTTGGGCTTGGAAGTAGCCAATAGCATTGAGATCGATCAATCAATTTGCTATAAGTGTTCCTGTGAGCATCATCAGCATCCTTGTCTCGTTCCAGGTGAGCGGCGGGTCAACGGGTTGCGGCGGTGGCATGCTGGCAGCGTTGGTGGCGGAGGCGGGAGGCTCCGCACCCGTGGTGTTCAGCGACGAGCTGAGCGGCGCTGAGGAGCCGCCGCCACATGCGCCGCACACCAAGCACGTCTTGGACGACGACAACGCGCATACCGCATGCCTCAGTCAGTCCACTGCATACTTACAAACATAAACTTACGACGACACATCTCGCTTTATGTATAGCCTACTAAACTTCTCTCGTACTCCCTCGCAGTCGAGCTGGTAAACTCCCAAGTGGTCCTGAAAGGCTGCGAGACGCGCGGCTATGTGATATTGTGTGCGGCGCGCGCTGAAGTGCGGCAACGTGTGCGTCGCGCGCCCGCAGCCGCTGCGTGGAGCGGCGCGCTGTCCGCTATGCAGTACTATGCTACTGTCAGTGCGGCCGATAGAGACCAGCTGCTAGGTGAGTGCTACTTCTGCCAGGGTTGCGAGACGCGCGGCTACGTGGTACTGTGCTGAAGTGCGGCAACGTGTGCGTCGCGCGCCCGCAGCCGCTGCGTGGAGCGGCGCGCTGTCCGCTATGCAGTACTATGCTACTGTCAGTGCGGCCGATAGAGACCAGCTGCTAGGTGAGTGCTACTTCTGCCAGGGTTGCGAGACGCGCGGCTACGTGATACTGTGCTGAAGTGCGGCAACGTGTGCGTCGCGCGCCCGCAGCCGCTGCGTGGAGCGGCGCGCTGTCCGCTATGCAGTACTATGCTACTGTCAGTGCGGCCGATAGAGACCAGCTGCTAGGTGAGTGCTACTCCTGCCAGGGTTGCGAGACGCGCGGCTACGTGATACTGTGCTGAAGTGCGGCAACGTGTGCGTCGCGCGCCCGCAGCCGCTGCGTGGAGCGGCGCGCTGTCCGCTATGCAGTACTATGCTACTGTCAGTGCGGCCGATAGAGACCAGCTGCTAGGTGAGTGCTACTCCTGCCAGGGTTGCGAGACGCGCGGCTACGTGATACTGTGCTGAAGTGCGGCAACGTGTGCGTCGCGCGCCCGCAGCCGCTGCGTGGAGCGGCGCGCTGTCCGCTATGCAGTACTATGCTACTGTCAGTGCGGCCGATAGAGACCAGCTGCTAGGTGAGTGCTACTTCTGCCAGGGTTGCGAGACGCGCGGCTACGTGATACTGTGCTGAAGTGCGGCAACGTGTGCGACGAAGACTGACCTTGGCGACCGTTGCTTAACCTTGATCACTCATCTACAGACAGTCCTTGACAACCATTGCCTTGATCACCCATCCACAGAAATACCTTAACAACAGTTGCTTAACCTTGATCACCCATCCAGATTCAGTCCTTGGCAGCCGTTGCTTAACCTTGATCACCCATCGACAGACAAACCTTGACAACAGTTGCTTGACCTTGATCACCCATCCACAGACAAACCTTGACAACAGTTGCTTGACCTTGATCACCTATCCACAGACAACCTTGACAACAGTTGCTTCACCTTGATCACCCATCCACAGACAAACCTTGACAACAGTTGCTTCACCTTGATCACCCATCCACAGACAAACCTTGACAACAGTTGCTTCACCTTGATCACCCATCCACAGACAAACCTTGACAAAAGTTGCTTGACCTTGATCACCTATCCACAGACAAACCTTGACAACAGTTGCTTGACCTTGATCACCCATCCACAGACAAACCTTGACAGCAGTTGCTTGACCTTGATCACCCATCCACAGACAAACCTTGACAACAGTTGCTTGACCTTGATCACCCATCCACAGACAAACCTTGACAAAAGTTGCTTGACCTTGATCACCTATCCACAGACAAACCTTGACAACAGTTGCTTGACCTTGATCACCCATCCACAGACAAACCTTGACAGCAGTTGCTTGACCTTGATCACCCATCCACAGACAAACCTTGACAACAGTTGCTTGACCTTGATCACCCATCCACAGACAAACCTTGACAACAGTTGCTTGACCTTGATCACCTTTCCACAGACAAACCTTGACAACAGTTGCTTGACCTTGATCACCTATCCACAGACAAACCTTGACAACAGTTGCTTGACCTTGATCACCCATCCACAGACAAACCTTGACAAAAGTTGCTTGACCTTGATCACCTATCCTCAGACAAACCTTGACAACAGTTGCTTGACCTTGATCACCCATCCACAGACAAACCTTGACAACAGTTGCTTGACCTTGATCACCTATCCACAGACAAACCTTGACAACAGTTGCTTGACCTTGATCACCTATCTAGACAGTCCTGCTTAACCTTGATCATGCACCCATCCACAGACTAACCTAGACAACAGTTGCTTAAATACCTTAAGTCTATCTCATTGTAACGCTATGATCGTGTAACGTAACAATGAGTGTAACGTTACAATGAGTGAGTTATCCTTTTTCGTGCGTGCAGCCGGCGTTCATCGATTTATTAAACGTGCTCACGTCAAAACATTACAATTAAAAACCGGCCAAGAGCGTGTCGGGCCACGCTCAGTGTAGGGTTCCGTAGTAATAATTCTTTTTTTGTTTGAAATACGGGCCAATGAAGCTTGACCTCTGGATTGTATAGGCGCTCATACGATTCAGGGACCAAATTATATTGGTTAACTGCAGTTTCCATCTGTTGTTTCCATCCAAGTTCAAAATAATTTTCCTAGAAAGTCCTTATAAAGTTCTACTTTTCAGATTTTTTTCGTATTTTCTAAACTTATGGTTCAAAAGTTAGAGGGGGGGGGGACGCTTTGTTTTTTACTTTTGGAGCGATTATTTCCGAAATTATTGACATTATCAAAAAATGATTTTAGTAAACCCCTATTCATTTTTAAATACCTTTCCAACAATATATCACACGTTAGGGTTAAAATTAAAAAAAAAATCACTTCCCACTTTACATATAGGGGGGCTACCCTAATAAAACATTTTTTTCCAATTTTTATTTTAGCACTTTGTCGGCGTGATTGATACACATATTGGTACCAAATTTCAGCTTTCTAGTGCTAACGGTCACAGAGATTAAGCGAGGACGGACAGACGGACAGACAGACAGACATGGCGAAACTATAAGGGTTCATAGTTGACTACGGAACCCTAAAAATGACTTCTAAAACTCACTCTCAAACCATTTTCCTTCTCAGAGAACATCCAATGGGTATCCGTAGAAGAGATAGAAGAGAAATGGCAGAGCACAGAGATCAGCACATTACCTGACGTACCGCGACTGGTGGGCAGCGGACACTCTGCGGGCGGAGTCATAGGCCGGACAGTCGGGCCTAGCGCTGATACGGGACTGGCGCAGGTTATTGTATGGACATGTTTTTGTAGATTTTTGGTGGTGGTCTGGACTATCCCACTTCTGAGCATAGATCTTCCTTCTGTTTACTCTTCTTCTTGTGTTATTTCTAGCCACGTTTGTGAATCGACATACCATATTCACGACGCGACGACCTCTCTGAAGCGTCCAGTGAGTGACGATTTTGGCCTAAATATCTTTCTTCTTGTCTGGCTATTTTTCACCAACAACCGTGACGTAAGTTGTAGCCATGTCCAGAAGACATGTCACGAACTCACGACTGTCTTATTTATTTATTTATTTTACAATTTATGTACACACAGTAGACGGCAAAGGAAATTAACATTAACATAATACTTGAGTACAAAGGTACTACTTATTTCTTAAGAAATTTCTGCCAGCAGACCTGCTAAAGGAGAAACTTGCTTATTGGATTTTTCTGTTTCTTTGGCCAAAGAATTATATTGCCATTCAACGTCACAAACTCAAAACGCTGCCAGTCTTCCGGGCACTGTCCCGGAAGACAGCGATGTGAGGGGGTTCTTAAACGCCTAAGCGCAACATTTAGTTTTGATAACTGAAAAATAACTATGTTCTTTTAAAGCAGGTACATTAATCCCTCTTTTCTTTCCAGCTCCAACGCATAGTATCCCGCTGCGCGTGCGAGTTCTACTACGTATCTCACGAAGAGGCGGAAACTGTCTCAGCGCAGGGCACGGGCTGGGCGCAGCAGCAGCCATACGACTCCTTCACACTCATGCACCACGACCTCAACGTGTGCACCAACTCGCTGCAGGTACAGTACATATAGATCGGAGCTAGCAAGTCTGTCTCAGCGCAGGGCACGGGCTGGGCGCAGCAGCAGCCATACGACTCCTTCACACTCATGCACCACGACCTCAACGTGTGCACCAACTCGCTGCAGGTACAGTACATATAGATCGGAGCTAGCAAGTCTGTCTCAGCGCAGGGCACGGGCTGGGCGCAGCAGCAGCCATACGACTCCTTCACACTCATGCACCACGACCTCAACGTGTGCACCAACTCGCTGCAGGTACAGTACATATAGATCGGAGCTAGCAAGTCTGTCTCAGCGCAGGGCACGGGCTGGGCGCAGCAGCAGCCATACGACTCCTTCACACTCATGCACCACGACCTCAACGTGTGCACCAACTCGCTGCAGGTACAGTACATATAGATCGGAGCTAGCAAGTCTGTCTCAGCGCAGGGCACGGGCTGGGCGCAGCAGCAGCCATACGACTCCTTCACACTCATGCACCACGACCTCAACGTGTGCACCAACTCGCTGCAGGTACAGTACATATAGATCGGAGCTAGCAAGTCTGTCTCAGCGCAGGGCACGGGCTGGGCGCAGCAGCAGCCATACGACTCCTTCACACTCATGCACCACGACCTCAACGTGTGCACCAACTCGCTGCAGGTACAGTACATATAGATCGGAGCTAGCAAGTCTGTCTCAGCGCATTTTTTATTTTTGGTCTACGACTAAAAGTTACATAACAAGTAGTTAATCTTTACCGACCTACAGTTTGTCAGATAAAGCATCGAAACCATTTGACTCACCCCTTTTTCCAAGATGACCGCCGTGGGACAAGGGTTGTAACCGTATCAAACAGTGGTCCGTTAGTTGAGTACAAAACTCGAATTAAGAGGGAATTTTGTTTTTTTTTTTAATTGGGACAAGCCCGCCACACTATTCCCAAACCACTGTAACTCCTGTTAGCCAGAATCAACAGTGGCGACCACAAGAAAAGCGCCGAGACAATGAAGCTCGACGAAGTCCCAGAGAAATGATTTAACTGTCTTGGATCCCGCAACGAAATTAATCAGAAAAGAATAGCGGAGGAGTAGGAAAAAACATAATTACTTAATTTTTTAAGAGGGTATTTCTTATTCTTCACAAAAACCTAGCTGACTATGCTGATCGAAAAACATTTGTGTTACAATAAATTACTAAGATAACTTTCTCTTTCCCCAGTACGCAATGCTACTAGACGTAGTGAACAACGTAGTCCTCCACGTGGAACCAGAACGCAGACGTACGCTGGAGAGACGAGCTCGCATGCGCTTCCAACTGCAGCTGCACCAGGATCAGGATCCGAGGCAGCTCATACATAAGTTGCAGACACAGGTATTATTGGTTTCTTTATGATAGAATCGGTAATCTGCTGTGTGAAGGTAGTGAAGGATGACATGGCTAGGAGATGACAGGTGACATTAGTTCTGCCTTCCCTTTCTGCGAGAACAGGCGTGATGTATTTATTATACAAAAACATGGTGCAATAAAGGGTTGCAGAGTTTTAAAGTTAGCGAAAACTGGTGTATTTGTATTGAATGCCCAAAAAATTTAATAACCACACAATTACTTAAAAAAAACATTTAAATACATTTATTTCCATGTAATATTCAAAATTATGTCGCAAAAGCGTGTGAAAAGCGAAAATATCGAATATAAAAACCCAAAAAGATATCTCTCCGGCGGGGAATCGAACCCCGGTCTCCCGCGTGACAGGCGGGGATACTTACCACTATACTACCGAAGATGTAAGAGACGTGTCGAAATAGCGGTTCTTATTGCGAGCATGACTAAGATTTCTATTGGCGTTGAACGAGTCATAGATAATTTTACGCATGACCGATTATTTTCTAAGCAATGGTATTTGAGTATTGTGCCAATGAGTCATACTTTTGTAGGAAACCTATTAAGTACAGGAAGTTTTATCATAGAATCAGTGATACTTGTAAAAAAATATATGAGGATAATCTATTATTGTAATCGTGTTTATTAAATAAATACGAATTGTTTACAAAATTTGGATTTGTTCAAGGAATTTTACACACATTTTATCGGATAGCTGACTTTTTGTTTATCAATTCAGAAACAATGATTTCAGTATATAAACCGAAAAAAATATGTTTTTTTTTTGTTATAAGTATATTATTCTAAGTATATTATTTTATATACATTCAGTAAAAAAACTGTTATTTGGAGATTACAAACAGATACTTCAATTTGATTTATTTGTATAGATTACTTTCCGAGCAATACGATCGTTTGAATACAACATCATAATAGTTTTCGATAAAGTTCTTTGGGACTCTGGACATCCATGGATATAACTTATTACGTCATCCATCACATCTTGAACTCCATGTGTCCTTGAACAGGTCAGAGAGTCCTTAGCAAGGCTTCGACGGTTGGAGAAGGAATACTACCTCAAGAACAGATCGATGACCGGCAACGATCCCGTCGCCATCGATGAGCTGAAGAATTTAGATGATCAGGTGAGTTTTTTGTACTTTACATTTAGAGTTAGAACTTTGGTAGAGTAGTTGATTACTGTTAATTGTGTTTAGATATCTGTGAATGAAGTGTGAAGTCCACCAAGCACTCTATAAATAACATCAAATTGAGTAACTCTAGGTAAAAATATTGCTAAAATACTTTTTTTAGGGTAGGACTTAATGTAAAGTAACGCACCCAAAACCTTCTGCTGATAGATGCATTGAGTAGAAGAAAAGTCAAGGAGATTCAGAGCAAAGTTATACCATTAAAACATTGAACTAATAAAACGTATATCATCTCTGCCCTTAGGGCAAGATTGAAGTCAAGAGCAAGCCCATTTATAATAAAAAAAAAAAAAAAAAAACGTATGAAATGTTGGAAGTGTTGGAACTTTGACCCCCAATATCTCGGTAAAAAGTTCCCAGGAATAAAAAATATCGCAAAGATGGGGAAAACAAAAGTGCGTTTCGGTTTTAATAAGGGTTTTTACACCCATTCATTGTCTACTAAACACATATAGCATTAACTAGCTGACCCGCGCAACTTCGTCTGCGTCACATAAATATAGCTATAACCTTTCTCGATATATCGACTATCCGACATTAATTATAAAGCTAAATCGTAACAAACAAAAAATCTTATCTTTCCTCTTTATTACAATAGTTTAGATGGTTTAGATTAGCTTAGATTATATTAAAGTGTGAATTACTATAAAATCTATCTCTTACTGTTAAATATACTATAACACTCTGTACTTGTAAACATTATGATGCAGTAAATATTTTGAATTTGAATTTCCCGGAGGCCAGCCAGAATCCCCCGTACCTACATTGCGACGCAACCCGCGTAATTATTTTTCCGCGCGGGTATTTTTACATTGCGATATCTTCTAAGATATTTGTTTAAACTGTATAGAGTAAAGAGCACAAATATTCTATATTAAATTTCCGTTCTAACGAACACATTTATTTAGATATAGATTAATACCATATGGGTTAAATAAGCTTCGCAAAAAATAATTCTTTTTAACCTAACATTTTAATAATAAAAAATGGTTACAGTGAGTCAATCTTAAAAGATAGACAGATGCTGTCGCGGACTTTTTTTTAGAACTTTTAAAGACGAATAATTACTTCATACATGATATTCTCGTAACTTAAACCGTTTTCGCAGCGCACGCAACGGAAGCTCTCAGAAAGGAATTTTCTTTTCCCGTTTTTGCAACATTTCTCATTTATGCTCCGCTCCTATTGGTAGTAGCGTGATGTTATATAGCCTATAACCTTCCTCGATAAATGAACTATCCAACACAAAAAGAATTTTTCAAATCCAACCAGTAGTTCCAGAGTTTATCGCGTTCAAACAAACAAACAAACAAACAAACAAACTCTTCAGCTTTATAATATTAGTATAGATATCAGCTACACTTCACTCTGGAACTACATAACCTAACACTTTTCACCAGGTAAACGAATGCAAAGAATCAGTATGGTCTCTCGGCGAGGAGCTAGACGCGATGGTGCGCGCGTGGCGTGAGATAGGGCGCGCGTCTGCCTTGCCCGCAGTACGCAGCGCGCACGCACCGCCGCACCGGTACAACGAGATCTGCTTCAAGAGTGCGCGCTGGAGACTCACTGATGCTGATGGACAGCTGGGGATTGCTGATCTGCTGTTGACTAACTTCTTGTAAGTGTTATCTGCCTTGTCTTTTCAACTATGGGGTCAGCTTCCAGCATTTTTAACCGACTTCTAAAAAAAGAAGGAGGTTCTCAATTCGGATGTTTGTTTTTTTTTTTTTATGTTTGTTCGGACATAACTCCGTCACTTGCTAACCGATTTGAAAAATTCTTTTTTTGTTGGTAAGGGTATACTTCCGAAATGGTCCCTTTATTGAAATCGGACAAGCGGTTTTTGAAAAATCAACAAAACTCAAAAACACTACATTGTCCACATTGACCCATGAACAGGTGAAGCACTAAAAAGTGAAAAATAAAAACTTTTTAACAAAAAATAAAACCGACTTCAAAAAAAAAACACAAAAAAGTGAAAAATAAAATCAAGTCAGTCGTTGGCAAAAAAATGAAATCAAACAAACAAAAGTCACCGACTTCAGAAACTGATTTTTCTTCTAAAGTTTATTTTTCACTTTTTTGTGTTTTATTTTTGAAGTCGGTTTTATTTTTTGTTAAAAAGTTTTTATACATGGAGCGAACGACTTTGTGTCCTCCAGAACTCAGTTGCTATGTTATATGATATCTTTTAGCAAGTATGGTTGTTAGACTTTCACCGCCTTATTAATAAAAATAGTTAAACCTGGTTTAACTTACGCTTGGTTTATCTCGCATGCCGTCTCACTTCAATAATATTCAAAAGAAAGTGACGGCATGCGAGATAAACCAAGCGTAAGTTAAACCACGTTTAACTATTTTTTTTTTTTTTTTATATAATAATATTCCACAACTATCACACAACGCCATCTAGTCCCAAGCTAAGCAGAGCTTGTGTTATGGGTACTAGACAACTGATAAACATACTTATATATTTCTAAATACATACATATTATAGATAAATTACACCCAGACACAGAACAAATGATCGTGCTCATCACACAAACATTTGTCCTGGGTGGGAATCGAACCCACGACCTCCGGCATAGCAGTTAGGGTCACTAACCACTAGACCAACAGGCCAGTAATAAGGCGGTCAAGCTTCTAACTATCCGTAAAGACTGTCAAAGATCAAGCCAATTTCTTGTAAAACAATCGCACATCGGAGCGCGCAGTCGACGGAAAATGTAGTTCATTTTTACAAACTTGTATTTAACTTGTAATGTCATGTTATCTGATCGTTATATTCCCATGATACGGGTATCAATCGAAAGGATTTTGTAGCAAATACAAAAAAAAACTTCACACTTTTAAAAGATGATGATGGTTTTAAAAAATGTTTTTTCTATTAGGCTTGTTTTGAAATATTACAATCATTACTGCATACACTTCTTATATTTGGGCTATGAGTAACCTTCTTTTATTTTTCGAATTCGCGCACAGGTACACCAAAACATCTCGGTCAGACGATTCAGTGGAACATCAGCTGGAGGTCGGCTACGTGCGCGTCAAGAACCTGCTGCCTAACGAACCCTTCCCAGAAGTAAGATCTATATCATTTACAAAAATCACTAGCCGGTGAGCTTTACCAGGCAATAAAGCGAAAAATACCTTTTTTTTCAGGCAGAGTGGTAGAGAGTGCCAGACTTCTACTGACTAAAAACCACCCATGTTCCCTCTTAGCCCTTGTGCCGTAGCTGCGGTATCTCTTTCGAACAACCCGCAGCCCCGACGGGTTTCTTTCAAACAAACAAACGAAAAATACCTTATTTATCTTATCTTGATTCAGACGACGCAGCTCGACACCTCGTCACACTCTTTTATAAAAAAAAAAACTCTTCGCTCTTCGTCTTTAACTTTTTAACCCCCCGATAAAAAGCGAGAAGTGTGAAGTATGTCTGTGGCATCTTAGCTCCCAAACGGATGAACCGATTTCGATTTTTTTATGTGTAAAGTGTTTTTCAGTAAAATCTGTTCAGACGTTTGAAAGCCGTCGCGGTTCATATAATTTTTTTTTTTTTTGCAATGTCATAATGCTTATTCTGATCGGCCGAAGCCGATTAGCCATAGGTCCATAGGTGTGGTCACACACTCTTTAACTATAGTCCAAGTATAAGCCTCCGTAATTGACAGCTTGGATTCGGTTTTAAAGACAGTTTAATTTTGTCAATTAGTCTAAATAAAGTTAGGTATTCAAAAATGACTTGATAGCATAAATACTCGTGTCCAAAAATAAACTATGTTTTGTATACAAGGTCTTATGCGGTCAAACTTAGTGTTTTAATTTTATTGCATACCGCGATGAAAAAACTTATTTTAATTGGCATTTTGATAAAAGTGGCGAGAATGTCATAGGTTCAGATTAATTTAGATATGACTAAAAAACTGTTCTTTAAGTTATGTAACGTAGCTTACGTAGCAAGACTTTTTTGTTACTTCTTTATCGTGTCGTCTAGTTAGTGCTTAAGAGCGTATGGTACCTCAAACGCGAGTTTTATAATGCGTAAAAGTATATGATTCACTGCAGTAATCAACATCAGAAAAATATATGATATTCTTCAGGATATATGCTAGTGCCATAGTGTTGTGAAAACATAATACAACTAACTTTGCTCGATAGAAAAAAATCGCGAAGATACCTCTAAAAATTTCTTTTAACGAGTAAAAACCATACTAAAATACATGTCATCGTTCTGATTTTTTTGCCAAATAATTCTACAAGCAACAAACTAAAGTCATAGTGTTTTACTTTTTTAGTCCAATCAATAGTTTTTTTGTAAATCGCAAAATACCACTAATTTCGCACTATTCGGCCGCAGCGAAAGACGTAACAACCGCTTTGTAGTGCAAGCTGATTAGAACTTTATTCTAACAGTATTACAAGTGAAGTTTGAACCACCACAAATAGGGTTGCTAATCTGAGGTAGCATACGCTCTTAACCAGATTCCGAGTTTCTATGCCGCCCATTTGCGTCTGACTTGACTTTACATTCCGTGAATAAATATCTCTCAGGCATCCTGGGCACCGAGTCTACTATTCAATAGTGACTATTGAATAGTAGACTCGGGGCCCTGGTTTCCCGTCGGGGCTGCTTGAAGCTAATGAAGGAACATGGGTGGTTTTTAGTCAGTAGAAGTCTGACACTCCCTACCGCTCTACCGCCCATGCAGAGTGGGAAGAGTCATTTAATGATCCCCCCCCCCCCCCCAAAAGACATCCTGGTTTCGTCACGATGTTTAAATTGTGGGTTTTTGTACACCTCTGCCAGCGAACATATTTTTTCTTCCTCCTCCTGTGTTATTTTCTGATAAATTTTATAGTGGGATGCAGACGGATGTAACCTCCGGGATTCGTCAAACTACTATATCGGCGCTTTTCTGGTTGTCGCCACTGTTGAGTTTCGTAGTTGCAGTATTTGCACATGGAAGAGTTGGCTATTTGACTATTATACTGTTAAAAATTCACGAAAATGTAATGTTATTTTAAAGAACTAACAGAAATAACACGATGTGTGAAATAAAGTCAGTCAGAAATGGCTTATTATACCTGATTTAAAAAGACGTGTTAGACAAAGACAGCGCGACAGAAATGTGACGTCATATTATGTCATACCGCCATAGTTACGTAGTACAAATGACAAATGGCCGTTTCGCGCGACAAGGATAGAAAGTACCCCCACTAAAAACTTCAAAAGCATTTAGCTACTCCATTTTTTTAAACGATTTTATTACTTTTTTCACACATCGTGTTATTTCTTTTAGTTCTTTGAAATAATATAACATTTTTAATAAACTTTTAACAGTAGTCAAGTAGCCAGTTGTGGTGGACTTCTGCCTACACCTTCGGGGAGTACAAGTGTGATGTTATGTTATGTTACACAGGTATTGGTACCTCAAGAGCCGTCAGGTCGTGCGCCGCTTGCTAGACGTGCAGCTCTGCGCGTGTTCTGTCGCGACCGGCCGCCGGTCGGGGGCATCGCTGTCAAAGAACATTTTGAAGTTAATATAGTGCCGATAAGGATAGGTGAGTGGATTATTATATTATGTGATAGATACTTGCTGTATTACAGTTGTTACTTTTGCAATATATACATAGACGCAGCAATTAGTGATTTTCTGCTGCTTGTTTGACTAACTAAGGGTTTATCTCAAGGTAGAAAAGTACGTGTTGTTTTTTTTACTGTCTGATGCTGGTGTATGAACTGGCAGTACCAATTGTGTTAAAATAAAACTGATTTAGAGGCAATTGTGTTAGTGTAAGTGTAATATTACTAAGATTGAGTGATTAATTGTGATATCGATATTTTACTTGGCAAGTATTAAGTGCTTAATACAGACGGAAAATCGTGTCAAATCATACACCTTTTCGGCATTGAAAATAAAGGCATACTCAATATTTCGAAAGTTTGGTTTGGTGTATGTGTTAGGTTTGCTCTACTAAATAATCACCTGTACAAATATGGTAGCGGCAACAAACAAGGTAGGTAATCAAACTAGACATAGATACGACATTAACAACGGGTCACTAGTCTAATTAAAACACTTGTTGTGACTTAAACATTTGTATTTCCTACTGCTTAGTTACGACACAGTGAAAGTTGTGATTTAATTGGATTATGTAATATTTTGTTGATGACATAGGCAAAAGAAATAAAATTCCAGTCGCAATTTCTTCTCAGCGACAATCAATTAGGGTAAATCGTCTCTTTGGAGGCGTCACAATGGAGCTAAGCCACAATTTTTGCAAAATCGTATTTTTATTAATCAATACATCTAATAGATATTTTAACTGTATAGCAGGTTATTTTTTATATTTGCCAATAAATGTAAGTGTAGTTTTAATATGAGTCAAAAAGCGTATGCAGCTTAGATCATTGTAATTACAAGTAATAAGTAGTTGGAAAATAATTATTGAGCGGTCAATAGTTGTAAGAGCTCATAGAACTTTTGACCTCCAAAATTATGACATCGTAATACCGTATTTTAGACTGATCTTTAAGAGACTAGAGAATTAAGTGACTTACACCCCGTACTACGAGTATAACATTGTACATGTTTAAATAGAATATCAATAAATAGTCAACAGGCCTAAGCCACGTAACTTAAAAACCATGATATTTAGGTATTTTTTAATGAAAGCATTCAATGGTTACACGTTTTAATAGTCTAGGGTAAATTTGAACCCTTTACTACAATATGACACTGCTGTTTCACGCGCATCCTTTATTTTTTAAACGTCCATTACTGTTTAATGTCTCTGCATCACCCTAAGGTAGACTGGTAGAAAATGCCCAAGGCATTAAGTCCGCCTTTGTACGGTTTTATTACTTGTGCATAGAGTTTTAATAAATAAATAACTCAAAAGTATAGTTCTGTGGAATAGCTCCATTGGCCTCCAAGGCGACGAAATAAGATAGGTATTAAGACATATTGAGACTAGAATGCGAACTTTCTTAAAATATAGAATTTCCGATCTACTGTTTTAATACTGCAAAAAAGTAAATAACTAAATGATACGCGCTATGGAGGTAGAGTTATAAAATAAAATACAACTAAAGGCACCCTCAGTTCTTACCCCAAACCCTCCCCATCAGGTCTAACCAAGAAGTTCTTCAACACGATGCTAAAGTTCTGCTTCCCGGAGCGCGACCCTGACTCCATAGAGGACGGTGAGGAGGAGACAGAAGGCACCCTGAAGTCTGGAGCCTCTTCCTCCAGCCTCGTGTCTACAGGCTCCAAGAAGATTAAGAAGAAGAGCAAGGACTCCAACTCGAACTTCTATGTGAAGAGAGATAAGAAGGATAAAGATGATGTGGAGAAAATGAAGGTTTGTAGCTTATTTATTGACTAGCTGATGCCCGCGGTTTCAACCGCGCGGATGTCGGTTATCGCTACCGATGCCGGTTATCGCGACCAAAAGTAATATTTTCGTACCCCCCTTTCAACCCCTTGAATAAAGTTTATTTTTTATATTTTTTTTATTAAAAAGTAGCCTATGTCCTTTCTCGGGTATCAAAATATCTCCATACCAAATTTCATGCAAATTGGTTCAGTAGTTTAGGCGTGATTGAGTAACAGACAGGACAGAGTTACTTTCGCATTTATAATATTAGTATGGATTGACTGCCTCGTTGGTGTAATGTTCGCAATCGGGACTGCTGAGTATCAGGTCTTGGGTTCTATTCCCGGGTTGGGCAATCAGGAATTTCTCAGTAGCAGTCATGGAGTTTGTATTTGTGTCCGGTTTGTATTTGATGGCAATAGGCTCGCCCCTTATTACATGGGACTTGACCATAACTGGCAAAAAGTGGCAGTATTAGGTAGGTAGGTACTAGGTGTGTTAGGTACACCTCTCTCTGCCTACTCCTTCGAGGTTTACAGGCGTGTCGTAATGTTACATTTTAATGGGTGCAGTCTATAGTCTGCAAAAGTGTATACAAAATATACGAAACTAATGTAGACGAATTTGTATCATGTTATGTTATTGAATTTGTATGTGTTATGTAATATGTTTCAGTTTAAAACATTTAAGGAGATGATCCCGGTAGCCCGCGAAATTCAAATTTTCTTCCGTTTTTAGCGATTTGCAAGAATGAGTATGTCATCAAAAGGTCATTCTTGACAGTTACATGAACTTGGAGGGTTGTAATGATGATTTTGATGATTATAATTCTGTAACTGCATACGTCTTACAGCCGCGAATCATATTTTCACTAACATACAACCTAGCACTGGCCTGCAAATCGCTAAAAACGTAAGAGAATTTGAATTTCGCGGGCTACCCTGGAACATCCACCTTAAATGTTTTAAACTGAAACTTAAGGATAAGAGGTTATACTTAAACATGAACTAAGCGATGATTGAATGTTTGTTTGTGGCCGGGTGATACACTTTCGTAATGTTGCGTGTAAACAGATGAGCCATCATATTTTAATGAATGCAGCACCGAAAATATTCATGACGAATTTATCAAAGTCAGTTTGTTTAAACTTTAGTTTTAACCTTGACGCAAGTGCATCTTTACGATACTTTTGCCAGCGTTGTTTTATAGACTGATAATAAAACTTACGTCTTGCGCGAATATTATTATTTGACTGGCCTGTTGGTCTAGTGGTTAGTGACCCTAACTGCTATGCCGGAGGTCGTGGGTTCGATTCCCACCCAGGACAAATGTTTGTGTGACTTATAAAAATGGATACTATGCCAATTTGTTTAACAGTAGAATAGAAACTTTCAACAACCTCTTGTATCTAGATGTACTGACATAATAATATGAACATTTATATCTGTTAGACAGTAATTTAAATTTATCCTTTGACTACAAATTTTATAATAAACGAACTGGCTTAGTAAGTAACCATGGAATGAATATAATATTTAAGGACATAGATAGTTTGATAATTGACATACAATATAATAATAGTATAAATGAAACAATAGACATTACCATTGATAATAATTTGACAAATAGGGACACTTTTTTTCTTGACTAAATATTTATGTATATTACATCAGAACATCGCTGGTCTCGTTAATAAAGCTGACGCTCTCTCAGTCTGTTTATGTGAACTTTCAGAACGAGATGTTGATGTAGATGTAATATGCATTTCAGAGCATTTTATGGTGGCCGACTGTGAGAATCAGCTACACCTACCTAATTATAGTTTAGCTGCTTGTTATAGTAGACAGACAAGTAAGCGAGGCGGTGCATGTATACTTGTTAAGCATGATATTCAATGGAAGGGATTGGCCAATGTAGCAGACATGTCGTCGCAAAGTATATTTGAGTGTTGTGCAGTTAAATTGACGGACTATGACATTATAATTGTGTGTATCTATAGAGTACCTAACTCAAATAATATCAATGAGTTTTTTGATAAACTGGAAACTCTTTTAAAATATTTATCTAAACAACGATGTAAGAACATAGTTTTAGCTGGTGACTATAACATTAATATTTTGAAGAGAAGTAAATTGTCAGCTGAATTCGAGTGTATTCTTTTAAATTTTAACTTACAACTTGCTTTGAGACAACCCACTCGGGCTGCGAGCCAAACATGCATAGATAATTTTGCGCATAATTTTAACAAGAGTCGTTGTAGATCAGAAGTTTTGGAGCTCGCGTTATCCGATCACACAGCACAACTGTTAAAGTGCCCCGTTAAGAAAAAGGATATTCTTAAGTACTATCGCAAAAGTACACGAGACTACAGTCGGGAAAATATAGAAAAATTCAAGACTTGTCTAAGTAGTCTTTCCTTCTCAGATGTGTACGAGATGGTCGATCCTAATGCAGCCTACAACTGTTTTATTGAAACGTTCCAATTATTATACGAATTATGTTTTCCCAGAAAAATTATAACTATTAAGACTACTAAAAAACCTACTTGGGTATCACGTGGGATAAAGTTGTGTAGTAGAAACAAACGGAAGCTTCTATGGAAATATAGGTTAAAACCAAGTCAAGCTAATAGAGATAAATTTAAAAGATACTCAAAACTACTTAGAAAAATTATGAATCTAACTCAGAAAGCACAAAATGATTACAATATTAAAACCTCTAGTAACAAATCTAAGACTACGTGGCAAATCCTTACATAGTATAAAACAAAGTCGCGTCTGTTTGTTTATTTGTTTGTTTGTCTGTATGCTTAAATCTTTAAAACTGCGCAACGGATTTTGATGCGGTTTTTTTTAATAGATAGAGTGATTCAAGAGGAAGGTTTTAGTATATAATTTGAACGACATCCACGCGGGTGAAGCCGCGGGCATCAGCTAGTAATTAATAAGAGTAAATACAATGCCCCGAAAAACTCTATTTCTTCCATCAAATTTGAAAGTAAAACCATCACACACCCAAAAGACATTGCCAATACATTTAATAATTATTTTATAGAAAAAATACAGCCAACAATTAATGCGGGAAAAAACTCAACGTCATTAATTCTTGGCAGTGCACAGTCTATGTTTATGGCACCGTCAACACCCTATGACATACTTAATATTATAATAAAGCTTAAAAATACGAACAGCGTTGGCTACGATGGTATTGCCACTTAAATATTGAAAGCAGTTGCATTTGAAATATGTACTCATTTGTGTTTCATTATTAATCTCTGCATAAGTACAGGTATATTTCCTGATGCATTGAAGAAGTCAATAGTGAAACCGCTATATAAGAAAGACAATCACGAATTAATGGTAAATTACAGACCGATCGCGCTTATACCAGTTATCTCTAAGGTATTTGAAAAATATATACATGGAGAATTGAATACCTACTTAGAAAAATATCATATTTTAAGTGACGAGCAAAAAGGATTTCGTAAAAATAAGAGTATTAATTTGGCTATTTATGAGTTTTTACACAATGTCATGCTAAATGTAGATAAAAGAACACCAGTCTGTGCCATATTCTGCGACATGACACAGGCATTTGACTGCGTACATTATAATTCTCTGGCAGATAAACTTGAAGCCTATGGTGTTAGAGGCAACGTTTTAGAATTAATTAAATCGTACCTTCATAACCGTAAACAAGTTACGGAAATCAGTACTATAAATAAAAAAAGTAAACGTGAAGAAACTTCAAGATCAGAAGAACGAACAGTTATGTACGGTGTACCCCAAGGCAGTGTATTGGGGCCTCCATTGTTTATTTTGTATATAAATGACTTGCCTAAAGTAACTGAACAACCGATGACACTCTTTGCTGACGATTGCACTATGACAATATCTTGTAATGACATAAACACATACGAAGATGACATTAATAATTCTTTAATATCCATTATAAATTGGTTGAATAATAATAATTTAATAATTAATTTAAAAAAGACCAACATAATGCACTTTGCACAACGTACACAAACAATAAAAAATCTTAATATTCAATTTAATAATACAAATACCAATGAAGCTGACACCACAAAATTTCTAGGAATAATAATAGATTCTAAATTGAATTGGAAACCTCAAATAGAGGCAGTAAGTAAAAAATTGAGTAGTGCAGCCTACGCTCTGAAACAGCTTGCTGTGGTACTCAACACAGATGCGCTAATTACTGCTTACTATGGATTAGCCGAATCAATTCTTAGATATGGAGTAATCTTTTGGGGGAATAGCACGGACAATGAAATTGCGTTTCGGGCACAGAAAAGGAGCATTAGATCGATGTTTAGACTGCAAACAACGGATAGCTGTAAACCTTATTTTATAGAACGTAAGATATTGACATTGCCCTCATTATACATCCTGGAATCAGTGATGTTCATTAAATCGCATTCTCATTTATTTCAGTTTTTGTCTGAAGCTGTCCCTAGGAATAGACGTGATAACTTTAAACTCTGTGTTCCCGGCGCTAAAACAACTCTTTTGCGTAAGAGCATCTTTTGCATGGCTCCGACCATTTTTAATAAATTGCCCAAATCATGGAGAATATTAAATATATCTGCTCTTAAAAGCAAATTGAAGAGTTTACTAACTGAAAGAGCATATTACAGTATAGCAGAATTTATGAAAGAGGACAATTTTCTTCGTTTCTAAGATGACATTGCTTTATTTTAATTTTATTTTTTTGACATGTTATTGTAATCTATTGAATTTGTATTGTATTCATATTTTTATTGACTAAGTAATTCATATAATGACTACCTGCTTTGACATTTAATTTTAGTAATTGTAATGATTATATTATTATTTTATTTTTATTTTGTCTAAATAATTTATACTTATAACGTAATTTTTGGATGAATGTTATCATTGTTTACGCACGCACCATCTCTTCCTACCGATTTGTACGCCGCGATATATGGCTAAACATGTCAGAACTTTTTTGTATTTCGCTATTAACCTGCATGCAATATTTCATGTACACCATGTTTAAACAAATAAATATTATGTAACGACAGTGGTAAAAAATAAACAGGAACTGATTTATAACTTTATTCGGGCAGAGCTTCCCCTTACAACTATTACAATCGAGTGCGACAAGACCGCGAAAATGAGTTTGCAGGGCATTATAAAGCTTTATCCCCACCGGAGGCGTCCGGTAGTTATGGCTTGGCTCAGTGGTTGGCATGGCTGTCGTTGGCGTGGCTCGCTGTCAGGTGGCTGTCAGATGGCTGTCAGATGACTGTCAGTAGGCTGTTGTAACATTCGGCCGTCCTGAAACAATTGCTCCCGCAATGGGAACCAGAAAACAACGATTACAAGTCAGCTCAAAAAAACCAAGTTAAAATGGGGCAATAAACTTTGATCTCTCAAGAAGATTTATGAAATCTTCGGTGTTCAATTGTTCATCCACACTACTGGTGCTATCAGACATATAAGCATCGCTACGATATAGTCATAAGGAATCAACGGATACTAAGCCTGTAAACCCGTTGTATCATAATTATTTTATGACCTTTTGTACTTCTTAGTTTATGTCAATCATTACCTAACTCCTCAATATCACTTAATGTGGGCCAGAATATAAATCCTCTAACATACAAGAATTAACTTGGCAACAGGCTCGCCCCCTATTGCATGGGACTTAAACTTTACTGTATACTACTATGTGTGTGTACTCATGGGTACACCTCTACCTAACCCTTCGGGCATTACAAGCGTGATGTTATTAGCATTGACCTTGTTGCCGCTAGTAGTCAGCGCCTGGCGTAAATGTGCGTAATCACCGTTTTTTGTAATTTGTAAATCACACTAAATTATCAGCTATTATAATTTTTCGCCTTGTATCTAAGCTACGTCCCATTTTCTTTCCAGCTATTCAAATTCCAGTAGTAGATAACTCTATCGCTTCTAAATTGCACTGGTACAGAAACCCGGTCTAGGATAAATCGTAAGGCTTATAGGTACCCTGTTGTATTATTAACAGTATTATTAAAACTCCAAATTATGTTTGGTAACCTATTGTCCCCATATTGAGTTGCTTCCTTAAGTTCCGTGAATTGTGCGATTAGTGCCTCCCACACTTCGACCTACTCATTAAACGTAGAATCAGAGACATTAAAAACATGAAACACTTTTCATATAAGAAAAGATAACTAAAAAAACTAAGTTTGCCAACCTATCGTATAAAGAAACTGAAGAAACAATTTAAGTTAACTATAAACCATACCAATATGACACACGCACACACACATGTAGGTACTAACACACATGCTTCTTAGCGTGTCGATGGCAAAACTTCATTACTTTTACACACAACACCATTTAACCCCATCAACACTAGATAATGCTCAACTCATCAACGCTAAGATAATGCTACTCTGGCCCCCAAGATACCTACAGGCGTAGCCTAGTTTCGAGACCTCGGTTTTATCACCATTTTCAAATTAAAATTAAACTTGCTACATGTATTATTAGCGCTAAGTTAGATTAACAAAAATGATTGTAAATAGACCTAATTAATATTATTCTTCTTAGCAAACCTAGGTAGGACACGCAATAGCTGTTAACAGTTAACGTATTTTTAAACTGCTGTTCCGTTACAAACTTCTTGAAATATCTAATAAATAATTGCGATCTAAACTAATTGTCACTACAGAATTATTGACAGTACGCGTTGGTTCAGAAACAACGAATTTAGTGAAAGCATGTATCAATATAAACAATATGTACCCACTGGTACTCCTTTTTTTGTTTAGCCAGAAGGGCTCAAACTATCGATATTTACCTACCATTTTCATTGGTTCAGTAGATTTAGAAATTGAATGTCATTGGCCCTCCTTCCTACCGTACCGCTTTCCCGTAAGCACAATGTAAACATGACGTCACATAATAATGTTAAGTATAAATCGGGTAATTTATATATGGAAACCAGAAATGTTGCTCTTATTTATAAGTTCAGAACTTCGTTCTTTACGCACTTTACGCCTTGGCCAACATCGTCATGATGCATTTTGTAATATTTTCCATCGCGCGAAGTTTGACACAACTAATCGGGTACCGTAAAGGTTTGTTTACGTTACAGGCTACTATCAATACTACAATTATTCACTATAGTTATACTACAATTATTCACTATAGCAAAACAATACAACTTTTTGGCTTTTCATCTTGTCATTGCACTGTACTGAACTAATCGTTAACCTCTAAATGGTACACATTAAACGGCATTCATCAAACGATCTACTTACATAAGGCTGAAGCAAAGGCAGGCATAGAATTTAACTTTAGCTTCGGTTTTGGCTTGCTGGATTTTGCTTGGCTTTTGTTTGTAATATCGAGCAATGCATAGCATAAGATCACGTTTAGTCATTATATCGCGCACTGCAGTACAGTCCGAAATTACATGGACATTTTTACATAACACATTTATACGATAATATCTTCGCAACAACTTCATTACTGAAAGGGATTAAAGCCCAAAATCATGATTAACACTCTTTCCGACTGGTAACGCGACTAAACTAAAGGACTGGGCGCAAACTACCGTCAATCTGCTTTTATAAAAGATACCTTGCTGCATACGTGTGAATTTCTGTTGGGAAACTAGGATCGTTTATTATAATAATCACATTTTATTTATTTTTTTACTTCCTTAACAAGATTTATGTGACTTGCCTCATAAGTCATACCCACATCGTATTATTTTTTGTTAGTTTGATAAACAATCGAGCTATTATTGCAAAGTTACTATTGAACTGTCGTAGGAGCCTATACTACCTCAAATTAGCAACACTATTTGTGGTGGTTCAAACTTCGATTGAAATCCTGTTAAAATAAAGTTCTAATCAGCTTTCACTACAAAGCGGTTGTTACGTCTTTCGCTGCGGCCGAATAGTGCGAAATTAGTGGTATTTTGCGATTTACAACAAAACTATTGATTGGACTAAAAAAAAGTAAACACTGATTTTGTTTACTGCAGTGAATCATATACTTTTACGGATTATAAAACTCGCGTTTTACTCCTGTTGGCCTCATAAATAACTACATAGAACTAGATGGAATAAATTGACGCACTTCGTTTACCTTACTCGAGACGGGAAATTAAGACACATGTATCAACTTAAATTCAACCGGTTGAATGCCATCACATGCTTATTTTACCTATGAAATATGTAAAAATTAACGGTTTCTCATATTTAATTTTAAGATCCTCGTTTGCAATTTGTCAAGAACTTTATGCAATAAGTTTATACCTGTTTGAATATCGACTGACGGTAGCAAGACATTACCTAGGAATGCTATAAACCACTGACAATAGTTTGATGAAATTATTGTAGTTATTTATATCTAAAGATTTACTTTGGAGTTGTTGGATAATCTAATGCGCACTTGAACTAAATAAAATATGTACATCTTAAGTTCTCAATTCCTTAGTACACAACTAGTAAAACCATTTTTGTACCGAGATAATATACTGCTGACTATGATTAGATTTACTTATCGGGCCTACCAAATTACCTAATTTTGTCTACGATTGGCATAATTATAATCAACACATAGGGCACTTCATTGTAAAACACATTTGGCTAATATATTTGGCTAATGGCATTTGGCTAATATTTTGCAAATATCTGTTAACTGGCATGTTAACTGACCTTGTTATTTATGCATGGTTCCTGGCAGCTCTCAGTGTGAAGTAGGACGGTTCCTCCCTTCCATGTCCTTGGGCTCGCTGTTGACGACCTTGAGGTAGCCTTCATTTACCGTAGCAGCGTTACTGGCAGAGAAATGGATACTTCTTGTAACTCGAAGTGTCTCACAGGTGGTTACTGGCCGCAGTCTTCGTTTTCAGGGTCAAATTATGGAATCAATGATGCGGTACTGAGGGCAGGCGCTTCGTGTTCCATCCAGATCGTAGACTGCTTTTTCAATTTGTGCCTTGTGATTCTGGGATGGGCGACTCTTCAATATTTTCCTTGTAGGCGGTGTGCATCAACGTTCTTCGTTTGAATTTTCAGACCTCGTCCTTTCTTTGTACTTGGTGACCGTTGACTTTTAAATGTATCAGAGCGTCGTTTAATCGTAGGTTTATTGTTTTCGATACCACTTCTGAGTGTAACGACAGTGGTAAAAAATAAACAGGAACTGATTTATAACTTTATTCGGGCAGAGCTTCCCCTTACAACTATTACAATCGAGTGCGACAAGACCGCGAAAATGAGTTTGCAGGGCATTATAAAGCTTTATCCCCACCGGAGGCGTCCGGTAGTTATGGCTTGGCTCAGTGGTTGGCATGGCTGTCGTTGGCGTGGCTCGCTGTCAGGTGGCTGTCAGATGGCTGTCAGATGACTGTCAGTAGGCTGTTGTAACAATTACTTACTTACTTACTTACTTACACGATGAGCACGATCATTTGTTCTGTGTCTGGGTGTAATTTATCTATAATATGTATGTATTTAGAAATATATAAGTATGTTTATCAGTTGTCTAGTACCCATAACACAAGCTCTGCTTAGCTTGGGACTAGATGGCGTTGTGTGATAGTTGTGGAATATTATTATATTATTATTAGTGCAAATTCGTCATGATATATTTAAGCTCATAAGCACAAACACTAAACTTTCACATTACTGAAGTGTTTTTGTACACAGTGTGGTTAGTAGGAGGATCAATTTATCTGGAATTAGGGCTGCCATTTGACGGGGAATCTCTTTGAACTTGAGGGGGATACAAACAGCACATTGTAAAACTAAGGCTCTGTGGGTGTAAACTAAGATATGGCTTAACCTTTCCGTCGGCCTGTCATTCAAATCCAATCATCATCATCAGCCTATAATGTTCCCACTGCAGGGACTATGAGACTATACTCTAGGAGAGGGATAGGCTATAATCCACCACGCGGGCCCAGTGCGGATTGGTAGATGTCACATGTCTTCGAATTTTTTGGTTCTAAGACATGCCGGTTTCCTCACGATGTTTTCCTTCACCGTTTTGAGAGCAGTGGTGATGAATTAATTACACAAAGTAATGTGCCTGACTGGGATTCGAACCCACGACTCACTGTTCGTAAGTCGGGGCCGCCACCACTGGGTCACCACTGCTCCTATCCAATCATTATCTTTTATTTATTTCTCCAATAACTCCGTTTCCCTTACCAGGAGCGAGCCGAAAAGAACAAACTATTCATCTACATCAAGATCCCCGAGGTTCCGGTCAGGGTGTCCTACAAGGGCAGCAAAGAGAAGAATCTAGAAGACGTGCGGGACCTACCACTGGTGCTGCCTACCTTAGAGTACCACAATGTCACGTGGACCTGGCTCGACCTGCTGCTGGCAACCAAGAGTGATACGAGGCGGTGAGTTGCAAACAGTTTATTCAGACTTGCAGTCGGATTGGTCGACAATTTCAAAGTCGCTGGTAGCGTGCTATGGTCGAAGTTTCTATAAACGGAGGGTAATTCGTGATATGCTAGCGAAGGAGGTGGCGGAACGTGAGAGGGACAGAACCTCTCATCCCAGTCGTCGCGGGAGACGATCCGGGTGTCGGAGGCCACGTGATAGCTTCCGACTACAGTAGGTGCGGGCCTGTGGACGTTGAGTAATGGGCTACCTCTCCGTCCGTCCATTATAATATGACGATTACAGGCCGTGTCGACGGCGCGTTCGTGTTCCACGCGTGCCTCAAAGAGATGTATTCGAGTACCAGAATTGATAGAAATCGCGGCTTGTTACTTCGTATTAAAAAGTTAAAAAAGTATTCACATTTTTTTTTGTTTTTATCTTTATCCGTGAAGTTGGTATTTTAATAACAACAGCTTGCTATTATGTAGTTATCTAGACTTTTTTCTAGAATATGTTTTTTAAAAGATAATCTCTGAACTACAAGAAGCGATTGACGTTATTTATATTTAAGCAGTTTATAAACTTGTGTAATACTACTACCTACTTTCAAATCTGGCAATTTTCTCGAGTTCTGCAGTTCTTTGTATGTTTTTGTTCAGTCTTTATCGCTTGAACGATTTTATTATTACAGTTTAAAAATAAAGATTACCTAAAGTCTACATTGAGTCAATTTCGCTGTATTTTAATGTGATTAAAATACAGACGGTCGGGTCGGTACGGATGGTCGCAAGATTGCTGTGCATGAGGTTTGATTCCTAAGTCGGGCAAAGTGTTATTGGGTTTTCCATTACGTATTTCTCAGCAGGACCCACGGAGTCTAGAATTGTGCCCGGTTGGTGGCAATAGGCTCGCCCCCTATTATATGAGACTAATATAATATAAATATGTTTCGAAAACTTCTCATGTAAGTAATATTAACATAATGTTATTCTTAAAATTGATTTGTTTAAATTGACGTCATGGCTTTAAAATGATTCATAATATATTTACGCGAGAAACCAAAAGTCTTGCCATTTGTATTTCAACATCGCTAATTAAATCTCTGACTGTATACAACGTAAACAACGGATTCTGTCTTGTGATTCATCTGACGATTTTACTGGCGATTGATTGATGAAATACACCTTTGTCATCTTCCTAACCGTCTCCCTTCGTCATCATCATCTGCCTAGCATTTTCCCAACTATATTGGGGTCGGCTCCCAGTCTAACCGGATGCAGCTGAATATTATCATCGGCACGATTCTTGAGCGCTGACGCAAAAGTGAGTTAATGGGTCCCTTTTGTGGTATGAAGTGAGACGCGGGGCGGGGAAAGTGCAGTGATTGTCCCGTAGCGCATCGCGTCATAGCCGTCACTCGGGATTTGTTCTTTACTCCTGCTGCACTTACCTCACGACCAATAAATAATAAACGGGTGTGCGTTTTATTTATCATAAAGTGTACGATGCGCACAGCGATCCCCACTCTTCCGCCGAGCACTCAAGAACCGTGCCGGGTATTATACCAGTATTTTACATGGAGCGACTGCCTATCAGACCTCCACAACCCGACCGACCGACAACCGTCTCCCTTCGTAATTTTGAAAGTATCCGGCTGAGCTTGAGCAATGGTGTTAGGGCAGACTGACTCGTTGGTCTAGTGGTCTCAAACGGGGCTGCTGAGCATGATGTCCTGGATTCGGTACCCGGGTCGGGCACAGTGTTATTGGGTTATTGTATCGGGAATTTCTCAGTGGTAGCCACGGAGTCTGGATTTGTGCCTGGATTTCAATTAATTGTCTTTATTATATTTAGACAGTTAAATCGTTTCTCTGGGACTTCGTCGAGCTTCATTGTCTCGGCGCTTTTCTTGTGGTCGCCACTGTTGATTCTGGCTAACAGGAGTTACAGTGGTTTGGGAATAGTGTGGCGGGCTTTATTATATTTGTTTCGTTGGAAGGCCTCCCACTAGGTCGACCGATGACCTGGTGAAGGTTGCGGAGATCCGCTGGATGCGAGTCACACGGGATCGGTCAATGTGGCGACCTGGGGGAGGCCTTGTGCAGCAGTGAACGTGTTTTGGCTGAAATGATAATGATGATTTTATTTGTTGCATATTGACTAATATTATTGTCCTGGCACAGGGTGATATTATCGCAAGCCATCCGCCAAAAGCTGCAGCTGCACAGACGGGCGGCAGCCGCGCCCGAGCCGCATGAGGAGGACAAAGCCAGGTTGCTGCTCGGAGAAAGAACTGTAAGTTATTCATCATTCCCCTACACATAATTATCCCAATTTATTATAGGTGAACGCTGCATGTCTTTTTCTTCCATACCTCTCTAGAATTCTTTGTTACATAAAAGTGTAAATTATTTAAAAAAATATAAGCTTATGAAAGAAAGAGAAATATAATAGCGAGGATCTCCTCCTCAGTTTTAAAATTAGAGGTGCCCTTTATTTAGTTTCTAAATATGCGTCTCTTGATGACTGGCTATGATCATTTTCAGAGTGTATTTGGCCAACAGTAGTAGGCTTTAATAGGGTATTTTACCTAAAAAATCTAATTAGTCTGTCTGTTAGATTATCGAAAAATATTGAATACGTGTTTTTTGATAACAAATTTATAAAAATTGACGAAAATAAAACGTGTCAAAGATCATGAGTGGGGGCTTTTGGCGTCACTTAGTGGGTAAAAAAGTACTAACCTTGTGACGTCACACGAATTGACACGACTTTTCGAAGCACTGTATCGTCTTCATCCTTTGTTTACGTGAAAAAAGAAAAAAATACGTGTCCATTATTTTTTGAAAATCTATAAGACGGACTAATTAGACTTTTTTGGTGAAATACCCTATTGTCTATTTAAAACTACTGGAAGATTAAAAAATTGTGTGGACTTTAATTTTCATGTTCCTCTTCTTCTTAACATTACATATTGCTGAAACTCAGATTTTGTTAGACCAGTATTTAGTCCACCCGGACAGCTCATATTTTTTTGCCAGGGGGCAAATCATGACTCAGTAATTTTTAACCTGTGGGTATTTAACGATACAATTCCTTCTAGGTCGCCGAAAGCAAGCCTCAAAAGAAAAGCACACCGAGCGTATTTAAGTTCTCCAAATCATAGCGTAAGCAATAGAAGCTATAAATTATATTTATAGCTCAGCATTTAACTGCGAACCAAACCTTAGACTGGTAACACACTTGGCGTGTTTCTTCATTTCAATACAAATAGGGTACATTTTTCGGTACCCAAGTAATCCAGCGTTGCACTATATACACTAATATGTAGTTGCACGATATTGATAATGCAATATGGACTTTATTTCAATGAGGATAGGGTTTATTTCGTCGCCAAGTGAAGCCAGACTTAGTTTTTATCAAGGATGTAAGACATAAGAGGCTAGTATTGTTATTTATGTATACGCTATATTAAGGCGTTTTGAATGTTTGTATGACTATGTATAGAAATATATGCTATACTAAATATTGGTGTAATTTGAACAAATCATATAAATGTAGTAAGCCTTTACACTGTCTTAACATAAATGTTGTATGGATCTAATTTTGAAAAAGTGTTGTGATGAAACAGTATAGAATATACTAAGGTAAGGCCTGTTTCTTGACCATGGCACAGCTTTGTAATTGGATATTTGACTACTGTTAAAAAAAAACGATTAAGATATGTTATTTCAAATAAATAACAGAAATACACGATGTGTGAAAAAAAGTAATAAAATAAAGATATAGATAAAGAAATGGAGTAGCTAACAGGCCTTAAAAGATTTTGGTGGGGGCACTTTATATCCTTGCCGCGCGAAATGACCATTTGTACTACGTAACTATCGCCATAGTTTATGTCGTATAAGTAGCTTTGTCTTTGTGTAACAAGTCATTTAAAATCAGTTAAAACTAAGCCTTTTTTTATCGATTTTTCAGTAAGTTCTTTGAAATAACATAACATTTTCGTAAATTTTTAACAGTAGTGAAATTGTTTATTTAAATAAAGTTAGGATTGCCAATGTCTACTTAATACTAGGGCCCAGATAAAACGTTACTTACTACGCTATCTTACACTAAATAGTTGGACAACTACTGCACACAAGCATGAGTAATGTTTATGAATTTCGGTCATAGTAAAGCTAAAGTTTAAAAAGAACCGCGACAATCGCCAACACTAGGGATGTTTACTGACTAAAAAAAAATATGATTCTGTTTAGTCCGTCAGTTGGATTATCGAAAAATATTAGATAGTTACGTGTTTTTTGTTTTATCAAATTAATAAAAATTGACGAAAATAAAACGTGCCAAAGATACGCGAACGGGCTTTTGACGTTTTTGGTAAAAAAATGTAGCACGGTGTGACGTCACACGAGTTTTCGAAGCACTATATTGTCTTCATTTTTTGTTTACGTGAAAAAAAGAAAAAAATATGTGTCCAAAATTTTGTAGGAATCTATCTGACGGACTAATTAGAATTTTTTGTCAACTACCCTATTTATAGTTGTGGTATTTCGCTATTCTAAACCACGTATTTTATTTATTTCACTGAGTGAGCTGTAGTGTTCTCATCTAATCCACACTTTAATACTTCCTTATTTACACTTTATACCTACTTACACTTCGCATCTATCATACATACGTTTTACTGGTATTTGCATTACTATTCTGCGAATCGGTCTAAAACGATTCCTTTTCTTATAAAATATCTGAAATAAGGTGGTTTAGAATAGCGAAATACCACATAGTATAGTCACAGATAATATAATACTAGCGTAGTATAGTTTATAATATGTATTTTGAGGGCCAAAAAGCGTAATGTGATGCACTAATTCCCTGTATAACGCACATACTTCCTCTAGGGGTAGATTAAATTAAATAATACATATTATATTAATTGGTCAATTATGAGTGAGAGTGAGTGAGGCTGCCTGCTTGGTCTAGTGGTCGCAAGCACGACTGCTGAGCATGAGGTCCTGGGTTCGATTCCCGGGTCGGGCAAAGTGTTATTGGGTTTTGCCATCAGGAATTGCTCAGTAACAGCCACGGAGTCTGGATTTGTGCCCGGTTGATGGCAATAGGCTCGCCCCCTATTACATGGGAATCCTACTAATATTATAAATGCGAAAGTTTGTGAGTGTGTCTGTTTGTTACTTCTTCACGCAAAAACTACTGAATGGATTTGGATAAAATTTGTTACTCACCCTAGAAAGAGACACACGTAGGTGCGAGAGAGAAAGAAAACATTGCCAAAAGTAAGACTGTAGTTGAGATCTTTATAATATTTATGATCTGCTAATGTATTTTAAACTGTAAAATTTCAGCAATAAGAAAGCAATTTCGTCAATCGAACAAAGTTACATAAATAATAATTGGTGTTATTTTTAATTTATTTTGTTTCTTTATGCTGTAACTGCCAATGAATGGTGTGCGAAATGAATGAAATTTTGTTATAAGAGAGATTATAGATAAGAATAAGTGGTGGTACACATGCGGGCACTGTTTTTTTCGCGGCGATTTAGTTCAGGGGTGCTCAACCAATAGTATGATAGCTATGTTATGATAATACCTTTTCGTTCGTTAGCCTTTCTAGATATGTACGTCTGATAGGCAACTAGCCTAGCTCCTTGTCTCTTTCTTTTAGCAAAAAAGAAAATCTAAAATCTTTTTTCTGGTGCCGAAACCATGCTATTTCTGGTTTTAGAACCCTCGTCTTCACACTTCTAGCTTCCAATGCCACCTACATATTATTCTTATACTAGTATTATTTATACTACTGTTCTAATTTATGACCGGAATGTGTAGAGCTACTCTACTAAACCTCTATAATTTGCATAAGTTGTTTCCCCGAAGATGTCCAAATAAGTGGGTTATCAACTAATTATAATTAAATTAATAAATCATTGGCTCATTATAACTTCGGCTTTAGCGTTTGTCTGTGTAAATTATGTTGAGTAGAAACAATTAGAATAAATTCGAAGCAATTAAAAAAACGCGCTACTTTTTTTTTTTTTTTTTTATTATTGATAGGTTCGCGTTTGACCACTATCTCACCTGATGGAAAGTGATGATGCGGTCGACGATGGAGCACGCTTACCTAGAAGTAACCTACTAAACATTTATTATTATTATTTATTTATTTATTAGTGTATACCATAACATGTTACTAATGTAAACTTCTGGATAACCACCTGTTAACGTTAGTTAGTTTTTGGTGATATCAGGTTATTTTAAAAATTATTTAAAATTGGTTCTTTAACGTGGAGGAAGCAAAGGAGTACCTACCTTTGTACGAATGCACATGATTGTCTGTGGTTTTTGCCCGCCCCCTTGAGAAAAATGCGCGAAAGTATGTAAGCATAACACAATCAAAAATCTATAGATATCAGGAAGGCAGTATTAAGTAAAACTAATCATATAAAGACATAGAATGTTATTTAAAATTCAACTTTATGTAAATGGATTGATATAATGTTGAGATCACTATACATGCGCAAACATTTTTAAACGAACATTTACGAGTAAGTTTGAGTGACGTAATCCGTCATCACCTTGGAATTGGCTATTATTTGTTGGTTTTGGTTATTATTTGGTGTAAGAATTAGTTATTTATTTTAACGAAAAAATGCAATTTAAGTTTAAGAAATTGTTAAATTAATTTAAAATTAAAAGACATCAAAAGAAATGTAAAAGATATTAGTGAGTATTATTAAATTGGAATATTTAATTGTATGTATTTAGCTAAGGGCTATTTTTTCCTTTTCAAAACACTTAATTGTTTTAATAGGTGATGCATTCATCATCCTGCCTAGCTTTTTTCTATCGAGGTCGGCTTCCAGTCTAACCAGATGAAGCTGACTACCAGTATTTTACATAGAGTGACTATCTATCGGACCTCCACAACCCAGGTAGTATTGGGTTGTGGAGGTCTCTCGGTAAGTCTGGTTGTTCGACTTTCGGCCTTCCGACTACTCGTAATGACGAGGTGATGAATTAATTGGTAATATTCCACTTAATATTGATAACTGCCGTGTCAAAGCAAATACGAAGCGCAAATGATTTCTTAACGACATTTGAGTCACCTGTCAAATGACGTCATACACTGTTACAATCGTTACGTTACTGTTTTTGTTAATAAATCAGATAATTATTTAAGTAAGCACAAATCGCTGTGAAGTACTGCATTCAGTATTTGTATAATAAATATGTAATTTATCGATGTAAGCTAAAGTTTTATATCTACACCTAGTAATTTTGTAATAATCACCAATGTGTAGTATACGAGGTCCGTATCAAATGAATTTGTTAATAAATGTTGTAAATATGTATTCGAGAGTTTTATTTGTTTTCTTAGAATTTTATTTCTGTTTACGGAATAAAATTACAGAGAATTGTAATTGTGGAGAAAAAAGTTTGGATTATTTTTTCTGACCTCAAGAATATGCACTTCTGAACGGGCTGGAAAATTACAAGTAAAGTCTTACTTAACCTAAGTAAGGAAAACTAGGTTCTTTACAATTAACAACCAAGGTTTCCTCAGAAAACTATCAATCATTATTCCCTCTATTCCAAACAGTCCCTGACCGAATTAAACATTTACGCGCAAACAAAAATACTCCTACGACCACGTAGTCCAACGTAACACTCATGTTACTGGGAAAACGCGCGAAAACTCATCTCCCGACTTATTTCCACGGTATTACCTCACCGGGCTGGCCTTGCCGCGCGACCCGCCAGTACCCAAGCGACCGTCGCGAGAGACGCACGTGCCGCGTCTCCCCGTGACAACACGAACATCGTAAAAAGTTATACGAACGACATGAGGACGAATTATGTAAATTCATACAAATAGTGCTATTTTTATTCTTTTTTATCTCTCTGTGTTAGTGAAAAATTGTGTACTTTATAATGGCGTTAGCGCTTTGTGTAATTTTGAGCGCGTGCGCCTATGCGTTCGGGTTCAATGTGGACATACCTTCGAGGGTAGTTTATAAGGGTAATCCGAACTCCATGTTTGGATTTTCGGTGCAGGCGCATGTTGATGGCGATAAGAAAATGTAAGTACCTTAAAATTTTCTTGAATTAGTGGGTAGTTGCAAATAACCACGACGATTACGGTTTTCGCGCGCGATTGTTTGCTCGATCTTGTCGGTGATAAAGATAAAAATAAATGGTTATTTTATGGTGATGATGAAGTCAAACATTTTTATAGCTGGCGCTAATGCAAGCGTTGTTAGTCAGTTTTAATGTTTACATAAAACTTGGCATATTTTACATGTATGTGAGTCGAAGGAGATCTCGCAACCGTATGAATGAAACATTTGTTTAGACAAGTGTTTGCCAAATTATAAATTACAGCTCTAGGCAGTCGTAAAATAATCCTGAAACTAGGTCCGAAGATTTTCGTGGTCTTATAGCACTTAAGTAATTTGCCTTATTTTTGCAATAGAATAGGTCAGTTCATCGGAGTTTCTGAAGTTGAAAAACGTAATTTTCGCGGAGAGTTTGGTTGCTTTCAGGACTTTTTTTTTTAAATTTTGCTTTTTCTTGTTAGTTATTTTAAGCACACCATACCCTTACTGAAGGAGCCTTATAACTAATTAAATTTAAAAATTTCGTTATCTAACAAATATCCAAAGATGAAAGAGTCTATTTTTAAAGACATAATCATTCTTCCGAATCACTATCCGTTGAAACCAGTTTCTATATTTCCTTGAATTTGTTAGAATATCGAATTAAATAATAAACAAAGATTTCGGAAGGTCATTTATCTGAGATTTATAGACTAATATCATGGATTACTTGTCGTTTATTTTAGTTTTCGACGTCGTGATCACGAGGAGCATGTACCGATGTCCTATCTATATGGACTACATGTAAGTCTAGGGAGCCGGTGTACTGCGAATTTGAGCTTCTCGGGAATCTAGGCTAAAGCATGGCAATAAATCGTGAGCTCCGAACAATGTTGTTATAATTCCTTTGAAGACGACTTTGTCGTGTTCATGGAGACATAAATATTCGGTCGTGGCTTCCGTCATTTGTTTATGATACAGCTTTGGTATAAATAATAAATGTTTCTTGGGTTTGAAGACTCCAAAGGGTTTTTTTTCTGGCTGTCAATCTGCAGCTATCCCCAGTGATAAATCGTGATTTTTATACCGAGGACTGCTTTTGGCGAAAGTCTGCGAGAGTTTTTCTTCTTTTGTGTATCCCGCAAACTTTCCTCCGTGCGGTAGTCGATTTCTAGTCCTGAAGGAACCGCCTGAAACTCCTGAAGACATCAAACAATTAGGGCACTAATCTTAGACTAAAAGTCAGCTGATATTCACAACATTTTTTACCTTCACATTAAACATAATTTCAAAAGCTAGTTCATAAACTTCCACAGCACAAGGTAAGCAGCTCAACGCGTATATTGCGCGATGACATCACCGAGTGCGAATTTTAGCGAACGATTGCGCTTATTGGCCGCCCATGGCTCATGATTGTGGAGCGTTGGCGTTGCCGAGTACACAGCTTTGTCAACTTATTAAGATCGGGATATAAGGAGAGAAATTGAAAGCAAGAATTGTTCCATGCACATTTGAAAAAGTTTACATCTGGTCCGCAGGCCAGTTTTTGCGTTGTCGAGATGTCCCCTAACTCGGAAGGTTCGGTGAATTTGGAGTTAGTGTCTTCAAGATGAATAAAGTCTCAAACTGCGCGATTCCTGTTCGTAATTCTGGTCTTCATTGGTTAAGTTGGAAAAGATAAGGGGAAATAGATGTCAGAATTAATGAGGCCAGTGCACTTTATTTTCAAAAATGTCAGTATTAGGAATCAGTAACAAACAATGATTAATTTTGGTTTCATAAACTTCTTTAACGATTGATTTGTGACCTGTCAAAAGCTATTTGGTGTTTGTACTTTTCGGGCGTACAATCGTACCTACACTAAGATCTGCCAAGGACATTTTAATTATGAACATAGTAATGAACGTGCAGAAGCATTAAAATTTTAAACTACCTTTGTAACTACGTAAAATAAAACAGTGCAAATGATTGCCCTGAAATTCAGACAAAACTATGTCACCATCGATTTGAAGTAATTTTTATATTTCAGACACCATGAAAAATAATCATGAAAGTCATCATCATCATCATCAGCCTATAATTGTTCCCACTGCAGGGACTCAGGCCTCCTCTCTAGGAGAGGGATGGGCTATAATCCACCACGCGGGCCCAGTGCGGATTGGTAGATGTCGCATATCTTCGAATTTTTGGTTCTAAGACATGCCGGTTTCCTCACGATGTTTTCCTTCACCGTTTTGAGAGCAGTGGTGATGAAATAAATTACACAAAGTAATGCGCCTGCCTGGGTTCGAACCCACGACCAACTGTTCGTAAGTCGGGGCCGCCACCACTGGGCCACCACTGCTCTAACATCATGAAACAACATCACATCATGAAAGTATTCAGATATAATTTTAAGTAATCATAATTATGACATAAGAGAGGAGAAATTACCAAATGATGCAAGTAATTGCTTAATTATTTATGTAAGATAAGTAATTATTTAATACTTCGCCAATTTCTCATTACGTGTGTAAAAAGTAAATTGCAGGTCAATTAGGTCTGTAGGTACTCTAATTAATGGTGTTCGGTGCAAGTGAATCGATTACAACGTTGTTGAGACAGATTGCATGAATTGGACTGCTGATACGTCATTTACTTAGGTGCATTCACACGGTTGGCGCAGTGGCTAAGCGATTGGACTGCTGCGCTGCGTGTCGCGGGTTCGATCCCCGCACGGAACAAATATATGTATGGCCTGCAGATAGTTGTTTCGGGTCTGGGTATTTGTGTATGTGACTTTCTATGTTTGTGAACGCACCCACGATACAGGAGAAATTCCTAGTGTGGGGCAACGTTTTTTAAAAAAGACAAAAAAAAAATTAACCCCTTTTAGGTAATGCTTGCCAATTTGCTCTATAAAAATCTTAAATTCACTATCAGAAAACGCATTACCTAAACGGCTGGATCTAAAGCATAGGTATAATTTTGTACTGACTAGAGTAGGTACCTACCTCCTGGACCACGATGCTTATACCCTCTTAAAAAAATACTTGAGCACCTTGAAATTAAGTGTAAGAAATCTTGGTTCACGATGCTTCTTCACAGTTATAATAAGACATAATTTGTCACCTAACTGCTAATTGTTTTAGCAACTTTTCAAATAATTTCAAGTGACGCGATGACGGTTCAATGTCACTTATGAGGTGATGCTCATAAGTGACATTGATCCTTTTATTCATCATCACCCCTAAGACAATATAACGCAAATTCTAACCGGAAATACGTCACATGCGCAGCACATGCGCAAGCGCAACGCGCGCCCTTTTTAGCTTTTTTTCAAGCTTAATTTACTCATGAATGCTATTTTTGTTTGTCGAGGGCGATGCTTTCCGTTTGATTTATAGTTACATGCGTTTACAAATAACGCTGCTTCGGTTTTGTGGACAAAAAACACTGGAGTTCAATTTGTCTGACGTTTTGGGAAACGACCTTTCGTACTGAATTGTTAGGGTTTTTTTTTTGCAAGCAAGTGTATGAACAAGTGGTAGCAGCATGTGAGAGCGACATGTTGCAGATTGTCATCTTTCTTGCCATTCTTTTTTCGCCTTTTGTCGGATGCTTTGGCTGTATTAAAGTTTAGTTGTTTCACAATGTCCCAATGCCTTCACATAAGCCAAAGTTCAACAATGAAACTGAGCGCGATTAATACTTTTAAACCGCGTTCAAGAGCATCAAGTAAAATAGAAACTGACAGGTCGAAGTTTAGGACTTTGTGATCGCATTTGAACGCGTTTTCATTTGTGAAATTAGCTCTCAGTTACCTACAATACAAAATATCACCTCGTCTTACGTAGAGCTACCGTTCTTTGAACCCGTGATTCACTCACTAGATCCTCACTAACAAACAACGCACGGAACCCTCTTCCGAAGCCTCTTACACACATTTTAGTGCGTACATGTCATTAACTCCGACAGAGTCACAACAGTTCTTTATCCGACTAATGGTTAGAGATAAGTAATGAGTTGGATGCGCCCGCGCAGCTGTGCTCAGAACTCTTTTATTGATCACTGATCGATGTTTAATGGTGTTTCTGTCGTCGGCTCACGCGTTTGGGATGCGGTTTTGTCATTTATCAACGTTTTATAACTTTGAAATGTGGGTAGTGTCAAAAAAATTGGGTGTTTTGTTAATTTGGGGTGTTGATCGAGATGGCCAGTACCTATAAATCTGGTGCATAATGCTAAGATATGTTCAAACCGACTGACTTTGTTGATTCAATAGTTTTTGACACTTGTCACTATGGATAGGTACCATTAATGTAATCTTTCTATAGATCATCTCATAAATGTAGCTCAAGTAAGATTTGAACTTCTGACCTGTCGGGTCGTCATTCAACGCCTTATCCGTTAGTTTATGGGTACCTAGTCGGCTAGTCGCTACATTTTATAATACTCTCCAATAGTTTATCTATACACTGACATCATTACAATAACTATTACCTGCTTACCTATTATACTAAAATATTAGTTGTATGCCCGGTTTGAATAATCCTTTAATGTCAGCCAGTGTGCAAATGGACTGAGCCATCACAGTTTAATGTAGTCTACATTTAGCTGGGATTGTTGATGTTGATTCTAAAAAAATTTGTAGTCTAGTCTAGTCCTAGAGATTTTATAATTTTTTGTCCCGTGTCAGTTTTATTTTAAGTTTGTACCTCCTGTTTGTCTAGGGATGCTCACGAATAAAACGAACATTGAAAACAAAATTTCGATAGGAGACTACAATTTTCTGGGATGATCAAACTCGAAAACGAGTACCTATTGAAAACATTTTCCAAATGATCTCTGCTCTCTATTTTGACGTCATTGCATTCGAGCATAATCTAGGTCTCCTCACTATTACCCTAAACAGATAACATACAAACATAAAAAGATCGCATCTTAGTCATTCAAAAGCTATAGAAATTACTTTTGTACTGCTACATAAAGCATCCAAATCCGGAGGCAACACAAGAGAATCTTTATCAGAGAAATATTTTTAAAAAGAGTCACCATTATCAGTGACAGCAATAGTTTCCAGTGAATCGGTGCTTGTGCATGTTCGTTTGTGTACGATAACCTCTGGACCTCAATGCCCCCTTATCTTAGTAACAGGCGACTCATCTCTTAAAACTGTTATTTTTAGATGCATTGCAAGTGAAAATAATGTGGTGTGAGTTATTGGTATTCATTCATTCATTTAAAAGAAATATGAATGATTGAGTGAACATTTTAGATTTACTTTGGCGCATTTTGAGCCGTGGGTCTTGCATTAACGTTGTGACTGGTAGTCATCCATCATTGATAGCGCCGCCTGAAGTTCGCAGAAGAGTGGCAAGCTCTAGAGAAAGAGCCAAAATGGCTTCAGACACACGACACCCATTGCACCTAAACAGCCTTGTATCGCAAAGGCTGAAAAGCCGAAACAGCTTTCTGAAGTGTGTCATCACCACACTCACTGGCGAGATGTCTACGGAAAGATTAAAGCTGTGGCGAGGTAGTGCATCCTTATCCTTACCTTATACCCATTTGTTCCACCTGCTGAACATCTCCCTACTGAGGTGGAGATATATAAATGACTCTGCTCTGGAGTGTAAATGTGGTGCTGTTCCTCAAACGATGGGGCACTTAATATCGTGCCCTGCGTGTCCTGCTGGTTGTTCACTGCAGGAACTGATGGACACTACCGAGAGCGCCAAACTAGTAGCCCAATTCTGGGCTGACACAATTTAGATTGCCATCGATACGCTAAGAAGAAGAAGATCCATCATTGATTGACTTTGAGAGTAACAGTAACACCAGCACATTCCTATCCTTCTCCCAATTGATTTGGCACCATATTATCTTCTTTCATATTTCTCTATTAAGTAGTTGTCATCTACTATCATGTAGGTACATGCGAAATTGTCATTTGGATGAACTAACTACTAATGTCAGCTACCTTGTTTGTCTTTTGCACAAAACTGCACGGACATTTGGTGTTATGAATAAAAACTCTAACCTTATGAAGCAATGATAAATGTTCAACGCTAATTTAGATACGTTTGTTACTTCGAAAGATTACTTATGAACGTATCAATTTTGTCTAAGAATCATAACGACTGGAATACGAGCTATTAGATGCAGTGACCATCATGAGAGCAATTTAGTAATAAAGAATCGTTTATAAAAGGTGCATTTGTGCATTTTCAGGTAGATATGTTTTCCTTATTACTTAAACGCGTAGGTTGTGTCATTTTCTCACTGATGGCAGCTCCCCAAGGTCTTGGTTTAATGATCGCAAGTGCAACTACTGATCCTGAATTTGATAACCGTGATAGCTGCCTATCACGCGTGATAGTTGCATGATCAAACCTTGCGGTTTATATGGTATTCTATCGTCGTTAAGAATTTCATTATTAGTAGCAACATTTGTGTCTTGCTTGATGGTCAATGACAAGACGCATTTTATTATATGGTTCCTAATGGTGAATTGTGAGAGTATAGTAAGTTGTGCAATAGTTAAGCAACTCTCTGCCTGACCCTGCAGGGATCACGGGCGTGATGTTGATGTTATGACAAAACACTATGTTTCAAGTGTTTCTAAGTTCTTTTTCCAAAGAATGACAACAGACGCTTACGCAAGTTAAAAGTAAGGTCATCTAGTATTTGTCATGAGATTCTCATTATTATTTATGATATACCTACATCACGTCTACTACAGGTATTTTTTTACAATGACAAGTAAACTGAAAACCAGAAAAATGTGGTATTTTGTTGTATTTAATGACAAAGTGGCGTATTCAGTGCAAGAGTCTGTCATAGTTAAGTGTTTCCAGGTAAATAATATTCTAGTGAAGAATGAAAATGCAAATATTGAGTTCAATAACTCTTTAATACATAGAATTGTATGTATGAGTTATTGAACTAAAATTCTTCATTTATTTATTAGAAACGTATTTACAAATCTATGAAGTTTAATTGGCAGGCGTCTATTGATGTACGTACTTACAAATTGACTGTGGATAATTTAGTCAATAGGCTACTTAGCTAGGCAGTCAAAAAACTGAAAGCCTTTCCAGTTTTTAAATGTCTACACTCATCAGTATCACGAAATCTAAAAATACTCAATCTTGAATAAATAAATCTAAACAGACTGCAACCGATTCAGTTCTCAAAAGAAGATGAACGCTCATCGTCTGTCATCGGTGCGCCGGCGCAGTTTCCGTGACCTCATTACAAATATGGCGCCCGCAGACGACCTCACTGCGTCTGAGTTTACTTTGTGCCGCCTGCTATGTTCTAACTGCTCGAACATGCTCGCTTTTCTGTGCTTTTGTTGCTATATCGTTTGGAAATGGCAGAATTTATTTATTCATTTGTCTTAAAAGAGTTATGATACCTACACTCCTACAGGGATCGAACAGTCGTCTTGCGACCACTTGATCAACGAGCAGTCTATCAATTTATTAGCTGAGGCCCTCGGCTTCGCCCGCTTGAATGTCGGTTAAATTATATACTAAAAACTTCCTCGAGAACCATCACAATCCATTGGTGAAAACAGCATGAAAATCGGTCCAGCAGTTTTCGGGTTTATCGCGAACAGACAGACAGACAGAAGCGGAAGACTTTGTTTTATAATAAACTAGCTGATGCCCGCGGCTTCACCCGCGTGGATGTCGTTCAAATTATATACTAAAACCTTCCTCTTGAATCACTCTATCTATTAAAAAAAACCGCATCAAAATCCGTTGCGTAGTTTTAAAGATTTAAGCATACAGACAAACAAACAAACAAACAGACGCGACTTTGTTTTATACTATGTAAGGACTAGCTTTTGCCCGCGACTTCGTTCGCGTGGAATAGTGACTTCCGGCAGATTTTTGGTTTATCTCGCGAAAAAAAAAAAAAAATGTCCTTTCTCAAGTTCCAAACTATGTCTGTACCAAATTTCATCAAAATCCGTTCAGCCGTTTAGGCGTGAAAGAGTAACAGACAGACAGACAGAGTTACTTTCGCATTTATAATATTAGTATGGATAATAAGGATATTAGTATGGAAGTATGGATTAGTATGGATGGATGTAGTGATGTCCATCAGATACTCAATTATCTATCGGATTGCAGTACATAGTCAATCAAATTATAACCCTACAAAACCAAAACTCCGGAAACAACATAAAATATTTACACTTTCGGCCAAAACAATCTACCGACTCCCCAAAAAATGACATCCGATATTTTTGCCCACACCATAAGGGAGTCAGCGTTAAAATAAATAAACAAAACTATTATTTACATCTTAAATGCTGGTAGCGCATAAAAAAAGAGAGCACTTCCTCTAGTTTTTTCTGCTACTCGTTTTTTCTGTTGACGTAGACACTACGTGTTCGCGCTTGCCAACTGTGCCGAAATAGAAGGTTTATTTTGAGGTATTTATCATTGTAGAACGTATCTTGTGTACATATTTATTGATGTCTCATGAATGAGGTAGACTAGAGACTTTTTCATTTCTATTTGTTTTAGCATTTAGGTTGATTGATAGTGCGATGTCCTTTCACTAGGTCTTGTTTATTAGAATTAGCTGCTGCCTACTACTTTGTCTGCGTTTTTTGTATTTGTATAATTTTGTTCAACTACGTAATGTAAGTAACCTATGTGGCTGTCCTGGTCCCAGTAGTTAGCTTTTAATTTTTTGTTCATTTTGGTTTGTCCTGGTGTGAAACCAATAAATACTTTTTCTTTCTTTCTTTCTTTTATGCTAGGTCCAATAAGCAGTCGCTCCATGTAATATGCTGGTCTGGTTAGACTGGAAGCTGACCCTAACATAGTTGGGAAAAGGCTAGGCTTTAGCATTTATGAAATTAATAAATGTTAATTGGTGGCCGTTTCGTTGGTACGAGTGCAAATTATCACTTAAAAACTAATTGTTAGCTTCTAAATTAATGGGTCCGGCTTTGAACTTGATCATCATGTGCATGAACTTGTCAACAATGTTGTCATCCATATCTAGAGTTGGAGGAAGTTGTATAATAGTTCACAATTAGTTTTTGGTGTTGCCCGTTTATAGATAAACTGTATTAGCATTTTGCTTATCGAATGAGTAGGTATTCTAAAATATATCGCAGTATTTTTTTGTATACTCTTTTTTTTCGAATATTAAAACGTGATTTAAATTTTATTTGTGAACTAGTTTTACTTAATACATGCTTCTATTTAAATTCAAAGTTCAATTCAATAAACGACCTTGCTTTATTTTCTGCTTAAGTCAAGAAATTCTTGAAAAAATGCCTCTGCTAGGTAAGTCCTAAATGATGTCACAGTAAAGAGGTCAATGTCGCAATCAAAACAATGTTTTCCCCTTAAACATGTGCTGATGACTGAATTCCAAGTAAATGTATCGCTCTCCTTGACACACAAGTGCGCGGGCGCACCGCCATTACCTACCGCTTTCGATACAAGGTGATCTACTGTGTGTGTGGGATCGGCTGATTTAATTGGTGGTTATTTGGTTAATCTTAGGATCTTTATCAGGTGTAGACGTTTAAGAAAGATAGTTGGTTCAATTACATTCTAGAACCTTATGTTTAACTAAAATCTCACCCGAAGCAAAAGTGATTCTGATTTACCTAAACCGATGTTTCCCGGTTTCCAACATTGGTTGACAAGCCGGGAACCATCCATAAAACAGCATCAAATATGTAATTTCTGGCCAAGTTTTTTTTGCAATATCATCATTCACAACACAACACACAGTAACAGCACAGCACATAGTACCTATAACAGTTTTTCGCCTACCTTTTAAAATAAAAGTAATTACCTACTTAAAAGTTAATTTTATAGAGAGTACTTTTCCCACCACTGCACTGCAATCATGTCACCGCCAATTTATCGTTTAAAAAGCTCACCGGACAAAATAATTACTACCCTCCACAAAACCGACGTTTTTATTCATGCGATAATGCGCGAATATCGTATTAATAATCACCTTGTCTCAAATAAGAGCATGGCTTGTAATTATTAGTTACTTTTATCAGTTTGGACTAAATGTCAGTAGTCCTGCCGCCTCTCACTACCAATATGGTATGAATATAATCAATAAGCTGATTAAATGTGGCGAAATAGTGCTCTGATTTTTTTTGACTTTCACCTGTTGTGGTTGCGCCCTTTGTCCGTTAAATGATTATGTGGCGAGTTCAAACTTTCACGGATTTCTGAGTAGCAGCCACGGAGGCTGGACTTGTGTCGGGTCGATGGCAATAGGCTCACCCCCTATTTAGTGGGACTTAAACATAACTGTTCAAATGGGTGTACTATTAGGTACCTACACTTGGCCGCGGATTATAGAACGAGATGACGTGGCCTCGGCACAAGGGCAAAGAAGGAACATGGGTTCGGTTTTTAGTCAGTAGAAGTCTGACACTCCCCTTCGCTCTGCCCAAGAGCAGGGGGGGGGGTCATTTGACGATTTTTCACCCACCAAAAAAAAAAGGTACCTACACTTTTCAGGGATTACAAGTGTGATGTTATGTTCAAAACTTTCTTCATTCTGAGCACAGCCTTTTCTTATTGATTTTGTACAAATTTATATTGGAATAAAAATAAAGAATACTTAAGACGGTTTCAGAGGTTTAAATATCTTACAAATATAACGAAAATCCATAAAAGAGTTTGGATCTTGCTGATTTAGTACATCACCAATTTACAACCACACCAACCAACCACCAACTCTATAATTTATGATATTTATTTAAGTTAAAACATGCTACTTAAGTGTTTAGCAGAAAGTACCAGTACTACCAGTTATACACTCGTAAAGTGTAAATTACCTTCATTTCCGTTTCCTGCCTATCTCCTAGTTCTAGTAAACATTATTTGCTCATCTAATTATTGCAAATGGCTTCGAATGACTGTCACACCAGCCAAGTAGTTCTGCGTAAGCGCAAGAATACTGTATACTGTTCCATTAGTCATACAGAAGGGCCATCAAATTACTCATTCATAAGTGCACTCGAACACCTATATGGTGCAAAAGCGGAACTCCTATTGATGTTAAAGGTTGCGGAAGCGGTGGAAAAAAACCTTTGTTATGGCTAAGTAACTTATTTTATTTTGAGGTTGGTTGGTTATTTTGCACTGGAGTGTATTGGCGCCCACTTGGGACAGGCAGGGTTAAGCTGGGAATTTGCCATTATTAGTGGCTGAAACGTTTATCGTTTCAGCCACTAATAATGGGAACTTTAGTATACTGATTTCATATGCATTGTGTTAGTGTTAGGCGAAACGAGGGGAGTACTCAATACACGGTATAATGTATTCCACAAGTAGATATTCTTCGGTGGTAAAACTGGTAAACTTATAATTAGATCTTGGGCACAGCAAAATATTATGTAAGTAAGCTAAATAGGAGAGAGGAAGCATTTGTCATTTGTTTATTTATTGCAGTTGCTCGCGAAATGTCTGAATATCATAAAAATATTAGCTAAATGTAAAATAGTAGATTATTGCATCGAGCACAAAGTAATTTATTATTGCACCGAGTGCCTGATTTAGAGCCTGAGCGTTAGCGAGGGCTCTAATCTAACAGGCACGAGGGCAATATAAATTACTTAAGGCGAGGTGCATAATCTACTTTTCTTTCAACTATTACATAAAGGAATAGTAGATAAAAGAAACTCATATCAAACAGTTAAAAGATTTTCTATACTTAACACTGTCGTCTTCATTTAGAATGTTTTCCGGAGTTAATGTGTCGCTAAATGATTCCATTTTAATTCGAAGCCGAAGCACTCAAAATCAGATAGTATCACACTTTATCGTTTCCAAAAATATTGTTCCCCAAAAGTTCCCGCCAAATTACTTTTTTAAATTTCTTTCATTTTATAGTAACTAGTTAGCAACAATCATTTTTTAAATTTGGAACAAGTAGTAGGATAGAAACGAATAATACTTATGTAAAAAAAAAGTATTGATATCGGCTGGCTGAATAGAGCTAATCCATTGAGATTGGCATCGGTGCGATTAAAAAAAATAAACTGTGCAATAATGAAATTTCATACATTTTTATTGCTCTAGAGCACTAAAGACTCGCTTTGTGCTGAGTTTTTAGTGTGATTATGATGAAATTAAAGCATAGTTGGAAGAAAATATATTTACATAGGCCATTTGTGAGCATTGGGTTGTTTCATGACCTTCCTCAACGAGCTACCTAAGTCTCCTCATTTTATCTAACACACTATTATATTCTTATTTTAGTTGGTTGGCCTTGGCTCTCGCTGTACAAGTTTCAACCTCTTCAAAAGCACAGTTTCTTTAAATAAAGATTAGCAACGGCTAGCGATATATTACGTTACGACAAGGTGGCGTTATGTCACCCACTGTGCCATGAGTCAAGGTGGACGTCACAGCAGCACGTTTATACCTATGATTGTATGAATGAGTGTACAAGGAAGTAGCAAGTACGTTTTACTATGTACGGTAAATCTAGGTGTTGATATGATGATGAATGGGTTGTGGACGTCAGTTGTTTTTGTTGTTTGCTCATTTGTTTATATCAAGCCTTGTGTGTTCCCGATGGAAATGCACGTTGGTAAAAAAAAAACTATTTCCTTACAATATTTTTCGTCTTTTAAAGGCGTATTTTCAAAAATCTTTTTCTAGTGCTCAATTTTGTAAATCGGCTCATTCTTGTGATAATTTCTAGCTTCTAGAAATCTTGCAGTCAGTGGTTTAAAAATAAGTTTCGTGTACGTTGTCTGTTAGTGAGTAAATCGACATATTTAAGATTTCTATGAAGTAGATGATTGGTTAATCTACTTCATGGAATTCGCTTTCCTTTTTCTTCGTCATCATTAAATTGATGACATCATATCAGCCAATTTGGCTACGAATGACACACGTATTAGAAAAACTGGCTATGCTACTAATCAATTCTTATTATCGACATGACTGTGTCTCTCATAGAAGAACACTATCTATTCTTCTTCTTCTTCAACCTTTGACCATCCAGCCGAGTGCAGCTCTTCCAAATAGAGATTTGGCGGGCCACTTTTGGCGGTTTTGTGTCTTGGCTATCCAGTTTCTTCCGGCCACTTTAATGAGATCGTCTGTTCACCTCGTGGTCGTCTCCACTCCAGAACTTTATATTGCAGTCTATCTATCTATCTTCGAAGTTCAAAGCTCTTCAAGACAAATACGTACCATAGTACTTACGTACTATCATTGACTTTAATAGGTGTTCCATAACAAATCGTAATGAAACAATACAAACGAACACGAGCGGCAGTAAAACATAATTTACTACTAAAAGGAAAGTTTACTCACATTTGTGTGGAAGTATCGTAAACGGGCGTTCAATGAACGTGCGACATTGACAGGGCTGTCACTGGCTGTACAACAATGTTCAGACAGCCCCTATCACAGTTATATTTCTTCTGACAATAGCAACCTTAACATTATAGCAATAAAGATCACTGCATCTTGACAGACATATCAGTGGCAGCAGACCAGCATAAGAGATTAACAGCGATGGTGACCCTGCCTCGTTGCTCGAGTGGTCGCTGAGCATGAGGTGCTAGGTTTGACTCCCGGGTCGGATCAAGGGCTATTGATTTTTGATCTTTTTTAAATTTCTCAGTAGCAGCTATGGAGTCTGGTTGGATTCGTGCAATAACACGGTTACAATTATTATCTAAAGGTATGCGTCCCCTATAGCCTTATCTATCCCATATCCTTCCAGATAATTTTTTGCTGCACCACCTGGAGCTGTTACAATCACAAGCAGCAATTAGCCTACCGTTAATTACTAAGCAATTTAAATTGTGGCGTGGTCATACACAAGAACACAAACAAATTGTTGGATTTAATACCAATATTGTTTAAATTAATTAGTGTCCGACCGAAACACGATTTTCAGCCGAAACCGAAACCGTAAACGAACCTTCGGCCTTGGTCCCAGTTTCGGCCGAAACCGAAACCGAAACCGAAACTTATTAAATATTTATGGAATGTAAAATCTATTGTATTTTTACGCATTTAAACACAGTTAACACGTGTAAAAAAATGCAACAATTAAAGTAGGTAATTAGGTAACAAAAATAGCTCTTTATTTGTAAAATTAATAATGTGATTTAAAAAAAAATACATTCAACATATTTGTCAAACTTTTTAAAAAATAGGCACTACATTTTTAACATTACTATATTTTTTAATAATTAAAAAAAAAAAAACTACGCACCTCGCATACTAAAGGGAAAAAATGCGACATGACTAATAGTACTGAAGGCCATTCACGCTAATAGAAAATATATGAAACTTTTTTGTAAAAAAAATCTATTGGTCGATATAACTTTTTTTCTAATTATTAAACAAAAAAAATACTCATATCATTTTCAAAGATGGTGTTTTAAGAAATAATTTTCATTACGAACTTTTTAAATTATAATAATTAGTTAAGGTTTTAGGCGCTTTGCACATGGCGCAACTATTGCCGCAACTGGCAACTAGCTGTTTACATATATTTCAATTGGATTGCGCACACATAGCAACTGGAGTTTCGAGTTCCGGCAATCGTCAACAGTTTTCAGTTGATGCAATCGATGACTGAGTTAGTTTTTGATTGCCGCAACTAGCAACTGTTAAATATTATACCGATTTTTAAAGTTAACGTAGACGGCGACGACGTAATAAAATTAGAGCAATTGCTGCTTCTTCGATTCATCGTCACAACTCACACTGAATGCTGTTCGCTGCGTAGATTGAGCAACTCGGTTATGAAAGTTGCTCACAGATTGCCATAAAATTGCTGCAACCGTAAACGTTGTAGCAACTATCAACTAGTTACAGGAAACTTTTAAAGTTGCTTAAGTTGCCTCAAATTAAGTTGCTCCATGTGCAAAGCGCCTAAATCACTGGAGATAGTTGTGTATCGGAACTACGGGGCGGTTCGAATACGGGTACAAAATTTAATCCATCAACAATTACAAACAAATATCAAACATCACAAGTATCTTCACACATCTTTAAGTGTTAAATTAATTTCTACATAAATTCATATTTAATAAGTTCTAGGGAATAACTCAACAGAACCAAGTAAAATATCTAATGAATTCTTTTCTATACACACCTACTTACAACCTATTTATTTTACACTGTATACATCATTAATCATAAGTAAAAACAAATACCTAATTTTTGCGAGAGAAAAATCTCACAACCTCAAATCATCACAATCGCGCCGGCTAGCAAACTCAACTGGCACTCGAAGTTAGCTGAATGATGCGCGACAATTCACGTATACCTTGTTTCGGCGGGGCCGAAAGGTTCGGCCAATTATTGGCCGAAACCGAAACTATGGCCGAAACCGAAACTATGGCCGAAACCACATTTTTTGGCCGAAACTAGCCGAAACCGAAACCGAAACCGAACCTTCGGTCGGTCCTTAAAATTAATTCATATGGGTCAAATCATTTTCAAACCTTACAGTTACTCATTCATAAAATAACTCGTAAGTATGCTCCACCGTCATAAACCGTCTTCCAAACAATAATGACTTCCGACCCTGACCATTCGACATCCTTACCACGGTAATATTATCATACAGTAGTTCGACTTCATACAAACGGACGAAGCGCGAGCTATGCCTACGCGCCTCGATTAAGGGATGCGCCTGGGATGCAGACAGTCGCGACTGTGCCGCAGTGACGAGCGGACGGTATGTTGTTTTTTAACAATAAATGCGCGATGTTTTCTCTAAAAATAAGACAAGTACATTTAATTTACATTTTTTGTGTTGTTTTTGGTTTTATGAATTCGTTAATAACGTATACAGAGATAACTTTTTTTTAATTACCTGGAAACTTTGAAAGATAAAGACTATAAAATAATTTCACTTACTAGTAGGTAGGCTTATAATGTGTGTCTTTTTAATGGATAAGTATTTCTTTATATGTCCCAAAAAAACATGGTTTTTAAATTAAATCTATCAATCAAAAAACAACACGCATATTCAATTCACAAAGTATTTTATTTGTTTTAAAAAGTATATTTACGATCACAAAACTAAATGGAAACACAAAATAAGCACATACGTAATTAAAATACTGGAGGCGGGCAGCCCTTACGCATGTTTACGTACCGCGCGGCTGTAGGCATTTATTTCAAGGACACGGCCGAGTCACACTACTGTACATATTTATACTGTGTCCTTACCCTAAAACAAGCGACCGGATACAATGGTCACCGTCACCGCGTACCCAGGACTGTCCAGATGTGGCGCCCGCGCAGCGAGTGCAGGCTTTGTATGCGCATACGCACCCGCGCCATCCACGCAGCCACGCCGGATGCCGCGCGCCATTAGCCGGAAACGACGTCACATTATAACGTAATTGTTATTTAAATGCAATCGCAGTAGGCTTTAATGCTTGAGAATGCGATTATTATGCGAAAAGGGTGTTTAGGCAAATCTATTGTTTGCTGAATTAATATAGGCTGGTAATTAAATTAGTTAGTGGAACTTTTTAATCGTACGGGATGTGCATTCCTTTTTGGGATTTTTTATTTGTTTCGTTAGCTTCTTTTGGTGGCGACAATTAGCCATTGTCTGCAAAAGGTGATGTGGGAAAGTACGTTACAGATACTGTTTTAGTAAAAGAAAATAATGGGAGAGATTAATAAATATATGCTATTGGTGCCGATTCTCTTGTCACAAATTTCTCTAAACTAGACTAAAAATCATTAAAATTTAGTTTAATCCTGTCAAACGACGTTATCCATTCTGAAATTGACTAAAGTGACATAGCTTAACTAAATTATAGTCTGACAGCACTAAGTTATTCAATTTAGTGAAAATGGCAATTTTGCTATTCTGAAATTGACGTTTTTCACCTAAAATTATGATTGTCAAAGTAAATCAGACCATTTTTAATCGCGAATAAAAAGGTGTGGAATAAAATTAGTTGACATAAACTAAAATTTACAAAGCATATTTCTCTATTATTTTTCGAAAGTTTGGATGACTTTGAGTTAATTATGGAAGCTTATGTGATTGCCGCTGTTGGCGATGCGGCAGAAAGGTAAGTTTAGTGTTATTTTATTATGATACAATACAAAATGCATTCGTGAAAACTTACAAAGGATTTGTACTGAACATCTAATGTACTTGCTACATTATTAGTTGGAAAAGAAGTGGATAAATGCACTTCTCATAATCATAGCCACTTCCAGGCTCTGAGTATTATCTAATAGACACTTTCAAGAAAGAATTCATTTGGAAAGATTGCGAGACCAATCCAACCAATTCCAAATGGCAGAGGAGAAATTTAAAAAACTCTTTAGACTCCCTAGAGCGGGAGCACTTTATTTGGTGGATATGCTAAGGAATCCTCGGTTAGATGAAGGTTTTATCCCCAAACACCGAAAGGTTAGAACAGTTTTGTGCAGTAATTCACTTGCATATACAAGTTTTTAAGAATTTATAGTTTAGTCGAGTGGTATCTCACTTTTATTATATTTATAGGTGATCTAAACCTAGTCATTACATAATTGAGATCTTTCAGTCGAAAACCGCACGCCCCTCCACTAAAATTTCTTTACAAACATTTGAACGACCCACTGACCGAAAAGCAGTGGCGCAACATGCATTTTTAGAATGAAAAATTTCTACCTACCTACCTGTATGATAATAGAACTCATTTGCAGATTCTAGCTGCACTAAATCTGTTTGCTCAAGGCAGTTATCAAACAGCTGTTGGGCAAGACAACTTACTTGACAACAACTTACAAGACAACTTAATTCTTCTGAAATCTAAATAAGTGTATCTTTGCAGACGAAGAAGATATCGATGGCAACGAGGATAACGAGCAGAATGCTATTGTGGAGGATCAGGATGCTATTGTAGAGGATCCTGGCGCAGACTTCCTTGCTGAAGCAAGGGAAATTCGGCAATTACTTGTCAATAATTTTAATTAAATTAAACATTTTATTTCTTTATTATTAAAATTTTAATTTTCTTATCACCTTATTTATTAATTAACCTATCTAAGAGTGGCGATTAGGTTTCTATCACAAATTGAAACCGCATATTCAGTTCATGTTTTGTATAAAAAAATAATTAACAAAATACAATAATCAACAAAATATGCCAAATATTTGCCTCTTCTCTACAGAGAAGGCACGAGCACTGATCACCATGCATGCTCAAGACGGGTTGGCGATTTCAGACTTATTAGGTATATTATAATAATATTATAGTCCAGATTTCCTCACGATGTTTTCCTTCCGACCTTCATTGAAATAAAAATGAGTAAATAAAAGAAAAATGTTCGTACATATTTTTTATTAATGTTATGTTTTAACTTTTGTACCACTGTATGCCCATTTTCTCTTGCCCGTTTTATAAAAGAATTGAATTTTTTGTCGAATTGCACTTATTTATGTTGAAGTCATCCATTTCTTTCTTAGGACGGCCTGATCTGTGTTTGCCTTCATCTACAATACGCCTCACTGTACTCTCAGATTTTCCTGAAAGAAAGATTTAAAAAAAGATGTAGTATCTAATGGAAAATACATAGCACTATTTTTATTTCAAACATGTTAAAACTTATTCATATTTAAAATCATCGGTAAATTTGATTACCCAAAAGTATCAAAACTTAGCTACTTACATTTGCAATCTAACCTATAAATGCGCAATGTAAACAATGCTTATTTTAGTCACAAAATCGTATATTTAGTAAATTTGTGACTTCTGGTAGATAAAAAACAAACAATAACACGATTACATACCTGTCATAGCTGCTGTTCGAGTATAAATATCCAAATTTGATAAAATTTGTCCAGCTTGGTGTTCTAACAAACATCGCAAGTCACATTGCTGATATACTTTGAAATAATTTCCCGAGCTCCACTCCTATTTGTTTTCCTCATATTTAACACGTTTCTTCGAAGTTTTGTCGACGTAGATTTGAAAAACATTTAAAAATGCAAAAGGTATCAAGATAAAATAATAACAAGTTGATGACAGACAGCCGATGACATTTGATGTACTATGATTTAGTGTTACCCTACTTTTGAATAATCCATGGTATAATAATATAAATAATCTTAGTTCCTCAAACATTAATTTCTTAACTATACAGACAGACTGTACTTCATTAATGATTACTGGTATACAATTTTAAATAAATATTTGATTTACCTCAGGTTTTTTTTTGCAATTCAGATCATTTCGTTCACTTTCATTCAGCTTTTGTCTATGGTCTACTGCAATCTTGGTCTATGCTCTACTCAACTTAACGAATGTCAAACTCGATTTTAGGTGTGTCAAAACTATATTTAAATTTAGAGAATCTTGTTTTCAGAATAACTTACCAAAACCAACTAACTAAAAATAAGAAATTTTAGTTTTAGTTTAGGTTAGTTCGGTGTACAAGAGAATCGGCACCATTGTTTAAGTAGTTTAGTTTATTTAAGCAATTCTGTAGGAATACTATTACAGATCGGGATCTGTTTATTTTCTCCCTTCTATACAAGAACCTAACCTTTTAATTACATTAATGTCAGAATAATATCCCTAATGTCCACATAAAACAACATTTTAATCACCAATTATACCCAGAACCGAAGGGATTATTCAAACAACGGCAGGTGAAGTAATTAGTATGCACTTTAAGTAGGACAAGTGAAGTCAAATAGATAACGTTATCCACACATTGAACTTTTAATTAAATTGGGTCGACGGGTCTTGAATATTAATTACTAATAATTACTAATCTATCTCTAAACATAAGCGTTATCTAGAAGTATTTGTAAACAGTATTAGTATTATGTAAAGTTTAGGTTTGATAGTGAATGTAATGGTTTATTTTTAGTAACATAACATTATATTATCACGCCTGTAAAGGTCCTCTAAAGGTTAGGCAGAAGTGTACCCATTAGTACACCCACATTTAGGCCAGTTATAGCTATGTCATAAGTAATAGGGAACGAACCTATTGCCATCAACATAAATGTAGACTCCGTAGCTACTATACTGAGAAATTCCTGATGGTAAAATCCAGTAATACCTTACCCGACATGGGAATCGAACCCCATGCACCTCATGCTCAACAGTCGTGCTTGCCGCCACTAGACCAACGAGATATGCTGGTTTCGTCACGATGTTATCCGTCATACGTATGTAGAACATGAATCCGAAAAAGCAGAGGTTTGTTGCTTGGGTCGAGCTCGAGTTTTACTATCGAATTATCGACTTTCCGGCAATCAAACGTAGATTGTCGATCTTTGTGTTCAATCTTGAACCTTTTCATCACACAAATAAATATGATACAAACAAAGCTTTACAAACAAACCTATAATAGTTGTGTAATGTTTACAACGACAGTCGAAAGAACCATTATCTCTTGTCAACTCTAACAACTTTAGACACAAGTAACTTTAGAAACAATGGCTAGTTTGCAGTTTGTCAGTCCATAAAAAAGATTAATGGTCAACTGCATCTCTGTAGACTGGAAGCTGACCCCGGGATGAAGCTAGGATGATGATTGATACGGCTTGTATTTGAGTGGGTGCGCGAGCTGCGCGCAGCTCGCGAGGCGTGAAGGGGGGGAGAGGGGGAGCTTTGAAAATTGATTTCGACTAACGCATTGCACCTCTCAATGAATCTGAAAAAAAAAATGTTCCAATACTACCTACCTACAACTACCTACTACCTACCTACACCTACCTACCTACACCTACCTACACCTACCTACACCTACCTACACCTACCTACACCTACCTACACCTACCTACACCTACCTACACCTACCTACACCTACCTACACCTACCTACACCTACCTACACCTACCTACACCTACCTACACCTACCTACACCTACCTACACCTACCTACACCTACCTACACCTACCTACACCTACCTACACCTACCTACACCTACCTACACCTACCTACACCTACCTACACCTACCTACACCTACCTACACCTACCTACACCTACCTACACCTACCTACACCTACCTACACCTACCTACACCTACCTACACCTACCTACACCTACCTACACCTACCTACACCTACCTACACCTACCTACACCTACCTACACCTAGCTACACCTACCTACACCTACCTACACCTACCTACACCTACCTACACCTACCTACACCTACCTACACCTACCTACACATACCTACTACCTACCACCTACCTACCTACTACCTCCTACTACCACTAAAAGAACATTACCCTAAAGTTTGCTTGTCGTCGCCCCTGAGTTACGCTTCACCCACTCAACCTTCGTTACGCTAAGCCGTTGCGGAGAACTAGCGGTTTGATGATGATGATGATCTGTTTATTTGACGTATTTAGATCATCCATTATTTTATTAGGTTGAAATAGTAAATTGAACAATAAGCAGCCCTAATTTAAAGTTCTAATGCTTTGTAACGAGAATTTTAGCAACAGGTGGCACAGACGTTTAATTTTTTGCATTAAACGTGGGGGAAGCTTTTTTATTAATGAACGAGCAAAAAAATGTTTGTTACCACATATTTGTAGGTGTGCTATGCTAAGATCGATTTTAGTAACAGGAAGGAGCTTTATGGCAGCAGCTTGTTCGTTGCCGGACAGTTCTTAAAATGTATCTGTGAGTATGTGACAGATAGCTTGCGCCTGTGCGCCATATCGTTCGTGGAGGCGTCTCTAAAGTTGTTGTTGTCTAGGTAGCATGCCTTCTGCTTTCCTATCCTTTGTTTCTAGAGCTGAAGCATACGGTACATTACCTGTCGTCTATCTTACCTTCGTGGTAAGATAGACAAAGCTAAGGGTTATTCTGACACATCTCCACTTTACAAAGAAAACGAGAAAACGTGCCGTTGCTGCAGAAGCGTGACCAAAGTGGCTGAATCATGAAATCATGATGTATCACTATGTAGGTAGTTGGTATCATTATGATTCATTATTTAGAAGAAACAAAATATGCCAAATATTTGCCTCTTCTCTACAGAGAAGGCACGAGCACTAATCACCATGCATGCTCAAGACGGGTTGGCGATTTCAGACTTATTAGGTATATTATAATAATATTATAGTCCAGATTTCCTCACGATGTTTTCCTTCCGACCTTCATTGAAATAAAAATGAGTAAATAAAAGAAAAATGTTCGTACATATTTTTTATTAATGTTATGTTTTAACTTTTGTACCACTGTATGCCCATTTTCTCTTGCCCGTTTTATAAAAGAATTGAATTTTTTGTCGAATTGCACTTATTTATGTTGAAGTCATCCATTTCTTTCTTAGGACGGCCTGATCTGTGTTTGCCTTCATCTACAATACGCCTCACTGTACTCTCAGATTTTCCTGAAAGAAAGATTTAAAAAAAGATGTAGTATCTAATGGAAAATACATAGCACTATTTTTATTTCAAACATGTTAAAACTTATTCATATTTAAAATCATCGGTAAATTTGATTACCCAAAAGTATCAAAACTTAGCTACTTACATTTGCAATCTAACCTATAAATGCGCAATGTAAACAATGCTTATTTTAGTCACAAAATCGTATATTTAGTAAATTTGTGACTTCTGGTAGATAAAAAACAAACAATAACACGATTACATACCTGTCTTAACTGCTGTTCGAGTATAAATATCCAAATTTGATAAAATTTGTCCAGCTTGGTGTTCTAACAAACATCGCAAGTCACATTGCTGATATACTTTGAAATAATTTCCCGAGCTCCACTCCTATTTGTTTTCCTCATATTTAACACGTTTCTTCGAAGTTTTGTCGACGTAGATTTGAAAAACATTTAAAAATGCAAAAGGTATCAAGATAAAATAATAACAAGTTGATGACAGACAGCCGATGACATTTGATGTACTATGATTTAGTGTTACCCTACTTTTGAATAATCCATGGTATAATAATATAAATAATCTTAGTTCCTCAAACATTAATTTCTTAACTATACAGACAGACTGTACTTCATTAATGATTACTGGTATACAATTTTAAATAAATATTTGATTTACCTCAGGTTTTTTTTTGCAATTCAGATCATTTCGTTCACTTTCATTCAGCTTTTGTCTATGGTCTACTGCAATCTTGGTCTATGCTCTACTCAACTTAACGAATGTCAAACTCGATTTTAGGTGTGTCAAAACTATATTTAAATTTAGAGAATCTTGTTTTCAGAATAACTTACCAAAACCAACTAACTAAAAATAAGAAATTTTAGTTTTAGTTTAGGTTAGTTCGGTGTACAAGAGAATCGGCACCATTGTTTAAGTAGTTTAGTTTATTTAAGCAATTCTGTAGGAATACTATTACAGATCGGGATCTGTTTATTTTCTCCCTTCTATACAAGAACCTAACCTTTTAATTACATTAATGTCAGAATAATATCCCTAATGTCCACATAAAACAACATTTTAATCACCAATTATACCCAGAACCGAAGGGATTATTCAAACAACGGCAGGTGAAGTAATTAGTATGCACTTTAAGTAGGACAAGTGAAGTCAAATAGATAACGTTATCCACACATTGAACTTTTAATTAAATTGGGTCGACGGGTCTTGAATATTAATTACTAATAATTACTAATCTATCTCTAAACATAAGCGTTATCTAGAAGTATTTGTAAACAGTATTAGTATTATGTAAAGTTTAGGTTTGATAGTGAATGTAATGGTTTATTTTTAGTAACATAACATTATATTATCACGCCTGTAAAGGTCCTCTAAAGGTTAGGCAGAAGTGTACCCATTAGTACACCCACATTTAGGCCAGTTATAGCTATGTCTCATGTAATAGGGAACGAACCTATTGCCATCAACATAAATGTAGACTCCGTAGCTACTATACTGAGAAATTCCTGATGGTAAAATCCAGTAATACCTTACCCGACATGGGAATCGAACCCCATGCACCTCATGCTCAACAGTCGTGCTTGCCGCCACTAGACCAACGAGATATGCTGGTTTCGTCACGATGTTATCCGTCATACGTATGTAGAACATGAATCCGAAAAAGCAGAGGTTTGTTGCTTGGGTCGAGCTCGAGTTTTACTATCGAATTATCGACTTTCCGGCAATCAAACGTAGATTGTCGATCTTTGTGTTCAATCTTGAACCTTTTCATCACACAAATAAATATGATACAAACAAAGCTTTACAAACAAACCTATAATAGTTGTGTAATGTTTACAACGACAGTCGAAAGAACCATTATCTCTTGTCAACTCTAACAACTTTAGACACAAGTAACTTTAGAAACAATGGCTAGTTTGCAGTTTGTCAGTCCATAAAAAAGATTAATGGTCAACTGCATCTCTGTAGACTGGAAGCTGACCCCGGGATGAAGCTAGGATGATGATTGATGGTCAGAGGTACCGGTCGTGTTTCTCATCGGTCCGGGGTAGCGTCCCGTTCGGAAATGTTTTCGACTAGCGGTATCCGGGGCAAGGCACCGCGGGAGATCAAGTATCGGAGATGTTTGTGAATGAGAGATGAACTGGCACTGATGTAGTTGGATAAGGGGGATCGGAACTTTGTATCTGGTTGAGATAGCGGGATAGCAAGCCGAAAGCTCAACGGACAGTCGCACGAAAGACAGCGTATTTTAATACCAAAAGGTAAGGTGCGGTGCGTTTGAACGTAATGAATGAGGGATGGTTGATATAGTAAAATGTATGAAAGTGATGTATTATATGGATTTTTGCACTGTGGTGTCCAAGTGGCTCATGCATAAATCTGCACCCGATTCAATATCGTAAACTATAGAAGGAAACGGAGAAAAAAACTATGCTCGTTTTATTCAAGATTTCATTTAGGTAGTTATTTTTCCTTTTGTGTTAACAAAGTATTCACATTTATGACTAATATCCTAGGTAAACTACACATTATCTACCTACGTGTACAGTAGTTACTTTGTGCACTGTCCCCCGTCACGCAAGCAGTTCGGGTTTTTCAGTGACGAGTTAATCAATACCGCGGTAAATGTTCCGTTAGGCACTTTCCTATATTATAAAGGGTAAATATATTGGAAATGAACACTTGTGTGGTGAAATTTTCCTGTTTGTTAAAGGAAAATGATAAAATAACAAAGTAAACTATTTAATTATATTATTACTGTTAAACTGATTTAATAGGGACTGACTGACTAAAAAAAATATGGTTCGAATTAGTCCGTCTGTTAGATTATTGAAAAATATTGGATACGTATTTTTTGTTAAAAGTATCTTAATACATATAGTCATATAGGATACTTCTTATCCTGGTATTACTTCGATATCCTCGCAGCAGGCAAGGAGTTGCGGACAAAAGCTAATTCAAGTATGACAAAGTAGCTGACAAGACACACCGTGAGGAAACCATCATGGCCTAGATCCAAATAATTCGCAGAAAGGTGACGTTAACCAAGCTTATACTGGTCCCAAGTTGCTCTCTTGCAGAGAAGAGACTTGAGTCCCACCTGTGGGAACACTAACAGGCTGGTTATGCTAATGCTAATCTTGCGTAAGCGAAACACAAGGCATCTACTCCCCCCGACGGGGCTGCAGCCCAGGGTGTTCGAAAGAACATACCACGGCCTCGACACAAAGGGCTAAGAAGGAACGTGGGTGGTTTTTAGTCAGTAGAAGTCTGACACCCTACCCCTACCGCTCTACCTAGAGCGGGAGGAGTCATTTGATGATTTCCGACCCGCCTAAAAAAAAAAGCAGCATCTACTTCGCACCTATTTATTAAGCTTTACTTCTCGGTACACATTTTTAAATGCTATTTACAACTTTTTTACTACCGTACTCTTGTACCCAAACTTAACAATCAAACAGCAGCTACAATAAGGCAGCGACCATATGGCGGGCTGCGCGTGGGCAGCGCACCGTGTCGTCATCACCCATTCACCGCCAACTATGGCCACTACGGTGCACACTTTATTTGGTGCCGTTGCGGAGAACTAGCGGTTTGATGATGATGATGATCTGTTTATTTGACGTATTTAGATCATCCATTATTTTATTAGGTTGAAATAGTAAATTGAACAATAAGCAGCCCTAATTTAAAGTTCTAATGCTTTGTAACGAGAATTTTAGCAACAGGTGGCACAGACGTTTAATTTTTTGCATTAAACGTGGGGGAAGCTTTTTTATTAATGAACGAGCAAAAAAATGTTTGTTACCACATATTTGTAGGTGTGCTATGCTAAGATCGATTTTAGTAACAGGAAGGAGCTTTATGGCAGCAGCTTGTTCGTTGCCGGACAGTTCTTAAAATGTATCTGTGAGTATGTGACAGATAGCTTGCGCCTGTGCGCCATATCGTTCGTGGAGGCGTCTCTAAAGTTGTTGTTGTCTAGGTAGCATGCCTTCTGCTTTCCTATCCTTTGTTTCTAGAGCTGAAGCATACGGTACATTACCTGTCGTCTATCTTACCTTCGTGGTAAGATAGACAAAGCTAAGGGTTATTCTGACACATCTCCACTTTACAAAGAAAACGAGAAAACGTGCCGTTGCTGCAGAAGCGTGACCAAAGTGGCTGAATCATGAAATCATGATGTATCACTATGTAGGTAGTTGGTATCATTATGATTCATTATTTAGAAGAAACAGAAGGTGTACTTAGTAAGGATAGACGTGTAGACGCCTACGTGCGAAATTATTGCTGAGATGTTTAATTCGATTTTTGAGTCGCCTTGCGTTGCGCCATCAGCGTGTTCCACCAGCGCATCAAGTTACCACAAACTACCAATTTTGATTTTCGATTATTGACAAAACCATCAACATCTTGTGGTTTGAAATGATTTTGTGTTTGACAGCTAGTGGTAGCTAGATGCGCAAGCGGCTGTACAATATTAGTACTGAAATCCGTCTTTTTTTGCCGTCCTCTTACTGTTGATCGTGGTCATTGCACCACATAGGTACATGGTGGAATTTTAATCCGCTGATGAATGTGGTGTTACAACTTTATTTCTTAATTACTGTGGTAACGTCAACGCCCATGCCTTCGACTACCGTCTTCATTGCTTGTATGACCATCCTGCTACATAGCCACGGTTATATCGTTCAATATCCCGTTATCCTTGTATTTCGCAGAAACCATTTCTCAATATTTGAAAAGATCTTTAGCAAAATCACTCTATAAGTTGCTTACTGCTTTGCCATAGGCCTCCTCTGCATGAGAGGTAGTGGGCTCTAAATTAATCCACCAAGGGGTCCCAGTGCAGTTTGATTGATTGGTTCCAATCACTTGAATCCTTCCTTGCACTTTTGGCTGGAGACCCCTAAATTCTAACATTGCGCTAAATTGGTTACAATTTCTATTAAGTTGATGACAGTCACGATAAGAGTCAAGTATACTATTTTCCTTAATGTCCGTGCAAGTACTGTACCTGCTTTGTAATCTGCGGTTAAGTCATGTTTCACCTACGGAGGTGTTCCCAGAATGTCGACGGTGACTAGGTGCGCCTACGCATGACATATGGCGGTCAGTGTAAACAATGCTTTATTCATGTTTTGCCAATGGCTTGAGGCTGATATACCACAACATAACATCACGCCGCGGGTCTGTAAGGTGGAGTTCTAAGTAGGTACACACGGCTACACATCAAGCTATACAAAACCAGTATAATCTGATCGTTCATTGTGCGAAAAGATCTAGTAAAGTGAGGCCAAGATTAACTGGTTTTATATAGCTTGATGTGTAGCCGTGTGTACATTTTATCAGTTGTTGTAATAGCAAGTCTATTGTCATAAAACCTGATATAGCACTCCTTCTAGGAAATTCCCAAAAAAATTTGCTCGTCTAAAGACTCAAACTTAGGACCACAAAAGGTTTAAAAAATATTGGGAGTGGTTTACGAACCTAGGTTGGTCAGTGTGTACCAATAACACGATTTCACACTGCAAAAGGATTGACTTATAAAGTCATAATGCTTCAAGACCAAGTAAACAATTGTGAGTGAGATATTATCCCCCTCAGTCCCCCTGCCGTTCATATGCCTTGTAGAGGTAACAAAACGTAAAGAGCATCCATCCATCTTAGGAAGTCACGGTTACAAGTACCTAATATTTTAAAGGATAGACTAGAAACCAGTGTGAAAGAGGGAAAATAACGTGGAACAAAGGTTAAGTTAGTTTGCAGTTGCACACCACAATTTGCTGGTTAATGGTGGTTTCGGGTTTATGTAGCTAAATAAGGATAGGTTAATGGTAATACAATTGTATCCTTCTGCATACAATAAACTAAATAAATCACTAGGTCATAGGTACCTAACTGCTGAAATATCGGTTACTATGTTTAGTCATAGGGCTTCATGCTCAGCAGTCGCGTATTACAGTAAAATACAGACTGTAAAAGATAGTCCTTTCCTACCTCTCTCGGTTGATAACTCGAATACATTAAATTTCAAAGCTTTAACCGTTCGTTTTTAATCGTTCATTCCGTGATAAAGGCCAGAGCTAACAAATACTGATAAATGGCTAGTGATTAAAGCAGTTACCTAACTGTAGGTATCTAATTAGGCAACACAATGAACAGTTAGTATTCTTATGATTTTATTTTAAGCTATCTTCTCACTGATAACTCCAAAATGTTTTTAAAACAATACAATCTTTTGCCACAAGGCTCAGATAACATAGGCAACACTAGATGACCCCGCAAGACCCACGAACGCAATTTGCATGGCCCTACAGCAATTGATCAATACTCGTGCGCAGGAGTGTATGTATTGAAATCTATCGACGACATAAGATGAATTGGCAACGTACTAGTGACACAGTGATCAATCTTCGTAATTTCATGGCAAGTCGTTTTATGTTATGGTAATCGATAGCGAAGCTTTTGAAAGGGATAAAAGCTTAGATAGGTTGTCAGTTTCAGTTATACGTTACATGGGATTAATAAAGGTATTGTTAATCAATAATAATCACTTATTAAGTTGTGGTCTGCTTAAATTGTTCAGTCAGTAGAAACACACAAGTATAATAAAATCGGCTTGGTTTATTTAAAATTATCTGATGGATAAGTCTATTTGGTTACTTAGCTATTAAATCACATTTGTATACCTCTCTTTCTTCTTGCCAAATTTTCTTGCCAGTCTTTTATAGCTTTCTGAGTAAGAGGTTCAGCGTGAGTTTTTAACCATCCATAAGATAGCCGCAATCATCACCATATTCCTGCCTTTGTCCCATGTTCTGTCCAAAACGTTTTTTTCTCCCATTTTCCACTGACAACCCTTAGCGGGTTGTATTATTTATTCATTTTTCATTCATAAAGTTCCTAAGATAGCCACAATAAGATGGAATAATTTCTCCTTATAATATTAGTTAGCCGGACCAAGGTGCGTAAAAAACATCGCGTACTCCACTTCCCACGCTTCCGGTGGTCCATGAGATGTTGTAGTGAAACCAGATCGGCGCAGGCGCTGGCAACTCTATACCAGCGAGATTTACGACCGAATTGACCCCAGTACCGTTGTGTGATGCTAGACCATGTTAGATGGTTTAATTGCAGCTAATCTACTGATTTATTATTATTTATTGGGGTTTAAGTATGTATTAAAAAGCATGAAGTTGTTGTGTGTTTATATGGGTCGGGATTGTTGATATTTTAAAGTTAATTAGACATGGAGTGAGTCCATCGATGTCTATTAAATTTGCTGACAAATAAGCTGTGTTTGTAAAATCAACTATTTTAAGTAATTAGAGCCTCTACGGTCTGCTTACCAAGCCCTGCGACAATGGTGTGTACAAAATAAATAATATCACAATAATTATAATGCTTAGCTATTTATATTCCAGTTTAGGGCCTATCAATATTTTTCAGTTCAGTAATCCTGAACAATCACTACTCACATCCCGCTACATTGTGATAACAGATCATTGACATTGTGAAAAAACGTGGTGGTTGGTCGCAGATTAATATTTCACATGTTTGTTATTTCGGAGTCAATCTTTTATGCCTAAGTTGGGTTCAGAAGAATGGCACCGAAACGGGTTAAAAGAAAGAAAGAAAAAAAAATTAGACAGATCACACAGATAAACTCAAACACGAACCATTTCAAATTAAATAATTTACGAACTCCTTTGAATTGTCATGGAGTTGGTCAGTCACAACTTCTTTCTTCTATAACTTCTTTTGGAGAAGACCGGGCACGAGACTGAATGCACATGCACACAGACAGAAGGGGAAGACAAAAGTAAAATAAATATATTAATTTGGCAGAGAACCGTATCAAAAAGATGTATACGTGCGTGCCTCAAGGCTAAAATCACAGACAGAACGGGGAATCCGGCGATTTATGTACATTTTTGGGCGACTTCAGCAATGCCAGCAGTGTTGGCTGAAATGGTGATGATTAGGAATGAAAACAGCTTATTCTGACTTTGATAGTTTCTATCATTATATCCACAGTTACACGCTAATAGAGCAACATAGTATGAACTCATCAGTTTCACCTCGGTCCGAATCAAAGAGTATTTCAGTTGGTTACGTTATAGCTAGTACACTAGCATTGCGTAAGCGCAAGTGGCCGTGAACGCTAATTGTGATCTATCTCCTATTCGTAGTAATATAGTCTGTGTACAAAAATAGTTCGCATGCTTGCATTTTTTTGAATATTTTATGCAGGTCTGTAGGAGATAAAAGAATATGAGAATTTGAAACGTTGACTGAATTTAAATTAAAATTTTAGATGGGAATTCTGATGGGAGCCAGTGACACAAGACCATCTGGTATGGCTATGTTAAGGAAAGGTCCTAGGTTTGATAGATACGTGGCGGGCTTGTCCAATACAAAAAAAAACATGGGCATGTATATGTTTTATAAAAAGCTAGCTAGCTGCAACTAGATATTTAATAGTTATGATTAACCATCCGTAGTAACTTAAGTTAATGTGATTAATTTAATTTTGGGCAAAGGATTTCCTCATTTGTTATTATTGCACTCTTTTCTGTTGTAGGATGACGCAAATGTTACCTAAATTCCTAATATCAAATGCGGAAGTTTGTGAACCCAATGAAGTGATTTAAGAACAGTTACCTAGTGCATTTGAATCATATGAGTAACTAGTTTAAAATGTATCGTAGTATATTCAGAGAGGACCCTTCAGTGGGGTGATACAAATTAGATTCTCAAGGACTTGCTGCTCTTCTTACCCATGATTTATTAGTTTCGTCAATACAGTGTAGTTTATTCCATCTACTATTACCTCATTTATGAAATCAGTATCCACTTGATCTGCCACTTCATCTAATTGGCAATTATTTTTTACAATTCCCACCTTCTATAACAACATTTCTTTCAAACCTTTATCTTCATTTTCTTCAGATTTCGCTCATTCGACTAGTTTTTCCAACCTGTCTTTTGCACCAACATTGGCACCTTTCTCTGCATTACCGCTATTTCTGATGCGCCTGCGCCGGTTAGCGTTGCGGTGGTAAACAGAACTCTTTGTCTTATATGGCTCTGTTATGAATATGAGTGTTTGTTCTCATGATTGGTGCACTTTCTATTTTTATGGTGCTTTGTAGTGTTTGGCACTTTCGTTTTTTTGGAAGTGGTGTGAAGAAAGTTAGACCTAATATGATCTATATGGAATTTGCTTGTTCCATCAGTTATTTATATTTACTGTTGTCATTTACCACACATTCGTTATAAGCAAAATGTTTGTCACTGAGAACCTTCCCGTGCCAATGGACATTTTTGTCAAAAGAAAATGATTGATTTTTATTCGTCACCATCATCGCCATCGAGAGTCTTATTCCCCCCATTACTGAATATCTATAGGCTTGTGCTATGTTTCCTTGCTCTACGCAAGTCTCAACCAGCCCTTAACCACCCGTCTCACATATTCTAATTACGGTGATCTTCATGCATCATTTTATATATATTTCCCGTTCCTTGGTCTAACTTACCTCCAGAACTTTACGATTCCGGAAACAAAAGCTCACTTAACAATTCAGTCGGTGCCCATCATAAAAAAGGATCTAAAACGAAGGATACTCGGCAGTTCGGCACGTGCGCGCGCGCATCGCACGCGCCGACCCGTGAGGGAAGGAGGGGGGAGGAGGAAAGGGGGGCACAGGTGTTGAGTGATTTAATTAAAACTTAACAGAAATACACCGCCGACGAGTCAGTTAACGGCGACTGTAATTAACTGCCACCCTTCCTGCTTACCTCCGATAAATATAAATTAATTATACGGTAGAAATAAAGGGAAAACCGCGGAAAACGGAGTTATGAAAGAATAATCATGATTTTGTTAAGTTTTAGATAATACCTATAATATTTCGTGCAATTTGAGCTCATTCACGTTAGTTTTTCCTACCTAGAAGGATAAATTGTTACAATACCGAACAAGGTATTATGCCTTGATATATTTGTTTTGCTTGTTATCATTTCACTATTTTATGAATGAAAAAGCCACATGCATGAAGAAGGTTTTATTCATCAAAGTTCCGGAGTAAGTAAATCGGCGTGAATATTATGTCATAAATTATGTTAACTTCACTGAATACGTTCACTTGCAATAAATATGATGCTTATTCTCCAGTATTTGTTTTGCCCACCAACGCAAGTTCCGACACAAAACAACAAAATAAACTTCATCAGGTAATCCATACTAAATAATTACCAGTAATTATTTGCATAATCGCAGTTTCCCACATAACTTAAGCAATAAGGTTCTTAATAAAGATTTATTGGTTGTTTATGCAGACGTTAACTTTATAAATGTGTTGCCATAGTTAAATACGACGAGGTGAAAGGTAAACGGTTAATCCATTTAAATTAACTGTTTTCTTAGAGTTAGTTGATGTTACAATTAATTAAAAGTTGAATGCATCGTAAATTAATATTAAGTGAAAGGCAGTTTTAAGTTAAAGTTTGTTTTTGGTAGTTATGTGTTTGAGCCGTTTGGGGTTGAAACACTGGGGCCATGGGGTCCGAGTGCCCACTTAATTTATCAGGAAATTTCCAAGCGCTTGGTCGACTCTTCACGTGACCGGAGGGCTGGAATATTTTTTGGGCAAAGAATCAGCATTGCCATCCAACGTGGCAATGCTGCCAGCCTTCTGGGCACTTTTCCTGTTGACAGCGGTGTGGACGAATTTTTTGACGCCCTGTAATTACTTCCCCTTTTTGATACTTGTATATATATTTTATTATTATCTTAGTTCTGTAAATAGTAGTTAAAGTTAAATAAATAGGGTTTTTAGAAGCGGTGCAGTGTGCTGTTAGAAACATCAATAAATACTTACTCAATAGTCAATACTAAGTTAAGTAGGTATATTGAGGTAGGTATTCATTATTGTGTTTCCCGATTTAAACTTGATGGTAGGTTACAAAGACATCACTTGATCATTGTGGATCCTGGTCACAAGGAAGCATTTGTCAAATATTCCCAATCAACCTTACACCTAATACTTAACCGATAAAGCTGAAAATCTATTAAAGCAATTTGACAAATTGAGTACCTATAGCTTGATATTCTGGCGTCTCTCTTTACTGTCCCCGGGAATTTATAACGCAATTTCTAAATTGCGCTATAAACCGTATGTGATATCCAGTAAATTAATACTTATTGGATTTTGCTCAACAGAGTGCATTGCATTTTAATGCAAGACCAACAGCATCTTAGCAATTACGAAACAACAACCCACAATAAACAGTGAACAATACTCATAAATAGAAAGCTAATTTACAAATAGAGAAATAATTCATTCACAGCTGGAAGCTTTATAAATACAGTTTCGACTGTTCGTATACAAACAGCCTAACAGAATAAATGTTATCGAAAACCGATATCAGACGCTTCACTTTCTGTTGATTTTTGCATTTCATTCGGTATCTCAATCAGTCTAAGTGAAACAAAAGTGAAAACTGCTATTAATTAGTGAACAAATCAAGCGTTCCAGGTCCTTCCTTCATTTGTGTAATTCTTATTATCTATGTTAATATTTATAATAATGCTGGAAAGTTTAGTTGTTTCAACAAGCTATTTTTGGAACTATAACCTGGCATTAGAAGGAATAAAATAGAATTGCGTTATGAATTTAAAAGCTTATAATGGGGTAGTTTATAGGCTACTTAGCATTACGTTACACTCCTTATTAGTCGAGCCAAAAGAGAAACGGCTGGTGAAAACGCAGCACAGAGCTAGCTAAAACATATATATGTAACGAACAAACGAACTTTCATTTCTAATCAATTTTTGCGTGGATCACAAACATGATGCCAAAGATTAACAGTATCCCGATTAAACCATTCACTCTTATGAATCGTCTGCTATCAGCATAAGCGAATGCTGCGTTCACAATCGCTGCGATCAGATGTTAGGCCGTGCACACACGGGTGGTCTAGCAGTTGACGCGTTATTACTACGTAATAAACAAGCCATGTGCGTGCGCAACATATATTACCGTAGTTAGCTATCGTGGACACATTATGATAGTGGTGGGGAGAGTTGGAAGCGGTCAGCGATTTTATAAAGCTATTCCTCCTGTGGTAACACCGCAACTGATGGGGTGTAACTGTTATATGGCTAGTCTATAGCTGTATAGCTGTTTAAAGTATGACTACGTGCTGACGCGCATAATACGTAACCTACAGGAGACATCTGCAGAGGCGTCTCTAGCTCATGTAGCGACCTTGTGCAAACATTACCCTATTGAGCGCTCTCTAGTACTAGTACACACGGCTACACATCAAGCTATACAAAACCAGTATAATCTGATCGTGCATTGTGCGAAAAGATCTAGTAAAGTGAGGCCAAGATTAACTGGTTTTGTATAGCTTGATGTGTAGCCGTCTGTACAAGTAACAGCACATCAAGTTTCAGAAACTGTCAAATATCCCCGATCAGTCAATCATTAAAACCACAGAATTAAAACAATTCCTTCATTTCCTTCTAAGTTTCTCTAAAACCGCTTCCTTCTTATATCTTCCGCCACCACCCAAAAAGTGGGATAAATCCACTAATTATTTTGTGGGAGCCTAGATTGCGTTGATGTTAAATTAAGATAAGCTAGTAATGAGAGCCCTGCGCGGCACGTCGTGTTAATATCCATATTTAAGCCTCTATATTTTATCACTTAGGTAAATTTTATCACTCAGGTTCATCTAATAAGTCGTGAACTCGTGAGATAAGTTGGAGGTTATTTATGAGGACCTCCTTCGTCTTATACATAGAATTACGACTACAATCCTCGAAGAGTTAGGTAGAGTTGTAACTTTAGTAAGTACCACCACATCTAACTCAAATCATTATCATCTTAATCTCATTCTCCATTTTATGTTTTTCCTCTTTTTTGCCAAGATTGAATCTTTTCTTCAACATTTCCGCCGGTATAACCAACTTCTTAATCATTTGGCAATTGTTTCATAGGGACCCTTCTTCTGCACTCAACTACACTAGAAATTGACCCCAATATAGGTGAGGAAACGTTAGACATAATATGATGATGGATGCTCTTCAACTCTGAAAACGTAATGCAGGTAAACCTTGTAGATGAAGGTCTATTAATATTCTATTGACGATTCATCAGTCAAGTTATCAATCAATCAAGTCAGGAGTATGAACTCAGAATACATACAAGTCATTGAAATGAAACTGATAGATCTTAGCAACTAATGATTTTACAAAACAACTATAATAATATAGCCGTTAAACCTTTTTTCCTAATTTTGAATCTTATTCTAGTATCTGTTGCTTTTTTCTGCAAACCTGTTTGCCCATCAGCAAGGGCCTATTCCAACCTTTTCCATTGTGGTCTTTCGTTAGGCGTCATGGCTAGTGATGGTGATAAAAGTAAGGTAGGGGAACAAACGCACCCACATTTTCTAGGTGTGTTCATTTGTAGTATTGCAGAAATCATTCAAACAATAACTTTAATTGCTTATGTAAAACTTTATCACAGCAACAAAGTATTGTTAGAACGATTCAATTATGCTAAAGGTCCCTTCATTACCTAAATCCTATTGGGTAACTTGAGCCCTTTCATCGGCAGAAGGTCGTCCACACACCCACGACTTGTCGCAACTGCGACTGATATTTCTATCGCAGCCTCATTAATGTGCTCCTACACATTATTTTGTACTACTGCTGGCTTTATTGGGATATGTGATATCTTGTGGGTTATTAAGTTGTAATGAATACCTGTTGCGACATTCGGGTTAAGTTTTAAGCCCTGGTCTTAAAATGTTTTAACTGCATATTCATCATTTCAGCCAAAAGACGTCCACTGCTGGACATAGGCCTCCCCCAGGTGTCGCCACATTGACCGGTCCCGTGCGTCTCTCATCCAGCGGGTCCCCGCAACCTTGACCAGGTCGTCGGTCCACCTAGTAAACTTAGTTAACTGCATCTTAGTGACTCAATTCATTCAGTCAGTGCAAGTTTTGCGAATTCTACTCATCATGTACTAGTCTTTTCCTAATAATGTTGATACCTGCTTCCAGTTTAACCGGATACAGCTGAATACCAGTATTTTACTTGGCGCAACTGTCTTTCTGACATTTCTAAATTCTACTATTCTAGTTTGATGTTCTCCTTCTTAAACCGTTTTGTTCGTTTCGCTAGCTACACTATCTTTTCTGTCAACATTGAGATTGTACTTCTGCCTACGGTTTTTGTAAGTTATTCTATGTTGTCTAATTAGAGAACTTTAACACCCAAAATGTTTACGACAATTACGGCCATAGAAATGCCTCTTAAGATATTCATATCTCCAAAGTAAAGACCTCCATAACATATTACAGCAGTGGTTACACCATCGATGACTTTGAACTCTGATTGACAGTCTTACAGTAGTCAATAAAATGCCTCCATTTGACGCCTGCGCAAAACTTCATCGTCTAGTGCGGTCCTAATAAAAATGCGTCCTACGCCATGCGCTTGACTTTCTCCGCCATTTGCATTTTGGATACAGACTTACGCAAGATTGTTTAGTCGTATGTTATTCGATACTGTACATGTGGCATGTACTCGTATGCATGTATTGTTTTGTTCTGAATCAATTGTTTGTTAAGATGTAATGTATGTTTCTGTTGTGTGTTCTTTCTCTTTGACTGTATTATTTGGTTTGATGACAACTTGAATTGATACACTCTTTGGGTTACCTCTTTTTGTGTGGTCTGTATTAAATGTTGGGTTCAGAGTCAGTGCAATGGTACCTATTTTTGATTAACATCGATAGTGTTGAAGATTACTATCCTGTGAAACTGGAAATATGGCAGTTGTTTTCACAGCGTTGATCGATATAATTTCCTCGATACCTTCTTCTCGGCTCATTTATTATAAGCTTCATAATTTATGTAGGTTGCAAATGAGTGTCCAGTCATAAACTGAACGACAATTTATCCGCAGTGTCGTTTTTCAATCAGTTCAATTTAGTAAGATGACGTCAATTTGCACACCCGCCTGTAATAAGCTTGATTAATTCAATTAGAACTTTCGATGAGACTGTCTCAGCGCTAACCGTATGTTTGACTTTGGTTTCAAAACTGTTCTTATTGAGAGATGAACGTTTTGCATTAATGGTTACTTCTTGTTGCCTTTGCCCCTCCCTGTTGGTGTGAAGCTTATTTTCCCCCAAATTTTTATTTTCTGTTATTTGATTGCTTCTTAGTTTGCTACAAATCTTTCTTTCGTTCTCGTCAGTAGTTCTTGCGTACACAAGTACATAAGTTTGCACTATCCCGCACTCGGGCGCACCCTCGCTCCCGTATCTTGCTGATTGTCTAAATGAGAAGATTGCAAGTGATCCGCCGCGGTTACCACAATGGCGAGCAGCACGCGAGTTATAAAGTGTATGAATGAATATGTGCTGATAAATATTGCACTTTATTTATATTGTTAGGAACATGATTTTTAGTTTGTTAGGCATTTTTCTTAGCGTTTTCCCTGCTGTAGAAAGGTCTAGAACTTGTGAGACATAAATCATATTATAACCTGGTCAAAAATTTATTATTAGAGGGTCCAGAATATATAATTTACGCGATCCGTTTTTTTTCTTTAATAGGTATTGCTATTGTATAGTTTTTTGCAATCGATGAACTAGAGGTGTAAAATAACACCCATGTCTAATCCAAAAACAACCAAAGAATTGTGTTTCATTCGATCATTCACAGTTGAATGATTGAAGACGTACAAATCATTCAATATGGCGAAGCCGTATGAATGAGAGGGGTCTAAATGATTGGAACTTTGTCCGGCGCCAGATTTTTTATACTTTACTTTTTTAATCAATGTGTTACTCATATTACCTGTATAGGTATACATTTCACTTATTAATTGCGGTATAAAACATTAGTTTTTTATCTTGAGGTCTGTAACTAATGTAGGTTCGTTTTGGCTCGCTTATTTAGACTTGGCAGCTGAATTACCAGTCTCTGCAATTGTAAAGTTTACCAGTAGGTAACCTTTCGGTGTACTCTATTCATCATTTATCATTATTTTGCTTTTATCAGCATCTAACATCTCTATTTCGTCATCTAAGTCACACCATCCATAGCTTCTTTGGTCATCTTCTATTCTTATATCTCCCCACATTCATAGTCATATGTTTTCTGACTACGTTTTGCTTCATTCCCTTATAACACCGATTGGTGATACTTAGAGGACTCTATATGTATCTGTATCAGAAATACCGATTTCAACTAAAGCATAGCAGCTGCTTAGCATGCAGGGCACATGGACGTCGTACGGCTATTCAAGGCACCTGTCGCGAACTTCAAAGCGAAACTTAACATAAGTCGAGTATCAAACGACATTGTACTGTGTCGTTTGTATGTCTGCTTATGTAATATGCTTGGGTGGATGGTATTCAAATTGATCGCATTTGTGCGGTATTAGTATGGTTTTGGCGTTAGGATCATTCTTAAGTACTTCTTGTTCGGAAAGAGTTTTCTAAAGTTATGGCAATAACCGTAACTATAGGATGTTACAAAAGTAGACTTTGAAAATGTGTCGTCAAAATCTGACATCTTTGTAAAACTACAGATTAATCTGTGGTGAAACTAAGTAAGTAAATAAAGACGAATAAATTGTTATACTTAATGATTAAGTGTAAGTTTTATAGCAATAGTATGTAGAAATCAGATGTCCAGGTGTTGTAGCACACCTTGGGGCAGGTTTGAATCCAGCAGGTGGCTTTTATATTTTAAAAGTTACTGAATCAGTTTAGAGTAAGACTTAAACATATGTATTTAATTTTAGAGGTGAAACATAAATACTAAAGTGAGTTTTTTCTAATAGGAGGCTAGGTGATTAATACCCATTTATTTTATTAAAATATGATTGATTGATAAAGTCTTAATTATTGTTGTAATTTTGCATTAATATAATCAGAATTTTACGATACGATTATAGATAAAAATAATTATTCATTATGATTTTTCCTCTATTTATTTCTGTACATAATTATTTAAAAATATTTCAATCTTAAATAAATAAATAATATTAAAAACAACGTTCAAAAATATACATAATTGTAGCCCTCTGAACAGGGTCCAAGCTACCGACACAGTCCTCTAGGGAGAGGAACCTCCTCACAATACGAGCCGTGTCCAGAAGTACCGCTATGTTAATTGTTAGACTATACTATAGGTATGGTATACCCATTTTCTTGGATTGTAAAGCTTTTTTTTTCGTGGGCTAATTTTATGGTACGAATAGTAAAACATTTACGCAAGTTTTCATCAGTCGATGCTCACTTTGTTAAATCAAAGCAAAACGTGTCTGACGTTCTGTTTTGAAAATTTAACATCACACGGTATACTATTAGGTACGGGGTGTACCTAATAGTATGCCGTGTGATGTTAAATACCGGTAGGTACAGATACAGACATGATGTGAACTACACTTAGATAAGACCCACGAAAGGCCGCTAATTTCTCGCCAAACATCAGCATCATCTAAATTGCAAAACAGAGCCGTTATCAAACCGCTCTAATTACTACGCTGTCCTGATGCAACTCATATCTAATTGCAAACAACTCACAATCTGATAACACGCTGTTTCTGGCACATCTGCAATAATAGAGATGTTTCCTTGTTATCTCTTAAGTAGGTTTGTGTGCTGGGACAGATGATTAAATACTGGTTCAGGGGTGCGCCAAAGTTCACCTAAAATTTCAACTCCGATAATTGGAAATCCGAAAATGTTCTTCCTAACATTTTTCATCCTAACGATCGCAATTCCTAAAGTCTCTGTCTCTAATGTTTTAATTCCTAAGCATTCAACTTCATAATGTCAGTAGCAATAAACATCTATTACACTATTATTTGTTTTCCTATATTTTCTCAACATAACCATCTTTTACACTATTATTCAAAGTCATATCTTTTTTGTTTATATTACTTTTTAAACATAATAATCAGTATTATAAAAGGTCCCATTAAAATAGGTGGACAAAATTGTAGAAATCATTTAGACCGCTAAAATAAGGACAATAGTAAAAAAAAATATAAGAAAAATACATTAAAATACCTACGTTTATAGGATGAGTTTGTTCTAGAGTGCCGGCAATTTATTATTTTAAGTCAAAATAAAATCACTTTATATAGTGTTTTTTTTTTGTTTAGGTGTCTTTAGTTAGGCTTACTAAACGCTGTGTTAAAATTTGACCACCTATTTTAATGGGACCTTATATACTATGCAAAGATATCCATAGGTTAGGTTAGGTTAGAACTGTGACCAACTACGCGCGAGCCGAGCGAGCGAAGCGAGCGGTGCCGCGGCAGCGGCCGGCGAGCGCTACCTGGAAATTGGTCGCGATTTTTCTAAGTATTTTTTTCATAGTGCCCCCAAGACGACACTCTGGCCTGAATTTCATTCATTTATTTCATTTCAAGACAAAAATCAGTGAAACGACCTTTAATCATTCTAAACAGTTGTATGAGTGAAAATATTATGGTAATTATGTTTAGGGATAAAAACGTTAGGATAAAAAACAGTAGGAGTTGAAATATGTTTACAATAACGATATTATGAATTAAAATTTTCGGAAACATGAGTGTTAGGAACATCGCCAGTAGCATTACAAATAGTAGGAATTCAAACTTTAGGATGAAAAATTTTAGGAGGAGTGATCATTCGGATTACAAATCGTTAGGAAGAACAATTTCGGGTAAAAAACTTTAGGTGAGCCAATATGGACCCCTGGTTCAGACTAGTGGTGTGCAATTCCGCTATAAATAATTATCATGTTATAGACTATTGAATATATTTTTATAACATGTTATTTTATACGTTATCATTATAACGAGTTGAAACAAAACGCGGCAGCAATATGAACGCGGAGACGTTGTCGTTTTATTCGACAACACGATACACGGGCGCAATGATGCGCTGTGAATGTTATCACGTAGTGGACGGAATACGAACGAATATAATAATATCGTTATTATTAATATTAAGAACGAATACTATTATATAGTTTTAAATTATCAATGAACTTTCCTTCATACTGCACAGTTTTAGGACTAATAAAATGTTATTATTAAGGAAAGTTGGATAATTTTTTTTGGTGTTATGTGATTCTCACTTAAATATCACGGGAGTGGCAGAGGGGGGTCAAAATTTTGGTCCTTTTTTGCCTAGGACGCTCCGTTTTCGAGATATTTCAATTTCAATTTTTTTTTAACCGAAACTTTTAGCGCCCATAACTCGGGAACGGTGCATCATAGGACCGCCGCGCGCCACCGCTTGCTACGTTGTTAGACTTATTATCGTTCTGGCCCCGCTGTTATTCGTTGGGCGTGTTGTTGAGTTAGACATTATAATGATAACACGTAGGCAGCGTCGGTATAACATACGTTATTCGTTATGAATCAATAACATGTTATGTTTTGGTGTTATTCGTTATATTAACCACCACTAGTTCAGACTAATAAGAGAAAAGCAACATTAAATGTTGCAAATTAATTGTAGCAAATTTAGCTGATGGTAAAGTGGCCATCGGTGTCAAAAGACTTTCAAAGATTGGAGCTTGAAAAACTATTGTCAGAAAGCCATCATCATCATCTTCCTGCTCTTGTCCTATTCTACTTGGGGTCGGCGCAACACGTTTTCTTCTTCCATTTTCCCCTGTTAGACGACAAGGCATCATTTCCTCTTTTCTCTGTCATTTAATTCCTCACACAGTCGATCCATCTTATTACATGTCCGAACCAAGTTACCTTTCTAGTGACTCGTTCTAGTAATCATTCTGCAAGTCTTCTTTTCATTTTTCCTGTACCAAGCGCCACTTTCATATGTCCTCTTAGGAAGTCAAAAGTCAATAGTTTTCACTTCAGGATATGGGTCTCCCTTAAGAGTCACCCACATTGCCTGATGAACTTGTGCCTTGTTCTTCTCGCATCCAGCGATTTCCTACGGGTTTTCTTCTCATCGGATTCCAAAAACTATTAAGTCTTATTGTTGACGAGCCTTGTATGTAATTACATGTTTCCTTCAACTAACTTCTGCAATGTATGTAGAATGATAAGTAGCTGATACCTCGCATGTTTGCCTCTAATCTTACATTCTTCAGTATATGGCCATTTTGTATAAATACCGGTGTTTGATTGAGGTAGAAACGACGTCCTTTTATAGAAAGTATGCGCATGACAAGGTATATCTAAGAATAAATATGGCATATATGGTAAGAATATGTGAATGTATCTCAGAGTGATATCACTCAAATACATTAACTGAGTACAGTCAGACACGGATGCAATCATGATACGTTTCCACAGTAGCTGATTTTCCTTTACTTACGTTTATTATATTGATCTTAGAATATTTTTTATGGGGATTTACTTCTGAATTTGTTGAGGTTTTAAGTTTCCACATTGGTTCAGCATATTAGGTGAAGACATTCAACTGGACATGGGCTTTAGAAGTGTTACCACATCCTCAACCTGTACCCTGTTCGTTTCACATCCAACGAATTCTTGCGGTTTTTCTTCTCATCGGATGCTAAAAGCTCAATTTTTAAAACATTTATTGTAATAAAGTCTTCTTCATTGTTATAGTTTTGGATTCGCATTTCTTGTTCTTTCTCTCTATGTTCCGTTCTAACTTTGGCGTGTTCAAATCTCCCTGCTTGATGAGCTCCATTCCAAATCTTCACGACTATTGTCATCTAAATTGAAGTATTTGGCGCGACGCACGATTTGCTTCGCTAATTGCCATGAGTTAACTTTGGACAGACAGACGGACACGTCATGTACGCGGTGACGTTTTGTTATAATTCATTTGGGGTCGGCACAGCATGTATGGAATAGTTACTCATTTTTTTTCAATTGTAATTGAAATGACGATTGTAAGAGGAAAATTATGAATGAATCTGTATTGTTTTTAGTATTTGTTTGTTTTGCGGTTGCATATTACTAATTTTGATTGAGTTAATTATAATTTTCCTTATATTCTACTATAAGTTTCAGAAGTGGAAATTTATTTAAAAAAAACAATTAACAACAAAAAAACCATTTTTACTTTATAATTGACTCAAATTACAACCAGCACAATTTACTTACAGTTCAGTAAGACTTTAAATTAACACAACAAAACACAAACTCACTTTATGATTTTTACGACAAACTAAACTCAAAATGGCTTACGTAACATTACAATTGGCATAAGAATCAAACGTCCGTCCAGTTCAAGCGTCGAGTAGCAAAGGGACGTTCTACTTTTTTTTTTTTTTTTTTTTTTTTTTCGATATGGCATCTCGCAGTTCAGTCTAGGAGACTGTCTTCTGCTTAACCGGGCAAATCCCTGTGGATGCCTTGAGTTTAAGGCCTCCAGCCAGGGGGGGACGTTCTACCCGCAGCGCCTGGTTTTTATAGGCGAGGCGAGTATAGTGACGTAACGCGAGCATTCTCTTACACTACATAATGCTATTTACGTCACGCAGAAGGCTGAATGAACGGTATTTGTGGTGTATTTACGAGTAAATCCTAAATGTACAAAATAATGAATGGTTTCTGAATTACAATGAATCAGTTGTACTTTAAATGATCACTACTAAAACTACTACTACACTATATTGTGAGCACACCATAGTGATTTAAAAATTACAATGACCCTAGAGCTAGACAAAAAATACAATTCAATGGCACTCGATAATTGTGCAGCTTGCAATCAGTAAAATAATTAAATGAATTACGAATTATATTATTTATTATTATTATTTTTGTAATTTTACGAATCAGATGATTGGTTTACCTTTTACATCCAAACTTGCAAACTCTACATCTTTCTAAGTATTCTTCTTCTTAGCGAGTCGAAAGCATTTTAAATTGTGTTGGCCCGAAACTGAGCTATTACTTCGGCATCTTCAGTTCAGCGTTCATTAGTAAGAACTAACTTGTAACTTGAACTAACTTCTAATTTTGTTTTTTAGTTGTAAGTTATGTTTACTACTTTTTTATTGTATGTGTATAATTCTGCGGCAATAAATATTTTTTCTTTCTTTTCTTTCTTTCTTTCTTTCTAACTTCATGTGTGTTGTAATGTTGTTTGTTCATTACAAGAGTAATGAACAAACAACAGGACATTTTATTTCTAGTACAAGGTGTATAGATAGATAGCACTAATCTTCTTAATCTAAAGATTCCAACCACACCCATAGCAAAGCCATCTTTACAAGTAACAGTTATTAATCTCAAAGATCATTTCTCCGTCATATATTATCTAATATTAAATGCGTACGTCCGTATTGTTCATAATTGATGTTGCATCCATTGTGTCTATTGAAGCCTGCACAATGACGCCTGATGAGATACGTCATTAGCCAACGTTTGACGCAATGTTGGTGATTAATTGTGAACCAATGTTGGTTCGGTCTGATATGATTTTGAATAGTGACGTGGTGTAAAAATTGAATTTTCATTCGACTTAAGATTTGAATTTCTGAGGTGTTTTTATTTTTCGTAGTAACTAGTCAATGTCCCTTCCACATTCTGCAGACAGCAGCTGGAATTAGGCAAGTCGTAAGTCTGCGATGGTAATTGAGAAACAGTGTCATCTCATTAATTTGGCCTAATTAACCCTTAGCGTCTACCAAGGTCTAATTTCACACTTATTGTTGTGCGGAATTGGGAGTCAGCCCTGTAAATTCTAGCGCTTCTTTAGGATCATTATAGGAGTCGTACTGATTATCTCAGAGGAGTCAAAAATGTCTTCCAGTGGGTATAATCTGTAGTAATAAGATCGTTCTGTTATTTATATTAGTCTTTGCATTTGTAGCATTTACCCGAATTTTATCATAATATATAAATCTGTGAAGAGAAAAAATGACATTACCTACTGAAAAAGTCAAATAAAGAAAAGCATGTTTTCCTTCGTTCTGAAATACAGTTACTCACAACTAAACCTAAGTTCAGCTAGTCATGTTCGCTACATTGGCAGATTAGTCGCGGCACTCGCGGCACGCCTTTCTGTCGGAAACGGTTTTATAGTTGAACGTTGAACCATTTCACGGCATAGCCCCTTTTGCTTATACTTACCTACATAGCAAGAAAATACAATGTTGCCACAGAGAAACCAAAATATCTTTGTACGGATGAAAATGTTTTGTTTTTGACGTTTATTTGACATTTGTCGAAGTGACTGACGGCTCTGTGAAATGTCATGGTATACTAGGGTAGCCAAGGGGTAGCTAATGGTTGATCTATACGCAAGAAATTATTTAGACGTTTTGCTAAGGGTTTCTCTATCTTTCAAGACTGTTTTGTTGATGTATATTTTGGGGCAACAACGATATACCGGTAGTATCTGACATTCTATGGTGTGTTAACAAAACAACTTTTAGAACCAGGGATCTCCTTTCCAAAGTTTAATCAAATTGAACCAGATCACGATCTCTACTTAGCTCGTGAATAACCATTACTATTTGTTTTTATAGATCTCCTTTTAAATTGTTTCAGTTCAGCGAAGCATTTAGATCTAGACTAGAACCTAGTCTATCCTAATAGTGTAAGCAGTTAGCACATCTTACGTTAAGTTTACACTGTAGTCGGTGCAGTAACTGTCAAACTTTATCGCCGTTCTGTTTCCGTTCGCCGGTATCGGTTGTATAATCTGTATGAGCTGCGCCCGCGCAGGTGCCGACATTTGCACACACTTGCACTTGCGGGGTTAAATCCGTCCGCGGGTTAGGGTTGCCAGTACCGTTTACACAGGTATTGGTATTTAATTACTTTTTTATTTCATTACGACACTTAGCCGATCTCGTTATACTACATTAATTGTCGCATTTAGCGAAAAAGACGCCTCGCTCTCTCTGACGCGCGCTGGTAATTTCGTGTAAATTCACTTAGGTACGATCGAAGACAGTTCCGCCTGATCATTTAAAAAAAAATTCGCCTAAGTCGTGCCGAGGCGCTGCCACGGGCTAGCGAGCGATTCTATTTCTTGAGTGCAAGCAAAAATGAGCTTAGTGGTGATCAGGCGCATAAGACCGCCATAGTACATTGAAGTCTATTTTGCGATCTTTCGTTATTAACTTTAATATCAATTATTAAATAAACGAATCACCAGTTATTTAAATCGTAGGTAATCAACAGATTCTGTAACATTGAAAATATTCATAGATTTCTTTTAGTTCTTGAATACGACCTAGGTACTAGATTTTCTCTTCAGTGAAACTCATCAAGCATTCTTTTTGAACTTTTCTTATGATATTTATTCCATCAAACCTCATGTACAGGGTCGTAAGTCGATCCGGGAAATGCCGCAGGTGTGTAGGCACATATAGGCACATTCGCACATATTATTATGTAGCGTGTAGCAAAAGTGGCTAAGTACAGACCGCGGGTCATTACGGCGGCGACAGAATTAGGGCTGGCAGGTGACTCACTGTGGCGCGGCGCCAGCCACCTGCCACCACGGTGATTCCTTTTTTACTGATTTTGAGTAATATTAGCTGTTATACATTTTTAGAGTTTGTAGGCAGTTTTAACCCTTCCATAAAGTCCCTTTTTGATTAAGTTATAAGTATGGTACTTGTTATCTTTGTTTGAGTTTGAGTCAGTGGCGTTACTCAGAATGAAGTGAATGAAGACTTCTGTTCGTTCAGTGGGAAAATCCAGTTGAACATGTTAGAATGGATACGCCTTCAGAATAAATACCCCGAAAGTTTCCTGCGCAGTATTTTTTTCCTAAGGCTGCTTACACCAAAGATTGGTCAATTGTTCCAGTATAGTAATTTATTGATTGTAGTCAGTAGGACTCAGTACCTGACTTTAGAAATTTAATTGATTTCTAGGTAATGAAAGATATTTGAGGAAATATCTTCTTCATTTGTTAATTATTTACACATCATTTACTTTACTGGAGGGACTGCCTAGTTGGGCTAGTGGTTGCAAGCGAGACTAGTGAGCAGGAGGCCCTAGATTCCATTACAGAGTCGGGCCAAACGCTATATGGGTTTTTCCATCAGATTCAGTAATTTCTGAGTATCAGCCACGGAGTCTATATTTGTTTCAGATTGATGGCAATTGACTATTGTTTGTGGGTGTACTATTATTACCTCTGCCTATTATTACAGGCGTGATGTTAGTAAGTTGCTTCACTAAACACAAGATAATCCACACACCTTTAATCTCACTTTCACGTCCCCATTCCCCCCACACTTGATAAGCGCTAGTGACTGGTCTATTCCGGGCGCCGGAAAGGGGACTATTTCCAGTGGGCTATTTCCACACCTCACCTCACTACCTACCTAGGGCAGGAGACGTAAAAATATCAACTTTGATGTGCCGGAGTGTCGCGGGCAAATCGATTTGTGGAGATGGAGTTTGAATGTGGTAATCTATGGGAGATGGGGCTGTTGGTTACGGGAATAGAGTCCAGAAGGCCTGGGCCCCGAGTCTGCTATTCAATAGTGTCAGAATGGTCGATCATTGATCTCATAATGGTTAATTGATGACAAGCCAAAAGGTACCATATGCCTGTCGACATAAGGTACTTTTTGGCTTGTCGTAAATCAACCATTATGAGATCAATGATCGACCATTCTGACACTATTGAATAGCAGACTCGGGGCCCTGGTGTGAGGTAGTTTAAGTTTCTTATTTGAATTTGTAATGAAACTGAACTTGCTGGTCCAGTCAAAAAAGGTTGTTAAATAACAACAATTCGCATAGACCTGAAAGCTTGTGGTGGTCTTGAAAAATGAATGGTGGATTATTATGAAATGTCAATGTCCCCACGTTTGTCTGTTTGCTACTGCTAAATATTAGAAACAGATGTACCTTAGAATAATTATCGCATAGTTGTGGCTGTGTGAGGTCTTTATGACATCGTTCACACCAAACGTATTGTCCGCCGCCGACTGTGAGTATGCTCACTGTCTCTATGGATTATGTTAAATATATAAGGTCCCATTAGAATAGGGGGACAAATTTTAACACAGGGTTCAGTACGTCTAACCAAAGATATCCAAGTAAAAAAAACACTGATTAAAGTGATTTTTTTTGACATAAAATTTTAGGTAACTAACACTTTTAGTGTACCTATTTTCGCTAGCTGTTTTATTTTCTTGTAAGTATCTAATGCGTTTTTCTTATTTTCTTTTTTTACCATTGTCCTTATTTTGATGGTCCGAATGATCTCAAAAATTTTGTCCAAAAGCGATAAACTGCGTAACGCGTGTTCACAGTCAGCGGCGGACAATAAGTACGTTTGGTGTGAACGATGCCTAAGAGTCATCTGTGAATAGATAGTAAATGCCAATATTAAAAACTTTCAAAAGTCGTACTTACTCTAAGTATTATTTTATTGCTCAGTACATTCTGTTTATTGCCAATATATGGTTGTATTATGATACTTTAAATTAAGCCTATAGACCAGTGAATGCAGATTTGCACAATATTGCTGAATGCTGTTTTATTGCCCGAATCTCCTTGGACATTCATTTGAAGCATGAATTTAATCATAAAGTTAATTTTACAAGAGTCTGATCATTCAGTTATTTTAATCGTATTCAGTCATTTTAATCTTAGTCATATCTATTCAAGGAAATAATATAATCTTTGAGAGATGTGTTAAGTTATTATTCTTAGACATAAACAAAATTAATCGTTGCTGTTATTGCACGAGTGTATAAGGAGATAATCTAAGTTATTTTTTTTGTTCTGGCCTAGCAAAAATATGCTATTTCTTGGATAGACTTTTTTATCATTTTCATTAACACAATAACACTGATAACTGTATTTAAAGTGTCATGGTTTCCGATATTTCGGCGCTGTTACAATGTTATGGCGGGTGGTGTCTATGAACAGAAATCGGCCTACCCTCTGTCTTGTTCATTTTTCGCGGTCGGTAACGCTCGATTCTAAAAATGTTTATTTATTTTATTAGAAAATTGAACAAAAATCCCAGAAAAAAACAAAAGAAAACAGTAATCGCCTACAGAAACATTTCAGTGATCGAAGAAGTGCTTTGATAGCTACAAAGGTTTGCGTAGGGCTGAAGATCCATTTAAATATGAGGCCTTTTAGAAGACGCGATGAATGAAACATATAGAAGATTTATATCACACTGACCACTGTCTCCAAATCTACCGTTACAGAACACCAAATGACTCCAACCACAATGACATCACACACAGATAAACAGACACACACACCACACGTCACACATGAGTCACCGTATACAAATACAATTTGGCGAGGTACCCGACCGGGATTGAACCCCGGTCTATTTGCGTGCTGGCTCAGTGCCAGCAGTCGTCTGATTGTTTGACCCGTTTCCTGGGCTATGATGGTGTGATGGCTTTGTCCTGGTCGTTAGGATATGGTTGGTGCTTATGGGTGCTTATGGGTAGTTGGGTAGTACTGTGGGGTATTGTGTTGATGATTATGGTGTGTAGTGTAGATCTTGATGAGATATAAACGTGTGCTAGAATTTTAAGCTTCTTTTGTGTTAGACTGGTTAGTGGAATGTTTTGAGTTCTAATGGCTTTCTAGCAAAAAAGAAAAAGTATTTATTAGTCTCACACAGGATGAAACAAAATGTAGTTTTTATAATAAAAGAAAAATATAACAAATAAACACAAGAACAGCGTTTTACGGAATTTACTGTTATTTGTGTGCTGCTAGCTGAAGAGTTTGTGGACCTGCTACTTGTTCCTTAAAGCTGTAACATTAGGGAGTGGAGAAGGAATTCCTGTCTTGTCTAATGTTAAAAGAGTTTAGCCTCAGGCTAATAAAATGTCTTTTGATTTCTAAGATGAGCGACCGCCGTATGACCTGCCCTAAAGAAAATGTTACTGAGAATCTCATCAATCATATCTAATTCCACCTTCTCTTCTTCTGCAGGATCTTGGTGGGTGCTCCGGAAGCCGAGCTGTACCCTCCCTACGAGTACAACGTGTCCCGACCTGGTGCGGTCTACCGCTGCCAGCCAGGGTTCCGCAACTATGCTAATGAAGGGCGCGAGCGCACCCTGGACCAGTGCAGTCCTATGCAGTTTGATAAGAATCCACGTGAGTTCCTTTTTTAGATTATAATGTTTATGTACAGTAGCCAGCACCAAGCTACCTGAAACTGTTCCAAGCAACCTTGAACTTTAGCGATAAAGTTCAAAAACTATTAAAGAAATTTAACAGATTCTAGTAGCTTGATTTGCTGGTGTCTGTACACCTCTAGATGATATTTAATTACTTAGCAATGTTTGCGAGTTCCCCCATCTTTTTTAGGAGTCCACAAGCCCCAAGAGTATATCTTAGTCATACGCAAGCGGGCACCCCTATTAGATTCCGTCGTAGATATTGAAGGGAAATACAATTGGACCAAGTTTACTACCCTGCGGGACTCTAAATTTATATAGTTGTAGGCAACATAGTTTAATAACATAAGGTCCGAAAAAATACTATTTTAGAGAAATTCAGTCTTACCAGTAGTAGCGAATCTACGCAAGCCAATAATATTACTCGTACTACAATCGTATTTGCAAATTATGCACTTTGTTTTATCAACTCTCGGAATGCACTTGTAAGTTGACCTCGTGCGCTGTGAACTTTCAATCTAAAGGCGCGAACTAGTTCATCAACTAACAAAGAACTAACTGTAGATGAATAAACTTAGCTATCGAATTTAATGACCTAATTAAACGCAGAAGCTTAAAATTACCCCTACTAGCCCATATGCTGCCAATAGATCTATAATCTTATAAAATGAATTCCGATACCAAGCCACCCGCATTGTCATAAATTACTCCAGAACGTTATAAATAAAATCGCACACCTTTACCCAAGCAGAACTACAACTGGACAATCATGATCAGTTTCCAACATTTAATTTAGCCTATTGCAGATCACATCTGGACGCGGGCTTCTCGCAAGTTGGCTTTCCGTATTCAGTTCGCCTCGGTCACCTTTTGAAGCTCTCTGTTCTATCATTTTCTTACCCCTCTCCCTTATATTCCTTATCCGTTCATCTCTTCTCATCATCACATTTGTTTCTCCCATTCCGTTCATATACTCCCAAATATCTACATCAGCCGTCACCTCATCCCCGTCCACATAATCTTTCACACAATCCATCCATCTTTCATCCCGGACAGAACAATGTGCAATATTAATCCTCATAACATGAGCTCATAGCAATGCATCAAGCAACGAAATCAATAAGACTGTGCCTGTCTCAGCTACCTTTATGACATTATTCATGCAGTTCGTAACGGGGTTTATTAATAACGTAATTTATGTTACTATTCAATGGAGGTCTGTACGTAAATATTCGCTGTATGATTATCTGATAAAGTTTATTGAATACTTTTGCGTTGATGTGGAGATGGAGTTATATTTCACGTTCATGTTCGAGCTGTTTCAGTTAAGGTAGAGGTAAAAGTGCCCCAGGGACAATAAATATAACAGAAGAAATCACTCCTATTTCTAACCCGAATTGTCCAACTGCTTGGCAATGGACTCTCTCAGTTCGTCCCATCAGTCACGATTCTGCGTTAGGTCTTAAGAATTCTTCCACACGTTGTTAAAATGATAAACATTATGAAAAATTTACTACTACTTCGAAGTCTGGACTGTTGATGACAAAAGGCTCGCCCCCTAATACATGGGACGTAAACATCTGGTAAAATGTGGGTGTACTTTTAGGTAGACCTATGCTTCGGGATTACAGATGAAATGTTTTAAAGTCAAATCAATTAGTATCCAGTTTCCTTACTGCCTGCTGAAGCATAAATAAAATACTTTATGAGTTAAAGCCCATCTTGCTCAAACCAACAGCCATTCACCTTACCGTCTCCAACGAAAATCACGAGCAGATGAGGGTGCATGTCCCTATGACGTGTGTCGCGGTGCGCATGCGCGTGACAGCTACCGCGCACGCGCGCCTGATTTATACTGCCATACGAACTCTTGCGCAGGTACACGAAATTAAGCGGCAGAAGGCCCAATCACCACTTTGAACAAAACGATGTTAACTTAGTTCTATAAAGAGATTTGCAATTAATATTTTGGAATCATTCTTGTAAAATCTTATGTCAGGACATTTGAGAAGCTGATATTTTGTCAGTAATTTATTTATTACAGCTAATTTCAATGTAACCTGATACTAATTGTGAATTGATCGAACCCGTGATCAGGCTCACAAAACCTGTTAGACTTCCCAGAAACTGTTTTGTTATCCATAAAATGTAGCTTTGTACAATAACAAAGATTTTTCCAAAACAAAGCAGCCTCAGCAGGCTGCTTTCCCTTCATCACGTAAAACCTTTTAATGGGAATTTGGTCCAAGTTAACATTCTGTAATCATCCTATTCCAGTGTCTCCCGACTCCTGCGCAGGCACAGCGCTTTGTTCGTTCGCTAGATGGACGTAATGTGTCTTGTCAGGACGAGTAATGCCCTTACTTCATATTAGACATAAATGCTTTGTTACATGTCCAGTTTAAACTGTGCTAAAGAGGTTTTATACTGGCCTTCTGTTATTGCCATAATGCACTTTAGTTATAACATCTCACAAATATTGCCCAGTGTTGCCTTTATTAAAAATAGGGGTTAAAAATATGATTTGCCTTTTACCGGTTCTGGTTCTGGACAATCAAGCTTTATTATTTCTGTATAATATATAAATTAAAATTTGTACAGCCAAGGAGCTGGTTAAAATAAATCACTTAACTATCAAGTATCTTAAAAGGACTTGACGTTAAATGAAATTAACTTCAGAAATATTTACAAAGCGAATTTATTTAATTCAAAAGGCTACCTTTGGGAATGATTAATCTGCTTTGTGAATGTGCAAACGTCATATTAAAATCCAAATTATTTCTGATTCTATTGTATTTAAAGGTGCATAACCTCTTAAATAAGCGTAAAATATATAAGAGAATCACAATACAAATCTCGGTGTAAATAAATCGGCAAGTATCCGGATTACCACAATGGGCTTAACTTTACGACGCACACTCGCACAGGATGCGCGCGGGCAGTTAACGCGTGCGCGTGATTCGATTCTTAACCCACATCGATGTTTTTAATGTCCATGAGAAAGTGGATGAATTTCGCCGTAATGCTATGTGGGTAGTTGTATATTTAGAACGATTAAACATTTTGAATGAGTGTTCCTGTTCCGGGTTTGGAGAGAAATTGAGTTTGTGACTGAATTTGATTTCCTCTATCCTGTTTGAAATGGTTGTTTTTGTGAGAGTGCTAGTAACTCATTCTCACTCGGTTGTCCATTAATTAACCAAAAAAGCTGCAATTTTTAATTTTGAAAGGCATCGTTTCATGTTTTGTTACCCCTATGAGACTGATTTTACTATAAGCTTCGGGATTTGGTTTGAAACATAAAAATACCTTCATTGTTTTCTTCGAGAGTCATTCGTTGCTTGCTACTTAATATACCTACAAAAAATAGGCGCAAAGAAAAACTAACCTATTGCTCCAACAATGTATTGATCTAAAGACTCCACCTGATTCACTCAGAAAGCGAAATCCATCATCCAAAGGTCAAACAAAGCTTGAGGCAAAGCAACAAACCACAAACATAACTACACGCCTCAAGCGCTAACACTCGCGTTATCCAATTTGATTGCCCCATAAAGAAATCGCCAGTGAATCATACATTCAAAACATTCATTCTGAATGAATCATTGACAGCTTGACTGGACTTTCGCTACGCTAATTCTGTAGTAACCTTTCGACTTAACCCTTTGGTTACTAGAGCAGTTTAGTTTAACTGTGTAGTTAACGATCGATTGGTAAGCAGTGGTGTAGGTGTAAGCGCATGTAGGCGGCGCGGCGCTAAACTAGAATTTTGATGGCGGAATTTGTCCTTAATTTGGTTATGGTGATTTGTTGATAGTGGGTCTTTAATAAAGCTTTGTGTGGTTGAGAATAATAGGATTGATTTGATTTGCAGTTAGTTCGATAGAACGGATGAAATCGTCCTAATATTAAAGTGTACAGAGGAAAGAAAATGGAGCTAATGGACGCTACAGAAAGTACAAAATTCGTTGACACAAATTGTTTTCATCAACACGCTGAGAAGAAGAAGTGCAATCTATTGGTTGTTTTTGTTTAGAGATTTGTATAGGTATATCAGACTATTATTGTGCCACAGTTGGGCAAAACCAGTACAAAGAAATCAACTGGCACTAATAAGTTATTAATAAAACTTGTTATTTTTAACTGACTAACTGCTACAAGTGCCTTCATTTTCAAAGTCAAAGTCTTGTTTTTTCAAGAATTTATTACTCAATAACCCAAGATCTCGGGTACCAGGAAGCTGCGTACAATTTCACTGAGATAACAGAGTTCACAGCTGATAACCGGCGCATTCCCCGCGAATACCAGGGACGCAGTTTTATCGATAATATACCGATAATTTATCGATACTTATATCGGTAATGTGAATTCTTCGGTGGTATGGAATGTAAGGAAAGAATTTTAACTTACACTATAAAATACGTCGACATCATCTCTGCCCTTAGGGCAAGATTGAAGTCAAGAGCAAGCCCATTTATAATAAAAAATAAAAAACTGATTTCCGCTTTATTTTAGTGACTTTACTTTTAAAGATAGCAGCTGTATCAAAATCACTAAAAAGATACTTGAAGATTTGCAACCACCCCCCGTGCAGGGCACGCCACGATAGCGGCGGTAAGTCCCCTCTTTGAGGAGTGGCTAGAGAGGAGCCACGGCGCCCTCACCTTCCGTCTGACGCAGGTCCTCACCGGACACGGATGTTTCGGGAGGTACCTGCACCGAATCAGGCGGGAGGAAACGCCCGGATGCTTCCACTGCGAGGATCGACCGGAGGACACGGTGGAGCACACTGTGGAGGTGTGCCCTGCCTGGGCGGAGCCCCGCCGTGTTCTCGTAGCGGCGATCGGCGGCGGTGACCTCTCGCGTCCGGCCCTGGTGCAAGCCATGGTCCGGGGCGAGGAGGAATGGGACGCCGTCGCCTCCTTCTGCGAAGCAGTGATGCTAGCGAAGGAGGTGGCGGAACGAGAGAGGGAGCGATCCTCTCAACGTCCCAGCCGCCGCGGAAGGCGCGGAAGGCGCTCCGGGCGTCGGGGGCCACGTGATGGCTTCCGGCCACCGTAGACGCGGGCCTGTGGACGGTGAGTAATGGGCTAGCTTGCCGTCCGGCCGTCGTCATGACGGCAACAGACCGTGTCGGCGGCGCGTTCGTGTTCCACGCGCGCCTCAAAGAGATGTCAGCAAGGAGGGGCCCGCAAGGGCCGACGCCCGTCGGGGCCGCGGTATTTGTACTAGATTACGTGGCCTCGGCGCAAGGGCAAAGAAGGAACATGGGTTCGGTTTTTAGTCAGTAGAAGTCTGACACTCCCCTTCGCTCTGCCCAAGAGCGGGGGGGGTCATTCGATGATTTTCCACCCACCAAAAAAAAAAAAAAAAGATTTGCAACCAATTACAATTTTTACTAGGTAGAAAATTCCCATGTCTTAAAAATATAAAAAAATAAACTTATTTATTTAGTTACCCATAAGACTTGCAAAGTTGCAACCAGTCAATTGACAATAAAAGTCAGACTAAAACTTGTAAATTGTTTATATTTACAAGTTACAAAACATAAACAACAATAAACAAACTTAATAACATAAACAACAAAACATAAATATAAACAATTTACTTACCACCTTCTTAACTTAAGAAGAAAAGAGTGAACATAAACAGTCATTAAGTTCAATTAAGTACAACAGTTTACCAGTTACCGTTACTTCTGTCGCAAGCTAGTTAAAAGCTTGTAAAACTTTACACAGTTAAACTTTAAGACTTGATTGAGTAATTTTCATTAATTAAATAAGAAAAATGGTGACTTTATCGAATTACACGCTTGATCTTAAGATACTTTAAAAGTAGAATTTAATTCAAAAACAATTTATTATTTAAATAATTTTCTCACGTTTCTCAAATGTTGTTAAAACCTTCTAGAATTACATTATCATGTGTTAAATTGATTTTAGTACATTAAGCGGCGATGTAAATAAAATAAATGTCCAAAAGCTTTTGATTGTTATTGCTGGTTTACGATGCAACGGGAAATAAAAAAAAGACTTAACCATCAAACGATTATCTATTATAGCTGCAGAAATGCATAGGAATGATATGAAATTTCGAATAGCAGTAGTTGATGCTGGACTATAGATAACTGTCTATTAACAGACTATGAATAAAAATATACGCTCTTGGATGAATGGATAAAAACAAACTACTGATAATGTTTACATTTGAAATCGACATGTGTTCAATTTAACTAGCTGTGGGCCTGTGGCCTATTTGTGAGTTTCAATTGCCATTCAGAAAATACTTAATTGTAATTTTTGTACAAAAGAATAATTTCGTGGCTTTTATTGAATATTGAGTAACAGTCTTTTTCTTTATTTTGGTTCGTAAGAGCAATAACATATTATAATGCCACTATTTACAAAAAGTACAAATACAATAAAAACAAAAAACGTGTGGCACTCGGAGACTGCCGCGGTAAATCTATTGCATAGCATTTTTTATCAACTTATGCAATAATAGGTACCTATAAATAATTAGGTATTAATAGTGTAATTACACACCAAAATAATTATTCATTCAAAAAATTTGAACAAAAATAACGATATTAAGAGTTTGATCTTCGAATTTCGTATTCTTATAAATCAAAACTAACCTTCATAGACTAACTAAGCTAGTAAGAAACTCTATGACAGAAAATTTAAAAGAAAAAGTATTGACAGCCTGACGTAAGTGTCATAACATTGAAAAATATGAAAATTATTTATTTTATTTTATAAGAAAACGAATCGTTTTAGACCGATTCACAGATTAGTAATGCAAAAACCAATAAAACTTATGATAGATGCGTACTAATAATAAAATGAATGTATATAGAGTACTCACTCCTCACTCATTTTCTATCACTATTTTTTCGTGACTTTCTTCATTACTAAATGCACTTTGTTTATTCATATTTAAAACACTTTGTACACAATTATACTAGTAAGAATATTTTAGAAGGAGAAAGCAGAGAGACAAACAATTATTTAATTTGACAACCTCAGTTGACAACCTTGTTATTTTCCGTAACCATAGCAAACCGACATAAAATTTGCGTTACGAAATCTCTGGATTCGCTCTCCACGCTCAACTCAAGGCCCGCGATAGAATCTATGCAATAGATTAAAATGTCATTAAGGCGCGTCCCCCAGCAAAACGTAGCTCTAGCCGTTTTTTATGCAGTTTTCTGGAGCTTATAACTCTTAAAAGAAAAGATATATCAACCAACAAAAAATACATTAAATTTCTACATACTCTTACCTTCAAAATGGTACGTTTTCTTTTTTTCTTTTTTCAGTAAAATATTTAATTAATCCCCTCACAACGAAACCACAGAAATGAGAAATAATTATTGAAAACATGCTACTTCTCCAAAACTAACAATTGTTTTTATTTTGTTTTTACACTAATGGATAAACAATTTCATAATGAACATTATGGTACGATTTTTTTTTTCAAAAACCCAAAATTTGATTTTATAAAGATTTTTATGCAAAATTCTGAGCGTATTCACAACCGTATCTATTGACATTCAGTATGCCGCCAGGCCTCGAAGGGGGAACCCGTGTCGCTCGTCACCGCGCCGCGTCGGCTCATGCGCTCGCTCGCTTACGTCACATTATCAACAGATCTAAGAAGTAATTTCAAGTAATAGATATGGCATTCAATGAAATATTTTTTTATGAAATATTTATTGGTGCGTATTATACTCACGTCGATAAATAGGTAGATACTTTCAACTTTAACTGTGATACAAAATAATATTGGCACGATTACGAAAATGAGCGGCGGCTAGGAAAATTTTAGGTTTTTCCGTCATGGGTGTCGTTTTCATGGTTTATGCGGTCGCTGATTACGAAAATGAGGTCAAAATGAAAATCCAAGATGGCGCCGACGAAAAATGTTGGTTTTTCCGTCATGGGTGTCGTTTTCATGGTTTTTATGGTCGCTGATTACGAAAATGAGGTCAAAATGAAAATCCAAGATGGCGCCGACGAAGATTTTTGGTTTTTCCGTCATAGGTGTCGTTTTCATGGTTTTTGGGGACGCTGATTACGAAAATGAGGTCAAAATGAAAATCCAATATGGCGGCTAGGAAAATTTTAGGTTTTTCCGTCATGGGTGTCGTTTTCATGGTTTTTGGGGTCGCTGATTACGAAAATGAGATCAAAATGAAAATCCAAGATGGCGGTAAAGATTTTTTAGGTTTTTCCGTCATGGGTGTCGTTTTCATGGTTTTTGGGATCGCTGATTACGAAAATGAGATCAAAATGAAAATCCAAGATGGCGCCGACGAAAATTTTTGGACTGTCCGTCATGGGTGTCGTTTTCATGGTTTTTGGGGTCGCTGATTACGAAAATGAGGTCAAAATGAAAATCCAAGATGGCGCCGACGAAAATTTTTGGATTTTCCGTCATGGGTGTCGTTTTCATGGTTTTTGGGGTCGCTGATTACGAAAATGAGGTCAAAATGAAAATCCAAGATGGCGCCGACGAAAATTTTTGATTTTTCCGTCATGGGTGTCGTTTTCATGGTTTTTGGGGTCGCTGATTACGAAAATGAGGTCAAAATGAAAATCCAAGATGGCGCCGACGAAAATTTTTGGTTTTTCCGTCATGGGTGTCGTTTTCATGGTTCTTGGGGTCGCTGATTACGAAAATGAGGTCAAAATGAAAATCCAAGATGGCGCCGACGAAAATTTTTGGTTTTTCCGTCATGGGTGTCGTTTTCATGGTTTTTAGGGTCGCTGATTACGAAAATGAGGTCAAAATGAAAATCCAAGATGGCGCCGACGAAGATTTTTGGTTTTTCCGTCATGGGTGTCGTTTTCATGGTTTTTAGTGTCGCTGATTACGAAAATGAGGTCAAAATGAAAATCCAAGATGGCGCCGATGAAGATTTTTGGTTTTTCCGTCATGGGTGTCGTTTTCATGGTTTTTGGGGACGCTGATTACGAAAATGAGGTCAAAATGAAAATCCAAGATGGCGGCTAGGAAAATTTTAGGTTTTTCCGTCATGGGTTTCGTTTTCATGGTTTTTGGGGTCGCTGATTACGAAAAGAGGTCAAAATGAAAACCCTAGGTGGCGGTCAGGAAAATGTTTGGTTTTTCTTTCACGGGTGTCGTTTTCATGGATTTTGAGGTCAAAATGAAAATCCAAGAAATTTTTGATTTTTCCGTTATGGCTGTCGTTTTATATATATATATTATATATAGTCGAAAAACCAAAATTTTCGTCGGCGCCATCTTGGATTTTGATTTTGAGCTTATTTTCGTAATCAGCGACCCCAAAAACTATGAAAACGACACCCATGACGGAAAAACCAAAAATTTTCGTCGGCGCCATCTTTGATTTTTATTTTGACCTCATTTTCGTAATCAGCGACCCCAAAAACCATGGAAACGACACCCATGACGGAAAAACCAAAAATTTTCGTCGGTGCCATCTTGGATTTTCATTTTGACCTCATTTTCGTAATCACCGACCCCAAAAACCATGAAAACGACACCCATGACGGAACATCCAAAAACCGTCGGCGCCATCTTGGATTTTCCTTTTGACCTCATTTTCGTAATCAGTGACCCCAAAAACCATGAAAACGACACCCATGACGGAAAACCTAAAATTTTCGTCGGTGCCATCTTGGATTTTCATTTTGATCTCATTTTCGTAATCAGCGACCCCAAAAACCATGAAAACGACACCCATGACGGAAAAAACAAAAATTTTCCTGGCCACCATCTTGGATTTTCATTTTGACCTCATTTTCGTATTCAGCGACCCCTAAAACCATGAAAACGACACCCATGACGGAAAAACCAAAAATTTTCATGGCCGCCATCTTGGATTTTCATTTTGACCTCATTTTCGTAATCAGCGACCCCTAAAACCATGAAAACGACACCCATGACGGAAAAACCAAAGATCTTCGTCAGCGCCATCTTGGATTTTCATTTTGACCTCATTTTCGTAATCAGCGACCCCGAAAACCATGAAAACGACACCTATGACGAATAAACCAAAAATTTTCATCGGCGCCATCTTGGATTTTAATTTTGAGCTCATTTTCGTAATCGTAATATTTGTATCACTGTAAAAGTTGAAAGTACCTACCTATTTATCGACGTGAGTATAGTACTTAACTGAATTCATAATAACATTTCATAAAAAAAGATTTCTTTGAATGCCATATCTATTACTTCTTAGATCTGTGAATTTTACTTGTATTCGTATGAAGTTCGCCAGGTGGCGCAAGTAATAGTTTACGAAGTATTGTAGAGGTGGGGTGCGGCAAAGAGGGAGCAAATGCTCAAGGTTATTTGCTCAGGGTACCACCTTAAACAAAAACAACGACAAAAGCAGTCCATAAACCAAGTTTTTTTATCGACAACGCACGGCACATCCCTATCTCATATCTAATCACAAACAGTGTTGTATTTCACAAGCGCCTTTGTAATCGACGGTGACTTCTGTAAACAATTGTCGGCACTTTTTGCTCTTATCAGCTACTTTTTCTTGTTATTAATTGTTCCTTTATCACAGCCTGTTGCAAGATTGTTGATGTATATTAGGTGATTGTGTGAGGAACTATATGAAGGAGAAAATGATGCCATGACGTCTGATAGCGGAAAACGGAAGAAGAAAACGTGTTGCGCCGACCACAAATAGAATGGGATACGGGCAACGGCAAGAAGATGATATTAGGTAATTTTGACTTTTCACACGATATTGCTCGTCCGCGCGTTCGGGCGGAAGCGACGAAACCACAGAATACGACGAAACTTGTGTATGGGAGAGTCAGTTTAGGACTTTAGGTGGTTAGCATTAGCATCAACAGATTTTAAACAAGGCAATGAGCGACGTAAAATCTGCTTCACAGACCGCGCGGACGAACGCTCTGTCGTGTGAGAATCACCTATTGTCATAATAATATTCTACAAGACTTCTGATAACAACTTGGTAGGCTACTAGCTGACACTTGACAAATAATATCAGACCTAAGACCACCTTCATTCTAATGTGGGTGGGCAGCATTGACCTTAGAGTCTAGTCTAGAGTCTAGACTGATAATGTATACTACAATCACTTAATATTATCACTCTACGATAACAGTAACAAAGTAGCTGGGAGGTGCAGGGGCAGCTATTTTCATTTAGCTATTACTGGTCTCCTTTGCTTTGTGGCGTTCTTTTCTAACTTCTAAGTATAAGGACATTTTATTTTTGAGGTCTTTACTGTAAATTCTTTGTTGTCTCGTCTATCATCATCAATTCATCACTCATTATACCCATTTCAGTCTTGATACATATTGGTATTGATATCTTCTTCCTCTACCATACTGTCCGATTCGGTGCATCCTTCATCCAAGTTATTCCTGTGGCCTTGACAATATCTTTAACCTAACGCAGTTTTTGGTCGTTTGCTCTCGTCTCAAACTTCTTTTGGTATAATTATCCTCTTCCAAAAATGATCCAACCAAATTGGATCCCAGCCTCTATAACTGGTAGCATCTAACATTCTCCGACTCCACACGTACCAGCGCAATCTTCGAACCGTTTAGTCACATGTAAACAGTACAAGTCATCCGTAAGTCTTCCACGACACGACTCGGGATCACGGCGAGCGTTCGTGCGAGATCGGCATCTGTCGTGCGCCAAATACAGCGACACTTGCGCACGCGCATACGAACTGCTCGATGATTTTGGACTTGAATGGGTGTTTTAGACGGCAGATTAGGCAACTCCTCTAGAGGCGTATAGACTATAGATTAGTTTAGATTAGCAAACTCTTGAATGTATTGGTGTCAACAGATGTTAGAAAGATAGAGATTATTTTATAGTAAGATTTAGAGACGCCGCATATCTTTGGCTTAGTCAAGTGATGCGAAAACAAAAAGTGTTTCAGAAATGTATGTCGAAAGATTCAACCGCAAAACTTAGACTAGACTTAACTTACAATATTGTAGCCATTTTTAGGGGTCTCCGTTGCAAAATCGGAACCCTTATAAATTAGTCAGTATGTCGTAGCAATTTTACTCCAAGACTGTAAGCACCATACAGTTGGAATTAGGAGAGTATTTTCTATTTACCGAAAATTGGACTGAACGAGATTTAACTTTTGAGTTATGGGACTTTTTCGCGAAACTTCAGAAATAACTTTGTTTGTCATTAACATCTGATTTTATTGTTATCGTACAAAGAGGTTATCATTATTCCAATAGAAAAAACAAGCACATTTTCGAACGCCCTCAGTAACAGAACATACTAAGTACACCCAAATAAAACGCACCACTTTATAGGTTGTTAAACACCCGAAACAAGTCGAGTTGTGATAGTAGACTGTCAGCGGTGTGCTAAGCCCACACGTGGGATTAGTGTGGGCGACAACCACGGCCGCGCGTGGGCACCCGGCAACCAACGAGTTGATTTGTCAATAATAATCAACTTATTGATTCAACATAATTTCACTGAGTTTATTTTGTCGTGATGGGCGATTTCGTAATGGGATTATGGAGTAGGTGCTCTAAGTTATGAAATTAATAGGGATAAGAAGGTTGTAGCCTGTAGGTAAAAATAGATTATGAGTGCCCAATTTTCTATTTGATGTTCATAGACACATATTAAGAGGAAACGCGAGTGCTGTCTCTTTCTACTATCGCTGTCTCTCTCCGTCCTCCTGCCCTCAAATTCGTGCGATAAGGACAACTGTAGAAAAAAGTTAGAATTCGAGGTTTGGCTCTCGCCTGTTTCCTCCTCCAATATTGAACCAATTTAAAAGATATTTTAGACAATGAATAAGGAGGTTATATACTACGCCGCTATGTTTTTCTTTTTTCGTTAATAGTTGTCAAATTTGTACACTAGGACTCTGTTAATAGCGATCTAAACAAGCAATTTTGAGCATTTTTTGAGGGTTCTAGTGCTTATAAAAATAATTTATCACCAAAAAGGAAAACATAGGGGCATAGAAATAGTTAATATTTATTATTCTGTAAAAAACCATTGCTCTAGGGTCATTAACCAAAAAGAAAACAGGCGAGAGCGTTTGTATGGAGAAAAGACCACTCGCGTTTCCTCTTAAAGACTTGTTTTATCATTAACTGTTTTGATCATAGTTTTCAAAGTAGCATAAGGCCGTCATTGTATGATATGAGTAGGTACATACAGTGACGGTTTAGCAAAACTGCAAAAGAGCTGTGTAAAAGTTTTGGTAAACAAGACAATAAAAATATTAAAAATTGATTATCTATCTTATAAAAACAGAGCATAAAAACGGCTAACTCAAGCCCAGCCTCTAGTAACGGAGTATGTTAATCTGGATGGCTATAATAGGGCACTTTCATGAACCAATAAGTAAACAATAAAAGACATCAAAATGTAAGGAACAACAGAATGTAGAGTATCGCAGAGCTGAATCTAGTGCAGTATCAACAAAACCAACCTTTAATCAATACAAACCCAAACAAGTAATAAATTCACTTCTCGAACTAATGAATAAAAGATAAATAGTTGAATAATAATAAACTCTCGGATATTAACCGCCACTTCCTATACGGCGACTATTTCCAAATTAGCTCGGACAACCTGTGTGCTAAGCTATGTTTATTCGCCCACGCTAACACCTAAGGCTGGTGTTGTAGTACGAGCTGATATTACTCGCTGTAGTTTTTGTAATGAGTTAAAGATAGGTATGAGTAGGTAATACGACATTACTACAACTATTTTCCTCAGTTTAATTGCAATTCTTAATCAATAAATCACCGGTCATGCAGCTAGTGTCAGATTGCATTACTCAGATTACTTTATTAGTCACATAATATTTATTAAAATGATAGTAGCAACAAACCTGTTCTGGTGGAGGTTCATAGATGACTCTGTCTTGGACTGTACCTAAATGTGGTGTTGCCCCACAAACTATGGGGCACTTGATATCGTGTCCTGGCTGTCCTATTATTTATAAATCACAAGAGCTGATGGAGGCTATTGAAAATTTGAAAGTGCCAAACTCGTCGCCAAGAAGCAGCAATTGAGTTCCAGATTTTCCTCTCAAATTCTGCACTCTGCACCATACGATGTTTTCTTTTCGCAGTATGGACTTAATTGAAAAATCCAAATGGTCAATCCATGCTATATTCTTTTGTTTCTCCATAGCTTCCAGTGGACCTCCAACCGCATTCTTATATTTGTCTAGCAGCGAATAAAGGCGTGGGTTTATTTCGTAAATGAGCGACATCCGGTACAGCTAGCTAAATGTTTTCTAACGCGTACGAATCTGGACAGAGAAGTGTAAATTTGGTGGGATTGGGAAGCTGTGGGGCCTGTTGGCACGCGTACCCGTTTAGATGATTACTGAGATAACGAGATAAAAAGGGTTATGTGTTTAACACATTGTTATGTGTGTCTGTGGTTTGGTATCTTGATTCTATAGATAGTTGTTGGTCATGAATTTCGATGAGTACGATTTTGGGGGTAAAATGATTAACCTTTTGGTAAACATAACGTTACACCTATAATCCGCATGTCGCCAGTTATGTTTAAATCAACGGGCTGAAATCTATACTCCAAGCTGTAGAAAGAAGAGGAGGACAGTATACCTTGTCGATGTTCCACACATTCGTACGAAGCGTTTTGCTAGACTTTCATTATTCGTACAGCCAAGGAGTGGAACACCCTGCCTGCGTCGGTTTTCCCGAGTTCATATAACCCCAATCTATTTAAGTCGCGAGTAAATAGGCTTCTTCTGGGTAAGCTCGTTCCATCGTCGACCTCATCTCTGCCCTTAGGGCAAGATTGAGGTCAAGAGTAAGCCCATAGTAGTAGTAGTGTTAAAAATATCCCTAGGACCTTTTTGCAAAAAAAAATCACTTCCTAATTTAATTCATATTCAACTTAGTATCCTAAATACTAAACAAGCTAAGATAAACGATGTTGATTTCCGTATACTTAAACCGATTATCGAAATAGCTAAGATGAAAGAACTTGATGCACTTCAAAGAGGAGGGGCGAGTGTTTCCGTCAGCGCGGACGCAATCCGACACTGTTTCCGCTTGGTTGCATATCCGCGGACGGATTCCGAAGATGTGTCATTTTATGCTTAGTCTCACGAATTGAGTAGAACTAGCGTGTGAAAGTTACGGTGGGAAGACTTTGAGATACTTGGTTTTCTAGTCAAACGGTTTGAATTGTGCATAGATTCTGTTTGATGATAGTCGATACACTGCCGTGCGCATGGTGATGAGTGAGGAAACGAGGTTGATCAACCTGCTTTCCATCAACTAGGATATCCGTGTAGGTACCTCCTTCTGATAAGAAAATCACATTAAGTGAAGACATATCTGAACTCCAGAACCCAGGTAATGATTTTCAGACTTTCGGGCCACTGTCTGACTGTGGCTGTTATTATATAGCCATGAACACGAGTAGACTAGCTCATAAACATATTATTTTTGCTACAACATTTTTTTTAAACGACGACGACGAGATAAAATGCCATATGTAATGAAATAATACGTCAAAATATTCATGGTTCAAGTGTTTAAATGACATCAGTGGAAACCGGTTTATACAAATAAAGGCTCGTTTGGCAAAAAACTAGTTATGTATCTACAGTTACTAAGCGTGTTGGATCTATGCTGTATGTATGGACCTATGTCCTCGTGGGAATTGAAGGTGATTTTGAATGTCAATCGAAAATATTTGACATTTAATGCCTGGAAGTTTAAAGTAAGGGTAGAGTTTTTGTTGGTTATCTCTATGCAGGTAGGTAAGGTACTCTTAGAAGGTAATACCCACAATACCTTTACTAATAACTGTTCTTGTGCCTGTATGGATGTTTAGGCTAGTTCACGTGAGGATGAAGGATTCCTTGTATTGAAAACACTTCTTGATTGGACTGTAATTTCTTATATTTTGTACTATTTATCAAGGTAATAATTGCAAGTGTGGCTGCTATAACCACCGTACCAGCCAGAATATAAAAAGGAAAAAATCATAGACAACTTTCTACAATTATGTTGCCCGACATAAAAAAATAAAAAAATATAAATATCTGTGTTGGGATGCCAACAGTATCAAGATGAATTCATCGTTTTTCATGGGTCTGACAAAAACGTTGCTGCAATTAAACCAGTTATTATTAGGCAGAGGTGTACCTAATATAAGTCCAGCCACAATTCATCAGCCAGTTAAATCCTAATAGTATATGTTAACCTTCTATTAATTTTCTAAACTAAAGTATGTTGCCTCGATTAAAACTTTTATAGCGGACACCAAAAACATTAAACACATTTTGCGACAAGCATAAATTGTAAGTAGGTGGTATTTATTCTTCCATATCAGTCAAAGACAGCTACTATCATTTTCAAAGTACTCTAAAACGTCTATGTAAAACCACAGTGGCCCCAATTCCTGACATGTTGACGTTAACTTTGATGGTCCACACCACTGCTCACCACAATACACACAGCGGGTGCAATGGTGTTTAGTTCCAACCACAATTGGAGCATGAAATATTTTGTAGATCAAATTGAGCATGCTCTACTACCTAATACTTGGATGATAAATTCATTGTTTGTTTTACTGTGATTCTGTTAAAATTGATAGTTAAAGCCGGTTCTTCTATTCTACTTTAAATTCAAATATAAATAATTTACATGAATATACACTAGACTTAAACAGGTAATTTAGGTTTTGCCATAGACTTTTCTCTTAGCTTTTTATGACAATCGTCATCATTATTTTCTTGACCTTGCCCCGCTATATATTATATTGTTTTATCTTCCTCTCTTTCTCTATCCACTATATTTTTAGTCATTATGCGATTCATCCCTCTTCATCACATGCAGTCGAGACCTTTCAGCTTTTAACGGTAACCATAACCAATTTTTTTTAAATGTTCATGTCATAAATCAATGTAAATATTAGTAGCACTATCAATCCCTAGCTTGTAACCAGACTTATCTTTGTTGCTCTGGGAATCAAAACATTAAAACCAGAAGCTGATTTCTTAAATTGGTCAACTTCAATTTAGATTATAGCAATCATAGATAAGTAACACAGAGTTTGAAGCAAACCATGTTTGAGCCCACGCGAGTTCTTGAGCTCATTTCGGATATTTCTGTAGACTACAAGATACTGTGCTACAACTACAAGTGTATTTCATTTACGAATTTTGTCTCTGGAACATAATTACGTTAATACTGGAATACAGCTGTATCCAGTTAGATTGGAAGCCGACCTCCAAAAAGTTTGTTAGAGGAGGTTCTTTATTAGATGATGAGACATACATAAAACTTACCTACGACTCAAGCTATACGAAACTAATTTAAGTATACGAATCTCTCATTGTACGAGTAATCTGCTCAATAATGGAAACTGCTTGATGTGCCGTGTGTACTCTAGTCATAAACGCACGTTTCAAAATGTCAATAAAGTAATTAAACAAAGAGGTTTCACATCAAGACAAATTACAGGAAGTCGTCGCACTTCACAATCTAAGATTAACTGCTAGGTAATCAATTTCTCTTTTGTAATCCCACTAAACAATTAAACAAGTATAATTTCTCTTTAAACACCGACTTCAAAAACATCGCTTCTTTGGTTCTTCCTCTATTCAAGCTATATCGATTATTTATCGATACGTTTGTGAGCGCCGATCGTAAACAACAGGCATTCATCTACCGTGTTCTCGGTGTACAGTGACGAGCAGCTACACGTTTCATCAGCTGCCAGCTTACCCATGGATCTACGTTTGGGTTGGCTTCCAATCTAAGGGGATGCAGCTGAAAACCTGTATTTTGCATGGAGCGACTACCTATCTGACCTCCACAGTCCAGTTAGTACCGAATACTACAGTACACGGTAAGACTGGTTGTCTGACTTTCAGGACACTGGCTAATTCCTGTGACTCTGTGACGACGGTCTAAGATCCCGGGACATCTAACTTGTATCCGCTTAGCGAAATTCGAAAGCGTTTTTTATTGGGGATTAACATTTGTAACATTAACATAAGACCGATTACAAAACAATATAAAAATGTCGGTTCCAAAATACTATGCTCGTACCTGTCAGCAGAAAATTACAATCAACATAGTCGAACACAATATTTTTTATAAGTTGCTGGATATAATGTTGCTCGTGATTGTACTTGGTGTACTCAAACAAAAGGGCATCGGAATCGAGTGGCATTGTGGCGAGTACTCGATGCATTCGATTTTATTCGATTGTGAGTGCATTAGTATTGAGAACATCTACCAACATTAACGCATTGCGCGATGATAAAGTATAAATCAATCGGTCGTGCAGGGTGACCATGAAACTGAACGATAATAGGACTTTTTTTTTAAATGCACATAACACAATGACGGCACGACTGTGATCCACACGGATAAGCCGGAGGTGTGCTTGAGCTTGTTATAGATTGAATGTAAACCTATAGGTATATGTATTAATATCCACCAATTAATAAACTGTGTGTCAAGATGATTACTAGTTATATACTGTGTTCGAAAGTCTCTTTAAAAAGGTGTGTTGGGAACCAGGGTTTTATGAAGTAAAAGCACAAAAGACAAGACTATTCGTTTTATTTCTTTTGGTCTTGTCAACTACATCAAACTCGATTCCATTCGCTAGTCCCTAATCTTCGTGGAGAAGAATGGACAAGAAACTCCACGAGAACATATTTTAAAGTATTAGGCAAAGACAACCTGACATTATCTTGGACTGTCTTAAGTTACAGCAATTTATCAGTTTACATAAACAACAATCAATATAAACCATATTATAGTACATATTTCTAACACATAGTTATCAGTAATATTCATAGCATAATAACAATTAACTTACATAAACAATGTGGATCCTTTAGAGTAATACCAATAGGTTTCAGCTTTTTCACATTTGGTATCTTCATAACTAGGTTACAATATGTAAACTTTCTATATACAATTACACAATAATACACAATATACTTCTTTGGGTCTGTCTTTACCCTCTAACAGTTGCAGCGTAATTGACCCCGAATTGCCGGTCCTTCTACTTTTATAACCGTCCAATCTTAAAAAGTAAATCAACGACTACCGCCATAATACACCAATGGCAAATGGTTATACATTATAGCTGAATAACTAATAACATAAATAATAATTAGCAAATCCTATGTAGTGAAACTATTTTAAAACGCCTTAAGTTAATTTAGCAATTTAATATGTTTTTATTTGTAATCTTTATGACTATCGGATAAAATATGAATATCAACCGATAGTTCAGGGAATTGATTGAAACTATTTAATTTATTAAAATTGGAAGATAAAATCTAGAAAACATTATAAGTATCGTTTAATAATAACTACATAATCTATTGGCAATTTATAACAAATAAATATTTAACTTGACTTAACTATTCAAATACCACAATAGTAATTGTGGTTCGGAAACCAAGTCTTTTAAGCCACAATAAAACCTACTTCTGTAAAATACGTCGAGATATAAAATATCATTAGAATAATGTAGATTAGGTTTAATTGAAATTAGAATCTTTGTTTTTGAGATATTTACGATGATTATTAAATCAACAATATACTTGACGCAACGGCGCCCTACGTCATTGTCACTTGACATCTGACAGCCGACGTTGCTACGTTATTTTGGTCAATACTATAGTTACCTAGATATGCTTATACATATTGCTATTTTAACACGGCCATGCTGACTTGTAGTTCGCTCTCGGACTACATTAAATATAAACTTAATACTAATTATTACTAAATACAGTTTTGTAAGGAAACTTAATGCTAATACATATTATTCATTGTTGTAGTCCAACTTTATCACATCAAAGGGACAAAACAACAACGGTCAGCACTTTGACATCAATCTAAGCCTCCCACCTGCTGCACATGAGACGGCCTAGAGCAAAGTAATTGACTTCAGCAGTTCCAATCAAATATTTTTCTTTCAACCCATTTGTCACATCTGACATCAATATTTAACTCTCAATCCATTTGTCACATCTGACATCCAATACTTAAGTTTCATATAGGTACAATATAATATTTCTTATGAATAACACATCAATATTTCTGTCCACATAGAACTCTCAACAGCAATGTTTTCTTCTAGGTATCTAATATTTATTCACCACACTAGAATAGTTTTTTTTTTGCCTTTCATCTTTGACTTCCATTTTGTAAAATCATACAAATCTCATTCACATCACCAAACAGTCACCGCTCGGTCAATCTGACAATATCATTGCGAATCTAGTTTACCATTTTGTACTATTCCATAAAAATTACAGATTATTATTATTGTAACATATTATCTAGAAACTAACAAAGCTAAACTTAAATTTTTAGATAGATTAAAATCACGCTTTGTAATCCTCGAAGGGTTTAATCTCCCTAATCAAGTTTAAACAAATAGGTAATCATTTAAATGGAAAATTATCACATTGGTAATATTAAATAATAAAAATACTCAATTAGTAATACAACTTAATTAGTATTTTGCCATGTTTTGTCACATCTAGTAAAAAAATGAAACCCACTTTTGGTTTGTCTCAGTGTTTGCTTGGCTGGTGATAATAGACATTTGTGTTGCTATTGTAATCGTTTATCCTCAAATTCGTTGTTTTTTTTTTGCTATATAACCTACGTTAATTTCTGCGTTTTCATAAACATGTTTTTTTTTATTGTTTAATTTAAATTATCAGCAAGTGAATTATTGTTTATTCTTGATGAGAAAACCCCTGAGCATTGAAGAATAGTAAAGTTCTTATTACATTAGCTACTATATTTGTATTAGTTTTTTTTTAAACATATTTTCGTATGAATCAACAAGTCTTTTGAATTGATTAAACATATGAGTTATCTTCTTATCAACCCAATGCGAAACCAAATAAAGGGAACTATCAGTAACCCTCTACCTTGTTACACCTGTTTTATTTATTACATCACGTAATAATATTATTAAAAAAAAATGTTTAGAAAGGAGACTGTAACCTTTTGTATGGAACTTCGGCCATAATCTGTGTCTTTTAGGAATGTTGGGAAACTAATCTCTGTACAGAACAAAGTAACGTTTTTCTCCATTTCACTGTTTGTGTGTATTTAATTAAAAAATAAAACTGCTTGTCGTGACAGATATGAAAGGTTTATAAGTTGTAAGAAGTTTACAAAACAAAATCTCAATTTGAATTATTTGATCAGAAGTACACTTTATAAAAATAAATGAGTATTTCAAAATGATAAAATCGTCACACTTGCTTATTAAATAGTCGAAAAAGATTTTTATGAGAATAATACAAGTAATGAATATTACAAGCATTGAAGAACAAGTAACATCACCTATTTTTCAGATTTAACGTCTAGATTATTTAATTTTATTTTTTGATGGTACATGATTCCAGATTAAATAGAATATTGCAATAATTGAAAAACGATTACTATTTTTACTCAATTTGTGGGAATTTCTTTTTCCCCATAATAAATATCTCCCATATCTTTAAATTGTTTAACTTAGGAAATATTATTTAATATTACAGTAACTTGTATTTCACCTACAATTTTTCAAACTTATCTGTTCAGATCATATTAGATTTTTATTGTAGTTTCAAACTTCATACTACGTAACGTTTTTTACATTGTATTCACAATATTTATTTTGCGAGAACTAGAATTATCAAGGAAACAAAATATTGGCATTGTTATTAATACTATTTACAAGAAAAGGTTCAAAAATAACGTTAGATATTTGAATATCTTCAATCCCATAATCTCATTAATTGAATTGAAGATGAGATACTTATTTTTCTTTTAATTGTACATATTGGATGTTTCATGAAAACTAACATTCTTCATGAATTTGGGGGTACTAACCAAGCCAGGGTAATGCTTTGCATTACGAAAAATCTATAAATATTTTCATCACAAATTTTTGATGTCTGGTACATCAAAAACTTTTTGAAAGAAGCTTAATTTTGAATCAATATTTTTCTAAATAATCCCAGTTTTATTTTTACAGTTGCTAGGATCTTAATATCAATCAGGATTTTTATTACTACGTTTTTAGAAAACAATTAAATAAAAATAAAGCAAAGCCTCTAAAGGCCTTACCGACATTAGCTAAGTCGTAATGATGCTTGATTTAGTCCATGGCCTGGCTTCCAAGTGGTTCTAGCAGCTTCTCAATCTCGCTGTCGGAGTACGTGCTGTCGACGTTCTGATCATAGCCTAGTCGAGGCGGTGAGCTATCGGCGTCACAGCTTTCATCATCACACCAGCAGCAGCTCCAGCATTGATCATGAAAATAAAATAGGAAGACCATTAGAAATTATATCAGAGAGCCAGAGACTATCCCACTTCTGATGTTATAGATTGAATGTAAACCTATAGGTATATGTATTAATATCCACCAATTAATAAACTGTGTGTCAAGATGATTACTAGTTATATACTGTGTTCGAAAGTCTCTTTAAAAAGGTGTGTTGGGAACCAGGGTTTTATGAAGTAAAAGCACAAAAGACAAGACTATTCGTTTTATTTCTTTTGGTCTTGTCAACTACATCAAACTCGATTCCATTCGCTAGTCCCTAATCTTCGTGGAGAAGAATGGACAAGAAACTCCACGAGAACATATTTTAAAGTATTAGGCAAAGACAACCTGACATTATCTTGGACTGTCTTAAGTTACAGCAATTTATCAGTTTACATAAACAACAATCAATATAAACCATATTATAGTACATATTTCTAACACATAGTTATCAGTAATATTCATAGCATAATAACAATTAACTTACATAAACAATGTGGATCCTTTAGAGTAATACCAATAGGTTTCAGCTTTTTCACATTTGGTATCTTCATAACTAGGTTACAATATGTAAACTTTCTATATACAATTACACAATAATACACAATATACTTCTTTGGGTCTGTCTTTACCCTCTAACAGTTGCAGCGTAATTGACCCCGAATTGCCGGTCCTTCTACTTTTATAACCGTCCAATCTTAAAAAGTAAATCAACGACTACCGCCATAATACACCAATGGCAAATGGTTATACATTATAGCTGAATAACTAATAACATAAATAATAATTAGCAAATCCTATGTAGTGAAACTATTTTAAAACGCCTTAAGTTAATTTAGCAATTTAATATGTTTTTATTTGTAATCTTTATGACTATCGGATAAAATATGAATATCAACCGATAGTTCAGGGAATTGATTGAAACTATTTAATTTATTAAAATTGGAAGATAAAATCTAGAAAACATTATAAGTATCGTTTAATAATAACTACATAATCTATTGGCAATTTATAACAAATAAATATTTAACTTGACTTAACTATTCAAATACCACAATAGTAATTGTGGTTCGGAAACCAAGTCTTTTAAGCCACAATAAAACCTACTTCTGTAAAATACGTCGAGATATAAAATATCATTAGAATAATGTAGATTAGGTTTAATTGAAATTAGAATCTTTGTTTTTGAGATATTTACGATGATTATTAAATCAACAATATACTTGACGCAACGGCGCCCTACGTCATTGTCACTTGACATCTGACAGCCGACGTTGCTACGTTATTTTGGTCAATACTATAGTTACCTAGATATGCTTATACATATTGCTATTTTAACAAGCTCAAGCTTCTAAAATACTCAATGGAAAAATAATATAAAAAAAATATGTTAAGAATATACTTAATCTATACTTTGCTTGCTGACACTGTATATAATTTCGCGAGTGTTCTTTACGTCCAATTTAAATAAAAAGCAACTGGGGAATGCGTTTGAACTTTTAACTATTGACTCATCATCACTTCACGCTCAGAATTAAATAGACATTTAAATTCAATCGCACCATAATCGCATCTGAATTGAATTCCACTTCCCTACCAGCATCTCGGATCATCATTTAATGCAAATCGTTCGTGTTGATCGTACAAAGTGCCTAATATCCCGCTACTTGGCAGTCACTCTAACTGCGCCCGCGCCGATGCGCCGGGGTCGTCTGATGCTCCTTCAGAAGCGCCATTTATTTCGAATGCAAGCGCATGCGCAATGGCAGTGCATCGACCGCGAACACGTGGTATAGATGTATCTTTACTTACAACGATAGGGTTAATTTGTATAATAATGACTTTGCGTAGGTACCTATGACATGTCGGTTAATTATTTTTTTATGCTAGGGTTAAAAAAGTTTTACATTTTTTTTTTTTTTGTGAAAAGCACGATTATCATCTGTAATTCTATTTTCAAACAGAATTTTGTGTAGTAGCAATCCCGTATAGATTCATGCTCTTTTAAATGCTCGCCCTCTTTCCTACGAGATGTCAACATAGTTGGCGTGTAATATGGGTACTATAAAGACCTTTTGTTATTAATAGTTATCAGACGTCCTCCGTATAAACGTTAGGTATAAAGGTCAATGTTATAAATAGTGATGGACAGGTATCCTCGGCCCGCATACGCAACAATGATCCATTTCCCTCACTTGACCCGTTCAATTTGCGCTCAATGACAAGCGGTATTGTATGATAAACATAAGATTTTTATTTCATTAATTGCATTGAAATGGTTCGTAGTGAGTTTCGTAATATTTTCTTCTTAATTAATTTTAATTCATTTTTAGTTGAGTCTCTCGATACTTACCGCTTTCTTCCCTTTCTACTTTTTAGAGCTTCTCTGCGTTTTCTTTATATTATACTTTTCTTAATTTTTGACATGCGCTGCAAAAATCTTACTACAGCACCATTTTTCGTTACTTACTCCCACACAGTACAATGAGAAGCTTCAGTTGTTTTTTAGAAGAGAGCTATAACTGTTTTTTTTAATAATTTGATTGTTCGTCGTGCGTACCTACTACGCATATCAGTTTTACAATGTAAACAGATCCTTATGTACCAAAAAACGCCATTTCAACGAAACTTGGCGAGTATTGGAGAAATTATTTAACTGTCTTGGCAATAACCATTACATTCATGTTCTTAATTAATATGCGTGAAAACAGCAACATCAACGAAAGTAGCCATCACTTTTTAAAGTACGAAATGAGTGACCATCAATCTGTACCCAATTGAGGACGGTCCGAATTGGACGAATTGCGGTGGACCACTGTCCACTTGCCACTAATTGGACCCTAAACAATGTAAACGCTCTCGGTTATTGGTTGATAGATTGGTACTTTTAGTGTACTTGTGCCACTAACGTTTTGTTTACTATTGATTTATTTATTACGAGGGTCCAGCCAGATTAGGATGTCAAAATAATATTTTGGGTGATTGAGTGAGTTTTGAAATTACTGTGCATCGATGTAATGGTTACTGTTATGGATGTGTTAAATGTGTCTTTTTTTAAGATTTTCTTACTTTGTTATTATTAAATGAACCTACCCTTTTTTTTTTTTGGTGGGTGGAAAATCTTCAAATGATCCCCCCCGCTCTTGGGCAGAGCGAAGGGGAGTGTCAGACTTCTACTGATTAAAAACCGAACCCATGTTCCTTCTTTGCCCTTGCGCCGAGGCCACGTGTTATTTGAACCTACCCTTGACTTCGTGAACCTACCCTTGACTTCGATCAATCAATAAAAAAAAAGCAATAAAAATTTGAGTTTGAGTTTGACCTTGTCCTGAGGATAGAGATGAGGCCAACAATAAAACGAGTTAACCGAAAAGAAGCCGATTAACTTGCGATTTAAATAGATTGGGGTCGTATGAACTAGGGAAAGAGAACAAAGACCCAGGCAGGGAATTCCTCTCCTTGGTGGCGCGAATAATAAAAGACTTTAACTATGTCTTATTACGTCATACATACCATTATTAGCAGGCTCTCTTTTCATTTAAATTACAATTTTGATAACGTAAAATTCTCCAACTATTCAAAGTGGAATTTAGTAAGTACAGTTAGGTACTCAAACGACACTTAGAAGACAGTTGCATGTATACAGCAAACAATTTTGTCACAAAAAACAAGTTTCTCACCGAAAACTTGCACAACAATCAAACTGCTTATCCCAAGATTAGCATAGGAGCCACTCAAACCCGTACTATTCACACTTGCCAGTACGATGACATACACCCGAAGAGTCGAAGACCAGTTACGATTCCCACCTGCGTTCAATTACTGCACAAATATTTGTCAGATGATTGGAACACACTGAATTTACTTGAGCGTGCGTTTGTGCCCTCTTGACATCGCCTTCTTGAGCTTGAGGTATTGGCTTATTGGCACAACGGCCATTACTACTGGTAATGTGATTTCGATGTGGTTGTCGTTTATTATTGCGAGGAAGCTCCGTGAATAAGAGGTTTTGAGCTTGTAGATTTTTCTGTGAGCTTACTTATTCATACGTCGTTTAGGTAAGCTCATTTCGATGGGAATTTGGTAATAGCCGCTTGCTATGTCTGCTTGACAAAAATTTGTTTTTATTGAAGAATTTCACATGTGAAGGAAATATCAAGTGTCAATGCTTCCAGCCTTCTGGGCATTTTTTCTATTGGCAGTGATACTGCGGACGATTTTTATTCCATTTTAATACTTGTACGTCATATTGTTATTATTATTTTTGATCTACTTGTAGTTTTGTATATAGCGTCAAAAGAAAATTACAAGTTACATGAAAGGCAAAACCATAGGTATACAGAAGTAAATATCACTTAAATACCAAAACATGGCTTACCATTACCCAATAGATAATTATCCGTACAATAATTACTTTACACATTTACACCTACTGTAATAAGCAGCTGCTTCTATCCCACTGTGTAATTAATATCGAATATTAATCAGTACTGTTCTGTAGTTATTATCTCTTCCTTGTTTTAAATGGCGGCCGTTACAATGTGTAATTAGAAGGGCGCAACCCTCTTCGAAGGTGAATTAATTATTATTATGGACATCGTATTTGATTTATTTTATTCGATTTTGGGAATGAGAACTCTCTATGTATGGAGGCAATATTATTTTCGTGAGATTTAAGACAGGACATCAGGATCAGGGGATCAGGATTGCTTAAGATTTGAAGCTACTGATTTTTTTCGAATCAATGCAATGTGAAATCAGGTACTTCCTTAATAAAAATGATTTCTGCAGATTTCTGATCAACTTGCTACACCTCAAAAATGACACAATTTATGAATTATGAACTCTAGTGAACATAAACTCGAACCTATAAGCCCGGCAGAGTTTCGACAGAGGTTTGCCAATAAGTACACCCATATTCCACTATTATATTTAAGCCTAATGTAACGGGGGGTTACCTTATTATCATCCAAGCATAAATGGTTTTTATATTATCAATTTAGAATAATTAGTTGTTTTTAAAATTCTTTAGGTAAATTAAAATTTTATGGTTTCCTCAATCAAGGCGGTGCTATATCAAGCACAGATACAAAACGTAAAAGCGATACAAATGACATTTATTACACATAGGTACCCGCCATTATCGGGAGGTGCTCTACCGTGGAGTCACGACAGGCAAGCTTTTATAAAAGTCCATTTTTACTGCCTGTTGTTTTATTGTAGTCTGATTACCATGTTTTATTTCGAGTTTATTGATTTACGTGTTGCAATCAATTTTTTATTACTTACAAACATTTATTTTTTGTAGGTTTTTTTTTCGATTTTGAATTGTTGACCACGCAAAATTAACCAACCCAGGTGAATTAATTTATTTTTTTCATTTATTTAAGCGACCATTTTACACCGCTAAGAATATTCATTTTAACAATAACTCCTCTATAATTGATGATAATATGGAAAAAAATACGTTCAATAAAATAAACGCACTCATTTATTAAAATAGGGTGTCCATTATTGATGTTCCTACACTTCGGACATTTGTTCATTGGACCGAATCATTGCCGGGTCGCTTTGTTTCCTACTATTTCATGCTTCGATGAAATTATGAGTTGGGGGACTATCTATAATGTTGTTGCAACGTAATTTTAAGGTTATAAAAATGTTTTTTGATACACCCGTGTGTCATTGTAATTTATTCAGGAGAATAGTTCCCCTTTTCACGGTCGTGGTCACGAAGAGGGTTCGCAGCTTTTTAAAATATGTTCGGTATTAGGGAAATGGTACGGAGAAAGAATAATTTATGTTTTCGTACGACAAGTTTTCTGGAAGACTTTATTGTTTAGGGTGAATAGAGCGTGTTAAAGACCTATTATATGCTTTATAGCAGTGCTATATTACGTTTCTTAGTAAACAGGGATTCCCGAGTTTTTAAAACACGCATTCCGTGTTTTTGATTAGTTTACTGCTGAGAATGCACAAAAAAAACTGTTAAAATAATTAAATTCTTATCACCTCAACCAAACCTTTCACTACAAAATAGCATCAGGTTTTTTGATTAATTGCTACACATCACAAAATCAATTGACTATACAAACAAGGCATGACAGGCACTAACCGCAATGACCTCAAAATAACCACAAAAAAGGCCACAATATTATTAAGACATCAATCACTTAAGAAAAATTTCCCATCGATAAAAAAATTATCGTAGCTTCCGTTATGCATCGCTTTCGTGGTATCAGATAAAATTTTCAAGTATGGCCAACTACCAATCACATTAGAGTCCCTATCTGTCATACAGTTAATTACGACAACCATAACAGTTAAGAAATTGACGTTGTAATGTTTTACGTCTTCATCCATGCCTCATACAAACAAAAAATGACGTCATTAATCTTTACTCTCTGTCATTTTTAACTTGCGTATAATTTCTTTGAGAGAAGCCTTAATTTTGGCTTTGGGATATCATCACGACGTATATGGAGAGCCATTAAGAGTATCGGCAGCGATAAAAATCAAGATTGAAGCCTTTGGGTGGTGTTTAAGTTGTAAAAACAAATACGGGGCGGGGGTAGCGGGGTTTGTGTGTTTGTACCGTTATTTATATCTTCATTTTTATGGAGAATGATAAGTGTATTTTTTCTGATGGTAGGTGGTCTTTGCCATTTTTCTTGTAATCGTTTTTTTTTCGACTTTTTGATAAAGTTCGCTACATTTGCTTCCAAAATATTCCACATTTCTTCTTTTATTATTTATTAGATGTTAAACATTTCAATGAACTGAAATTTATTTAACCCGTTATGATTTCAAAATAATAACTGCACTAGGTATACAAACGCAATTTGAACAAACCATCGATTTGACGAAACTAACCAGCTGTGTTTAATTACCCATCATTATTGATTAAAATTGGAAATATTCTTCACATCATTACATAAATCTGACAGATTTAAATTAAAAATTCTCGACCGCTGACTCATTCGATAAATTACTTGTTCTAAAACAAATGTCTATGGAATTAGTAAGTGTTGAGGCCATTATGTGGCCCATTAGACCGGTCGGTGTGTAAGTACACTAATAAAATATAAAAAAGGTTCGATATGCAGTAGCCACTAACTAGACATACGTGTCATTGTGGTACGCTTGTCCACGGATGAGTTAAGCCGTTAGGATTTGAATTAAAATCAGAATGAATGATGATTTGTTCGTTAATGAATGATGTGGTTGAAAGAACGTGAATTTATTGGATAGACACATGAAAACCTTGATAACATGGGCATTAAAAAAAGCCTTTTTTTATTAAAGAATTATAAGGCAATATTAATAAGTGTTTTACAAAATAAGTAATTATGTATATTAACTCATGTTTTAATGTTTCACTTAAATAAGACCTCAAGGGCCGATTAAAAAGAACTTTACGACCACCACGAACAAAATTATTTAATTACACGTTCCACAAACGTAACATTATAACCCAAAACACGTATAATATTCTATCAATTAGCTTAATCGGTCAAAATTTCGACTTAATCTTTCCTTGAGTATAATTTTACGAATTATTTTTTAAATCTCACTGACCACGACTGTACCACTGCAATCAGTTTAAAAGCCTAACCCCAGCGTGATTAGGCGCCGCCGGGGGGCGCGGTATAGGCGCGGCAGGAGGGGGGAGAGATGGTCATTAACTCATTAACAGTGGCCGTCATTACACGGCCATGTGACAAGTAATGATGATTTTCTGCTAATGTCCTGATGTTCTTAGTTGCGTGGTCACCCTAGGCCCTAGATTTGTTGTGTAAAAATAAAATATAATTCTTTGATTTTTATTTGTTCTTAATCTGGCAGTTTCAGTAAAGCTTAAGTTAATTATTAGGTACGCTTTAAAACATAATTATTATTTTTTGCTTGTATTTTCCATCTGACCCACAAGTTGTTTTCTTGTGTCGCAGAAATGACCAAATATCTTACCTAGGTTACTGCCCTTAATTCAAATAATTATTTTGATATTTTGTTTATTATTTATCAAGTTTAACCAAAGAAACGATATAATGAACTGTGTAAAGCATGATATGGCAAGAAAGGAGTTGTCTGATGAGAAGACAAGTAATAGAGTAGTACGGTCAGCATCAGAAGTAGCTGAACATTTCGGAATTTTAATTCTTTTATGTACAGGACTCTAGCGATTATTTTTAATGTTCCAGAAGATTATTCGTTAAAATAGTCCTTACACTCCAATAACATGTAGTAACGAGTAATATCTAACAAGTTTTTATTAAAAAAACAGCTTCGAAACTTTGAGTAAGTAATGTTAATATACTTCTGATGCTGCAGCTGCAGCTGCCAGCATGTTTTCTATGGAAGTAGAAAACATGCTGTGCTGACGGCAAATCAATTGGGTTGTGGGCAAGAGATATCAATTTTACCTTCAGAATACAGTATAAATTTAAACTTCCCACCCGTTTCCAAAGATCTTCTGTTATCATTAAATTATCAGCCGTCACGCAATAAAGGAGGAAGGAGGTCACAAGCCTCTCATTACTCAAACCTCCTTCGTCCGTAATTAAAAATGATGATAGCCTTCACTAAAATATTAATTACTGGCGTCAAAATTAACTTCGGCCATAGTTTTGGATGGGCTTGCAACGGGATGCATTGGGAACGCCCTTTTACTGTTTCAATAAAATACGACGGTTCAAAATTCGAATTTTGTATGTTGATTTGAAATAAGTCTGGAACGACGAGGACGAGGCAAACTTTCATTTTAGGTAGTTTACGATTTGTCAGGATCATAAAACATGTACGAGCAATAAAATGCAGTTTTTTAAAAGTGATTATCAGCTCCTAGTGATGATGATGATTTACATTTTCACGAACAACGTATTTGGAAAACTAATATTACAAAATTGGTCTTAACTCAAAATGAAATTTTGCTAAGTATTTACTGTATGTGTAAGGCCTCACTCTTCAAGTAAAACCTAATTATATCTGACGAAATGAGGTTGTTCTAGAGCAAGTACATTATACATGACTGCCTAATCTTTAGGGATAACAGGCGTGATGTTACGAAAATAAAATAAAAAAATCACTACAAAGGTAGATCGTCGATATAATTAGACATGTTTGGGAAACAGCTAGCCAGAAAAAAATATTTGCGAACGTAATCGATGGAAACTACTTACAACTAAAAATCCATTAATCAAGCATACCATTTTCGCTGTTACAAAATTGAATAAAAGATGGATGCCTTTCGAGCCGAATTAAGTTATTACCAGATATTTCTTATTCTGTAGCATTAAATGCTCCGCTGCAATGGACCCCATATTTGGCAGTTAATGGCAGTTGAATCGAAAACGCGGGAAAGTCGTTAAGTTGTAAAATATTTTTTTGGAAAAAGAATTCCGTCACAGTTCTTTTTTAATATTATGGAATATTCCTATGCATGTTAATGTTTTTATTCGTTCTTAATTTGAAAAATCAATATTAGAAAACACAGTCGTTATCACTGGTGTAACCAATGGTCATACTGACAATTTCAACACCATTTATTGCATTTTTTTTAAATTAACGATAATTTTAACCTTCTTCAAAATCATTCAGCGACTCAGTGCTTCAATAGAGTTGCCGTTAAACTTTTGAAATACCTATCCCAATACGTTCATGCAAGCTCTCTTCTTATATTCCCATTTTGCAATATCAGAAATGCCACAAGTTAATCTTCTTGCAATAACCGTTCTCTGAAACACCAATTTCTATAAAATCATCCTCATAATTTCTTGTAAGCAATAAATTGCATAAAGCACAAATAAATGGCTGAAATTAAATGTTAATACTGTATTACGTGTTCTTATAAAGATTTCTGTAATAAATTATGAAAAGGTTAAGAAAGAGGTGCGATGGACGATGTCCATGATTTCTTTACCGATGATTTATGTCTTTAAATATTAAACGTAAGATGAGGAATGCTTATTTAATTGCAAGTTAACATAATATCTGTTCATTCTGCTTCGGGTGATACCATGTTAAAATTCAATTCATATTTCGCACGTCCAAGTTTGCGCAAAGCTTTTTTGGTAATCGTAAAATCTTTATGTGCTTGGTTGACTCTTTTATCGAGCTTGGAGGGATTTAAAAGACTTTTTGATTTTTTGCTTACATCAACTGGTGTCAGATTAAGTTCAAAATTAACGTTGTCATTCTTATTATCTCTACTAGTTTCTGATTCTGCCTTTTATTAAGTAGCTTAGTTTTCTACTTAATTTTCATTAGACCATTAAACTATTGTCTTCAACGTTCCAAAGCTGTTACTTTGGAAAAGGATAGACGTCGACTTACGTAGTCTAGTAGCTGAATACCAGCATTTTACATGGAACGAATGTGTCCTCCACAACCCATTCACTTGGGTAATATAATATCCCCTTGCAAGACTCTTTGTCAAAACAATGCCATTATATTTACAATTCGATAATAAAACTTGTATTTGTCCTCAGGAAACGGCGAGGATCGTCAAGGTCGTCCAATCGACCAGAAGTCGAACCAGTGGTTCGGAGCGACCCTCACTAGCACGGGCAGAAATGGTGCCATCATGGTGAGTCGAGTTATTTCATAAATTGATGGAAGGGTGGAATAGCTTCTACAAAACGTCTGACGGCAAACAAAGCTTTTTCTTCAATTTTGATCAACGTGCATCGTGAAATTTTCATAGACAATAAGAAAATAAGTAATATAGCTAAATTAGTGGCTCCGTGATCAAAACCTATTAGATATGGACTTGTGAACGAGTTTTGTTCAAATGTTAGTTTATAATACCGAGCATATTCCATTCATCTACGTCTCCCCTTAGCAGTTTATTTGAACGTGCGCACCTCCAAAAAATATCATTTCATTTACATCACAATATCTACAGCCATTTTATTTAAGTCATCTCATTGATTACTAGCCCTAATCGTATTCTAATTGATGAGCTCAAGTAACTCTTCAAAACCCAAAACCAAACTCCCCAGACCAACAGTTTGCAAAATCCGTTTCCCTACAAATCTGTACATCGCCATTTTCTGAAGTTACCATCCATGACCTCATACACGACTGACCTACAAAACTGATGGCCTGGCCTGATGGGATGTCTTGACAGGCGCACCCTTCCTGCTCCGCCCTGTCCTCAAGGTGTTCTGGCTTAATGGTGATCGCTCTATCTTTTGTTATCGACTCTATGGTCGGGTAGATACCTGTATGTGACGTCAGTGGCCTAGATGGGAGTGCGTTATTGGTCATTGAGTTCGGATTTAATGTTCTGGTTATCGTTGGTTGTGATTCACTGTTGCTGATTGTAAGTAGGAACGGATTATGCCACTTAGTAATTAGAAGATTATGGAAGAATTATGGCCTGGGAAAGTAGTGCGTGGATACAAAGTATATCATGTATGTCACCCATAATCATCTGCCTAGCCTTTTCCCAACTATATTGGGGACGGCTTCCAGTCTAACCGGATGCAGCTGAATACCAGTATTTTACATGGAGCGACTGCCTATCTGACCCGCACAACCCAGTTAATACTAGGTAATACGATACGGTATGGTATGTCACCCATAATAAGGTATACAAAACATCCAAATCCGTTCAGCCATGAAAGAGAAAACGTAACAGACAGACAGAGTAACTTTATTTATTTATTTATTAAAACTTTATGCACAAGTAATAAAACCGTACAAAGGCGGACTTAATGCCTTGGGCATTTTCTACCAGTCTACCTTAGGGTGATGCAGAGACATTATACAGTAGGTGCAAAACAGAAACAAAAATTAGAAAAGAAATAAAATATATATATATACTTAACTTACAGAATAAATGCATACATAGATGTATACATCAAATATATAAACTTTGAAAGATACACAAGAAAACTATAACAACTTAGTTCTGAGACGAAGCTGCCAACTTCTTGCGAATGTGCTCGCGAGCTTTCATTTTGAAAGTGAACTGACTGTTAACTGTCCTGATTTCCTGAGGGAGTTCATTCCAGAGGAAGACCGCCTGGACAAAGAAAGAAGATTTTATAAAACCAGAGCGATGAGAAGGACAACGTAGAAGACGATTATTAGCAGAGCGAAGAGTCTTGCTGTGAGCAGTGCACAAATATTGACAAAGGGAAGTCAGATAAGAAGGGGAAGTGGGCTTGTGAAGAAGGGAAAACAGGGTTGTCAAAGCCCTCAACGCTCTGCGCTCTCGGATAGGTAACCACTTTAGTATCGATCGCTGTACAGATACATGATCGTACTCGTACTTGCGAAGATTGAAGACGAATCGAATGCAGTTATTTAGAAGTCGGTCAAGTTTGTTGAGGAGATCTGCATTCAGGTCATAGTAGCACACATCACCATAGTCAATAATGGGGAAGATTAGGGACTGTACAAGCATTGCCTTGATGTGAGCTGGGAGTACATTTTTTAACCGATAGAGAGACCGCAACGTTCCGGTGACTTTGTTGCTCTCTTTAGTATTTCTATATATATTAAATCATCATCTTCCTGTTGTTGTCCTATGCTAGTTGGGGTCGGCGCAACACGTTTTTATCTTCCGTTCGCCTCTGCCAACTGCCACGCTAGCATTTACTCCGTATCCGTATTCTTTAATATCATTAATTTTGATATATCAATTAATTTCTTTGCTATACTGTAATCCGACAGATCTCGGTCTAAAAATAACAATAAAAACAAAGAATATCTATGTCTGCAGACATACACACCCAGACAGCCCGTAAATCTCAAATAGCTCCTAAAACCTTTATTACTATTAAAACAATAGGTGCCAAGTCCATTAATCTCGGCGCCCTATAGTTGACATTTGGCAATTGGGTCAGTCCAAGGCCCCAAGCCCCATGCCTATAGGGTTGAACGCCATTAGGCTACGGGGTCGTCTTTATGGCTTGTGGACTTATTGTGGCTATCTGTGGCGAAATTGGGTTTCAGGGTTATGTGGAATAGGTAGGGGAGCTTTCTTGACCTCGTTCGAATGGATTTACTTTTTTGTGGTATTTTAATCTTGGTTAGTTACGAATCTATTTGTTATAAGTCTGGTATTTTGCTAACGCGATTATTTTAGAACAAATAATGTAAGTTCGATCTAAGTAGGAATAGGAACATGGGTTATCAAAACGTAGAAGCATTCTTCAAACATGTCGTATTATGCATATTATCTTGAAATGTTTCTCAAGTTTTGGATCTCATTCAAAATGTATCAGCAAGCGGTAACATCACTTAATATGTCCGCCATATTAATTCAAATGAAGTGCAACCGTTTACCACGCACATGTTGCAAATAAATTGTATTACTCACGCTCTTTGCACGAACATCGCGGCTCGGTTTCAGAACTTTTTTTTTTCAATTCCATATTTGAAATCAGTCAGCAGACGCCTTCGTCGAAGACCAGAGACCACATACTTTTTGTCCTCTACTTAAGGGAGTTGGAATTTTTATTTCGGAATGCCGAATTAGTGCAAAAAGCGGGCTCTCTCAGCGAGGCAGCAATTTGTTAAGGCATTTTGTTCCATTTGCACTGGGGACAGAAACGCGCTGGGAATTTATAATTGTTCGACGGCATAGGCTGTGTGTGTAGGTGCCTTTGTCATAATTGATAGTGTTGGGACTTTTTAGCAAACTTATTAATTAAAAAACAATGGTTATATGCCAGATTGTAAAAGTGAAAGTAACATGGGAACCTTATTTGCTAGACTCCAATAAAATAAGACTATACATAATATAATATAACTCAAACATTAGTATGTGAGAAGGTACTTGAATTTACTAGTCCTGTAGTAACTTAGTATGTATAAACATAATTAGTTAAATGCGAAACGGAAATGCAAAATTCTATAAACTTTACGATGATTAAGTCATTTCAAAGTCGATGAGTTTCTCGAAATAGGCTATTGGAAGTTTAACTACTTGAATATTATGATTACATTCTAAAAAATATGGTTTCTTCTTTATCATTTGAAATGTAATTTTAATGTTATATCCACCTATTAAAAAAAGGGTAATCAAAAAGATAAACATAGGTACATTTATAAGTATTTAAAGATTCTTGCAGCAACTCCTTTTTATATCTTAAAACTATTTATAAAATACTACTTATTGATTTATAATTGTAATGTCCCAGCACAAGTTTTTTGCTGCTATTTTAAAACAAAACTCGTCGAGTACTCACTTAGGAGTCGTTTGTCGAGACATAATTGTTTTCTTATTAGTATCAATTGAATACTAAGTTTGTTCGTTTTTATCGCCGATTGCTTTTCTCACGATGAAGCGAACGCTACTTGATTTTTTAATTTATAATGTTTTGTCTTTGACGGTTCATAGTGGGTGGTTTCGCATTTTGGTTGAATATGGTTCTTAAAAAAATCTAACAAAACCTGAATTCGCAAATATTATTTCACATACTAATACAGTGTCTATTAAAAAATATTGCTGATTAGTTTCTTCGTTGGCTTAGGATCACTTGTATCACAGCCCATAGATCTCTAACATCTACATTCTACAATGTTTAGCAGAGTCAGATAAATATTTTAAAAAAGTTGCTAACTGAAGAAAAAAGTAGATAGTATTATACTGTTTGTAAAACACTAATAGATCCTTTGTATAGTGGAGTAAGCAGGCCTTGTTTTAAAATATTTAAATGAAGTTAAACAACCTATTAAAACAAACAATAAAATTGTATCTCCTTCAAATCAATACGATAATGTAATCGCTTAAATAACATCCAAAGATAAATCTTGGGATATCGCGTTGTCGCGTCACACGGGTGGACTGCGACATGCGCTTTCGCCGTAGGTTAAACAGTTAAACATAGATTAAATTATGAAAGATAGGTTCAAATAATTAGGTTTTAATAAAATAATGAAAATGTGTGTTATTTTTCTAGTCCTTTGTTGCGATTGAAGTACGAATTGGAGCTTTTAAGCAGATTTTATTCATGTTCAAGTAAATAATTATACCTTAAAACAGTACGTCATGCAAACTATTTTTCCTTGAAACCTTTTTTATGTAAATCAGCTTCTTCAACTTCATAACATTACTTTTGCCGATTCCGCGTAACAGTGGTTGGGGCATCTGTGTTTTCTGGTCTATGACTATCCTCTACGTCTATCTATGGCACTTAACTTTATCGATGCGACATATTGCTGCCACTAAGTACTTACACAGCATTGTGTATGCCAATTGCTTGTTTATGAATATTTATCTCTTCTTGAATAGATACCTTCTAATGCAAGGATTTAATATATGCTTTCATTTATATATGAGGATTCGCGAATCTTTTATCTTTCTTCCTTGACTTGTTAAAGATGTCCCGACATTTTTTATTATACATTTATACCGTCACGGTAACAATTGATAATGGGGACAGTAGACTATATTAGTGCTCAGGCACATTCAGACATCATGTTTGGCATAAATTCCCCTAGTTAAAAGTTGAGCAGTTAAAAATAGACAATACTTTGATTTGAATACTCATACATATTTGATTAAAAATGTTAGAAGAGATTTTACTTCTTTTTATTTTCGAAATCATTATTAAGCATTTTATCATTTTCTTTGTGTCTCGATGGTAATCAAATTGAGTAGGCCCAGAATACGGGTACTTATATTTTCAAGAATAAAGATTCTAACTTCCACAATTTCGCATCACCCTCTACGCGAAGTTTTTGAGCTAACAAATTGTCCGGTGATTTGTCAGCGTCGAATGCCAGGGTTCTTGTGCGCGCGCACCTAATATGGCGGCCCTCGCTTGACAGCTACACCCGTCCGATTTGGACTTACGTTACCATATAGAGAACGTTTCTTTTATTGTCTCCATCTGCGAAGTATTTTTATGTGAAATTTCGGCATGTTTTCTTTATTTTCATGGATATTTTTTCACTGCCGGATTTCTCTTTAATGTTGGAAATTATGTTTGCTTGCGAGGGCTGTTACTTTCGGCCACCTGTGGTTGTGACATATACGGTAAATGAAATGACAAGAATTACATTTTCTTTGAAGAACCGCGAAGCTGCTTTTTAATTTTCCTACAGTGGCCAAAATTAATTCATTAACAATTTAAAAATTCTTCGGTCTGAATTACTTTAAACTGTTTTCGCGTTCCTTTTTAAAACAACCATGTAACTGCAAAAATATCCAAATTAGCTGAGCAAGAGCTAAAGAACTTGTAAAAGATTTCTATTGATCTTTAACAAACGTTAGTCCACTGATCATAAATCCACATTGACCTGTGCCAAAAAAGGAATAGTATTGGACCAAGATAAGCACCTTGCGGAAACCCATAAACCCATGTAGTTTAAAATACCATTTTTCCTATATCCATACGAGATCTATGTTTAGTCTTGTAGAGACAAAAGGTACCGACAGACATACAGGTGGAGTTATATCTAAAGATAAGATATTGTCCAGTACCAACAACAGTGATTTAGCTAAAGCCATTGATAGTTCCGCATTCAGCTAATGTTGCCTATTGGTATGCGATAGAACTAAAACCGCGGGTGGTATCAATGTACTCTATGTAACTAGGGGTTTATTAAAATTACTGGTATTATACTAATAGTAAAGTCTTCGTTAATAAAGATAAAGTGAAGTTATGGATCATGTCCAGTGCAGAAAAGAAATAAGATTCTTTCATGCTCATTTTTTTGATCGTCGATGATAGGATTAAGTTTAATGCTTTGAGTGAATTCAAGCTGCTGTTGGCTGATAAGAATATCCGAAGAGAAGGTTCTTATCATACTTAATTTTAAAATGTGATACTGCTGAATGATGCGCAAGTCGACAGCATTTCACAAATTCAGATTACTTAAGTTTTTTTTAGTTTGAGATCAGAGAAGGCAATGGGGAAGAAAACTGTCAAATAGTTTCACGTAGAGGGCGCTGTACGTTGGCTACAAACAAACTGTCTAACTCCATAGAAATTGAACAATATTTTAATATTTTGTGACTTTTTTCAATATTATGGGTCGTTGTGTAGCCTTTGGATGCAAAGAAATAGGCGTTGTCAGATTTCCAAGAAATTTGCGCATGCAGAGAAAGTGGGAAAAGGCACTGAAACTAAAAAAAATCAAAACAAGTAATTTTTCGAGGTTATGTGGGAAACATTTCAACGAAACAGACTACGAGACCACTTCTAAGGCGACAGGTTAGTACGATACCTATTATTAATTCGGACTTTTATTAATAATTTGAATGTGTGGGAGAAACAAGGGTCGAACGTTGACTCGGTTTCTCCCACTTCAAGTCAACGTTTGCTCATGGGGGATTTAAGCCGCACTGATATATGCCAAGTATTAACATCACCCAATATTGTTTCAGGCTTTCCACTCCAACGCAAAATTTTGAAGAAATCTGCTGTGCCCTCTATATTTTGTTGGAATGAATCACAGAGTGTCACCTCAGCTCGAACTGAGCGATTGCAACAGAGAAATGCAAGGCGTTGCTTATTATCAAGCCCTTTATTATCAAACGAACCACTGCTATCTACCAGCTTTGATCTTATTCCAGACATGAACATAGAAGAATTGGTACTTTTGAAATAACTATACATTTTGTAACATTTTAACAAATGATGTATTACCATAGTTTGTTTAGTATTAGATCATTAAAAAGCAAAAAGTTAGTGAGTGAAGTTTATTTTACAACTTGTAGAACCATAATATTGCCCAGAAAACAGCTAAAAGTCAATAAAATGTTAAATCTATTGTAGCTTTCGACAAGCTCCGCTTTCTTTACTTGTTGCGTTGCTCCTCGTTTTTTCAATTCCTCCTTCAACTGAGTGATACGCCAGTTAGCATACATTGTGCAGCGACAAATTGAGTTAAAAAAACCCGCGCAAATACTTAAAAAATCGTCCACACAATGCAAACGTTTATTTCAAAAAAATTGAAATGTGTAGCCAAACACCAGCGCCATCTCGCGGCGAAGTTTCCAGGAAACAACCCCATTTGTGTATCATCATCTTGATGAGCATACGAGCCTAATTTATTTGTATCGAATAAAGTCTATTTATAAACTGAGCTTTTCAAAGTGATACGTGGAAAGGATTAGGAGCAACATCCACATCCAAACATTTTCAATACAAAAGAAGATAATTAAATTACTCACAAGCATGGTGTGGAGCTAACATGGGTTCATTAATATCACGGTACTTAAGTTCCCATTAACTAAGACCCCAGTATCGGTCACGAGCACAACGTTTTTGTCACAAAGAGGTGTCAAGAGTGAGTAGCGTTTAATCAATGATGGTTCAGCTTTGTTGGATTAGTTTGTGGATGCTTTACAGAATATAAAATAATAATATTGATGAAGAAGTGTGAAGTTTTTGAAGTAAATTACTTAACGTCGTTAAATAATCATATGCTTTTATAAAACTGACTTCCTGGGATTGTAACAAGGTCTGTTTTTGAATAAGAATAAGAAGAATAAGAATTAGATAATTTAACAACACAACAAAATAACACACAAACAACAACAGAAACAACAAAACACGACACAGAACAGAACAACAGATTAACAGTGAATTTTCTTTTACAATCTAGATTGTATAGAAAAAGTATTTTTTATTTATTTTTATTAAAATGTTTTCGGGAATTATTACTAGGTAGGTCATCATCATCACATTCACATTCAGAATAGATCTCAAGTATACAACCAGTTTTAATTACAACAAATTCCTTAAGGAACCCTAACAAAACTATTACCACGTAGTTTTTTTGACGCTACTTCATTAAAAGCTATTCTCTTGTATTCGTTATTATTTCAACATTGTAGTGTTTTTTTGTTAATTCTCCGCGGTTGGTTAAATGTGATGTATTGTGTTTTGAGCTGTGCTACAGAGAGATTGAATGGAAGAAGGTAAAATGCTTTGGTATTTAAATTTAAACACGCTGTTATTTAGACAAGACCATCGAAACATTTTTAATTTAAATTTGTTTTAACGAACCACTTGATTTACAATTCAGTTCTTTTCCTTTTTTTTATTGGTACCTATTGCTAGACCAAGAATTCTAGACAAATGGAAATCACTTCCAGAGTGCTTCATATATCAACAGAAATTCAGGTTTTCAGTAGCTTGTTGCAATCGAATATATTCATAAATATATTTTTGTATGATTGTTATTGCTAATAGATTGGTTTGTCACCCTTACCATCATCATCATTATCCGCGAATCACCTTCTCATATAGATTTTGACTTCTGTATTTACTGAAATATTCTTGCCAAGTTTCTAACCTAGGTCGCTAGCCGTAATAAATATAATATAACGGTTACCTTGTAATTGTAACTGGCTTATTCAAGTGGGAGATTCAATTTACTAATTATCGGTTTGAAATATGTATATGCAACAGTTAGAACCCTTAACGAAGGGACACACTGGATGCAAATATTTACTTATACTAACTTTTGATTAATCTGTCAATTTAATATGAAAAAAAAAACTATATGCATGTTTTTTTACACAGCTCTTTTTACCCGACTGTGGCGAAACCCAAAAGGAGAGTTATTGAAAATTATAGAAGAGCTTTTAAAGATTTCAAAAGCATTTTTGACTCACGTATGTAAAATAGTTAAAGTTACTCCTGATTTCTTCGTAAATGTCTTTATAATACACATTTTTTTTACCCTATTTTCTTTTGTTTTATGTTTTTCTGAAAATTGTGTCTTGACCTGGGTCAAACTATTATGTTTTAGCCTAGGTGCTATTTTAAGCACCGAAACCGATACAGCGCCTCCCTTTATATAGCCCTAACTCCCTCAGTGCATCCCAGCACTTAAGAGATAAAGCAACCGGTTGCGGCGGATTAACCGCGACTGGACTGATGTTCAGATCAACCGATAGCAACCGATCGCTATCTGATCACTAACGTGCCGACTTCGTGGTTAATTGCCATATCCTTTACTATTAACACTTGACAGCGGAAAATCTATTCTATCAACAATGAACAGAGTTGAATTTTGAATGGGGATGTTGTGGTTTTTGAAGATAAGTTTGATAGTGAATACCATTGTGATTGGGACTTAGTTTTGAGAGGAATAAGGTTGAAAAAGATTTAGAAAGGTCGAGATAGAGATTCATCACGGTACCTTACTAGGTATTAGATGTATGTTCGGATTAAGTGATAAAAATAGTCGTCTACACATTCATTTAAGATAAAGGAAGTATTGAACAAGTAATAAAATCATGTTTTATCACCACTATTTGTCAAAAAGACGTAAATCTTCGTCAATCTGTCGTAAGTCATATATTCATAACTCCCGTATAGTAAAATATTGTAATTTATTGAACTTAAGTTAATTTGTGTTTTCAGTTTCTTTATTGGTAGTTTCCTTGAAGTTCGTTTATTGTGCAGATCGATCCGTTTCCTATGCGCAAGCGCATCCTTGTTATAAAATAGGGATGTCATAATTGTATCGATAGTTTTGTTCAATATACTGTCGAGTCGATGAATTGGGGAAAAGAATGTATCTGTATAGGAATTTTCACTTTGTTCAGTTCTAAAGGATCATAAACATATAGATCCTAGAGCCATTATCTGCCTAGCCTTTTCCCAAATTTATTTGGGCTGGCTACCAGTCTTATCGGATTCAGCTGAACCAGTATTTTACAAGGAGCGTCTGCCTATCTGACCTCCACAAAACAGTCAGTACTAGGACTACTGTTTGGTAAGACTGGTTGTCAGACTTTCGGGCGACTGACTACCTGTAACGACTGCCAAAGATCTATATATGACAGCCGGGACCAACAGCTTAACATGCTTTCCGAGGCACGGAGGAAACTCGGTATCCTATCCTAGAGTAGGTATCGATATTTTTCATTCCATCCACATCAGTTAGTTATAAATACAAAGATGCGTATTTCCCGCGACCTCCCATGAATGCTAAGATTTACCACAATTTAATAGCAGTATTTGTTACTGGCACTTATCTTCTTATATAGCGCTGGTTTCCTGGGGATCTGTTCCTCAATGAGTTAGGCTTGTGTCCTGTCCTGTGTCTTTGCGAGGTTTATGGCTTGATTCTGTGTTTATGTTCTTAGTTAGTGGGTAATTAATGTGGTAAACAGGACTTGATTTTTATGGTTTGTTGGTTTGGAGTTCGTTCGGATGGTTATAGGATTGCGACTGTGGTTAGAACCTGTTGTTGAATACTTACCCCATTATTTTTTTGATAACTCTAGTTGCTGATTTACAGATTAAAATACTTTGATCTTTAATCAATTTCTAATAAGACACTAGATATCGCCAGTTACATAGGTAGGTACTGAAATGAATGTGCTGTTTAATTCTGATAGTTGTACTTTAATTAAACGGCCAGTCAAAAACGCACGATGCTCAGATTTTCTGACCAAACTTTGGTAGAGATTTTTCTGACCAACAACTCCATAAACAAGCAGAAACCTCAGGTTTCTCGGTTCGTCTTCAAGTCTTCATAGCTCAAACATAGTTTATACAGCCTTTTTCTTTTCCTACTCTTCTGATTAATTGGCATATCACCTCTACAGACAGAATTTAATGATATCGACTAACAAACAAAGCCGTCGGCAAAGCTATAAGTAGTAGACTATGAGAGTTACGAAGTGGCGATAGACCATGGAGCATCCTGTGCTATCCGCTATAAATAAGTAGGTACGCCATTGTCCTCAGGGTATACAATGGACGGGATAAGCGCATCCATTCTGCACTAGGCTTTATTGTTTTATGAGGAATCAAGTTATGGTTGAGACTGTGTTTTATGTGAGGCGTAGGCTAAAATTGCGGTCCTATCACTGTCTGTACGTAACTGCAAATTAAAGTAATTGAATAGAAATAAAACACATTCATCGATTGTGAAAAATGTGACGGTTTGCGGTCCTTTCACTGTCTGGAAATTAAAGTAATTGAATAGAAATAAAACACAACAACATGTCAAACCAAGACGGTCGATTCTCTTTCAACTTTTTTGCAACTGGCTGAACTTTTAAACTTCCCCTTCCTTTCACTTGTCTTGTATGTTTTAGGGTGATCAATACTAAAGTTATAAATATTAAACTGGCTATTACATTAGTTATGACCCAAATACATTCTTCATCGTTAACACTACCAAAAAACATTGAACAATTCTCCATTGCAACTAGAACCATCTCTGCCTTACTATTTGAGGATTACAAGAGCAATATTATGTTACCATTCCATTTTCTACGACCACTAAAGCCATTCTCTTCTATAACGACAGCCAATTTGTCCATTCGACTGCTGAATACTCCTATGCTGCTATATCTGTACTATCATGTCTGAATGGGTCTAACAAATTGTTATGGCAGCCACCACTTCGCTTTATAGCCCTTTGTCTAAGTTTTTTAGGTCTAGACATGGTCTAGGTATACAAATGGCTATCTGAGACCTGGAGTTATGACTGTAATGCTGAATGTCAATTGCCAAATAGATTGTGTAAGGCATTGAATGGAAGTGGTTGGAATATTAAGTCTGCATGGGTGTTGGTGAGGCGTGTAAATAGCCTGCACCTTTGTGAAGAATGTAAGAAAATTTGAAATTAGAATCTATGGCGGATGTGTAAAAAAAATAAATTAATTTCCCTTCTGATGAATCCTCGACAAACCAATACAAGAGAATTATTCGCAGCAAACATGCCCACGTACCTTGACAATCCAGAGATCCCACTCAGACCCAGGGAGATGGGAAGATACCTCGTTCATGCGCACTTGCAAGTATGGGCTGCCGGCCGGCGAGCTAAATCTTCGTGGATCCGCCGGTGGAATGGTGAAAACTCCAAAAATCAACACTGCACTATAAGTTCTCAGTGAAGCACAGATGCAGGTCCATTTATTTTACGAGTATCGTCCAGATTTCAACAAAAAGGGATTTTTTAAAGCGGAGCGCGTCGGAGCACACACCGTCTTGTTCAAACGGTCAAGGGGAGCTGTCAGCTCGCTAGTGCCATCTATATGTGTGCCCTTGCGGAAAAAACTCAAGAAAGTCTCGGTATATGGGCGCTGCATTACAGATGGCGTGAGGATTCATCAATTGAGAAGTTAAAATATTTAATTTGAAATACTAACATATTTTATGATATGGAGAAATCCTAAATTATTATTATTTTATTTTTTATATTAAAAAAAGGCATTGACGCTTCACCATGCTCGGGGGCTTTGGAAGGACGCAAGTGCTTTCAGAAAGGAAGTGAAAAAATTATAAGTATTTACTAACCTAGATTATGATCAGAAAAACTTTAAGCTTTACGACTGAATGCGAGAAACAAACGATATAAGTTATTTAAATATAATATTTCCTAAACCTTAAGACTATGAATTTCGTATAAGAGTTAAACTTTATTGCGTTGGAATAGGATATAATTTAACGACGGCACGTTTAAAGTTACCGAACTTCGTTTTTACCATTGCAACACGAATGACATTATCCGTGCCTTTATAAACCTCAGTTATAACTCCTAATGGCCAACTTAGAGGAGCTGAATTATCCTGTCCCACGAGTACGACAGTCCCAACTTCTACGGGTTTGTCCGGAGTTGCCCATTTCTGCCTGACTTGCAGCGTATGCAGATACTCTAGGTGCCATTTCTTCCAGAAGGATTGGACCATACTATCTAACAACTGTTTGCGCTGTGATAAATTAATGCGCTGACCAGACAAATCGGCTGCCGGCAAGTACTGCAGTGGAGTCGACATCAAAAAGTGAGCGGGAGTAATAACTTCGGGATGGGGATCGGAAGACAAAACGCTCAGAGGGCGCGAGTTCATAATGCACTCTATTTGAATGAGTACAGTTTGTAACTCCTCATAAGTGAGAAGCTGACTTCCGATCACGCGATAAAGATGCGTTTTTAATGTTTTAATATTCGCTTCCCACATGGAACCAAAATGTGGGGAGCGAGGTGGAATCATTTTCCACATTATGCGGCGGGTTGATAACTCATGTAAAAGAGACGAATTGAAACTTGAATTTAATAAGAATCTATAAAGCTCATCTAGTTGGGCCTTAGCACCAACGAAATTAGTGGCGTTGTCCGAATAAAGACAAGATACTGGCCCTCGACGCGAGATAAAGCGTTTAAACGCGGCTAAAAAGGCATCAGAGGTTAAATCAGAGACTAACTCTACATGGACGGCCTTGGTTACTAAGCACACGAATAAACAGATATACGCCTTCTGGGCGTGCTGGCCTCTGCGCCGAGTGAGGGTTATGCGTATGGGACCAGCATAATCCACTCCAGTGTGGACAAACGCCTTCGCTTCCGATACTCGGTACTCAGGCAGGTCTGCCATCACTGGAATGGGATGCGTCGGATTTACCCGAAAACATGTGTTGCATTGTCGCAACTTGGACCTAATGACAGTCCTGGCATCTAGTATCCAAAATCGCTGTCTTAGAATAGACATGAGTAGTCCCGGTCCAGTGTGACAATTCATCACATGGTAATGACGGATTATTAGATCCACGATATGATCATGTTTGGGAAGTAAAAAAGGATGCTTAGCGTCAAATGGAAGGTGCGACTTCGAAAGCCTTCCTCCAATGCGTAGTATTCCCTCTTCATCCAAAAAAACAGCTAAACTTTGGAGTCTCTTTGAAAGCAATTTCCCAGATTTAATGAGCTTAATGTCATTTGCAAAGTACACAGATTGCACAGCACATACTATCGCTCGTTCCGCAGCTGACAAGCCCTGAATAGAACGAGGTTCACAATGAACCTTTGGTCTAGCAAATTTCAATATATAGGAAACAATGCGCAACAATTTATCCCATGATGAGGTACGTTGAGCAAGTTGATATAGAAGGGGTTGTTCTACTTGCGTGGTCACTGTTAAGACATTTACCTTGTGCTCGGGAAGTTCCCCACAATTAATAGGAGAAAACGGTTTAACGGGCCAATCCTCAGGAGCACAACGAAGCCAAGAGGGGCCGTCCCACCAAAGTTCATGTGACATTAACTGGGAAGGAAGGATGCCACGAGATAGACAGTCGCTTGGATTCTCAACACCTGCCACATGGTAAAAATGTTGAGAACCCAAGTTCTCCTGACATTGAACGACTCTATTGCTGACAAAGACTGACCAGCGGTGCGGAGAAGAGTGTATCCAAGATAAGGCTATCATGGAATCCGAAAAGGCGTAAATTCCTGCAATAGGAACACGTAAAGCGTAAGTATCGCGAACAGTTTTTACCAATTTTGACATGAGCACGGCGGCACACAGCTCCAGGCGTGCAAGAGTTGTGACTTTGGTAGGTGAAACCTTTGATTTCGCACAAATTAAGCGGACTATGACACCAGATGGACTAGTAGAGTGTATATAAATCACACACCCGTACCCACCCATACTAGCATCAGCAAACGCGACTATACGAACAGAACAATCATCGGTAACACCCACATGGCGTGGTATGCGTAATGTATCTAGCAATGGAAACTCTTGCATGAGAATCGAGAAACGTTTAAAAATGTCGTCAGGAGCGGGATCATCCCAGCCAATATTGCTCAGCCATAACTCTTTGATGAGCAACTTGGCATAAAAGATCACTGGGGCAACCAAACCGAGAACATCAAATAAGCGTGCGACTATCGAGAGTATATTTCTCTTAGTACATTTCTCAGCCACTCGAGCGGAAGTGAAGAAGAAATTATCCTGAGAAGGTTCCCACGAAAGGCCTAGAACCTTAGAAACATCACTCCCAGCGTGAAAATCGAGTGACTTGCGATGCGAGTCAGGAAGACTGTTTAAAAGAACGGGTGAATTGCTACACCATTTAATAAGGTCAAAATCGCCCGATTTAAACATCTTTATAAGATCATGCGATAGCTGCATGGCGGTATCTTCATTATTCACAGAATACACCAGATCGTCCATATAGAGACTGGTCTCTGCTACTTTAGCAGCTTTGGGATAATGCGGACTGTCAGAGGCCAGCTGTCGCACAGTGCGCATAGCTATGTATGGACTCGACTTAAGTCCGAAAGGTAAGCGATTAAAAGCAAAGGTTAGCACAGGTTCGTTCTCATTGAATCGAAACAAAATGCGTAGGTATTTACGCTGGTCAACGGGTACACCAACGCGTAAATACATTTGTTTAATATCCGCATTTATAGCGATGGGAAATAATCTAAAATTTATTAAAAGAATAAACAAATCTGTTTGTAAATTGGGACCAATATGGAGTACATCATTTAAAGATAATCCTGTATGAGTCCTAGCGCTAGCATCCAATACAATGCGCGGCATCGGTTTGTCTGGCCGAACGACAGCGTGATGAGGGATATAATACCCGTCATCGGAAATGGCAGATTCGTCGACTTGACTTAGGTACCCACTGTCAATATAATCTTTGAGCACTGCATTATAATTTTCCCGCAACATCGGCAATTGGCGTAGTTTCCTTTCAAGCGCAATAAGTCGACGGTACGCGGCGGTGCGGGAGTTACCCAACTCGGCGGGATCCTTACTAAAAGGTAACGCGACGGTATAACGTCCCACATCGTCCCGTGACACGGTCGAGGAAAAAATATTCTCACATTCGGTTTCCTCAGGAGATAAAAAACGTTTATTCTCAACTTCTTCCAATTCCCAGAACTTTTGTAATAAATCATTGAGAGCCAATGCCGTGAAAGGAGAGGAGTTAAGTAAATTTAAATTATCACTATTATGCGGAAAATCACCCATAAAGACATACCCGAATGTGGTCAATAATGCAGGTGGGGCGCGTGAACCAAAATCGACCCTATTCCCCAAGTAAATGTACGGAAACAGTTGAGCGCCCAACACTAGGTCAATATCCCCTGGAATATTCCAGCTTAAATCAGCGAGCGGAAGCGCGTGGAAGTCTACATGGCTATCCCAATTAACATGGTGCGATGGTAGCTGGTCCGTAATGCACTCAACTACTAACGCGTGAATAGTATATTTTTGATCCGGATATACACGAGACTCGATATCTAAATGTACGTATCCTATTATCGGTCGCGATACAGAACCAACTCCTTTAACAAAAGAATTACTCAAAGGAATTATCAGTAAATTAAGTTTTCTACAACAAGCTGTAGTTATTAAATTATTCTGCGAGCCATTATCAATTAAGCACCTCACTATTGTTTTGTGACCCGCACTGTCACTTTTAGCTCGCGCATAAACCTGAGCTGTCGATAACAGAACTATCGCCTTAGCCCTCGCTGCATCAGCTGCCAATAACACGGCCGAGTTGTGAGCCGAAGACGCTGGCGTCACATCACACGAATCAGACGCAATCACCTGTTCGGGAATATCGACCTTATTACTATGAGCATAAGAGCGCGGCACCGCGACGGAAACCGGGGCAGGCAAAGACGCACCGGGGGACGAGAGGGGCGAGGGAGGCGCGACGGACAGCGGCGCAGGAGGCGACGCGACGACTACATTGCAATTCGTAGCTAAAACGTCAGCTGTTTGCGGTTTATTTTCTTTAACAAAATGCAATAGTGTATGATGGCGTTTTTTACATAAATCACAGACTGACGTTGACTTGCAGTTACTCAATCCGTGCAATGTGCTCAGACAATTCGCACACCCACGTTTGGATTTAATAAACTCGAACCTTGCTCTAGGAGTCAACGCGGATTTAAACTTAGCGCAGTTGTACAAATGAACATGAGCGTTATCATTACAATACGCGCAGCACGGAACCGTCATCGCAGGTAAACAAGCGGACGAGTCACCTGACTTGCTCACAACAAACGCTTTTGTCTGTGTGCGTGACTCGCGTGGCGCGGAAGCGGGGTTTCTACTAAAGTTTCTCGCGTTCGATTGAGACAAATTCGAACGTGCCAATATCTTTGCCTGATCTTGAACGAAGCTTATCAATAATTTCGTTGTGGGAATTTCAATATCTCGAATGGAAAGTTCAAACGATTGAATAGTCTGTGAATCGATTTTTCTCATTGCGCAGTGCAAAAGAATAAAATCAGCAAGATCCGTAATCTCAAGTTGTTTCAAGGCAGAAATAGATGCACTAAATGTTTCTATGAAAGAATCGAGACTGTTAGCGTTAAATGAACAACTTTTTAAATCCAATATATTATTTAAATAATGCGTACCTAGTGAGCGCTTCTCTTGATATTTTTTAACTAAACTGTCCCATAAGAACTTGTAAGTATCACCCGTAGGCACAATTCCAGCAGTAATCTTCAATGCGTTGTGCGTAAGTCTACCTACCAAGTACTGCACACGCTGTGAGTCAGTCAGCTGATCATTCTTATGAATATTCGACTTGAACGACTCGTAGAAAACAGGCCAATTCTCGGTTTTCCCGTCGAAAGACGGCAGCGCGATAGGAGGCAACTTTATTTTTAGCGGTTCAAAAAGAGTCTTATAGTTACTACTGGATGTTGATGGTGATTGATTACTGTTTATTTTGTTCCTAACACGTATAATATGAATGTACAAATCTTCAAAGGACTCTAAACAAGCATAATCGACACTTGTACCAGGTTTTATACTAATGTTTATTTGATTAATTTGATCAACAAAGGATTCAAATTTATCTCGAATGTCATCAATTGTCTCTGACTCAGTCATAAAACTTTCATTTTTTCTCGAATCGAACGACGATATATTTTTTGTTAAATCATACAACCGATTAATTTATTTATTTATTTATTTATTTAAGGAAAAACAAACAGTAGCACAATAAAAATTAAACATAATATCTTAAAACTAACATTCTTAAACAACTATGCTACCCACTACGTTTTCCACGGATTACAAAAGAATTTTAAACTAGCTAGTAACAGAAGGTACAACACAAAGTACAAATATAAAACCTGTAACACAATATATATATATATATATATATATATATATATTTTAGTATATATTATATTATTATTAACTTATCCCAAATCATCGGACATTAACTAGTAACTAATATCTGGATTTAACAGTATAAGAGAAAAAGTGAGCTTGTGTGCGTATTAAACATTAATTTATTATAATTAATTATAATATCTATGGTATTTTAGGTAATTTGCTGCGCTAATGCGTTTAAATAACAATCCTTTCTTTTCATGGAGAATAGTTAGTAAATCTTCCGGCTTCAGTTGTTTATCCGTCATTTCGTTAGATAACAAACGACAACAATAACAGAAAAATACCTTACAGGCGGTTTGCAATATTATCGCACCTACCAACTATGAGTGGGTATCTATCTAATTACAATTATTGTATTAAAACGCTCAAAGCCGAGATGCGTTGGTAACTACCTACTTATTTTCATAATATCAAAGCGAATTTTTAAATACGGATACCTACATAGAATGAACTTTACCAATAAATACGTAATGTCGTTCCATGTAAATTATGTACTAAAATAATTGAACAGATTTACCAACAACTACGTAAATTCTATTGTCAATTATGATGCGTTTTATAGGCAATGATTTACCAAAAGTTTACGTAAACTAAATACCTATTGTGCGTTATTGAACCTATATGATTTTTACCAAACAATTACGCAAAAATCTAGGTAACGGTTTTTAACCCGGTTAGAAGGACCAAATAATATGGTGAGGCGTGTAAATAGCCTGCACCTTTGTGAAGAATGTAAGAAAATTTGAAATTAGAATCTATGGCGGATGTGTAAAAAAAATAAATTAATTTCCCTTCTGATGAATCCTCGACAAACCAATACAAGAGAATTATTCGCAGCAAACATGCCCACGTACCTTGACAATCCAGAGATCCCACTCAGACCCAGGGAGATGGGAAGATACCTCGTTCATGCGCACTTGCAAGTATGGGCTGCCGGCCGGCGAGCTAAATCTTCGTGGATCCGCCGGTGGAATGGTGAAAACTCCAAAAATCAACACTGCACTATAAGTTCTCAGTGAAGCACAGATGCAGGTCCATTTATTTTACGAGTATCGTCCAGATTTCAACAAAAAGGGATTTTTTAAAGCGGAGCGCGTCGGAGCACACACCGTCTTGTTCAAACGGTCAAGGGGAGCTGTCAGCTCGCTAGTGCCATCTATATGTGTGCCCTTGCGGAAAAAACTCAAGAAAGTCTCGGTATATGGGCGCTGCATTACAGATGGCGTGAGGATTCATCAATTGAGAAGTTAAAATATTTAATTTGAAATACTAACATATTTTATGATATGGAGAAATCCTAAATTATTATTATTTTATTTTTTATATTAAAAAAAGGCATTGACGCTTCACCAGGTGTCTTGTGTGTTTATTGGGAATTATTATTTTACAGAAAAGAGTTATGCGATACGTAGATTCGTTCAATTTGACGAAATATTTGATCAGAGCAAGTTATAAATTCTAGCATTAGAAATTCTATGTAGAAGTACAGGTAATTTAAAAAGTTGAACAAGTAGGTGACGGAATTCTGAAACTTACCACTATAGAAAATTTAAATAAATTGCTAAAATATTGAATCATTTTTTTTAAATTTCTGAAAGTCCTCTTTAATGATTGTGATGGGTAAGACCATTCTCATAAAACAATTGAGTTTCAATGTTTAAATAATCGTCGTCGGCCGAGCTGTTGATGATTTCCTAGTGTAATTTTCAGGAAAAATTCTTGTTCTCACTCTGAATTAGAAAAAAAAGCTTCCCATAACTTGTACAACAAACAAAGCGCATACCTCTCTGAGCACAGTATCTATTACCCATCCATCGAACCGCGATGCGCATTGTATGCAGCGCACGCGCATATCGTCACGGTTTGGCGCGCAAGTTCAGGGGGCGTGGCCGCTGAGCCGTATTGTTTGGCGCTAAAGCTATAATCTAGTGTTTAACAAATGTGCATGACCTTGACGATTTGACCTTTATTTTAAACAAATTCTTGGTACATGGCAGGTTTTAAAACGGTATTGTTAAAGCGCATTTATGTCTGTCTAATATCCAGCAATGGACGTATTTGCATCGACAGTACAAGGAAAATCTACAATTTGTGTCAAGTTCCTCAGTTGGTCCAAAATTGTTTAAATATAAGAATTTGGTATTTTCTAGCCTGACAATAGCAAAAACGAAAATAAAGACAGCACCTATGCTAAGAACATTTTTTTGCACCCCTCCTGGCTTTTCAATACAGAACTTTTAGCCGTGTCTCAAAAGGTCACCTGTGGAAAAATCTAGCTCATAGGAATAAATCTATTTTACTTTGATCACATTATCTCATGTCATACTAAACGACAATGTCTATAGCACGTGGAAACTCAAACAAAGCTTTATGGACGCGTGCGTCTGCGCATTGTGTCCTGCGCACGCGCCGTTACGGTGTGGCGCGCAAAGTTCAGGGGGCGTGGCCTGCAGAGCGCTGTTGTAGCGGCGAAAGTTGTAATTAATGGGATTGCTGAACAACTGAATTATTTAAATTAATATGTAGAGGTAATCAGTGGGTTTAAAACTCATGTTCGTTCATATTTCATTAATTAAGCTACAAAAGTAACATGTCTCAATTATCTAGATACTACCGATAAAATAGTTACAGGCATGCCTTTAACTATGCTCCTTGATTAAGATGTAGAACAAAGGGTCTCGCGCGTTAATTACACATTCTTGCTTTCTCTAATTAGTTCTATAACAGGCAACTAGTTATTTTAATTAGTTACAAGTTTGTTACCGCTGAGGCGCTGACTAGCAATTGTTTTGGACTTGCTTGTGCATATTTTACTAAAGATTTCATGTTTCATTCCCTAGCGTCTTTAGGATTCAGTAATTAAATAATTGATTGAACATTATCGTCATCATTCTACCAAATATTGTCTTTACATTCATCCTTATCATAATTATCAGCTCTGATCCATTAATTGCTAAGTGTAGATCTACATTCCATCTGTGCGGGTCTTATATAAGTCTTCTCAGTTCATCAATCTTTATCAATCAATAACATCACATTACAGTATTCACTTCTTTCCTCAAATGCTTAGTAAAGACCTCCTTTTGCACTGTGTTTCCCTGGTCTATGCAATTCTCATTCAGGCCTTTCCCATTCATCATTAATAAAGTCTTTCCTTCTCTACGCCTTCGTTTATCCACAAAACACAGTTACAATCTAAGAATGCTGTTAATTCCATTATGATCAGGGTGTCCATTTCGATGGTTAGCCGGATATAGAGGGTTCTGTAATAACTTACTCCCGATATTATCAGTGAAGCCGTGAAGATTGCTATCAGCTGCTACATGGAGTTTAGTCGTAACTTATAGCTACTCTGCGACACCTTAGACATCGGTGTCGGACATTTGTGTCGCTGTTTTAATCTATTTACCTACAATTGAGAGATCAGATGTCGTTTTGTGATAGTTGAAATGATTTGTGTTAAATGCTTTTTTTTAGAATCGACATGACATCGATTGAAAATTAGTTTTTAAAACAAGTAATTCCTGATTGTGGTAATGCTCTTATAGAAAGTTATGTTTATTTTTCAATCTCCAGAATTTACGTTGTACTTATTGCATACATAAATGTTTTTGTTTGTCACATCCATCGTCATTGAAAACGACTGAAGGATTTATACGCCCTATGTCAGATACGTAAAATGTCACAGTGTCACACGCATATTGTCAGATTGCCAGATACACAAATCAATCAATCGTTCCAATTGACTTCAATATCTTTTTACGGTCGACAATCCTCCTCAAAACAATTTGTTTTACCATCTTCATCGTATTTATAAAATTCGTTGAATCGAAACTATCAATCATTGTCAATACTACTAAAATCTCTTAGTAAGTCAACTTATTAAATATTCTCTTCCACCCAACATTACGAAAGCGCTCGTGGCGACCTCTGGCGTCTAATTTCCTTCCTGCGAAGATAAGACTCTTCATTGTGGAGCTGATTTATTATTTGCTATCGCTGCCCTTTGCAGAAACGATTAAGGTCAAGTTGTAAAGGAAGGAAATGGTATAATATATTATGATCATTGTATAGACTGTTTAGAGAGTATTGTCAGGTCACTTGTAATATTACTATTGTCTGCTTAAACATGTATTATGCTAATGAATGTATGCTAACAGTAGCATACATATTCCTACTACTGAGCCAGCCTTTTCCTCATGATTTCAAGTTCTTTTGATCCAAGACTAATAAATATATTTTGAATAAGCAGGTATAGGTACAATCTAATAAACTTACTGAATCTATAAAAGAATTTAATCTTTCAAGATCACCCTGAGAAACCATTTTAGATTCACTGATCATATCAGGATAGTCAATATATTTAAGCCAAATTTTAGTGCTTGTTTTAGTTTTCATTTTTTAATTAGTAGTAAAAACATAGCAAACAAAACCAACGACGAACAATATAAAAATAACCAATACACCATTACATTCAAATAACACGACTTGAACCATACATCACCACAATTTGACCCACATACCTGCAAATCCCATCCGATGCTCTAACGGCCCGTTCCATACAGTTAGGATCCAAAAAAATGTTTCCAGATCCTTGTATATAGACGTTCTTAGTACTCGTCCAATCGTCCATTGAGTAACGGTGTTACCATCAGTAAGTGTACAATTAGAGGGGCCAACGTTTGTAGTAAAAACGTTGAAGGGCTAAGTATAGATGGTAGTGGAATTGACTGGATTGAGGATCTAGAATTTGAAATAGGAGTGGTAAAGCATTTGATGTAATTCTTAGTAAATCATGCCGAGAGCAACAGCGTCGAAATATTGGGACTTGGGAGCTCATAATAAAGGATTATTATGGAAAGTCTCTCGTAAGCGACATTCGTAGTTTTGTTAGTGTATAGTGTCGAATTTATCACAGCATTGATATTTATAATATATGGCAGAAGATGAATATTGCTTACTAAGAAAGCTCAAGGAAAGCATAATGAGACACATTTACATTGAACATACTTAAAAATAAACCAATGCTTTTTTAAGTAGCTTCAAATTCTTACCAGAAAACCAGGCCATATTTACAACCATTTTGAAATAGGTTACCGTTCATTACTAAATCAACTTGAAATATGTTCACTCATTCATTCATATTCCAAATAACGCACTCGACCCACTAAATATGGACGATATGATGATTCATCTCCTTTTAAATTAAGAATAGCTGCGAAATGCGTGCGCGCACGAATATGTCACATATTGTAACGGTATTTATGAGTACTGCGACTGTAGTAATGTTATATTAAAATGGTTTATGGCCTCATTGGCATAGTGCCCTTTTAGGCTTTTAAGATGTTGGAGTGTGATTGGTTTTTTCGATTGTACAATGTTCAATTTGACCTACAATAATTGTAATACCGCACCTACATGATGCTTCTTAGTTTTATCTTTCTTCTCGTAGCAAATATGTATAATATTTCAAAACCTTTGAATTCTTCAATTTCATCTTCTTCTTCATATTTTTAACACAGTGCTATTCCATCTGCCTCTTTTACTTTCTTATTTTGAGTTTAACTCAAAAAAAATCATCACTTTTCATACTTAGCTCATCATCATATTTTCGATCTGTTTTTCACCTGTCGTAAACTACATAATGCGATTCAAAGATTTCAAATTCTTTAAATTCTTCCCATCCTCAATCCTTGCCTTCTCCATTACTATTAAATTCAGCTATTCTAGTCTCATCCTTACCTTTGCCAACCGGGACTAGGTCAGCAGCATTTCTTACTATCATCTAAAAACGTACACCGTTATAGAATGCAGTTAATTTTCGAGAATCTTACGTCGCTCTGTTTAGGGAGAGTGCAAAAAAACTTGCAATGACAAGTGCGCGGACGCAACGGTGCGACACTTTATATGGGATAAGACGGATCCTTGTGGTCTTGATGCTTGGGATGATTGAGGCTGGTTACCTTAGCCGTAAGGTGCTGGTTAAGCAATTTTAATAGACGGAGCTCTTTGAGCTCTTTCCCAGTACATGCCCGGAATCAGGATTGGTGCCCGGTTGATTGCGAATGGTTCGTCCCCTATTTCATGGGACTTACGATAATAAGTTTTTGAAATATATCTACTATAGAAATAACTAGTACTATTGGTACACCGCTGTTGAGCCTTTTGGGGATTTCAGGGGTGATGTTAAAGAAAGAAAGAAAAGAAAAAATATTTATTGCTGCAGAATTATGATCTTACAATAAAAAAGCAGTAAACACAACTTACAACTAAAAAAAAAATAGGTAGGTACAAAAAAGAAAAAAAAAGTTTGAGTTTTTAGGTTACGCAGTCATGTGATTTCTTTTTTATGTAGGTAAGTAGATAGTGCTTACATAAATACAATAAATTTTTGGAAGAATCTAGAGCTTTGTTCACAAAAACTGTGTGTACGTCACCTTGTACTTATATCTGAGTCAGTACCTAATGCACTTATTTATTGAACAATAATGTCTTGTTTGCAATTCACCGTTTTCTTTCGCGAGACCCTTTATGACGTATGTATGCTCTGGCCGTAAATTCTTAGACAAAGGACTTGAACTTCATCCTCAATTTAACACCTTAAGTACTTACTAATAGTTAGTAAGTTTTGCTACTAAGCAAAGCATTAGCCCCATTTCTCTACAACCTCTACTCACACCGCCTGACCGAAGTGCGATAGTTCAGATAACTACCATCCATTACGATTCTCAAGATAAAGCCGAAACAATCGTTGTCGAAAGCGGCAAACACTTAAAACCGATTATGTGCGCGCGCGCAGCCAAACCTACCTCCTAAGGCCGAGTGTACATGAGGTATAAGTGGAATGCGCTGTTCACACGTAACCATGTCGCGATTTATGTTGTTTACACTGAAGCTAAGTTACGAACAAAGGAAGCTCTTAAGTGTGAATTCGGCTTTTTTGAAAAAGAGAAAATGACCAAAAAATTCTCTTTTTTGTGGTCAAAAATTTGGTGAAGGAATGGACGGTAAATTGTAAGTTAATGAATGTGCAACGGAAACCTTTTGTCTTTAGAATTTATTGGAATTTTATTTGGGACTTAACTCGGCTGCAGAGGATTCGTCGTTAAATAATGCCAACCGCTCGCATCCCACCGTAGTTGGGAAAAGTATAGGCAGATGATGACTTAACCAAGTTTCCATTCTTACCGTGATGGCCAGGTACCAACCTAAGAGCAAACATGCTTGGGCTAAAGGTAGAAACAAAACAGCCGTCATGCATGTACAAGATAAAACTAAACTTTCAATAGTTCAAAATGATCCATAATTAAAATTCCTCATAAAACCCACGATCGTCCAATTCATTTAGAAGATATTAAAAGCAGAAAATTGATCTACGGAATGTCGACGACGACCATTCAACGGCATTAACATAATTATGCTACCTCTCATTCACAATTTCTAGAACCTAAGTACTGACTTCAAAAGCTAGTTCAAGATAAAGCAATTTACATTTCCGCTATTGTGTTAGAAATCAACAAGCTGCGAATAAGTACCACTGAGTCATGCTCTCTCCTCAACATGCACCCGTTTCATATAACAATAATACTTTCCTTGAAGAAACACCTGGTTCTGCAATAATCATAACATTAGTAATGAGAATTTTTGCACATGTTGAGAAGAACACGTTTTAAATGCAGTATCTACTATTGTATCTTTGTCGGCAAGTGTTCATTCAATACTTAGTAGATAACTATTGTATCACACCTGCTTGGATTCTTAAGTAACTGTCGTGCTACTTATTATGGAAGTAAAACATGTTGTTTTGAACTGCAACGTCATCAAGAGAAATGAAAAGTGTCGTCTTATCTTACGTGGAAAAACAAGTAGAAGGCGCTATCAGCGATAACAAAGATGTAAAAGCCAATCGATTCATTCACAAACCAACCTATGGTTTGTGGATGAGTGAACACGCTGAACACTCAGTACATACCGAATTCCTTCATGCTAGACTGGATGCCGACCCCAACATAGTTGAGAAAAAGACTAGGTAGATCATGGTCTTGAATCTAAAACGGTGAAAACATAAAAGATCCTTAAGAAAACACTGTAGAAAATAAGCAAGATAGACTGGACATTAAAGCTAACAATGCACTAGATGAGAAAGCAAAACTCAATTCAAGTGCAAGAGTAGACGAACACTTTCTAAGTCCCAAACAAACATTAACAACTAGTCCGGAAGAAGAAGACATTTCGCATACAAAATTTCACATTTTCTCAATAGATTTTACACTCGCACCAAGTATTGTTACCGCGAGCCTAGTTGACACAGTTCTGTAATATCTACATACATACAATGCATGGGTGTCTGTCGTTGTAAATCAAATAACAATGACATGTTCTTTGGCGCGAAGCTAAATAGTGGTGTTTGACGTTTACACTGTACCTCTATATTATGATGAAACTTGTGTATGATGGACGGGGATTTGAGAAGTTATGTGGCTTGTTGTTGTTAGTTTAATACATATGTTCGAAATGTGCATATCGAAGCTGCCCTTATTTTTTTGTTCAAAGGAAACATAATAGTCTACGTGAATTCGAATACTAAGTTTCCTAATAAGAATATGAATATCACTTCACCTTGGCTTTCCTCTACAACTTGCTATAACTCTCTGAACTAACTCATCTTCCTACCCTTGTCCCTTGTTACAAGGTCGGTGGGGTTCCATTCTCCCCCGTTAATCGTCACGCACATAATTTTCTCCTTTCGAGTCACTACCGGTCTGAATTTGCCTCTTTTAATCCACCAAATAAGGCTAGACTTATATCTAGATGTTGCATGGATCATACGGTAAATATAATTCAAATTAGCATGAGTTTAATATGCACACGTATTTAACAGACAACAATACTAACAGACTTCAACAACATGCAAGATATTTGTTTATTTTGTCCTAGGAAACTACAAATGGTGGTAAAGTTAAGCTAGGCGTACTTAGTAACAAGACTTGCGGCTTTTTAGTGCCTATAAACGTCAGCAAGGACATAATTTTCTTCGGAATTGTGAGTGTAATACAGTAATAACTGGCAGAAGGAGTACTACAATGTCTGTAGTTACTGCTGCTACCAGAATGACTTAATCAGCAGTTATTTTAGAAGTACCTACTGCTCGTGGCAAGTCCTAAAATTACAGAACAATAATGATGTTGTATTGGCTAGATAATTTTGCGTAGGAAAAGGAAACAAAAGTGAATTATTTATTTTCAGAAAGAAAATTACACTGGGTTAGAAATGCAAATATTTTTGTTCAATCAAAATTGACATGGACTAAGATATCGTCAGTCCATTTGTACCTATAATAATTTTAGTCAGAGACAGTATGAAAGTTGGTTAAAAGCCGTTTCTTGCTTCATTATTGGCATTAGGGTCAACATTGCTCTTCACAGTTGTTCCAAGTGTCGATAAATAACTGACTATTATATTATGTACAATACCAACTATTAAACTTTCATTCAGCGGTGTCTATCTGACAGAAAGTATTTTCGTTTTCTCTCCACTACATGTTTTTTCAATACACTTCCTCGAAAACTAGCTCTTATTGCACTACGATTAGGTTCGACATGCATCATATTTCGCACGCGTGCGGTAATAAGAATACAGCGTGCTGTAATCTTATTACCGCACGCTGTAATCATAGAGCAGCGGTAATTCGATTAAAACATAAGAAATTTAAAAAAAAACACCACTGACTATTATAGAGCAGGCGTGTTTTTTTTTAATCTCGTCATTTTGATCTGCGTCTTTAGAGCGTAAATATTTTTTCAACACATTTGCTCGAAAAATGCATTTACGGAGCCTGTATACATTGTTCGAAAGTTAAAAATTACGCACTATACAACGGAACGTGCGGTAAAGTATGTACTCTCACCTAAGTACCGTGCGGTAAAATAGGTACTCTCACCTAAGTACCTATTTTACCGCACGGTCCATACCCCGTTGTATAGCACCATTCGTATTCTTTACGGTTTTTTTTTTAATTTCCATAAAAAGTAATACAAGAATTCCACCAAGGAGTTTCACATTACTAGAATAAATAAGCTGACTGAACGAACCTCCTTGGAAGAGCTTTTGATCAATACGTTTGTCTCACTTTAATACTAAAGAGTAAATGAGATGAAAGTTGTAGTTCTAATTTTCACCACGTGCATGTGGCGCCATTTGCAAATGCGCGGCATTTTAATATTATCACGTCAAAGGTTGTTGCGACTTTCCGACTGTTATTTAAAAACAAAATAATATGAGTTCAAGCGAATCCGATATTAATATGGAATCTACTCCACCTGATATTTTAAATGAGGCGCAAATTGCAGAAAACAGTCTCTTGCCACCAAAATCGCGAGAGCGCTATTTAACTACATATGTATAATAATTTTATAGCATGGAGACTCGAAGAAATACTCAATCATTCTCTGAAAATGTTTTGATGGCTTACTTCAATGAATTACGTGTGAAGTATAAACCGTCCTCAATGTGGTCAATATATTCAATGTTAAAAACCACTCTAAAAACCAATAAATACATACAACTACATGTATTTTTGAAACGACAGTCAGATGGCTATAATAATATAATAGTTACAATACAAGCAAGAAATCAAAAGTATTCACTGCAGCTAACGTAGAAAAATTTCTTAATGACGCGCCAGATGAGAAATATTTAGGAACTAAGGTACGTTTTTAAATTCTTTATTAGCCATTAAAAATAGTTTGAAAAAGTTTGTTACATTACATAATTGTACTCTTTTCTCGCAAATGTGTTGAAAAACGTTGTATGATACACGTGCAGAAATTGGTTTTTACAAACTCGTGACTATGGTAACCCCTCGACTTCGTCTCGGGCTTACATTCGTCTACTCGTTTGTAAAAACCAACTTACCGCACTAGTATCATAAATAACTATTTGAATATTTAAATTGTGTTTTTAAAAAGAATATTAGTAATAAACGTAAATATTTTAAACAATTATTTACTTTTATGAACAAGTAAACATTTTTTTGTGTTCTTAATTAAAAAATATTTGAATTTTATATTTTTCCTGTGAGGCTGTTTGGCGGCTTTATACCTTTGCTTGTTTTTCAACCTGGCGAAATCAAACCGCGGAAAAAAAGTAAATTAAATCATAGTCTCATCATTTAAATTTGTTGACAAAAACACATAACGTTTTAAGTTAATTTCTTTGAAAGTGTATTGAAAAACGTCGTTTGATACACGTGGGAATTTGTTATTGCATTTCTCGACCCCATGAACACCCTCGTCATACGACTCGGGTGTTCAATCTGCCTCGAATGCAATAACAAACTTTCCGCACTTGTATCAAAATGTACTATTATTTATTTAATACATGTCAATCTAACACTTGGAAAATAAGTATATACACAACACCACACCTGCAATCCCCAAAGCGACCCAGAATCATGGTTCATACTCAGATTTCCCGGAGGAAAAATTTCAGTACCTAAAGCTTTGCCCGATCTAGGAATCGAGAATAAGACTTCACGCTCAGCAGTTGTGCTGGCAACCACTACACGAACGAGGCAAGGCTTACTTATACAATTTTAAGTTTGTGTAGATATTATACTTTTTACTATCACTACAATTCGACCATCGCAATTTTGGAGAACAGGATGATAAAAACATGCAAAGCTTTTGAATTAAATCAACGACGGACATCTACCATTCCAAATACAACAGAAAATCAATCAAAACAGTACAAACCACCATTAAAATCCTATTTCAATCACTGATCGACAACGAACCGACCCATATTGCCTAAGGAACATCAAAAGAGCTCCCGTCAATAAAGTTTGACCGAAAGAAATGATTGCCCAAGCTTTCCAGCAATTGGCGCGGCTCGTAACCCAGTTTCGTTACAAGAATAGCCATGTAACTGCTGGAATGTGGGTTAAACAGGCCTTTGGAAGGAACGGGCTGCGTCCGATAGGGTGACAAAAGGTCGCCAAGAATTAACTGGAAAGTAGGTAGTAGTTAGGTCTTTGTCCATGTAGTACTTCGTTGAAGATGAAGTAGGTTGCATAACTGTAATATACCTCAGATTTATGTTTAGATGGGTTGGATATTAGTTTGGTTTTTTTTTCACTTATCCGTGTTCATCAAGATGATTGCAAAGAGGTTGTGTGGCTTGGTGAAGATGTCGAATCAGTGATTCTCTTTTTAATATATAGTTATATTCCAATAATTGTTTATATTTAGCTCTTATGGTACGATGGGGTTGGCATATTCGTGTGGATAAAAACCCCTTTTAGTTAATAAAAAAAAAACACAAGACGATGGACCCTAATCTTAAGTCAGTAGTTCTTAATAATACGAGTAATTGAATTAAAAAGTAAAATTGTCTTGACTAAAAATGTGTCCAATGGCACTTTTCTTACTGTCAAGCTTATTTGTACCTATCTATAATTATAGCCTCTTGCAGAAATGTAAGATTTATTTATAAGATGTAAGATTTATAAGGCTTTCCACAACAGTTTAGGCAAAGAATGCATCAGATTCTTATAGAGGTCAACTGTGAGTGACGTTTTATAACCCTTTGGTTGACACAGTGATTAAAGAAGTCGATGACTTAGTATGAAATGCAAATCACATTTAGCAGATTTTTTAGTTATCAACTTTAATACACCATGCTGAGTCTGGTAATTAAAACGGCCAAAAAACAACAAGAATTTGGAACCTGTTCTGTTGTTCAAAAGTTGAGCAAACGGACAAACAATCGTTTCCTCTTTATTAAGTACGAGAGTATATTAAAATGACGCCAACACGTACAAATACTCGGACAAATAAAGTGTTCAACGTATGAATATTCAGAAACCGTCTGTGACTAAGCTTGACTGTCTTAAAACCACGGATCTTAACATTTTTTTCTTTGTTGTCTTGAGTAAACAGCTGATTCACTAGCATGACTCAATGAACCGTTCACCTTCTTTACTCAATCAAATTAACAGGTTATTAGTAAAGAACTTATGACTCTAAGGGCCAGTTTCACCGGTTACGGATAAAGTGTCAGATAGTTATCTGACAGTTATCTGACAGATAATGCTATCAAAAGTTGTAGTTTATCTGGCAGATAAGTTCCGGATAGGCTATCAGGGACTTATCAGCAAGTGGTGAAACCGGCCCTAAGACATATTAAATTAAATAAGTCGATACGGAACGGTAAATTTATTAATATTCATGTTTGATTCAACTGCCATAGAAGATTAAAATTGGAGAAAAGAAAGTGAGCATAATTTATTAAAAAACAATTTTAATTTTAAAGTTGAATTTTTCTTTGTATTCGTGGCAGTAAATTCGACATTTAAATGGATACAATTTTTATTAAATTACTTTTGATTAGCTTAGGAACTTCTTTCAACCGATAGACTGTTTAATAAATTCCATATTCAAAATCCGATTTCTATTACAGAACTGTATTTTTGAAATGGTGATTTCTATCTAACCAGCATATAACTTAATATGTCCATTTCTGGTGTGAATATCTCACGGCGGCTACACTTTATCAAAGGTTTTACGATCTTGGGATGCTTCTCGCATTGGTCACTACTTCGTTAGTGAGTCATACACGAAGATTTAATCGTGGAACATGTATCACGAAACTGATCGCAGGTAATTAAATTATAAAGGAACGCATCAATAACGATCTGTCAAATTCAAATGACATTAGCTGTCATGTTTCGAGCGGGAAGATACAAAGATCAGTTTTCACGTGAATTTTGTTAGTGCACAATAAATAAAATTGTGAGAACGTAAGTAATATTTTTAACTTTATGATCTGTCTCAGTTTATGTTACCCTACTTTAGGTTATCGATGTGCTAAGATTAATTTTACTGAAGGTGTTAAATGAAATATTATTTACGTAACATGAGCATCATTTGGTATTTTAATATCATCATAAATCATCATTTTCAGTTCGTATTTACCCTGTAGGTCTTCTGGTATTTAAGCCACCGATGACATTATACGTGAATTAAACAGCGTACAATGTATCAGTTTACGTAAGCCCCGTCATTAAATACCAAATGTTAGTCGAAACTTTACGATGGCGTACGATGGCGATCAATGGGCCATAAAAAGTGTGTATAATGGGCTGCTCTGACCCCAATGAGACCTATTTTGACGTCAAACGAGTGCATTGAAAGCCAATTTTGACAAGTACATGACGTTGATGCAAGTACCAATTATTGTTTTTATGCTTTGTTGTTTCAAGTTAGGTGAATGACGCATGGCTAAGACGATGATAGTGGTCATCGTCTTGAGGCAAACGGGTTTCAGGATGCATTTATTTAAAAAAAACCTAAGTATGATAATCCATTTTGATGTTATGAGGGGTTAAACATAATCCGCCTTATTACAAAACGTAGTTAAACCTGGTTTAACTTAGACTTGGTTTATCTCGCATGACGTCTCACTTCAATAATATTCAAAAGAAAGTGACAGACACAAAACTACGTTTTGTAATAAGGCGCAATGAGTTCATTCATAGATGAGGGCTTTCTAGGACCACCGGGACGTTCCCTTGGGGTTCTTTAAAACATTTTCATGAAATCGGCTTCGTAAAATCTTACAGACTAGTTATTTGAACTGCCTCATTGTTCGAGGGATCGCAAGCGTGACGTGACTGCTGAGCAAGTCCTGGGTTCGATTACCGAGCAGGCAAAGTGTTATTGGGTTTTTCATTAAGAATGTCTCAGTAGCAGTCACGGAGTCCAGATTTGTGTCCGGTTTATGGCAATAGGTTCACTCTCTTTTTATCCTCATCAGCCATAAGACGTCCAATGCTGGACAAAGGCCTCCATCATAGATCGCCATAACGAACGGCAACCTGCCGTTTGCATGCACCGGTTGCCGCGACTCTCACGATGTCGTCGGTCCACCTGGTGGGAGGAACTCTGCGTGTTCCGGTTCGTGGTCGCCACTCGAGAACCTTTCTTCCCCATCGATTGTCGGTTCTTCGAGCGATGTGGCCTGCCCATTGCCACTTCAACTTGCATATTTCGCTCTCCATTAGGTACACTGGCGAAATGTGGGTATACTGTTAGGTGCACCTCTGCCTAAAGCTTAGAGATTACCGGCGTGATGTTATGTAGCTATTTGCTATCTTAGAGCCAAGCAAAATGACTAAAACACTGTCGCCCGAATACTCGAACGTCACTCAATTTTAAGTTGCACTTAAATCTCGTGCTGTCTTTGTTACTTTAACGCACAGTGACAGAGATAGCACGAGTTTTGAGGGCTACTTATAATTGAGTGACGTTCGAGTATTCGGGCGTGTATATCTTCCAGTAGATGGCATTGTAAGGGCACCATTATCCAACTTTGCTGTCCCAAATGTGGTGACACTATCACTAAAAAGTACCATATTTACGTTACGGCTTAGCAGTAAAAATACTCGGTGTGAATTAATATCACGCCTCGCGCTTCCGCCAGATGGCGGTGTGTGTTTTCTATAATGTTAGTTTGTTCTTATTAAAACAGGCGGCGCACGCGCTTGCAACTGTTTTCTTTCCATTTTGAAGAGCTGTAGGGTTGTCACAGTTAATAGGATAGGTTAGGTGCTACGTGTTGTTTTTGGGAGATGTGAATTATTGTTTTGGGGTTGAATTTGACGGATATCTATGTTGTTTCGAATGTTTTTCTGGGAATTGTATGATGGAAAATAATGCACAACGCTTTTCGTGTTATTTCATAAATCCTACTTATTTTACCTTCTATTGGAAATGAGAAACTTTAGATGGATGTATGTTTGTTACGTGACACGCCAGAACAGTTGAACGAATTTAGATGATAGCATGAAAGGAAGGAGGGTTATGAAAGTCCTTAATTTTTTGTGCTACAATCTTGATTTTTGGCAGAGACGTAGTTTATAGTCAGTAGACGTCTGCTATGCATTAATTTTCTGACAGGGCTGGATTAGGGTGGTCTATGAGCTTTTGCAAGTTCTGATTCATACAAACTTGCGTGGGCCCTTAGACCACCCTAATCCAGCCCTATCCCAAAATCCGTTCTTAGCGGACGTCTACTAACTATAAACTACCACCTTGCCAAAAATCATATTTATACGTCCAGCGGTTTTCGAGATTTCGTGAGGAGTGAGTTACCTTTTGCTTTTATATAAAGGCTCTTAGAATCGCGATATCTCAGGAATGGTAACTCTTAGAAAATAATGAGAGGCATTTTTGTAAAGAATTTTAAGATCTACAACTTTGGGTTGAAGTTTTTTTTGATAAAACTTACCGTATTCGAGAAAAAATCAAAAAACCTCAAATTTTGACCTTTGACCCCGAATAACTTTTGTAGCACACATAGGATCGATGGGGATTTTTAAGACTTTGTTTGTAATGGTATACCCCAGCTCTCCACTAATATTTGGCTCTGTGGGAATTATTGTTATTTGACCAGTACTTTTATGTCTAAATTGACCGGACTATAGTTGCCATCAATAATTTCCGAAACCAAAAAGCGTCAGCCCTGTACTCCTGTAAAGGATTACAGCACTGACGCGTGTTATTACAGTATTACAGTTAAAATTAACTGCCGAACAGTTTTCAAGTTCATAACACACAGTAACCGAGGATTATTTTCAGACGAAATGTTTTGGTATTAACTAAACTTTACTTTGGTTTAGTTCCGTGAAAAGGTCATTGATATTGAAATGTAAACGTTATGATTTATTGTTTGATTTCATGGAGCAAAATAACCAGTGGAGAGCGCGTGCGGGGGCTACCGCGGGCGCCAAACACACGCTATATCAAGCATACGCGGCGAAATTTTGCTCAGTCGCAAAAATTGTAGGCTAACGCACGAACGTCACGCGCTCCCGTTTTGAAAGCATTTATTACGAAAAATAATGCCTAGTTGTGCAATTAAATGGTGTGGAAAGTGTACTACAACTTCAAGTTACACAAAAGATGGGATAACATTGCACAGTTATGTGGTTTTCTATTCAATTTGATCAAAACAATGAAAAAAGAATCATATAATTGCTGTCTCTTTCTGGTACATTGATTTGCACTAATGCAGTTGTCTCTTTCTTTCATGATAGTGATGTTCGAGTTCGCAGTATCGCGACGGTTTATGGTATCGATATAATTTAAAATATAAGTTCTTAAAATATCTTACATTTTTTAGTTTCATTATTGCTATATTTTCAAGTATGCTTATTCCCTTGGTTTTACTCGCAAATGTGTATAATACTGGCATAAACTTGTACATAACAGTAAAAAATTTAAGTGTATGATATCTCTGCCTGCCTTTTACACAAAATTTAGACGCGTTGCTTGGAATCTATTTGAATCATTGCAATCCTAGAAAAATATGTTTTTTTAAATGTTTTTATATAGGCCAGTGTAGGTATGGAACAGACGTTATCAATTTTAGTTTTGGAGTAAAGGTGGCCAATACGCGCATCGGCATGTGAACACATTGCTGGCAGGTGGCGTGCGTGCAGAAAAACGGAGGCAAAGGCCTATGAAAAAACTGACACGATAGGGATAAAAAAAAATTGGTTGGATTTTGTAGCCTAGCTATGGAACGAGGACTTAATTTTTTTTATTACCAATTTTATTGCAGTATCGGGTTAACCTGCGCCCTATACACCATTTAGGGTCCGATAAGCATGGTCCTACGATGCACCGTTTCCGAGTTATGGGCGTTTTAAATTATTGTACCAAAATAAGTTAAATACAAATAATATCTTGAAAACGGATCGTCCTAGCCAAAAAATGACCGAAATTTTAACCCCCCTTTGCTACCTCCGTGATATCATGATCTTAACACACAAAATTAATTTGAACAATTTTGAGTTCCTTTAATTTTTTTTTCACCAATTTGACGTAGAATCGACTAACCATTTAATTGATTTAGCTTCATGTGTAGCAAAAAAATATATTGATACTCGACTGACATATAATTCGAAAAATAATACAAATTCAAAGGATTATAATTATAAGAAAAACATATTCAAAACTAATCCATTTTAAAAACCAGTAAATATATTTTTTTATTTTAAATATTATAGTCTTCTAAGTTTAATAATTACCTGTTTTATTTCAAAATCGAACCCGTAATCTCTCTATTGCAAACAAATCGTTATAATACTAATAAGTCAAACAATTATCGATATCGATACTTTTTCAATTACTTTTTTGGAATCCCTAGAGAATGAGTTGTCATTTGGTTGTCAGTTCGTCAACCAATCACAGAGTCCGAAACGTACCTCTCCCCCCGCAGTATATTAGTGACTTTGATTTAGAACAAAAACGTGCCCATACTTTCTCCACTGGTTATGTGCTTCATGTTTGATTTGTTAGGGTAAACATAAAATACAATATTTATAAGTTCATTTACAATATTAACTACAGAAAATATTATTGACTGTTTCAGCTAAATTCTCATCAGTGACAAACTGATAACATTAATTTATAAGTAGGTAGGTAAAGAAACACCTGCACTCTGAGTCTCTGACCACTGAATCCACTGATGTAACTAACACCTTCATTGTGCTGTTTTAGTTTAAGTAATAGGGGATCGGACTGACTCAAAAAAATATGATTCAGTTTAGTCCGTCAGTTAGATTATCGAAAAATATTGGATACGTGTTTTTTGTTTTATCAAAACAATAAAAATTGACGAAGATAAAGCGCGTCAAAGATCATGGAGTGGGGCTTGAAACGTCAATTGAAGGTACAAAATGTACTATCATATGACGTCACACGAGTTTTCGAAGCACTGTATCGTTGAAGACGATACAGTGCTTCGAAACATTTTTTGTTTACGTCAAAAAAGAAAAAATACGTTGTTAATATTTTTTGGAAATCTATCTGACGGACTAATTAGTTTTTTTTTGTCCGATCCCCTTTTGCATCAATACCATTTGCGTCAGTTTATGAATATTATTGTATATACTTTTGCAATAAATCGGACCAGACTCCAAGTTAACTGACGAACTCCGATTGAAAAATTCCGTAAACACTGTCCCCCTAGAAGTCAAAACCAGATCCTATTAATAATTGTTCAACATTCGCACATCCGAGTCTATACAACCACTACCTCAAATACCTAGTCTATTTATATTTAATAACTAGCTGATGTCCACGACTTCGCCTTCGCAGATGTCGGTCGGAGAACCGCTCTATCCATTGGTGAAAACAGCGTGAACATCTGAGCTTATCGCGATCAGATAGAAAGACGCGGTGGAGGACTTTGTTTTGTATTATGTAGTGATGTTCTTTATTAACGTTTCTTACCCTTGTCTGCAGGCCTGCGCTCCTCGCTACGTCTCCTACGTCTCCGCCAAGCTGAACCAGAGGGACCCTGTGGGCACCTGCTTCGTGGCCAACTCCCCCGACCTCAATGACGTCAAAGAGTTCTCCCCGTGCCGCACATGTAGGTATCTCGACGATATCGTCGCTCACGCATGTTCGTACGTATTGTTATCGTTCGTCATGCGTGCATGGACAAGCTCATGGCATAGATTAAACTCTTGTCTATGCCGTGGGCCAACTCTTGGGCTGAGCTATTGAAGATATCCTGATGAACCACTTGAAACACACACATACATACTGCACACTTTTGAAACAAGTTTTATTACAATACCAACACATATTTTATTTTCATTAGTATGAATTTATCAATTTTATGTAAAGGAAAATCCATCCACATGTTCACAAAAATCATTCCCAATTTTATATCCACATTTTAAATAAAAAGTTCACTACACACCCTCATAAAATGGCAACACAGTCTGCAGTAAAAGGGCGCCAATATAGCCATCATGGCCGCAACAATGGCGGTCATGAAAGCGCGCGAAAACCGACTCACTTCCGCCGGTAATGGCGGCGGCCAGGCAAGGGAATTAGCGTGACGAGCCTGAGGCAGAAACATGATTTACGATAACACTTTCGTGTAAAACGATAAATTTAAGGGTCACGTTTCATTACAAAAATATCATTGTGTCATTTGATGGTTTTTTGAAATGTGAAACTTTAATTTTTATTTGCGATTGGCCCACACATACTTTAAGACCACACATTTGAATGTTACAATATTCAATCATTTTTAATGTCACTGTTTCGTAATGATGAATGAGTTTACATTTTATTGTGTTCACACAGACACACTCCACATTTTCCACACAAACAACAACATAATTTATTTAGGTACTTATGTATATAAAAATCAAAATAACTATCTATGCTTTCTTTAGGGTACCGTTCAGTGGACGAGGGTGAGTATGTCTTCTGAGGTAAATTTCGATGTGTAACGCACTTGTCGACCAGTAGAAACTCATACACTTCATCATTAATGTATGAACTTTGAACCATCTCAAACATTCAGTTGTATTTAAAATTGTAAACCTATGGCCACTTTTACCTACCCAGTGTGGCGACCGAAAAATACAAAATTATGAAAAAAGAAATAATACTTAGTATGAATGACATTGGCAACCCTATTGAAAATACAGGGTGGGATAAGCTTGATTAATAAAAATGCCATAATTTTATTAGAAAATATATTTCTATTAATATGCATTCTTAGACTGAAACCTCATTGATGTTTTGATAAAAGCTAAATAATGAATCCGTTTTATATAGTAAAATTTTAATACAAATCTACTTTTATGTTTGCATGTATCTATATTGTATTGTGTACCTCTGTGTCGTACTGTGTTCTTAATATTTTATGTGAAAACACAACATCACATCATCATCACTAGGTATGTAGGAAACAACACACCACAACAAAGGAATTAAAAAGGCTTTGCAAAAGCAGGTTCTCATATTAAGATTTTCAAGCCACTTTTATACTACTTTTCAGTATGTATTTCAGCAAGTCAATATCACCGAATGTGTGAATTTATACATAAAATATTAGTAATGCATCTAATATTTTTTACTAAACTTTACAAGTTTCAGGAATTCAAGTTTCGTTTGTATAAGGATGTGTACTATTTTGTATAGTAATAAAAGGACAAACGATCTAGAAAAAAAACAATAAAACTGCATTCTTATTAAAATATGTTTATATTCAATAAAAAACCACTGTATTCAGTAAAGCACTCTGTATGAACGTACACTGTATATTAATGCATCGTATGAGTGTATAATTCATCACGAAACCTTATTGATTGTTAATTGATTTGTTTTTAATTTGCAGCGAGCCACGGCCAGCGCAAGACAGGCATGTGCCAAGCCGGTTTTTCAGGAGCTATATCGAAGGTAAGTTTTTATTTAAGATTGAACACGTTATAATGTTGTTTTATTCCAAGGATAAATAAATACGAGTACAAATCAGTTTGAATAAAGAAGTCACATCAACATTCGTAATCAAACTATCCATGGTCTCTGGAAAAGATTCATTGAAATAAAAAAAAAACTATAACCCTAAAACTTTAGTCAAATTCCTAAAATCTAAATAGAAGTCACTCTGTAGGTACTGCGGACAAAAGAAAAATGGTTCTGAATCTGACGCACGATTTTTTATAGACAGGGTTTTCCTTCTGGCATTTAATAACGGTGTTGCCATTTATCAATTGTCTCCGTGTTGCAAACACACAAATATATGATGACAGTTTATTATCTTTTTGTCACACCAATTACGTTCCATTTCCAATTATTTCAAGTGAAATCCGCTTTTTATCTGTACCGATTCCTGGTAACATTAAGAAGTGTGGTTATTAATTTAATTTTCATAAGTGGTCGAATTAAAATGCAATTATTGTGGTCGTCCGTCATTTTGTCAGTTGTGACAAATTAGCCATGGTGTTTTGGGTAATGGGTAGTTATTTTCTTTGGTTACGGAGAAAACAAAGGTTAGGGTCAGGCTGGTTATTTTGCTCCATGGGGTCAGGTTATGAGTAGTGGGAAAAAGCAAGAAGTGAAGTCTTATGTAAAACTTCAACTGGGTCGAATGTGAGTAGCAAATATTTCTGGCTAAGTAGGTAAGTACTTTATCTTGGGGAATTTTGGGTTCAACTACAAACTACAAAAGTCTTTAAATAAATTGTGTATTCCTGGAAAGTTTTATTTAAATAAATGGCAAGACTTCTAAAGTAAGAGGAAACTGAGACATTCTATGAAAATCAGGTCAAAAAATAATAGGTATACTGGCAAAGTGCACTTTGAATACCAATTTATTCCGGTTAAACGTAAACCCTTCAAGTAACTTCATTTTAAAACCAAAACACGATCAATTTTTGTCCCAAAAAAACTAATTCCTACTACTTTCATGTAAAACATCGTGATTTTACGATCGTGGGAATAGAATTATTTTTGCCCATAGAGGAATTATTATCGTGATCGCGGCGGCCGGCGCGCATGCGCACACGTGACGCGCATGCGCGCAGGCTCCTTATGAATTATTTAACTTTTATTGTTGCCAGTGCAAAAAATATAACAAGAAGCCTTAAGATTTCTATTTTGAGAATAGTGAGCGAATTTTATTGCAGTTTTATTATGTCTCTGTATTTGGGATACAATTGAGATTTACCGCTAAATTCTGACAGGACAATCCCTTGGTGTCCTAGTATGGTTGTGGTTACCAAGTAGGACTTTATTTGTTAGTGTACCGGTAATAATAATAATAATAATAATAATAATAATAATAATAATAACGTTTATTGTGTCCAAAAGTTATACACAAACAATATTGGGTTTGGAGTCTTCATTTAAGCAGATAATGCCTGTATTTAAAGACTCCGCTCCTTCACAACAGTAAGTACTTACATTAAACACAATAAATACAAAAACAAAAACAGTATATATATGTGGGAATAAAACAAAATATAATTATGTGAACGTGTGCGTACGTGTGCATGGATTGGTTGTGTTGATGAGTGTGTGTGTTTTGTGGTTGTATGTATACCCTCCCAAGTGTGAATGTACGTGTAGATATGAGAGAGCATCTGAGTATGTGTGAGTGGGTCGTATACTTGTGTTAGGTTACGTTTTGCAGGAGAGCTTCAGTATTTTCATATGTCAGTTGTTTTATCCAGTCCATCAACATTTCTTTACATACATGGTAAGATTTTGCATATACGAAAATTTCTTTATTTATTTTGTTGTATAATTGAGCTGAACGCTTACTAAATTGCATAGATCCGAATTTGGTCTTAGTTTTAGGTATTTGAACTATATCGTGTTTTCTTCGTCTAGACCGGTGTAGTGGTGCTTATAAAATTGCATGAGTAGGTATCGTATAATAAGCTTCTTACATGCGCAGCTACCCATAAAAGTTCTGAGCTGTACACGGGCCGCCCAGACCTTACAAAGAAGCTGCGAAGATTTTGACTTAATCTGCACAATACACTTAGCATACTGCAATCTTACATTCAGATTATACGCATCTGCGTACGGTTGTAGCATGTTGCTACGTACCTATATTTTTTCTTAAATGCAGGATATGGGATGTTGAATAAGACTCGGAACATCCCATATCCTGCAATACCCAAAGGATTAGGCAGAGGTCAAGAGGTGTACCTAATAGACATTCGGCCTTCGGCATGTGTAAGTCTCATGCAATAAGGGGCAAGCCTATTGCCATCATAAATGTTGGAATAACAAAAATGTTTGATTAAGTAGCTCTTTGTTCTTTAATAAAACGTATAACGGATACACATGACCCCATGGTTTAGTCTGTAGCGTGTAGCTCAGTAGAGCACACATACCCTTCCTGAAGGAACTTAATTAAATATTGTTCGTTCATATTAAACTTATGTCTTTGATTGGTCTAATAACCTAATAATAAATCCAGGCACCGTGGCTGTACACACGGCTACACATCAAGCTATACATTTCCAGTTTACGCTGATCTTGCACTGTACGGAAATCCTATACAATGAGGGACCAGCTTATACTGGAAATGTATATCTTGATGTATAGTCGTGTGTACGTGCGAAAATTCCTGATCGAAAAACCCAATAACACTTGACCCAACCCGGGAATCGAACTCAAGACCTCATACTCAGCAGTCGCGCTTGCGACCACTAGCAACACAAACAGAAATTAATAAATGTCACGAAACAATCATTAACACCATTTCTAGAAAACGTATGTTTTTATAGCACATAGTAACTTAATAAAGATAAGACAGACAGGCCAAATTGCCCAAATTCTATTAAAAGAGAACGTGTCCATGTAATTTATATCACAGTAAATCAAACGGTAAGCAATCTATAACAGTAATCGTCGGAACTTGAATTAAAATCGATTTAAATTCGAGTCAGAAACACACACAATTAATTTCCATTATCTAAAGAAATAACAATAAAGATGACGACGCAAGACTACCTTGCCTTTGCTTTACACATTAGAAAAAAAGTGATTAATGTCACCACAACAGTTCAATTTTTTTTTCAGTGCTGCCAGTTGAATAAAAACCGTTTCTATATGGGTATCACGTGCCATAGGGTATTTTTTTGTGAACTGAGAAATCTTTGAATTGATATAAATTCTACCATAATGATTATAGCTTCTTATTATTTCTTATTGATTTTACTGGACGACTTACTTCTTGTGTCGTGACCAACAGATAAAATAATAAAAACCACAGAAAACATAATATTGGCAGGTCTGCCAATATTATGTTTTCCCTCTTCTAGAGAGGAGGCCTGAGTCCCTGCAGTGGGAACAATATAGGCTGATGATGATGATGATTCGAGTTGACTTTTAGTAATTCTAACATTTTTTTGTATCAAAAGTCTGTAAAAAAACAAGTCCTCATTAAAAAGGCCCAACACACTAAAATCTAGACCATTTCTGTCACGCAACCACAGATAGCCATACAACTAGTCTTTTATCATCTGCATCCAACTCGCGAAGATGGTATCTTTTCTCAGAATACGGAACCCGATACCAAGACGTTAGGTACCGTGGCTGTTGGCAATCTTTACGTGGACTCAAACCGTGACGATTTTGCTAAACAGTCTGCTAACAATAATACGGATTAGGTGGAGAAACCACAAGTGTTTGTTGGAATAAATAAGAATAGATGTTTGTTACTGGGAAAGTGGGAAAATATACATTTTGGAATTATTTTCATGGTGTTGATAAAGAATTTTTCACATTGGAGTTCGATCTTTGAGGACTTATTCTAATTGCTAAAGCAAGCTTATTACAGCTAATGTTGCATACGCTCAGTGCAGGGCAGAAGTCCATGACTTCCAGTTGTTTCGATCTAGGCTTAATTTGGACTGGTCCTTTGTCCAGCTTGTCCCGCCATTTTCTAATACCTAAGAGGTCTTCAGCAGCTCCATCTGGTTGTGTCTGGGCGCCACATAACGGTAGTTGTTTTGGACTACAGCTCATTGGGCATATGGCAGACGTGGCCAGCTCATTCCTGCTTGAGCTTAGCGGTATTTTTGGCAACTTGAGTAATCTATGTTTTGCAAACAAGCAAAACAAACGTTCCAGCAGTCGCTTGCATCTCTGCCGTATAAAGCTCTCATTATCTGCCTAGCCTTTTCCCAACTATGTTTGAATAAATTTGTAGTCTAACCGGATGCAGCTGTATACCAGTACCGTACCGCTCTACGGTATACTAAATTCAGGTTGTCTATCAGGATATCTATTTGTCGTTTCTGATCACTCTTGTACTATCCTCTTCAGTATCCACCAATAAAATTATAAACCGAAAAAAAAACTTACCAGCCCTATCCTGCTTCCCAACAGCATCAATTTTATTGAAGTGTCCATCTATAGCCCAATAAATTTGTCCCCACCTCGCTGCGAGGTGCGAACGAGCACAATTCATTACTATTCATCGGTACACCGTGTTGCATCCTAATGGCCCCATGTGCTTGTAAGCCGTGATTCACTTGCTAGACGCTACTTAGCTTTTGAGGAAGGCTTTGCAAATCGGTGGGTGAATGTGTTCGGCTTTAAGTGTACGTAATTTCTTTTGCCTTTTTAGGAAAAATATGGCTTGGCACTGCGTTAAAAAACATTTAAGTAGTTACTGGCTAGTGCTACCAGTGTTGGGTTCGCCTCGATTATTTCTGCGTTATTTTAAACATCCCTTGAAGTGCTGTAGAGCTTTTTAATAAAATCTTTTGATACAATTTCTTCCCGCTCGTTTGCATTCCAAAGTTTTGTTGCTTTTTAGGGTTCCGTACTCGGAAGGGTAACCCACCCACCCTATAACTAAACCTCCGCTGTCCAGTCGTCCGTCCGTCTGTCTGTAATTCGTTATAGGTAGACGGTTAAAATTTTCACGAGATATGTATTTCTGTTGCTGCTTTAACCACAAATAATACGTGAATCCGACTCGCACTTGGCCGGTTTTTTGTCCTTTCACACAAAAAATATCAGAACTTTTAACCGACCATTTTGCATGAAGACGTTTTTCCTCACTGAAGCTAGCACAATTTCTCAACATTACTACGTCAAACATTCCTGTAGTTTACAAACATGGTTTTGGAACGCGTCCGTAAGCGGTGGCCCATTTGCAGACAATGGTGGCGCGAAACGGGCGGGAAATCGATGCGGCCGGGACTTTTGCGGAATAGTGATTTGTAAAAGATTTTTTGCTATCAAAATAGTTTTATATTTCTATGAGAATTGCATCGTAAAAGATGCTGTAAAACCTGCTGCTACTTCAGAAGTCATTCAAGCAGAATTTTAGATATCAGCATGAAAGGAATCAAACATGTTTACAATACCTATGTATTAGTAATAATAATATTCCACAACTATCACACAACGCCATCTAGTCCCAAGCTAAGCAGAGCTTGAGTTATGGGTACTAGACAACTGATAAACATACTTATATATTTCTAAATACATACATATTATAGATAAATTACACCCAGACACAGAACAAATGATCGTGCTCATCACACAAACATTTGTCCTGGTTGGAATGAAATGTTGTAATGGTTTTAAGCAAACTGTGACAGCAAACAGTAGGATGTAATGACGCAGAACTGCGCATGCGCCGTTTACCAATATCTTGTGTGTATTGTAAATTATTTGTAAATAAGCTTTGGGGATTAACTTTATGAAATTCCTCGTTTTAAAAGCACAAAAAAAAAAACAATCATATTGTGACTTTGTAATGCAATATTGTCCCGGCTATTTTAAGTTTGTTTTAGTCATTTATTGATAATGTCCCATCCAAAACCCATATTTTTAGTCGAGTGTCGTAACCTACATACAATTCAAACTTCTATATCGACGGGGAAGTGATAAAAACTCCTAACTTACAAAAACCAAATTTTACAGGAGGCGAAAAAAAAACCGTTTTTTATTACCTTTTAGACCTTAATTTCTTCGGTGCCTAGCTACGTCAATTTTGCGACAGAAGACGCGCAATTTCATTCTCTATCGAACTGCATTCATAAGTCGTAAGAGTTGTTGTCACTTCCCCGTCGTCGATGCAAGTTTTGCCATGAAATGACTGCTTTTTTTTTTTTTTGAAAGGGCCACTCGCAGTTCATCTCTCAGAGAGGATGGTATACTGCTTAACCGGACAGGAAATGACTGCAACATAAAAACCTTTCAGTTTCAATTTATGTTGCCATCATAAAAAACAGTTTCAGTTTTCAAGATCGCGTTTGAAAATCCATAACCTGATTTTATATTGTATTAACATTTTTAATACATTTTATTACAATAGATTCCGAACAAAGGAAGCTGTATATCTAAATAACTTAAGAAACAACCAACTTTATAGCCTAGAAAATAAAGATAGCTTTTGTATAAATTGTAATCAGTATTACAGGCGCGCGCGCAGGTTGTAAATGCAAAATTCATGGGATTTTAAACGCTTCTAATATTTATGCACAATTTAATTGAATATTCAATTACCTACAACAGTGCAGCCTTTTATGGTTTTCTATAATACTTCACGCGTCTTGGATAGGCGAAGAGTTTCTTTGGAAATAATAATTAACATAGTAAACGGTTTTAAATGTGTAGTTAAAATAGTAGAATTGATTTTAAAATATGCATCGACTGTAGCTTGGATTAGCACTGAAATTGAAAAAACAAGAGAAAATTTTATTTTTGTGTTTCTTCAGGAGTCGCCCATCATTGGCAGTCAAATCGAGCATTGATGATTTACAAGATTATAATAAGTATTGATAAGTTGAGTATGATAAGTATTGCCACCGAAGGCTTGAGGAAAAATGCCTAAAATAAAAAACGTCCAAAAAATATATAAAAAAGATTTTCAAAAGCTGCATCAATCTGTTACGCACTTGACACATCGACCTCTCTGTCAAAAATAAAGCCAATCCCTTTCAACCTGCCGTAATAAAGACAAAGACAACAAAATAAGTCAGTGCCGTAACATCGTTTTGACATTCTGCCCTCCGGTGACACTCGGCGCGCATGCGCGCTTGTCCGCACTGTATAAGGCGCGTACGCGCATATTTATTCATTGGCCTGCGCGTACGCTGATTCAATGCTAAAACGACTAGGCTTTTATGTTGTTTTAGGGCTGCCGCAACCATTTTCGGCTTATGAAATTACTTACTATTTTATTTTTTTTCCTCCTGACAGATTTGTGTACGTAAACGTATGGCTAATGTTTTATTTATGTGTATTTACATATTTATATTCGCTTTCGCAACGTCCGGTGGTTTCAGTTTTCTAAAGTGCGATGTAAATTGAGTCGCTGTTGGTTTTCTGGATTTCCATGTGTTTAAGGACATATTGTATTTTTTGTCTGTAATAAAGTATTGACTTTAAAAGTCTTGTATCGTTATTTGCGGCAGGTGTCTGGTAACTATATAGAGCGACATGCTGTGCAGATTTATCTTAAGTAGGTACTTACTCTGCTAGTTCTTTTGCTACTAATTATCGAGATGACAAAATAGATTTCTGTCTCTAAAAACGTGATATTAAATTAAGCTCACTTGTTTCAATACATCTTTATAGGTTTGAAGACATTTGAACTATAATTGACCATACCTTCGATTCTTTTACTATTTTTTTTTGTTTGTTTGTTTTTTTTTAAAAAAAAAACGTTGCCCCCCACTAGGAATTTCTCCTGTATCGTGGGTGCGTTCACAAACATTCATTCATTTCTCATATTTATTTCCCTACCTGAGATCATAATATCAAAAGCACACTCTGTAGAAACATTATCCTGTCCTAAACAGTTGGTCCTACCGTGCAACCGTTTGCTCAGCCTATTGCGATAGGTCTTGTTCTCATTAGTAAACACACGACGATCGCACAGTGCTACTGCCATCTGACCCTCGCAGACCGCTAACTAAGTAGTTAAGGAGCTTTGAACTTAAAGTTAACTAGTTCAAAGCTCCAAGTACTATAAATCTTGGCCTTAATAGTCATGGCCTAGGTAGTCTATGGTCAGAAGCTGATCCTTGCGAAGCTATATCTCGATTTATCATGAGCTGTCATATATATCTAGTATCGTAACACCTTTATAAAAAAACCAAACTCTTGTGCCATCCATATGAGTTACTTACTAACTTTTTACACCTGCTTCTGTCTCTACCATTTCAACAACAAAACCCATGTCGTGATCATAAAAAAAAACTACTATCTCAACAATTTGCAAAAGACACGGCGTTTACTACTAGATTGTAACTTGCAATGCGCATGTTTACACGTTTTTTGTGAAGTTTCTTGTAAGTTCGAGTGTGTTGCTTGTAACTTGAGGCCGCGGGGCTTATCTCACACGTTCACACGCACCGATTTGTCGTGTCTGCTTTTTATCTTTTGAAGGGAGTGGGTCAAGGTATGAGCGGTAGCGGGAATTTGGAATAAGTACTGTCTTATATACCTTTGTTATAAGGGAGAATATACCTTTATCAGAGAAACAAAAAAAAGATAACAAATTAGGATAGCCAATTTTTATTCTAGCCTTCCCTAAACCAAGTAATAAAAAAAGAATTTTGCAAATCGGTTCCTCCTTTTGTGAATTTGGTTTAAAAAAAACAAAACTCGAAGTCGCTTGAATCTTACGTTACATTCGCCTCCAGATATTTTATACCACTTGGGAATCTTTTAACAAATCATGAAACAGAAGTTAAAAATACATTTTATTTTTTCTCGGCGCCTCCTATTTATTTATGAACATAATCCTTTCAGTATATTTGAAAAGTATTAGTAGTTAAAATAATATTGTTTCTTGGTTACATAAATCCATATACCAACTTACCAAGAGTAGAAGAAGATAAAAGAAACGACGGATAAACTGTGCAAATGATGATATGATGATATAGTGGTATGGAAGAAGACTATACTGAACTCATCTAACTTCGTGATAAGGGCATTAGTGCACTCGTACGGCCCTATGATACCGTTCAAACCAAATATCACCGAATTAGACGAATCACAGAATTTGATGAGTTCACTCACCCTACATGCTGTGCCGACCCCAAATGAATTGGAATAAGGGCAAGAGAATGATTATGGTTACTTGAATCCTTATTATTAAACTGTTACTTCTTATCTTAAAAAATCTAGATTCTCAATAATAAAAACATGACATATTTCTTGCTTCCCGCGTCCCCTTATAAATTAACTCCACTCATCGAACACTCAATTCGTAAGTAAAACACAGACCGAATGACATCACACACTTATAAACCAATGCACTTTATCTACCCTGGCTGCAATTAGGCCAGTCCAGAGCGATCCAGGGCAGGGCAGGGATCGGTCCGTGCATTACCATAAGTGGGCTCATAAAAAGGTTGTAATCGTAAAACACTTTGATGCTCCTTCTAATACTAGAGTGGGTCTTTACATTGTGTTAGATGGTGTTATTGATTGTGAAGTAGGTGTCTTACAACGTATTATTTTTTATAGACAGAAAAAAATAACTTTGAAAAAAAAAATTCGTTGCAGGCGATTTAATGCGAATTTTAGCAAACTATGTATTATTGTACTTATAGAGACGTAGTTTGCTGCAAACTGATTTGTATTTATTATGTTTGAACAAGTGCTCATTACAGAAACTTAGGGTTTTATAATATTCTCATCTTAATTTTTTATTTTTCCAGGATGGACAACGACTATTCATGGGAGCCCCAGGCAGTTTCTTCTGGCAAGGTAACGTTACATAAGAGTAAATAATAACTAACAAACTTAAATATACTGCATACAGTTTTGATAGATCCGTTATAGAACAATAGTAGCGTAGAGAGCTACGCATGGGTGTTGACTAGTATCACTCAGGAAGAAATCATCACAATTGGTTTGAAATTAACTATCACCTAGATTGACTACTATAATAATATAGAAGTAGCTGATAATTCAAATAATGCAGACGACACAGTAAATACTGAACAGGAATCTGATATTAATGATTCAAAAATACAAGACTTTAATGTTTCCAAATGTGGAACTACAGATCCAAGTAGTTGGAGAAACAAGTTATGTAACAAATGATAAAGAAAAAGTAGTCAATGAACTGATAAAAGGCAAAACAAACAAGAACAAACCAATACGACTGACTCACGACAAAACACAATATTCTCCAAACAAACATAAAATTTATTGGAGAAGCATTCCGAATGATAACTGACACTAAAATTATCCACAGGGCGAACGTTATCCATAGATCCGACAGAATCGTTCTTCTACTATATGCCGAAAATACCGGAAGAAGGTAAACATATCCAGACGTACCGCCAGATTGACATCTTAACTCTTAACAGCAATAACATAGAGAGGCCTCTATTCGCATAATCCTTTATCAACGCCTTGAACATGGACAGTTGTTTTAAATTACATTTTTGGTGTTCGAGTATAATTTGTATTAGCTTCTAACGCAATAACATCTGATGTTGTTAAAATAAGACGCTAACTTTTGCTTGCTTTTTAAATTAAGTCATGTTTTCTAACTGATCAATGTCGATTTTTAATTTGTTTTTTTTTTTCATAAATGCCTTTTTGTTTTTAATCGTAAGTGTTTTTTCTTTTGTAAAAATAGATGATCAAAGCTATAAAAGAAAATGATTATTTTATACTTGAACATAAAAAATGAATTTAAAATAGGAACTGCTCGCAACTATTGATGGCAGATATTGGTGAAATCAATTTTCATTTCCTATAATGTTTGCCATAAATAGCGAAGAAATCATAAGCTTTCCTCAAGTCATGGTGTTCTAAGGTTTACCCTACGGGTTCCACCAGATACCTTCCACATTCTCCAATCTTTAAGAAACCATTAATTTCTTTAAAACATTTTAGCGGTAGTTAAATAACGAACGTTGTGCACGAGATTAGATGATAGTTAGTTATCCATGTCATATCTTTGTGCTAACAACTTGCCTACTTTGATGATATCATTGTCCACAATCACTTGTGTATTACCTCACGATGTCCAAAGAATGAAGGACATGTTTTCAAACACATCTAAAGCTAATCATCACAACCACAGCATGTGGATGATCAAATAATCGTTTTAATCTATAAAACGTTTATCATTGCCATCTTAGCAAAATATATTTAGAAAACTATGGTTAAAAATATTTGTAAAAGAAAATGTGTAAATAGGAATGATAATTCCCATGAAGTAGTTTCTAAATCCTGCGGGTTTAATAGGTGTTTAATAATACTCAAATGATTTTGTAACCGCAAAAGTGTCCATGCTTTAAAACTAAACTGTAAAATGTCATTGGCTTTTGCTCTGACTGAACACGGCAAATTTTCTTTTGATTCAATTAGCATTTTTCTTTATTAATTGGCTAAATACAACGTTACGTCCTTCTGTGAAGTGTTGTTCTACTTTGACAGAATGGTTGTTTGTTGTATTTAGTGCTTGTGTTTCGTCAGAGCCGTTTCCAAAATTAATTCTACCAATAAATACCTTACTGCGGTCGCTGTAACAAGGATTTGGTGATATATTTAATTTAACATTTATTAAAATATCCCTGAATCTCACGCTTGATATGGTGTGATGACACCTTTTGGTCATATTTATGCTAATAATAACCTAATCAAAGCGTTATACAGACGCCTGTAATATATGACACGATATGAGCGGTGTTTCAACCATCATCACATGAAACTGCCTATCCTGGCTGCTGGATCGCTTGAACATCATCTAATGACAGATCATGGAACATTGTACACGAATGATTGACGTTTTGTGCTGTTTCAATGTGTTAAACATTAGTTTCTTTTGGACGATTTTCCAATTTTCATTAATATTCCAGACTTGTCTTGTTTTCAAAGCTTCTGGTGATGCTTTTATTGGGACTTAAGGAAAAAATAGAGAATGAATCAATTTCATCTTCATGCTGCTATCATTCAAAAATCGTCCAAATGAAGCTGAAAACAGCTCATCTAGGTAAACTTGACTGAATGATCATCTCCATTTTAGGTCAGCTGATGACTCAATCGATGGGCAGTCGCCCAGCCTTGATAGCAACTCCTGAAGCTAGTCCTAGGTACGACGACTCTTACATGGGTTACTCCATTGCCGTTGGTGACTTTGCTGGTCAAGGTATACAGAGCGTTGCTGTTGGAGTACCCAGAGGTGCTGGACTAAAGGGATTGGTAAGTATTTTTATCATGCCGGAATTCTTCGTTGCTTTCTTGTAGAATTAAGAAGCTCAAATTGTATTTACGAGTATTCACAGTATTTGGTTACTTTTCCAAATATCACAAGTAAAAATTACAATTTTCATAGTCAATTCTTTCTTTATATTGCGGGTACTTCACTGAACATCACCTTTCTTCGAGCCTTCCATGAATCAATGTCCCAAGTCTTCGTTTTTTTTCCGTCGGGGCTGCGGGTTGTTCGAAAGAGATACCGCGGCCCAAGGGCTATGAAGGAACATAGGTGGTTTTTAGTCAGTAGAAGTCTGACATTCCTTTTCGCTAGTCTGCCCCTAGTGGGAGTGGAAATTCTTCGTTTTAGTAAGTATGTTTTGGTATAATTTATATTAATAAAATATGACCGTATAATTCTAGGTTGTTCTTTACACTTGGGAGCTTCAAAACATCAAGAACATCAGTGGCTCTCAGATCGGTGCTTACTTCGGGTACAGTATCGCATCCGGTGATATTGATGGTGATGGCTTTGATGACGTCATTGTCGGTGCCCCGATGTTCACCAGGACCAAGAGTGATGGATTTGAGCATGGCAGGATCTACGTTATCTACCAAGATAAAGATAGGGTAAGTGTTAATGTCTTTCTTTTAGCGAAATAATACTCGTAATAGACTTAAATCTGCACAAAATATAACATAGACGTCAATGCATCATCGAGTTCCTCTTCTTGTAAAACTTTCAGTCAAACTACACACATTTGTGTCATTTTATTTTGATTTTGAATGTATTTTTCATGTTTTTTTAGTCTTTCACAAGGAGTCATGCTAGGACCGGTGAAATTTCTCAAGGCAGATTCGGTTTGGCAGTGACATCCCTCGGAGACATCAACTACGATGGTTTCGGAGGTAAGCACTGATATGATATTTAAGTAATAAAAGTCATTAGTACTCAAAATAAAGGTCAATTCTATATCATTACTTTGAACCATATTGTGTGCTAGTCTAAGTTCCAAATCACCGCCTGTTCTTCTTACTGATCAAAACCCTTCTTTCCACCTTTCAGACATAGCCGTCGGAGCCCCCTACGGCGGTGAAAACGGCCGTGGCGTGGTCTACATCTACCACGGCAGCGAGGCAGGCGTCCATGAGAAGTACTCCCAAGCCATCACTGCTGAGGAGATCTCTCCTACTATCTCCACCTTCGGCTTCTCTCTGTCTGGAGGAGTGGACTTGGATAATAACAACTACACTGATTTAGCTGTTGGTGCTTATAAGTCGGATACTGTTGTGTTTTTGAAGTAAGTGTTTCTGTTAATTGTGGTCAATAATTAGGTTACAATAAAAAACATAATCTTCCTGCCCTTGGCCCATTCTACTTGTGGTCGGCACAACACATTTTCTTCTTCCATTCTCCCCTGTCAGACGTCACAGCATCATTTACTCCTATCTCTTTGATATCGTCTCTTACACAATCATTCTCATCATTCTGAGTTACCGAGATATAGGTAGAACCCAAAACCACTTTTTAACGAATTAGAGGTCTAACCCGAGGGTCAACGGAACAATAAGGCAGAAACGATTCTATTCATAAAAATTACATATTTACTGACGGTCAATGCATGCCTAAACCGGTGAATCTAGAAGCTAAATGGTACGAGTATTTTTAATTCACCTAGAGCAGGGATGGCGAACCTTTATGGAACAACGTGCCATTTTTTCCAAAGAAATGCTTAGTCTTTTTTTGGCAGATAATTAACGTAATATTTTCAACTAAAAGCTCTTTCTTTGCTACCAAAAAGAAAAAACTTGACCTATGTCTCTATGTCGTAATAAATCAACTTGGTCTATCAAACGGTTTCTAATCGAATCTAATATTGTAAAAATTCGGTGGCGTGCCTAAAATATTCTGCAGCGTGCCATCAATGGCACGCGTGCCACTGGTTCGCCATCCCTGACCTAGAGGTAGTGAGTTCAATACAACTTCTATAAACCCTACTAAACCCTAGTAGGATGATCAATGTTGTATTGAGTGCGGTTCTCATTTCTTGCTGATGAGAAATTACATCGTGAGCGGTTGATGATTGTAAACTGTCTCTACGAAAACGTAGGTACTAAAATGTAACTGTCTTCCTTTCCAGATCTCGTCCCGTAGTAAAGGTATCAGCCGACGTGAAGTTCTTAGGAGATAGCAAGTTGATCTCGCTGACTGACAAGAAGTGTCACCTCGCTAACGGCACCACGGTTGCGTGTGCGCAGCTCATGTTCTGCTTGACGTACGGAGGAGTTAATGTGGATCAGCAGATTAGTAAGTGTTTACCTTGATTGTTTATGTTCATTATCATTTGTGTCATCTTCCTTTAGATTAGTTGTCTTACTAGTTTCCAAGATGTCTATGATTAAACTTGTTTCAATCACCAATATTGTCTCTCTTGTAATTTGGGTAACTGTGGTGATTCGTCATGGGCAAATTATTTGTGTATAATATTTTAATACGTCCAGTTTTAGGGAGAAATCTATTAACGTTACTGGCACATGCTTTCGTTAAGCGCTATTCTCGTCTCCGTCGCACTCAGATGGAGAGTCGTCACATGGAGATGAGAACATGGTGTACATCAAAGCGTAACTTATGTAAGCTTCGGTACATTTATTGAGAAACTGGACATATCTAAAATTATATTTATAGTTAAGAATTGTACCTTGCACATCTACCTACAATTCGTCGCAAAAACATTTTAAAAATACAAAGCATTGTATTTAATAAACATACTTTTGTTTAAAAAAGTAATGATTTGACTATCCATCGTAATGCGTCCTCTTAAGGATCCTTCGGTCTCAGATGTAACTTGATCAGTGTCCCTATTTTCATCAACATTATTATCATCTGTTGAACAAAATTGAGAGTCAAAATAATTTGTGTTATTTGTTTCCAAGCGGAAGGATATATCTGCTATTTCGGTGAGTGGTCGGAGTAGCGCTAATTGGTACCACACAAAATCAAAACCACCCTGTCATGTTTCTAATTAATGTTTATCATCTGTCTGGCACTTATAGTCATCATTATCATCATCAACAGCTTTGTCAACAATGTTGTGGTTGATTTCAAGTCTAAAGATATGTATGGGTATGTGCGTGTATGAGTATGCTGCATATCTTCAAGAAGAGTTCAAAATGACGCTAAAAATGACAAAGAAAAAAACAACTTTGACAGTGTTTGCGTGTGTTTGTGTGTCTGCGGGTGTGTATGTGTGTCTTTGCAGGTGTGTGTGTGCGTGTGTGTCTGAGGGTGGGTGTCTGTAAAATTACTGTGACCCTATAAAGAGTGCAGGGTGTAAACGTGTAACAAACAAAAAACGTTGTGCTTAGGGCTTCTTGTATTCAGCTGAATACGAGTACTTACGGTTTTACTCGTAGCCTGGCGTATATTACAGTGGACGTGTAGACCTTCACAATCCAGTTATTGAATAACTCTTTGTTGTCGGACGTTCAGCTTCAGACTCAGTGCCTGATAAAAATGAGATTATTAGCAGAAAATTGTAAATATTCGTTTGTCGTTAGTGAGTTATTGTTAGTTGTGTGTGAATGCACTCTGTCTAAATGTTTTAAATTGCACCATTCCATATTTTGAAGTATTCAAGCCATCATTGTTCGGTGCGAAAACGAGATGCTGCTATGTTTTTTTAATAGCTCCATCTCTCTCACGCACTTAATAATGGCAAGCACGTCAGAATTTCACAGCCTTGCATCAAATGACAAATCACTAATATTTTCTTCACAAATCTTCAGAGTTTGAGGTGACCTTGGACCTGGATTCTCGTCTGAAGACCACGAAGAGGCTGTTCTTCGCTGAGACAAGGGACACGATGTACAAGGAGCAGATACAACTCACACAAGGACAGCAGGAATGCAAGGATATCGTTGTTTATTTGGATGTGAGTTACTTTTAACAGTAATCTCTTAACCGATGAATTTTAGCTTTACGTATTATCATCGGCACGATTGTTGAGCGCTGACGCAAAAGTGAGTTATTGGGTCCCTTTGGTGGTATGAAGTGAGACTTGGGGCAGGGAAAGTGCAGTGATTGGCCCGTAGCGCATCGCGTCATAACCGTCACAAGGGATTTGTTCTTTACTCCTGCTGCACTTACCTCACGACCAATCCTTACATAGTATAAAACAAAGTCGCTATTTTTGTCTGTTTGTCTGTATGCTTAAATCTTTAAAACTACGCAACGGATTTTGATGCGGTTTTTTTTAATAGATAGAGTGATTCAAGAGGAAGGTAGTAAGGAATTTGAACGACATCCACGCGGGTGAAGCCGCGGGCATCAGCTAGTAAATAATAAACGGGTGTGCGTTTTATTTGTCATAAAGTGTACGATGCGCACAGCGATCCCCACTCTTCCGGCGAACGCTCAAGAACCGTGCCGGTATTTATAGCTATCTAACTACGGAACCTCAAAAACGCAGTTATCTTTCGAGCAAGGGTGCTGGAAAGATAGCGTTGACTTCAAATAAAATTTCACTATGGCTTCGTTACTACTTCTTGGTCGATCTTTTGTGTACTTTCGATTCCCAGGTTGAACAAAGCGATATTGGGTTTCCCATTAGGAACTTCGGAAGTTGTATCCACGTACGCCTGCATTATAATATCTCCCGTGATGGCTAGTCTGTGTTGAGATTGACCTTCAAAACTGAAATACGGTTTGGAGGTATCTATCTAAGTACATACTATATCGTTTTCCAAAACACATTTGAAGAAAAAAGGAGGTCACAATTGGATCAAAAGCGCGATGACCTTAAAGCTAGGCAACCTAAAGCTATACCCTATACCGTGTACCCGTGTTCTGACGTGTCCGGTTTGTGCTCGTACCTTTTCGGCCAAAGTTGGATATGCTAGCCACTTAAGAGCACACGAGAGAGCAGCAGAACAAAGCTCTTGACAATCTTTGGAAAGTCAGCGAATGCAGTCGCTGTGGCCGAAATCGGCTAGAGAGCATCATCATCATCATATCGTTTTCCCTCCCCTTCTCCCAATTTATTAGGGATAGACACAGCAGGTCTTTTAATTCATGAGCCACTCTTGCCATGCCCACATCCCATGGACCGTCAATAAGATATTAGAATGATTCAAAATACTAAAAGCCAAAAACCTCATAATTCCAGGATGAGATCCGTGACAAGCTGACTCCCATCGAAGTAAAGATGTCATACGACCTGGTAACGCAGCCGTCAGGTAACCTGGTGCCTCCAGTGCTGGACCAGACCAGGAGTATCGTGCACGCAGACTCGCTGAACATCCAGAAGAACTGCGGACCTGATAACATCTGTGTACCAGACCTTCGGATGTCGGCTACGACGTGAGTTTTATTTTGCTGTTGAAATTAACTGGTGAAGGTAGATTAACAAAGCTTTGCCAAACGATATCGTTAGATGTGCCCTTTCCGTACTTCAAGAAATGCGGTGTGAGTGAGCGAGACAACACTACTCAAAAGTCATCAATTGTTTGACGTGGTAGGGCTAATCTAACGATATAAATGTTTGCCAAACCAATATCAACTTTGCGTCTCTTTAAATAAAGTCGGAAATGAAGCACGTTAACGGGTACGCATTGAAGCTCTTCAGACTAAGAAAAGTATACTTGTCTTACTTATTTGTACTATAAATACAAATAGTGCAAGGTTGATATTCGTTGGGCAGGGAAGCCCCCTAGAAGTGTATATTGTGTACCTTATTAAAATATTGCATGAGTAAGTCTGCTTTCTGCTTCTTTAATTGTGTTTACCGCTCTTTTTTCTTTCTTTATTTCTGTCTAATGCTTTAATTTGTGTTTAATCTAATCACTTTCTATCTTTCATCATAATCAAGTATTTAAGTATACTTTTTTTGATTTATTCAGTATCCAACATTAATCACAAACAACAAATGGGAAAAATAATATAGGGCCTTAAAATCTTTGTCAACATAATGTCAATGTCAATAGGAAAAGCGTCCATTTAAATGTTATCTTTTTAAAACCCAATCTTAATTATTCTGTGTTATAATAACATCACATTATAAAATTTGAGCTGATCTGACTAAGTCATGATCTTACTGCCCTTGTCGCATGTTACTTGGGTCAACACGTTTTTAACCGACTTCAAAACGGAGGAGGTTCTCAATTCGATTCGTATTTTTTTTATCATTCATTCTCCTCTGTCAAACGTCACGCTATCTTCAACTCCTTTTTGACCTGACTAAAATATCAATACCTAAAACAGGTCTGCGAATTAAGTTGTTTGCAAGCAGTTAAAATCTTGTTTTTTCTTATAAAATTGTTTTAATTTGCTTTGTCAAATTCTGTTTTTACCCACCACGTCAGGTTTTAAACATGAATTGTTTTGCGATTCTCGCGATTTCATCGTAAAAACACGTAAGACAGAAATAAAACATTTTTGTTTATGTATGTTTTTCTTATTAACACCAAATACTATTTCTTTCCTAAAATAATAAAACAAAAATAAGCGAGTAAATAGCCTTCTTCTGGGTAGGCTCGTTTCATCGTCGACCTCATCTCCGCCCTTAGGGCAAGATGAGGTCCACGAAAAAATATATATAAAACCGTCTAATTAATCGTTCCAATAAATCGAGTAATTAACATTCAAGCCTCTCTAAATACAGACGGAATAATAGAAAAGTAATATAAAAAAAGGTTTTTGGTAACATTTAAAATATTCCACATTAATTAGCTTCTTTCTTTTTTATTTCTTTTACTTCTTTCTTATTTGCTTGTGACTGCTTAAAACTTAACAATTTTAGAATAACGAACGTAGATGTAATTAACCTTTTTAACATAATTTAATCTTACTCTAATAATTTGTATGATGTTATTATTTAATTTATTCTAACTACTACGTACAAGCACTTGTACTAACCAAATTAAATGTGTTTAGTTTGTGCATCTGTGTGTTTATGTGTTATTGTGTGTTCTGTGTGTGTCCTGTGACGTCATAATTCTTGTAACGTGAGGTGGTGGTATGTCTTTGTAAATAACATTTTCCTAATAAAAAATAAATACTAATACAATTTAATATTAACAAAAAAATTAAACAACCGGAAAAAAACCATTCGCAGACCTGTATTTTTCTCCACAGCCCTACGATCAACTACGTGTTAGGATCTGGTGAGAACCTCAACATTGACGTCAAAGTGGAGAACTCTGGAGAAGATGCCTTCGAAGCTGCTTACTACCTGATCATACCCTCAGGAGTCACCTACTCGAAAATGGAACGTTTGGATAAGGACACCGCTGATACTCTCATATATTGCTCCATTACCAATAGGTTTGCTGACGGTAATAGCACCCTGAAATGTGATTTGGGAAATCCTATGGCTAGTGGACAAAAGGTGAGACAATATTCTGTGTGTTTTTTTTTATTTCCCTGCCTGCGTCGGTTTTTCCGAGTTCATATAACCCTAATCTGTTTAAGTCGCGAGTAAACAGGCTTCTACTGGGTAAGCTCGTTCCATCGTCAACATCATCTCTGCCCTTAGGGCAAGATTGAAGTCAAGAGCAAGCCCATTTATAATAAAAAAATAAAAAAATAAAAAAAAATCGGCTGACTTCTTTGTTTGTCTAGTCACTAGACTTTCGACTTTCTTCTCACTAGGCTAGTGGTCGAAAGCTCGATTGCTGAGCATCAGTTCTTGAGGGTCGATTCCAGGGTCGGGCAAAGCTATATTAAGCTTTTCTATCAGGATTTTTTCAGAAGCAGCCACGGAACCTGGATTTGTGACCGATTGATGGCAATACGCTCACCCTTTTTTATATGTGACTGGTGAAATGTGGGTGAACTTTTAGGTACATCAGTGCCTAACCCTTCGGGGACTCCTAGAGTTATTTATTTTATCATTGTCATTACCCATCTATTCATAAACTAGCTTTTGCCAGCGGCTTCGCCCGCGTGAAAATGTCGATTTTCCATACAAACTTTCATCCCCTATTTAACTCCTTTAGGGTTTGTATTTCGAAAAATCCTTCCTGATTCCTTGTCTACATTATAAAGGGAACCTCTGTGCAAAATTTCAGCTTTCTAGGTCCAAGGGTTTGGGCTGGGCGTTGATGAGTCAGTCAGTCAGGACTTCTCTTTTTATTTATATAGATTTCAAAATCATTGGTCAATTGACGGCACGGTTAGCGCAGTAGCTCAAGCAGTCGACTCCTGCGCTACGTGTCGCGAGTTCGATCCTCGCACGGAACAAATATTTGTATGGCCTACAGATAGTTGTTTCGGGTCTGGGTATTTGTGTATGTGAGCTTAAATGTCCATGAACGCACCCACGATTCAGGAAAAAATCTCAGTGAGGGGCAACGTTTTCTAAAAAAAAGCTTTTCTACAGCAACACAACATTATGTTCCAGGTAAACTTCCGGTTGATCCTGGAAGTGGACTCCCGCGTCACGTCCCTGAGCTTCGACATGGAAGCTAACTCCACCAACGTGGAGCAACAGGGCACTGTCTATGACAACAGCATGCACATGAATATCGGCGTCGTCGTCAGGGCTAAGCTGTCTATCATTGGGTAAGTTTATGTTGTGGATATGGAAAAAGGGTTCTCAGGGTCCTATCCTATCATCATTCTAACCGATAGACGTCCACTGCTGGACATAGGCCTTCCCTAAGTGTCGCCACATTGACCGGTCCCGTGCGTCTCGCATCCAGCGGATCCCCGCAACCTTCACCAGGGGGTCTAAAACGGCCACTTTAGCAGATCATAATATGAATTGCGTTAAAAAGCGTAAAATAGACCTTTACCAATAGTAACTGCGTCTGTGACCATTTAACGAATTTTAACGCAAATCATATTTTCCTTTTTTGATCTATTTTCCTAAATTATCATAGACGCAGTTAATATTATGAAAGTTCTATTTTACGCTTTTTAACGCAATTCATATTATGATCTGCTAAAGTAGCCATTTTAGACCCCCAGGTCATCGGTCCACCTAGTGGGAGGCCTTCCAACGCGACGTCTTCCGGTATCATATTACCCAATACTAATTGGGTTGAGGAGATCAGATAGGCTGTTGCTTCATAAAAATACTGATATTCAACTGTATCCGGTAAGACTGGAAGCCAGCACCAACATAGTTGGGAAAAGGCTTGGCTGGTGGTCTGACTTTGAGGCACTAACTACCTGTAACGATTGCCAAAGATCTCTAAAAGGTCCCATTAAAATAGGTGGACAAATTTTAACACAGCGTTCAGTAGGTCTAACCAAACATATCTCAACAAAAAAAACATTAAATAAAATGTTTTTTTTTTTACTTAAAATAATAAATTGCCGGCACTTTAGAACAAACTCATCCTTTATGAGTAGGTACTTAAACACGATTTTTTTTTTTCTATCGTCCTTATTTTGGTGGTCTGAATGATTCTGGATGGATCCTCGGGCCAACCTAGGCAAGCACGGATTAACCTAATGATAAATTCGAGGCAGTTATCATAACGCCACGATCTTCTCATATCCCTCCTATCTCTTTTACTAAAGCAAAGTTCAACAAAGCTCATTAGAATCGTATTACTTACAGAACATCAGACCCACCAGAGCTTCATTACAACGCATCGCTATACGACACACAAAACTTAAAGGACGACACCAAACTGGGACCGCAAGTAATCCACAAGTATAACATCAAGAACGAGGGACCTTTCACCGTTGAGGAGACGGAAATTTACTTCATGTGGCCCTACCAGACTCTTGAAGGTGAGATTACAAATATAGATACTAAACTAACAACCATGTGGCATGTTAACAACAATATACTGCCATAGTAAGCAAAAGTGGTGCATTTTCTCGAAATTTTTATTCCTACATTATTTCTAAGATTAAAGATATATTGTAATTTAGCAATTTTTACTTTTGAATAAAATTTTATTATCTTTGGAACAAAATATCAAATGAAAACGGTGCATTAGTCGCCAATACCTTTCCGTAACCATGAAGTACCTACCTAGAATCGGTGCTCTACAGCTGCAGCAGTAGGAATTTGCGACCTCCACTTTCAACGACTGGTGCCGAAGTTCCTGGGCGCGCTCGCAACGCAACTTCCCAATCTGCATAGCAATAGGGTAGTTAACTAAAAAAATCTAATTAGTCCTTCAGATAGATTTCCAAAAAATATTGGACACGTATTTTTTCTTTTTTCACGTAAACAAACAATGAAGACGATACAGTGCTTTGAAAACTCGTGTGACGTCATATTCTAAGACATTAGTATGACATTTTTCTGCGGGCAGTGACGTCACAAACTCCCACCCAAATCTTCGACGCGTTTTATCTTCGTCAATTTTTATTGATTTGATGAAACAAAAAATACGTATCCAATATTTTTTTGATAATCTAACAGACGGACTAGAATCATATTTTTATAGTTAGTAAACATCCATAATCACAAACAATCGAATCGAAACCGGATTGAATATATCGTACCTATGTCTACTTTTTTTTAGCATTACGAAAGTAAGCGAGATAGACATCTTTCTAAATCGTAATCGAATCGAAGTGTTTGTGAAAAAGGAGCCTGGTGAGCCCGAACACCGCCTGTAGGCGATTGTACTTAGGGATCGTGGGATCGAAGACTAATATGGGCGACAGACCTGACGGCATTTTAGTACTGGCCGCGAATTATAGTACTAGATGACGTGGCCTCGGCACAAGGGCAAAGAAGGAACATGGGTTCGGTTTTTAGTCAGTAGAAGTCTGACACTCCCCTTCGCTCTGCCCAAGAGCGGCGGGGGTCATTTGATGATTTTCCACCCACCAAAAAAAAAAAAAAAAGACCTGACGGCCCGAAATATCGTGTTTCTGCACAAGTAGAAAGCGATGGCCGTTAGGTTCATACGAAGATATCGCACGGTCCCCTGCGAGGTGGCTTATGTTAAAGCTTCTTTTCTTCTACGATATTCCATACTAAAATTCTGTTTACCATTCCAGGCGAGAACCTGATGTACATGCTGGTGCAGCCACAATGGTTGGGCAACGTCAAGTGTGACGTGGCGAGACACATCAACATTGAGAACCTGTTCGTGCAGAACCCTTACGCTTTCCTACTGGGGAAAGAGAGAGAAGGTTTGTTTATTTTAATTATTTAATTATATTTATATAACCTGAAAATAATGTTCATAAATTTGAAATACCATTCGAAAAAAAGATTTTTTAGTTTTCTTTAAAGAACTATCGAGTAGTATGAGCCGTATAAACGTTGAATTTATATCGAGTGGTAAAACTAACATCATTTTATTTTAAAAACTTTTAACTAAAACCGGTTTATTTTGTTTTCAGCTATGATGAGCAGCGAGTTCTACAGCTCATCACAAACTTCAGGTGCCGGTGGATATTATGGACAAGGTAATTTATATTCATTTAAATAGTAACCATCAAGAATAGAAACTTAGTTCTTTCATGACCAGTATAAAAACCACAATGTTACTTATTACAGTTTACTGGGAGGAATCGTCCAGCAGCGGCCAAGTTAACTCCCAAGCTGGCGGCAACGCTGGTGGTGCGATCAACCAAGGAGGTTCAGGATATACCGGACAGACAACCGGCTCTGGCTATGGTACCGCACAATCCAGCGGTTCTGGTTATGGGACCGGACAAACCAGCGGTTCCGGATATGGTACCGGACAAAGTACCAGCAGTCACTATAATAGCAGCTCAAGCCATTTCAGTGGTAGCTCCAGTTCTAGCGGTAGCCAGAGTAGCAGTGGACACGCAAGTGGTAGCCAGGGGGCAGTGGTAGGTAGCGGTGGACAATTTGTTAATGGCCAGGGTGGTAATGGACAGTTCGTTACCAGCCAGAGCGGAAATGGACAATTTGTTAGCGGCAGCCAAGGTTCCAGTGGAAGCCAAGGTTCCATCAGCGGAAACCAAGGACAAGTCGGGGGTCAAAACCAGGGCCAATTTGGCACCAAATACTTTTTCAACACAACCTGGACTAATGCCAATGGCGACGATTTGACCACTGCAGAAAAGGAAGAAATCAGGAAGAAAATTGCTGCTGCTCTAGCTTCAGGAACTATCGACCAGGGTGCTCTAGCAGGCATCGCTCAGGGTGCTTTTGGAGAAGGTGCTTCAGTAGTGAGAGTGAGGAATAAGACCATTGTATATGATTCGAACCATAATATTGTATCGGAAGTAGAGACGAGCACTGAGTATGGAACTCTTGGACACGAAGGAGAGCCTGGAAGCTCTTTCAATGTGTAAGTTCAATTCTTTTTTCAATTCTCAAAATGAAAGTATCGATTGATATTTCAAAAACTTCGAGTGCCAGTTTCATTTGCTGATCCATAACATTTTTTTGTCTTTCCAGATATGCTAACCAAGGCGGTGTCAACTTAGCATCTTCACAAGGTCATTCCCAGGGCTCATCGCAGGGTACATATTCCCAAGGTGCTGGCGGTTACAACCAAGGTTCTGGCTCGTATAATCAAGGATCTGGAACCTACAAACAGGGTGCAAGAACCTATAACCAAGGCTCAGCAACCTATAACCAAGGTTCTGCATATGGTCAAGGATCAAGAGGTTACGGACAAGATTCAGGCCAAAGTCCCTTCGTTCACGGTTCATGGGCAACCACAGAAACTGTCAACCCTGACATCTCGAAGGCTGGTTCTTCGACCTTCAGGGGTTCCTCAAGTGTAACTGTTGTTGGTGATGAGGAAGAAGACAAAATTGGAGGAGTGGGAGCATTTGGCGCTTATAACCCTAATAACGAGTTCCGATATGGTGTTGCGGATGTTAGTGGCAGTTCTGGTGGAAGTCAAGGAAGCTCTGGGGCTGGTGGTGCTGCACATAGTGGAACGTACGCAGCTGGAGGTGGAAGTCAGCAAGCTGGTGGTGCCTATCAAGGTGGTGGTTCAACCTATCAATCTGGCGGTAGAACCTATCAAACTGGAGGTGGAACTTATCAGACGGGTGGAAGCGGATACTCCTACTCTTCATCATCAGGTAAATTATTCTTTGATGTAGACAATTTTTCGAGGGAGTTCTTTTTCATGTTATCGATGTTATATTATCTGTAATTATCTTGTCAGGTGGTCACACATATAGTACCAGCTCTGGTGGTGGTTATGGTTCCGCTTCTACTGAACGACGCGAGCAAACCAGGAGACGGCGACAGCATGAAGTAAGTCTTTGAATTATTTTAACATTTTCTTTTTGACGTTATCGAACGTTATTTATTATGACACAAGAAAGTAGCTTTATCTGGAAGATATTACAACTATGACAATGAAGAGTTGAAAACAATACTAATGACAAATTAGGGGATATCGTACAGCCAAGGAGTGGAACACCCTGCCTGCGTCGGTTTTCCCGAGTTCATATAACCCCAATCTATTTAAGTCGCGAGTAAATAGGCTTCTTCTGGGTAAGCTCGTTCCATCGTCGACCTCATCTCTGCCCTTAGGGCAAGATTGAGGTCAAGAGTAAGCCCATCTATACTAATATTATAAAGCTGAAGAGTTTGTTTGTTTGTTTGTTTGTTTGTTTGTTTGAACGCGATAAACTCTGGAACTACTGGTTGGATTTGAAAAATTCTTTTTGTGTTGGATAGTTCATTTATCGAGGAAGGTTATAGGCTATATAAAATCACGCTACTACCAATAGGAGCGGAGCATAAATGAGAAATGTTGCAAAAACGGGAAAAGGAAATTCCCTTCTGAGAGCTTCCGTTGCGTGCGCTGCGAAAACGGTTTAAGTTACGAGAATATCATGTATGAAGTAATTATTCGTCTTTAAAAGTTCTAAAAAAAAGTCCGCGACAGCATCTGTCTATCTTTTAAGATTGACTCACTGTAACCATTTTCTACTATTAAAATGTTAGGTTAAAAAGAATTATTTTTTGCGAAGCTTATTTAACCCATATGGTATTAATCTATATCTAAATAAATGTGTTCGTTAGAACGGAAATTTAATATAGAATATTTGTGCTCTTTACTCTATACAGTTTAAACAAATATCTTAGAAGATATCGCAATGTAAAAATACCCGCGCGGAAAAAAAATTACGCGGGTTGCGTCGCAATGTAGGTACGGGGGATTCTGGCTGGCCTCCGGGAAATTCAAATTCAAAATATTTACTGCATCATAATGTACAGTACAGAGTGTTATAGTATATTTAACAGTAAGAGATAGATTTTTAAACTCACACTTTAATATAATCTAAGCTAATCTAAACCATCTAAACTATTGTAATAAAGAGGAAAGATAAGATTTTTTGTTTGTTACGATTTAGCTTAATTAATGTCGGATAGTCGATATATCGAGAAAGGTTATAGCTATATTTATGTGACGCAGACGAAGTTGCGCGGGTCAGCTAGTATTAAATAAAATAAAAAATATATCCCAATAACAATAAAAAATGTTCTCTATTCGTACTTACTTGCCATGTGCAAAGGAATGAATAAATCTTCGTGCTTGTCCATTTGATGCTTTAATGATGATAAACAAAAATGTTAACCAAGTATTTTCAATCCAGGTGGACCCAGAGCTGAAGAAGATTCTGGAGACATGCGAAGAGAAATACAAGTGCGAGGTGTTGAGGTGTACCACTGGACGCCTGGTGAAGGGACAGGAGGCCTGGTTCGCCTTCAGATCCAGGATCAACGCGTCTGTGCTTACTGAGGTAAGGTTTTATAAGAGACAGTTCTTATGAGCAACCTTGAATGGAATGCCCATTGGATTTTTAAGCGTTTTGTACTCCTACAACGACCCTCAAGACTGTTAAAGTTTTGATTTTTCCATGATCAAAGTATATTTGATAGAGTGTCATTCTATCTAGGTTCTAAGGTCGAGCACGTTTGATTAAGGAAAGCAAGAAATCTAATGTGGAGAGAAAGTTTTACTACAAAATGAATTTGCACTCATCCACAAAATTTTAAAACACGTGGCTTTATAGATTTAAAAAAAATCAAAAGAAGTCAAGAAATATTTTTTTAAAGAAAGAAAATAGATAATTTCTTTTAAAGAAAGAAAATAAATAATTTCTTCTAAAGAAAGAAAAAAATATTTATTTTAGAGAAAGGAAATAAATTATTTTATTTTAAAGAAAGAAAATAAATTATTTATTTTAAAGAAAGAAAAGAAACAATTTCTATCTCAAAAAGAAACATTCATTTAGTGAATGGCAGGAATGAGTGTGATGTTTTATTAAACATCCACATATCGCGTACTTGAAGCAATTTTGGAGCAGGTGATTATGTTATCACCCTATTTCATAATAACTATATAAGCCAACAGAAATTTAAAACTGAACTTTCACCACCAGATCTCCAAGGACCGCGCAGTGATCCTATCCACCTTAGGAGCAGCGCGAGTATCTCGTCTCCCACTAGTGGGACGCCCGACCGGCCCGGCGTGGCGCACAGCGGAGGCACGTACAGCGGTGAGCCAGCAGCTGGAGGCGCGCGACAGTGGCGGCATCCCGCTGTGGGTGGTGGTGCTGGCTGCTGTCATCGGCGCGCTGCTGCTGCTGCTGCTCATCTTCGCGCTCTACAAAGTGAGTCGGAAAGAGAATTAATAACTCTTCTTCATTTTAGTTTGGTCTTCTTTTTAGTTTTTATGCCTATATTAGAGGTGTGTTTTGGGTTCGCACTCGAGGCCGTTGACTCAACAGTCCGACCATCACACCACTAAACTATCTATATAACCAAAATATGTCCAATACTGGCTTCTTTACAATGATGACTTGGCAAAGCAACAGCGATGTATCCACATTTCGCCAGTTTAATTCCATTTCCATGTTTAAAGAGTGAGCCATTACCAAGACACCAAATAATCAGGATTCTTTGCTGCTATTGAGATTTTCCTTATTTTATAACGCCAGAACCTAGGTGTCCCATTTCACATGCACCATGTGAATGACATTAAATACAGCCTTCATTCATTCATTCATTTATTTATTCAACAACAAATTACATTGTGTCTGAATGTGGAAGGTACATAAAAAATAGATAATAGACAACAAAAAATAAAAATTACTCGATTAATCAGTTGTAGATGAATACGCCATCACTATCACATATTAAAGTAAATTAATTAAAATCACAATAATTAAACAATGTCAACAAGAAATATAAAAATATCTAAACATGTCACACTAAAATCGAACAAAAACGTCAAAAATTAAAATAATAATACTACAAATCCATTAATAAAACATGTCAAATAAAATATAAATTAACTATTATTAATAATAACAATAATAACTAATTTAAAAAGTAAATCATGACTACAATTTAAATTCAAATTCCTCTGTTGCCAAAAACCATTTACATAAAAAAAAAAACATTGAATTACATCGTCATACCAAAAATCATCAAACATCAAAATTTAAAACATAACACAACACACAAATCCATTAAAATAATTAAAAAAATATAAATAAATTTTATTTTATTTATTTTATTTATTTATTTATAACCAACTTATACTAACAGTAAGTACACCACACATATAAGTTATAGGTCGAACATAAAAATTACACAAACAAAATAATTAGAAATATAAAAATAATATCAAAACGAGAAAATAAAAGCAATAATACAATAAAATTAACATAAAATTTAGTGGAAAAAATTGGAATATATATAATGAACATAGCTATATAAAAATTAATCAAATAAAAATAAAAATTTAACAAAAACTCTTATCTTCTTATATCGTAATTATATTTTATTACACGGAATACAATTTCTTTAACCCGAAGAGATAGTACTGGGAGTGGCAATGGACTCCAGGTATCGGCAAGCAGTGTTGAGGAGACTCAGTTCCGTACTTGCAAATATGTCTAATGATTCGTCATACATTAATGTGTTGTTGATATGTGTAAGAGCTAGAAATAGTGGGCTGGTCTTAAGAGTTACGGTGCTAGTTTGAGGAATCGAAAAAAGAGGACGTTGGCGTGGGCGAAGAGAGTGTCGGATAGGTAGTGGGATGTTAAAAGATATGTACTCTAACAGCAGGGAATTAGAATGGGAGCCACGAATTAAGTAAATAACATACTTAACTAGAGCAAGATTTCTCCTGACTTCTAAGCTCTGGTATGTCACCATACCTAGTACGAACGGCGTAGGGTACATATATGGGTAAAAACCAAATAATTTGAGGTAGAGGTAGCGAATAAAAGATTTCTGGACCTTTTCAATTACTAACCTATAATTTTTTTCGTGAGGGTTCCAGATTACACTGTTGGTTTCGAGTAAACTGCGTACGAAGGAGTTGTAGATTAGGGTTAGTAGATAAAGATATACAATTCAGAAATTCCCCGGATAAAATTGATATTATTTACAATTCATCCACTGAATAAAGGCATCTTTCCAGTAGAAATGCCCTGAGCCTTCCCTTGAATGAGCCTGTGTAGAGTGTGCCTTTTAGCTCTAGCGGTAATTTATTAAATATTTTAACTGCCTGATACTGTGGACTATTTTTGACTACGCCAAGAGCAGGGGTGATTTTGTTTGCAACGTCTTGCCTACGCGTTTTTTCCCTTACCAGCCTGCCCTCGTCTGTTTCATAGTCGTAAATATATTTTTTAAAGGTGTTTAACAGTACCACCACATAAAGGCTAGGCACTGTCAGTATGCCAAGTTCTTTAAAATATGGTCGACAGGAGTCTTGTTGAGCGATGCGGACAATGGTTCGGATCGCTCTCTTTTGGAGAACGAAAGCCCTATGCCAGTTGTAGTGGTAGCTATTTCCCCAAAACTGTATGCTATACCTCAAATTTGGACTCAATCAGCGCATAGTATACCATTTTTAAATGATTTATGCTCACTTCATCTCTAAGAGTTCTTAAGGCGTAGCAAGCAGATGATATTGATGAGTCCAAAGCTGCCAATTCTTTCTTCCAATTTAATAAATCATCAATATAAATTCCCAAAAACCTAACTTCCTTGACAAGCTCGATTTTAACTTTATTCAGCTCTATGTCCATAATATCTTTGCTACGCGCAGTGGTTTTAAATAACATAATATTGGTTTTAGACGTGTTTATTATCAGCATATTGGCATTAAACCAAGAATGAAAAGCCTCCAAAGCTGCATTCACTTTAACAGAAAGGTCATGGACATCATTAGCTGCAACTATAGCATTTGTGTCATCCGCAAACACCACAAGTCGTATGTCTGGCAAAAGTTTCTGTATGAAATTAATTAGATCATTAGTGAATAATATGTATAATAAAGGGCCCAAAATTGATCCTTGAGGCACTCCGGCTGTAATGTTTATCATAGATGACCTATAGCTGTTTTTACACCCGTTTGGTTTTGTAGAATCAAGTTCGACAAACATTTTTCTATTATTCAGATATGATGAGAAGAGCTGTAAGGCTTTACCTCTTACTCCATAGTGCTCCAGTTTTGTGATGAGCAGTTTATGGTCAATAGTGTCAAAAGCCGCGCTTAAGTCCAAGAAAATACCCGCTACCCTCAATTTACAGTTTAATTTATTAACTACGTCATTTAGCAACGCATAAATAGCGTCTCCAGTACCCACATTTTTCTGGTATCCAAATTGTCTTTGATTAAGTACTTTATTCAAATTCAGATGTCTACTTAAACGGTCTTTTAAAACTTTTTCGAAAATTTTTGCCAACGTGGGCAACAAAGAAATAGGCCTATAGTTGGTTGGATCAGTTTTTGTGCCCCTCTTATGAATTGGGGTGATCTTAGCAATTTTTAACTGTTCCGGGAAGATGCCTTCCACAATGCACTTATTATAAAATTTCGAAAGCGGTTCAGATAAAACTGGTAAATGGTCCTTAATTACTGATATTGGAATTTCATCATAGCCACAGGACTTCTTATTCTGCATACCATTCACTATTTTAGAAATTTCATTTGGAGTAGTAAGTGAGATATCCATATCGCTTTCCACTCTCTCCGTACTTTGTTGAAGGAAAACAACCGCATCATCACCATTATTTCCAGGCATGATGTACTTATGATCAAATTGCTTTACTAGAAGGTCGGCTACGTCCTCTGGGTTATCTATTATTTGGTTATTTACTTTAAGTCGAATTTCCGCCCTTACTGCTTTAACCCTATTTGTACTCTTATTTATAACTTTCCAGATTTGCTTACTCGAATTTTTTGATTGATAAATTTTTTCACTTACTGTAAGCTTTTTGGCAATCGAAATTACCCTTTTATAAATTCTAACATAGTTTTTTTTGTAGTTAAGGATACTAGCATCAAGTTTATTTCCACTGGAGCACAAGAATCGTTTCATTTTACTCGATGTTTTCACACCTCTTGTGACCCAGTGTAATTGAAAGCTACGTCTTATTTTAATTTTTTGTTGACGTTTTCTAAAACTAAACTGAAACACCTTACAAAAAGTCTTTAAAAATGTGTTAATTCCCATAGCAGTCCAGTTATGTTCAAGCATTCGTTGTCCAAAATTTACACTATTCTTATAATTAAAAGCTCTCTTATTTACAGTAATATGATTGTTATTACCAAAGTTGTTATTAGAATTATTTTCCAAAGTGAATGTACCGAGTAGAGCCCCGTGACCATCTGCCAAGCCATTGTGATCCACTTCAAATCCCTCTACACAGTCATCAGACAAGTTAGTCAAGATGTTATCTATGCAGGAGTATGAGTTATTGCGCATAAACGTATGAGTTGTTATGAGATATCTAAAATTATAGCATGACAACAGGCTAATGAACTCAGTTCGTTTTCTACTCTCTGTCAGCATGTCAATATTAAAATCTCCACAAATTACACACTTCTTATTAAATAAATGCTCCAATAGTTTTTCCAAGCTCTTCATGAAATTATCAAAATTTTTACTATTAGGATTACGATAACAACAACACAGATAAAGACCTGTATTAATATCCTTTATACAACAAATTTCAAAGCTCTCAACCCTGTACAGTTTATTTATTACGTCTATAGCTTCAACTTTTCTGTCGGTGTGTGCTAAGATTAAGGTTCCCCCCCTCATCTTTTTATTTCTAGTATTGTACGATGCAAGATAATAATTTTCTAGACATAATAAGTTTACAGTTTGTTCGTTTAAGAAATGTTCACTTAGGCAAACATAGTCTATCTTACAATCAAGCGCCTGTAAATAAATTGATAGTTCATATTTCTTATTGCTAATTCCACACACATTCTGATGACATATACATATATTAAATTTAAGATTAGGTGAGACTGAAAACACTGTTTTATTTGATGCAATAGCAGTATCATTATCACTCACGAAAAAAATCAGACTGTTGGGCCTGGTGTGAGACGTCATCAGTCTGCGACGCCGAATTTACAAAACTACTTTCCGTGAGAATACAGTCATCAGTTTGAGAAGAAGCATTTTTAAAAATTTTTACTCTACTTTGATTTTCTTCACATGCCATTTTGGTAATATAATTTTGGTAATTTATTTTGTAATTTATATGCAAAATTTCTCTATGAATTAGTCTACATGCTTGCAACTTATTTACATATTTTTGTTGTCTTTCATAATAATTAAAATCTAAAGAAATAAACATTGAATTTTCACAATTATTACACACAAGTTTTACTGAATTATTTAATAAATTTGAGTTTAAGAATATATTATTATAAATTTTACCCACCAATACATTTGTAGACTTTAGTTGGCATAGGGTGTAATGTAAATATGTCTGAACCAACATCGGATTTCTATCATTAGAGCCTGCCAGTATCAGTACAAAATCAGATTTAGTGTAATCAGGGCACATAGTTACACAAGACTTAAGTACTTCATCCATTGTAGCATGCGGTTTTATATTTGATGTAACGAAAAAGGAATCCCCTAAGTAATATTGAAGTATTTCTCTAACACCATAACCAGTTTGATCTGCAAAGATCATTACTCTGTGCTTCCTTTCGCTGATATTCGTGATGTCTTCCTGTAACCTCACAAAATCATTAATTGGAGACACTAGGTGCTGGGTTTTGTGTATAAAATGGTCATCACAGGCTTCGTCGTTCGGAATGTCAATGCTTCCAGTTCCTTCACCTGATTTGGGGCTCGCAGTTGATTCGAACAAGTCATCGCTATGAGTATGTTTGCTCAGCGTAGTAGTACAGGCGTTGGGTAATACTGTTACATCCGTAATAGCGGTCCTCTTATCAACTATTTTAGATTCCTCTGTTGTTTTTAAAGTATCGGATTTTTCGTCTACCATCAGTGTTAAGTGGGAATTATTGAATGGTGTTATGAGAGGAGAATCTTTTGATCTTGTTGGTGTAGAGAAACTGTTGTTTTGTAAGTTATTCCGGATACGTCTCGGTGTAGTGATCTTTCTGTCTGATATGGTAACCTTTTTGTATGCATCAATGGTTGTTTGGCAGTTCCCTAGGTCCATCTTCAATCTAAAATTCTCGCTGTTTAAATTCTCAATCTCTAAGTGTGCACTATGTAATTCTGCTGTTAGCTTTTTGATGGTATCATTCAGGTTCATAATGGTATCACTATCATTTAAGGACGTATTTGGCACACTCATCATTGTGGTGTCAAGTAATGCTGAATTATTATAGAAAAGATTGTCAAGTGAGCTAGATTTATGAGGTTTTCTAAAAGTAATGTTTTCAGACTCCATAATTAATAGCTGGTGTTCTCGTTGCTTTAGTTATTTGGGCTATTTAGGTTTAACTACTCGACGCTAGATGGCGTAATATTGGTCGATAAAACAGCTCCAAACTTGGTACACCTGAGGCGCTGTCACGTCGTTTCGCTACTCGACGCTAGGTGGCATAATATAAGTTGATAAAACAGCTCAAAATTTTTGGTTCGGCTACTGGCCACCTGAGGCGCTATCACTGCGCGCTTTTCAAATGTGTGAAAAATAACCGTCGTTAGATTTGTCTTATCACACAAATGCACTTCATATACTGATTGATCAATAACACAATGTTCGTTGGTTAATTTGAAGATGAATTGTCGTACCTTGCTTGAAAACAATCGTAGTTTTACTCCTGTTTGTTGATGTCCACATTCACTTGTGAGTTTAACGTTACTGTTCCAGACTGAATATAATTTGAAGATAACACTCGTACTATCTATTTAGGAGTTAATGTTCACTTTGAAACTTCAAAAGAGGTGGTAAACTTGTAATTTATAATTGAAATAAAATAATTATAGCTTCTGACACGAACTTAGTGTTTACGCGACGGCAGCGCCATCTATGAAAAAAATGTTCTTCTGTTCATCATCACATGCCATCCAGATTTAATAATCAATCCTTTAATTTCCAGTGCGGCTTCTTCAAACGCAACCGCCCCTCGGACCACGCTGAGCGACAACCTCTGAACGGTCGCGACGAACATCTTTGATATCCACCCACCGAGATAGGCGCGACGTCCGACACGGGCGGCACGTCCAACATGGGCCGGACGTCCGATACCGGACAGACGTCCGACACCGGACGGACGTCCGACTCGGACGGTAGCTCGTCCACGGACGCCGCCAGTGACGTCACCAGTCGCGACTCCACTAGCTTCGACAGGTACTGACATCACAACGTCATCGTTAATAAGTTTTAAATGACGTCATTGTATTTTAAACAAAGAAAGGAGTTCTTTCAGAGACAGACAAGAAAAGAATATCTTTCAAAGAAAGAAAAGAAAGAATTTCTTTCTTTTGACTGTATTATGTCGCATTCATTCCTGCTATTTTAGTAAATGGTAGAAATTAATGCGATATTTTATTAATTTATTTGTAAAATTAATAAAAAAATGTTTGGGCTGTAATTTTTATATTTAGATAGATTACAAAATATATAAAAATTACAGCTTAGTAGAAAGGTAGCTCCGATTTGACTGTAGAAAAAATAGAAGCCATATTTTACGATGCAATAGTTTTACCTCATGACATAACGAATTTTTTCCCCATCTTTTCACGTCTTTTTTACAAAGAAGATGAAAGGTTTGACATTTTTTTTTTTAATATCTACATATATTCTATTGTAATAAAACTAGTCACGAATAAACAATTAATTTTCGGACGCCATATTAGAAATTAATAAAAGAGAAAAAAAAAGTGAGTTGAAGTTTTAAGTGTCTCATTTTAGATAAATTAGAATAAAAAGGGAAATTTAAAAATTATTATTCTAATTTATCCAAAATTAATTGTCGTAAAGTGTAAAATAAATGGAAGATTAAATCTTGTCGTGTGATAAATGTAAAAATGTGTGTATGTATGAAAGTTGTTGAAAATGTGATCTAAGTTAATAATTAGGTGTTTACTAAATGCGGTAGATAACATAATTTTGTTGGTGGTGTATCGAGTAATTGAATCAATTATAAGATAAGTAACTAAATTGTGGTAGAAAAACTGTAGTCACGTGTGAAAAGATTTATTTTTTAATTAGAAAAATAAAAGATTTTCCGCCTTATTCATAAAAATAGTTAAGAGTTGTTTAACTTAAGCTTGGTTTATCTCGCATGCCGTCTCACTTCAATAATATTCAAATGAAAGTGACGGCATGCGAGATAAACCAAGCTTAAGTTAAACAACTCTTAACTATTTTTATGAATAAGGCGGTGAATCTTTAGCTCGATACACTTTCGATTTTTATTTCGAATCCAGAACTAATGGTCTATATAATGTTACTAATAAGATCGCTTTACATAAATACGATTTATAATAATTTTGGGAGGCATCATCTCAATAAAAAAAAATTAAAGATTCTTGTTACTCAGGTGGGGTAGATCTCTCAAAGTGCTAAACTGAGTATCAAAAAACTTGTAAATTTATAAAAGCAATAAAAAAATGTTGTAAATAAGTACCAAAAAAATTACACAAAATAAATGGTAGTCGCTTCGCAGCTAAAATTAAGAAAAAATAAATGGGTACATATTTTTTATTAGCAGTGACGTAGAATTCACATAGTGTGCCTTAGCGAGACATATCGTCATAGCTTAAATTATGCTTCATATACCTTCATATTTAGAAGTAAATAAATTCCTTAAGAAAATGTAATAAATGTGCCTTCTGAAACTGCCAGTTACTAATTAAATATATTAATGTAAATATTTTAGAATATATTAATTTTACAAAGAGACATTTTTTCACAGAACAATATTGTATAAATAAGAGTGTGTAGTATTTTTGGCAAAATGTGTATTTGAATTGAATTTGTACTTAATAAATGTAAGAAAAAGTAAAAAAAAAAAATATCTTAACGGTTGTTTTTACTGAGATGTGTTAATGTATTTTTGTTTTGCGAAAAAAAAACATGTGCGTAACGAAAAAAAAGATTTAAAAGTATTAAAAGAAATGAAATCACGTGATGTCAATATATTTTTGCTTCACTTCTGTGAAAAAATGCCAAGTCCACTAATAACGCATAAGCATTGTTACTTTTTGTAATTATTTTTAATTATTTATTTTTACATTTTAACTACAAGTATACAGCTTCTACTTATCGTTTAAATGCCATACAAATGTGTAGTAGTTTATATTATTTTGGTTGTTTATCTCTCGGTAATAATTTCTTTGCATTTACCAAAAAATGAACTCGTAATAAATTTTTTGTTTTTAATTTTAACACTAATTGTTTTATTTCGAACCTTTACTTGAAAGAAGGAGAAGAAAAATTAAATGGTGTAAAAATTATTTGTCTGTCCGTATCTACATATTTTCGCTCTTAACTGAACAAGCTATTTATGTAGGTAACTATCCAAATGATTCTCGCGCCAATCCAATAAAAAAATGGGTTGGTAATTTTATTTTTCTTAGAAACTTAATTCGATAAGAGTGAACCACCGCACCGTCTTAAAACACAACCTGTCTGATTCTCGACATATAGCTCACACACACAAACAACTTAAACATTTTATTCCACAATTTCTGATTCCCTAAACAACGCGGGGGTTATTCTAAAACCCTTTAATTTTTTCACATTTAAAATGATTATTATACTCCTTAAGACGTGGATTCGAATCTTCAATTAAGAATTCGATCTCTAATTAAGAGTACCTATACACCTGGGTGTATACCTACTCTTACTTCCTTAAAATTATAAATGCGAAAATAACTCTGTCTGTCTGTCGCACTTTCACGCCAAAACTACTAATTATTGAGACAGATAGTCTAGACCTGAGAAAGACATAGGCTATACTAATTATTGAGACATATAGTGTAGACCTAGAGCCTGAGAAAGACTTAGGCTACAGTTTTTGAATGCGACAAAAGGACCGACATCCACGTGGACGAAGCCGCGGGCATCAGCTAGCCCCGATGGGTTAGACAAGTATCCATAGTAAGAACACCCACTTAAGGGGACGGTGAACGAACATTCTCCATACAAACGTAATACCAAAATCATTCGCGATACGAACATATTACCAACTTAAAATTATGTTATTCGGATACAGACGATATTTATCTAGGTTCCTATTAAACTTTTTTTTTAAAACATTTACTATTTACGAAATGCAAGCGAATTGCATTTCGTCAATAGTAAATAGCAATTCGGTTGCATTTCGTAAATAGTAAATGTTTTTAAAAAAAAGTTTAAGGAACCTAGATAAATATCGTCTGTATCCGAATAACATAATTTTAAGTTGGTAATATGTTCGTATCGCGAATGATTTTGGTATTACGTTTGTATGGAGAATGTTCGTTCACCGGCCCCTTAACGCCTGGTATTTAACAGTCCCATGTATTAAGGACCGAGTCTATTGTCATAAACCATGCCCCATTCTCAAATGACATGCTTATGACTAATGGATAGACTCATAAGCAAGAAAAAATAAGTAGCCACATAATAAACGATTTCCACAGCAAAATAATAAGGATCTAGCTAGATAGTTAGCTAGTACTTTATTCTAGTTGTATAAAGCTCTGAGCAAAGAGCGCAAATAATTATAACTGATTGTATTCGGTATCGGACATAAGCGCCCTCTGGCGGCGCAACGAAATAAACCCACCAAGCTCGCGCTCGCAGATTAAATTAACTAGTACAGACAGCAAAGCAAGCTGCAGATTTATACTTCGTTGAATAAAATCTAAAGTGGAATATTTTCATAATAATTTAACCCAGAAACCGGACCAGTAATCACAGAGAAATCGGTGTACCTACCTACATAAATGCAAAAAAAAGACGCTGATGGAATACATAACCTCCTCATTTTTAAAAAGTCGGTTAAAAATACACTTTTTACATCGTACCAAAAATGAGAAAGTAAATAAAAGAGTACCTTACCACATACAAGTTCTAAAGTCCTAAAAACTGCAATATTATGGCGATTTCAAAACCAGGCACGCTGCAGTTTTTTTTTTGCCCCACGCTAGAAATTCCTCCTGTATCTTGGGAGCGTTTACAAACATTTAAACTCACAAACCAAACACCTAGACCCGGAAGAACTATCTGTAGGCAAACTAGGCAATTCAAATATTTGTTACGTGCGAGGATCGAACCCGTCACACACAGCCCAGCTGTCAATCGCTCATTATCCCACTAACTAGCCGGGCGGCGCTTATTCATTCCCCAAAAGCTATATGTTTATAATAACTTGCACACTATTTGCATAACGGTGGAAAATATCCTGCAATAAAACTGTTAGTAAAACTCCTATATTCACCACGTTTTATGCAAATCAAGATAACTTGCATTCATTTTATGCGGACTCTACAAAGCATTGTGGTCCGTAAATCTTACCCCGCCAGTGTTTCTCAAACGCCTGCCCGTCTGATCGGTCGGGGCGCGACCGGGAAACGGAAATGAAATAAAGATACTCGTTCAAACACTACATTTGTTTACAGATCTCATCTGGGTACTCGATGGAGATAGAACGGTTTGAATCTAGATTTTAGATGGCTGGTTTGAATATATTGAGTCGTTTTAGAAATAGAGATAGGTAGTGCCCGGTTTCTGAGGTGAAACCACAGATATAGTGCCTCAGAAACCGGGCATAAGAGAAGACATGTTGTCATTTTAGAGTTTTTGAAGTGAAAACTTCTTTAGCGTTGTGCACTTTTTTTGGTATGGGTAAAAAATGTTAAACTCGCGTCAGATGGTCACGTGTCCTGACCGTAAGACGGCGCATTACTATTAAGGTAGGGTAGTCAGTGGCCTGAAAGTATGACAAGTAGGCATGTCATACTAAACTACTGGTATCCAGCTGCATCTAGTTGAACTGGAAGCCGACCCCACTTCTTCTTCCTGCCCTTATTTTGTCATTTGGTGTCAGCGCAACACGTTGTTTTCTTCCATTCTGCCCTGTTAGTCGTCACGTTATCATTTATTCCTTTTTCCTTCATATCACCCCTCACACACTCCATCCATCTTTTCTTTGGTCTTCCTCTCCCTCTCCATCCATCCACATTTATATTCATAACTTTTTTAGTCACATGTGATTCACCCCTCCTCATCACATGCCCATACCACGACAGTCGATTCCCTTTTAACTTTTCTGTAATTGGCATTTTCTGTAAAGCCGACCCCACTATAGTTGGGAAAAGCTACATGACACAAAATCATAACCCTCCTTTGGCTTTGCCGCAGTCGGGTAAAAAGAGTAACGTGCTATATCTACGTCAACACCTAGTGTAATGAAATAAGTAATAATATAGTTGCCAGTTCCGTTTAAGTCCCAGCGACCCTATTGCGATCCATCGGGCACTCCGTGACTGTTACTGGGAAATTGCTAATAGAAAAATCAACAACACTTCCCCCGACCCGGGAATCGAACCCAGGACCTCATGCTCAGCAACTGTTCTTGCGAAGCACAAGACCAACGAGGCAGTGGTAAACCAATATTTATAAATTGTGTTACGTTTGCAGGTTTATGTTATTTAGAAACCAACAAAAAAAAAAAATAGAATTTAATTGATGGCTTTAAAATATTCCTATGAACTGCATAGTATTGCACGTGTTTTCATTTATTTAACCGACTTCAAAAAAGGAGGTTATTTAACCGACTTCAAAAAAGGAGGTTACTATGTTCGTGTGTGTGTTCTGTGTTAGTGTTGTGTTATTATTGTGTGTGTGTGCTTGATGTACTGACGTCAAATAAACATTTTTTTTATTCTTTCTTTCTTTCTTTTCGTCTGTATGTATTTTATTTTTATTTTTTTATATGTATGTTACCTGATTTCTCCCCCATTTGTGGACCGATCATCAAAATTCTTTTTTTATTTGAAAGAGTATACTCCTGAAGTGGTCCCATTTTGGTGAAGATCTGGTGCTGATCTTCGGAGATATACAATGGAACTCTTCAAAAATAGACGGCAAATCTGTCGTAATTGCTGGAATCGCTTGGATGTTTATTGAATATACATTATCATGACGTAACATCACGCCTGTATGCTCTGAGGGGGTATGCAGATGTGTACAATACACTTTTTTTTTTTTGTTTTATGAATTTTCGTGCTTTTTCTGGCGCTATTCAAGTATTCGCATCTAGCAGTCATCACTTGTTATTTTATTTTATTTATTTTATTTTATTATTTTTAGGAAAGCTTACAGACTAATAACTATAATTATAACAATCATATATATATCTAAATTGCTAATAACAAGCTTCCACAGATAACTTCAAAATTTTATTATAAACCTCCTCATAGTTACTTCCAAAATTACAGTATAAAACTACCAACTTTCAAAGTTTCAACACAACAAAAAAACAAACAAACTTAATGCTGCAGTACAATAAAAGTATTGATTAATCAAAACGTTGTCTGCCTATTTAATTGTTACCTTTTAACTTAAGCTCACTTGTAAAATAAAGATTTTAAGTGTTAGCAGGTGCCTCCTGTACAAAAAATGGCTTTGCTAATAGTTTCCTGACTGTGCTTGCTTTGTTGCAGAAAATATCAATGTCAGGTTCGCAAGAAATTTCGTTAAAACTGCGACTGGCCCTCGAAAAGAATGCATTTCGCCTATAATTTGTGTTTGCTTAGGGAATATGTAGAAGTGGTCGCTGACGCAATCCCATCTGATTAGTGCGCAACGCTAATTTCGAGACAAGTTCAGGACAGTCGATGGTATTATTAGCGACATTAACTAAGTAGCATACGTCATTAATATAGCGTCTACGGTCAAGTGGTAGAAAATGATACCTTCGGCAGCGGTGAATATAATCGACTGATACCTGCTTTGCCCTGTAATCAAGATACCTGAGAAATTTTCTCTGGATGCCCTCAATACGAGATTTGTAGATCCCGTATTGAGGGTTCCAGACTTGTGATGCATACTCAAGGTGGCTGCGTACGAACGAACAATATAACACTTTGATAGGTTTTGGTGATCGGAAACATGCTGCGGTTCTCATTATGAAACCAAGTGCTCGTGACGCCTTATTCACTATACTCTCAATATGCTGATCAAAGAGTAACTTGCTGTCTTGTATAATACCAAGATCTCTAATGCTATTGACTTTGCTAATATTTATATTGTAAAGCTTGTATGTGGAATCGATTTTAGACTTCTGACGAGTAAAAGTCATGTGGAAACATTTTGAGACATTCAGTTCAAGCCTGTTATGACTACAGTATTGTTCAAATCTATTCAAATCACTTTGTAACAGGTGTGCATCAGATGCATTTCAGATAACTTTATGAACCTTCATATCGTCAGCATAAAGTAATATATAAGAATTCTTAAAACAGTGTTTTACGTCAGCAATAAAGAGAGTAAATAAAAGGGATCCCAAAATTGAACCTTGAGGAACTCAAAAAACTCCATCCAGATGTGTACCCCTGAAGCACCACAGCCTGCGTTCTATTGTCAATATAAGACGAGAACCAACGATACAGATCTCCGTGTATTCCGGCTTTTAATAGCTTCTCTAAGAGCAGTCTATGGTCAATACGGTCAAAGCATTTACTGTAATCAGTATAAATAACGTCAACTTGTGCACTGTATTATAATGATGTTGTCGAAATAAAAGAGAACTGTTTAGTTCCACGATTCGTATAATAATGCCAATAATTAGTGTGTGCAGTTACATATATAAGGTTAGGCGAGCTGCACACTACACCTCCCCTTTTTTTTTAAAAAAAAAATGGCTTTATTAACTAAGTACATAAAACATTTTTTTTAACAAAACAACATATTTTTAAATAATTATACTTTTTTACCATTACATTATATAAAAAATAACATCTTATCAAAACCACAGTATATTAAGTAACAAACAGTTTTGTATTGTTTTTATGAATTACATATTCTTTGTCACCTTTTAAAATTTTAACATTGGGTGATACATCTTCAATTACTCTATATGGTCCTAAATAAATGTTATCTAACTTATTTCCTACTTGATTTTTAATTAGAACTAAGTCTCCACTCTTATATTTTAATCCGTTTACATTTTTATCAAAATTATATTTTCTTAATTCCTTACTAAATAATAAATTATTTCTAGCTTCAGCTTGTGCTCTTTGTAGTCTGTATTTTAGTTCCAAAGGGTAATAATCAGGATTATATAATGGATCAACATAAGAACTTTGTGCAATATTGGATGGTAAATTACAATTCTTTCCAAATACTAGCTCAAATGGAGTGTATTTTGTCTCAGAGTGTACTGCAGTGTTAAATGAAAAGCACCAGAATGGAAGCCAACTGCTCCAATCAGATTTATTATTATCACACTGAATCCTAAGATAAGCTCCTAGAACCTTATGAGTGTTTTCCAATCCTCCCAGAGTTTCATGATGATAGGCTGTTGAATGCAGTTTATTTATATGCAACAAATTGCAAATTTCAGTAAAAACTGATGACATAAACTCTGTTCCCTGATCTGTTATTATTTCTTTAGGTATACCATATCTCAGAATAAAATTGTTTACAAATAACCTAGCTACAGAAATAGTATCTTTCCTCTCTAAAGGATAAGCTTCAACGTATTTTGTTAAATCGCACTGTAATGTCAGTACGTACTTATAATTCAAATTATCTACATCTAAAGGACCCATTAAATCTAAACTTACTCTTTCAAAAGCAGTGGATGCTGTTGATGTTATAACCATCGGTTCCTTTGTATGTCTATTGGAATGCTTTTGAATCTGACAACTTCTACATTTCTTTACGAATTCTGTTACATCGTTAGTCATTCCTGGCCAATAATAGTACTTCCTAATATTATTTAACATTCTGTTTATACCCGCGTGGCCGCTGGTGGGTAATAAGTGGAAGTCATTCAAGATCACTGTTTTCGTGTCTTGGTCAGAAATTCTTGTCACATCTTTAATAACAAGTAGCTTAGGGAAGTCATTCAAATGACTCATTTCCTTTATAAAATTGTTAACAAAAATTTCATAGCGCTTCGTTTTAATTATTATGAGCTCGTTTATTTTGATTTGCTTGCAAAAACGTTGTAATTCTCTCGCTAACACACTTACGGTCGATAACGATCGAGAAATCACCTAAATTGCTGATTTTTCAGGAACGAATTTGCAGTTACCATTGTCACTAGTGAAATGTTTTGATTTTTCTATCTGCTTTATAGTATTTTTATTACTAAATAATATCAATTCAATGCTGTCAGTCGGTCGTTTGAGGATTTCCACTACCTTAGGTTGATCAGGCCTTGGAGTAGAGGATACCTCAGTAGTCATGTCGTTGTTGTCACAGTCAGTACGCAACCTTCGAGTCTGTGCCCTTGTCATGACTGATACTGCATGTTTGTTCAAATCCTTTAAACTGTTAGATGTAATAGGTATCCGGCTCAATGCATCTGCAGCTGCGTTGTGCCGTCCTGGGACATAGCTGATTTCAAAGTCGTATTCTTCAAGATATAATCTAAACTTTGTCAACCGGCTTGAAGGATCGGTCATATTAAATAAATAAATCAATGGCTTATGGTCTGTTTTTATGTAAAACTTTTTCCCATATAAATAAGGTCTAAAATGACGAACTGCCCAAACAATTGCAAGTAATTCTAACTCAATCACAGGGTATCGCGTCTCAGCTGGTTTCAAGTTACGGCTTGCGTACGCGACTACCTTGCCATTGCTATTAGACAGTATACGGCGCCTAATCCTAGTTTTGATGCGTCAGTTTGTAACGTAAAAGTGTTGTTGTCGCTAAAGTCTGGATAGTCAAGTATAGTCGGACTAATAAGAATCTGTTTTAACTTGTAAAATGCTCGCTCGCATTCATCACTCCATACGAATGCTACATCTTTTTTACATAACGCATTCAAATGATAGGCTATTTCAGCAAACTTTGGAATAAAACGTCTATAATAATTTGCGAATGCTACAAATCTCTTGACGTCGTCTACATTTTGCGGGACTGGATATTTTTGTAGGCATTCTACCTTCGATGGGTCGGGAAATATTCCTTCTGAGGTTATTTTATGTCCTAAATAAACGATTTCTTTACGTAAAAATTCACACTTTAGCGGATTTAGTTTTAGATTCACTCTTCTTAGGCATTCTAAAATTTTTATAAGATTCTTGTTATGCGTTTCGAGACAATTTCCTACGACAATGCAATCATCTTGATATAAAAAGCATGATTTATAATTTAATCCTGACATTGCTATTGTCATGAGACGAGCAAAAGCACTAGGCGATGTTTTAAGTCCCATTGGACATCGTTTCATTTGATACTGCTTGTCTGTTGTAAATGCAGTGTACTTCCTAGACTGTTCTTTTAAGGATAGCTGATAGTAACCTTGACTGAGATCTAATTTTGAAAAATAGATGTTATTAGATAACGAATCTAGTATCTCAGTGATATTAGGTAACGGAAACTTATCATCCTGTATTCTATTATTGAGTTGGCGATAGTCCACTACAAGTCTCCATTTCCTTTCTCCTGACCTATCTGTCTTTTTAGGTACTAATAGAACTGGACTTGACCATTCTGAAATAGTCTCTTCAATAATATCATTTTTAACCATTTCATCTATTTGTCTCTGTACCTCGCCTTTCAATGCTTTAGGCAATCGATAAGGCTTGACGTATGCTGGTGAAGTATTTTCTTTTAGTTTAATTGAGTGCTCTATTAAATTAGTTGTTGTGAGCGCATCTCCTGGCAAATGGAAAACATCGGCATATTTGGCACATACGTTTTCAATACCTCTTTGTTCCTCTTTATTTAAATAGGTATTTAGTTGTAACGTAGTAAGTAAAGTTTTAACTCTATCCACAGAAATGTTATCGTCGGCAAACTTGCAAACGTAAAAATTATTTAAACAACTAATACTTAAATCTGAAGTATTTATGTCAACCGAATTATCAGTTGTATTTAATATCCTAACAGGAATAAGTCCATTATGTGGCTTCGATACTACACCTGCTGTAAACACACCTTCATAAATTTCCTTTGACAAAACGACGCAATCACTGTTGTGTGACGTCGGGATGTGTTTAATTACTTCACAACGAGGTGGAATTGTAAATAAATTCCTATTAACATGAACACTAACAGACTGGTCTCGGGTTTCCAAACTCAGAGTACCATCTTTATAGTTTAATACAGCGTTATACCGCTCAAAAAAATCTTGCCCGAGTATACCTTCTGCAGCACAAGATAAGTGTTCAAATATGTAAAACTTTTGTCGAAAAGTTACATTATTAATTATAATTTCTAAATAAATGTATCCCATGGACTCTAAATTACCACTAATTCCTTTAATGACTACCTTATCCTGTTTTACTAAATTCAATAAATTCCTATGTCGCGACAACCATTCATACTTTAGCACACATAAGCTAGCTCCACTATCTATCAGTAAATTAAGATCAACATCACTATTTGTTAACTGACAATTAATAATACTAAAATTACAATAACTAAAAATAGAATGTGTGTACGATTTAGGTACGAAAAAATTCTAGGCTTTCATTTGCTTGGCTTGTGCGATCATTGCGCAAGTTGTCATGGACATTGGACTGTTGCGCGTTATGTTGAACACGCTGACAACGCACCGGACGTCCGCGGAACTGCTGACGTTGTTCACCTGAGTTTTTACCTCGATTAACGCTGCTTAAAGTTCTTTGACCTGTGCTATTTTCATTATTTTTAACATAATTATGGTTATACGTTTTATTTCTGTTATAAAATTGTCTATTTCCTCGGCCTCGATTGCCTCTAAAGCTACCTCTTCTATAATTTTGGTTAGTCCTTAATTGCAGAACCTGATCTTGTGACTGGACTGACAAGGATTGTTCATCTACCGCAGCCGTTATAGCTTCAGGCAATGATGCAAACTGACGTGAGGCAATGATGGTGCTGAGCCGCTTATCAGCCAACCCATCACTAAACCGTTTAATAGCAGTCTTCTCATTGAGTGGACGCAAAAACCTCATATGCATCACGCTTATTGTTAGCCTGCGCAATCGTGAGATTGACAAATAACTCTTCGATCTCCGTACCGAATTTTTCTATACTCTTACGGCCTTGAGTCGCCGTAAACAATTGACTTTGTAAAGCCACATACGATTTCTTCGGTAACAAGTAAACGCGAATATCTTCTACCAAATTTTCTATATTTGTGTAGTTAGTTTTAAGACGCAATTTTGCACTAGGCGAGAGACGTGTTTTTAACACAAACTGTATTAATTGACTCTTACTGGCTTCATTAATAAGCGAACTATAAAGTAAGATACCATCTATAAGCTGATTTGTCACCTGCTCCTGGCCATTCAATACTGGCAACAGGGAAATTGCAGTTTTAATATCAAATGCGTCAGCCATTTTTGTAAGACAATCAGTATACTCGTATTCTATAAAATCTTTATAACTAGTTTGGCAACTACTATCTACTAAAGAAAGTAAACTTTTTATTTTCTGATAATTTGATTGAATATCATTAATTAATGATTGGAAAACCTCACAAGCACCTTTGTCTAACTTGCGATCTATAACTTCTTGGTTCAACTGAGTCAAAATACAATCCAATTTACTATATTCTTTTCCTGCTTCTTCTAGTTTCTTTAAAGCTAATTCTTTTCCACGCCTATCTGGACCTAGTTTTACTAAATATTCTCTTAGATATTTTAATCTAGCGTGCAAATCTTGTAATTGTTGGGACATTCCTAATCTCCAAAACAAAATATAAAAAAATGCATGATCCAGTTACTATAACATAAAATATAAAAAAAAAATGCTTGCGTTGCAAAACTTACATTGCAGTAGTTACTTAATTTACTGACAACGATTATGTAGGTCACGACGTCTCACGTGGCTTGGACGAATGAACTCCTCAGCACTGGTCTGGAACTGACTCCCAGCTGCTCCACATCGGACCCGTACAATTCAACTCCCGGCACCCTGCATATCCTCTCATCATAAGGCTTGAGCATTCTCCCAGCACCCGGCAGCAACGTTCCTTTTCTGTCTTCTTATTTAATGATTTCACCTCTTCAAACAAATTATTCTATTGGGATTCTGATTCTTCTATAAATTTTTAAAATCTTCTTTGCTTCCTTTTTTCTAATTTCCGTCTTCACAAACTTCAACTTCTATCGGTATAATCTTCATAACAAGTCGTTGCTTCATAATTTATTTGACTCGTCCGTAGTCTTCCATAACGCGTAGATTGCAAAATTTTAATTGCTGGCTAAGGGTCGCCATGTATTATAATGATGTTGTCGAAATAAAAGAGAACTGTTTAGTTCCACGATTCGTATAATAATGCCAATAATTAGTGTGTGCAGTTACATATATAAGGTTAGGCGAGCTGCACACTACAGCACGCTGTTCCATACCTTCAGATATAAATTCATGGGATAGGATTAAGTTAGATGTAGTGGTGTGTGTGGTGGTAGATGTAGTGTATTCATGTTGATGAGCTGATAATGGAAGGTATACTACTCCTCAACGGTTAAGAGTTGAAAGTAAAAATAGGGGAATCTTGAAGGTTAAGGGTTAGGTTTCTTGGTTGAATGTAAAATGCATAGTAAATATTTGTATAGGGTATAATATAGGTACTTATTACAACTAAAAATGAAAAAATAAAAAAAACTTTTTTGCAAAAAAAACAACCGACTTCAAAAACACTTTGGTGTTTTTTTTGTCATAAGTCGTTCTCACCTTGTATTTACATTAGTGATCTTATTTATCACTACTGATCTCATTGTGGCCTTAGCTAACTGAATCCTCTTACACTTCTGGCTAATCACTTCATTAATCGCAGTCAGTTTAAAGTTCATCGTATTATTATTGCACGTATTCTATGAATTTAATAATACTTTAAGCGTCATATTATCTGTCTGTATGTCCGTCCACAAGTAACCCTTTTGGGCTTCGCAGCAGTTTGGTAAATACGTATTTGGCAACTAAAGACGTATTCCTAACTTCCGTTGTTTATATCAACCTCATAATTTATAAGAAGTTGATTTAACTCGTCCACCGTGTTACCTGAACAGCTAAATAACTATAAAGGGAGTTTCACGACCCAATTACACATTGTAAGGTCCAAGGTTGTAAGGGGTCCACAGTCTGGGTTCGGTCGTCTAATAAAAACTGTCAGACGGGACTGATGTCGGCGGCTACACGCGCTCCTAAATTATTAATCAGGGTAAATATAATGTTGACCTATATCACAAGACAAGGGAATCCAAACACTGGAAATCACAGAAATGTGATTAAGTATCATAGTCCCACTTGAGGTCAAGCCAACAGATAATACGCTGATTAAATAGCAGAACACGGTGCATTTCATTAGAGTAATAAACAAACACGACGAGCTATCAATCGTTTCATAGAATATTAAGTGAACAAATAAATTAATTAAATAGACGAAGAAGTGAATTAGAATCATTATGAAACTGTGTCTTGTAGCAGTAGTGTCATTCGCACTGATAGGGAGTTCCCATTGTGGTTTTCTAGACGGTGTACTCGGTACAGTAACAAATACAGCGAGCTCAATAACACATCAAGTTGGTGGTGTGCTCCACCATGGCAAAACCATGGTCTTCGGAGGACAAGAACAGGATGCAGCAGGACATGTCGTCAACAAACCAGGCATAGTTGGTACAATATCCCTCAAAATACACGGCGTCTCAGAAGCAGTCAGGGAAGAGGTACGAGCTGTAATACATGTGTTCGATGGCGATCAAGGTCATGAAAAAGGAATCATTGGAAGATTTTTTGACAGAGTTAAATGTCGTGTTTTCAAAGTGAAAAAATTCCTTTTCGGTAACCTTGAGCATATTGGGCACACAACCCACGATCATATGCCATACGCCCCAATTAAGAAACCACACATTGATACAACACCTCTCAGAGATAAATTAAGGAAATACTTAATCAATAATGATGCACCAGCAGCCTCTGGTATCAGGCAAACTCTCACCAGTTTACAAGAAGCGATTAATAGGGCTCGGCTCAATATCGCTAAGAAACGGCAAGAAGCAGAGAATGCAAATGAGAACGACGGCTCTGGGTTGATCGATGTTCGAACTTCGGTAAACAATCTAGGTGGAGACTTCGAACATGGATTAGATGCTGCATATGATAAAGTTAATGATGCATACGATGAAGGGCGACAATCTGGACAAACTTATTTCAACAGGGCTCAACAAAACACTAATGACTTTATCGAAAATCAAAGAAGAAATGTACAAACTCAATACAATCAAATGGCTAACAATGGTGAGAGATTTAGAAGTGACATGGGTTCTATTAATGATAACATCGAGAATCATAGGAGAAATGTTCAGAATCAATACAATCAAATGGCTAACAATGGTCATACATTTAGAAGTGATTTAGGTAGTTCTATCAATGACAACATTGAAAATCAAAGAAGAAATATACAGAGTAATTACAATCAAATGGCTAATAATGCTGATAGATTAAGAACAGATGCAGTTAGTTCTTTTAATGATAACATCGAGAATCATAGGAGAAATGTTCAGAATCAATACAATCAAATGGCTGACAATGGTGATACATTTAGAAGTGATTTAGGTAGTTCTATCAATGACAACATTGAAAATCAAAGAAGAAATATACAGAGCAATTACAATCAAATGGCTAATAATGCTGATAGATTAAGAACTGATGCAGGTAGTTTTATTAATGATAACATCGAGAATCAGAGGAGAAATGTACAGAATCAATACAATCAAATAGCTAACAATGGTGAGAGATTTAGAAGTGATTTAGGTAATTCTATAAATGACAACATTGAAAATCAAAGAAGAAATATACAGAGTCATTACAATCAAATGGCTACTAATGCTGATAGATTAAGAACTGATGCTAGTAATTATTTTAATGATAACATCGAAAATCAGAGGAGAAATGTACAGACTCAATACAACCAAATGGCTACTATTAGAACTGATGTAGAAAATCCTTATAATGACAACATTGAAAATCAAAGAAGAAATACACAGGGCCATTACAATCAAATGGCTACTAATACTGGTCAAATTAGAACCGACGTAGATAATCCTTATAATGAGAACATTGAAAATCAGAAAAGAAATACACAGGGTTATTACAATCAATAAAATAATAATGCCGAAGTAGTGTAGACAGTAAATGATGTAGAGGATACAAAGTATGCCTAAAGAATTAGAGTGGAGCATATTAATTTATTTATTTTATGAAGAATTTAAATTAACTAAACGCTGTGTTATGTTAATAAATATGTAATAATATGATTAAACTAATAGGCAATCGTATAATGTGGTTTCAGTCTTCCCGGATGACAATGATACAAAGGAGAACGTCTTTAAAATGAATAAAATTAAGTAAGAAAAAATTGGGTTTTATTTCATGATATTTGGTAAACTATTGTTGTTATAAAATAAACGTCCACCTGTACAAAACCGGGACAGGCCGCTGCTAGTGTTAGATAAAGAGAATATTATGCAAAATGACCCGATAAATTGAATAGACTTGACAAAATACATCGTAAACCCACCCAATAACGAATTCCATTATTTTTACTACACGATAAACTTCTAGAGACAATATTCCCTTTCCAAATAAAACAGCAACAAAATAAAGTACTAACACTACTTGCTAGTAAACTTAACCCAAAGTAATCTACAAGATTAACCTCTCGAACCGTATGCAGCATAAAGAATAAAACGGACCCCAAACACATAAAGTTGAGGGGTCTGAGGGACCCCCGATTACATCGCGCTACCCGCAAACAGTGTTAATTAACCCTGCAATGAATAGCGCGGGTCTTAGGGACCTCACCACTCATTATTTAGAGCCTTGGATATGATCGTGGTTGGTTTTGGTGATTTGATTTGAGTAATTAAACCAAACTTCTGTATAATTGAATTAAGAATATCCAATAGAAGATATCCTTTCATCGGAGTAAACATTTGATGACTGGTTTTTTCTTTTACAATTTCTTCCTAATAGATCGAATCCTGGATAAAGAATTTTGTCAATTGTGTAAAGAGAGCTCGGTTTGTGGCAATTAACGTTTACCTCCTATTTATATATATACATGGAAGTTGGAACTTGTAACGTAACACAATTTGAAATTAGGGTGGTGGGATACTCTGCGCATTCTTGAAAAATAAAAAATAGGTAAAAAAACTTTTTAAGTTAAACGGTTTTATGTTAAACATACATTGCAATGTTTAAGATAAATGTACTAAAAACCAAAAAATAATAAAATAGAAAACCGTGGGGCACGTCAATTGTCTACAAATTATCGACTTAATTATTATTATTATGATTTTAATCAACGATTGTAGACAATTGACGTGCCCCACGGTTTTCTATTTTATTATTTTTTGGTTTTTAGTACATTTATCTTAAACATTGCAATGTATGTTTAACATAAAACCGTTTAACTGTTTAAAGGGGCCGCCATCTTGGATTTTAATTTTATATAGTATATTGTATTATACTGGTTGAGCACTTTCATTTGATACCCATATTGATGGGATCGATAAAACCTACGTTATCCGCCATTTTGTAGCGGCCGCCATCTTGTATTTAATTTTTTTATAGTATATTGTATTCTGCTTGTTGAGCCCTTTCATTTGATACCCATATTGATGGGATTGATAAAACCTACGTTATCCGCCATTTTGTAGCGGCCGCCATCTTGGATTTCAATTTTTTATAGTATATTGTATTCTGCTTGTTGAGCCCTTTCATTTGATACCCATATTGATGGGATTAATAAAACATAAATAAATTATCCGCCATTTTGTAGCGGCCGCCATCTTGGATTTCAATTTTTTATAGTATATTGTATTCTACTTGTTGAGCCCTTTCATTTGATACCCATATTGATGGGATTAATAAAACATAAATTATCCGCCATTTTGTAGCGGCGGCCATCTTGAATTTATAATGATAATGAATAAACATAATTGTATTGTCACCAAAATCCAATGTGTATACAAAATTTCAGATTAATCGGTTGACTGGAAGTGGGTGAAATTTGAATTACTAAATTTGATCCAAGAATAAATAATAAAACAAACTGGGTGAGCTAAATAAAACCGTTTAAAAACAATCGTATATGTAGGGGTTGTGTCGGTCTGTTTTTGTGTAATCTGATTATTACAATAACCCGCTACGTAATTAATAATCTCAACGAACCACCTTAACAACACTACATAAAGAATCGTCCACAAATCGTACACAATCCTCAGGCCTATTCCGAAAAAGGCAATATAACTCACTTCCCGCCGGGACATCCCTGGGTGGTACCGACAGCAAAACAAAAGGCACCAGCGCCAACATAAAGTTGTCGCGATCGGCGCCACTTTCAACACGAAGATCATATAAATCATGCTCGTATTGGTATTCAGCATGAATGTGGAATTGTATTCGCATGTGTTACTTATATGGAAATTTTTGCTGTGTATAGATTTGAAGTTCTTTTGTGACTGGCTGTTGTGAAAATAGAGGTTTAGTTGGGTATTGTAAACCCGCGTTTAAGATATTATGTTCTATATTACGTATGTGTCTCATACTTCATTTAAAAATTAAACCCAAAATAAGTTGTGTTCCAAAACGTATTAATAAAATTAATCTTGTTTCTGTCACATGTGACTGTACTTTTAGGTGCTCCTCTGCCTAACCCTTCGGGGATTACAGGCGTGATGTTATGTTGTTTCTGTCAACCGTTTGAGGATGGTAAAGACAGAAGAAAGTTTAAAAATATATGATTACAAGTATTTACAGAACTTGTCAAACATGACAAAAAGATGGGCAACCTATTATCATTTCTTCATTTTACACGACATCAACTTATGCATGGTGCATACTGACTTGTCGCAAACCAGTATCACAACTTTTTATGTAAATGTCCGATTAAATATTATTTAGCCAATACATTATCGTAGTTCTAATTCTATATTGATAGGTAGACAAGTAGCTTACAACCGTGAAACGATTAACTACAGCCAGCAAGTTTCGTGGCTGGGCCCTCCCCTGGGTGCATTCCATTTTCTTATTATAAAAGGGTATTCCCAAAACCTTTTCCGATGACCCAGACATAATTAAGTAGATGTAAGTACTTATATAAAACCAGCCTGTAGTGGAAGAACATAGAACACCCGAATTGTTATGCCCAAGTGTACCATACCATAGTACCTATGGGCATCAGCCTGCCTTTTGTTGGAATATAAATAATAATAATAATAATTTATTCAGGTTCACAAGAAAATTGTAGTACATGAGGAATTTACAAAGTATGCAATAATAATAATAATTATACATGTTTAGGTACAACCAACAGCTGAGTGAATCACTGCTCTCCTAGCTAGATTACTGAGTAATCTGTATTTAGAAGATACAGTTTCGACTCCCTATTTGAGTATCACAATAATCATGTATTTAGCGCGAAAAACAAAACCAAAAATGAAAATCTTAAAACTAAAATTAAATAAAACAAATTAGAACAATTAGAGGAGTGCTGGTGTGGTGAGTCGAGTGAGTGTGTGTATGCTTGTGTGTGTGTGTGTTGTGTGTGTGCAGTGAATGTGTGTACATTTGAATAATAGGGAATAGGGTTACTTTCATGTTAGTGTCACTAAGTACTTTTCAGTCTCGTCGTAGGTAATATTCAAGAAGAATTCACGGAGGGCAACTTTGCATTTGCTGTATGGTAAATTATAGATGTACAAAGACGCGTTAATTTTATTGTACAAGCAAGGCCCAAGATAATAGAAAAATCTTTTTGTGTATTTAAACCGAGTTTGTGGAACAGTACAAATCATATCTTTCCGTCGTTTGGTAATATTAATAAGAGGGGTTTTTAAATGTTGGAGAAGAATAGTTTGCAGAATGAAGTGTTGCCTTACGTTGAGGACCCCACAATTTTTATAAAGTTCTACTGTCGGAAACAGAATAGGTCGAAATGTTGCAACCTTCAGTATAGCCCTGTGGGCCACTTCCAACGGTTTAAGGGCGGTTTTTGTGGCACCACCCCAGCAGCTGATACAATAGGTGATTATTGATTGGCATAAGGCATAGTATACATTGCGAATAACAGACTGCTTGGCGACGTGTCGAAGGGTTTTAAAAATATATATAAGTTTTCTGACCCTGCCTGTTACCAAATCAATATGGATTTTATAATTCAGGTATCGATCTAACGTTATACCCAGGTACCTAATACTATCGACAGTGGTAATGGATGAACATTGACATGAGTGTAAAAGAGTATTGTTACATGAGTGAGCCTTTATAGTGATAGGAATGTCAGGTTGTGAGGTCGCTGAGACAGAGAACGTCATCAATTTCGTCTTAGATGTGTTAAGCGTTAGAGCGTGGGATCGAAGCCAGGTAAAGGCAGAATCAAAACCAAATTGCGCAATAATCTGAAGTTCCGACCATGAGTTAGCAAAAAAGGTAAGAGCTGTATCATCAGCAAAAGACACAATTTTTGCATTTGTAATATTGAGATTGCAAAGGTCATTTAAAAAGACGAGAAAAAGCGTAGGACCGAGTATACTACCCTGCGGCACACCGTAACAAATCGGGAGCTCGTCACTAAAGTGGTCACCAATTTTCACCATTTGTAATCTGCCTGTAAGATAGCTTCTAAAAAGTCCAAGCTGTTGACCTCTGACGCCTGCTCTCTCAAGTTTAAGTAAAAGGGTAGAAATTGGAACGGTGTCGAAGGCCTTAGCGAGATCGAGAAATACCGTAAGCACCTTCTTGCGACTGTTTATTTTCTCTACTATGAAGTTTGTTAGTTCGTGAACTGCATCACAGGTTGACTTTTTTTTCCGGAAACCAAATTGCTGAGAAGAAAATAAATTACTATTTTCGAAAAAATCTACTAACCGCTTATTGATTAGGCGCTCAAGAACCTTTGAGAGAGCAGGTAGTACCGCTATGGGGCGATAGTTATTGAAAGAGTTTTCGTCGCCACCCTTAAAGAGAGGATGTATAATAGCTATTTTTAAAGATGACGGAAAGATAGCAGTCTCAAAACAAAGGTTAAATATGTAATTTAAAACTGGTGCCAGAATATTAGAATATCTTTTAAGGACCACAGGAGAGATACCATCCCACCCAGTGGCTGCAGAGGATCTTAGGGACTCAATTACAGATTGAACTTCATCAATATCCGTGTGGAGCAATACAAATGATGACGAAGAAGAGTTAGTATCAGAGCAAGGTAAAGACGGTGATATGTGGTCGTTGATAATATTGTCAGCAAGTTTTTTACCCATGTCAGCAAAGAACTGGTTAAGATCATTGCAAGACTGAGAAGGAGTGCCAGAGTGTGAAAGTAGTTGTGTAGATGCATATTGTTGTTTTTGTGTGTTTGTGATTCTTTTTATAGTTTTCCAAAGTACCTTTGAGTTAATTCCAGCTTTATCAAGCTCCTGGGTGTCGAATTGTCTTTTGACTTTTTTTAATATTTTAGTGCAGAAGTTTCTGTAACGTTTATAGGACATTTCAAGCGTGACATTATTAGGCGAATGTTTTAGTCTTTTGTGGAGCAAGTCTCTGTGTCTCATACACCGCAACAAACCTGGAGTGATCCAAGGTTTGAGGATCTTCTTGTTAGTTGGTATCTTTTTGGTGGAAGAGTTTTCCGAAATTGCATTAGTTAAGAGACTAACCAAAGCATCAGTAGCAACATTGGAGTCCGACATAGAGAAGATGGGTGTAAAGTCTAGTGCCACCATAGTTTTATCCATGGCGTCAAAGTCAATTTTGGTGATGGATCTAACAATGTTGCCATGTGTTTTTTTATCTGAAATGCACAACAAGGAAGAACAGTGATCAGTAAGGGCCAGTTTCACCGGTTACGGATAAAGTGTCAGATAGTTATCTGACAGTTATCTGACAGATAATGCTATCAAAAGTTGTAGTTTATCTGGCAGATAAGTTCCGGATAGGCTATCAGGGACTTATCAGCAAGTGGTGAAACCGGCCCTAAGAGTCGTATCAAAGACTAGTGAGACAGACGGCCTCGTGGTTTTTAATAATAAGTGGTCTAGGCAGTTGTTTCCTCTGGTCGGAAGAGTATGGGTAGGAAGAAATCCGTGAAATGCAAGAGTGTTGAGGTAGTCATGGGAACGAGCGTCAAGTGACATCGGTTTTATATCAATATTAATGTCACCAGTTATAGCTACAGTAGTGACATTGGAAAAAGTGGAAAGTAAATCATTAAGAGAGGATAGAAAATTATCAATGTTGCTTATCGACGGCGATCGGTAAATGCATAGAATAGCAATGTGAGACCCTATCCTGATCGATAACCCGGTGGCGGAACTACCAAAGCAAAGTTCCTCACAGGTGACAGTAAGGCTGGACCTGACATAGACCACAACACCATCACTTTGATTTAAGTTCTTGACAGTGCTGTACTTATTGAAGTTTTCAATGTCAGGAATGTGGTGATTGCTCGAACATAATAACCAGCACTCCGTCAAGACCAAAATATCGCAATCCACTGAGAGGCGTTGTATTAGAGTTTGTAGACTAAGAAAATTACAATTGATCGATCTAATGTTCTGCGTAAGGATTTTTAGGTAATGCTTTGGATGTTTAATAAACATTTTAGCCTGCTCTGGGGTGCAAGTGTGTAAATCCGATACAGAAAAATTGTCAACATTGTCCATAAGGGTTGTGTTGTCAAGCATTTTTAAAAGTAAAGAAAAGGGTCATAGGTTGCCTATAAAAACTGGAAAACATATTTGAAAAAGCCACGTAAGAACCATGATGTATGAAATGTGAGCGTGTAGTGAAGTGTAAAAACTGAAGTGTAAAATGAGTGTTGTGTGGGAATGTATTTTGTGAGCACCAAGAGTTAACATTTTCAATAAATAAGTGAAACAGACCAAAGCTACTAGTTTTAAAAAGTAACGGAAAACGTAAAAATATCTTAAAAAAAAAAATAATTAGTCATGCATTATTAACGGATTGTGACATTTGCAATAGTTGTTGTTCATTTTTTATTAATATGTACTGACCATCGACGGTTTTCTTTAACATGACACGTCCATTTGATGTCCAACAAAAAGCAAATCCATTCAATTTGGCGAAGTTTCTGGCTGCATAAAATAGTTTTTTAGTAAGCGGTGTAAGCTGCTCAGCAATATATATAGGTGCCTTAGGTCCATCCAAGCCCAAGTGAGTCGAATTGATTTTATCCGTAGAGTGGTTGGTATTAAACTGTTTGGCAGCTAGCAGAAAGTTACTTTTATGTAATGTGTTTATAAATTCAATGGTGATGTTGGAAGTTTTGCTATCCTTTTTTGACGGCAGTCTTGAAACGTCCCGGATGTCTGAGAGTTGAACATTGACTTCCAACTGTTTAGATAGACGTTGAACTAAGGTGTATAGAGTGCTTTTAGTTTCTTTCTGACCCTTAGGAACATTACGAACCTCGATGCAGGTCTTAATACAGCTGCGATCTATGTTATCCAGTCTTTCTTCCAATGTAACTAGCTTCATGGCCATAGTATTTCGTTCAGTTTCTAAGTTAGCAATTTTTCTTTCCAATGATATTAATTGATCTGATATGGCTGTCATCGATTTCTCAATTTCTTGATTTGTAGCCTCAATATTAGTGTAATGGGATTTAATTTCCATTATATGTTCCTCAAATTTGTCCATGCGTGTATTCTGCGAACTAATTAATTCGTTTATCAAATCCTTGAGATCAGATTTGATGTCGTTCTTCAGACCCAGAAATTTGTCCTCAAAGCGATCCATGTAGCTACCATCTTTCATAGGCCGAAAGCGCTTATTTCCCCTCTGACTGATGTATTCGGGACTTAAGTTCACAGATAGCCCATCTTCTTCGCATAGTTTTTGGACATCAGACTCGGAACGAGAAGGTGTGGTTTGAAGAGAAGTAGATTTAGGCGGCGTTTTATACATCTTAGTTTTTAATATAAAAAATGTATTTCTTGATGAATACAATCAAAATATCTGATGATTTCCTTGTGGTTTAATCACACTTCGGTTAAAAAAGTGTTTTTTAAAATAAAAAAAGTGCAAAAAGTTTGTCTCGTCGCTGTATTTGAACCTGCGCCCAAACAGTTCAGCCGTTTTGTAGCCAACCGCTAACACCGCTACGCCAATTGAACACTGTAGTACGTGCTCAAAAATGGTGTATGCTTGCTAAGAAGCTTAAAAAAGTTCAAGTGCGAATGACCGTTAATGACTCAGTTCTTTGTTTATGTAGGTCACTCACTTTGCACACGCGCACTGTTTTCGGAAAGTTTTAAACTGTTTTTTGTTAATAACTCGAGTAATAGTTCACGTATTGATATAGTTTATGCACTGTTTTGTAAGTATTGTAGTTTGTCACTGAACTATATGACTTTTGTAATGATATTTGCACTTTTTACTATAATTTTAGAATAAAATATCCGGAGGACGCAATAACATGACCGCTCGCGCCAACGTTAGGAGGGGAAGTGGTGATATGGTGGGCAGGTGATGATTGTGTCGTCTTTCGTCGTCGTTACGGCTTTCAGTCCAACCGGCTACAGCTGAAATCCTGTATTTTACATGTAGCGTCTGCCTATCTGTCCTCGACAACCTAGGTAGACTGGGTACCTAATACTGGTTGACAGACTTTCGAGACACTACTTAGCGTGCTTCCTCTCCCTCCATCAACATTCATATCCATCACTATTTTTGTCACATGCGTTTCACCCCTCTTAATTACTTGTCCATAGTCGACAAACGACTTTGTTTCAATTTTTCTGTACTTTCAAACTTCCTTATTTTATTCAAGGAAGTTATTAATCCATGTCATCGAGCGGTTGCCATTGAGGTATACAATCATTCTGAAAAAACATTCAAATAAACTCTGAAGTCTAAATATAAATAGGAAACCATCCATCATTATCTAGTGAAGCTATAAAACAGTGCTTAACTTGTAGGAACTGACAAGTGCTGCGGCAAAACTTTCCTACGTGGTCATACTGCTGATCAGCCAGCAACTAAACTGTAAGCTTGTGCTTTTAACTTTGTAAAGTTGTTCAGAAAAAAGATACTGCAGCACAAAACTGGAACAAAACTTGAGATACATAGAATGAAGGAAAGTGAATATTAGAACATTTTACGATAGAAAACCTTTTAACAAATGGCATCTCTTGCTAATAAGTTCTCTTCAGGAATCAAACTTATTATGTTTTCTTTTAAACATATTAAATTAGGTATGTATGCATGTCCTGGAAGGAACTGAAAATTCAAAGACATCACCAGTTCTTATGGTGGATTATAGTAGTGGGCATATATTCTGATTAGGCATAAGCATAAACAGAGTTTACTTACTAATTTGCAACACAGAAAGTGACATCACAAAGGAAGAACTAGCAGCAAAATTCTGAATCACGCTATTACAGTTATACGCGCCTTAGAGCATAATAAGTAGGTACCTATAGAAAAAAAAGACAATACGAGTAGGACAGTACTTAACCCACCAGAAAAAATATGCGTGTGGTCGGAGGATCCAACTCCATCTTTTTCTTTGGGGGATGCATATTGAAGAATATTACACTCATTATTCAAACCCCTATATTACCTACATACCAAGTAAGCTCTTTATGCATCCTCAGTTCCTAACACCGCGACACTCTACACTTAAGTGAAGTTTAATACGTGTCTACACTGACTGATCGGTTGCCACTGAGGACTAAGGCTGCGGTTTATGTGCATGCTCCCAACTTGAGACCGACTTGCGAGAGTTTGGCTCAATGCAATGTAGACTTTGATTTGAAACTAATGTTACTTTAGTGAGGAGTATTTTTACGTGATCAGAGTTTGGTTAATGGGAAAAGTGAGTATGGACAAAATGCACCTGTGCGTCGAAATACTAGTGGGAAACTGTGATACCAATTTCCTATTGAAAACGGTAGTATTGTGTAAATTTTTGATAGTCATTACGAAAATCAGATAGGTAGTCGCTCCGTGTAAATTACTGGTACTAAACTGCATCCGATAAGACTAACATTATGTAGTTGGGGAAAGGCTAGGCAAATGATGACCCGATTCCGCATCGGAAAGCGTGGTCACTTTTCTTAGTATTTTTATTTCTTATTATTTTACTGAACAGCCTCTAGTCAGTCAGCCAGTCTATTCGTAGATATTCTATCTACTCAATCAAAGACAACAACGTGTGGCCACTTCTGTTAATTAATAACTAATATCTATGGGCAGGCGGCCGATGTGTGCACAATATACAATATTGACTCGGACCCACTGATCCGTTTTGTACGAGACCCGAATATTAGCCAGATTGGTAGAGGAAGACAAAGACAATTATATACTGGTGTGTTTTTTTGTTCTTATGTTGGCGTGGATTATGTGTAACATGAACTAGCATCATAAAGAAGCGTATAACGGTCCTAGTGTTGGGTTATCCCACAGGAATTTCTCTGTAGCAGCTCTGTATTGATGGTGATACTGATAGGACTCACCCCTACTACTACATCATCATCATCATCATTATCTGTCCCTTATCCCAATTCATTTGGGGTCGGCGCAGCATGTCTTCTTCTTCCATACCTCTCTGTTTCTCACAGTCCACCCATCGTTTCTTTGGTGAACAATTACTTAAGACTTAAACTTCTGCCAGAATCTTTGGGGATTGCAGGCGTGATGTAAGTTAAATGCTTTCAAAACTTTGAACAACGTCTTACAATGACAATAAATTATGATTCGTGGCCAGCAGTTACCACTTCTGGGTAATTTCTGCTGCTTTTAGCGATGACCCCTGCCCCCTGCCCCCTGTTTGTGCGTTGTCGTGACCGTGAGCCCTCCTAACCTATCAAAATTGAATCAGTATCACAGTATCAGTAGGTATTAGTATCTCAGTAAATCACCAAACAAATCCCAATTTAAAGACACCCAACTTATCGGCACCACAGCAGCTGGTCCGTTAGTTGGCGCGACACATATGGCACAATAAACTACACTATTGACACAATAAGTGCGTGTGATCCAGTCGCGTCGGGATGTTCGCAACCTGAATATTACATGCCGCGAGAGGGTTACCCGAGTGTCCATGGAGTCACGCGGCACGAGAATAACATCTCATAAGTATCACGAAGTGGTTTTTACAGAACGGTGTAGTATAATTATTATAGTCTATACGGAGTGACAATTGAAAAGCCTAGATGTTCACCATATTGAACGTTCTGAGTAGAGTAAATTACAAAGTAAATTCTAATTTTATAGTCCAAAGATACCCTGCTCTTATCAAATAACATTGCTTAGGAACCGCATTGCTTAGGAGTAGCTGTAAGAACTGGTCCGGCCAGGCTATTGTGGATGGAGCAACGTAAAACTACACACCGCGAAGTTGAGCACCGGTGAACATCTCTCGTCTACATTTGACAACTGAGCCAGAGGACTTTGAAGAGTATACGTGCGCCAAAGATTGAACACAGCAAGAGTACGACTGACAATCTGACTCCGGACCACAAACCAGTTAATACTAACTGAAGTAATTTAATGGTTATAAAATACAATTAAATCAGCAATCTATCTATATATCTATATAAATAAAAAGAGAAGTCCTGACTGACTGACTGACTGACTGACTCATCAACGCCCAGCCCAAACCCTTGGACCTAGAAAGCTGAAATTTTGCACAGAGGTTCCCTTTATAATGTAGACAAGGAATAAGGAAGGATTTTTCGAAATTCAACCCCTAAGGGATTTAAATAGGGGATGAAAGTTTGTATGGAAAATCGTCATTTTCACGCGGGCGAAGCCGCTGGCAAAAGCTAGTTATAAAATAAAACAGTGGAAACAAATCCAAATCCCGTATAACACAAGAAGAATCCCAAACGAGCCCTTAATAACACCTCCATGATATCGCATCTGAGTTCCTTCAGTGTGTTGCTTACTTTATTTCAGATTTTCCAACCACAACACGTACTATCAACCTTACACACCCCACTATAAGAGTTGTTTTAGAGTGGCTAATGGCAGGGCAGGGGCAGTTAGAGTCGGAATTGAATTTCCCAATGTGTTATGATAACATAACGATGGTAAAATGAGTTTCTTGCGTGGAAATAGTTATAGGAATGTTCCGGAGCGAATTTTTATTAGTTATTCTGGGGTTGTTTAGTTAAATATGTAGTGAGTGGGTGTTTTAATTAAATTGAGGGATGGAAAGGACTGAATTGGTTGAAAAGGATTGTTTTTGTAGAAATTGTTAATTAACAATTTAACGTTACAACGACGTTGTCTAAATAGATAGATAGATGGAATATACAGTCAGTAGCACCAATATTGATTATTTATTATATTAATATTGATTGGCCTGTTGGTCTAGTGGTTAGTGACCCTAACTGCTATGCCGGAGGTCGTGGGTTCGATTCCCACCCAGGACAAATGTTTGTGTGATGAGCACGATCATTTGTTCTGTGTCTGGGTGTAATTTATCAATAATTTGTATGTATTTAGAAATATATAAGTATGTTTATCAGTTGTCTAGTACCCATAACACAAGCTCTGCTTAGCTTGGGACTAGATGGCGTTGTGTGATAGTTGTGGAATATTATTATTATTATAATATAATAACCCTTGGTAAGGCTGGATATCAGATTTGCTGGACACTAACTAGGTACCTGTTACGACTGTCAAAAATCTACAAATGGCTGTAGGGTCGGGACCAACACTCTGGTACATTATCATTATGTTTTAATTCTGCAATATCAGGTTTGTAAACAAACCCCAGCTACCTACAAATTAATTCCCATCATGCACATGCAGGGGCACTGCAAGACGTATGACGTGTCACCGGTGGCTCCATAGTTGCCAACTTAACAACTAAGCTGCAAGTGGCAATATATGAGGCATCGGACCAACTTAGAGCGGGTTTAATTATAGCTTGCGAACTTCATTACAGGTGGATGGAATGTGGCGGGTTGGATGATGAGGTTATTAACACTGGGGCGACAAACACTACCTATTGTATCTACGCATTCGTTTTTGTTATCCTTAAGTTTTACTGGTAAGTTTTTAACCGACTCCCAAAAAGGAAGAGGTTCTCTTATTATGAACATACGATTTTTCAGTCAATCGGTTTTCAGAGTTCTAGAATGGTGACCACGAACCGGTGCCGTTACTTTGGAAGGCCTCCCACTAGGTGAACTGATGACCTGGTGAAGGTGTCGGGGATCCGCTGGAAACGAGACGCACGGGACCGGTCAGAGTGGGCGCCACTTGGGAGACGTCTTTCGACCGAAACGATTCGTGGTGCGAAACGACGAAACACCCGTTTTACCATTGACGGTTTTGCGAATAAAACAATGAGTTTTTTTTTAATATTTGGCGACTGATGATGTATGACATACTGGGGTTCTAGAATGGCCACGTTAGCAGATCATAATAGGATCATAAAATGAATTGCGTTAAAGTTCGCTCGCTAATTTATTTTCTTTTCTAAAAGTTCACAAGTAGTTAGATCCCTTTTCGACTCATTTAATGTCTTTATTATACTAAAACAATCCACTTAATTAAAATTCAAACAACAAAGACCCTATCCCATATTTCAATCTAAAACTCTATAGCCTATTCACAAGGCTATAATTTAAGACCTAGAAATAAAACTCGCTATGATTTATAGCTAGGTATAGATAGAATCAGCAATTTGTTTCAACTTGAAGTAAAAAACGCGGTAAACGTCGGCAACACTGATGTTGTGAATAGCCAAGAGCTGAAAATAAAATAAAAATTGTTTTGTGCCAAGGAAGGTTTTGTTACTGAGGTTCCGTAGATTCTATAAAGAATAAAGTTTGTTGTAGTAACATATTAATAACATATCATCACGCCTGTAATTTCCGAAGGTGAGGGGTTATATAAATATCGTCCCCGTAGAGGGAAAACTAAATAACTCCGATTTTGTAGTTCTGAGATAAACGCGATTTAGTGTTTTTTTCTCAGTTAATGTACATTTGTTATAAAATGTGAGACAATTTTGTTGTCGGTAATTTTATATTTGGTGGACCTGATTACGTTTTACACTATAATTTAACAAACTGAACTCGGTCTTTAACTATAATTTAATAAAAAATAAAAATCAAGTTGTTTAATTTTCCCACAACTGTTATTTATAACGTAACTATAGTTAGTTACGTATTTCGGCTACTTATTTAGTTTTCCTGCAACCTAAATACATTTGTTAGAGTAAAATTTTGTGAAATAAATGCAGTTATTGAATTTATCAAAATCGAAATATTTTAAAATGTAAAATTTTGTGGCTTTGTACGTTATTATTACTTTGATATTTTTAACTATAATTGGTCTCATATAAAATAAAAGCTGTATTATGATATTAATAAAGTTATATTAAGGAAGAAAAAGAAAAATAGAATAAAATTTAGAAAAAGTGTAGTGAAATCAGATGCTTATCTTATCACAAACTTAAAAAATTTAACAAAATTACACCAATTACAACAAGTGGAAACAATTAATTAACTTAAAACATTCTTCAAAACAAAACAGAAAATAATTTGAACCTAAAAAATAACATGGCTCTAAAATCGGAGACCTAAAAATAACGTCTTCTGCCCTTGGGGAGAGCGCAAGGGAGTGTCAGACTTCTACTGACGGAAAACCGCCCATGTTCCTTCTTAGCCCTTTAAGTCGAGGCCGTGGTTTTTCTTGTGAACAAACCGCAGGTCCGACGGGCAACCAGCATGCCTGAGAGATATTTCTCGACGGCATGTTAAGCCAGAGACCTATGGGCGGCATAAAAACCCTGACACTAAGTAAGGCACTAACCACACCATAACACATTAATTCAAACACAGCGTACGTAATCCCTTTTAAGTTAGAGTGAACAGGCTCCTTCTGGGTAAGCTCGCTCCATCGTAGACTTTGTCTCTGTCATCTCCGACCAAGATTAGAGTCAAGAGCAAACCCAAACAAACAAATAAAAAAAGTAAAACTTAAAATTAAATAACTTATTAACAAAACATGCCCACAACACCAGGGAGGCAAACATGGTGGGGAGTTGAGTTGGAACGCAAGCGCAGGAAGGTAAGGTCAGCCCTAAACAGAGCCATGAACACCTGTGCTGACGAGGATTGGGACGTCTATAGGGCGGCCAAATCCAGCTACAAATCATCAGCATCTGGCATAGAAGCTCTACTGGCTGAGAGAAATGCTGCGGGAAAATATTATAGAATCCTGCCAACAAGCAAACAGGGTAGGTAAGGAAAATAATATATTAGCACAGTAGAACTCCGAAAACCTGACAACACGCTTACCACTACTTCAGAAGAGGCGATCCACGTCCTTATTGAAACTCACTTCCCAGGTTGCGTTTTCACACCCACAATTGACTGGACTGAGGTAAACCAAACTCCAACAGGAAACGACTGGAAATATGCTCACATGACGATCGCACTGGAGAAAGTCCAGTGGCCGATCGGGTGTTTCCATCCTTTCAAGGCGTCCGGTCCGGACGGGGTGTTCCCTGCACTACTGCAATGGGGTGGGCTCTCCGATGCCGAAAGACTGGTGCCCATATTGCGGGCGTGCCTGGCCTTTCGGTACATTCCGAAAGGAATGGAGGAAATATGATTTATCCCTAAGCCAGGTAAGAGTGACTAAACTAACACCAAATCCTACCGGCCGATCCTTTCTCCTGAAAACCATGGAAAAGATATGCGAAAGAGAGCTGAGGGATGGCGTTTTAAAAGCAATACCTCTTCACGCAAATCAACACGCATACAGCGCGGGTAAGTCCACTGAACCCGCTCTTCATCTAGTGTTTGGCCGGATAGAAGAAACTATACATCAGAAGGACAATTGTCTGAATACTTTCATAGATTTCGAAGGAGTCTTCGACAAAACAACTTCTCCAGCATCAGCGCCGCTCTCTCCCGACACGGGGTGGAACAGGTACTGATAGAATGGATTACCAATATGCTTAGCAAACGAGTCGTCCGCTTTGGTGCAGAGCAACAGTCAGCAGTGATAGCAAGGGGCTGTCCCCTAGGAGGAGTGCTGTCGCCCCTCCTCTGGAATCTTCTGATTAATGACCTCATCACGAAGCTCAATGCTAACCACTTTTACACTATTGAGTACGCAGATGATCTCGCCATCCTCATCTCGGGAAAGGTGACAGGGACGATCTGCAACCTCACACAGCAGGCGTTACGCATACTTGAGCGATAATGTGCTGAGTTCGACCTCTCAGTGAACCCACAAAATCTGAACTAGTCATGTTTACCCAAAAACGAATGCTAGGCCCTGATCGCCTTCCTAAGCTATTCGATACCAAGCTCCAGGTAACCAACGAGGTCAATTACCTGGGAGTTATCCGGGACAGTAATTTAAATTGGTAAAGTCATCTTGACAAGCTAAACAGGGCCTGCATCACCTTTTGGCAGTGCTGGAGGATGATTATACTTTGGCTTTACTGTGCGGTAATCCGACCCATGATCACCTACGGGGCAGTGGTCTGGTGGACCACACTAAATTAATCAGAGCCATAAGCAAGCTGCAACGTATGCCAAGGCTCGCCTGCATGGCAATCACAGGCTGCATGAGGACAACTTCGACCGCAGCTCTCGAAGCCATACCTACTGGGGATTCCGCCGCTCCACCTGTTCATTCAGCAGGAAGTAACGACGATGGCGCGGGCGGTGCGCCTCAATACGCTACAACTTTGGAGTAAGAAGTCCACGCAGCATACTGCGGCACTAGAGGGAATCCAAAGTGAGTCCTGGTGAAAGCTGTTAACGATCGAGTATCCAAACAGTACGTATTCGATAAGAAATACAAAATCCAACTGCATGAGGACTGCGAGGGACTTATCCCTGCAGAATTGAAAATTACACTATTACTACAGAAAATTACTCAATAATTGATTTCAACGTAGGTACCCTACGTAGTTTCACTATTAAAAAATGTTTAACGAAAAAACCTAACAAAAAACAATTTGTGTGACAAGCTAAAACTAACCTTAATTCTTCAACTTAAGAGTCAAAATTCAAATAAAAGCAGAAGAGTAATCAACTTATCCCACAACTCAAAATGCTTAATATTCAAACTCGCAGGTAGGAAAAAAAAAAAAAATATCAGTAATTTCATAGATAGGTACTTACAATATTACGTGCCAAATTCTCTTAAAAAATTAATGATAACTTTCCTCAGGTGCATTTTGTTTTATGGCAATTATAAACAACTTAATTTATTTAATTTTATTTGCCTAGCATCTTATAATTAATCATTATCTAGTTGTAGAAGAAATAGATAACATCAAGTATTTATAAATTAGGTGCGTTATATCAGAATTCTGAATAGCAGAATTAAATAATTAGAGTTATTTAGTTTTCCTACAACTTAGTTAGTTTTTGTGAAAGAATTTTTAAGTTGAGGAAAAATTCAACAACTCATGTTATTTAATTTATTTGACATTCAACTTATCATTGACCATAGTTATTGATTTATTTACTGAGTTATTTATTTTTCCTTAAAAAAAAAAATGTTTGTTTGAAGATATTTATTATTCCATCTGTCCGACATAAATGGCTATATTTTTGGAACGAAATAAGATACGAAAATGCCTGTAAGGCTCAAATATGCGGCATGTTTTAGGTGTTTTGAAAATAGGAAAAAGTCAATATCGCCAAAATCGGAGTTATTTAATTTTCCCTCTACGGGGACGATATATTATATGTATGTTAGTCTGTAAGGTATTTATCTATGGGCTAAAGTAGCCTGAAATAAATATATGTTATGTTATGAATCCAGCTGGGCTGGGCAGCTTTTGGGAAGCTTCGTCGGGTCTTCTCGTCACGCATTCCACAGAGCCTAAAGACTAAGGTCTTCAACCAGTGCGTCCTGCCTGTTATGACATACGGAGCTGAAACGTGGACACTGACGATACGGTTGGTCCATAAATTTAAAGTCGCTCAGCGAGCTATGGAGCTAGCTATGCTAGGGGTCTCTCTCAGGGATCGCATCCGGAATGAGGTGATCCGACAGAGGACCAGAGTTGTCGACATAGCTCACAGAATAAGTAAGCTGAAGTGGCAGTGGGCCGGCCATATTAGTCGCAGAACCGATGACCGTTGGAGTAGACGTATTCTGTCAATAGAAAATAGCGAGTTAAAACAGACCATTGATACTATAAATAACAAATATCAACTAGTGAAGAACGCAACAAGAAGGCTAACCAGCGAAACTGGAACTCCGAAAAAGAATGTGAGATTGTCTACTCCCTACAAAGAACAGCATTCTACAATTCAATTGGACCTAACGCAAAATACTGTACAAGGAGGCCACAAACAAGGATCTACGTCTTATAATAGAGTAAAAACTAGATTGACGTTAGATACAGAAACTACTGGAAATCATCAGAAAAATGATAACAACTCTTCTCAAATCCAAGCCAAGAAGAATAAATTGTGTTTAGTAAGCAGTAATAAGACTAACAACGTATTATCCATAGCACAGAATGCCTTTCCGAACCATCAGATATGCCACTATATTACAACTAACTGTGGAATAAGTACGCTTGTTAGTAATCTAGACTCAAAACTAACTAATTATACTATGCAAGACTATTGTGTAATTCTTATAGGTAGTGAAGATTTTAATAGAACTAACAACTATTCAGACCTAATTTCTAACATTAGGGAAAACCTTTTAATGTTATCTCACACAAATATAATTTTATGTCTGCCTACGTATAAGTGTAATGACCACTCTAGTATGTTTAACTGGAGAATTGAAATGTTCAATTCCCTATTATATCATGACATGCAAATTTATGACTATGCTGTAATATTTGACTCTAATTTAGACTTATTATATGATTATACCATGTTTTCTAGTAACAGCGGTAGGTTAAACAATTGTGGAATGACAAACATTTTTGACAATTTAAAATATAATATTATGGACTATGGCAATTCAAATAATATAATTCCTGAAACTGAAACGGATCCTAAAATTCAGAATTCCTCAAGGAAATCAGATTTTTTTCGTATATAAAAGTATAAACATCCTTCACCAAAACATAAATGGACTTGCCAGGAAAATGGATTTATTATCTATATCTCTGTCGTCACTAGAAAACGCAAAAAATCCAGTAGATGTCGTATGTCTCACAGAGCATAATATGCTGAATACTGATACCGATTTAATCAATATTCCTAATTTTGTTCAAGGGTCCTTCTTCTCAAGGAATAATCGCCGAGGGGGCTCATGTATCTTAGTACGCAATAATCAGGCGTTTAAACCAATTACAACACTAAAACAATATTGTGTCGAAGGCGTCCTGGAGTGCTCGGGCATCGAACTTCTAAATCATAATATCTTAATTTTTTGTATATACCGACCACCAAGGTCAAAAACAGGTGACATAAACACATTTTTTGACACTTTAAACCAACTACTTGGAAAGTACTGCTACAGTAAAAAGAAAATAATAGTTTGTGGCGACTTTAACATAAATGTATTAAATAAAAACAAAATGACTACAATGTTTATGGAAACACTAGCTTGTCACAACCTACAGTTAGGATTATTTGAGCCAACAAGGACTATTAGTGGAGCATGTATTGATAATTTCTTATTTAACATCCGTGGATGTAAATGTAAAACAATGGAGTTTGCTTTATCTGACCACACGGCACAATTACTAACTTGTCCCGTGAAACTTAGCTGCTCCCTAAAACATTGGTATGTAAAAAGACGAGATTACAGTATAGATAATATTAAAAAATTTAATGATTGTTTAAATTCGACTTCGTTTAATGACGTATTTGAAAATAATGACCCACAGGAAGCTTTTGACATTTTTTATGATTTATTTACTTTATTTTATAATTTATGTTTTCCATATATTCGAATTCGAAGATATTCTCAAATACGACCCCGGTGGATGACTAAAGGAATAAAAAAATGCTGCAAGCGTAAACAACAATTATTATGGAAGTATCGTAAGAATCGAAATATCATAAACAAAACCAATTTAAAAAATTTTGCTAGTAGATTACAACGTGTTATAAAACTGACAAAAAAGTCTCAAAATAATTACTTTATCCATACAGCTCAAAACAAATGTAGGGCTACTTGGAACGTTATTAGTAAAACAATGTGTAATGTGCCAAAAAACGAAATCAATCAAATTAATATAGACGGTAATCATTGTACTGATGATCCTCAGACCATTGCGGATTCCTTTAATAATTTTTTTATAGACCAACTAAAAGGTAACTCAACTGGTACGAACAAAATAGAGACCTTTCCTAATCATTCGGAAACGTTATTCATGTATCCAACTACACCTCAAGAAATACACAAAATAATTTTAAACTTAAAAAATACCAACAGTACTGGATATGACAGTATATCGACTAAAATTCTAAAACAAGTGCCAATTAAAATATCCTGCATTTTAAGTCATGTCATTAATCTGTCGATTCTACATGGATACTTTCCTGATAAACTTAAATTAACAATCATTAAACCTCTATTCAAAAAAGATGATCCCTACAATATGAATTGTTATAGGCCCATAGCACTAGTACCGGTGATCTCTAAGGTCTATGAAAGAGTTATTTATGACAGAATAAATGACTACTTTGAAAATTTCAATTTATTTGCTAAAGAGCAGATAGGTTTTAGGAAAAATAAAACCATTAATATGGCCATCTACGATTTTCTGAATACAGTTATGACTAGCTTAGACAATAAAATTCCGGCGTGTGCATTATATATGGATCTTAGTAAGGCCTTTGATTATGTAGATCACAAAATTCTGTTAAATAAATTATACAGGTATGGCATTCGAGGCACTCCATTGGAGCTGATAGCTTCTTATCTTACCAACAGAAAGCAGTCCACATTAGTTACTCGAGTATGCACCAAAACAAGTACAGAAATCAACTACACTTCAGAATACAGAGAAATCAAACAAGGCGTACCACAAGGAAGTGTTTTGGGCCCTCTGCTATTTATCATTTATATAAATGACCTTCCCAAAGTAACTAATCATCCCTAAGGACCGACCGAAGGTTCGGTTTCGGTTTCGGTTTCGGCCAGTTTCGGCCAAAAAATGTAGTTTCGGCCATAGTTTCGGTTTCGGCCAATAATTGGCCGAACCTTTCGGCCTCGCCGAAACAAGGTAAACGTGAATTGTCGCGCATCATTCAGCTAACTTCGAGTGCCAGTTGAGTTCGCTAGCCGGCGCGATCGTGATGATTTGAGGTTATGTGATTATTCTTGCGCAAAAATTAGGTATTTGTTTTTACTTATGATAAATGATGATGTATTTTTATGGCATTCATTAGGGTCTTGTGCTACAGTGGAAAATAATTAGGTTGTAAGTAGGTGTGTATAAAAAAGAATTCATTAGATATTTTACTTGGTTCTGTTGAGTTATTCCCAAGAACTTATACAATAATGAATTTATGTAGAAATTAATGTAACACTTAAAAATATGTGTGAAGATATCTGTGATGTTTGATTCAAACATTACTATATTTGTTTTTAATTGTTGATGGATTAAATTTTGTACCCGTATTCGAACCGCCATGTAGTTCCGATACACAACTATCGCCGGTGATTTAACTATTACCGTGAATGACCTTCAGTACTATTAGTCATGTCGCATTTTTTCTCTTTAGTGCGCGAGGTGCTTGCCTAGGTTGGTCTGTGTATGGGTGACCTACCGAGTTTCCTCCGTGCCTCGGAAAGCACGTTAAGCTGTTGGTCCCGGCTGCCATATATAGATCTTTGGCAGTCGTTACAGGTAGTCAGTGACCTGAAATTCTGACACTGAATTTCAGGTCACTGACTACACAACCCAGTTACGCAATAGCGTATCTTTTTAATGACAGTGGCTATCATAAGTGTCCATAGATTAACTGTAAATTGATTATGGTTTGGTACATTTTTTTCTTAAAAACTCACCATTTGACAGTTATTTGATAGACATTTTATGTTATCCACTGTCATTATAAGATACGCAATAGCCCTGCAGATAGGCAGTCGCTCCATGTAAAATACTGGTATTCAGCTGCATCCAGTTAGACTGGAAGCCGACCCCAATATAGTTGGGAAAAGGCTAGGCAGATGATGATGAGTACGCGAGGTGCTTAGTTTAGTTGAAAATGTAGTGCTTATTTTTTTAAAGTTTCACAAATATTTTGACCGTATTAATATTTTTTTTACGCACTTAAGATTTGCAGACGACCTTGTCCTCTTTGCTGAAAACTTCGGGGATCTTCAAACAATGCTTCAAGACCTGTACGATGCTTCTTTTAAAGTAGGTCTTAGAATGAACATGGTCAAGACGAAGATTATGACAAACATCAACACCTTTGCAAATCCTTCTGTCAAAGTTGGAAATGAAGAGTTGGAGATGGTTGTCCAGTATGTCTATCTTGGCCATGTTCTTTCATTTGGCGAAGAGCATTAACAAAGGGAGATATCCCGAAGAATACAGCTTGGGTGGGCCGCGTTCAGCAAATTGGACGACATTCTGAAGTCAGCCAAAATTCCACTGTGCCTAAAGTCCCGCCTCTATAACCAGTGTGTTCTGCCTACAATGACTTACGGTGCTGAAACATGGACGCTCACACAGGAGGCTGTGTACAGACTAAGAGTTGCACAGAGAGCCATGGAGCGTTCCATGCTAGGCATAAAACTGGTAGACCGAGTTCCAAACGTCGACATCCGAAGACGCACAAAGGTCACCGATATTGGAAAACGCGTTATGGAACTCAAATGGGGTTGGGCAGGACACCTGGCAAGGCGTAGAGATGGCAGGTGGAGTAAGGCTGTCACCGAATGGCGTCCAAGAACGGGGAAAAGAAATGTAGGTCGCCCGGCGGCGAGATGGGCAGACGATATAGTTGCCATAGAGGGAAAAACCTGGATGAGACTGGCACAAGAACGTGGCGTTTGGCACCAGAAAAGAGAGGCCTATACCCAGCAGTGGGTGAATTCGGGTTGTGGATGATGATGGATGAATATTTTTTTTTTAATTTACATTATTCATTTTACAAATAAAAGCTTTTAATAAAGATCTATCTTTGTTACATGCATACCTACTTTAATTGTTGCATTTTTCATACACGTCATACCTGTCTATATATGCGTAAAAATACAATAGATTTCACATTCTATAAAAAAAATATAAGTTTCGGTTTCGGTTTCGGTTTCGGCCGAAACTGGGACCAAAGCCGAAGGTTCGGTTACGGTTTCGGTTTCGGCTGAAAATCCTGTTTCGGTCGGACACTAATCATCCCACTATACTTTTTGCTGATGATAGTACTGTCGTTTTCACAAGTGACGATAAAAAATCTCTAGAACAAGATATAAACAGAACTCTAAGTGATATTATAAAATGGCTTACTGATAACAATTTAAAAATGAACTTTGACAAAACTAAAATTATGATATTTCGCAATCGTAAAGCCCAATTTACTGACATTAATATAAATTTTAAAGGAAACAAAATAAATGAAATAGCAACTACTAAATTTTTAGGCATGTCAATTGATTATAATTTGAATTGGAAGACACATGTTGATACTTTAATTCAAAAACTAAATAAGCAATCATACGCCCTACATATGCTGGCAAAAACGGTAGAAACTTCTGCTGTACTTGCAGCATACCATGGCTACGTGGGGTCCTTGATAAAGTATGGTACTATATTCTGGGGTAATTCCACCAATAAGGACATTGCATTCAAGGCGCAAAAGCGCTGTATTAGGGGAATGTTTAACATCAACCAGACTGATAGCTGCAGACCATATTTTGTCAAATATAATATATTAACATTGCCGTGTGTCTACATTTATGAGATTGCTAGCTTCGCAAGAACTTACAAACATCTTTTTGACAAGTATAGAAGTAAACGACATGGTGATAAAATTTGTTGCAAATCTAGCAAGACGGCCTTATATACCAAAAGCATTTTCAGTATGGCACCGCGTATATACAATCATTTACCAAAGTCTATACTAGACAGTCCATCCATTGATGAATTTAAAAAGAAATTAAAGAGATTTTTGCTATTCAAATGTTATTATAGTATTCAGGATTATTTAAGAGAGGATGTAAGGACATATTGTACTCAGAAATAATGCTTTGTTGATGTGACATGTAATTATTGCACTGATTAATTATTTATCCATTATTATTATTATTTTTGACATTTATTTACAAATATATCTTGACATTCTCAATATTTTAATACATGATTGTTTTTAATTTTATATTATTTAATTATTCTAGTGACATTGTTATTTGCTAATGTTTGAATATTATTTGCCAAAATTATGTTGTTAATTATAAATTATTGTTGCAATTAATTGTATAATAAATAATAATGTTGTGATAGCTCTGACCAAGCTTTAAATTTGCATGCCTTAAGGCGTAATATGGTTGAACTATTTTAAACTTTAACAACTCTATGTAATTACCCATATTAGCAAATAAATGAATTTGAATTTGAATTTGAATTTGAATTTGAATTCTTGAGTGGAGACCGCGAATCGGCAAGCGTAAGGTGGGACGCCCGCAGGCTCGGTGGAGCGATGATCTTCGCAGAGTGGCTGGTAACAACTGGATGAGAGTTGCCGAAAATCGAGTTGAGTGGCGTAAGATTAAAGAGGCCTATATCCAGCAGTGGATTGCAATAGGCTGATGATGATGATGAAAAGCTGAATACCAAGATTATACACGGGGTAGGTGACTGACGACTATGATGCCTATTAGATTTCTGCCCACATACTTGCCCATGGTGACTAATAGACCGTTGGACATTTTATTCGTAAGGTCGTGCCTTTAGTGTTTTCGAATCAAGTTTTTCAAGTGAGCATCCTCAAAAGAAGCCCAGACTCTGTATACTTGCCCCTGTTGCACGGGATCTCTACACCTCTTACTTGGTTGTTTTAAAATCTTTTAAAAGCCACGGAACCCTAGAAGGAACTGTAAGTGAAACAACAACACAGCTGACCGGAAGCAATTTCCCGTGTTTAACGAGTTCCGTACATTTTTCCTGTGGTTTTTTAAACGGACGATTTAACCCTGCTTTATAATATAGTTATTGTACAGTAACACGCACAATATTGTTGTTTCTGGCCTTTGAGAACTGGTCTGATGGACTTAGATACTGCTTTCCGAGGCACGGAGGAGACTTAGTGTGAAATGAGAGGTCACCCATCTTCAGGTCAACCTAGGCAAGCGCGGCTTAACCTGAAGATTGTCGAGGAGCTGTTATTATCTAGCCACGAGTTCCTTGTTTTTCACACTAAACCAGTAAAGACAAGTTATTCGTTAAAAAAAAATCGGTTGTCTGTAAAGTCGGTTTACTGGCGATAGTTGAACGTGACAACGTCATAAGAAAATACAGCACTTACATTGCTATTAAACAAACAATTAACACGCCGTTGCTATGGAACGACAATTAACACGCCGTTGCTATGGAACGCCTCAGAGCGAGGTAACGCCTCAGAGCGAGGTAACGACGCATGACGTCATCTTTTTTCGTTCGTGCAGCCGGCCATCGAACTAAAAGACGTTATCACGTCAAAAGCTTATTTGAATAGTCCAAATAAACACGATTCAAGCTTAAATTGTGATCTAGCGGTCACGTTCCAACCCCAATTCATAGCAATAATAAGAACAGTAAGGGTTCATCCTTTTATATCCTGATATATTTACAGAGGATTGTCGCGGATTCCCTATAAAAATATTTATTTTACGAGATATCCCAAATTATTGACACAACGGCGACTAGGGGCTTCGGAAAATGGGAATACAAGAATATTGGACTGAAATAATGTTTTGCATTTTTTATCTTTTTCTGAGTGCTTAGTAGGTAGGTAGGTATTCTCTCACGGGATTTATATGACTGTGATATGGAATAATCTTGGTTTGATATTTAATTCATTTTTTTGGATCAGAAGAAAATGGAAGGGGTTGTGTATGAGTGTTATGATTATGGCCTTTTGAAATCCAGTTCTTCTGTGGACAGACTGTGAAAAACATTTGTAGTTATTTAATAAATAACCATTCTGAAGATGTAGGTACCTACGATAGGTAGTTAGGATGTTGATGTGTTTTGTACTCTATTATTAGAGCTCCTAGGCATTGTGGTACCTAATCTAAATGAATTAAAATTGATAAGATACCATTTAGGTACTCAATTATAACCTGTCCGGATTTCTGTCTCGGCCGGTATCTTAACTGTATTTATTTACAGTCTGACCAAACACAATCTCTTCGAAGAGTTTCGTATTTTTCTAAAATGATTTTATTTAAATTCCTCCTATGCACAAAGCTCTTCAATCCTCCCAGACATCTAAATATCTTCGACCATCAGAATACGTATCATTGTTTATAAGTATCAGAAATGAGATCACATCTTTATGGGTAGACGCGGGCGAAGCGAAACAGTGCGATATAAGAACAATAAAATAAATTGGACGCAGCAACGTTGACTCCGAGTGTCCGTATTATAGTGTTATGTTCAGTTGCCATTTAGCCCCGACCTCCCCTAGCGGCGGCCATCTTCTCCTTCATAAAAAGCTAAATTAGCGCCCTTTGATACGGATAAGAAATGTAGAAACGTTGAAAAAGTGTTTTGAGTCTATGCATTTGTAATTTTGTGTTCTTCTTCTTAGCAAGTCGATGGCTAATTTTAATTAAATATATTTGGCCAAAATTCAGAGATTACCTCTTGCCGTGTAGGCAAGCTTTTCAGCTGGATCAGCTGAACCAACGTAGGTACCCAAAAAAGTCTTTCGACTATTATGTATTTTGAATTAGAAAAAAAAAAATGTTTTCCTTTCTAGCGTTTATATACTCGACCATTTTGAGCAAGAAAATAATTTTAGTTATAATCCTTACTCATTCCTCTTATAAAACTAGCTCCTTTTTTAAATAAACAGAAAATCTCATTTCTCTTAACAAAAGTATAATTTTATTCTATCATCACAGCAACAGAATTAAAAACGAGCGAATATTCTTCACCCTCCCATATTTTTCCACTCACGCTATAATTCGCAAAAAACATACACTTGTACCTAGTTAAGGCTCAAAGAGAGACTTTTATTTTCGCTGTAATTGGTGCACAAAGCAAAACCAATCGACTTCGTTCGCGACGCGACGAATTTATTTATGTGTTTTTGATAGAGTGTGCGCACTTGTCGAATTTTCCCCTGTGCACCCTCGATGTTGTTTGAGTTAGGTACGATTTTTTTTTCTATTATTTTGTTTTTTTAGGTAACGAAATCATTCTAAAATGTGCTGTATTTTTTATTTTAGCTAGATTTGTATCCAGTTTTAAGCTTCTTTCTAAAGTTTCGTGTAGCGTGTCGAAAAATGGACTCATTAATTAAAAAGTTGTAAACAAAGTTTTTTCTCGTTAACAATTTTGTAAAACTTAAAAAATCCTGTTGGTGTGTTTGGAAGCCCAACTTCGTACAGGGCAGGATTTAACTTTCACGCACGCCTGAGAAGTTGTGAGTACCTACCTACCTACCTATTCGATTTTTTCTCGGAAAAAATCAGTAGATGAAAAAAAGAGAAAAGACAAAAATATATTGAATGTTGAGTGTTACCTTCATAACACTGACTTGTGAAGCTTTCGTTGGGTTTATAATACTTACCTACTTATCTATACATATAATAAAATGGTAGGAAAGTCAAAACTGTACATTGAATATTTTTTTAAAAGAATACTTGGGGTGTGATCTACAATCGATACCGAAGCCAAAAATCTATACATATAATAAAATGGTAGGAAAGTCAAAACTGTACATTGAATATTTTTTTAAAAGAATACTTGGGGTGTGATCTACAATCGATACCGAAGCCAAAAATATAGTTTTTAGAATTTCTGTCTGTTTGTCTGTTTGTCTGTATGTATGTCCGGGATAAACTCAAAAAGTACTGCATGGATTTACTTCAAATTTGGCACGAATATTACTAAGAAGTCGGGTCAACCTATAGGCTACATAATATCACGCTATCACCTACGGGGAACGAGCAGTGAACCTTTATTTCTTCAACGCATTCTGTAACAACGTGTAATCTAACGACGTATATTTAAATATTGTTATTATGTCAACCATGCTATAAGCTAGCTTCATACTATAAAAATCACGCAATATAAGTAACTTAGGCCGATAAACATAATATTTTTTATAATTGTAGTATCAAGACAATTTAAAGCAGCGCCATCTATGGGATTTCAAAAACATCAAGTTGACTTACATGTGTAAGTCCTTTTTGGTTATAAATAATTTAAATTTGATTGATGTTGGCGAGGTTAATAGTTGTTTATAAAAGTCATAGATGGAGTTGTGCATTTTCTTCTTAACCTCTCAGCTGTCGTTAATTCGTTTCAGAGATAAGCAAGACAATTTAAAAATATATGTTTATATAAGTTTTAAGCTGCTTTAGCTGTCTTATAAAATTCATCGAGATTGTTTGTGATGAACGCGTGCTGAATACCTGTCTCAGTTCACTTCTAGACGTGGTCATTTCTATCGGCGGCAATCCACTGGTCGAATATGGGTTACCAGCTTCCCAATCAGCACCGCATCAAGACCGTGGAAATCGGGAGTACACACGGCTACACATCAAGCTATACAAAACCAGTTAATCTTGGCCTCACTTACTAGATCTTTTCGCACAATGAACGATCAGATTATACTGGTTTTGTATAGCTTGATGTGTAGCCGTGTGTACCTATAACACTGAGACAATTTACGATCCGGGCGAAATGACCACCATACGAAATTAGTTCTCTTCAGAGCATAATCAAATTTATGACACCGTCCTTGAAAGCGTTGGGCAAAGCCAGGGTAAAATGTTTTTCTTGGATGCTCCTGGTGGAACAGGAAAAACATTTGTTACCACTGACATACTTGCAGAGGTCAGGAGGCAAGTCAAAATTACCATTGCTGTAGCGTCGTCGGGAATCGCTGCCATACTGCTTCTGCATGGCAAGACAGCACATGCCATGTTTAAAATTCCCATCGATTTAGAAAGCGCCGAAACGCCTGTTTGTGGTATGTCACGTAACAGTGATAAGGGACACGTGCTCAAGGATTGCTCTCTGATCGTATGGGATGAGTGTACGATGGCCAACAGGAAGGCAGTTGAGGCCGAGGACAGAACTTTGCAGGACATCCACAAGAATGAACATTAATTTGATGGGTGGTGTCACAGTTCTGTTCAGTGGCGATTTCCGACACACGCTGCCCGTGGTGACGCGGGGATCGAAGACTGACGAAGTGAATGCTTCGTTGAAATGGTCTTCGTTGTGGTCACGAGTTCGTACACTGCGCTTGACCATTAATATGAGAGCTCAGCACGGCGGCAATGCACGTGCTCAAGAATTCTCCGATGTCCTTCTAAGGCTTGGCGACGTCGAGGAGAGAGGTGGACAGGTGGCGCTTCCAGAGTCTCTCGGTACTTCGGTAGAGTTGTATCCAGCTTATAGAAGAACTCATTCGCTGTGTGTACGGGGACATCAGTCGTAATACCGCACCAGCAGAATTCTTGGGTGTGCGAGCGGACCATTTTAACGCCCAAAATGATCAGACTGTGGTAATTAACGAATGCATTATCTCGGAAATTGAGAGGAATGAAGTGGTCTAAACCTCTTTATGCACTGTCGTCGAGCAAGATGACGCCACACATTATCCCGTGGAATTTCTGAGCTCCCTGTCAGCAAGTAGACTTCCAGCGCTTACCATCAAGCTGAAGGTCGGTATCCCGATCATGCTTCTTCGGAACCTATCTCCTTCGAATTGGTGTAACGGGACCCGCCTTAAAGTCATCTCGCTCCACAGATACATCATTGAGGCAAAAATTCTCACGGGTTGTGGAGTCGGCGAGGCAGTATTTATACCACGTATTCTACTCATACCTCATAACTTCCCGATCCAGTTCAAGCGCGTACAATTCTCCGTGAGTGTTTGCTTAGCGATGACCATCAATAAGTCGCAAGGGCAAACACTGAGGGCAGCGGGTGTCGACCTCAGGACGAGCTGCTTCTCACACGGGCAGCTGTACGTCGCTCCCGCTCCCGCGTCACCAGTCCTGACTCTCTTTACATTTTGGCTGCGAATAACCAACCCACTATTGTTGTTAAATAGAAAATTCCTGTAAGTATGTTATTTTTACCCTATTTTGTATTCCTAATTCTTTGTTTTCTCCATCTGCTTCAGTCACAACTTATGACTTAATTCCGGAGAATCACCATAAAGTTATTTATTCAAAGCAGGCTGAAAATCAGCACTTTTTGAAGGTCAATTTTACAAAAGACCTTCTCACTCTATTACTGCACTTTATGTAGATATGAAATGTTAAGAAGAAACGGGTAAACGGAACGGGAACGGGAACGGAGTGAACGGGTATTTTTTTAAAAAGTGTAATCGTAGGTATTTTTGGTGCTGTATAGCGTTCACGCAGACGACGTCGCGGGCAGCAGCTAGTATGGGAGAATAAATCAGTTCACAGAGGACTGTACGGCAGTAGGCAACAAGGGCCAAATACGATTCATAATGTCAGTCGAATCTATTCAGCGATTAGTTCCTTTTTGTAAATATTTAGGCTCTAATTCGTTGTGGTGGTCTACGGGGAGGTCTTTGTCCGACAGTGGACGTCTTCTGGCTGATGAAGACGTATTCTAAAAGCTAGATAGATAGGAAGACATTCAATATCATGTCATTCTTTCTCCCCTAATAAACCCATTTGATCCCAATTTGCCAGTAAACAACTTACAATATAATAAAAGACGTGTGTACTCAAGGCTGTTAGCCGGAATTTTCCTGAATCCCGATTTGTAGGAAACCATCGTTTTATTTGCATTTGAGTCAAAGAGGCGCGCTTCGAACGAGTGTTCTTCAAACCACATGTAAGTAAGGGTGTGTTCAGAATACTTCAGAATAAGATATTATTATTGTTTTATGATATTTATAACAAGTAATGAAATACGTCTGATTCCCAAGAATGTGCTGAGGATTGAACTGTATCATGATATCAAGTTTTAATGTCAAAATTCAGTCTGTCCAGTTTCACTAGATATTTTAAAGACTTTGAGTAATGTCCCAAATCGTGAGTTGGTTGCAAAGAATGAACAACGGTCCAGGAACGGAAGAAAAGAAGGTCAAAATCAATGGTTTTGCGTGAAAAGCGGGACTGTAGAAATCAAAACGAAAAACTTTTACGGGACTTTTTCAAAAACAATAATAAAAGGTACCTACTACAAATGGAAGATGTCATGAAAGGTGTGAGCACGTCTTTAATACTTCCCGCTTCTCTTCAGAACATCGATAAAAGCGCGGTTACGCTATTATAAACCCATTTCCTGAATATTCGCAAAACTACTTCCTTACGATTGCCGGCTGAAGAAAGTTCATAAGAATATTTTATGCTGCCGTCTTTTATAGGTTTTTGATTGAAGATTCGTATTGAGATCCATTCTAACGTCCTTACTAAGATTGATGCTACAGTCATTGAGGAAATAATCATCCAACTTCAACTGGCTTATGGTAATCAGATTTCGAGGAAATCGATAAGCATTACTAACTCTATCAAATCCTGAAGGCTAACGCCAGGGTTGCAGGGCTGCGGGTTGTTCGAAAGAGATACCGTGGCCTTGACACATAGGGCTATGAAGGAACATGGGTGGTTTTTAGTCCACTCTGCCCAGAGCAGGAGGAATCTCTTGATTATTTCCTAAACTCAAAAAAATCCTGGTCATCCTGTAGTGTCAGCAGACTAGTTTCTTCTTCTCGAATCGATGACGCAGATGTTGTCCGACCGGTCGACTGTCTGGATAAGATATACCTTTATAGAAATACTTAATCTATTCTGTACGTAGGTAGGTAAACCCCTACCTACGTACAGAATAGATAAACTGAAGATGTGAAAAGATATTTTTGAATCAAGAAATCTGTTTAAAAAAAAAAAGACGGGTTGCACTCCGGGAGTGCCGGCAGAAGTGAAAACTTGATTATTAACGTTGAGCATGTTTGATATTTTGGAATGGTTAGGGAATAATTTTGCACCAATTGCTTTAACAGTATAAAAGTACTATCATTTATGTGGTAGAATACAATATTGATTTATTGCGCTATCGTACACAAACATGACAATTTATATTACATTAAAAATTTAACACTTTAAAACTATTACAATTATTTTACATTAAAAAGTTTATCTCTCCGAAAAATCAACTTTCATCCATAATTTCAACGACTTTTTCACCATCATCATTACCAGAACTATCATCGCCAATCTCTAAAACTGATACGATAGGTTTATGGTAGCTGAAGTAAGAAACGAACAGTTTTGATTCGAACCTATTTAAATGTCTAATAAAGACCGCATCAATAGTAGTTTTGTATTTCGTTGTGCTAAGATTGCGATCATTCGACATAGTTAAACCAAATTCATTATTTAAAAATTCAATTATTCCGCCTTAACTATGCTAACCCATTTATTTTGTCTTTCCCTGTCCTCCGATCGGAACTCCGATTGGTAGGAGGAGCGGGAATATTTTTTCCCATGCCTCCGATTAAGCATCATAAAAACATTGTACAGTCTAGTTCAAAATAAATTATTTTTGTATTTTATTGACTGTACAGTCGACATCGTTAACGTTCAGGGTCAAAATGTCCAACTCCCACACGACTAGTCTAAGATCGATAGTTTCCGAGATATAGTCGTTTCAATTTTGACAGCTGTCATCCGAAATGTAGATCTCATTGAGATCTATCACTTGTCCCTACACACAACTAGTCTAAGGTCGATAGTTTCCGAGATATAGCTGTTTCAATTTTGACAGCTGTCATCCGAAATGTAGATCTCATTGAGACCTATCACTTGTCCCTACACACAACTAGTCTAACGGCCGAATACTGGAACGACACTCAAATATTTAAGGGCTGCTTAAACGTTTGAGCAGCTCCTAAACTTTAATTTCGTATACACAAACGTCTTTTTTGAGTATCTGTTAAATATAAGTGCTACTTAAATTAAGTGGTGCTCAAACACCACTCAGTTTAAAAATCGTATACAGGAACGCTACTCAACGTTATTTATCTGTCAAATCAACTGTCAAACTGATTTGAGCAGCCCCTATATCTGAGAGTGGTCGAGAGGTCCCTCAAATCAACTTAAACCTATTAAAACTAAATAAAAAAGTGATAAAAATGTCTTTATCGTCCTTGTCTTTACTTTCGAATCACGAAAGGCCAACTGGGAGCCGCAGAAATGAAGAAATGTTGAACGCTTTTGAAAAGTACAACGAGAGGGAGTTTGTTTCACGGTTCCACATCTCGAAAGAAACTGTTTTATATTTGGACTCTGTATTTATTTATTTAAATAAGTAAATAAAGAAATATTATGATAAAATAGAAGAAAAATCAAGTCTACATTTGCTTCGGCAATGTTTTTTTAGACCTATGTTTGAGGTTTTCATAGAGGTGTCCGAGTTGCTGCCATGTCCTGATGCCGCTCACAGCAACAGCATTATACTGTTGGCACACTGTATCCCAAGCAGCTCGCTTCTTCAAAATTATATTGCCGTTTGTCTCTTTATTTTCTGTGATTTTTTGATATCTGAAATATTTAACATATTATTTACAATATGAAACAGTTAGAAATTACACTTAGGATCTGTGAAATGATGAATGTAACACATTCATCATCATGTGCATTATCTGGCAGTATTTATACCTGTAGGAATCTAAAAGTAATTGTACTGTGGCGTAGCTACGTGTTTCAGATGGTACGTAAGTGGTCACAAGTTTCAATGGATAAGTAAGTGCTTGCAACAGATACAGGCAACAGTAATTGCCCTCAGCTCCTGACTATGTACGAGAATGTTAGAGGCATGGATACTAACAAAATATTACATGCACCAGGCTCTTGCGGCCTTGCGGCTAAACGAGTGTAAAGTACAGTATTTCATTGTTTATATATTTACTTACTTTTTTATTAGTTCCAAGAGCATATCTTTCTCAGCAGGTGTATAATTGCATCCATGTTTCTTCATCTTCTCCATCGTGAATCAAATAATAAGTAATAACTTTACTTCTATTTCGTAAAATCGCGCGTAAAATGTCAAGTGTGACGTTCCAATCTCGACAATTATGTCAAAAAAAATTCTTTTCTTATGACGTCTTCTTTCGATATCCATCCGTTTTTTATGTATTTAGATACATAATTTCAATCGTAATTCAAACCAAATGTATATTACCCTGTTTTATTTCAACTGAATAAATAATTATAGAAAATAATTGTTCAATGAAAACTGCGTAAAACGAATACGAGACGTAAACTAAATTATTTTGTAACTGAGAACGTGCTGAGATCAATTTTTTAGCAGGATGTTGCCATGATGTAAACATTTGAGGACTGCTTGGCTAATCACGGTTTCAAATTGCTTGAGTGGCGTTTGTGTATACCATTTAAATTTGAGGGATGCTTAAATTTAAGTGGCTTTTAGGTGATTGTGAGATTTGAGTGGCGTTCCAGTATTCGGGCGTAAGGTCGATAGTTTCCGAGATATAGCCGTTTCAATTTTGACAGCTGTCATCTGAAATGTAGATCTCATTGAGACCTATCACTTGTCCCTACACACAACTAGTCTAAGGTCGATAGTTTCCGAGATATAGCCGTTTCAATTTTGACAGCTGTCATCCGAAATGTAGATCTCATTGAGACCTATCACTTGTCCCTACACACAACTAGTCTTAGGTCGATAGTTTCCGAGATATAGCCGTTTCAATTTTGACAGCTGTCATCCGAAATGTAGATCTCATTGAGACCTATCACTTGTCCCTACACACAACTAGTCTAAGGTCGATAGTTTCCGAGATATAGCTGTTTCAATTTTGACAGCTGTCATCCGAAATGTAGATCTCATTGAGACCTATCACTTGTCCCTACACACAACTAGTCTAAGGTCGATAGTTTCCGAGATATAGCCGTTTCAATTTTGACAGCTGTCATCTGAAATGTAGATCTCATTGAGACCTATCACTTGTCCCTACACACAACTAGTCTAAGGTCGATAGTTTCCGAGATATAGCCGTTTCAATTTTGACAGCTGTCATCCGAAATGTAGATCTCATTGAGACCTATCAATTGTCCCTACACACAACTAGTCTAAGGTCGATAGTTTCCGAGATATAGCTGTTTCAATTTTGACAGCTGTCATCCGAAATGTAGATCTCATTGAGACCTATCACTTGTCCCTACACACAACTAGTCTAAGGTCGATAGTTTCCGAGATATAGCCGTTTCAATTTTGACAGCTGTCATCTGAAATGTAGATCTCATTGAGACCTATCACTTGTCCCTACACACAACTAGTCTAAGGTCGATAGTTTCCGAGATATAGCCGTTTCAATTTTGACAGCTGTCATCCGAAATGTAGATCTCATTGAGACCTATCACTTGTCCCTACACACAACTAGTCTTAGGTCGATAGTTTCCGAGATATAGCCGTTTCAATTTTGACAGCTGTCATCCGAAATGTAGATCTCATTGAGACCTATCACTTGTCCCTACACACAACTAGTCTAAGGTCGATAGTTTCCGAGATATAGCTGTTTCAATTTTGACAGCTGTCATCCGAAATGTAGATCTCATTGAGACCTATCACTTGTCCCTACACACAACTAGTCTAAGGTCGATAGTTTCCGAGATATAGCCGTTTCAATTTTGACAGCTGTCATCTGAAATGTAGATCTCATTGAGACCTATCACTTGTCCCTACACACAACTAGTCTAAGGTCGATAGTTTCCGAGATATAGCCGTTTCAATTTTGACAGCTGTCATCCGAAATGTAGATCTCATTGAGACCTATCAATTGTCCCTACACACAACTAGTATAAGGTCGATAGTTTCCGAGATATAGCTGTTTCAATTTTGACAGCTGTCATCATTATTATTATTATTATTATTATTATTAATTATTAATTATTATTATTATTTATATTATTATTATTAATAATATTATTATTATTATTATTAATTATATTATTATTAATAATAATTATTATTATTATTAAGCGCCCTGCGCTGCCTAAACGAAACAGTAGGCCCAGGCATACATTTTCGCCGCGCCGTAGAGAGGGGATAGCTGTCTACTCTCCATCCGTCTTACGCTTTTTCGATCAGGGTCACGTGGTCACGTGTCCTGACGAATTTTCGATCAGGGTCACGTGGTCACGTATCCTGACGCGAGTTTAAGATTTTATACCCATCACAGAACAATTTCCCAAAGTGCTCAACGCCGCTAAAGAAGTTTTCACTTCAAAAAAAGTGTTTATTCACAAAAACAATTTTTACACATTATATGTACCTCCGCCAAACTGCAAAACAGTTTGTTGGCAGACGTAGCTCCTTTTTTTACTATTAACATATTTAATTTTTTTATTGACACTCTTTCACATACATGTAATTAAAATTATTCCTTCATTTCTTAAATTTAAAAAACAGACAATTTTATTTTATTTTTTAGTTATTCTCTATAGTGAGGCTAAAGTACCTAGGAGTTTATTTTCTTTTTCCACCAACTAAGAAAACAAGTCTTGCTATTTTTCCTAGGAGCTCCACGCTCCACTCATTATGATTATGATACATGTTAATTAGTTCCCTTTATTAGTTCGCCCGGTACCCCAACACCCGGGTACTGTGCCCGGGCACACCGCAGCGTGTTTTATGAACGTTATTAGTTGGCTCATTACGTGCCCCGGACACGCGGGCTGTTCAACAAGTTCATTTACTTGGTACGTATACTTGCTTTTGTAGTATGTGCAACTATTTTAGCTATAATGGAGAAATGGTTGCGAAAAGAAACCTCGTTTTGTACTTAGTATACAGGGTTACTGGTAACTCAAAGTATTCCTTACAGGACGTTATTATCATCATCAGCATATAATGTTCCCACTGCAGGGACACAGGCCTCCTCTCTATAGGAGAGGGATGGGCATGGGCTATAATCTACCACGCGGGCCCAGTGCGGATTGGTAGATCAGATGTCACAGTCATGTCTTCGAATTTTTGGTTCTAAGACATGCCGGTTTCCTCACGATGTTTTCCTTCATCGTTTTGAGAGCAGTGGTGATGAAATAAATTACACAAAGTAATGCGCCTGACTGGGTTCGAACCCACGACTCACTGTTCGTAAGTCGGAGCCGCTACCACTGAGCCACCACTGCTCTTACAGGACGTTATAGTAGTGTTAAAATGCAACAAATTACACAAATTTTCTAGCGAAGATCCATTGCTTTTGAAATAGTTGAAAAGTTCAAAAATTCATCGAATGGTAAAAATTTCAATGATCTGCGATATTTTTTCATAAAAAGTAAAAAATGCGCCAATAGTACATTTTGATACAAGTGCGGAAAGTTTGTTATTGCATTCGAGGCAGATTGAACACCCGAGCCGTATGGCGAGGGTGTTCATGGGGTCGAGAAATGCAATAACAAATTCCCACGTGTATCAAACGACGTTTTTCAATACACTTTCGAAGAAATTAACTAAAAACGTTATGTGTTTTTGTCAACAAATTTGATGAGACTATGATTTAATTTACTTTTTTTCCGCGGTTTGATTTCGCCAGGTTGAAAACGAAGCAAAGGTATAAAGCCGCCAAACAGCCTCACAGGAAAAATATAAAATTTAAATATTTTTTAATTAAGAACACAAAAAAATGCTTACTTGTTCATAAAAGTAAATAATTGTTTAAAATATTTACGTTTATTAGTAGTATTCTTTTTACAAACACAATTTAAATATTCAAAAATATTTACGCTGTAAAGACGCAGATCAAAATGGCGAGATTAAAAAAAAAACACGCCTGCTCTATAATAGTCAGTGGTGTTTTTTTTTTAATTTCATAAGTTTTAATCGAATTACCGCTGCTCTATGATTACAGCGTGCGGTAATAATATTACAGCACGCTGTATTCTTATTACCGCACGCGTGCGAAATATGATGCATGTCGAACCTAATCGTAGTGCAATAAGAGCTAGTTTTCGAGGAAGTGTATTGAAAAAATATAAAAGCCTACGATGTCCTGTCAGGAACACGAAAAATAATAACCCTGTTTAAGGTTCTGGTATCTGTACACCGAGAATTAAAAAGGAACATTTTATGACTCTGGTCTGGAACTCTGGACCTCTGTTGTAGGATTTTTAATAAAGCGTTGATCTTGTACGTGCAGTCGACCGCACGTCTTTGGTAACACCTGGACCTTGCTTGAGCTGGCAAACGATTTAATAACAAAACCTTATTTGTATTGTTAGGGTAGCTTATTAGCACCCTGTGGGTGGCACGAGGTACTGGGTTCGATTCTCAGCTCAAGTAAAATGTGTTTTTGAGTTTCCCACCAGAATCATTTCAGTAGCAGTCTGGATTTGATGACAATCAGCTTGCAATGCTATTTTACATAGGATTTAACATACCTACCTGGCAAAATGTAGCTGTTCTAATCTAAGGTACACCTTTGGCGAACCCTGCGGCAGTAAAAGGCTTAAAGTTATATAATGTGTTTTTATACCATACCTACTCTAAAAAGCTTATTTTATTCTCGCAAAACAGTGAATAAAAAGGCCTTTTAATCACTGTTTTGTTTTTATTCACTATTTTGGTGTTTGAATTTGGAACACAAAAATATATCCGGTCTCTATTTCAATGCTTACACAAACTCCTTGCGCTAAGATTCGACATTCAAAACTCTTTGGTGCAAATAAATTCTCGAGATTTGATTGGTCGATATCTGCGACAAGGAGTTTGGCATTAGATTAAAAACTGTTTTGTGTTCTTTGCTGCCTTTATAGAAAAAAAAAATAGTGAATTGGCGCCATTAGGGGATCGGACAAAAAAAAACTAATTAGTCCGTCAGATAGATTTCCAAAAATTATTGGACACGTATTTTTTCTTTTTTCACGTAAACTTAAATTGAAGACGGTACAGTGCTTCGAAAACTCGTGTGACGTCATATGATAGTACATTTTGACGACACAAGTGACGTTTCAAGCCCCACTACAAGATCTTTGACGCGTTTTATCTTCGAAATTTTTTATTGATTTGATAAAACAAAAAACACGTATTCAATATTTTTCGATAATGTAACTTACGGACTAAACAGAATCATATTATTTTGACCCAGTCCGATCCCTTATTGTACGGACACAAAGTTTAGTGAATTATGTCTTTTCTCGTAGTCATGGTATAAAGTATAGTATGCAACTCCTGAATAAAGTACGAATTTATATCGAGGGCCATGAATCACTCGCGTCGTTCAGGATTCTAACAGTTGAATCACTCGCTGCGTTCGTGATTCAATCATTAGAATCCTTCACTTGCTCGGGACTCATCTACGGCCCTCGCTTTAAATCCGTCCTTTATTCATTAGTTGCATAATAAACTATTTTACACTAAATAAATAAAGAAAGAAAAATATATATTTATTTTACAAAAAAAATATATATATTATGTAGAAGCATAGCGCTTTGTTTGGGTGCGTGGAACTTCAACCATATACTGAGGACGTTTCGCTATACTTCGCCGTCTTTACACGAAGATCATTTTAGCTTTCTCGAAGATCTTCCCAGTTGACGAATCAGCTCTTTCTTATGAACAAACAGCCGATATCAACCAATCTTGATTCAATAATAATAATAATAAAGCCCCCTAAACAACCACACGTCCTGATTGACCATCTAATCACGTGGGGGGCGGACACACGAATGAGAAATTACTGGCGTGGCAAACGTGGCTCTGGAAACCCACTAAAAATGGAGACTCGTTCAAAGAAAAAACGTATAGGACCGCTACCCGGGGGCGATCGTCGGGGCGCATCTGGAGCTGACGCTGGGTGCCACAGCATGCGAACCGTCAGCGGTGAGGAGTTGAACAGGCGGGCTCCCACCGACAAAGATACTACAGCCGAAATCATTGACGATGGGGACAGACTGACGGACAGGACAGACACCCCTGTAGAACCGTACAGCCCAAGCACAGTCTCATACGCACCTTCTGGGCGATCATCACCATCTTTACCATCGTCACCAACACTTTCATCACCCCCCATCATTAGTTTAAATACACTTTCACCCACTCCGACCTTGAATGCTGCGCGGAGGGTATCTACCCTTTTACCCGCGTCCACCAAGGCTGGAAAAGCAAGAGTTCGCATGAAATGGAGTAAAGAAGTAAATCTATTTATCATGCGAACATACCTACACATAACTAAATTAGAGACCGATATGACCACATACAGACAACAACTACATGCACTTTTCACACGACAGTATCCAGAAGTTACGGTTTCAGAACAAAGAATCTCAGATCAAAGAAGAATTATAGTTAGGAATAAACTTCTATCTCAAGATGTTATAGATCAATTAAAAGAAGAAATACGAACACAATTAATTCAAGAAGCTACAGTAAATTACTCAGACACTAATAATATCACACAACATTCAGACGACATTAGTCATCAAGAAGAGCCACAATCGCTTAATCAATCACACCACACTTATACCCAACCTCAAACGTATAATCAGTCACGAGCATACACACAAATTTCGCACACATCCACACAAACCGAATCAATTACTCTTACGCTAGAAAACGACATTGAGACCATAGTCTTCCCAGATCAACAATTAACAACAGACACATATATTCAGGAAATTAATGACAAATTTAGGACAACAATAACACAATACTCTGGGATGGACCCTGCTGCTCGGCCGAGGTTACCTAAACTTAAATACACACCTAACCTATTTCGTCTAGTGAATTTATTCAATGAGAGTATACTTACACACTTTATATCTGAGGACACACAACTTATAGACATACATCTACTTATATATTGCACAGCCGTAGTTATATCTGAAGAACTAAACTTTAAAATCACAGACCACACAAGAACCCCAAGGCAGAACATTGTACCAGCATGGCAACAGAGGCTAGAACAAGATATTGAAAGATTAAGGGCAGACATTGCTAGACTGACACAATATATGAACGGTTCTAGATCCAATAAACTTGTAAAAAGAGTTGAGGTCATTTTTAGAAATAATGCCATACACACTCGACATGAACCAAATAACAAACGACCTGAAGAATTTTTAGACACCTTAAAACAAAAACTAGCGCTCAAAGTTCATAGGCTCAAAAGATATAAGAAAGCACAACAACGCAAAAACGATAACGTAATATTTGCCACAAACGAAAAAATATTTTACAGAAACCTACATAAACCACAAAACGACAGAAATTATGAAAATAACACACACACACCTAACCTACCTTCAAAGGAGCAACTAGAAACGTATTGGGCTAGTATCTGGGAAGAATAAAAACAACACAACGACAAAGCATCTTGGATAGCTGATGAAGAAGCAAAATGGAGAGATATTGACGAGATGGAATTCGTAGAGGTAACGGAATCTGACATTATGCACATTACAGCTAGATTACATAATTGGAAGTCACCTGGAATAGACAAAATACATAATTTTTGGTACAAAAAGCTAACTATATTACATAAATCTTTAGCAAAAAATTTTACAGATATCGTATTAGGAAAACAAAATACACCCGAATTTATTGCAACAGGAATTACTTATATGCTACCTAAGACTAATCACACATCTGAGCCTTCCCAGTACAGACCAATAACATGTCTACCAACAATTTACAAGATACTTACATCCGCAGTCACAAAGAAAATTAACTCACACATTCTACATCACAACATAATTGCAGAGGAACAGAAGGGTTGTAGGCAGGGACACATGGGATGCAAAGAACAGCTCATTATTGATTCCACTATACATAAACACGCCACCTCAAAAAACAGGAATCTCCATTGCACCTATATTGATTACAAAAAAGCTTTCGATAGTGTACCGCATTCCTGGTTGATACAAATTCTAGAGATCTATAGAATAAACCCAAAAATAATTGATTTTCTCCGTCATGTAATGCTTCAATGGAAAACCACATTACAAATAAATAGCAACAACAACAATATCACCACGCGACAGATATCTATAAGAAAAGGCATCTATCAAGGTGACTCTCTGAGCCCTTTGTGGTTCTGTCTCGCCCTCAACCCCCTATCTCATTTGCTGCACCGCTGCGGGGCCGGATACTGCCTAAAACGACATCAAAATGTATGCAAAATCAGAAAAGGACATGAAGAAATTAGTAGATATTACGGCAGAGTTTAGTAAGGATATTAATATGCAATTTGGATTAGAGAAATGTAAAACACTTCACATTGTTAGAGGCAAGGTCCGGCCCGGTGACTATGCTGTGAATGAGTCAGATACTATAACCGCATTGGAACCGACTGACTTGTATAAATATTTAGGGTACACACAACTAAAAGGTCTTGACCACGTTAAAATAAAAGATACACTAACTACAGAGTACAAGAAGAGAGTCACCGCTGTCTGTAAAACCCAACTCTCAGGTAAAAATCTTATTAAAGCCCTAAACACCTTTGCTATTCCCATACTAACGTACTCATTTGGAGTTATAAAATGGACTAAAACAGATACTGAACAATTACAACGAACTACAAGAACAACACTTACAAAACATAACAATCTTCACCCTAAATCCGCCATAGAGAGACTAACTATTAAACGAGAACATGGAGGGAGAGGCCTTATAGATATCCAGCACCTATGGCGGAAACAAGTTAGTCGACTAAAATCATTCTTCCACACAAAATCCCGCACTAGTCCCATACATAAAGCCATAGTAAAAAACGATCTTAACTACACTCCACTTAACCTAAGCGATCACATAGAAACCCAAAACATAACCAATGTTGACCAGCAGACACAACAAATTGAAGATTGGAAGAGAAAAGTACTTCATGGTCGGCACCCTCATGACCTAGAGCAATCCCACATAAACACGCTAGCGTCAAATAAGTGGTTAAAGATAGGTAACTTATTTCCAGAAACCGAAGGATTTATAATAGCAATTCAAGATCAGATAATCAACACAAAAAATTACAGAAAGTACATAATTAAAGATCCCACATTAACTAATGATAAATGTCGCAAATGTCACAACCACCCAGAAACCATTCAGCACATAACAGGAGCATGCACAACTCTCACGCAAACCGACTACACACACAGGCACAAACAAGTGGCCAATATCATTCACCAAAAACTGGCACTCAAACATACACTCATCCAAAATACTAACACTCCTTACTATAATTATAAACCATTGCCTACCCTAGAAAACGAAACACATAAGCTCTTCTACGATCGCGGTATTCTCTCTGATAGGACGACCCACCACAACAGGCCGGATATAATCCTACAGGACAAAATAAACAAAATTACTTACCTGATAGATATTGCCGTCCCCAACACGCACAACATACAGAAAACAATTACTGAAAAAATAAGTAAATACGTAGAATTGAAAGAAGAAGTTACAAGAATGTGGCAACAAGAAAAAGTATATGTAGTCCCAATAGTCCTTTCCACAACAGGGGTAATCCCAAATCATCTCCTCCATAGCTTAAAATTATTAGACCTTAAAGAAACTCTCTACATTACACTACAAAAAGCTGCGATTTTAAATACGTGCAGAATAGTTAGGAAATTTATGCAGATAGAAGAGAATGAAATAGGACCTCATCACAACACATAAAAAACTCACACACGTCACACACACACACAAACACACCACACGCTACATTTGCTTTGGTTTCGACCCGTAAATGTAGTAAAAATCCAGTCTAAGAGCTGAGAAGAAAAAACACATTCCGAAAATAATAATAATAATAAATTTCTTTATTGACATAAGTTACAATTACAATATTGAATTCCCTAACATCTGCGCTAGTAAAAACTGTGTTGCAGGTGTTAGTGTCTTCCCCCTATTAAAGTGACAATACCTTATGTCTGACAGAGTTATTATTTTTTTTAAAAAGAGAGAAAAACTTAATAATAATAATGTTAACTAAAAAAAAACCAATAAGTTAAGTAACTAGCGTGCTGCCATGTGTGTGAGTGGTGTGTGTGTTTGTGTATGTGTTTTTGTGTGCGTGCAGGTGTGCATTTATGTGGTGTGTATGTGTGTGTGTGAGGCTGTGTGTTTGTATGATGGTAAATTTAGAATAAATTATGTTTTCAAGATATTTTCTACATCAGTATAGTCTAAATTGTTTAGCCAATTATATATTACTGTTTTAAATTTGTTATTATTCAACTTACTCACTTTCAGGACTTTATTACATTTATTGTAAGTATTAGGAGCTAGATAACAATAGTATCTTCTAGCAAATGTTGTCTTCGTACGAGGTATAGGGTAGGACTCTACGCGCTTCCGTGATATGGGTAGGTTAGGAACGACTCGTCTGTGGTATCTTCGTAGTATTTCGTATAAAAATATTTTCCTCACAGATAAGACTCCTGCTAGTTCATACACTGAAGATGTGGGATGTCGATACGGTAGGTATAAAAGTACTTTTCACACCACCTGCTCGAAAATGTCAAATTATATGTCAAGCAACCTTAACCTAAAGTGAGTCATTAGTGGCCGGGGGAACAGCCGGTCAATAATGTTGTACTGGATTTCATTATGACCCGCTGGTCAATAATGTGATTTGAATTTGGAATCTCACATGCTCAGCTAAATTGGCAGTATAGTACCTACTATAGTGCGCGCGGAACTAGTTGGCCGCGCCTTAGGCATGTTTTTGTTTTTTATTTGTATTCTTTTCAATAAATTGAACAATTATTATTGTTCACGATATCTCGAGATTGGTCATCACTGTATAATTATAGTCTCCTGTGCATTGCGAGCTGTAGGCAACCCGCCCCCTCACCCCTGTCGCCACCTAAGGATGACCTAACTAAGGCATAGTCTATGCCTAAGGCGCGGCCAACTAGATCCGCGCGCACTATAACAAACACCCTTTGGTGTCAGAAAGAGGAAAGCTATTCTCGATACCCTTACTACGCGTGGATGATATTCTCGATTTCCTACAAAATCATAAAAAACTGCTTCTTCATATCATTGCCATGTTTTCGAAGACATAATAATTTGTAAGAATAATTAGATAACTACGAACCATTTTTTAAAAGGAATGGAATAACATTAAAACTGGCACTATTAATAATAAATACCGTACCGCGCCGTAATACCGTAATAGTAATTGGCTGTAACATTAGTTAATTTATTTTAAGTAAACTGCGCTAAGATAATATTGCTGTGGAATTTGTGAATAAATAAATAATAAAACCTATCTAAGTATACTACAGTCGATTTATCACATTTTATCAAAAATACTTACTATAATTTCACGAGCGTCTCCAATGACGTTCTAAATTCAAAATGCATACAGCCAATCATCCAAAACCATTCTACCATTTCTTTCTTATAATTATTTCTATTTCATTATTTAGAAATAATGAAATAGAAATAATTATATGTTATTCTTACTGTTTGTTTATTTAATAAATACTTTGTTTTTCGTACTACCTATGGCTATTATTTTCTCACAGTAGGTGTAAAAAGTAGAGTATCCTCCTCTGGGCTAAAGGTGTCTTTGCCTTGGGCTAGCTTGAATCCCTCGCTGCATTCAGGATTCTTGTATTAACTCCCTCGCTTCGCTCGTGAGTTAAACTCTTAACTCCCTCCCTGCGGTCGGGAGTTAAATCCCGAATCCTTCATTGCGCTCGAGATTCAATATGACGCCCGTGACATAAGACACAACTTTAGCCCCTTGGTGCATAATCTACTATTAAGTACCATCCGCTGTGCTCGCTCGATTCCAATCATGTGAGTTTTTGCCGCACCTCCCCAAGCGCAAATGCAATATCTAATAATGCATTCGCACAAAGCTCTGTAGGTTTGTACAAGTAAAATATCATTTGCCACTGTCCGCAAGTTTTTAAATATATATATAAGTTTTCTCATTCTAGCCATAGTCAGCGATATATGCATAGTCCAGGCAAGTCGGTCATCTAGCGTTACTCCCAAATACTTCACAGTGGTCACTCGGGATAGCGTTGCACAGTCACAGCTGGTATGTATTTCTCTTCTATTGCAGGGGAATGTATGTATTCTGAGATTGTGCGATTCAGTTGGTTTCCCTACAGATGTTTTGCTAAAGCATAAATACTTTGTCTTACTAGTGTTTAGCGATAGAAGACTGTTCTCCAGCCAGGTGGTCACCTTTGCTAAGCCGGTCTCAGCTAGTTTAAATACAATGTCCCAGGTGCGACCATGAAAGATCAACACCGTGTCGTCAGCAAACATTAGTAGATCCATGTGTGGCAGGGTTGCAGCTATCTTGCATAGACTATTTATATAAATGAGGAATAATGTAGGCCCCAACGTGCTGCCCTGGGGAACGCCATATTTGCAGATTGAGTCAGTACTTTCATAGCCAGCTACTCTAACACGCTGAGACCTATCCGTCAAATAGTCCTTAAACCAGTCGAGAGCATGCCCCCTTATACCAACATTCTCCAAACGCGTGATTAGAATTTTGACAGATACGGTATCAAATGCTTTTTGGAGGTCTAAGAAGACTCCAAGACATTTATCCCCACCATCTAGACAAGATACAAGAGTTGATGTCAATGCCAAAACTGCATCCTCGGTTGATTTTTTTTCTCGGAACCCAAATTGAAAGTCACTTAGTAGTTTGTTACTTTCTAGGTATTTCGTAACTCTCCTGTTGACGATTTTTTCTAGGATCTTAGACAACGCTGATAGAAGAGAGATAGGGCGATAGTTGTTCGGCTCATCCTTGTTTCCAGATTTAAAAATTGGACAAACAACCGCTTTCTTAAATATAGACGGGAACCCACCAGTTGACAGGCTAAGATTGCACATGTACGTAATGGGTGCTGCAAGGGAAACAACATTTTGTTTTAAAATTTCAGGTGTAATTTTATCTCTTCCGGGCGCAGTGTGTGATCTTAGCCCTAGAATAATACCCCTCACCTCATAGGGATCCGTAGGAATAAAAGACATAGAGTTTGGAGGTGAGGTATCCCTGGCAGCTTCATGCGATAGTTCTTCTTCAGATCTATCCATCCCAGTAAGTAGCTCATTTGCTAGTGCCTCTCCAACTCCAGTAAAAAAGCTATTGACCATACCCAGAGATTGTGTTGGTGTGGTGTCAATATCCAATAGTTCAACAGTGGGTTCCTTATTTTTCTTCATGTCACAAACTTCTTTAATGACTTCCCATGTTTTCTTTATATTACCTTTGTTTATCTTTAGCTTCTCTTGATAATATTGTTTTTTTAAGGTTTTTATGATAAAATTACACGTGTTTCTGTATTTTTGGTACTTTATTTGTAGTAGCAAATTGTCCGGTGTCTTTACTGCGGTTTTGTGTAATCTGTCTCTCTTTCTTATACATTTGACTACTCCTTTTGTTATCCACGGTTTTAATGGTCTATGTCTATTCGATTTTATTATAACATTGGTATTATCCGTAATAAATTTCGTTAGTCTTGTCGTTAAAATTTCCGCTGCTACATTAATATCAGTTGATGTATAAAGATCTTCCCAAGACTCTTCTGTGAGTAGTTTTGTTATCATAGCATAGTCAATCGTTTCTTTGTTGTGCATCACACTTTTTTTTTGTATTTTAGAGCTATTAATAAATAAGAGTATTGGGCAGTGGTCTGTTATAGGCTGTTCAAAAACTGCTGTTTTCCAACGGTGTGAGCATTTTACCATGAAGTGATCAATACATGTTTTGATGCGAGTTGGTTTGTTAATGCCTGGTCGCAGTCCATGCATAGCCATCAGATTTAGATACTCTTGGGCTACACTAGACCGGTTTTGTGCTAAAATATCAATATTTATATCTCCGGTAAAAATTACGTTTTTTGTTCGACATTTACATAGAATATTGTCCAGTGATTCCAGATAAAGATTAGGATTTTTAAAACTAGGTGGCCTATAGGAGCAAATAATTGTGTAGTCAGGCTTATTAGTTACAATTAAGCAATTTCCTTCACTAATTTTAGGCTCATAAACACAAGCCACGACATCACTGCGTACGTATACCACCACACCATCATTTTGGTTTATGCTAGTGTGAGTCCAGTATTTGTCATAGTCATTCATATTTGGTGGTGGATTATTCAAGTTTGTCCAACACTCGGACAGTACAATTATATCTATACGCATATTTAGTGCGGAAATAAAAGCTACCAGAAGGTCAAAGTTACAGTTAATACTTCTAATGTTAATGCTAATTATTGTCATTGAACTTCGCGTTTGAAGATTATAGTCAAATAGTTTCGAGCAAAGACTGGTGTCATTAATAGATACACATTCAATTGGGTCAGCCAAGTCAACTTGTTCTGTTATGTTTATATTATCGTTGTGATCGAATTTTAATAATTAATTAATGTAATTGTAGCGACAATATGGACAGTGACATTCATAGTACGTATGCATAGATAGTAGGTACCTCGTAATATTTCTGTAGTGTAGAAAATACAGCAAAACAAATGTAAAAGTGTGTATTAAAAACTGATGTAATGAGTAATGTGAATTGTGATAGTTATTGGTTATTAAGTGTAATGATTTTGTGTATTGTGTAAATAGGGATGTAGTGTACTTCGGCTTTATCGTATTGGCATGCACGTATAAAAATATAAAAAACAGAAAAGAAAATCTTAAAACTATGTTAAGCACTGAAAAGTGTACAGGGCATGCAATTTTCAGATGAAGCATCAATGTTTCAGGTAGGGCGAGTTGTTGGGTGTTCAAAAATGTATCTAGTCATTTTCCTTGTTGTTTCAGACCGACGAAGTCGGATTCCTGTGTTATTCTCTTTGCCGGCGCTCCGTCTTCCTTTTTTATGTACACTTTGCCATGCGATGTCCAGTGATATGCATATGCGTGCAGCTTTGCAAATTCCCTTGCCTGATAGAACAGCCTCTTGGCTTTAGTGGTAAGGCTCTCAGAAATATATATAGGACTGCTTCCCGCCATTTTAATGTGTGAGCTGTTAAGCCGGTTGGTCTTGTGATCACGGTTGTACTTTTTAATGTTCGAGAGTAGCTTGTCCGTAGTTATAATAGAAGCAAATTCGGCGGTTATAGGCCCATCAGTTTGGGGTTTTTTGCTGCTAGTAAGACGATAAACATCTCTGAGCTCACTCGTTTGTATTTCAGTGCTCACGGCCGTTCCCAGATTTTTGACGATTTCTATAAGGTCATCCTTAGACTCATTGGGTTTTTTAGGCACATTGCGAATTTCAAGGCTTGACGATTTTGCATTTCGTTCCATGTTCTCGACTTTTTCCTCTAGAGACCCAATATACTCGTATGTACTCTTCTTTTCGTTTTCTAGAAGGGCTAATTTAACCATAAGATCGTCATATTTAGCACTCAAAAATTCAACAGTATTTTTCAATTCGGTATTTTGAGCCTTTATTTGATTCAAATTACATTGCATCACGCCAAATTTCTCCTCCTGTTCCTTTCTCAAAGTTTCAAGTAATGACATGATATCTTCACGCAGAGATTTAATTTCTGTTGATTGTTCAATTCCATGTTTACGTTTTTGACGTAAGGTGATTCTGTCCAATTTCTGCTCCGAATTCGGTGATGTCAAATCAGGTTCGGAACTATGGTGAGGCAAAGGATCATCTCTCGTTTTAGGTGGAGACCGCCCCATCATTTCGACAACAAAACAAAACAAATATGGACTTGGACGCCTGTAGATCACAAGTATTGACGCGATGACACACGCTGCTAGATGCAATTTGTTAGGCGCTTAGTAGCAGCTTTCAATCAGTGTAGTGGGTGGAGTCAGATGGTAATGACTCACGTGTAGTCGACTGAGATGGGTAGCGTGGACATCAACTTGCTCTCTCGCTTCACTCGCCGCAGGACTCGATCTCTTGCAACACTTTGCGCGCCTGGTACTTTGCGTGAATTTTACGTGTCGATTTATTTAAATATTTGTATTAAAAATCATATAATAATTAAATTAAATTAAGTAAACTGACTATGTAGACACGTCCGTGCGCAATGGCGGTGCGGAGGGAAGGGGGATTAACCCTGAGATAATAAATTACTTTGTTAAACCAAAGCAATTAATGCTGTCCTTCCAAAATAGTACAATTCGGGTCATCTATCTGCCGAATTTGGGGACTGCTGTAAATCAGTGGAACTATAAGTATAACACGGTTATAGCGTGTTGTTTAATTGAACAGTGGTTCATTACTTACTTGACGCAGACTTGGTTTGCTTTTAGTTTTAGTAAGTTTGATTTTGAATATTATTATGTATCCACAGAATATTAATTGCACATAATCGTGACTGTTGGAAGGAATGAAGGGTGACCTTTGCAAAGCAGTGGGACAATATGGGTTAGCTATATTAATAATGAGTATCCACGAGTTTATTTGCTTCCTTGGTCTAGTAGTCGCTAGTACGACTGCTAAGCGGCCTAGAGTTCGATTCCCAGGGCCTGCAGTCTCTACACTAATAACAGCGCTACGAATGTCTCTACGTCGTATCGATGTCAAATTTCTTTAATAGATTTTCAACCTTATTTCAACAGCATAAGATTGAAAATCTATTAAAGAAAGTTTTCGATTTTTCGACTTAACGACGTTCGTAGCGCTGTTATTAGTGTAGAGACTGCAGGCCCAGGTCGGTCAAAGTGTCTTTAAATATTTTCGTACAGAATTCCTCAGTAACAAACCGGAGTCTGGGTGTGTGCCTAGTTTAGTCGCTATTAAATAGAACTGGAAAAGAGAAATTCAATAATTATAACAGCGTAAAAAAACAAACCTGCAAATTATGTTACCAGCCGAATAACTTAATCAAAAAACATTGTTTTTTTCATCTACTTAATTATAATAGTGAAAACAAAATCTAATACAAATTAACAGAATTCATTATAAGAAATCAGATTTATAAAAGGATCGGTGGTTTTATTTTAAAAACGCTAGAGTTGAAACACGTAGGTAGCTGTTTATAAAATAAAAAGAAAAACATTTCTTTTCAGTATAATGTTTAACACAACCCTCTCAGGGGCAACTCTTTCGAACTTCCAACAGCTCACGAAGGCTTTGATATTTTTTGATTAATGCATAAGGACCAACACATTCTGAGAGAAGAAAAATCTTTCAACACAGCCTCGCATACAGCACCCGAACTTACAACCTTAGACGAGCGAAATAAGGTTTAGTTTTGCTTCCTAATTTTTTGCTCCCAGGGCCGCACTCAAAAGTTGTGGGTAATGAAAAATGTAAGTTGGTAAAGTTGGAGTATAGTCGGTACTTACGGTAGGTATCGCGTGTCGAATGACAAATTGCCTGCTATGAGCCCTCTGATCCATGCTTACCGAACTTCTCTAAGTACCCGCAAACTTTACCAAGAATAAATATGATTTTCTTCACAAGTTATAATCTGAAAGAATTCCGTAAATATAAGTGCTAAAGAATTCTTTGGATATTATGGAAGTTCGCATAGAATGTTAACCTTTTTGGAGATTGTTCGCGTAATTACACGCAACTCTTTAGTATGTAATAGGGTTAACACGAACCATTAATTTTATATGAATATCTACGGATTATGCGAGGATTAGGTTTCGGTACGTGTGGTACATTTTGTAGGATCTCTGTTGATTAATTACTTTTCAACTCAGTTTATTTCAAGAAATTTAGTATCTGAGCATAACGTCCTGGGTTGCATTCCCGGTTGAGCGAAGTGTAAGGTACTTTTTCCATTATATTTCGAGGTAACCGCCACGAAGTCTAGGTTTTTGCTCTGCTGATTCGGTTAGTTAATCCTACATTTCGTTAGTTATGTTTAAGTCGTATTGGGGACACCCCTGCCTAACCCTTCGTGGATTACAGGGGTGATGTTATGTTATCCCAAGAAACTGACACAGGTAAACGCCAATTAACAAATAACAGAATTTATTTATCGTCTATAAGTGAGTACCTACCTATTTAAGTTAGGATAACTCACGATTTTTTTTTAATAACCCATAGGGAGAAAACCACATAGGGAACAGTGGAAGGCTATGGGGGAGGCTTTTGCCCAGCTCTGGGACAACATAGACTAAGAAAAAGAAACCAATAGGAACTTCAAGTAAAAAAATTGAAGCTTTCAAGTTCCAAGTAAGATTGATGCAAGGAGTTTCAGTGGCAGTTGGTTGGTCATTTTTATCGAATGGTTGCTGTAACAAGTGTGGACTGGGGCTGCAGTCTCTACACTAATCTCGACGCTACGAATGTCGCTAAGTCGTAAAATCATAAACTTTCTTTAATAGATTTTTTTTTCTTTCTTTAATCTATTAAAGAAAGTTTATGATTTTCTGGAGTGTAGACCGAGTATCGGTATTCATGGCGCACTGGGTTACCTTTGGCCCAAACATCAGGATCAGCCCCGCTCCGGTAGGATTATTTCCAGCTCTACGAAGCTTGAAATTTCAACTGTGGACTGCGATAAACTGAAATGGTAGATCTAAACTTCCTGCTTTCTTCGTTATTGTGTGGAAGGCTTCCCACTAGGCAGCCCAATGACCTGGTGAAGGTCGCGGAGACCCGCTGGATGCCAGACGCATGGGACCGGTCAATGTGGCGACACCTGGGGGAGGCCTATGTCCAGCAGTCTTTTTGATAATGAGTATCTTATACAGTAGAACCCAGACTATCCGAACCGGGGACGCCGTCGCCTCCTTCTGCGAAGCAGTGATGCTAGCGAAGGAGGTGGCGGAACGAGAGAGGGAGAGAACCTCTCATCGTCCCAGCCGCCGCGGAAGGCGCTCCGGGCGTCGGCGGGTGACGCGATGACCTCCAGCCACCGTAGATGCGGGCCTGTGGACAGTGAGTAACGGGCTAGCTCGCCGTCCGGCCGTCGTCATGACGGCAACAGACCGTGTCGGCGGCGCGTACGTGTTCCACGCGCGCCTCAAAGAGATGTCGGCAATATGGAAGGGGCCCGCAAGGGCCGTCGCCCGTCGGGGCTGTGGACATCGAAAGGTTACCGCGGCTCCGACACGAGGGCGAAGAAGAAGGAACATGGGTTTGGTTTTTAGTCAGTAGAAGTCTGACACTCCCCTTCGCTCTGCCCAAGAGCGGGGGGGTTATTCGATGATTTTCGACCCACCAAAAAAAAAAAAAAGACTCCGAACCTCGATTATCCGATTATCCGGACTCATTCTTCACGGCTCTAATTACCGTATTTTTATATCCTATTGTCTAAATGACATATTTACTTGAAACACTATCTTTGATTAGTGTGGTTTTGCTTAGAAATCGATTATCCGGATTTTCGACTATACAGAATAACCCTGGCTTTAATTGATCCGGATAATCGGGATTCTACTATACTTTATTTCATTCCAAGTAATGTCAAAAATCTTGCCTCCCATCCCTAAGATGACTGCGCGATCGTCAAGTATTGCAAGTCCCTGTCTATTAAGTGGGGTGACTTGCTGTTATTCGGCAAGTCGCAACTCACCGCGCTCAATGCGTCCATTAGACTGAACAAGGGCTGCTCTAATTAACGGCGCATCTTATTGGGAAAACATCTTAGAGGGGGAAAAGGAGGGGGGACGAAGAGGTGATTGATAGGGTTATGTGAGTGATTTGACTTGTAAACCTATAGGTACGTTTTCTTAGGTGTCTTTTGGTGTCGAATCTTGTGATGATAATATGTATCGTCTCTTTTTACCCACGACGGAACGGAGACGGTATATGCGTTTGGGGTGAGAGGTTGTTTGTTTGTTTGTTTGTGTGTTTGTTTGTTTGTGTGTTTGTGCAAATACATGTTGCCATTTTTCTCCAAAACTACAAGTCCGATTTTGATGCAGTTTTCAGTTATGGGTTCGGGTTTGATTGGTGCATGTTCTTAGATAGGTGTTACGGTGACAACTCACCAGGGGGCGCTGCAGCAAACATTTTTTGTGCAAATCAAAGTTGCCATTTTTCTCCAAAACTACAAGTCCGATTTTGATTCAGTTTTCAGTTATGGGTTAAGGTTTGATTGGTGCATGTTCTTAGATAAAAAAATAAAAGTAAAAAGTTTAAAATAAAAAGCAAAATTAAAAATTTTGAAAAACCCACGACTGTTAAAAATTAATTGAAAAAAGGATAAAATAACATAAAACACCCACCTTAAAAAAACCCAAGAATGTCCGTCGGGGGCTGACATTAAATGAACTAGTTTTGCAATGTTCAGCTCCCGACGGACATTCTTGGGTTACAATATAACTCTTACCCACCAATGACTGCAGTAGGTACTGACTTCCCTTTATTGCTTAGGTATTTTAAATTCATATAATACACTAGCAGACGTCCCGCGGTTTCACCCGCGTAGATCCCGTTCCCGTGGGAATACAGGGATATAAATAGTAGCCTATGACACTCAGCAATAATGTGGCTTTCTATTGGTGAAAGAATTTTTAAAATCGGTTCAGTAGATCCCGAGATTACCCCTTACAATTTAACAAATACACAAACTTTACCTCATTATAATATTAGTATAGATCACATTCTCAGGTTGTCTCGAAGATTTCGCTGAGCCACCAGTTTACCCAACTATTTAAAAATAGCTGATAGCTTTGCCCGCGTCAAATTATATACTAAAACCTTCCTCGAGAACCACACTCTATCCATTAGTGAAAACAGCTTGAAAATCGGTGCACTAGTTTCCGAGATTATCGTGAACAGACAGACAGACAGACTTTTTTTTTATAATTATGTAGTGATGTAGTCAAACAGCTGTGATTTCAGTGCACAGCCAGCACATTAAGCTACAACAATCTGTCAAATTTCTTTAATAGATTTTCAACTTTATCGCTAAACCATTAGGATCGAGGTTGATTGGGATATTTGACAGTTTAGGGTACTTACCTTGATGAGCTTGCGTGTACAATTAGGTATAGGTACCTACTCTATCTAGGCAGATACTTTAGAAAAAATATGTAGAAAGACAAGAATTGTATGAGAGACATTTAATTTCATAGTATTTTTTAATCTCAAGCTCTTTTTGAGTCCCAGCAGTGTGAACATAGGGACATCTCATAATCATTTCATATGAGATGTCTCTTTTTTCCTACTGCTGGAACTCCAACCCAGGACGGTTCCATTTCCTCTCATGAACAGGAGTCCATGAGAGGAAATGGGCTATATAAATCCACCACGCAGGCCCTCTGCAGATTGGTAGATGTAACATGTCTTCGTAGTTTTTGGTTCTATGACATGCCGAAACGGCATGTCTCACGATGTTTTCCTTCACAGTTTTTAGTAGATTATGAGATAAAGAAAACACAGCCGTTTAGAAAAATATTAAACTTTATTCAAATTACACAACTGATATGTTAATTGTATATCTTAGTACATAACAATACTGAAAACAATTACTTTACAATACACTAGTAACTACGTTACATAATATACTAAATTTACGATAAAAATAGCAATACTTTTTGTTTTAAAATCGAAAACTGATGAAACTAACTGTATTTGTTCCTATGGGTGAATAAGATCACAAACAAAATCACAACGAATAAAAATAATAAGTTGTTAGTATTTTGTTTTCAACTAGTAGCAAGGGGACTTTTTCCCTTGCTACTAGTTGAAAACAAAATACTTTTCGCGTGAAAGTCAAAAAATAGGTACACTTTGATTGTTTCTAAATTATCGTAATTTCCACAAATCGCAATTTTTCATGTTGGAAAATATTGCTATATGGAAAGAATTGAGGATAGTTTCTTAAGGCCGGGTTGCAGTAATTTTAAGATTTTTGAACCAATAAAAATCGAACTAAATACGAGTTTTTTAATAAATAAAAATCATTACATAAAAATTGAACATACTCTCTAGTAAATCGTAAAGATAGAAACGCGATTTAGAATGATCGGCTCGATACTTTTTTTTATCAAACATGACTCTAAATCACAATTTCAAACGTGTACTGCTAAGACATTTCATCATGAATTTATATGAAAGTTATATCAGTAGATAGAACGTTTTATTCTGAAGTAAATGGTGAAAACAGATTGTATAATTTCTTTATAGTTTTTCTCCAAGAAGCAAAAAACAGTCAAAATTTAGGCATTATATCGCTCGCGCGGCAGGGCGGGGGCGAGGTCGTGCGTACATAAAAACAAAGTACTGCAACCTGGCCTTAAAGACATGCTTTCAAGATCTTTCTTGGAAATTAACCATGAACAAATTGTTTGTTTTACGTAAAATTACAAATCTGACTAGTATGAGAAAACTGTGATATTCGAATTTGAGATTATGTGAACTCAGGAAAATTGACTGTCAAGCAAATTGATTATTAACACAAATTATACATACATTCAAATCTATCATTCTTTGGAACTTGTATGATAGGTATAGCTAAAACGCGGCAAATTTTTGTACATGTCAATTTACATAACAATAAATTTTCTGGTCTATATAAGGTCCCATTAAAATAGGTGGACAAATTTTCAGGAATCATTCAGACCACCAAAATAAGGACGATGGTAAAAAAATAATAAGAAAAACGCATTTAAATACCTGCTTATAAAGGATGAGTTTGTTCTAGAGTGCCGGCAATTTATTATTTTAAGTAAAAAACAAAATCACTTTATTTAATGTTTTTTTTTTGTTTAAATATCTTTGGTTAGACCTACTGAACGCTGTGTTAAAATTTGTCCACCTATTTTAATGGGACCTTATATATATAAGAAAATCTATTAAAGATTCTATTAACGAGAGAGCAACAAAACAATGTTCTTAACGAAAAACTTCTTAAGTAAATAATTACTTACATCATAAAATATATTAAAATTAATAAACAATAAACTAAGTCATTAATAATAATAAATGCCACAAGTTAACGATCCGAGGTATGTGAACTTACCGCCGTATTCATAAAAATAGTTAAGAGTTGTTTAACTTAAGCTTGGTTTATCTCGCATGCCGTCTCACTTCAATAATATTCAAATGAAAGTGACGGCATGCGAGATAAACCAAGCTTAAGTTAAACAACTCATAACTATTTTTATGAATAAGGCGGTAAGCGTTTAAAATTGTGATAAAATTAAAACTTAATTATACTATATAAAGCTAAACTACCACTGACTCACTGACTGACTGACAGAATTGTTCTCCCAGATGGTGGATGGGGAGGTGGGTATATTTTGACAGATTCGTAAACAACTAACTCTCGTGAGTATGGGAAAAGTCCGAAACCCCCCCTTTTTGCCCCCCCTCCCCCCCCTCCCTATCGTATCTCGGAAACAAAGAGACTTGAAGTGTTTTTTTTTAGGGATTCGTATAGAGGGGGCTCGGTAAAGTAAAAATCATTTTTCAAAGTGGCCCCCCTTTTCCCCCTTTTCCCCCCCTTTAGGCGGATCTCGGAAATAAAGAGAATTACGTGTTTATTTTTTAGGGATTCGTATAGAGGAGGCTTGAGGAAGTAAAAACCATTTTGAAAATTTGACCCCCTTGCCCCCCTCCATCCCCCCCCTTTCGGATCTCGGAAGTTAAGAGACTTGAAACGAATTTTTTTTCAGATTCATATAGAGGGGCATTGCGTTAGTCGAAATCATTTTTAGAAACTCCCCCCTTCCCCCCTCCCCCCCCCCCTTCACCCCCCCCTCTTTACCCCTTTTTTTTCTGTTTTGTTTACAGATTCGTATAGGATAGGAGGCTCGGGGAAGTAAAATGGTGGTACCGGTAAAGCGAAGGGGGGAGCGGGCGAGCGAAGCGAGCCGGCGACCCCCGTAGCGTAGGGATAATGTCATGATAGCTTTCCGGTGGTAGGTAGGTCCTGAGTGGAGCGAACCTGCGAGACCGAGTGGAGCGAAGGGGGGAGGTGGCGAGCGAAGCGAGCCGGCGACCTCCTTAGCGTAACGAAGGTTGAGTGGGTGAAGCGTTACTCAGGGGCGACGACAAGCAAACTTTAGGGTAATGTTTTTTTAGTGGTAGTAGGAGGTAGTAGGTAGGTAGTAGGTAGGTGTAGGTAGGTAGGTAGTAGGTAGGTGGTAGGTAGGTGATAGGTAGGTAGTAGGTAGGTGTAGGTAGGTAGGTGTAGGTAGGTAGTAGGTAGGTGTAGGTAGGTAGGTGTAGGTAGGTAGGTGTAGGTAGGTAGGTGTAGGTAGGTAGGTGTAGGTAGGTAGGTGTAGGTAGGTAGTAGTAGGTAGGTCCCCCCCTTTAGGCGGATCTCGAAAGTTAAGAGACTTGGAACATTTTTTTTTTCAGATTCATTGAGAGGGGCATTGCGTTAGTCGAAATCATTTTTAGAAACTCCCCCCCTCTCCCCCCCCTTCACCCCCCCCCCTCTTCACCCCTTTTTTTCTCTTTTGTTTACAGATTCGTATAGGATAGGAGGCTCGGGGAAGTAAAATGGTGGTACCGGTAAAGCGAAGGGGGGAGCGGGCGAGCGAAGCGAGCCGGCGACCCCCGTAGCGTAGGGATAATGTCATGATAGCTTTCCGGTGGTAGGTAGGTCCTGAGTGGAGCGAACCTGCGAGACCGAGTGGAGCGAAGGGGGGAGGTGGCGAGCGAAGCGAGCCGGCGACCTCCTTAGCATAACGAAGGTTGAGTGGGTGAAACGTAACGAAGGTTGAGTAGGTAGGTGTAGGTAGGTGTAGGTAGGTGTAGGTAGGTAGGTGTAGGTAGGTAGTAGGTAGTTGTAGGTAGGTAGTATTGGAACTTTTTTTTTTTCAGATTCATTGAGAGGTGCAATGCGTTAGTCGAAATCACTTTTCAAAGCTCCCCCTCTCCCCCCCTTCACGCCTCGCGAGCTGCGCGCAGCTCGCGCACCCACGCAAATACTAGTTATACTATATAAAGCTAAACTACCACTCACTGACTGACTGATCTATTGACAGAATTGTTCTCCCAGATGATGGATGGGGAGGTGGGTATATTTTGACAGATTCGTAAACAAGTAACTCTGGTGAGTATGGGAAAAGTCCCAAACCCCCCCTTTTTGCCCCCCCTCCCCCCCCTCCCTATCGTATCTCGGAAACTAGGAGACCCGTATTTTTTTTTTTTTACGGATTCGTATAGAGGAGGCTCGGTAAAGTAAAAATCATTTTTCAAAGTTGCCCCCCTTGCCCCCCTTCTCCCCCCCTTTAGGCGGATCTCGGAAATAAAGAGAATTTACGTGTTTTTTTTTTGGGATTCGTATAGAGGAGGCTTGGGGAAGTAAAAACCATTTTGAAAATTTGACCCCCTTGCCCCCCTCCACCCCCCCCCCCCCCCCTTTCGGATCTCGAAAGTTAAGAGACTTGGAACGATTTTTTTTTTCAGATTCATTTAGAGGGGCCTTTGCGTTAATCGAAATCATTTTTCGAGACTCCCCCCCTCACCCCCCCTTCAACCCCCCCCCCCCCCGTTTTCAACATTTTTTTTTTTTTCTTACATAAAACTATTGAGGGGCGTTGAAATTTGTATACCCTCCCCTCCCCTCCCCAACCTCCCCTAAAATTAAAAGGGCTGTAACTTCATAACGGTTAGAGATTTGCTTTGATAGCCATTAGGTGTTTGAACAAATATTATAGTAGGCGTCGTTACCTGTCCGGTGGTGGTACAGCGGCAAAGCGAAGGGGGGAGCGGGCGAGCGAAGCGAGCCGGCGACCCCCGTAGCGTAGGGATAATGTCATAATAGCTTTCCGGTGGTAGTTAGGTCCTGAGTGGAGCGAACCTGCGAGACCGAGTGGAGCGAAGGGGGGAGGTGGCGAGCGAAGCGAGCCGGCGACCTCCTTAGCGTAACGAAGGTTGAGTGGGTGAAGCGTAACTCAGGGGCGACGACAAGCAAACTTTAGGGTAATGTTCTTTTAGTGGTAGTAGGAGGTAGTAGGTAGGTAGGTGGTAGGTAGTAGGTATGTGTAGGTAGGTGTAGGTAGGTGTAGGTAGCTGTAGGTAGGTGTAGGTAGGTAGGTGTAGGTAGGTAGTAGGTAGGTGTAGGTAGGTAGTAGGTAGGTGTAGGTAGGTAGTGGGTAGGTGTAGGTAGGCAGACCCGCGAGCTGCGCGCAGCGAGCGCAGCCACGCAAATACTAGTATTATTATAAAATTAAAAACTATACGTATAAAAATTTGTTTTGTGATGTCGTATATTTGGTGCAGTTAACATAAAATAGAATTGGGTATTTGAATATATTTTTTTTACTTGTGATTCGGAAACAGTAAATAAAAAGATAGACAAAACTAAAAAAAAATAGTGTGATATCTTAAAAAATGCCTTAGTTTTAACCGATTTTAAAGGACTTGCTAGACAGAGACAGCGCTACATCTAATGTGACGTCATAATAACTTATCGCCATAGTTACGTAGTACTAATGGCCGTTTCACGCGACAGGGATAGAAAGTGCCCCACCAAAAACTTCTAAAGCGTGTAGCTACTCCGTTTTTTGATCGATTTTATAACTTTTTTTACACATCGTATTATTTCTTTTAGTTCTTTAAAATAACATAAAATTTTCATACATTTTTGATATTTTCAAATACCCAATTACGTGATATTTTTGTGATCTCTTCTTTCTTTGTTAGTGTATAACCTAGTGTCGGAGGTTTATACCGCCCATGAGCCTCTGACTTGGCTTTACATGCCGTCGAGAAATATCGACCCGACATGCTGATATCCTCACGATGTTAACTTTCATCGAAGCAAGTGATAATAGGGATGTTAACAAAAAAAATCTAATTAGTCCGTCAGATAGATTTCCAAAAAATATTGGACACATATTTTTTCTTTTTTCACGTAAACCAACAATGAAGACGATACAGTGCTTTGAAAAGTCGTGAGACGTCATATTCTGTCTCCGTCAGAATGGCTGGTTGCCTGTGGCTTTGGTCTATGAGAGTTGATTAGAAAATTGCTACATAATTGCTTATATTTGCTACATTTAATAAATAATTGCTACATACTATATATATTTAGAAATAACATATTTTTTTTGTACAGCCATCCTGACGTTTGGTTGGCTGGTCGCCTCCTAGTTTAAAGCCAAGCATGCAGAGTTTCCCGAAATGTATTGCGTCAATAATTGCTTCATATTTGCTTCATTTATCTAATTTAGTTGTATCTTCAAACATTATGTTAAATAAAGGATGTAGCAGTATTTTAATTATCCCAAGGAAAAGTGCCTGATAAAACAATAAAGGCAAATAGTTGCAGTGTGTCTTCAGTCAACGGTATTGCTACTTTAGGAGGCTATTATTGCTACTTTATGTTATGAGTAGAGTTTTTTTTTTTTTTTTTTTAGTTTATTTATTACTTTATGCCAGAGCCTAAACGATTAAACCGATTCAACATGACTAAGTATTTGCCTTTATTGTTTTATCAGGCACTTTTCCTTGGAATAATTAAAATACTGCTACATCCTTTATTTAACATAATGTTTGAAGATACAACTAAATTAGATAAATGAAGCAAATATGAAGCAATTATTGACGCAATACATTTCGGGCAACTCTGCATGCTTGGCTTTAAACTAGGAGGCGACCAGCCAACCAAACGTCAGGATGGCTGTACAAAAAACATATGTTATTTCTAAATATATATAGTATGTAGCAATTATTTATTAAATGTAGCAAATATAAGCAATTATGTAGCAATTTTCTAATCAACTCTCATAGACCAAAGCCACAGGCAACCAGCCATTCTGACGGAGACCATATTCTAAGACATTAGTATGACATTTCTTAGCGAGCAGTGACGTCACAACCTCCCACTCAAATCTTTGACGCGTTTTATCTTCGTCAATTTTTATTGATTTGATAAAACAAAAAATACGTATTTAATATTTTTCGATAATCTAACAGACGGACTAATTAGAATCATATTTTTTTAGTCAGTAAACATCCCTATTGTTCAATACGCACATGGATCAGAACATTTAGCTATCACTGCTTCTGATTTTTTGTGATGCTGGGTCATTATGAAACTAACTTTCATTGCATTTCATTTTAAATTATATACCTACAATAATTGACGAGACATTTATTTTCAGATCTAATTTAGTGTAATTTTGTATCTGTGTGTAGAGATTCTTTATTTTTAGTGGAATGTAACAATCGTAAAATATATACCAAATAGATTGAGAAGGTCGCAAAATACTTAATTATTATTTAAATTATAAGATAACGCCATTTAAAGGAAATATAATTGTCTTTTTACGCCGAATAATGTCTTTAAAACGGGTTATAATTGTAACAATATTTTACCAACAAGTATTTTAACATTATTTCATTTACTTAAATATAAGAAGTTTCATATGGCACATAACTTGATAGCGTCAACTTTTTACTTGTTATTTTATAAATATTTTTCACATTTTTAGCATAACTTACAGAACCAACTGTGAGATTCTAATCATAAAAAACAAGCGTATAATACTTAATTTTTAAGAAAAAAAAAACAATTAATACAAATATAAATAAGTTAGTTAAATAACAATAAAACTCTCCATTTGTAAAATGAAAAAAGCTTTCAAATGAAACATTTACATTTACAAAATTAATCTTACTCTTGTTAGCGATGATTTTACTTATTCTTTGCTGAATTATGATACTGTCTTCAAACGCATTAAAATATCAGACCCTTCACTTTACGTTCATTTTTGGTTCATTATTTGTTTAGATGTTCAATTTAAGGTGTTTCAGATTAAGCATATATATACTAACATTAAAAAAAAAAAAATGTCGCGCGGATAATTAATTTAACTGCGTATAAGTACCTTAATAGGGGATCGAACTGGGTCAAAATAATGATTCTGTTTAGTCCGTAAGTTAGATTATCGAAAAATATTGAATACGTATTTTTTGTTTTATCAAATCAATAAAAAATGACGAAGATATACCGCGTCAAAGATCTAGGAGTGGGGCTTGAAACGTCACTTGTGTCGTCAAAATGTACTATCATATGACGTCACACGAGTTTTCGAAGCACTGTATCGTCTTCATTTTAAGTTTACGTGAAAAAAGAAAAAATACGTGTCCAATATTTTTTGGAAATCTATCTGACGGACTAATTAGTTTTTTTTTGTCCGATCCCCTATTTCGATGTTAGGAATTATTTGATAGTCAACCAGTGTTTTCATTTATTTTTGTATTTTCGTCGCCAGTCGCCACACTGTGAAATATTGCTAATCTCTCGATTCAAAACTTTATAACAAGTTACGTTACAACTTTACAAGCTCAACTTTAGAGTGAAAGATGCCAAGTGAACAACCATAAATGAACAAAAAATAAAAATATCTGATTTCAAGTACAATTTAGTTACCCATTAATTTAAAGCTCATCTCTTCTCGTAGTCTTCTTGAGGGCCAGGTCATCATGCTGGAACCAGGTGCCGTACACCCTGAGGGGCTCCGGTGAGGAGTGACGGTGGAAGGACACGGGTCGGTCGCGGGCTAGCACCTCGCGGGCATAGTCTTGGGGACGGGCCTAGGGAGATAAAGATAGGTTGGGTAATCTAATGTTGAATAAAAATAAATCTTAACAGAAATACGTGATGCCGGTGAGTTTGCTGTTTCCTTGCTAAAACACCAGGTTGACGCATTAGCAAAGTAATTAGTAATTTAGCATTAGTAATTTTGTATTTTTTATGTAAATTGGGATTGAATGCCTGTAAAATTAAATATTATTATTATTATTAGCGAAACTCCCCAGTCGTGACGACTTATATTTCAACACGCGTCGTCCATGTCTCTACAAAATTTTGAGGAAGTGCTTCACAAAAATGTATCAATCAATACCCATCACGTCTGAGGAGTTGCATCTGTAGCGCATCATTTTATTTTTTTTCCATAAAAAGGGCTTTGTCACACATGCGATTATGCCGCCCTGGTTGGTTTTACAAATAGTACTAAAACTATTTTTTTTTTAAAATTAGCCTATTGTGTCCCACTGCTGGGCAAAGGCCTCCTCCATTTCTTTCCTAAAACTAATTAAAATAAACTAACTAAAACTAATTAAAATCTATTATTTAAGTAAATCTTAGCATAGCTAGTTTGTAAAGTGCTCTGGCTGCATTAGACAGTGGCGCAGCCAGAACACTGTTGCAATAACCTATTTCGCTAAGCCTATAACCTAATCTAAACTTAAATTCTTCGTTGCGAACACACTCAGTCAATATGTAATGAACATCATCAACGGAATTATTACAAAAATCACACTTATCTTTTGTTGATTTTGCCATAATGTATAAAAACTGTAGCGCATCATAACGGAGCCCCAGATACATATGGATAGTGCAGTATCTACAGTATGGATAAGTGATGTTAATTTTGCAAATAGGTTTGTACAAACACTTTTATAAGTCACCTTTTAACAAAAGGGCGCCGGATTTTCGTACCTGAGTAGTCTGAGAAACATTCGAAACTCAGTGGTCATAGTCTCTTTTAAGGCCCAGACATCAGTCAATCTTCGTATATTCACATGAGTACTGTGCAGATTAATGTCTGAGATAGTGTTTTGAAGAAAGAAGTACCTGATGGAAGAGCGGCGAGTGCGTCAGAGACACGTTAAGGCGATGGTGTGCGCACGCGCCGAGCGTCATGTCGTCAGGCGCGGCGCGTGCGGTGCTGGCGGCGCCACACGCGCACGCGGACAGCGCACGCGCTGCGCCTACACTCAACACTGTGCCGCCGCCGCCGGTTATGTAGTCGTAGCCTGGTGGAAATAAGGATATCAATCGCAATCTATTATTTGCTTTGAGACCCTGCGAAAGAAATCCTTAAGTGTTTTCCTGACCGAATTTCCGTCACCTCAGTGGGACCACCTTAGAAGATGGTTATAGTTCTAAGTATTTGTACCATGACAGGTGCGCCCCATCTTCCCTTACTCTCATTGTCCAACTGCAATACGCCATAACATTTCGCATATAATCCCCGAAGGGTTGGGCAGAGGTACCTACCCCATTAGTACACCCACATTTCGCCAGTTGTCTCAAGTTCCAAGTAGTAAGTAATAGGTGGCGGTCCAGACTTCGTGACTGCTACTGAGAAATTCTTGATGCAAATACCCAATAACACTGCCCGAAATGAGAATCGAACCCAGAACCTCATGCGACCGCAAAACCAACGTAGAAGTCAAACAGTTACATTCAACATAATCAACTTCCATAATATTTAAAAGAAAAGATTTCCTGGAATCCTGTTGGGGCTGAAAGTTGTTCGAAAGAGATACCGCGGCCTCGACACTGAAGTAAACGACCAGATAACTAGATACAAACTGATTTATTTTACGAACACCCGCATACATACATACAATAGTGATATTTACGAATCATGCAACATCTTCAACAAAGGGCTAAAAAGGAACATGGGTAGTTTTTAGACAGTAGAAGTCTGGCACTCCCTTCCGTCTCCCGCTCTGGCGGTTATTTAATGATTTACCAAAACCCAAAATAAAAAAGGTTTCCTGGAATTAATGATAGGTAAGTTTAGAAAAGCATTAAGTAAACGTCGAATGTTCCATTAATTACCTTTGGCAGCAGTTTCTCTCTTCCCATAACCGTAGCCATACTTTTCTCCAAGTACAGTGATGTCGGTGCCACCGCGGTAACAACTTAGCACCTCGCACAGCCTTTGGACCCTGTAACAATGTTTCTAGTCAAAATATAGCAGGCAGATACTTGGTGAAAGGAACATCGACTACGACTCAGAATCTGATAATGAACTGTTACAACTGCAGAGATTTGCAAAAAGTATATTTTTTTTATTTTTTTTAAACGTTGCCCCACACTAGGAATTTCTCCTGTATCGTGGGTGCGTTCACAAACATTTAAACTCACATACACAAATACCCAGACCCGAAACAACTATCCGTAGGCCGTACAAATATTTGTTCCGTGCGGGGATCGAACCCGCGACACGCAGCGCAGCAGTCCATTGCTTGAGTATTGTTAAGAAACGCTTTATTTTTGGGTCACCTTTTACGGTAGGACTCATTGTAGTGGTATTAATCTCTAATGGAGTTCGGGTGAAGGTTTTAAAGTAAAATTATATCACAAAAAATGGCAACTATTCCGCATCAAACTAAAAAAGAATCACGTAAATCGGATTATAAATCGCAGCGTAATCGGTGTACATACATTGAAAAAAAAAAAAAAAAAACGAGAACCTCCTCCTTTTTGGGAAGTCGGTTAAAAACTTGTAAAATACGTAGTATTTTAACCCCCAATATCTCCGTAACCAGAAGGTACGGTGTAGAACAAAAAATATGATCACAATAAGGCCCGGACTGTACCAAAGCGGAAACGAGCGGAGCGGAGAGGAGACGTGTGAAAATCGACCAATCACATTAGTTAAAATTTACATCTGGTCTTTAGACCTTCCTGTGATTGGTCGAATTTGGCACATATCGAATCAAAGGAATCATATCAATCAGATCCACCGAACCGGGCCTAACGGGGAGAAAAAACGCGTTTCGGCTTCGTTAAGGGTATTTTTAACCGACTTCTAAAAAAAGAAGGAGGTTCTCAATTCGGATGTTTTTTTTTAATGTTTGTTCGGGCATAACTCCGTCGCTTGCTAACCGATTTTATCGAAATCGGACAAGCGGTTTTTGAAAAATAAACAAAACTCAAAAAAAAAACTACATTGTCCACATTATGACCCATGAACATGTGAACTTACATGTGAACCACTAAAAAGTGCAAAATAAAAAAAAATTAACAAAAAATAAATCCGACTTAAAAAAAAAACACTTCTTAAGTCGGTGGCAAAAAAATGAAATCAAAGAAACAAAAGTCACCAACTTCAGAAACTGATTTTTCTTATACTTAAAGTTTATTTTTCACTTTTTTGTGTTTTTTTTTTTTGAAGTCGGTTTTATTTTTTGTTAAAAAGTTTTTATTACACCTATTATTCAATCGACCAACACTTGTTGCAATTTTAAAATGTACAATGATCTAAACTCACCCCAATATAGTATCATCATCAGCTAAAAATATCCATTTAATCCTCGGCATGTTGTTGACCCTCTTCAACGCCATCCTCAGTATTGCGATGGTCTTGGCGCAGTGACCTGTCTTGCTGTTTGGTATCCCAGTGCTTATAGCTGGGAGGGTCGGGTCTACAAGACAAACATGGAGAATGTTGACAAAACAATTGTTAGAGGAAATAATGTGTAGACGTTTTTCCGTATGCTTCAAACAATTTGTGCTCTCAACTGCTCTCTATGAAAGGGAACGACAGTTCGTAGAAATAATTAGTTTGCGTGGGACATTCATAGCTTGGACGGTCACCAACAGTAACGAAAGTTTTTTAAATAATAACTTCAATTTATAAAGTACTGTATGCAAATTTATTATGTATCCGTCACGACTGCTTCAAAATGTACTTAATGCTTTTCTATTCAAATGGCACTTAAAGGACCGACTTTATTCTTGACTAATAAGTAATGAAAATGTTTGACTTACCATCCTTATCGCTATAGAACTGCAGGTTGGAGACGTGCCTACCCCACGTCTTCTTGACCACCTTGGCTCGGGAGCTGTGGAAGCCGCTCCAGGTCTTCACGGCGAAGAATATCGAGTCCTCAGCTATGGGACTGCCCTGCCGATAACGTGGTATTTGAGAATAACTGATACTTATGGCAATGTTGGTTCGATGGTCATGATATTTTTCATCATTAAAATCATTGAGTATCAGCTAGATCAGACCCAAGTCAACTCAGTGGCCCATGGACGGTATAAAAAGACATGATGAAGAAAGAAAGAAGCTAGATTTGATACCAGCTGAACTTTAGCTGGGCATCAGGTCTAATACATGACAATATTCTAGCTGCTAAAGACAACGCCAAAAAAACTTCGCAAAACAGAGAAAACTGCTTTTTGCGCCACCCGTGAGCATCGCATATAAGCGACTAATATTCTAAACTATAAACAAGTAAACTTAGCAGTGCTTTACTTTGCAACTTAAATGGATATTATTACTAACTAGTTGCTGACTTACATGTTACCCCTGGGTAAGTTACCAGTAAAGTAGAGCAATTAACAAATATGCTACAAAATACAAAATCTTTTGATAGTTTTCTCTAGTATTAATTTTCTTAGAAAACCCACATGTTTTAGTTGAATACCTGTAAATTCTGTAACCCTAATTTTTCTTGTGCAAAATTCTTTATTTTTAAGTTCAAATCTTTTCTATACTCACACATATACCAAACTGGCGCGGATACGTAGCGCAGTTATCACCGGAGACGATGCAGAAGCTGAGATCAGGCGTGAGCAGCGGTCCAGGGTCAGAGCTGTCTCCGTACACCAGCTGTGCCAGTTCAAATGCAGGGTCTATTGAGAAGTCTGCCTCCAGGCGGCGCTTACCGCTCTCGATGTTCTTTAGGAGTCTAAAAGGGTACAAATGATGAATTTCTACATGGGGAGTACGCGAGCGGAATTCAGCATCAGCAGCTTACTTTTTTGTTAACTGCATCACAATGTGTATTCTAGTAATATGTATTCTAAAATTAAACACGTCGAATTTCCATCAAGTCATTTTCATTTTTGTTATCGGTAACTCTCCAATAAAGACAAGACAAAGACTAAATACCTCGTAAATAAATTCGCAAATCAGTAAGATACTATAAAGGATCTGTTGTATTATTTTCACTACCTGTTGTATTATTTCAACCACCCATGATCAATTCCTACATCATAGCATTAGTAGAAGCTGTCTAGACCCGATTTCCAAGAATCCATCCTTATATGAAAAGTCGTTTCCACTTACGTTTCAATGAGTTCTATTCTCATGGCGAACCCGCTCGCAAAGTTGGGGTACATGAAGCCACCTTCCTCCTCCAAGTCCTCGTAGAAAGTGAAGTGATGGATGATGGTGGGTTCTTCATCGCTGAGCGGGTAACCAATCCACATCACGTCCTGTTGGGAGAAAGGTTACTGTAGTCCTGTTTGATCATTCGTTGGATAGGACAAATTGTTCAAGAAACTAAGGATTGGTGATTTGAACTACGCCAACCAAGTAACGGTGGGCAAACACCAAAATATAAAAGCGACTTCAAACACACAAAAAGTAAATTATATTGCCACTGACTTGTGAAGATAAAGTAGTTTTGCTGAAAATCTAGAAATCCAGCCTAATGACCAAATGTATTTGACATTATTATCTAAAATCCTCCAGAGTTGTACAACTACCGTAGTACTCAACAATGCGGTTTTGAAGACTCGTAAGTGCAATACCTAGGTACCGCTCCGAGTGACCAGCAGAGGCAAGATAGTCTAAGCACCCACTTGCCGCAGCTGCAGGACTTCTTCTTCCAAAGAGATACCGCGGCCTCGGAACACAAAGGGCTAAGAAGGAACATGGGTGGTTTTAAGTCTGTAGAAGTCTGACACTCCCTTGGGTTCCGCCCAGAGCGGGACCCCTCATTTGATGATTTCCCTACCACAAAAAAATATAGGCATCGTCTTCCGTACCTTCTGTCTATCAGCAGCTGCCAGCGCTTCAATCAGCTTATCACACTTGACAGCGGTGTGCGTCTCCACGAACAGCACCCATCTGACGTCACTGCGCTTGTATAGTGACGTCAGCGGCTTCAGCAGTGGTAGTATCGTCCACGCACCAGGTACGGGGAAGTCTTCGTGTGTTATATGCGTTTTTGGGTGGCGCTGTGTGGAGGGTAGACTAAAGTTAGTGTTGCGTAGATACATGAAACTAGGTTACAGGAATTCTCGGTGCGATGGCGTCTTAAAAATAACTGTCGAAATGTGGGTGTACTAATCAGTATATCTCTGTCTAACCAGTGTGATGTTATGTGTAAGCTTACATTTTCCAACCCAAGGACTTGCTTCTCGATGTCCTGTTGAAGTCGCTTGGCTACACTAGCGTGATACGGCTCCGGCTGGCTCACTATTGTAAATACTATATTTCTTGAATCTGCAACAAAGTATATTTTAAGTTAGCTAATTAAAATAGCAACAAGTTTTGGGACCAGTGGCGTGCCTATGGGTCAATATGTCAAAGGCAAGCAGACTGCTTAGAAACCCTAACATCGTGAAGAGAGGAACATCATATAAGGGCAATCCAAGCTTTTAGACAAAAACTACAGAACGCCATTTGCTACAATCTTTACGTACGTACTCTTTTGCTTTATTCACGTTCATTCGTCTAGCTAGTCATACACCTTCTGAAGAACAACAATAATAAGGTCAGTTTCCTTCTTCTTGCCGTTTCTAAATGGCATACATCTGCCGTGCCAGTACCTTTTGCACTCACTTTTGCAAGTCACCTTTTAACTCAACATGACTTAACTACAGTGGCGTGCGCTCTATTAAGGCTCTTAGGCTTAGCCTACCTTACCAACTGAGCATTTCTTATAACTAATTAACCATGTAATAAAATAACACCATGTACAAAATAATAATAAAAAAGTTCAAACTCCTGTTAAAATACTTAGAGCAATTTTTCGCGTACGAATCTTATATTTACAGGCTTGCTTAGGCTAGCAATCGAGTAGCCTAAAACCCATTCATAATTTTACGCACACAGCGTCACATCAGTGAATGATCGGTGCATATTTTCGTGTATATGAACCGCACACATGCATGTCAACTCCTGCCAGTGGAGCTGGCCTGTGATTGGCTGCAACAACACAAGGCTACGATTGGATGCGTCATGCGTGCCATCTTCAGCCCGCGAACCCCGGCGCGAAGTTCAAATTTGTTTTTTTTTTAACGTTTTTTGCAATTTGCAGGCCAGTGCTAGCTTGAATACAGACTACATACGTCTTACAGCCGCGAATCATATTTTATTAATCAACATACAACCTAGCACTGGCCTGCAAATTGCAAAAATGTAAGGAAATTAAGAAATTTGAATTTCGCGCGTTTGCGGTCTTCGCTCTTCCGTCCACAGATAGAGTGCAGCACTGACAACACATTTCATTGATTGATTTCGTACCTATAATCCTGCAAAATTTTGTTGACCGCTGTTGTGAACAAACTCGATATGAAAATGATGCAATTTTATTTGGTAGTATTTTTCTATCGGCAAATTAGAAATTATATTTTACGTCTATGGAAGCCATTATTGTTTCATTGTTTGTTGTGACAAGCAATTTAAAGCGCGATTTGTTTTGAAACCGAAAACGTACAGATAGTGTCAGGTATTAGATACCATTATTAACAGTAGTGTAAATATTAGCTTTGTTGTGTATTATTTGTTTATTCCCATAGCAAATAATAACAATGGTAGGTATTTACTTGTGAAGTTTGTGCTAATAATGTGACGTTTGCTAGATGTTAAAGGTAATAAGTTGGTCAGTGGGTCGTCTTAGGGGCGCATGAGTTGAACCTTGAATAATGTGGTGAGTTTTTGAATTGTATTTAGGTACTTATAACTTTTACAGGCTTATTTTCAAATGTTATAAATGTGACAATGTTTTTTTTGCTGTCAATATTTCGTGGCCTACCCACCGTGGCGGACCACTGCACGCCACTGCTTAACTACCTAAGCGTTCTATTAAATGTGTGGTGCTAAATCCTCGAAATCGCAACGCCTATAAACGTCTCAGCAGTAAACACACATCGAAGCAAATTACTATAAACACCATAATCATAAAATAACCTACCATCCAATACATGCACCCTTTACAACCCCATGAAATTACATCCCGCATCGAACCACCGCATCACGGCTGATGGCATTACCGCCGCATGACGTCAAATTATGACAAATGACGTCGCAGCATTGACTAACAACACGTCGGAGCTCATCAATCATGGTCGAGGCATTAGGTTTCATTTACAGGTGACTGATAGAGATATATGCCTTGTCTGTAGGTAGTGTACATGGATTAATATGGGTAAGGTGATATCGACAAAGGCGTCGCACACAGGCCTATAGGCGTGACGTATGACAACGTCTATTAAATATTAGGTGTAAACTAATCCTTTTATGAAGCCGATAACGAAGCATTCTGTACAACAACCCAGGTAGGAAGGAGACGTCAGTGACCATACTGCGAACTTCCATAAGTACGTCAATTGTACGTCACATACGTCACAGACCAATATGACACGTCTAAATGACGTTAGTTTTACGACGTAATAAAAACGTCAAAAATAGTCCCATAAATTGACGTCATTTTTAACTTCACAGACGTAGCGGTCCAATAAAAAACGTGATAAGGACGTCTTCGTTTAAAGATTAAAAGACGTCATAATTGTTCATATTATATAAGTTTGAATGGCGTCTGTTTTACGTCACAAATAAATACCATGTTTATCACGATGACTGCAGTAACCTACTCATGTGGACCTACTAGGTAGGTACTAAACTTTGCATTAGGTAGCGGGACTCTATAGAAACAAGAAAAAATAAAAACAGAAAAAAAATAGTTTCGGATTCTTTTCTGTTTGGATGTAGCGGGAAGGGTCACGGTTTAAGTAAGTTATATCGGGTTTGACTTAGAAGCCATATGTCTACATCTTCTATGGGGTTAAGGTGATTTTCGAAACGATAGATGATAGTACGGTGGCCAGCGCATGAAGTTAAATCAAACTTAAATTTCTCCAAATGATTTTAAACCTTAAACCGTTAAACATTAGGTTCAAAATTAGTTGCAAAAATTTGACAGTTTGTGGTATTTCTATATAAAAACATTTGGCCCACTCATAGCTGAGTGGGGGTCATACGTAATGTTCATGATGCTGATGAAAGTCAACCCTCTGGATGCTAAGGTGATCCTTGTTTTTATTGAATCATCGTGTTGGGAGCCACGGGCCACCAGACTAAAATATGCGTTGACTGTCCTCGGTCCTGGGGACCCAAGGAAAAGATCGTGACATACCTGACCTAATCATAATGGTGGATACTTACTAAAGTACTGATGGTCTGACTCTTTATTTTAGTCTGTTATTAAATTCCCTACATTTCGACATACCTACGAGTCCTACGACAACCCTAGAAGTTCTTAATCTGTGAATTAAGGTTGATATTCACGGTAGCCCGCGAAAATTCAAATTTTCTTACGTGTTTATCGATTTGCAGGCCAGTGCTAGGTTGTATGTTAGTGAAAATATGATTCGCGGATGTAAGACGTATGCAGTTACAGAATTATAATCATCAAAATCATCATTACAACCCTCCAAGTTCATGTAACTCTCAAGAATGACCTTTTGATGAAATAATCATTCTTGGGAGTTACATGAGCTCGGAGGGTTGTAATAATGATTTTGATGATTATAATTCTGTAACTACATATGTCTTACAGCCGCGAATCAAATGTTCATCAACATACAACCTATCACTGGCCTGCAAATTGCAAAAAACTTAAGAAAATTTGAATTTCGCGGGCTGGTTGAAGGATTCACCTTAAAAAATATTTTTGCGACGAATGATTGGGTCTCATCACTGATCGATCACTATCTTGGTGGATACTCCAGCTCCAGGGTAGCCCGCGAAATTCAATTTTTTTTTAGTTTTTTTAACGACTGTTTAATTGATAAATACGTTCCTCGACCTTTATGAACTTGGTACTTGGAATTTATGATTTGATGATTATAACTCTGTAACTACAGTCTTACAGCCGCGAATCATATTTTAATCAATATACAACCTAGCTGGCCTGCATATTGAAAAAAACGTAAGAAAATTTGAATTTCGCGGGCTGTCCTGACGCTTTTACCTAGTTTGAACGCATCACTGTTGGCTGGTGTTGTCCCGCCCGTGCTTTTTATATTACAAATAATAGGTATTTATTTTCTTTTATGTATATTTTTTATTAACACTTATCGACAAGTTACACTTTACGTACAGTTTGTTTTATTTATTTTTCATAATCTAAATTATTTTATTTTTTAATGCTTTCCACACACGTTTCTCCATTCCACATTTGACATTGGCAGAATTGTCGACCTTGTTGTCGACATCGGCACAATTGCCATTCATAAAAATAGAATAGAATAGATTCCAGTGTTGCCAACTCAGTAGATTTTCCACTAGTTCTGGTGGTTTAGACTATTCTATTAGCAAAAAAATATTGGATTTAGTGACTAGTGAATTTTTCTATTTAGTGACTGATTGCTTCAGTTAGTGGTACACATAAGGTATCACAACAACTACCAAAACTTAGTACGTTTTCAAAAATACTCTGCGACATTTGTTATATCTTTATTGGTTTTACCGCACTCTAATGCTGATGTAGAGCGTTTGTTTAGCATGATGAACGTTGTCAAGACTAAACAGAGAAACCGGATGAAGATAGAGCTTCTATCTTCAATTCTCACAATTCGTGCTGGTTTAGCACGTGAAAGCAAATGCTGCAATAACAATATATTACCAAATAGTGTAGTGCAAAAAAATGGAAATTAGACACATGGAATGAAAGCGACTCTTCTGGAGATGATCAACGTTAGTAGGCAGTTCTATTTTGTGATTAAAAAATAAATCCTTATTTCTATTTACAATATTGTTGTTTTATTTCCAAATAACATTTAGGGGTATGAGCACTTAGCACGGAATTGGTTGAGTTGAATTAATGGTTTTCTGGTGGTTTGCGAGACCGATAAGTTTAGTGGTTTACTCACACGAACTCACATTTGGTGGGTTCGTAAAAATAAAGTTGGCAACACTAATTTAGACATTGTACAATGGATGGTGAATTATCTAGTATATTGAATTATAGTGAAATCCAATATTATTGTAGGTATGTATTCGGTTATCCAATTCGACGAATCTGACGGTGGCAGTGTATCCATTGTACTTAACAAATGGCTTACGCCACGGCGCCGCGAAGTACATTGGCGCCGATTAAAGATGGAAAAGCATATAATCGGCTACTTACCCAAAATATCGACAATTCCCCTGATGATAACTGGAAATTATATGGTGTAAAGCGCATCTTTGCAGAAACTGGTAAGTGATAAAGATGAAGATAATAATTAAGAGGTCCTGAATAATCTCATCATCATCAAAAACCCACAGAAGTCCACGGCTGAAGATAGGTCTTCCAATAAAAGGGGGGATTTGTATCGTAATACGGCACGCTGCTCGAGGGGTGTTGCTGTTGGCAGATGGTTCACCAGAGCCTCGTTCGCTGATTATTCCTACACCCCACGGTCAGTTCAGTTTGGAATGCAATTTTGCATCTGCTACATGTTTAGTACTTACCTACTTCTTACTCTTACATTACCTACAATGCAATATGGGTCAGTGAGTATCCTTGGGGGCGGATATGTGTTTAGTTTGTTTAACAAACCAAAAAAAAACACATGGTGGAGGTTTTGGTTTTAAAATCTTTGGTTTCTACAGTATCTATGTGTTGGTTATGGTCTGCATCTTATGATCTTCTGCATGTTTATTACTTCAATTGCATTACATAAAATGCAATCTGTGGTTGGTCTGTCCTGATGTGGCATGGTGGGGCTTTTGTTTCAAATCTTTGGTTGGCAACTTGGCAGTTTATTAAAGTACCTAGTTTATCAGCATCTATATGTCAGTATCAAGTTCCCATAGGAAGACTTTACTTTCAATCTGTGCTTATTAACTGCATGACAATGGTTTAACGCTGACCGGTGCATTCTTTTTTTTTAGATGATTTAGAAAAGGCTAAGAAAAAGTTAAAATTATCAGAGGTAACATCAGATGTACAAACTGATGCAGAGACCGAAGCAGAAAGGCCAAAACGCAGAGCTGTAAGAACGAAACGTTACATTTCCAGTGATGATGATGATAATCCACCACCTTTGAAAAAGCATTTTGCAAAACGTAAGTGTAATGCTAACTGTATACATTTGAATCTATAAACTGTTTGCTTATGACTTCACTCACAATATCTGCTGCCAGTATTAATTTTTTTTTTGTTACATTACAGGTATTGAGAATGAACAATCAGTTACTGTTTCACCACCTATATTACACCAAAGAGTTGATGAAACAAGAAATGACGATTTAAATTTTAAATTTACTTCATTGCGGTATAAATATAATTATTATGTTCACAAAAACATACTACAAAGTTGGGTTATGATTTTGTAAGTGAAATTTTAGTAATGTTTATCAAACATTCCGAGAAGGTGTATGGATCAACGTTTCTCATTTACAATGTTCATGTTTTATGTCATATAAGTGATGATGCAAAATTGCATGGGGTTCTAGATAATTTTTCAGCATTCCCTTTTGAGAATTATCTAAAGACACTCAAAGGCTTAGTTAGGTCACCTAATAAGCCTTTACAACAAATATACAGACGTTTAAAAGAAATTGATTCGTCACCTGAACACAGTAATAATTGTAAAAAAGAAAATTTGCTTTATTATGAACATAGCTCAGGGCCTGTCCCAACTAACGACTATAATTATAATACTTTTATGAAACTTCTCTGTAAAGGTTTTACTATTTATGTATACTCACGACGTGTAGCAGATTGTTACTGTTACACTAATAAAAACAAAGTAATCCAAGTTCACAATGTGCTAGAAAGTTGTCATGACAAAAAAGTATACCTTTATGGAAAATAATTTAATACTTACTCTTGTTATTATGATTATCCTTTTGAGTCTTCTATACTAAATGTTTTTGAGGTAAATAACATTTCTGAAGACTACAAAATGATTGCTGTAAGCGATATAATATCCAAATGTGTTTTAATTCAAGACTCAAATAATAAAAGTATATGTTTTCCGTTGCTCCATTCAGAGGCGACATAGAATTCCTGTGACTGACACTGGCAGGGCCACCACCATCAGGCATTTTAATTTTGATAACACAAAAATTTAATATAATTAAATAAAAGATATAAGGGTTTATAGGTGGCCGATCTGGAAAGAACCTACCCCAGCAGGTTCACATATAAATCTCAAAAACTAGGGCACCTAGCAAAGATCTGTTTTCTCCCATATTTAGTCGCCAAGTTACAGATTCAGTCGATGTGTAATTAAAAAGATATTAAAGAATTCACAGTGGTACAAGCAAGTACAAAATATTTTAAGTAGTTGTCTAGAAACTACTTAAAGTATTTTGTACTTGCTTGTACCACTGTATGGGGAAATTGAATTCTTTAATATCTTATTAATTCATAGTTACGAGTTTTGATATACAATGACAGTTCTGCACGGTTAGCGTCTATTGAAACCAACAAGAACGGTCATTGTATATCAAAAATTGCCAAGTGATCATCACTATGAACTGTCAACCGAGATACGTAATAGCCCTGCTGATCGGCCACCTATAAACCTTCATATCTTTTGAACCAGTGACCAACCAATTCTGATATTTGGCGACTAATTAGCGACAAAATTTTTGTGTTATCAAAATTAAAATCCCTGATGGTGGCCAAGCCAGTGTCAGTCACACGAATTGTATTAGAAATGTATATAACATAGATGTACCTCTACTATGCATACTCATTTGAAAATTGTAATAAATTGTTAACTGTCTAAAAAAATGGTATCATTTACTTTCTTAATGATAGTGTGATGTTTACACTACACATTGTGCCAACCCTACCTAGAACAAGCGCGCATTTCTTAAACATAATTTGTTGGTTAATTTTCTGGAGTTAGCTTATCACTGTCACATATATGATCCCTGGTACGCACGAAAATTTACCGTCTTTTATAGGTTCTTTTAAAGACGTAAACAAGTCATATTTTAGTTTAGAAGACGTCTTCTGGACGTCGCATCTAGGTAATTTTTTGGTCCCTCATAGGTACCAAATTGGTCGTCCATACGTCCTCTCATTAGTCCCACAAACGTAAGTGGGAGACGACCACACGACGTCAAATATGACGTCGTGTGCCCGTGACATTTTAACGTCACTACGAGGGCCCTCAGACGTCATCCCCGGACGTCTGTTACGTCAGTGACCGACCTTGATGTAACGTCTTAATGACGGAAAATTCCTACCTGGGAAACTAATAAACGAAAATTAAAGCTGGGAAAAAAGTGTTTTTTTTTGGGGTGAAAGATCACGTTTTACGGTAAAACTCAATGTAACACTCAAAACATTGTGTTGATGGATAGTTGGAATAGTTAACAGGTCATGGAGGTAGTTCAAGTAAATTAAACCTTAAAAACAATTTAAAAAAATACTTGTGAAGAATTTTGAACTTTGACCTATCTCCGTAACTAAAAGGTTCCCAATTATTGTCGCAGTGACGGGTATAACAATTGCCATTCGGCTTCGCTAGCTAAGGGTACTTTTACGCCCTTTAAAATTTAAATACGTTTTCAACTTGTCATACGATAAAACATGATTTGGTACGAAAAGCAGTGCTTGAGATAGTGTTGCCCAGCTGTAAACATGATGAACTTTCATTCGATATTTAATCCGGTTTGAGATAGAAGCCCGAAGCCTCCTACCTAACCCTGTTAAGATGTGACTTTTAAATTATTCCCCAGCTTTATTATAAAAGTGTTTTTACGACAAAAATTAATCGTTTCTTGACTTAGCAATTGGCTTTTACCGTAGTCTATCAGGAATTAATAAATAAGTTAAAGATTTTAATAAGATGACAAAAAAATATCTGAAAGAAATCTCCATCAAGCAACGCAAAAGTATCGCAAACCTGCAGTTAAAAACTAATGATAATGCACTTTCGAAACTGGTGTATGAATAATTCACGCCAGTGATAACAACTGTAAGTCGCGGGTATCGGAAACTTCTGGCGTCACAGATTAGGGTAGCAGCCGCTATTCCATCATCAAAACTTCTTCTGGTAAACCCAATGGGTACCAGGTATTGAAAACGTGAAGTGTCTTACTTATAAATAGTACCTATTTGTGTACTAGTGGAGAAATGCCCTTGTAATTAGAAGAAAGTGCCCTGCTGAGTACTGGTTTAAAAAGTTATGGAAAATAGATTAGTAAGTGGTACTTATTTAAATTAATCTATACAAATAAATAAATTGAAGTGTATGTTTGTCATTACAAAATAACAGCTAAATGCTAATGAAAGTAAATACATACCTACAGTACAATTTAATTTTGTCTGTCTGACTTTCTGTTTGTTCCGGCTAAGTAATTAATCCGATACGCCTGGACCGATTTTGACGGGACTTTTACTGGTAGATAGCTGATGTTATAACTTAGCTTAGTATTATTTTAGAAAAAGGATTAGGTTTTCGTGTAAAAAAACCCTTTATAGTAATTGTTAACAAAATCTAAATTGGAAAGTAATAAAGCAGACGAAGTAACGGAGCACAACTAGTTCCTAAATATTATAACTGCACTGTTTCAACCCTCGGTGCTGAAAAAACTCTCGGGCTTTAAAGTTTTGTGAATTCAACTATGCACTTTTAATTAAACATTAGTCAGGCACAAATGAACCATGTAGTTTTTGTAATGTAATTAAACTTACCTAACATAACATTACGCCTGTAATCCCTGAAGGTTTAGGCAGAGCTCTATCCATCACTAGCACACTAGCATCACTAGCATTTCGCCAGTTATGTTTAAAAATCCCATGATATTACATTTGGCCTCTATCGGGGACGCGGCTATTGCCTCAACCGGGCCCAATTCCTGATTCCGAGGTAGCTACTGCGAAATTCCTAATGGAAGAACCCTAAGACTTTGTCTGACCTGGCAATTGTACACAGGACCGCAGTTGTTGGCGACCACCAGACCAACGAGGCAGTTTAAAGAATAAAAAAATAATAAAAAAAACGTAAAAAACTAAAACCCGACTACGACAAAAAAACGACGCTGAAAAAGTATGACACAAGATTTTCAGGATAGAACAAAAAGAAAAGCCGTAACACGGTATTAAAGTGTTTAGGTTGGTACCTATAACGTGGGACTACGGCTTTTCTTTTTGTTCTACCCTGAAAATCTTGTGTTATGTATGTAAATAATAAGGTAGTTAGGTAATTAGTTTGCCTTCATCTTTTCCTTATTGTGGGTACTCAATAAAGTGTCAGTCTCGTTTCTATGGTGGTTTCATTAATATCGTGTGCTCTCGTATAAAACATTTGGCGACGAGTAAAGAACCCCAGCGTGTTTATTTCGATCAAAGACGAAAGCCGGATGGGCGAAGCAAGTGGAGTGATCATGAATATCAATCAATTACAAGAATTCAAATTAAATGTTGATCGGTGGCCTACGTACGTCAGCAGGTTGCGAGCATGGTTCGCAATACATGACATCAAACCGGCGGAGTATTCGAAGTACCTAGTGGCAGTGGTGGGCACTGAACCATTAGATCTTATGATTGATTTATGTTTCCCGGAGAAGCCCGAAAAAACTGATTTCGACGCGTTGGTCAGGTTGGTGGAAGTTCACTTAGCACCAAAGCGGTCGGTCATAGCTGAGCGAATGATTTTTAGATCATACAAACAGACCGAGTCACAGTCGGTAACAGAATATTTAGCGCAATTAAAAAAACTCAGCAAGACGTGCGTCTTTACAACTACTGAAATACTGAAGGAGAATTTACGAGATCAGTTCGTGTTCGGGTTGAGGAGTGACAAAATCAAACAGAGGTTGTTGACAGAGACGGAGTTGACGTTTGATCGAGCAGTGGAGTTAGCGTTGTCGTTAGAAGCCGCCGTACGAGACTCACAGGAGACGGCAGGGGCTGTCAGCAACGCTAGCTCAGCGGAGAAAGTGCATGCCGTGGACGGAGGCGGGTACGGCGCGGGCCGAGACAGAGCGCAGCGCGGCCAGCGCTCGCTGGCGGGCAGAGGCCGCGGCCGCGCAGCGCCGCAGCAGCGAGGCGCGCCGCCCGCCGCCAGCAAGGGCAGCGGCAGTAGCCGGCAACGTGCCGGCTGTTTTCGATGCAGTCAACCGCATCGTCAGGAGAACTGTCCGTTTGTGAATGTGGAGTGTTTTGTGTGTGGTAATCGCGGCCACGTGGCTAAGGTGTGTCGGTTTCGAAAACGTGGTAGCGTGCACAAGGTTGCGTCCGAAGTAGAAGACGAAGATATGACTTCTAGCGAGGACGAGGGAAATCAGGTGTATCAGTTGAGTGATAACGATGAGGACAAAAGGTGGATCTTAAAAGTACGGGTCAACGGGAGGCCGTTAGCGATGGAAGGTGACACTGGAGCGGGAATGAGTATCATTAACAGAAGTACGTACTTAAAACATTTCAATAATATTGAGTTAACTCAGCGTAAGTCGTGTTTGAAGATGTATAATGGTCAAAAGGTGTTACCGAAAGGTGAATTTAAATGTAGCGTTCAATATAACAACAAGATTGTTCATGGCTTAAAATTAATTGTGATAGACAACGATGACAGCAACTCGTTATTCGGTCGCAGGTGGATGCGTGCGTTTGGCATACAATTCCCCTCCATTCCAGACATAAAGCATTCAGTAGCTCATGTCGACAATAATAGTTGTAATAAATCGAAGGTTAGCGATCAGTTGGTAAATAAGTTTCCCGAGGTGTTTTCAAGTGGTGTAGGAGCGTTTAACAAAGGAACGATCGACTTAGAGTTGAAAGCGGGGGCGGTGCCGGTGTGGCGGCGCGCGCGCAACGTGCCGTACGCGCTGCGGCCCGCCGTCGACGCGGAACTCGAGCGCCTCCAGAGGGAGGGTGTCATCTCGCCCGTTGAGTGGAGCGAGTGGGGAACGCCGGTGGTCCCCGTCATAAAAAAAAATGGTGAGGTAAGATTATGTGGAGATTTTAAGACTACGCTCAATCCGGTATTAGTGGATGACAAATACCCACTTCCTCGAATTGAGGATATTTTTGCATCGCTGCAAGGAGGTAAAATTTTTAGTAAGATCGACTTGAGTCGTGCTTATCAACAGCTTATTCTCAGTGATAGCGCAAAAAAATACTGCACGATCGTCACGAATAAAGGTATGTTCACATACAATAGGTTACCCTTCGGAATTAAGTGCGCGGCCAGTAAGTTTCAAAGAGTAATGGAAAAGTTGTTTAGAATGCCGTACGTAGCCGTCTACCAAGACGATCTATTAGTAAGTAGTGCAAATGAGTCAGAAAACATGGATAGATTGATGCAGGTTTTTAAAATACTGTCCGAGAGCGGTTTAAAAGTAGAACAAAAGAAATGTAGTTTTTTTAAAAAGTCGATATCGTATCTAGGTTACATGATCGATGCGAACGGGTTAAAAACAGAAATTTCCAAGATAGATGCGGTAAATAGAACACCGCAACCGACTAATGTAAGTGAAGTAAAGGCCTTTCTAGGATTGGTCAATTATTATGGCAAGTTTGTGAGAAACATTAGCAGCGTTTTAGAACCCTTGTACGGGTTACTCAAGTCAGATGTAAAATTTGAGTGGTCAAACAAATGTGAAAAGGCCTTTCAATCCATAAAACAATTATTACGCGAAGCGCCAGTGCTTGCTCACTGGGACCCGAGTTTACCGACATATGTAACGTGTGACGCATCGCCGTACGGAGTGGGGGCCGTGTTGGCGCAGCGTGCGCTCGGCGGCGGCGGCCAACTGCGGCCCGTTCTGCACGCTTCGCGCACACTGTCGCCTGCTGAGCGGAACTATTCGCAAATATGTCGAGAGGGGCTGGCTATTATATTTGCCGTGAATAGATTTCATGATTATCTATACGGTATTAGATTTACTTTGGTGACGGATTGTAAGCCGTTAGCGTCTATTTTTCATGAAAACAAAGCGATCCCATCTATGGCAAGCAACAGGTTGCAAAGATGGGCCGTTATACTAAGTGCGTATAACTATCAAGTAAAATGTATAAGCTCGAAACATAATTGTGTCGCGGATAGTTTGTCACGCATACCGATAATCGAAGAGAATAAAGAGTGCAGAACTGAATTATACATCAACTTCATTTCGGAACAAGCACCAATAGATTATAGGATGGTGGCCAAGCATTCCGCAACCGATAAAACACTACAAAAATTGATGCAGGCTATTAAACATAATTGGTTGTATTGTAAAGACGAAGATTTAAAAAGTTTTTTTACTATTAAGGAGTTTCTTGATGTGGAGTCAGGGTGTGTACTGTTTGGTCATCGGGTCGTTATTCCTGAATCATTACAAAGGGGAGTATTGAAAATGTTGCATGCATGTCATCAGGGTATAGTGAAGTGTAAAAGCCTAGCTAGAGGCTATGTGTACTGGCCCGGCATCGACGCCGACATAGAGAAGGAATGCCAGGGCTGCGAGACTTGCGCGAGTGTACGGCCATCGCCGGCGGCAGCTCCTGTTCACCCATGGGCATGGCCGGAAGTGCCATGGTACAGAGTTCACGTAGATTTTTTTTTCGTTAGACAACCACACATACTTCGTACTAGTTGACGCTCATTCCAAATGGATTGAAGCACATAAGGTAGGTACAACGTCAGCGAAAGTTACTATCTCAAAGTTGAGGCGCATTATGAGTTGTTTCGGATTGCCACGCGAGTTGGTATCAGACAATGGCCCGCCTTTTAGTAGTCAAGATTTCAAACATTTCATGGCAAGTTGTAATATAAAACATATTTTGGTGTCACCGTACAAACCAAGTAGTAACGGAGCGGCAGAAAGTACCGTAAAAATAATTAAAAATTGTCTAAAAAAGGCAATTATTGAAAAGGAAGATTTACAGCTTGCATTAGATAAATTCTTGTTATATTATAGATCGACTCCGCACAGTTTGACTGGTAAGTCCCCGGCACAATTATTATTGGGACGCAACATACGGACACACTGTGATATAATCCGGCCAACTATTGAAGACAGCGTGCGCGACAAACAAAGTATTATAAATCAAAAAAGTAACAGTAAAGTCCGGGAATTTGAAATAGGCGATAAGGTACAGTTCAAGCAGTTTAAGAATAATAAAAGTTATTGGGGAAAGGGCGTTATACTGAAAAGGTCGGGTCCGGTTTCTTATCAGGTACGCCAGAATGATAAAATATTTAAAAAACATGTTGATCACATCATATTGCGAAGTGAAACGGCAGACATAAAATTGGGGCCAGGGAGGAAAAATAGAAATAATATTGATAACGACATTTCAGACTTTAACACAATACCATATAATAGCTGTCCTGCTATTAGTGAAGAAACTAATAATAAGGAAAGCACCTCGAGAAACAACGACAGCCATACTGATCCTATAGTCGCATGTTCAAACATACCGCATAACAATAGATTGGCAATTGATCAGCAGAATGAATTGGTTCCGCAAAAACGCACGCGCAGACCGGTTCAACGATTTGTTGTCACATAGATTATGATAGAATAAGTAAAGGTAGGTAGCCAACTCAATAACGTCACCTAGCTAAATCTGTTTTCATACTTTTTCAGCGTCGTTTTTTTGTCGTAGTCGGGTTTTAGTTTTTTTTATTTAAACAATTTTGGTGTTAAATATTTTTTTTTACTCTTGACTTTTTGTCCGCTAGAGGGCGTGATTTTAAATTTGAGAAATATTTTGGAAATGTACAAGTGAGGCCCTTTCAAATGATACCAAACACGGCGTATTTATCTCCATTTTTATTTTTAAGCCTTACTTTTTGTCCGCTAGAGGGCGCCAAATCGCTTTTTGTGACACGTCACGTAGCCTATGTTCAGCAGAAAATTAAGACGGTTCTATCGAAACCTCATAATTATGTCGAGTTCCGATAAGTAGATTAGAAGCTATGAGGGAAGTTGATGAGGGAACAGATGAAGATACTCACATACATACATAGCCATTCAAAATCATAACCCTCCTTTGGCTTTGCCGTAGTCGGGTAATAATATTAGTATTTATTTCCCAAAATGTTAGAGTTCTTTGAATTGATTTCATACGTCAACCTTACATTACCATCTTAACACCACAAACCCAAACGCGAACAAATCAAACAAACGTAAAGTGCGATCTTCAATATTTAATTTCGTCTTAAAATCCACGCGAAAATTCCCAGAAAGTCGCGTCTCTTAGTCAAATCGAGTGAAAATCGATCATTATGGATGGAAGCATCATGAATAATGCAAATTCTGCGATCACCTGAGGTGCGACACATTAAAATCGCATTCGAGCTTTATGACGTCCCCAGGCGAGCGCAAGACGTATTACCGCTGATACCGATAACGTAAGGGTTAGCTAAAAATACGCTTAAAATGTGCGAGTTAACGATTTGGAACAGGTAAACGGGAATCGTAAATCGTTATATATTTTTCTAGGGATGGCTTGATGCATTGGAAAATGATCTGAGCAAGCTTACATAATACTATCCATAAATTGGTTGGCTTAATTCGTCTCTGAATATCTTTGTCTGACTGTCCGGTCCGTTGGAGAGCTTAAAAACTGTAGATACCTACAACATGTACAATATGTCTTCTGTTTTTGTTTATTACACCTAAAATAAGGTATAATAGCCAGTCGCTGACATACCTTGTAATAATTTGCAATACATGTCTGGAACTTTGTCGAAATATGTTTAAAAAACTTGACGAAAACAAGTACAACAACTTGTACTTCGTGCTCTCAACTCCGAAAAAAACTTCCTTGTTTTATTTTTTTTGAAATCATGAGATGTGATCATGCAGCTTTAAGTTTTACGAGAGCTGACAGCTTTTAGAATAAAAAAATGATACTTAATTTTAAGGTCCTTCAGAGCCGATCCGGAAGGATTACAATTATTACAAATAAAGGCTACATCGAATACAAGTTGAAGCACAAATACTAATACAAATACTAAATAAACAAATAAGAAACACATAAGTTTGAACGATTCTAAAAGATTTTCCTTCACAAATTCTTCTTTTACACCGCACAATATTTCAAGATTTTTAAATGGAGCAGTTGCTTGTTTAAAGAAACCTCTCGAGCCCGTATTTCGTGGCGATGGTTGAGCGCTGATGGGGTCTGAATAATTTGTGCTTCTGAAGTGGGGCGGCGACAAATAAACCTGCAGTACTGGCTAGAAAGGAACTGCAGGTAGAACTTGGAACTGTAGTGGTGAAGAAAATGGACTTAATTAATTGGTGCTTCAAGTTAAAGGAGTAAGTTGATTGTAGCCCCCGTATTTATAGTTAAGTCAAAGTAATTACTTGGACTTAAGTAATTACTTATGCAAATATTTGTATGCAATGGGCAAGTATTTAAACGAAGTTAGAACCGTCAATGAAAGCAAAACTAAGAATTCTAACGTTTGATAGTTCTAACATTAAGGAATTAATAGACTACAGAGAAAACATCGTATCTTAAACAATGACATTTACTCAAGTAATAGTAATTACTTGTTTATAAATACGGGTGCAAGACTTGAAGAAACTGTCCTTGAGACAGTTGACGATAGTTTTGGAGATGCACGCGGAATATTGCGAATTTGTTTTGGTCGTAATCTATGCTTGTGCGGTTTATCGTGAGAGCTTTTTCTTTTTCGATACACGTCTTTTTTCGGGGTTTTACAAGAAGCATTCGTATGGCGACAAAGAATCACGATGCGAAGTAGTTTATATTTGCAATAAATACACTTACACACGTACCTAAATACAAAACAAAAAAAAAAAAAAAAATATAAATGTGCAATAACTTGTGTGTTGGCAAGACAAATATCATCTAATAAATAAAGAAAGAAGTCCTGACTGACTGACTGACTGACTGACTGACTGACTGACTCATCAACGCCCAGCCCAAACCCTTGGACCTAGAAAGCTGAAATTTTGCACAGAGGTTCCCTTTATAATGTAGACAAGGAATAAGGAAGGATTTTTCGAAATTCAACCCCTAAGGGAGTTAAATAGGGGATGAAAGTTTGTATGGAAAATCGTCATTTTCACGCGGGCGAAGCCGCTGGCAAAAGCTAGTTATTAATAATTAGAATATGTCGGTTATCATTCTTTACTGCACCAAAGACGATATTAAACAAAGTGGTGAGGCGTGTAAATAGCCTACACCTTTGTGAAGAATGTAAGAAAATTTGAAATTAGAATCTATGGCGGATGTTTAATGGCGGACCTCAAAATAAATTAATTTCCCTTCTGATGAATCCTCGACAAACCAATACAAGAGAATTATTCGCAGCAAACATGCCCACGTACCTTGACAATCCAGAGATCCCACTCAGACCCAGGGAGATGGGAAGATACTTCGTCCATGCGCACTTGCAAGTATGGGCTGCCGGCCGGCGAGCTAAATCTTCGTGGATCCGCCGGTGGAATGGTGAAAACTCCAAAAATCAACACTGCACTATAAGTTCTCAGTGAAGCACAGATGCAGGTCCATTTATTTTACGAGTATCGTCCAGATTTCAACAAAAAGGGATTTTTTAAAGCGGAGCGCGTCGGAGCACACACCGTCTTGTTCAAACGGTCAAGGGGAGCTGTCAGCTCGCTAGTGCCATCTATATGTGTGCCCTTGCGGAAAAAACTCAAGAAAGTCTCGATACATGGGCGCTGCTTACAGATGGCGTGAGGATTCATCAATTGAGAAGTTAAAATATTTAATTTGAAATACTAACATATTTTATGATATGGAGAAATCCTAAATTATTATTATTTTATTTTTTATATTAAAAAAGGCATTGACGCTTCACCATGCTCGGGGGCTTTGGAAGGACGCAAGTGCTTTCAGAAAGGAAGTGAAAAAATTATAAGTATTTACTAACCTAGATTATGATCAGAAAAACTTTAAGCTTTACGACTGAATGCGAGAAACAAACGATATAAGTTATTTAAATATAATATTTCCTAAACCTTAAGACTATGAATTTCGTGTAAGAGTTAAACTTTATTGCGTTGGAATAGGATATAATTTAACGACGGCACGTTTAAAGTTACCGAACTTCGTTTTTACCATTGCAACACGAATGACATTATCCGTGCCTTTATAAACCTCAGTTATAACTCCTAATGGCCAACTTAGAGGAGCTGAATTATCCTGTCCCACGAGTACGACAGTCCCAACTTCTACGGGTTTGTCCGGAGTTGCCCATTTCTGCCTGACTTGCAGCGTATGCAGATACTCTAGGTGCCATTTCTTCCAGAAGGATTGGACCATACTATCTAACAACTGTTTGCGCTGTGATAAATTAATGCGCTGACCAGACAAATCGGCTGCCGGCAAGTACTGCAGTGGAGTCGACATCAAAAAGTGAGCGGGAGTAATAACTTCGGGATGGGGATCGGAAGACAAAACGCTCAGAGGGCGCGAGTTCATAATGCACTCTATTTGAATGAGTACAGTTTGTAACTCCTCATAAGTGAGAAGCTGACTTCCGATCACGCGATAAAGATGCGTTTTTAATGTTTTGATATTCGCTTCCCACATGGAACCAAAATGTGGGGAGCGAGGTGGAATCATTTTCCACATTATGCGGCGGGTTGATAACTCATGTAAAAGAGACGAATTGAAACTTGAATTTAATAAGAATCTATAAAGCTCATCTAGTTGGGCCTTAGCACCAACGAAATTAGTGGCGTTGTCCGAATAAAGACAAGATACTGGCCCTCGACGCGAGATAAAGCGTTTAAACGCGGCTAAAAAGGCATCAGAGGTTAAGTCAGAGACTAACTCTACATGGACGGCCTTGGTTACTAAGCACACGAATAAACAGATATACGCCTTCTGGGCGTGCTGGCCTCTGCGTCGAGTGAGGGTTATGCGTATGGGACCAGCATAATCCACTCCAGTGTGGACAAACGCCTTCGCTTCCGATACTCGGTACTCAGGCAGGTCTGCCATCACTGGAATGGGATGCGTCGGATTTACCCGAAAACATGTGTTGCATTGTCGCAACTTGGACCTAATGACAGTCCTGGCATCTAGTATCCAAAATCGCTGTCTTAGAATAGACATGAGTAGTCCCGGTCCAGTGTGACAATTCATCACATGGTAATGACGGATTATTAGATCCACGATATGATCATGTTTGGGAAGTAAAAAAGGATGCTTAGCGTCAAATGGAAGGTGCGACTTCGAAAGCCTTCCTCCAATGCGTAGTATTCCCTCTTCATCCAAAAAAACAGCTAAACTTTGGAGTCTCTTTGAAAGCAATTTCCCAGATTTAATGAGCTTAATGTCATTTGCAAAGTACACAGATTGCACAGCACATACTATCGCTCGTTCCGCAGCTGACAAGCCCTGAATAGAACGAGGTTCACAATGAACCTTTGGTCTAGCAAATTTCAATATATAGGAAACAATGCGCAACAATTTATCCCATGATGAGGTACGTTGAGCAAGTTGATATAGAAGGGGTTGTTCTACTTGCGTGGTCACTGTTAAGACATTTACCTTGTGCTCGGGAAGTTCCCCACAATTAATAGGAGAAAACGGTTTAACGGGCCAATCCTCAGGAGCACAACGAAGCCAAGAGGGGCCGTCCCACCAAAGTTCATGTGACATTAACTGGGAAGGAAGGATGCCACGAGATAGACAGTCGCTTGGATTCTCAACACCTGCCACATGGTAAAAATGTTGAGAACCCAAGTTCTCCTGACATTGAGCGACTCTATTGCTGACAAAGACTGACCAGCGGTGTGGAGAAGAGTGTATCCAAGATAAGGCTATCATGGAATCCGAAAAGGCGTAAATTCCTGCAATAGGAACACGTAAAGCGTAAGTATCGCGAACAGTTGTTACCAATTTTGACATGAGCACGGCGGCACACAGCTCCAGGCGTGCAAGAGTTGTGACTTTGGTAGGTGAAACCTTTGATTTCGCACAAATTAAGCGGACTATGACACCAGATGGACTAGTAGAGTGTATATAAATCACACACCCGTACCCACCCATACTAGCATCAGCAAACGCGACTATACGAACAGAACAATCATCGGTAACACCCACATGGCGTGGTATGCGTAATGTATCTAGCAATGGAAACTCTTGCATGAGAATCGAGAAACGTTTAAAAATGTCGTCAGGAGCGGGATCATCCCAGCCAATATTGCTCAGCCATAACTCTTTGATGAGCAACTTGGCATAGAAGATCACTGGGGCAACCAAACCGAGAACATCAAATAAGCGTGCGACTATCGAGAGTATATTTCTCTTAGTACATTTCTCAGCCACTCGAGCGGAAGTGAAGAAGAAATTATCCTGAGAAGGTTCCCACGAAAGGCCTAGAACCTTAGAAACATCACTCCCAGCGTGAAAATCGAGTGACTTGCGATGCGAGTCAGGAAGACTGTTTAAAAGAACGGGTGAATTGCTACACCATTTAATAAGGTCAAAATCGCCCGATTTAAACATCTTTATAAGATCATGCGATAGCTGCATGGCGGTATCTTCATTATTCACAGAATACACCAGATCGTCCATATAGAGACTGGTCTCTGCTACTTTAGCAGCTTTGGGATAATGCGGACTGTCAGAGGCCAGCTGTCGCACAGTGCGCATAGCTATGTATGGACTCGACTTAAGTCCGAAAGGTAAGCGATTAAAAGCAAAGGTTAGCACTGGTTCGTTCTCATTGAATCGAAACAAAATGCGTAGGTATTTACGCTGGTCAACGGGTACACCAACGCGTAAATACATTTGTTTAATATCCGCATTTATAGCGATGGGAAATAATCTAAAATTTATTAAAAGAATAAACAAATCTGTTTGTAAATTGGGACCAATATGGAGTACATCATTTAAAGATAATCCTGTATGAGTCCTAGCGCTAGCATCCAATACAATGCGCGGCATCGGTTTGTCTGGCCGAACGACAGCGTGATGAGGGATATAATACCCGTCATCGGAAATGGCAGATTCGTCGACTTGACTTAGGTACCCACTGTCAATATAATCTTTGAGCACTGCATTATAATTCTCCCGCAACATCGGCAATTGGCGTAGTTTCCTTTCAAGCGCAATAAGTCGACGGTACGCGGCGGTGCGGGAGTTACCCAACTCGGCGGGATCCTTACTAAAAGGTAACGCGACGGTATAACGTCCCACATCGTCCCGTGACACGGTCGAGGAAAAAATATTCTCACATTCGGTTTCCTCAGGAGATAAAAAACGTTTATTCTCAACTTCTTCCAATTCCCAGAACTTTTGTAATAAATCATTGAGAGCCAATGCCGTGAAAGGAGAGGAGTTAAGTAAATTTAAATTATCACTATTATGCGGAAAATCACCCATAAAGACATACCCGAATGTGGTCAATAATGCAGGTGGGGCGCGTGAACCAAAATCGACCCTATTCCCCAAGTAAATGTACGGAAACAGTTGAGCGCCCAACACTAGGTCAATATCCCCTGGAATATTCCAGCTTAAATCAGCGAGCGGAAGCGCGTGGAAGTCTACATGGCTATCCCAATTAACATGGTGCGATGGTAGCTGGTCCGTAATGCACTCAACTACTAACGCGTGAATAGTATATTTTTGATCCGGATATACACGAGACTCGATATCTAAATGTACGTATCCTATTATCGGTCGCGATACAGAACCAACTCCTTTAACAAAAGAATTACTCAAAGGAATTATCAGTAAATTAAGTTTTCTACAACAAGCTGTAGTTATTAAATTATTCTGCGAGCCATTATCAATTAAGCACCTCACTATTGTTTTGTGACCCGCACTGTCACTTTTAGCTCGCGCATAAACCTGAGCTGTCGATAACAGAACTATCGCCTTAGCCCTCGCTGCATCAGCTGCCAATAACACGGCCGAGTTGTGAGCCGAAGACGCTGGCGTCACATCACACGAATCAGACGCAATCACCTGTTCGGGAATATCGACCTTATTACTATGAGCATAAGAGCGCGGCACCGCGACGGAAACCGGGGCAGGCAAAGACGCACCGGGGGACGAGAGGGGCGAGGGAGGCGCGACGGACAGCGGCGCAGGAGGCGACGCGACGACTACATTGCAATTCGTAGCTAAAACGTCAGCTGTTTGCGGTTTATTTTCTTTATCAAAATGCAATAGTGTATGATGGCGTTTTTTACATAAATCACAGACTGACGTTGACTTGCAGTTACTCAATCCGTGCAATGTGCTCAGACAATTCGCACACCCACGTTTGGATTTAATAAACTCGAACCTTGCTCTAGGAGTCAACGCGGATTTAAACTTAGCGCAGTTGTACAAATGAACATGAGCGTTATCATTACAATACGCGCAGCACGGAACCGCCATCGCAGGTAAACAAGCGGACGAGTCAGCTGACTCGCTCACAACAAACGCTTTTGTCTGTGTGCGTGATTCGCGTGGCGCGGAAGCGGGGTTTCTACTAAAGTTTCTCGCGTTCGATTGAGACAAATTCGAACGTGCCAATATCTTTGCCTGATCTTGAACGAAGCTTATCAATAATTTCGTTGTGGGAATTTCAATATCTCGAATGGAAAGTTCAAACGATTGAATAGTCTGTGAATCGATTTTTCTCATTGCGCAGTGCAAAAGAATAAAATCAGCAAGATCCGTAATCTCAAGTTGTTTCAAGGCAGAAATAGATGCACTAAATGTTTCTATGAAAGAATCGAGACTGTTAGCGTTAAATGAACAACTTTTTAAATCCAATATATTATTTAAATAATGCGTACCTAGTGAGCGCTTCTCTTGATATTTTTTAACTAAACTGTCCCATAAGAACTTGTAAGTATCACCCGTAGGCACAATTCCAGCAGTAATCTTCAATGCGTTGTGCGTAAGTCTACCTACCAAGTACTGCACACGCTGTGAGTCAGTCAGCTGATCATTCTCATGAATATTCGACTTGAACGACTCGTAGAAAACAGGCCAATTCTCGGTTTTCCCGTCGAAAGACGGCAGCGCGATAGGAGGCAACTTTATTTTTAGCGGTTCAAAAAGAGTCTTATAGTTACTACTGGATGTTGATGGTGATTGATTACTGTTTATTTTGTTCCTAACACGTTTAATATGAATGTACAAATCTTCAAAGGACTCTAAACAAGCATAATCGACACTTGTACCAGGTTTTATACTAATGTTTATTTGATTAATTTGATCAACAAAAGATTCAAATTTATCTCGAATGTCATCAATTGTCTCTGACTCAGTCATAAAACTTTCATTTTTTCTCGAATCGAACGACGATATATTTTTTGTTAAATCATACAACCGATTAATGCGTTTAAATAACAATCCTTTCTTTTCATGGAGAATAGTTAGTAAATCTTCCGGCTTCAGTTGTTTATCCGTCATTTCGTTAGATAACAAACGACAACAATAACAGAAAAATACCTTACAGGCGGTTTGCAATATTATCGCACCTACCAACTATGAGTGGGTATCTATCTAATTACAATTATTGTATTAAAACGCTCAAAGCCGAGATGCGTTGGTAACTACCTACTTATTTTCATAATATCAAAGCGAATTTTTAAATACGGATACCTACATAGAATGAACTTTACCAATAAATACGTAATGTCGTTCCATGTAAATTATGTACTAAAATAATTGAACAGATTTACCAACAACTACGTAAATTCTATTGTCAATTATGATGCGTTTTATAGGCAATGATTTACCAAAAGTTTACGTAAACTAAATACCTATTGTGCGTTATTGAACCTATATGATTTTTACCAAACAATTACGCAAAAATCTAGGTAACGGTTTTTAATCCGGCTCGAAGGACCAAATAATATGGTGAGGCGTGTAAATAGCCTACACCTTTGTGAAGAATGTAAGAAAATTTGAAATTAGAATCTATGGCGGATGTTTAATGGCGGACCTCAAAATAAATTAATTTCCCTTCTGATGAATCCTCGACAAACCAATACAAGAGAATTATTCGCAGCAAACATGCCCACGTACCTTGACAATCCAGAGATCCCACTCAGACCCAGGGAGATGGGAAGATACTTCGTCCATGCGCACTTGCAAGTATGGGCTGCCGGCCGGCGAGCTAAATCTTCGTGGATCCGCCGGTGGAATGGTGAAAACTCCAAAAATCAACACTGCACTATAAGTTCTCAGTGAAGCACAGATGCAGGTCCATTTATTTTACGAGTATCGTCCAGATTTCAACAAAAAGGGATTTTTTAAAGCGGAGCGCGTCGGAGCACACACCGTCTTGTTCAAACGGTCAAGGGGAGCTGTCAGCTCGCTAGTGCCATCTATATGTGTGCCCTTGCGGAAAAAACTCAAGAAAGTCTCGATACATGGGCGCTGCTTACAGATGGCGTGAGGATTCATCAATTGAGAAGTTAAAATATTTAATTTGAAATACTAACATATTTTATGATATGGAGAAATCCTAAATTATTATTATTTTATTTTTTATATTAAAAAAGGCATTGACGCTTCACCACAAAGCACCAGTTTTCGCATCCAATCTGCATGTGTCATTTAAAAATAATAGTTAACCTATTCAAGTTTCCCAACAGAATTTAAGAGAAAATCTTACTCAATTTTTTCCAGTCTTCTTTAGACCAAATTAGAATTCCGAACAAAGCTTGGTCATGTCAAGTCCTCTAAATCGGTGTGGCTCGTAATGGCTCAGTTCCAGAGCTTTCCACTGAGCCCTCTTGAGTCCCTGGATCCTTCAATCACCCGTCGAATTGCCAACAAAAGTACATAACTAATTCTGAATTAGTCTGTTTCCTAAATTGGACTCTCAAGTGATGCTATAAATATACTTAGTACTGTGTAGCTTTTACGAACCAATGTTACCTATGATTTTATACTCGTTAACATTAAAACTGACGAGACTTCTGTAAAAACTAAACTAAACTTCTGTCACCGACATCTGCCCAACCAGATGCAGCTGAATACCAGAATATTTCTTAGAGCGATTGTCTATCTGATCTCCACAACCCAGATAGTACTAGGTAATACGATACCTCTTCCGAGATGAGAATACCAATGAAGAATAATATATGGCAATATAAAACAGAAAAAAAAAACAATAATAAACAAACATTGATTATACTCTGGAGTTCTGGACCATTTTGCATAACAGATTCCTACAACTACAACACAGCTATCATCATTGTCTTATGCCAATTAATTTAAGGTCGGCGCAGCATGTCTATCTGTCTTCTTACATTACTCGTCAATTCATCAGACACCACAGTATAGCTAGACATCTCTAAAAATAGGTCACATAAAAATTGGCCACAGAGTTTTTCGCTTAGATTTATTTAAGAAGCTTACGTCATGATAACTCATAAGTTCATAACGTTTTACAAAACTTGTCTCTTTTGGTTAAAGTTTAACAATTTTTAATTATATGACTGACTTATATCGTAAAAACCTTTTACTGGACTTTTAACTTTATTTACGTTTGCTAAAATAATCACTTAGGCCGACATTCGAAAGACGTTTCCTAGCACGAACTTTGGCTGAGGGCAAAATTCGAAGACTTAACAACAAAACATTTGAACACTAATTTCATATCAATAAACGTTTTTTTCGTTTGTTAGCGTGTTCTGTTTTGTCCCACTGCTGGGCAAAAGCCTCTCCCAAAAAAGAGATTAGAAAATGTTTGTAGCAAAGTAAAATATTTTGTAGTATGAGAAGCTTTAGGAATATACCAAAGCCAAAGCACACCCAAACTCCAAAGTCACGTGTATCGTGAGCTGCCTCTCTATTGGTCTATCCAGTACTTTTTCGCAGCGTAGGTGCAAATAGACTGGTCTATCAATAATTCGAGACCCTTCACAGCGAATAGACGGGTTTCCATGGAATCCTACAGGGATTTCGACACCGACTCTAGTTCCTAGCAGTGTGTATTCACACCTCAATATAAATGTACATTTTCTATTATGGCTGGTGCTCGATATCTAAATCTTTGAACGTAGCTCCTAAAGCGTTACCAGGATATCACTACTTCCATAGCATCATGCCTGTAGTTCTCGAAGAGTAAGGCAGAAAGAGGGACCTCTTCATGATTTTTTTACTCTTTTTTTTAAATTTAATATGGTCTTCTTACTCTTGACCTCAATCTTGCCCTAAGGGCAGAGATGAGGTCGACAATGGAACGAGCTTACCCAGAAGAAACCTATTTACTCGCGACTTAAATAGAATACTCGCTTTCTAAATTCCTGTTTGTCATCATCTTTACTTTCTTAAATTATTAAATTCTCTAAACTCGACAGCAAACATTTTGTATTTCCTCAGAAGTTATTTAGTTATGGTTTATGGTCAGAAAATATTTAATTTTACTGTTTTCTGAAACCACCTGATTATTTTGTAAAGAAAGGTCCTTCGAAAGATAACTGGAACAACCTTTATAAATAAATATTTCCATTTATCTTCGGTTACTCGTTGTAAAATAATTCTTAGTCAAAACAACTCTGACATTTTCGCTTTTACAAACTATTTTGTATTTATATTGTTGTTTTTGGGTGGCCTACAGCTATCAATACTAAACTCACGCGCTTTTCCAATTGGGTTAAGCAGAATCCACAGGCCGCCTCCTGCTACGATTCTTCCATACTCCTTTTGCCTCGTCCACATTCAGGGCGCGGGCCCACCGCGGCGCATGCTGTGCACGGGCAATCGGCGTATTTTAGCTGCGTGTATTAATTTGTTTGACTACGTGGTGTCCGTGCACAGCGTGCACTGCGGTGGAGCCGCGCCTTCATACATATGACACGCACGCCGGTTAAGAGTACTACGCACCTGTCCTTTCTGAAGTAAAACAAAAGTTATAGTGAGAAATCAACGACAAGCCGTTGACAAGTCTCCACAGATAGCAGCAAACTATCATCCATTATAACATGTTACAGCTTCGTCACTATCATTCACGGTAATCGACATACGATACCTTAATTAACCCTAACAGCACCTTTAATCATCTCAACCCCTATGTAATCAGATACCTACCAATATTAAACACACACAAACACCCTTTACTATTTGCCTTACACTAGATAGGGTGTTGAGAGAGGCAAGTTAAGTTTGTGGCTTTCTATAATTAAAAATACAAACCAAAGGACAATGTTTTTTTATGTATGGAATCCCGTACCATGATGGTTCAAAATCTACACTATAATAGTACATTATGATATAAGTGCGGTAAGTTGAAAATTACAGCCGAGGCGATATTGCTAGCCCGAGCCGTAGGCAAGGGCTACAAGAGAGCAGAGGCTGTAATTATCAAAGCGCACGTATGTCATACGACGTTTTATAACACATTTGCGAGGAAATAAATAAAACTCGGACTTTCTTAAACGAATAAATCTTTTATTTGTTCACAAATTAGCGATGCGCGGGCATCAGTGCTTTTTTTTAAGGCAACGGTACAAAAACAGCCAGTATTACTAATAAAGTAGGTAATAGTACATTATGGTATAAGTGTGTAACGTTGGTGATTACCGCAGAGGCGGCATTGAGACCCGAGCCGTCAGGTGAGGGTCTTAAGAAAGCCGAGGACGGTAATCATCAATACACACATGTATCATACGACGTTTTTCAACACACTTGCGAATAAAAAAAAACGTGTGGCACTCGGAAACTGCCGCGGTAAAGCTATTGCATAGCATTTTTTATCAATTATTTAATTAGACAACCTCAGTTGACAACCTTGTTATTTTCCGTAACCATAGCAACCTGGTTGAAATATTTTCGTTTCGGAATTTCTGGATTCGCTCTCCACGCTCAAGGCCCGCGATAGAAGCTATGCAATAGCTTATTAATACAAGAAAAAACATTTTATTTAGTAGATAAAAAGTTTATTTATAGAAACAATTAGTAAATGTGCAGTTACTAAAATTATAATTAATTGTTTTTGATGGCGTAGCGGTCTCTTCAGATAGATTACTGGCCATGGTTCTGTATGTCTTTTACAGTTATATTTGTTAATTCTTGTATCCTACAGTTACACCAAATATTAAAGCAACCTGAAAAATAAGAAAAAAATAATTATTAAGTTTAACACACAACACGCTGAAGCTGAAGTCACGTAGATAGATATTTAAAATTAGTTTAACTAACCTTAGTAACCAGATAATGGTTATCTGGAGCATCTTTTATAAATTTTTCAACATCGTTAGACGATAAAACCTTTGATTCTTTGCTTCTAAATCCATCTGACAGTCTTTTTAGATAAGCTGACAAATTAGAGTATGTTTTTAAGTCCACTCCATTCTTCGTTCGGATTCGGACTGTACTTTTTAACATTGAGTATACACACCACAAAGAGCTAGGTTTGTACTTATAAGATAATTCTTTAAAGTACGCCAAGAACACATTTTCAGAAAATGACTGCGATTTCTTGGTGTTTTGCCACTGCTTGAAGTTTTGGTACGCTAATAGATATTTCTCCTTGGAGTTTTCGGGTAGCAAATTTTCCATAACGCTAAGGGCTTTAAATCTTACATCGGGCGGTGCACAACATGAATCATTTTCTTCAAAACTAGACATTTTAACTAATAAAATAACTTTAATAACAGTGAAAACGAGTTGTGTATTTTTTTCGCAGTAGCGGGAAAATATTATGTTTTTTTTATAAGCGATCAGCCATAGACTAAAAGAGGTTTTTTTTTTTTGCTTGTCGTGGATAGTGTTTGGAGCCACGTACAAAATGGGGAATTCATATTTTTATTTATCACAGAGAAAACAAAAATTATATTTGAGTGAAAGTTTTATTAATTAAAAACGTACTAAGTTTAAATTATCTATTTAAATACAAAGTTTCATGAAATGAGCAAGCACTAGGTACATTAATTAATTTTTACTATTGAACACGATCTTTTTTGTATCGAAACTTTTTTAAGAACATAGCAACTCAACCAATTAAATTTAAAAAAAAACCTATAACTCACTAGTGAATAATAGTAATGAAAAATTCACAGTTTGATTATAGGTGTCATTATGTGCCTAATTGCGGTGAAATTTTAGCCACTTTATGAGCAGGTGTGTTGAAAATTAATATTTTTTTGTTTCTGTTACAGATGTAATTTACTGTCAAAATGAATTAAATTAAAGAATTAAATGTTTATTTTTTATATTTTATCTCCCAAAGTTAATTTTATTCATAAAATATTGACCACTTTTCTGACATAAAAACTTTTTGATTTGCTTTCTTTGCTTTTTTTTTCTTAAGATTTAAAAAAGTACCGTTGGTTTTAGACGGAGCATGATAAACCGTACGTGTTACCTTATTAGAAAGAAACTCGTGCGTTTTACTTTACGATTACGCACAAGTACGTAATGACATACATTACGATATTGAAATTGGTGAAATAAGAGGCCCTTTACGAGCAAATGTGTTATAAACATTGTTGTCTACACAGATCATATTAACTCCTACAAAAGTTATTTTTGTAAACCATTTGCGGGTTTCGTAGTTTTTTTAATGATATATTTAATCGAACATTACCTCAAAACCAGGCGAGTGGCTATATTTCAAATTTAGGGATGGGATTTCTGGTATTCGGGGTTTCTGGTCTGGGTGTCTGTGTATGTGAGTCTAAATGTTTGTAACAAAGTTTAAAAAAAAAAAAGACGGGTTGCACTCCGGGAGTGCCGGCAGAAGTGAAAACTTGATTATTAACGTTGAGCATGTTTGATATTTTGGAATGGTTAGGGAATAATTTTGCACCAATTGCTTTAACAGTATAAAAGTACTATCATTTATGTGGTAGAATACAATATTGATTTATTGCGCTATCGTACACAAACATGACAATTTATATTACATTAAAAATTTAACACTTTAAAACTATTACAATTATTTTACATTAAAAAGTTTATCTCTCCGAAAAATCAACTTTCATCCATAATTTCAACGACTTTTTCACCATCATCATTACCAGAACTATCATCGCCAATCTCTAAAACTGATACGATAGGTTTATGGTAGCTGAAGTAAGAAACGAACAGTTTTGATTCGAACCTATTTAAATGTCTAATAAAGACCGCATCAATAGTAGTTTTGTATTTCGTTGTGCTAAGATTGCGATCATTCGACATAGTTAAACCAAATTCATTATTTAAAAATTCAATTATTCCGCCATAACTATGCTAACCCATTTATTTTGTCTTTCCCTGTCCTCCGATCGGAACTCCGATTGGTAGGAGGAGCGGGAATATTTTTTCCCATGCCTCCGATTAAGCATCATAAAAACATTGTACAGTCTAGTTCAAAATAAATTATTTTTGTATTTTATTGACTGTACAGTCGACATCGTTAACGTTCAGGGTCAAAATGTCCAACTCCCACACGACTAGTCTAAGATCGATAGTTTCCGAGATATAGCCGTTTCAATTTTGACAGCTGTCATCCGAAATGTAGATCTCATTGAGATCTATCACTTGTCCCTACACACAACTAGTCTAAGGTCGATAGTTTCCGAGATATAGCTGTTTCAATTTTGACAGCTGTCATCCGAAATGTAGATCTCATTGAGACCTATCACTTGTCCCTACACACAACTAGTCTAAGGTCGATAGTTTCCGAGATATAGCCGTTTCAATTTTGACAGCTGTCATCTGAAATGTAGATCTCATTGAGACCTATCACTTGTCCCTACACACAACTAGTCTAAGGTCGATAGTTTCCGAGATATAGCCGTTTCAATTTTGACAGCTGTCATCCGAAATGTAGATCTCATTGAGACCTATCACTTGTCCCTACACACAACTAGTCTTAGGTCGATAGTTTCCGAGATATAGCCGTTTCAATTTTGACAGCTGTCATCCGAAATGTAGATCTCATTGAGACCTATCACTTGTCCCTACACACAACTAGTCTAAGGTCGATATTTTCCGAGATATAGCTGTTTCAATTTTGACAGCTGTCATCCGAAATGTAGATCTCATTGAGACCTATCACTTGTCCCTACACACAACTAGTCTAAGGTCGATAGTTTCCGAGATATAGCCGTTTCAATTTTGACAGCTGTCATCTGAAATGTAGATCTCATTGAGACCTATCACTTGTCCCTACACACAACTAGTCTAAGGTCGATAGTTTCCGAGATATAGCCGTTTCAATTTTGACAGCTGTCATCCGAAATGTAGATCTCATTGAGACCTATCAATTGTCCCTACACACAACTAGTCTAAGGTCGATAGTTTCCGAGATATAGCTGTTTCAATTTTGACAGCTGTCATCATTATTATTATTATTATTATTATTATTATTATTAATTATTATTATTATTAATTATTATTATTATTAATTATTATTATTATTAATTATTATTATTATTATTAATAATTTTATTATTATTATTATTATTATTAATTATATTATTATTAATAATAATTATTATTATTATTAAGCGCCCTGCGCTGCCTAAACGAAACAGTAGGCCCAGGCATACATTTTCGCCGCGCCGTAGAGAGGGGATAGCTGTCTACTCTCCATCCGTCTTACGCTTTTTCGATCAGGGTCACGTGGTCACGTGTCCTGACGAATTTTCGATCAGGGTCACGTGGTCACTTGTCCTGACGCGAGTTTAAGATTTTATACCCATCACAGAACAATTTCCCAAAGTGCTCAACGCCGCTAAAGAAGTTTTCACTTCAAAAAAAGTAAATTCTTGGTACGGCTTTTGGTCATTCTCCATAACATTATATCACGCCTGCAATCCCCGAAGGGTTAGGCAGAGGTGTAATGTAACTAACAAGGGGACTTACATTTCGTCAGGTACGTTAAATACCATGTGCGACCCATCAACCGGGCACAAATCCAGACTCCGTAGTGGATGCTACTGAGATTTTTTTTTAATATGAAACAGACAAAAACCCTCCACTACTCGCTCCGTACTATACAGGGTGTTGCGAGAGGCGCATCAATAATTCGGCATCACATCGCACGGATTCCACCAGCCAGGGGATTGAGGCCGAACTCGAATTTCTAAGACCACGGTCACGGTAACGAGCGATGCGATTTAAGTCAGGTAACACGCGACACGACGGTAAAATAAAAACAATTAAAGCAGTATACAACAAGCAACACACGCTAGGATGATGGTTATAGGCTGGTCGTATTAAACGGGACTGAAATCTTAAAGATAACTGCCGAAGTGAGTCCCATTTGACTACGTCGGGGCTGCGGATTGTTCGAAAGAGATATCGCGGCCTCGACACAAATGGCTAAGAAGGAATATGGGGGTTTTAGTCAGTAGTAGTCTGACAGTCCTACCGCTCTGCCCAGAGCGGGAGAAGTCATTTGATGATTTCCCACCTCTAAACAAAAAAAAAGTGTCCCATTTGGTCCACCATTTTTTTTATTGTGGATGGAAAACCATCAAATGACCCCTCTTGCTCTGGCCGGAGCGGAACGGAGCATCAGACTTGTAATGACTAAAACCCACCCATGTGACCTTCGGTATCTCTTTCGAACAGTTCCGCAGCCTCAGATTTGGTACACTTCTACCTTCGGGATTAAAGTCGTGACGTTACGTTAAAAATAAAGAACATTTATAAGCAACGAATAAATATGGAGAAACCATGCGTCACATCACATCAACGCTAAAAGCTATAACATCAGACCATACAGTGGCACAGCCAGCGCTGGTTCTCAGTGACCGCAACCGCGATAGCTTTCATTTACTATCTCCGCTCGCTCTCACGCTAACCGCTCTCTGTAGCTCCTAGCCAACGGGTTGGGCCTTAGGCCTGGTTTCAATTTTACCACTCAATTTGTTATAGACTACGTAAGGCCAGGTTAATCTTCGAGCGTGGTAGGGACGTCATTTATCTTTCTTATTTGTCACAAGAGCCGTGTTGTTTACGTCTTTGTATGGAGAAGATTATCCTTTCCGGTTTCGATCAGAGATAGCACCAATGAACCTTGTAAATGTTTCTTTTTCTCGTCGTGACATTGAGCTGTTTAAATTACATGTCGAGGCTTTGAGTTGCAATGCTCGCACTGACTGGACGGGTCCACTCAAATCTGTGTGGTGCTTTCTTCAAAAGACCATCTCAGTCACTAATCTGCATAGTCTTCATGTGTGTATACCAAGAATAATATGTCTGGACCTTAAGAGCGTATGCTACCTCAGATTAGCAACCCTATTTGTGGTGGTTCAAACTTCGCTTGAAATACTACTTCGCTTGAAATACTGTTAGAATAAAGTTCTAATCAGCTTGCACTACAAAGCGGTTGTTACGTCTTTCGCTGCGGCCGAATAGTGCGAAATTAGTGGTATTTTGCGATTTACAAAAAAACTATTGATTGGACTAAAAAAGTAAAACACTATGACTTTAGTTTGTTGCTTGTAGAATTATTTGGCAAAAAAATCAGAACGATGACATGTATTTTAGTATGGTTTTTACTCGTTAAAAGAAATTTTTAGAGGTATCTTCGCGATTTTTTTCTATCGAGCAAAGTTAGTTATATTATGTTTTCACAACACTATGGCACTAGCATATATCCTGAAGAATATCATATTTTTCTGATGTTGATTACTGCAGTGAATCATATACTTTCACTCATTATAAAACTCGCGTTTGAGGTACCATACGCTCTTTTGTTTCGGATGTTTCTTCTCAGAGTAGTCAGGTGCGAAACACCGGCCCCAGCATCTAGTTCTAAAAAAGTGACTTGTAATAGTGTTTGTAAAAACTTATTTGCAAAATATTAAACATCATTTATTGGCTCGCGAAATAATATTTTGGGCACGCCACCTTTATTAACCATGTTTTTACCTACCTATGCCTACAAGTCATTATTTTCAGAGATGAATAATATTAGACATAGATTTTTGTTTTAAGTACGTGTTTGGGTTGAAAAGATATAATTATTTATTAGGTGTTTTTAATATAACTCTAGTTAAAACTTCATCTTAAAAGACAGAAGTTTATGTTTTTTCTCGTGCCGCACTGCGTTTATTCAGAGTATTTTCTTGAGCTTTTATCAAAAATATAAAAGAAAATATATTTCACTACATGTACGTATAATACTATTAGGAATCAGAAGTGAAATACGTGAACAAAATAAACAATGTTTAATATCTTTTGAATTACACTTTTACAAAAATATCAAGACAAACATTTTAAACAATAATCAAATAGAAATAGCACTAGCAAATGGAATAATCAGTACACGAGCAAAAACATAAACCAAAATTAGCGAAACACACGATATAGTCGGGTAGCAAGTCCTTTCCGAGCGCCGTCCAAGCAAAAAGTGCCCGCTGCACCGCCGCTCGCCTCGTTTTATGAACTTCTGTCAGTTGCCGCACGTCGACCGGATGCAAACCGCACGGCTACTGGCTGATGGCGTGACTTTGAGCCAACACGGCCTCTCCTGACGCTCTGACGTCCTCGTCAGCTTCCAACAAGGCGGCTGAGTCTTCGCTGTCTCCTTGATAGCGTGTCTCACAACGCCAGTGGGGCGTGCTGGCACGGGGGAGTGCCACGCACAACTGCGCCTGTGGGGCGCGCTGGCACCGTGGAGTGCCACGCACAACTGCGCCTGTGGGGCGCGCTGGCACAGTGGAGTGCCGCACACAACTGCGCCTGTGGGGCGCGCTGGCACAGTGGAGTGCCGCACACAACTGCGCCTGTGGGGCGCGCTGGCACAGTGGAGTGCCGCACACAACTGCGCCTGTGGGGCGCGCTGGCACTGTGGAGTGCCGCACACAACTGCGCCTGTAGTAGGGATGGGTCTTAAATTAATAAGCTGCTAAATTAACACTGCTAATTTTTTTTTTTTGTGTCAACACCTGTTAAATAAGTTCTGATATAGCTGTTAAATCTAGCAGTCACAACTGACAGTGACAAGTTCCGTTTCTATTGAATTGGTTTCAACACGAGTTATTTAGCAACTAGCGAGCGGGTTGATTTAACTCACCGCTAAGTGCTAACTGCTGAATTCGGAAATATTACATTTAAAGAGAGTTAAATAAAGACTGATCTTCGTTACGAAGGTTTACGCGGGATAAGATAAAAAAGATTAGAAGAAAATTACAAATACAAAAATAACAGACATGAAAAAAAGAAATCGTTGTAAATAAATTGATTCTCATTACAAATACGCCAACAGAAAAAGTTAACAGTCCTAAGCCTGTGAAAAATATGAAGGAAATGAGAATTAATTATGTTAAAAATCTGTCTGTGACTAAATTTAACAGTTGCTAAAAATAACTGCTAATTTTAAGTGTTAATTATTTTTAGCATTAGCATTTAGCAGTGTTATTATTTTTTAACGCTTAAGCCCATCTCTAGCCTGTAGGGCGCGCTAGCACCGTGGAGTGCCGCACACAACTGCGCCTGTAGGGCGCGCTGGCACCGTGGAGTGACGCGCTTAACACGTCAGTAGCGCGCTGGCAGCCTGGAGCTACGCGCTTAACACGACAGTAGCGCGCTGGCAGCCCGGAGCCACGCGCTGTACACGCCAGTAGGGCGCGCAGTCGGCCTGCAGCGACGCGCTCGGCCTGCAGCGAGGCGCTGGGCTTCAGCGAGGCGCTCGGCCTGCAGCGAGGCGCTGGGCTTCAGCGAGGCGCTCGGCCTGCAGCGAGGCGCTCGGCCTGCAGCGAGGCGCTCGGCCTGCAGCGAGGCGCTCGGCCTGCAGCGAGGCGCTCGGCCTGCAGCGAGGCGCTGGGCTTCAGCGAGGCGCTCGGCCTGCAGCGAGGCGCTCGGCTTCAGCGAGGCGCTCAGCAACGTCAGAAGGCGCGCAGTCGCCTTGCAGCGACGCGCTCAGCAACGCCAGTAAGGCGCGCTGGCACCCTGCAGTGACGTGCACGTTCACGGTGTCATTGTGGCAAAGCCCTGGCAACCACTGCTAAGGCCAAGCAGCGTTGCGTTGCGTCCATCCTTGTGTAATGGTTACTCTGCAAACAAAAACAAACAAGTTTACAACAGAATTTTGTTCCGCTCGATCAGTCCTGACCAAACTTTAGTTCCATTGGGTGGCACCAAATTCGACTCTCATTAATTAAATCAAATGTACTGGAAATTATCGAAAATACAACACTACTTTGACTCAACTACCTTGAGTCATATACCATAGTCGTTCACACCAACCTTAAAAATTCTATTGCAACAAAAACTGCTGAAATCATCGAGTAAAACCTTTAACACCAAGGCTCTCTAACCGAGTAGTACAACAAGAGAGTAATCTCATTCATTAAGGAACATTCAAGTCGAGAATCAAATTCAAAGAAACATTCACCAAACAAAACTTGTCAGACAAGAATATCAATAGGCACATAGGGATGTATAAACACATTGTGAACACTGTAGGCATAGGCTCCAAGTTTGCATACCCCTCAGATGTCGACTTCCACACACACTGTAGGCATAGGCTCCAAGTTCGCATACCCCTCAGATGTCGACTTCCACACACACTGTAGGCATAGGCTCCAAGTTTGCATACCCCTCAGATGTCGACTTCCACACACACTGTAGGCATAGGCTCCAAGTTTGCATACCCCTCAGATGTCGACTTCCACACACACTGTAGGCATAGGCTCCAAGTTTGCATACCCCTCAGTGGCTGTTGACATAGACACATTGTTAGCGTATCACACAGACTTTCACACACGCAGCTGAGGCCACGCGCTTGACCAAACCACACGTTCATAAGTAATGGTTACTATGCAAAGAGACAAATCTACGACAGAACCTGACCAAACATCCATTAGGTCCTACTCTCGTTGATAAAATCAAACGCGGCTAAACTGGAAATTATCGAAAATACAACAATCAACCACCCTGGGTCATGTACCATTGTCGTTTAAATCAATCTTAAAAACATTATTGCGTCAAAAAAATGTCAGGTTCACAAAAATCATCGAGTAAAACCACAGATCTCTAACTGACTAGTAAACAAGTCTATCTCCCGTGTGTATCACTATTTGACTTAACACTACGGTCTTTCCAGACCCTGACCTCAACCAGAGCTAAACGCACAACGCACAACATACAACAAACACACCCACTGTCTACTATTACTGGTACTGTCTAACACAATACAGCCGATAGAATCTCTTGGCTTGCAACCACAACTTAACTTCATCAAAATCCTTATAAACATCAACTGATACGTAACTCATTGGCATCTTTCTTAGCCTATCATGTGTATTATAAAGCAACTTCTATAATAAAGCAAAACTTATCAGACTTTACAGTGCAACTGTATACGGCCTACGTCTTCACACGAAAACAAGTCAACTGATTATATTGCGTAGGGGTTTGCATTTACGCAGACCATGATTATTCGAGTTTGATGTGCCAACAACTGCACTTTTTGGTTTCAAATATACGGAAAACAAGACTTTTGACTGTATTTTGTTTTGTTCATAATTGCGGCTTTTATTTGAGCATCAGATATCACAAATCACAACGTTGCCCCTCACCAGGAATTTCTCCTGTATCGTGGGTACCTTCACAAATATTTAAACTCACATACACAAGTACCCGACTTAAAAAAAAACTATCTGTAGGTCATACAGGTACTTGTACTCGTAACGTCATTATAGCACAGTGACCATATCGACTTCACGCGGACACAATGACCGAAATTTGTGTTTAAAATGAGTCCACGTGCTGTTATTGGTCAACCAATCGTTAAGCGACGTATTAGCACCACCATGTAAATAACCACCAATGCGTCCGAGGCATTGCCAATCACCCCAGTGACCTTATAAACACACACATAACATCACGCCTGCAATCCCCGAAGGGTTAGGCAGAGGTACCCAGTATACCCACATTTCGCCAGTTATGTTAAGACATAAGCTTAACCATGTAATAGGGGTGAGCCCATTGTCACCAACAGGGCACAAATCCAGAAAATAACACTTTGCCCGACCCGGGAATCGAACCCAGAACCTTCATGCTCATAGTCGCGCTTACGACTACTAAACCAACGAAATATTAAAATGGTTCGATCTTACTTGTATCAGGAACGAAAGTAAACCAATCCTGTCCGGAGCGTCGCCTCAACCGCGAGAGCGGTTACACAGGACTTCGCGTCCTCACGCGGCTCCTACGACGATCTCGTTCGCGCTTGGAACGGCGATCGGATCCCGAAACTTGCTACGTACGTGAACTTCCACTCCGCTTATGGTGGCTACAAGATCGCTTAGAACGAGAGGCACTAGTTTTTGAACGCGAACAACTCGCTCTATCCATTGCCAACTACTACCCGCTTTTATCTAAAATTAAAAGCCTGAAAACTAGTTTTTAACTTGTGGGCGAAAAGAATCCACTATCCCACTTCTGATATTAGGAATCAGAAGTGAAATACGTGAACAAAATAAACAATGTTTAATATCTTTTGAATTACACTTTTACAAAAATATCAAGACAAACATTTTAAACAATAATCAAATAGAAATAGCACTAGCAAATGGAATAATCAGTACACGAGCAAAAACATAAACCAAAATTAGCGAAACACACGATATAGTCGGGTAGCAAGTCCTTTCCGAGCGCCGTCCAAGCAAAAAGTGCCCGCTGCACCGCCGCTCGCCTCGTTTTATGAACTTCTGTCAGTTGCCGCACGTCGACCGGATGCAAACCGCACGGCTACTGGCTGATGGCGTGACTTTGAGCCAACAATACATATACTTCATATTCAGTCCAGAAACTTAATCCTATCGTAAAATATGTCGCATGCGCCATATACGACACAATTCTTGTATATAAGTTTTTTTATGACATGACATTAAGTATATATGGTCACGAAAAACCAACAAGTTTCAGAATGATTGACTAAAACCGACAAATAACTTTTATTTTTATAACTTGATGATTTCTGCGAATCATATTTCGAACTAGCTGTGCCCGCGACTTCGTTCGCGTGGTTGTCGAAAACAAAAATGCGTCGCTTAGACAAAAGTACATTAAATCATTGCCCTGCGACGCTTTAGAAAATAAGAATAGGGTAATGCAAAGCACTGACTATGTCTAAAATTAAAGTTAGATGTATGGATGTTTGTTAATCAACCCCGTCAGAACGGCCTAACGGATCTTGATAAAGAAACAGGGTAGAAGACAAGATAAAAATTAAAAACCAAAAACTTGGTTTTTTGAATTTTTCACCTAAATTTAGAGGTTATGTGAAAAAATTGCAAATACAAAAGTTGAAATCTTTTTATTACCTACAACTTTGCCATTTAACTTTTTCCATAGGACTTGTAGTTTTGCCGGAAATCGAGATAAACCGCTTTCCCCCCTTAAAACCCCCCCCCACCCCCACTTCCCGAACTCGGATCGACCGTAATTTATTTTTCCTTTCATTTTGATCATATTCCCTTCCCAGCCTGGAATCCAGTGGTTCAACTGTGCAAAAACCGAAAAAGTGTCGAAAAAAGTTCGCGAGTGGACACAGTGAGTTTTGTGTGTCGGGAACAGAATCGTGTCGTGAGTGACAATGGTAGTGGTGCCGAACGCAAAAAACGAACTAGAAAGAGGGTAGACCGTTTTGTCTGCTCATAAACATCCACCCGCAATGACTTCAGTTTATCCGTGATCATGGTGCTTGTAACAGCGCCGAAATATCGGGAACTCGAAACTACAATCAAACATGGTAAATATCCCGTTTATGATATTAATAGTAATATTCCCCTCCTTTTCTAATGGGTTTCATCCTACTGTAATTTTTTTTCATTTTTTACCATTTTTGAAGACTTCGGCCCTGGTCTAGAGTACCTATAGCTATCATAACTTTTGCACGTTATCTTTTGAAGGCATTTATTAATAAGTACCATCTGCGTTTAATAGATGTCGTTACATGTCTCATTCTTGACCATAATGAGAAGTTCTTCTTGAAAACTATAAATTCAAATATCTTTTGATAGAGAGCACCGATTAAGATGAAACAAAGACTAAGTAATACCCCAAGTTACGCACAATATTTATGTATAAAAGTTACCTACATTAGTTTCGTAAATTTCATGTGATGCTTAGTCATCGAAACAGACAAACAGATAAACAGACAAACAGACAAAAATTCCAAAAATGCGGGAAATGAGTTCTGTTGGTTATACTCTATCACCCTGACAATTTTTTTTTTAAATATTTTCAATGTACAAAAATATTCTACAGATTTATTATATGTATAGATAACATAGAAAATAAAAGCGTCTCGTTGGTTTGGTCACCAAAGCGCGACTGCTAAACACGAGTTCAGGGTTCGATTCGCTGATCGGGCATAGGTTTCCAACAGGATTTTTTCAGTAGTAGCCACGGAGTATAGATTTGCACCCGATTGCTGGCAATACGCTCACCCCCAGTTACAAGGGACTAAAACATAACTGGGGAAATGTGGGTGTACTATTACATACACCTCAGCCTAACCCTTCGAGGGTTACAAGCGTGATGTTATAAAAACATAAAACCCTTCGAATTTCGCGGCCTAACTTGACGGATTCCCCTAATTATGCTGAGATATCGGGAAAAGAATAAACCTCTTTTTTTTGGAGGGTGGGTAGGTAATCATCAAATGACTTAATATCCCGCTCTGGGCAAAGTGGTAGGGAGTGTCAGACTTCGACTGACTAAAAACCACCCATGTTCCTTCTTAGCCCTTTGTGTCGAGGGCGCGGTATCTCTTTCGAAGAACCCGCAGCCCCGATGGAAGAGTAAACCCCTTTGATAAACAAAGTAGTTTATATGTGAAATCTTTGCAAAACTAGCTCGAAGTTCAAAAGGTCTTTTTATCAGATTTACGTTTGTTTCAGTTCGCGTGAGATTCGATCTAAGGAAGCAGATGTTCTTCGAGATTTGCGAACTTATCTATGTACTTGTGACTGGACGATGCTCTTTGTGGAAGACAATGGAAGTTACATACCTATTATGCAACGTATTTAGTTTTATATCCCACTAGCTGATGCCCGCGGCTTCACCCGCGTGGATGTCGTTCAAATTATATACTAAAACCTTCCTCTTGAATCACTCTATCTATTAAAAAAAACCGCATCAATATCCGTTGCGTAGTTTTAAAGATTTAAGCATACAGACAAACAAACAGACAAAAATAGCGACTTTGTTTTATACTATGTAAGGATAACTCTACGTTTATTATAACAACAGAGTTCATCAAACTTGTCGTCGTGCTTGTCGTTCACTACGTTTTTCCACAGTAACGGGGGTACATGGCGTTGGATTTCCATAACATTCCTGAAATAATTTCTTGTACCATTCATCTTAGTATGATTATATTGAAGTCACCCCATCAGTCTGCGGGTGGCTGCCCTCTAATTTCAAAAACCATCATTATCTGCCTAGCCTTTTCTACTACATTGGGGCCGGCTTCCAGACTTACCGGATCCAGGTGAATACCAGTATTTTACCTATCTACGAGTATCTATCAATATCATAAACCAATTTAATTAATACCACGATAACAACAATAATCCATTCCAGTAATCAAATTGAACACGTTAGGGTAACAATTAGCTTCCAGCTCATTGGTTGTTATCCAATTAAGGACGCCAGTGATTGGTCGAAATCAAATGGTTTTGAATGGCGGGCTGTCCGGCAAATGCGCATAATTGATTGAATTGTCAGCGATTGCAGTGGCAGATTGTCTATTCATCGTGTTTAGGAATTATGAACGTTCGTCTATGGAGAGCGATTCGCTTGTAAATGCATTGTGGTTTTGGTCGTTAATTTGCGTGCTATTGTGTGTGTGATTGAAATTGTTTGCGAAGAAATTATTACTATAGGACACAGCTTGTCGATGTTTCACACATTTTTTTTGTAGGGTGACATTATCATAGACTGGCCTGTTGGTCTAGTGGTTAGTGACCCTAACTGCTATGCTGGAGGTCGTGGGTTCGATTCCCACCCAGGACAAATGTTTGTGTGATGAGCACGATCATTTGTTCTGTGTCTGGGTGTAATTTATCTATAATATGTATGTATTTAGAAATATATAAGTATGTTTATCAGTTGTCTAGTACCCATAACACAAGCTCTGCTTAGCTTGGGACTAGATGGCGTTGTGTGATAGTTGTGGAATATTATTATTATTATTATTATTATCATCAAATTACTCCTGGCAGAGCGGTAGGGAGTGTCAGACTTCTACTGACTAAAACCACCCATGTTCATTCTTAGCCCTTTATGTCGAGGTCGCGGTTTCTCTTGTGAACAACCCGCAGCCCCGACGGGGGAAATCGCTGCCTGCGCTGCGTCGGGGTTCCGCAATTCATACAAACCCAATCTATATAGGTTCCTTTTGGGTTAGGTCATTCCATCGTCGACCACAATTCTGTCCTCAGGACAAGACTGAAGACGAGAGTAGACCTACAACACCTAATCCCCGAAGGGTTAGTCAGAAATGTACCTAAGCATACCGGACACCCACATTTCGCCAGTTATGGTAATTGGGTCTGGGTGTATTTGTGCATGTGAGTTTAATGTTTGTGAACGCACCCACGATACAGGAGAAATTACTAATGTAGGGCAACGCTTTTAAAAAAAAAAAAAAAAAAAAAAAGAAAGGAAGAAAGCTATTGCCCAAGTCCAGATACGTGACAGCTACTGAAGAAATTCCTGATGTAAATAACTCAAAACACTAAAATCGAACCCAAAACCAACGGGTTTTCATTTCACATGGTACATAATTTTATTTATTTATTTAAACTTCATGCACAATAGTGGTACATAGGCGGACTTAATGCCACAAGGCATTCTCTACCAGTCAACCTTATCTTTATCTTAACAAACTAACAAACAACAATTACAAAGCCTTAAAATCTATGAAACACACATAGATCTCTGCTTACTACGCATATGCTTACGCGTGGCTAAGTTACGGTATCATCATGTGGGGGCACAGTGTAGACGCGAACGACCTATTCATTGCTCAAAAGAAATGCATGCGGATACTATTTCAAATAAAACCTAGAGATAGCTGCAGACCCCACTTTATAAAAGAAAAAATGTTAACTCTGCCCTGCATTTATATATTAGAAATAGCAACTTTTGTGAAGAAAAACCTAAAACTATTTAATTTTGATAAAAACGAGCGCCGCAGAACTAAATTAACTTTACCAGCACCCAGGATAACAATGTACAAAAATAGCCCAGAATACCGAAGTATACAAGTATATAATAAACTACCTGAAACTATACGGTCCACAAAAACACTATGTTTATTTAAAGCTAGGTTAAAGGCATTGCTCCTAGATAAGTGTTACTATAGCATCCAAGAATTTCTAGACGACAAAATGTTAAAATAGAGTGTTAGAAATATAGACTGGCCTGTTGGTCTAGTGGTTAGTGACCCTAACTGCTATGCCGGAGGTCGTGGGTTCGATTCCCACCCAGGACAAATGTTTGTGTGATGAGCACGATCATTTGTTCTGTGTCTGGGTGTAATTTATCTATAATATGTATGTATTTAGAAATATATAAGTATGTTTATCAGTTGTCCCAGTTGACCCATAACACAAGCTCTGCTTAGCTTGGGACTAGATGGCGTTGTGTGATAGTTGTGGAATATTATTATTATTATTATATTATTATTATCTCTACCAGTCAAGAAAAGTCTGTCAATAAACGTATACTGAGGTAAAAATACGAGTACATGTATTCAAAACAATACTTATCGCTTGGAACCAAACACTTAAGTATAAGTATGGCTAACTACCTAAAGAGGTTCAAATTATTAGTTTGTAGTCAACAATGAACAATTTGTGGTCGTTATGGAAAACACCCTGTAATTTTCAACCCTTTCTTCAAAGTTTTCCTTGAGCTATTATGATAAGTTAAAAATACATAAACTAGTAAAGTCTAGCGGTTGAGTTTTCGTAGCAATCGACGTGTTTTTATGTGATACGGTTTTAATTGAGTATTTTTCAATTTTATAAAAATTGTTCTGCTCTAAAACTAACTACACTAGGCAACTGATTGTTACCCGCAAATTTCGTTCTCGTGGAATTATTATAAAAGAATTCATTGCCATTGGGTTTAATTTTTTTTGCAGGATGCCCAAATCTTTTTCTAATTTATGATTAAACTAGCTTTTGCCCGCGACTTCGTTCGCGTGGAATAGTGACTTCCGGCAGATTTTTGGTTTATCTCGCGAAAAAAAAAAAAAAAAAACTATCCTATGTCCTTTCTCAAGTTCCAAACTATGTCTGTACCAAATTTCATCAAAATCCGTTCAGCCGTTTAGGCGTGAAAGAGTAACAGACAGACAGACAGAGTTACTTTCGCATTTATAATATTAGTATGGAAGTATGGATGGATAGTATGGATAAGTAAGGCTTACTTATTTAATCATAATTTACAGGCCGAACGGCCTAAAACAAATTGATAAAAAACAAAATAACGTGTAATTCTTAGGTTTGAAACTTCAAAATATGTTCGATAATAAAACTATCAGGCAAAATGCGGTAAACCTCACTATATTCACCAGACGATCTTCCTCAAAAACTAAAAAAGTGTATACAAAATTTCAGATTAATCGGTTGACTGGAAGTGGGTGAAATTTGAATTACTAAATTTGATCCAAGAAAAAAACAAACGGGGTGAGCTAAATAAAACCGTTTAAAAAAAAATCAGCGACAAGCTACAAAATCTTCTAAACAACGATTAAACCTCTTCACAGATTTAATAACATACACTGTCGTCACAATACCGTGGCTGTACCGCTGTACAAACTCTTTACTTTGACAACTTTACTTCAATCTCGGGAGAAAAGCTGATATTTTAAGTGGTATTATGGAAGACTAACTTTAAACACAGGCCATAGAAGTCGCTAGGGAAACTGGAGATAAAACTTATGAAGTTTCAGTTGGTGCAAGTTTTTCTGGTCGTATGAGGGAAGACATCGTGAGGAACCCGACTTATATTAGAATCAAAAAATTCGAAGAAATGTGACATCTACCAAACCGCACTGGGCCCGCGTGGCCCATCCCTCTCCTAGAGAGGAGGCCTGAGTCCCTGCAGTGGGAACATTATAGGCTGATAATGATGATGAGGGACCTGGAAGACATGGGGAGAGGTTTTTTATAGCAATGCAAATGGGATGACGAAGGCTAACAATATCAGTAATACGAGTAGAAGCGTATTTTCTACGGGGTCGAAGGGACACCGACAGACGTATTCAGCACATTATTCTAACTTTGCATGTTTTATTAACTTTTGCCACCGACTTCCGAGAGTAGGTAAAGTTATTTCAGACTTTGGAATTCCGTTGATTTTTCCAAAATATTTTTTTAAATAATAAAATTACTTAAATATAAAAAACAAACTTTTGAATTGGTTAACCAGAATATACCTGACTGGAGAAAGAGCACAATGCAATAGTTCGTTTAAGGAATAAAATTAGAAGCTAAAGCCATTCGAAAAATCTTAATCTTGTCTTAATCTTAAAAAAGAGCATACCCGAACAAGAGCTACTAAAAACAGACAATAAACCCTTCAAAGCAACACAATTTTGAAGCACAAACCCGATAAAGAGTTGCCGTATCCACTAACATAAGTTACCATAACTTAAAACTGTGTCTAAGTACACAACCGCTAAATTATTCAAGATACCCTCACTTCGGCTTAAAACTTTGTCACTGTCCTCGCGTATAGGGAATGAAGACTTGTAAGTAGTCATAAGTCTTGGACATCAAGGTTTATGATAAGGTACTACTTTACATAGTGTGCTGGGGACTTTTCCTGATCCTTTTTCTTGGAAACAAGTTTGGAGTACAGCAGGGGAGTTGTTTATCTCCTTTTGTAATGGAAATTTTGTAGTTTGTGCTTGCTAGCAGTAACTTAGCTTAGAACATGATGTGTGAACACAGTGACGGTATAGGAGTAGGATATAAGATAATTATACTTAAATAAAAAGAGTAGTCCTGACTGACTGACTGACTCATCAACGCCCAGCCCAAACCCTTGGACCTAGAAATCTGAAATTTTGCACAGAGGTTCCCTTTATAATGTAGACAAGGAATAAGGAAGGATTTTTCTAAATTCAACCCCTAAGGGAGTTAAATAGGGGATGAAAATTTGTATGGAAAAACGTTATTTTCACGCGGGCGAAGCCGCTGGCAAAAGCTAGTATTTTATATCATGCATATTAGCCGAGCTATCACAACTTTTGCAAACAAATCGAAGTGCTGATATTTCGATAACCTAGATATTAACTCGTACTAGCCACCCTCCATTTATTGATAAGAGATTTTGAGTTACTGATAAACTGCATACGATTTTTTGTGGGTGATAGTCAAACTTCAGTAATTACAGAAACACCAAGAATTTTTTAAGAACTTCACACTAATTTTTGTCACCCTTTTTTCATGGAAAATTAAATGGAGTTAAATGTGAAACAAGACGCATTATGATTAAATATTTAAAACCCATTAACAAATCTTGAGCGAAAGTCGCAATTAAGAGAACCTCATGAAATTAAGAAAATAATATATAGGGCTGATCATCTCCTGACATGGTTTATTTTATTTTTGAATTGTTGGTTATCATTTTACTTTGGACGCTCTTAACTTGTCGAATTAAGGCGACTACAGGACCGAAACTAGCGCCACCCAAATCTTATTTCTTTTTAAATCACTTTTCATGATTCTAGACCTTTTTTTTTTTTTTTTTTTTGGTGGGTGGAAAATCATCGAATGACCCCCCCCGCTCTTGGGCAGAGCGAAGGGGAGTGTCAGACTTCTACTGACTAAAAACCGAACCCATGTTCCTTCTTTGCCCTTGCGCCGAGGCCACGTAATCTAGTACAAATACCGCGGCCCCGACGGGCGTCGGCCCTTGCGGGCCCCTCCTTGCTGACATCTCTTTGAGGCGCGCGTGGAACACGAACGCGCCGCCGACACGGTCTGTTGCCGTCATGACGACGGCCGGACGGCGAGCTAGCCCATTACTCACCGTCCACAGGCCCGCGTCTACGGTGGCCGGAAGCCATCACGTGGCCCCCGACGCCCGGAGCGCCTTCCGCGCCTTCCGCGGCGGCTGGGACGTTGAGAGGATCGCTCCCTCTCTCGTTCCGCCACCTCCTTCGCTAGCATCACTGCTTCGCAGAAGGAGGCGACGGCGTCCCATTCCTCCTCGCCCCGGACCATGGCTTGCACCAGGGCCGGACGCGAGAGGTCACCGCCGCCGATCGCCGCTACGAGAACACGGCGGGGCTCCGCCCAGGCAGGGCACACCTCCACAGTGTGCTCCACCGTGTCCTCCGGTCGATCCTCGCAGTGGAAGCATCCGGGCGTTTCCTCCCGCCTGATTCGGTGCAGGTACCTCCCGAAACATCCGTGTCCGGTGAGGACCTGCGTCAGACGGAAGGTGAGGGCGCCGTGGCTCCTCTCTAGCCACTCCTCAAAGAGGGGACTTACCGCCGCTATCGTGGCGTGCCCTGCACGGGGTTGCGACAGTCGCTGTCTCCATGCCGCCATGAGATCGCACCGATGATTCTAGACCTGATAAATTAAGAGAATTACTTATGACCGCCAAAAGTGGCCACTTTTATCTTTCACAAGTTACTATGCCGACTGAGACTGTAACTGCTTGTTTTTTATTAATTCAAATGTGCTTGTAATAGTCTAACTAATTGAAATAAATACTTCAAGTTTGACTAACCTATTAACAAACTAACAAACAACAATTACAAAGCCTTAAAATCTATGAAACACACATAGATCTTTAATAAACAATTACTGGTTAATGACACAGTCCCATACAGTCCGAAACTTGTTAATATTCTACCCGTGTGTCGATATACATGTCGCGACTGACAAGGGGTACTAACTACGAGTACGATTAAATTATTGAAGGATATGATTATGTATTCAGTGTTCAGTATTGGATTATTTTGATTTGACATGTACACAATTTAAGGTGGTGTAAACAGTCGGGGCCGCGGATTTTAGTACTAGATGACGTGGCCTCGGCACAAGGGCAAAGAAGGAACATGGGTTCGGTTTTTAGTCAGTAGAAGTCTGACACTCCCCTTCGCTCTGCCCAAGAGCGGGGGGGGTTATTTGATGATTATCCACCCACCAAAAAAAAAAAAAAAAAAGGTGGTATAAACATCGATAGGTAGCTTTGAACCGTATTTTCAGCAGGCTACCTCATCATAGCCTAGCCTTTTCGTAACTTTTTTTTTAGTGGGACAATCCCTCCACACTATTCCCAGACCACTGTAACTCCTGAAAGCTAGAATCAACGGTGGCGACCACAAGAAAAGCGTCGAGACAATGAAGCTCGACGAAGTTCGGAGAAACAATTTAACTGTTTTGGATCCCGCAACGAAATTAATCAGAAAAGAATAGAGGAGGTGTAGGAAAAAAGTATTTTCTCAACTATGTATGATGGGGTCGGCTTTCAGTCTAACGCAGTCTTCCCAAAGTGGGCGATAGCGCCCCCTTGTGGGCGTTGAAGATCTAGAGGGGGGCATTAAGGGCCCCAGAAAAAATCTAACTCAAAAAGAATATCGGCAGGTTCCATAATTTTCTCAATTTATCAGTGTCATGCGCTGCAACAACGACGACTTACTTGTATACTGTCAACATTTGGAAAATCTCCACAGTGATTTCATTGAAAGATTCCAGGACATATTGAAATTGGAAATACCAGACTGGGTGTTTGGCCTTTTTCAAATGTCAATACCCCAACTGGAAGAAGAACATAGAACAGACAACGAACGAGGAAATAAAAATACTTGTGGTTTTTAAGTTTTAGGAGTGTATAAAAAATAGGGGGCGCTGAAAAAGAATTGTTTTTCAAAGGGGGCGGTAAAAAATAAGTTTGGTAATCTCTGAGTCTAACCGGATGCAGCTGAATACCAATGTTTTACATAGAGCTGACTACTTGTTACGACTGTCGAATAAGTATATACTTCCTTACATAGTATAAAACAAAGTCGCGTCTGTTTGTTTGTTTGTTTGTTTGTTTGTTTATTTGTTTGTTTGTCTGTATGCTTAAATCTTTAAAACTACGCAACGGATTTTGATGCGGTTTTTTTTAATAGATAGAGTGATTCAAGAGGAAGGTTTTAATACCTTTTTTGTACCCGTGCGAAGCCGGGGCGGGTCACTAGTATTGTATATGGCAGCCGGGACCAACGGCGCAGTTAAAGGGGCACCGTAAAAACGACCTGTTTTTCGTTGCAGAGTTAGCCGTATTGCTACTTATTACAATTCCAAAAAAAATACAGTGTTTAGTCAAATGTATAGGTAAAAGACTTATGCAAAAATATTTTCTAAAAGTAATCAAGAACCTCGAAAAAAAAATCACAAAATCACAAAAAAATCACACGAAAAAACTTTTTCGTCTCGAAATGCTCAATATTTTGAGTGATAACTGTTATTTTTTTTTTACTATCAGAAAGGAAATTTAACCAACTAAAGACATATGTAAAAATATTTTAACATTACAGCGTAGTTTTTTTTTAATAAATTAAATCTGCGGACTATCGTTCATTTTGGCAGTCACGAGAATCAAACGCATCGCCATTTTCAACCTTATTTGTTTAGGCGATGAGTTAAACGCGCGCTCAAGGTCGCGGGCAGGTAATGTCGCCTTAAGAGCGTATGGTACCTCAAACGCGAGTTTTATAATGCGTAAAAGTATATGATTCACTGCAGTAATCAACGTCAGAAAAATATATGATATTCTTCAGGATATATGCTAGTGCCATAGTGTTGTGAAAACATAATACAACTAACTTTGCTCGATAGAAAAAAATCGCGAAGATACCTCTAAAAATTTCTTTTAACGAGTAAAAACCATACTAAAATACATGTCATCGTTCTGATTTTTTGCCAAATAATTCTACAAGCAACGAACTAAAGTCATAGTGTTTTACTTTTTTAGTCCAATCAGTAGTTTTTTTTGTAAATCGCAAAATACCACTAATTTCGCACTATTCGGCCGCAGCGAAAGACGTAACAACCGCTTTGTAGTGCAAGCTGATTAGAACTTTATTCTAACAGAATTACAAGCGAAGTTTGAACCACCACAAATAGGGTTGCTAATCTGAGGTAGCATAATTACGCTCTTAACGTGTTTTCCGAGGCACGGAGGAAACTCGGTAAGTAAGTGGGTTGTTGCAAGCACAGCTTAACCTAAAGATTGACCCGAGTGGCAGTTATCATTCAGCCTTAAGCTCCTCTTATTTGAGTATGAACCATCTTAATAAAGTATGTGATAGCTTAGGCTTAATAAAGCCAAAGTAAATACTGGTGTAATTTTACTCCGCGGTTTATTTAAATAGGCTTTAAGAAGTACCATGTTTTTTTTCTTTTATCACATCGTTTAAACTGAATTCCTGACAAAAGCTCAATTTTTTTTTTAACTTTCATGATTGACCAAAAACTTTCAAAGTAAGTAAAAGAAATTAAGGAACTAAAAAAATAATCAAAACAACTTCTATTACAAATCGAACGATTACTAAAATCGAGGTAATTGGCTCGGCCAATTACTTTAATTTAAATTCAAAAGTGATTAACTATTAATTTAATCTTTGATCGAGAACCCTCTCTATAGAAGTATAGAGGGTGTTTTGTCGAAGTACCGAGAGTATTTTTTTCAGAAAATAGGAGGTGATCCATGTTTTCATCACCCACAGAAACTATGTCCGCCTTTTTAATAAAAATTGTTAAACCTGGTTTAACTTACGCTTGGTTTATCTCGCATGTCGTCTCTCTTCAAAAATATTCAAAAGAAAGTGACGGCATGCGAGATAAACCAAGCGTAAGTTAAACCAGGTTTAACTATTTTTATTAATAAGGCTGTGTATGTCTACTGTCTGTGTAACTATCACTGTTATTGCGCAATATGCATGTCAATGTCAGGTTGTATGTTCATTAAAAAATATGATTCGCGACCGTAATTAATACGGCTTTACTGAGATAATCATTAAAATCATCAATATATAATAATATAAATTAAAATAACTTGGACCCTCCAAGTTCTTTTAATAAAACCCCAAGTTTTTTTCAGTTTTTCATAAAATAATCACACTCACCGGCAAATTGCAAAAAAAAAGCGCTTCCACCAATTTTTTATACTTCATAGTCATCTAAACTTTAGTAGAGCAAGACCAAGGAAACGATGGATAGACTGTGTGAAGAAAACAAAGGCTAGAAAGAAGGTAAGTGTGTGCTGAGATGAGGATTAATAGAAATCTGGGCCGGCAGTCTCGACAGTGATAACGACAAAATCGCTAACTTTCGATTGCTAATTACCAACGAATAAATTCGGTTGCAATAATGATGCCTGCGAGAAACGCATCTTGGATGTAGAGACTTGCTTTACTTGCAAGCATCATTATTGCAACCGAATTTATTCGTTTATAATTAAGGATTGAAAGTTAGCGATTTTGTCGTTATCTCTGGTAGAGGCTGCCGGCCCTGGTAGAAGACACGCTTTGCCGACCCCAAATACTTAAATTGGGATAAGGGTATGAGCCATCTATATAAACTTTTTGATTAGAAGCACATTTTTTTTAAAAGGCCAACACATTTGGTCTAACGAGAACTAAGTCCATCAAAGGTGCTGGAAAATGTTCAATGAGACGTAAAAATCTGAAATCTCGTGATAAATTCGATATCAAAGTGAGATTTATGCGCGTTCTGCGTCGAAATCAATCGGATTGCGACTAATCGCTTGGAAATAAAGTCAGGTCGGTTGGTTGGGTTTAAAGGCGGATGTAAAGAGTCATGTCTTTTGACCTGACTCAACGGGCAACGTCTGGAATATGTGTCTGATTTTAGTACTGCACTTACATTTTATGTATCTTTTAAATATTAATATTTTATTCGCGTGTGCTGTTTTTGTTTTATGACACGGCGTCCGTTTCAGCGTTCAAACTTATAACTTTTATACAGAAATAAACAAATCGTTTTTTAGGGGCCGAGAGCCCGAAAGTGGACTAAACGGAAATCAGTGCCTACCCATTTAAATAAACTAGCAACTTATCAATATAACAATCATTATTGTATTCATTTAATTATGATTTTATATTACACATGGCAGGTCGTGATTTATATTTAATTTTAATTTAATAAAAATTATCAGTAGCAGCCGCGGAATCTGAATTTGTGCCCTATTGATGGCAATGGGCTCGCCCCTTATTACATGAGACTTAAACAAAACATAATTGGCGAAACATGGTCGTACTCTTCTGCCGAACCCTTCGGGGATTGCAGGGATGATGTTTATGTTTCATTAAACTTTTTTTTATTACAGTGTAATATTTTGAGTTGGAACAGCGGCTATTATACTCTCTCCTTGTCCGAGACGGTTTAACAGTGTAGTCCACGACTTGTGCTCCGGCGTCGCCACAATATTTAAAGCTCCCATCAAAACAAAAAACTCTTCGTATTTCCGGACGAACCTGTCAACTTCATTACGGTTTTTGTGCACGGCGTTGTCACTACGCCTCCGCAACTATAAATAGTTTTTTTTGTGTAATTAAGTAAGTTTTAGTAATAACAATGATTTTTACAGTGATTAAATTAGCCTATTCAACTTTACATCTGTGTAAAATAGTATTCCAAGGAGAAAAAGTCGCAAAAAGTGTATTTGGTAAGTGGGGTGAACGTTCGTGTCATCATTATTTCCAACAAAAACAATTACATTTGTTGGCAATTCCGGTAAGTTATTAATATGTATAAAAAATGCGAAGATAAATACTAGATAATTAGGTCTAGTATAGAATCAGTTTATGAAACAAAGTTATGTTCATGTTTATTAGTTTTGCTGTTCCTTTACGTTCAAAATCGGAACCGGATATGCTATCGCGCGTTTTTTCTGTCAATCAGTGTCAAAGTGAAAACTTCTCTTTGAAAATTTCAACTCTTTCGACAAGTTTCTCTTTTCTTTTGTCGCTTCGTTTCAAATAACGTTAAATCGCGTGTGAAAACTTATTTATAATGGGAAAACGGAAAAATAAAGAAGAAGAAGCTGAAAAAATCAGACGGCAACTGAAGAAATTGCAGAAACGCTTGAAGAAGAATGAAGAAACGAATGAGGATGGATGCGTTACACCAGCGGATTCCCCTCCTAGAGAGAGGGCCGTCTCCATGGAACCCACAACATCAAACGTGGACACGCCTTTGGCGATCTCAGGTACTTAATCATACCTACCTAATATTCAAATAGGTATTTAGCTTCAAACGCATGGGTGGTTGAAAGATGGGTATCTATTCACTACACCAAAAAGATTGGCCTAAGAGCTACCACTATAGAGGGTAGACATTACTAGAGTTAAATAGTGAGCTATCACATGCAGAGGATAGACATACTATTTTGCATTATTTATTGTTACACTTCAGAGCTATCACTCAGAGGATAGACCATCTAATAAACTTGAGCGCTATCACATAGAGGATAGACATAAGTAGTAGTATATTTAACTTTTCATTTTAACAAAAATACATGTATTTGGCTGGGGTCTATTTATTTTTTTGGCTTACACTGCTTATTAAAATTCCAGACGATGAAGAAGTGGCTGAAGAACTTCTCCTGGCCTTGGGTCCTGAAGGTGCAGATACCAATGAGACAAGTGAGCCAATACATCCACAGTTAGCATCAAGATGGAAAAACATTATGAGAGAAGGTTTAAAAAAGGAAACCAGAGAAGAAATCACTAAAAAGTATCCTGACCCAGAAAATTTCAATACAACAGCACCTTCCTTAAATCCTGAAATCAAGGCAATCATGTCTGAAATCTCCATAAAAAGAGACAATAGGCTTGTAATAAGGCAAAAGCAAACTGGAAAAGTTTTAACAGCCATAGGAAAAGCTATGACAAGTGTCATGAAGGGAAACTTTAACTCGAAGCAATTAATAGAACACCTCAGTGATGCAGCAAAAATTACTACAGACATATACCACCAAGATTTGATGTCAAGAAGGTACTTTGCACTCGCAGGCACCAGTACACTGGTCAAAGATGCCATTAAAAACGAAAAGCCAGACGAGATGCTATTCGGAAATGCCTGTTCTGAAAAAATAAAATTGGCTCAAACAATTCAGAGAACTGGAGCTCAGATAAAAGAAAAACAGAAAAACTTCAGAAGCCCGCTGCCGTCTCAACAAAAACCTCGCAGCGGGCAGTACCAGCACCAGCACCGCCAGCCAGCAAAGCAGTACCCGAGACCATACAAGAAGAGGCCGATACAGCAGAGGAAGCGGTCTCCACCACGCAAACAGCGTTACAATTAGAGGTACATGCAGGCAAAACTAGGTTTTTTAATTTGAACTGGACAAAAATTACAAATGATCCAACTATCTTGCAGTGGATTAATGGCTACAAAATACCTTTTGCTTCTGTTCCACCTCCAAATGAAGCCCATGTGCAAAACTGGTCAGCAAATGATAGACTAGTTATTCAAGAAGAAATTAAGAAACTTTTGTCATTAGGTGCAATTTCCGAATGTTCATATACAAATAATCAATATGTATCCCCAATTTTTGTTATACCTAAACCAAATGGGGCATACAGGTTTATACTTAATTTAAAAGGCCTCAATAAGTACATAAACACCCAACATTTTAAATTAGAGGATTATAGAACAGCTTGCAAGCTAATTTCAAGAAATAGCTTCATGACTAAAATTGATTTAAAAGATGCTTATTTCTCTATCCCCATTTCTGACTATTCCAAAAAATATCTTAGATTTAACTTTGAAGGCAAATTATACCAATTCAATTGCTTACCCTTTGGATTATGCACTGCTCCATTAGTATTCACTAAAATTATGAAACCCATTGTTACATACCTAAGAGACAAAGATATAATAATGACATATTATTTAGATGACAGTTTATACATTAACAATTGCAAACATGCATGTGTTCAAAACGTTTACTCAGCGTGCAAATTATTTCAGAACTTAGGTTTTGTTGTAAATTATGAAAAAAGTATTTTAAATCCTAGTCAAGTATGTGATTATTTAGGATTTACTCTAGATTCCAAGGATCTATCAATTTCAGTACCTAAAGAAAAACAAATTTCCATTCTTAAAAAGTTGCACAGCTTCAAATTAAAAAGTGTTTGTAAAATCAGAGAATTTTCCCAACTCATAGGTTCCCTAACTTCAATATGTCCTGCTGTTCCTTACGGCTGGGTATACACAAAGTTGGTAGAAAGAGAAAAGTACTTAGCATTGCAAGATTCCAATGAAAGTTATGAGGAAAAAATGTCTCTTATAAAAAATATTTATCCCGAGTTACAATGGTGGATAGAAAATATAAACAAGAAGAACTTAATTAAACAGTACACATTCCAACTGGAAATTCATACTGATGCATCTCGTACTGGCTGGGGTGCTGTCTGTGAAGGAAAAAAGGCTTCGGGGTCTTGGTCTTCCAGAGAGTTGGAGTTTTAAAGGCTGCTTTTCTAGGGCTTCAGTGCTTTGCTAAGGATCTTAAAAAGTGTGAAATATTACTCAGAGTGGATAATACAACAGCTGTAGCTTATATTAATAAGATGGGGGGTGTTCAGTTTAAACATCTTAATGATATTACAAGAGAGCTATGGCAGTGGTGTGAGAAAAGAAACATTTGGATTTTCGCATCATATATTAATACTAAAGACAATTTCGAAGCAGATGCTGAGTCTAGGAAATTAAATATTGAATGGGAGTTATCTCTGACATGTTTTGATAAAATCAGAGAAACCTTAGGGGAGCCTGAAATTGATCTATTCGCGTCTAGAATAAATAGTAAATGTGAAAGATTTGTTTCATGGAGGAGAGACCCAGAAGCTATAGCAGTTGATGCATTCACTTTGGACTGGAATTCTTTTTTCTTTTATGCTTTCCCACCTTTTTCTCTAATTTTAAAATGTGTCAATAAAATAATAACAGACAGAGCTGTAGGCATTTTAGTCTTCCCCTATTGGCCTTCTCAGCCGTGGTTTCCGCTTATTGAACCACTTCTAGTCAAAGATTTACTTATTTTCCCACCTAACAAATTTCTTTTGACTTCCCCTTACAGAGAACCCCATCCCCTGCACAAGCATCTTACCCTGGCTGCAGGGCTGCTATCAGCGAAGCATTTGTAAGGCGTGGAACTCCGAACTCTGCTCTTGAGATAATGTTAAATTCCCTTTCAAACAACACAATCAAACAATACAACTGTTCTCTTAAGTCATGGTGGAAGTTCTGTAACACTCATAACATTGAACCTTATCAAGGATCTATACCTTTTGTATTAAAATTTCTTAGTGAAAACTTTCATAAGGGAATGTCATACGGTTCATTAAATACCACTAGATCTGCTCTCTCTGTTTTAATGGGACCAAAAATTACTTCAGATGACAGATTAAAAAGGTTTTTCAAAGGGATATTCAGGCTGAAGCCTCCCAACCCGAAATATAGTGTCACTTGGGATCCGGGTATGGTGTTGAATTATTTAGCATCCAAGTATCCAAATGAGTTTCTATCATTAGATATTTTAACAAGAAAACTTGTAACAATTCTGGCATTAACATCAGGGCATAGAGTTCAAACACTATCATTATTAAAAATTAAAAATATTAAATTTTTAACCGACGGAGTACAAATAAAAGTACCTGATAACATTAAAACTTCAAGTAAAAGTTCACTTCAACCCTGTTTACATTTAAAATGCTATACTAGTAAACTTGAAATTTGCCCTGTACAGACAATAAGGTCTTATTTAAATGCTACTAAAAATATTAGAAAAGAAATAGATAACCTAATAATTACATACAAAAAACCATACCATAGGGCCTCTTCTCAATCTCTAAGTAGATGGATCAAAATGACATTGAGTGAGGCAGGTTTAGATACTTCTCTATTTACTGCACACAGCACCAGGCATGCTTCTACTTCAGCGGCAAGTAGGGCTGGCCTTAGCATAGATCTCATTAGAAAGACTGCAGGATGGTCAGGGACATCCTCAACTTTCGCTAGATTTTATAATCGACCAGTAACAGAAGACCCCCTAGCTTTCAGCAATGCGGTTTGCAGTACTGTAAATAGAACCTAGTAACTAATATTATTTTTGTGAGTCATGTATTCATTCTTTATGATACTTATAATGTTTGTAATCCCAAATAACAATTATTTTTCTTTGATTACAACAGCCTTTCATTCACAACTTAACTTTAAACATCTACACTGTTAAATCGTCTCGGACAAGGAGAGAGTATAATTATGAGATTAAACGAACTTACCTGTAAGTGAAGTTCTATCTCAATTATACGAAGCTCCTTGTCCGAGACGGGACTCCCTCCCAATGTTATTGATACCCTCCCTAGCATACCTTTGTTGTTCATGAAATGTGCTTTAAACGAAATGAAGTTGACAGGTTCGTCCGGAAATACGAAGAGTTTTTTGTTTTGATGGGAGCTTTAAATATTGTGGCGACGCCGGAGCACAAGTCGTGGACTACACTGTTAAACCGTCTCGGACAAGGAGCTTCGTATAATTGAGATAGAACTTCACTTACAGGTAAGTTCGTTTAATCTCATAATCAATAATTAATAGCCGCTGTTCCATCCAACTCACATACAATATTGTATCAATGTAGCACATTCAATATTCTAGAGTAATTTAGTTTTTTTTTCGACAAACTGTATTTTGTAACATCCCGGATTTAGCGGATAGCAAACTTTTCAGTGATTGGCGAATCCTTACATAGTATAAAACAAAGTCGCGTCTGTTTGTTTGTTTGTTTGTTTGTCTGTATGCTTAAATCTTTAAAACTACGCAACGGATTTTGATGCGGTTTTTTTTAATAGATAGAGTGATTCAAGAGGAAGGTTTTAATACCTTTTTTGTACCCGTGCGAAGCCGGGGCGGGTCACTAGTACATCATAAAAAATGATAACAAATAGACCGATGACATTTTTATCTATCTAACACTTAATTATTCAAATAATAGTTGCTTTATAACATTTTAATACATGTAATTAAATAACACAGTTGAATAAGTATAATGTGTAAAATTGTAAATAGATAGTAATACTTACATCATATTTTAGGAAATGGAATAAAACAGTAAAAATAAATAATAGTTTACAAATAAATATAAGAAAACACTTACCAAAACTTTGAATACATTCTATGTAAGCGAGAATTAGCACCAACGTTACAACTGAAACAATGAAATAACGAATATTATTTTATGTTGAAAAACCAACAAAAATCCCTTTTCACTCATTCTTCATCATTAAAGTCACATTATGTGCTGTTTTATCGTTTTACTAAATTGATTTTGCGCAGATATTCTCAAAATAAAACAATATCCCTAAAACAACGCGAACGTACCTCTCGCGAACATTTTGGCGGGAAACTTTGGAGCGGAGGGCGTGCACCACCCCCGCTTCTCGAATAGGTACTGACGGACGAAAGCCCAAAACGACGGAAGCACGGAACTTATTTTTTTTTATGAGGATAATAAATAACACAGTCAACGCTTCATCAAGCCTAAATGGAAACTAGAATATTTAAACTTGAATTAAAGTCAAGATAATTTGTGTAGTTAAAATTTTAAGTTTTTGAAATCATAATTATTGAAACTGATGGGCATGCTGAAAAAAACATTTTCATCGAATAATGTTGTGTTTTATCGAGTAATTTTGGATGATTTGACTGCCTCACGGGTTTTGCTGTCGCAAGCGCGAGCATGCCAGTCGGTTCGATTTCCGGGTGGGGCAAAGTGTTATTGGGTGTTTCGAATTTTCGATCAGGAATTCTTCAGTAACAGCAAACGGAGTTGATATTTGCCCGGTTGATGGCAAAGGCTCGATCCCAATTTCATGAGAGTTAAACATAACTGGTAAAATGTGGGTGTACTATTAGGTACCTACACCTCTGCCTAACCCTTCGGGGATTACAGGCGTGATGTTATGTATAAAAGCAATTAAAGACCTAATTAAAGTCTTAACCACCTCATTACGTTGTTGTTACGGTTTAGACGCAAGCTTGAGGTTTCAGATTCAATTTGTAATACTTAAAGAAAATGCTACTAAGCTTTTCCGCTACGAGTAATAACTCTCCTTAGATTTCGCCGTAGTCGGGTAAAAAATACCCCCCGCTGCCTTTAGTTTCCAAAAATGCAAAGAGATCGATCAATCGTCACTTATTTTTTGAAAGTTTTCTTTGTAAGAACTGTGGAGTAATTACAATTCAGTACACAACGAGAAGAATTACAGGGCGTCAAAAAATTCGTCCACATTGCTGTCAACAGGAAAAGTGCCCAGAAGGCTGTCAGCATTACCACGTTGGATGGCAATGCTGATTCTTTGGCCAAAGAATAGGCCAGCCCTCTGGCCACGTGAAGAGTCGACCAACCGCTTGGCAATTCCCTTAAAAATTAGGTGAGCACTCGGACCCCAAGGCCCCAGTGTTTCAACCCCAAACGGCTCAAACACATAACTGCCAATTAAGTTGTTGTATTTGCGCCGCTTGAGGTTTTCAGCACCTGCAGCAGCCGCCCCAGCACAGCTCACCGTGCTAGGAAGATGGGATGGCGCAAGGGTGTCGACGCAAGTTGCGTCCCACACCAAAGGCCTACCAACACAATTATATATTAGTATCTAAATTAGTACACAACTAATTTAGATACCTACTTACATGACATAGTAAGTCTACTTTACTGTGGTAGCCTTTGTGGCTCTGAACGTACATTTATATCAAACATCGTGAAGAAACCAGCATGTCTGAGAGATATTTTTTGAAGGCATGTAAAGTCAGAGGCCCATGCATGGGCGACATAAAAACTTTGACACTAGGTTAGATACACGATAAAGAAAGAAAATATATTAACAGAGAAGCCACAATAAATAAAAACGAAAAACGTCATTCAAAACCAGCAAATACGGCACAAAATAAAAACAAACAATAACGTCTGCAGCAAAACCACTTCAATTTATTCAACGCGAAGTACAAAATCAATCACCGTGATTGGCCTATTCACAATTTCTCTCTTGTTTTCATTCAAACCGGTGTTTTTCATTCCGAACGCCATTGAACGAGACACAAACAATTGCAGTGCGCCGAGGTAGCCACTCTGCTCATGCTGTATAGTAATTAGTGGGATGGTAGTCAAGTGGATATATTCGAGGTATTGGAAAATTCAATCATAGCCTGGGTTAGGTGCAATAATATTGTATTATTGAACTAAGGGCGGTTTCAAATTAGAGCATTTGCGGAGTTTATAAGCTCGTTTTTGGACGCGCGTGTAGGGGCGTGTAAGCGCGCTTTTTGCCAGACGTATACAGTAGACTCCGTAAAAGCGTTGACGCGTGTATAAGCTCGTAAAAGCGCGAGTCACGCGATAAATCGTAATTTTTACTGACAACTGTCATTTAATTAACACAAGCGAACTCGTCGGAATAAGCGCGCGTCCAATATTAAAAGTGCGTAATGTCAATGTGGCGAGCGTTTAAGACGGTACGCTGTTAAATACGATATTAGGAAGCTTTTTATGTTTGTAAGAAAGCTTTAAATGATTACACATTTTCTTTTGATTCTATTCACAATTTCTCTCTTGTTTTCATTCAAACCGATGTTTTTCATTCCGAACGCCATTGAACGAGGCACAAACAATTGCAGTGCGCCGGTAGCCACTCTGCTCATGCTGTTTAATAATTAGTGGGATGGTAGTCAAGTGGATATATTCGTGGTATTGGAAAATTCAATCATAGCCTGGGTTAGGTGCAATTGTATTATTGAACTAAGGGCGGTTTCAAATAGAGCATTTTTGGAGCGTAAGCTCGTATTTGGAAACGCATGTAGCGGCTGAGGCCTTATACTCGTTTTTGCCACACGTGGACTTCGTATAAGCGTTGACCGCGTGTATTTAGCTCGTAAAACTTTTGGTGACTGCTGCCATTTTAATCAAGCGAAGTCGGAGGAATAAGCGCTCGTTCGATTTTTTGTAGCGCGTTTGACGGTACGCGCTTATACGGGCTACGAAATACGCTAGTCTGAAGCCTTTTTCCGTTTGTAAGAAAGCTTTAAATTATTACACATTATGATAAACTACAACTTTATAGACTTGACGAGTATCTCAATTAAACATTCTTCTTTTTGTAGAAGATATGAGATATAACGTTTATGAAGCTTTTGTGGGTACTTACCCAAATATTTTTCGCATACCAGATACATATCATATGACATAATCTTTGAAATAATAAATTATATTTGAAATGAATCTTCGTTCTATCCAGATATGGTTCTAAGAAAAGAACCAAAATTATTAGGTAAAATAAAATAGCAAAACTATTAAGTATGAAGTTTGTACAGCAGGCTATACGGCGGTATTTGTCTCTTTATAGTTTTCTTTATCTTTGCTGAATATTGAATAAGCAAGCTGCATTTTCGAGAGATTGAACTGAAGAGATTATGAAATAAAATATCAAAACATAAATGCAATTTTTACTAGCTTAGTATAGCCATAAATGGTAAAAGATACGGATATATTATAGCTTTCTGAGACGAATTTCATTCATAAAACTGAACAAGATCAGCAAATGTAAACCACGTTCAAAAGCTGTCCGAGTCAATGTTCCATAGAAATGTTGACACTGTCTGGCAGCTCTTGCACGCAGTTCAATTATTGTGCTTATTGTTTTCAGATTCATTGTTGAAATTCGCCGTGCTGGTTTAATCAGCACGATCCCCAAACATACAGCTGGTCTATCTAATCATATGTTGGGAACGACAAGCTTAGGGTTGGAAACCACTCAGGACTATCAGCTTATCAGGTTCATTGATAAGCACCTGCATAAATAAAATAGAAGATACAGAAACAAATAACTTATTCATATTTTAGTGCACTGTCCAGCACGAAAACATTTTGCAATAAAATTATATGAACCAAACCAAAAAGCTTTGCGATACAAGTAGCTACCGGAGAAAATCTCAGTTGAAACGTTTCAAGATAATGTACGTCTGCACAGTAAAATAAAATAAAGTTAGTTTAGAAAACGTTATATTTTATTTTATGAGATGGCTCATAACTGGCCCGAGGTTTTAAGTTTTGAGACCGGCTATTGCGTGTTCTTGGATGTTATAAATCAGGATAAGACTCCAATGGTTATTTATTTTATTGCTTTGAGCCTTTGGCCCGTAAAGAACCTGCTATTGAAGGAATTATGTTGTACTTCTGCCTTATTTATTATTTTAGTGACAATGTATTATTTTTCATCGTTCATTAAAAAGATCTTCAGGTGAGCCTAAGCATACCATAGCAGGTCTATAGCAGGGACATATTATGTAAACTGTTAGACGGACAATTATGCATTGTAACAAAAGTACAATTAGGTTCACTCAATAAAATGAAAACAATTATGCCATTGATTCAAAATGGGCGGAGAACCAGCACTTTTTGAACGTGAAAAATTATATACAAATTACTGCACTACTTCCTTGTGTTAGCTGGGGGAGAGACACGTCGGAATCACGGAACTAACACTCCAGTATCTGTCTGTTTTGGATCCCTATCCTGTATTTACATCACCCAGGAGGCCTACGTTCAAGACATAACCGTTGACGGGTCCATCAGCACGATTGCAAGGACCTCAAGAGGGAGGAAAGTTATCGCTCACGTCCCACGTGAATGTGCTATATTTTAACAAAGAAACGGGCAGTCTGAGTTAAAGTGGTAGAGAACTTTTTTGGTCTTTTATTATACATGGTGTAAACCCCTCCGCGAAGTATAAGTAGGTTCTACCAAACATTCTGAACACCAAACTAACTAACTAATAAACGTGGCTACCTTTTGGGCCCAAACCGTATAATATGGAAGTATAATACAATCGACACGAAAAGAAGAAGACCAGCAAACTAAGCAACCCTGTGCAAACGATATTGTGTTCACGTTTTTTTTATGGCGAAAACATCACTAGTAAACTTGGTTATGGGTCTTTACACCCTTTATATGACTGTTACTTTGGCTTAGTGTGCACGCTAAAGCTGAGCATAAGGTTCGATTTCCAGTTCGGGCAGCGTGTTATTGAGTTTTTCTATCAGGAATTATATCAGTAGCAGCCTAATCTCTGGATGTCGATGAAACAAACAGGCAAAATATGGTCTTATCTACTGCTTCCTTCGGTGCGATGACGTAACATTGGTTTATTATTGCATATAAAAGGTTTTTGCGTACCAAACTTTTATTTTTAATTCTGGAAACTGGATAGAGTCTGTCAAGCGAGTCTAGTCCCATGAAAAAGGCGGCAAATTCAAAAATCACTGATATAAAACACTGATATAGCACGCTGAAAACTTATTGATACTTGAATTTTAAAGTAAAAGGGTTGTGGACTCGACTCGCTTGACAGACTTCTATCAATAAGTTTTCAGCGTGCTTTAACAGTGTTTTATATCAGTGATTTTTGAATTTGCCGCCTTTTTCATGGGACTAGACTCGCTTGACAGACTCTAAAATGTTCGCTTTTATAAACGCTTGCGGTCTGTCATCAAACTATTGGCATAACTGTGATTGTGTGGTGGAAACCACAGCGAGGCGCGTTCCCATTCACATGAAAACCAATGAATAATTTTCCCGAAACATTCGCGATTCGACTTTTAATAGCTGTTGTCAACTGGGTTGCAATCATGTAACTGGCAATGAGTGTTCCGCAATGTAAAGACAAATTGAGTGCCACTACGAACTCAAATAAATAATAATAAAATAGTTCTGTTCATATAAAAAAAATCACAAAAACAGCAAGTGGGAAAGACGAGCATTATGCAATAATTATTTCAGAAAAGTCTGTTTACATCCCCCAGAGGACGGCGAACATTTTACCATCAACCGAGCCCATGAAGCACATAACCGAGCCCGAATACGCTGTAAATGAATCGGAACATTTTTACACACTTATTAGGAGGTTTTAAAAAACCAAGTTTATTGCAAACAGGACCGCGCAGACTCGTATCACTGTGCCCGAGTTAATAGCTTACGTGCATATTGCATCGGTTCCATTTCGTGATTGACTTTTTAAGAGTCCCACTCAATTGTACGGTACTGCAGGTACAGTTGAACAAACTGTTTGCATTACAGACTTTCCTTCTGAGCGCGCAGTCTCGGGCGTACGCCGCGCGACTAGATCATTTTCATTTTTTCATTGTTTTCCTCGGGCGAGGCACATCCTGGCCGACCGCATAAATTGCCTCGCGAGGCTGCGCGCTCAGTCAGTACGCGGCTATTTGTGCATTGGTCCTGCGCCTGATCTCAATCGGGTCGTATTCGTTTGCCGACTCATTGAAACTATGAGAGTAAGGGAACAGAGAGCGCCTGTACACTTCACTCTAACTTCTTGTGTCAATGGCTACTCGCTGAAATTGGCTGCCATGGCCGACAGCGATCAGGAACCAGGTTTTCAAGTTTATGGCCGTCTATATATGTATCTTGCGCCTAGTTTAACACTTAAACTAGTCGCTAGGTATATACCAAATATCTTGTTTGACTGTACCTACATACAACGGTACATATCTAGGGTTTTTTAAACTATTATGTTTACAGAGCGCAATGTTTGTATTAGAACTGTTTTCAGTTTGCACAGAGCTTGAAAACCATGTATGCAAACAAAATGCCATTGAAATACAACCTATTGAAATCACCCATTCATCAGATTGAATAGACAATGGGCAATGTTATTGCCATTACCATAATATAATAGGGTTATTTTTGCCAATTCTTATTCATGAACTGGATCAAATAAAAGCTTTGTGGAGAGTTTGTGTCAACATCAACCACCTTTGCCTACTTCAACATTAAAATTTAAAAAAAAATATGTAACTGTAAAGATAAAAATAAAAAACATTCATAAAATCACAACTGTAATCCTCTAAGTGTTAGTCAGAGAAGTACCTACCTATTAATACACCCACATTTTTCCAATTAATTATTTTTAAGTCCCTCGTAATAGGGGGTGAGACTATTGCCATCAACTGGACACAAATCCAGACTCCGTGTCTGCTACTGAAAAATTCCCGATGAAAAGCACAATAAGTACCTCATGCACAGCTGTCGCGCTTCCAACCACTAGACCACTGAGTCAGTAAAACATTCACTATCATAATAATAAAAAAAAAATTTTAGGTACCTAGGTACTTTCTTTTCAGATTATGGTTTGCAAAACAAGGCAGATAGAAAAAAAAATGATTCAGTTGCAAACAATGTATTGCACCTAACACTGTGTCGATAGGTCATCATTTTTAAATGAAAAGAGTTTCTATAAGTTATATTTTATGATGTATAAAACTAAAATAACTAAAGTATTTGCCATTATTAATTTAATTTAAAGTTATTAAAAGCTTCTTAAATGTGTTTCATGTTTCTCATGCCTCTAAATCATGAATAAAGTATTGCGGGAGTAGCAGCAGTGTAACTACATTTTTTAATTTATTTTCCATTCAACAAAACTGTATTTTATCTTGTTTTTATTACATCTATATGTTAATACTTACTTGTTAATTATTTATTAATTTAGTTACAAATGTTGCCATTACAAGATTTATAACTTAAGACTTTATCACAATATATATGAACATTAATAGGATGTGAGAACTAAGTCTTGTTCACAAGTACGATCAGATATTTATAGTGGGAAATACTAGTGGGAATAACCTTAAACTTGCAATATAGTATATTTCATTATAAGTGCGGAAAGTCTGTCATTGCAAAGAGTTCCGACAAATGTCTAACCGAGCCGAGGCACAGCCGACGGCGAGGGTTGACAGTCGGAACAAGTTGCAATGACGGTTCCGCACGTGTACTGAACAACTATTTTTAATACAGTTGCGAAAAAATGAAGCAATTTAATAAAATAATTAAACTCGCAAAGAACATTTTTGAAAATGGCGCCTACCGTAAAAGAATATAAGCAGAGATTTTTTTTGTTTTCTTTACCTATTCTGGGTAGGCAAAGGGAACTATGCCCATACAGCCAAGTCTTCAGTAGATTTTTTTTATTGATATAAAATAAAAATGTAATTTAATGAGATGGAATGGAATGAAACCTTGAACTCATTGAATCAAATAATTAAATCTGATATTGAAACAAATTAGTAGCTTCTTTAGAAATATTTGCATGAATCATAAAAACTTCTATGATTTTATTTAGTAAATACTTCGTGGTTGGTTTTTTTTAATGGACATTATTTTGACAGTTGGGAAAGAGAACGCACGAGTTCGGGAAAGGTAAAGAAAAAGCACGAGTACGTAATAGCCCACATCCCGAACGCTATACGTCCCTGCAATACGCCACTTTTTGAGCAACTGTATTAAAATAGTATATTTCATTATAAGTGCGGAAAGCCTGTCATTGCAACGAGTTCCGACAAATGTCTAGCCGAGCCGAGGCACAGCCGACGGCGAGGGTAGACAGTCGGAACAAGTTGCAATGACGGTTCCGCACGTGTACTGAACAACTATTTTTAATACAGTTGCGAAAAAATGAAGCAATTTAATAAAATAATAAAACCGTAATTAAACTCGCAAAGAACATTTTTGAAAATGGCGCATAACGTAAAAGAATCGCAGAGATTTTTTTTTCTTTACCTATTCTGGGTAGGCAAAGGGAACTATGCCCATACAGCCAAGTCTTCAGTAGATTTTTTTTATTGATATGAAATAAAAATGAAATTTAATGAGATGAAATGGAATGAAACCTTTAACTCATTGAATCAAATAATTAAATCTGATATTGAAACAAATTAGTAGCTTCTTTAGAAATATTTGCATGAATCATAAAAACTTCTATGATTTTATTTAGTAAATACTTCGTGGTTGTTTTTTTTTTTAATGGACATTATTTTGACAGTTGGGAAAGAGAACGCACGAGTTCGGGAAAGGTAAAGAAAAAGCACGAGTACGTAATAGCCCCCATCCCGAACGCTATACGTCCCTGCAATACGCCACTTTTTGAGCAACTGTATTAAAAAATAATAATAATATATGTAGTTCTGAATTAATCTGCATAATATGTCTACCTGATTACCTCATAAAGATTATTTATATAGGTTACATACTAGCGATTTTTACTTTTTTCCTAGAGTATTCTAGAGCTGGACATAGTTATTCCCTGTCTGCATCCTTTTGTCTTGCCTCACAAAAATAAACAAATTGTGGTGCATAACAATTCTTTGCTATTTTTTTTTTATATTACTGCTGCTAATGCTAAGCATGAAGTCCTAGTCAGTAGGTCATCAGTATGGGTCCTAGCTTTGGTTTAAAGGTCGAGTAAACCTTTTTGGTTTTTTTTCTTAACTTTCCTTTCTGAGCAGCATAGAGGTTATAAAAAGTTTGGGATAACTTTTAATATTATTACTTACCGCGCCAGGATAACGCAGCACGTACTAGTTAGACATCAAAAACTATTTAATTTAATCTATGAATTATTTCAATGATAAACAGCAACAAAAACAGCGTTAAAACATTGAAAACTTTGTTTTGAATTTCATTAGTTCCACATTCCAATACTAGATGAAATTAAGGGGTAATTAAATTACTGGTGCTTTTGAGTACATACCCAAGTCCATTGTAGCAGATAGTTCAAAGATTCAATAGCTTATTAGTGGTTTCACACTTTGTTTTGAAAATAAAGATCTTCCAACTTTCCGGATAATCCAACTCAATTTCGTTTCCTTTCCAAACCCTGGTTTCCAACAGAATGAAAGAGTAAGACCAATTTGCTTAAGGTCAAAAAGAGAAAGCAGATAAAATATGCAATGTTGCGACACTATTTGGAATGGAAAGCGGCCGGCTGGTAATGCCAGTGTCAACAGGTTTTGTCTGTCACTGTCACATAAAACTAGTGATGTAATGGGTTATGGGATGCTAGATATGAATTTTCAATGGATTTTCGACGATTCTTATTAGTTGACTATCAAAATATATACATATAATTATATTAAATCAATGTTGATTTAATATTATAATTATATGTTTATATTTGGGTACTTATTTACTCGCAGAGACATTATTATGTATTTTTCTTTTTCTATGTTTCATGTCAATCACAAATAGACAAATATGACATGTGACACCGACGCTAAAACGGTTACCACGCAGACAATTATAAATTGTTTTTGTCAACAATTTCAAGGGTTTCATCTAGCCTATCGAGGCATCTGCTAGTGAAAGTACTATCAAAATTGGCACAGTCGGAGAATAGCCACAATAAACAGACAGAAAGACAAAACCATTTTATAATGTACCGTACAATATTATCAATTCAATTAAATATTCTGAATTTCATAAGCTCAAGACAAAGACAAGAAGAACATGACTAGTTAAAATAAAAAAATCGGTTGTCTGTAAAGTCGGTTTACTGGCGATACTTGAACAGTTGCAGCAGTTTGTTGTTGTTTGATTGAACGTCTTATGAAAATACAGCACTTACATTGCTATAAACAAACAATTAACACGCCGTTGCTATGGAACGCCTCAGAGCGAGGTAACGACGCATAACGTCATCTTTTTTCGTGCGTGCAGCCGGCCATCGAATTATAAGACGTTATCACGTCAAAACTCCCATAATAATTGATATATTATGATACGTTCAATTCTCCAACTGCATAAGGGTAAGGCAGCCAAAATTGTCAATTTTTTGTGTGACATTTTTGTCGTTTTTTTTTGCAGTAAAGAGACTGCAAGAAGAATATAAGAATGGTATTATATTGGTAGGTATTATTTTAACCATTCTTATTGGTATTTACCATAAGAATGGTTAAAATATCCAGTAAATTTTAAAGTATAGGTAAGTACCTGAATTATATGTATACCGTCGAAAAATTAGATAATAGTGCCCTGCTTTAATAATACTATTGTTGCGAAAATCCTTCAACTGACTTGTTTTATCGATAGTTTAAAATAAAACAATGGCTTTTGCTTTTGTGTTACGTTTTATTTGTGTGACGAAATTTTACCCCAAAGCTACTGTTTAAAGAGCCAAAGTGGAAAACAGTATTAATTGGCACCACTGTCATCCAAAAAATAAGAAAAATAAAAAACAGCAATATTGTTTCGCCAGTGACGGAGCCTAAAGTGCGCGTCGCGTTATTGTTTGTGTGGAAAAAAATAGTTTTAATGTGATTTCTGAAGTAAGGAACAGATATTTTAATGTTATTGTATTATATTTGTTGGCGATGAGGTCGAAAGTATACTTCAAACCACTCATGAGTTCTTAATAGGGAGCCACACTAAAAGGTAGGAACAGATGGCGCTGCGAGCGACTGTACCTTGTTTACGTCTTTTAGCAAGTGTGTGGTTGCGATTTTCTGTGTTTATTTTGTGATTTACCTTACAAAATGTACACGCTGTTATCTATAAGAGAACTTCGAACTGAGCTTCGACGAAGAAATGCGTCGACTGCTGGGAAAAAGGTCGATTTGATTGAAAGGTAGGCATTTTAAGTATTTGAGGTTATCTTTCATATTTCTTCTTTTTTTATGTTAAAACAAAGTTATATTTTTTGTGTTCCTCTAGGTTGGAGGCATACGATCGAAATCAAAATTTTGGAGTCCACGTTGATCTTGAAGAAGACAGTTCATAATATGTTTAGGAAAGGAACTTTGACAAAGGTTCATTACCTGAAATTTTACATATGTGTAAGAATGACTATGGTGTAAATATTTATACATGTATTTGGAGAATAAATAAGTCACATTTAATTTACCTGTATAATTACTTCTTCCGAAATAATCACTTTCTCTGAAGTGCAAACTACATAACCTTGCTGTATCACTTGCCCTGAAGTTTTTAATCCGCAAAGCGCTTTCCCATTTGGGGAACAGATGAACTCCCCGGTTTTTACAATTTAAGGCACTGCATTGAGGCATTCTTGATAAAAAAACGAGAAGTTTGGTCTTGTTTACAAAAAAATGTATAGGATTTGACAGTTCTTATGTCAAAGCAAGGTACGGTTGCCTAAACGCCACCAAGCGGGATAAAAAGGCAGTTTTCCTCCCCATTGTAATAAATGCCCGAAATATGACCTAAAATTGTTGTAAAAATTTAGCTTTTGTGTTGCATTTGTATTACGCTTGTGTTACATTTGTGTCACTTTTGTGTTACGTTTGTGTTATTGTAACACAAAAGTTTGTGTTACGTAACACAGTATTAGAACTATAAAGCCGCATGCATAGTGGTATTTGTACTGATTTTTGAAAGTAGGTATCTTGTATTATTAGTGTAGGTTATTTATTTAACCATTATGAAAGCACCTTTACCCAGAAAATGTGTTTCTTTTGGGTTACATTTTGAGAAACGGTAACACAAAATCTGTTGTGCTACTTTTGTGATATATTTGACAATTTTGGCGGCCTTACCAATAAATGTATTCGAAACAGCAATTATTATTATATATTTTTCATGTGATATAACTGTAAATTAACTATTTGCTTTATATAATTAATGATTTTAATTAGCCTTATAAACTAATTCGTAACTAATGTACGGCTTTGGTAGTGATTTTAAACCACGGATTTTGGTTTAAAACTGTTTACTTGTAACTATAGTCTTGAAAAAGACAGAAAGGAGGACAGCAAATGAGTAAAATGATCTTATTAGAATAAAATTGCATTGTACCTTTTCGGGTACCTACGGAACCCTAAGAGCTAGATAATACTTAATAATTTAAGAGGTCAAAAGGTCGTATTTTATACTTTATTTTTCTTTGCCAGTATGCATTTTATGTGACTATTCATATTGTATATTACATACACCAAAGCATTTTAGTATAAATAGATGGTAATGCTCATTTTAATGTTAACTTACTTTGCACTCGATTCAGAAAGATAGTCGAACGAACATTTGTTATTATGATTTTGCCCTTCACAACACTACACAACAAATAAACGTCAACAGCGCCGTCCCCGTCCGCCGTCCGCGCCTCCGCGGCCGTCCGTCATTAGTTTGTGGCGATTAACACCTCTTTGATTGTTAGTAACATCTCTATGGGATTTTGACACTAGCTCTGCTATGTCAATTTGTCAGTGACTGAAGAATTATTTTTCCTGTATTTTAATTAATTCAATGATTCTAATTAATTCTTTATTGGGAAGCCAATCGGCTAATTAAATTATATTGGCATGAAATTAAGGTTTTATTGAGTTCATATCGGCGGGAGCAGCTATTTCCCGCATTTGGTGACCCCGACGTGATGATGATCGTTTCCGGCTGACAAAGCAACATCAGGAGGTGAATTGTGACCAGTAGCTAGACAAGCAAGCACCAACGCCGGGGCCGGAGTGCCACTTCCTACGTCAGTCGGTGATTTTTCAAACGAGAGCAGGAACCATACTTTGACGTTGATTTCGACGCTGCCGACGCTCAACCAGAGTTCTGTCCCGACACTGTGGTGGTCTGTATTCGCCCTTGGGTTCATCTATGCTACGAAAATTTCATCGCGTTTCTGAAGTTCAGATTACAACTTGCAGTTGGTACCTAACGACTGCAATCGCCGGAACAACTGCCCAAAGTGCATAATCGCTTTTTGGTGTTTTTTGAGTGCAAGTGTTTGTAACTGACCCGCATCTTTAAATGAAGCTTAACATCAATTTAATATTGCTCAGCTGATTGATCGAAAATTCATTTTGTAAAAATTTGTATATTTTGTTATTTGAATTTCTACCTACTGCTAACGTTAATTTCTTTTGGTTTGGTACTGTAGTTATCAAAATAGATTTATTATTATTTGTTTGTACTGCGGTGCTCGGGTGTGTGGTATTATTGCTACTAGGTTTGTACAGGTTTTGCATCATGGAGAATGAACAGCTTCAGGCACAACTTGAGCAACTAATGGCTGAAAATGCAGCATTACAAAAGCGGCTAGGCCAAAATGAGGTGGAGGCAAAGGTATGTAGGGCAGCAGTGAAATTACCTACATTTTGGGTTGACAAACCCGCAATTTGGTTTGCACAAGTGGAAGCCCAATTCCAAATTGCTAATATTGTTGGTGATACTACCAAATACAATCATGTAGTAGGTCACCTTGATGAAAGGCTGGCAGGTGAGGTCGAAGATTTAATAACCAATCCTCCAGCCGAAGGGAAATATGAAAAACTGAAAGAAGTCCTCATTCAACAACTTTCAACTTCCCAAGAGAAACGAGTTAGACAGCTTCTAAGTGATGAAGAGCTCGGTGATCGGAAACCATCACAATTTCTTCGTCACCTTCGCTCACTTGCCGGGACGTTTCTTTCAGATGATAGAATCATACGCCAACTTTGGTTGCGCCGTTTGCCTCAACAAGCTCAAGCAATACTAGCAGCACAGGCTGACCTCAATTTGGATAAAGTGTCGGAGTTAGCTGATAAAATCGTTGAGTTAGCCCCATCACCTGTAGTTTGTTGCACGTCGACAACTTCAATTTTTTCTTTGGCTGCATTAGCTCAGAAATTGGAAGATGTGACTAGTCAAGTAGCTGCACTCTCGAGGCGGCAACACCGTCCCATTCGTGACCGGTCTGACAAACCCGCGAACAATTCCAAGCGATGTTGGTATCATAGGAGATGGGGTGTTAAAGCAACTAGATGTACTAGGCCATGTGATTGGGAGTCGGAAAACCCAAAAAGCGGTCAGTAGCGGCGGCAACTGATTGCGAAAACATCGGTCGCCGCCTTTTTGTCACAGACCATGTGACCAGCCGCCGGTTTCTAATTGACACTGGGTCAGACTTGTGTTGTTTTCCGCATCGCTGGTTATCGTCTCGCAGGCAGCCTACTGATTATGAACTAAGTGCCGCTAATGGAAGCAGTATACAAACTTTTGGTACAATAACCCTTAAATTAAATTTTGGTTTGCGCCGCGTTTTCACTTGGCAGTTCGTTATAGCCAACGTCAGCACAGCCATTATTGGTTCTGATTTTTTGGCATTTTATCATCTTTTACCCGACTGCCGAAATAAGAAATTGGTCGATGGCACCACTGGACTAACATCTGCTGCTTCTGCCGCTAGTTTTGATCAGCCCAGCGTACGAGCAGTAGCGTCTGGTAAGTCAATATTCACTCAGCTTCTAGCAGAGTTTCCAGATATCACTCGACCTCCCGGCCTTCCTAGAGTCATCAAGCACGATACAGTGCACTACATCAAGACCACAGACGGACCCCCTGTTTTCTGTCGACCTCGTCGTTTGGCGCCACAGAAATTGGTTGCGGCTAAAAAAGAATTCGAGGAAATGGTAAGATGCGGGACAGCTCGGCCGTCAAAAAGTGCTTGGTCTTCACCATTACATATGACCGTTAAAAAAGACAATTCCTGGCGCCCTTGCGGCGACTACCGCGCCTTGAACGCCAGGACCGTACCAGATCGATACCCGGTTCGGCATATCAATGATTACGCCCATAACCTCTCTGGTGCCAAGATATTTAGCACACTGGACCTCGTTAAAGCTTATCATCAAATTCCGATTTTTGAAGAGGATATTGCCAAAACTGCCATCGTGACCCCGTTTGGCCTCTTCGAATTCCCGTATATGAGTTTTGGTTTAAGGAACGCTGGCCAAACCTTTCAGCGTTTCATCGATGAGGTCACACGGGGTCTCGAATTTTGTTTTCCTTACGTAGATGATATTCTCATATTTTCCAAAGACGAGTTTTCCCACCTTCAACACCTGCGCGTCCTTTTCAAACGCCTGCAAGACTACGGAGTGGTGATAAACCCTTCTAAGTGTGTCCTAGGTGTCAGCGAAGCCGTATTTTTGGGTTACCATGTCAGTGGTGATGGTACTCGCCCTCCTCAGGATCGAATTCAAACGTTGCTGGATTTTCCGCCACCTGAGACAGTACAAGGCATGCGCCGGTTTCTGGGTATGCTTAACTATTATCGTCGATTTGTGCCTCGTGCAGCGCAATTTCAGGCTCCTTTGATTGATGCATTGGTTTTAACTAACAGTAAAGGTGCAAAGCCATTCCCATGGTCACCTGAACTCTTGCAACAATTTGATGCTTGTAAAAAGAGCCTCTCCAACGCAACACTGCTGCAACATCCAATCAGCAACGCAAAGTTGGGTTTATTTACTGACGCATCTAGCGTTCACATTGGGTCCTGCCTTCAGCAAAATATTAACGGCCAGTGGTATCCACTTTCTTTTTTCAGCAAAAAGTTGACTCCGCAGCAAACACAGTGGCCAGCTTATTACCGTGAATTGTTAGCGATCTATGAAAGCGTTCAACATTTTCGTTACATTTTAGAAGTTCAGCATGCAACAATTTTCACAGATCATAAGCCACTTTTGTACGCCTTTTTACAGCGACGTGAGAAACTTCCACCTCCACAACTTAACCAGCTATCATTCATTAGTCAATTCACGACCGACATCCAGTACATTAAGGGTGAAGACAATATCGTGGCCGACGCTATGTCACGCATTGACATAGACGCCATCACTTTAGACCAAGATTTTGAAGCTTTGGCTAAGTCGCAGGCATCAGACCAAGAACTTGCTAATTTATTGCAAGGTGGTTCCAGCCTAACACTCACCAAAATCAATACATCAGGGACCAACACTCCGGTTTACTGTGACATATCTACCGGTAAGCCACGTCTCTATTTGACCCCTTCCTTCCGCCGTGCTGCTTTCAATAAATTGCACAATTTGAGCCACCCTGGTGTTCAAGCTACGACTCGTTTGGTGGCAGAGCGTTTTGTTTGGCCTTCGGTTAGAAAGGATTGCCGAGATTGGTCCCGATCTTGTGAAGCATGTCAGCGCAGTAAAATATCAAGACACAATTCTTCCCCTGTCGGTAATTTTGACATACCATCTGGTCGTTTCACGCATGTCCATATCGACATCGTTGGTCCTTTGCCCGTCTGTAACGAATATCGTTATTGTTTGACTGCAATAGATAGAGTGTCCAGATGGCCCGAGGTTTGGCCCATGCGATCCATTACCGCCGAGGAGGTAGCCGAGACTTTTACTAAAGAATGGGTACCTCGTTTTGGCGTTCCGTTGGTTATTACTACAGATCGGGGTTCTCAATTTGAGTCAGATTTGTTTCACCGATTACTGCAGCAATTCGGTACCAAGCGCATTAGAACCACTTCATATCATCCCTGCGCAAACGGGATGATCGAGCGAGTTCATCGGCAGCTCAAAGCAGCGTTAATGTGCTATAATGATTCTTGGGTGAGGTCCCTACCGATGGTTTTGTTAGGAATGCGTTCGGCGTTTAAAGAAGACCTCAAAGCCACGGTAGCGGAATTACTTTACGGAGAGCCTCTTAGGCTCCCTGGAGAATTTTTGGTGCCTCCTTTAGCATCTGGAAGATTTGAAAACCCTGGTGATTTCGTTGTTCAGCTGCGACACAAAATGTCATTGGTACGTCCATTGCCAGCTAGTCGACATGGTGAAACATCTTCATTTATATTCAGGGATTTGTCGACTGTGACTCATGTTTTCCTTAGAGACGATACCATCCGAAGAGCGTTGCAGCCACCCTATACTGGTCCATTCCAAGTCCTGGAGCGTTCGTGTGATGGGAAGACCTTTACTCTAATGTTAAAGGGCAACAAGACCGTCGTAAGCGTCGACAGACTCAAACCGGCTTTTATCGATAATTCTGATCTGCAAACGGCCCACTCAATGCCATCGCCCGCCTCGGCTGATTTTCCTCTTCGGCAAGCCGTAAAAGATAAGAAGTCTTCCGAGCCCTCAATTCCACAACAGTCAGTAAAGATTCAGTTGCCAGTAAAGCAGTCCTATACCACACGCTCGGGTAGGCGCGTTAGATTTAAGAATTTTGATTAATTTCTTGTTTTTCTTTTATTATTGTGCCTTAGTTGTAAGAATGATGTTAGTTATTTTAGCTTGGTTTTATTCTCTCCGTAGGGGGGTGGTGTGGCGATTAACACCTCTTTGATTGTTAGTAACATCTCTATGGGATTTTGACACTAGCTCTGCTATGTCAATTTGTCAGCTTTTACTTACTCTGTGGTCAGTGACTGAAGAATTATTTTTCCTGTATTTTAATTAATTCAATGATTCTAATTAATTCTTTATTGGGAAGCCAATCGGCTAATTAAATTATATTGGCATGAAATTAAGGTTTTATTGAGTTCATATCGGCGGGAGCAGCTATTTCCCGCAAGTTCATTGACGTCTGTCTGTCTCAGTCTGTCGTTTACAAAGCTGCTGATGGTGTTGTTGTTTGCTGGGGTCTCGAACTTACAAGATATCAGCTGATTAATTTATTTGTGAAGTATCATAAAAACGGCTGATGAGTATATCTTTCATATCTCAAATATGTAAATCCTATAATAATAGATAAATTAACTTTATCATAAAACTTTGATAAAACCGCAAGTGAACACAGTTGACTTTGTACCCAAATTAAGTCGCATCAGTTCAAAGGTTTGCGATAAAGTGAAGTGCTTTATGAAATTTTAATTAAGTTTATGTAATTAATAGTAAAAATGGAGAAGCAACAAGTAACGGACGAGCAACTTAAGCAATATTTCCCGGACTTGCCAAAAGGCCCCCTGGAAAGTTACAGGAAGAGAGCATCCTTTGATTGGCGCCGAATGAAACTGGTTTACGATACATTGAACACGATAAAATTGAAAGTAAGTCTCGTATGAAATTATACCATTTTGCATATTTTAACTCATAATTACCATTTGTTAGTCTCAGAAAAGTGTACTGACTACTGAAATCAGTAGTACCTAGATTGTAAAATTATTAGTTACTGAGCATGTAAACTAAAAAATTTAGAACCTGAGTTTTTTTTTAAATATTGTTAGTTGAAGAGGGATTCAACTTCAACATAGTTGGGAAAAGGCTAGGCAAATTATGATGATGAAGAAAATGAAGAAGAAAAAGCCTCTCTACTAGACTAAATCGGCAAGGGCAAGATTTTTTTATTTAAAAGCTATTCCTATGGTTCTAGCATGACATCTGGAGTTTTATGGAGGGCCACCCCTTGTTCAAACACACAGAAGCCACTCGTGTCCTGGATGATGAGAGGAATATCACCACAAAGAGGATGTACACCATCTACAATGAGCGGTTCTTGCCATTTGAAAAGGTAAAATCAAAACAAAGTCGGAAATATCTACAGTGTACCTGCTGTAATGTTTTGCAGGGCAGCATCAGAGTATTCGACTTGTCGGATTATAAAGTACTTCCTAAGGCGGTACTTATTTATTTGACTGGCCTGTTGGTCTAGTGGTTAGTGACCCTAACTGCTATGCCGGAGGTCGTGGGTTCGATTCCCACCCAGGACAAATGTTTGTGTGATGAGCACGATCATTTGTTCTGTGTCTGGGTGTAATTTATCTATAATAATATGTATGTATTTAGAAATATATAAGTATGTTTATCAGTTGTCTAGTACCCATAACACAAGCTCTGCTTAGCTTGGGACTAGATGGCGTTGTGTGATAGTTGTGGAATATTATTATTATTATTATTATTTATTTATTTATTTAGGATCTCCAACAAAGAATATACACAGATCATGTCAAATTTAGTGGACGATAAAAGTATCGCGTAAGTGTACTCCTCCACTTACAGGAGACCACAGCATGCACAACAAAATTTTATATACTTAATGCTAACAGACCAGCTACGAAATAATAATAAAATTCAGAAATTAAATACACAGGAAAATTAAAATCGGTACAAAACATTCAAAAATTAAAGTCAAAAATTAAAGTAATAATGTCAGAAGTTAAAGTCAAAAATGTATGAATTAAGAGAATTTACAATTAAAAATAATAGAATATAAAATTAAAATTACTAGAATTTTAAATTAATATTAAACATTACAATCAAAATAATAATAAATAAATTAAATTAATTAAATCACAAATAATCACAGTTGGTAACATTATTTAGAATAAGAAAAATAAACTTTAAATTAAAATTGAAAATAAAGTAGTATAGTATCTGTTTTTTAATTTTAAACAGTACGTGGTGGAGTATAATGCCTTGGGCATTTTATATCAGGGTTCCTTTTTTTTTTTTTTTTTTTTGGTGGGTGGAAAATCATCGAATAACCCCCCCCGCTCTTGGGCAGAGCGAAGGGGAGTGTCAGACTTCTACTGACTAAAAACCAACCCATGTTCCTTCTTCTTCGCCCTTGTGTCGGAGCCGCGGTAACCTTTCGATATCCACAGCCCCGACGGGCGTCGGCCCTTGCGGGCCCCTCCTTGCTGACATCTCTTTGAGGCGCGCGTGGAACACGTACGCGCCGCCGACACGGTCTGTTGCCGTCATGACGACGGCCGGACGGCGAGCTAGCCCGTTACTCACCGTCCACAGGCCCGCGTCTACGGTGGCCGGAGGTCATCGCGTGACCTCCGACGCCCGGAGCGCCTTCCGCGGCGGCTGGGACGTTGAGAGGTTCTCTCCCTCTCTCGTTCCGCCACCTCCTTCGCTAGCATCACTGCTTCGCAGAAGGAGGCGACGGCGTCCCATTCCTCCTCGCCCCGGACCATGGCTTGCACCAGGGCCGGGCGCGAGAGGTCGCTGCCGCCGATCGCCGCTACGAGAACACGGCGGGGCCCTGCCCAAGCAGGGCACGCCTCCACAGTGTGCTCCACCGTGTCCTCCGGTCGATCCTCGCAGTGGAATATCAGGGTTCCTTAGGGTGACACAGAGATAAAACACATTCCCAGATTATGGCAAACAATCAACCATGGCATTGAACTTTTAATAAATAAGTTTAAAAAGCCAATAGAATCTTCTAATCTTAGAATTTGAATTAGAATCAGATAAAAGTAAATTAAATAGAAATATGGTCAGCAGTAGGACAAGATAGGCTAAAAAAATAAAAAATAACTATGTTCAATGTCCACTAAAACAATTACCATATTATTATTATCAAATAGCATTGGGTTAAATGAAATAATTGAAAGTATAAGTAAGTATAATTTACATATTAATAATGTTCCTGACCTCAACCTTTATTTAGTACAAGTAACACACATAATGCTGCTACTTATAATATTTACTTAATCATGAAACTTGCGTTTACCTGCGCCTTCACCCGCATAGATGTCGGAAATGTACATGTGTGAAAGAACTTACTTTTATGTACCTACATTCTAGGCCAATGAAGACCTGTTCTAGATAAAAAGTATCCTTTGCACAAACAAATTTTTTAATGATATTTGGAACAAATATTGTGTCCCTGTCTTCCAATTTGGCTATATTTAATATCATGGATTTCAAAGTAACACCTTCCATAACTTCCCAAGGTTTTCAATCATTACCTACAATAGCATGTCTACTCAAAGATAATTGTGTCACTCTTTATAGTTGTTGGTACCTCGTAATCACATCACACTAACTAATATTATAAAGGCGAAAGTTTGTGAGAGTGTATGTTTGTTACTTCTTCACACGCAAAAACTACTGAACGGATTTGGATAAAATTTGATACACAGATAGTATATAACCTGGATTAACACGTAGGATAGTTTTTTTTTATCCCGATTTTATCTTCCCGTGGGATAATTTTCGAGTTGTAGCAGGTGAAGCCGCTGGCAACAGCTTCTTCTTCATATATTCGTGGTTCTTCAATTGCTGGAGGGTGGCCATCAACTCCGTATATTTCTCATTGACCTTTTCGAGGTGGAACAACTAAGCAGCACTCGTGCATGTCTCCATTCGCGAATGTGCCCTCATCATGAAAAACTCGAAAGCTAGCTTTTCTACTATTTAACTTTCAGATAGCCGAAGACCCAAAATCATTCCAAGCCGAAAGCGAAGCCATGTTCATGTTCGACAGCTCCTTAGCCGTGAAGGTATCCTTAACCTTCAGGATGTTCAGCAACGCCATCCAAGGGAACGGCAAAGATCACCACTTCCACATCATCGAGGACCTGGAGAAGGCCAAGATCGGGGGGTGCTTTGCCCTGACGGAAGTGTCCCATGGATCCAATGCTAAGGGCATGAGGACTACGGCAACTTATATCCCGGAGAAAAGGCAGTTTGTTATGCATAGTGCTGATTTTGAGGCGGCAAAATGCTGGGTCGGGTCGATGGGTAAGTTTAAGTAGTTTATGTTTTTTCGTAGAGAGGAAAGCCAAGCCATGTGTCAGCACTGATTGCGACGTAAAAATATTTAAGCACACAAAACAGAAGAAGATAGAAGGAAAAATCACATCTACGAAAATCGGCCATCGCAAAATAAAATTCTGTGACACCATTCGCCAACTAACCTTTGTGAACTCCAGCGGTATACTTTTTATTTTTTTATTATTATAAATGGGCTTGCTCTTGACTTCAATCTTGCCCTAAGGGCAGAGATGATATCGACGATGGAACGAGCTTACCCAGTAGAAGCCTGTTTACTCGCGACTTAAACAGATTAGGGTTATATGAACTCGGAAAAACCGGCGCAGGCAGGGAATTCCACTCCTTGGCTGTGCGCATAATAAAGGACCCAGCAAAGCGCTTCGTTCGAATGTGTGGAATGTCGACTAGGTATCGGTGGTACCCTGCAGTACGTCTAGTCTCCCGATGGAAGAAGGGAGATGGTGGGATCAGCTCGTGGAGCTCTTGCGCACACTCTCCGAAGTACAGTCTGTAGAAGACCGACAGACATGCGACTTTGCGACGGTGGGCCAGGCTATGTAGCTTGATAACCAGCTTATCGTCACCAATTAGCCTCCTGGCTCTGCGCTCTACAGAGTCACAAGTTATACAAGGTATACAAGTTTTTATTATCGTCACGTGTTCGCTCATAATGTAGCCTTGTCTCTAAACATATTCAATCTCATCACTAACACAGTCCAGTCATGCCAACGACAAAAAAATCTGTTAGCATTAGTCAATTCTGCGATTTGAGCATTTAAGTAATATAAAATAATTTTTCGCCGAATATGGAAGAAGTAGAAGCTTTTGCCCAGGAGATGGGGCGGAGCAGGCTAGAAAAACAAATTTTCACCGATATTAATTGTCAAATCAGTGTCTTGTGCGACTCTGGTACCCTCCCCTGGTTCTTTTCTCTGCCGAGCACAATCACACAAGTTGAACATAGACATAGTCTTCGTGGGAATAGTCCCACCTGTAACAGCTGAGCTGAGACTCTGTTGTAACGTCACAGCGCCATCATCACCCCCTAAGTGTCGCCACATTGACCGTTCCCGTGCGTCTCGCATCCAGCGGATCCTCCTGCAACCTTCAACAACGCCATAACGGATTTCATTTCGAATTCCAGGCAAATGCGCTACCCACGCCATAGTATACGCCATGCTGATATCTAAAGGCAAGAACCACGGTCTCCATACGTTCGTGGTGCCGCTCAGAGATCCCAAGACTTTGAAACCATACCCCGGCGTCATTGTGGGGGACCTTGGAGAGAAGATTGGATTAAACGGTGTTGATAATGGGTAAGTTGTGACGTTTTAAAAATATTTGATGGATGGCAGAGAAGCATGAGAGCAGTGGTGGCCTGTGGTGGTCTAGCTAGACAGCCGACCGTGCCAGCGGCGCGGGCGCGAACTGAGGGAGAGAAAGTTAGAGAGAAACTGCTCTGGCATACGGAACATCCAATAAATCGGTCTTCACGCAGTCACAGCTGTTATTTTTGTACGAGAGGACAAAAAGTTTTCTTTCTTTCCGAAGCTACATCAATATAAAAATATAACGTATTTTCTTTTTTGGCAGTTTCGTAATGTTCAATAACTACCACCTGCCGAAAGAGGCGGCACTTGACAAATTGGGAGGTGTGGATGAGAACGGAGACTATAAGACACCCTTCAGGGACCCTAGCAAGAGGTTTGGCGCAGCCTTGGGAATCTTATCAGGTAAAATACTTTTAATCTCACGCCTTTTTTACATGAGATATGGCAGAAAATACAGAACGCTTGCTACGTTCGCTCATCTCTAATACTCTTTTTACATCATCCATGTTTATACATCTGCGGTCCTAAAATTGCCGCTGTAGCAGAGCTATTAATAAAAAATATAGCAGAACCGTGATAGAATAATAATATGAATAAAGTTAAAATTCTTAAAATGCTCCCAGACGCAGTTAATATTATGAATTGTCACTTTATAAGCGCGGTTATGAAGCGAGAATCAGACTGACCGCGTTTTAACATGGGTTCACACTTACCAATTTCCATTAATAAGATAAAACAACAACTTTTCATTCATATCCTTTATTCATTTACCAACATTTTTTTTATAATATTCCTAACATCATTCATTTTATTATCAATTCGGGTGGAGAATCACAGGTATAGCTAGCTACCTCCTTGAATTTGACGAGAATGCGAAACGACAGCCTGTATAAATGTTTTCCCTCTCAGGCGGCCGGGTCCACATCACAGCCATCTCCACGTACTACCTGCAGAAGGCCATCGTCATCGCCATCAGGTACTCCGCAGTGAGGAGGCAGTTCGGACCGGAGAATGCTACAGAGGAGACGGCAGTCTTGGAGTATCAGCAGCAGGTTAGACTATTGAAAAATGGTGCCATAATCAAAATCAGAAGTCATTTATTCAAACTAGACTGATAATCAGCACTTTTCGAACGGCAAATTTTACAAGAGACAGTTCCTCAAAACGACACTTCTTAGTGTTTAGCTGGTAAGAAGTGGCGGAACAAATTCCCCAGCAAAACATCTGTCTGTTAGGTTTAAAGAACCAGATTCTATACAATAGTATTTGTAAGATAATAACAAGATGAGAGCAGCAGTGGTCTGATAGTTGCTATATTTATTCATGGTCAATCTTCTATATCTTTTTTTTTTTTTTAACTAGCCTATTGTGTCCCACTGCTGGGCAAAGGCCTCCCCCATTTCTTTCCAGCTTTCCCGGTGTTGTGCCATCTCTGGCCAATCAGTCACGAACGAGTCCAGATCGTCACGCCAACGTTTCTTGGGTCTGCCTCGGTGACGACGACCGTCTTCAGGCACCCAGTGTGTGACGATTCTGGTCCATCTGTCCTGGTCTCTCCTGGTAATGTGACCCGCCCAGTCCCACTTTAACCTCGCAGACTTATCGCCAACATCGGCGATGCCTGTCTTGGAGCGTGTTATGGTGTTACGAATTCGATCGGTGATTTTGATGTTTAGAATACTACGCTCCATCGCTCTTTGGCAAACCTTGAGCTTGGACTTCTGAGCTTCCGTCAAAGACCAAGTCTGTGCGCCATAGGTTAGGATAGGCAGGATACACATGTCGACGAGCTTGCGTTTCAGTGATATAGGAAGGTCACCATTCATAAACGACTTCATGGACCAGTAGCTTCTCCAAGCATTTTCAACGCGACGGTCGATCTCTTTGTCTTGTCTGTTGCTGAAGGAAACTAACTGGCCCAGGTATATATATATTCGTCGACATAGTGTATTTCCTGCCCATCGACCTCGACCCTATGTTTAGCGACATTGGTCATAACTTTAGTCTTTGACTGATTCATCGTCAGTGCAACCTCAAGGCTTGCAGTGCGCAGGTCTTGGAGCATTTTTTGTAGTCGATTTGCATCGGTTCTATATCTATATAAATAAAAAGAGAAGTCCTGACTGACTGACTGACTCATCAACGCCCAGCCCAAACTCTTGGACCTAGAAAGCTGAAATTTTGCACAGAGGTTTAGGAGGAGGAGGTGGTGGAGTTAAATAGGGTATGAAAGTTTGTATGGAAAATCGTCATTTTTACGCAAAAGCTTTGGCAAAAGCTAGTATTTTTATAAGTGGCAATCGTCACCCTTCTCTTGCATTTATCCCAATTCTTTTGTGGTCGGCACAGCATGTGTTTTCGTTCCATACTTCTCTGTTACTCATCATTTATTGAGATACCTTCTTTCTAGCATTATATATTTCTTCTTGCTAACTGGATTGGAATAATGTGATCCGGGCATAAGGCTCAGTTGACATTGCGGCGAAAGAAAATATGTAGCTTATAATTTCGTTGCTTAATAGTCAAAGACGTCACGAAATTCCATCGAATGATGTACTTTACTTTTTATTTATAATAATTTATAGCCTTAATTTATCAATCTTAGTACTTTATTTCTAAAACTTAATTTGACACCGGTAACTAAGATTATGAAACATAGTACCTATGTATAGATAGAATGACGCACTAATCTTTTTATTTTATTTATTTGAGAATATACTATGTCCCATTATTTATGTACACGTCTTATTTGATACACCTAAGGACAATCTATTCTTATAATTATTGCTTTCCTATCTGTCCCGGCGCGGCGCAATGTAAATTGACCCTTAATAACATGAAAACATTTGGCAATCCGCAGCAAATTCGCCTGCTACCCTACCTGGCAGCCGCGTATGCCATGAAGATATTCTCCGTGTGGCTCAGCTTCACACACATCAACATGACTATCAGCAACTTTATGGGTGAGTCTATTACGAGTATATCCTTGTTTTAGGGTTCCGTAGCCAAATAGCTCAAACGGAACCCTAACAGATTGGATCGGTTTGTCTGTATTTACCCGTCTAACCGTCCGTCCGGACGTAACTTTTACTGATAGATAGCTGACTTTTTTTTTTAAATCAAAGTCGTTTTCGGGTTTTTTTCCATCAGGATTTTCTCAGAAGCAGTCACACACTAAGTCTGAATTTATGCCTGGTTGATGCCAATAGGCTCGCCCCCTATCACATGGGACTGAAATATAACTGCTCACCTATATCCTGTGACCTTTCCCCGAAAGGTTATAATAATATGTAATTTACATGCATGATGTTATGCTATGTATTTTGAACTAATATACTTCTATAATGGCATATCAGGAGAGGACAACAACGCAGCAGCTCGAGGCATAGAGTTGCACGCACTGTCTTCCGCAGTGAAGCCACTGTTCGGCTGGACCTCGAGAGACGGCATACAGAACTGCAGGGAGTCCTGCGGTGGACATGGATATCTGAAAGGTACACTTTTTATACTAAATGGGCCTTTTCTTGACTTCAATCTTTTCCTGAGGACAGAGATGAGGTCGACAGAACGAGCTAAATAAAGGAAGCCTATTAACTCGTGACTTAAATGGACAAACTTTTCTTTGAACTCTACTAACTGCTATTGAAGTCAAAGGAAAATGTGCCCTGGTGACATATTTGAAGAATTTGTAGTTGCGAATATTTTTATTTGTAAGTTTGTGCGATAATCTTCGGAACTAATGATCCAATTTACTGCCGAGAAATATCTCTTAGTGTAAGGCCAGATGGCGCGGCGCGACGTACTCAAACGTATGAACTTCATTTGAGCGTCCATAGTGGACACGCGGGCGCGGGAAGCGGCGCGGGCTTCTTCCCGCGGGGAGTGCGCGGGCAACTCGCGCCATAGCTCGTTCATACAAGTCGCCGCAGTGTATGCGCGGGTGGCAAGAATTTTCCAGTAAAAACCAGACTTCTTCATCCATATTATATTTTGTCAAACAATGGACACGACAACGACGCGGTCGACTGCAGACAGGCACAAACGCGCGCGTTCCCGCACCCGCGCCGCTCCCCGCTACGCGCTGCCAGTCTGGCCAAGCACTTAGGCATGCTGGTTTCCTCACGATATTTTCCTTTACCGAAGCAAATGATAATTATGTGCGTCTTGGGTTCGACCACGATACCTATGATTTGGCAGTCTGACGGTCACACCAGTACACAATTACTGCTTAGTTATCTACTAAAGAATATCACACCATCAATGTGAAATAACCCTTACTGTTCTATAACATTTACAGCGGCAGCCATAGGCGATCTTCGCAACGACAATGACGCAAACTGCACGTACGAGGGAGAGAACAGCCTTCTGCTCCAGCAGACCAGCAACTGGCTCCTCAACGTGTGGGCGAGGAGGTCTACCATCACAGCCAACGACTCCCCGCTAGGATCCTTGGCGTTCCTGGAAAATGTGGACCAGTTGCTAAAGACGAAGTGCCCTTGGAATACTGTGGAGGAATTCCTGGAGCCTGCCAGTAAGTGTTTTAATGAATTTTAATGGGACAACCCACCACACAAATACACAATTCCCGTACCCACTGTAACTCCTGAAAGTCAGAACTAATAGCGGAGGAGTAGCAAAAACATAATGTCCGCTTCCCTCTATATCAGCAGGAGATACAGCAGAGAGAACAGAACGAAACCAATAGGCACAAAGGGACGTATACAACAGGGATAAGCCCAGTTCCTTAGCACCACAAAGTATCAATAAATAATGTTAAAACACCGGAAGAGTCGGAAAGGAATTGCCCCATTGCTGGGCTGTCATCATCATTATCATCAGCCTATAATGTTCCCACGTGCGGGACTCAGGCCTCCTCTCTAGGAGAGGGATGGGCTATAATCTACCACGCGGGCCCAGTGCGGATTGGTAGATGTCACATGTCTTCGAATATTTTGGTTCTAAGACATGCCGGTTTCCTCACGATGTTTTCCTTCACCGTTTTGAAAGCAGTGGTGATGAAATAAATTACACAAAGTAATGTGCCTGACTGGGATTCGAACCCACGACTCACTGTTCGTAAGTCGGGGCCGCCACCACTGGGCCACCACTGCTCCCCTCCTGGGCTGTATAGGCTAAATAAAATAAATACACGATGTTTACTGACTTCTGACTTCGCAGACCCCTGGGCAGATTCTCTTATCCTTGTGTCAATCTCAAAGTTCCTGAGCCAACCTCATCCAGAAACTACCCACAATGGTTACAGCTATTACAATATATCTTTCATCGTCTTTCAGACCTCATCGTAACATACAAATGGCTGACTGCATTCATGTTAAAGATGACAGCTGAAAAGGTCGCCAAACTCAAGGGCGAAGGCAAAGACAACTTCTCTGCGAAGAACGATTCGCAGTCCTACAACGCTGTCACATTGTCTGTTGTCTATGGAGAGGTATGTTGATTGTCTATGGTAATTATTTGACATCGTTTGCGCCTTTCAGCAACAGTAAGATCGGTTTTCGAAGGTGTTTTGATCTTTTGACGTTCGCAGTCCTAACTAAAGTAACCGAGAAATCAGAAGTGTGTGCAACTTTAAATCATATTTTGTTCAGACTAACACCGACAGGCAAATTGCAAAAAAACCTAAGAAAAAACTTTTTAACAAAAAATTAAACCGACTTCAAAAAAAAAGTCAAAAATAAATCAGTTTCTGAAGTCGGTGACTTTTGTTGGTTTGATTTCATTTTTTTGTCACCGACTTCAGAAACTGATTTATTTTTGACTTTTTTTTTGAAGTCGGTTTTATTTTTTGTTAAAAAGTTTTTATTTTTCACTTTTTAGTGGTTCACCTAATGTGGATAAAGTAGTATTTTTTTTGAGTTTTGTTGATTTTTCAAAAACCGCTTGTCCGGTTTCGATAAAAAAAATATTGGACCATTTGGGAAGTATACCCTTTCCAACAAAAAAAGAATTTTTCAAATCGGTTAGCAAGTGACGGAGTTATGCCCGAACAAACATAAAAAAAAAAACAAACATCCGAATTGAGAACCTCCTTCTTTTTTTAGAAGTCGGTTAAAAATTATCAATCGCAAGTTACCCTTTTTTGCAAATGGGAAATCATCAAATGAGCTTTAGGCGGAGGTGAAGGAACTGTCTCACTTGTACGGACTAACGGCCTGTCGTCATAAGATGGATGGACGGCGAGCTAGTTAACTATTTGCCCTAACTGCACAAACGTTACCCAGGAATAATATTACCTTTCCTTCTTATATTTTTATGCACGTCATAATCTGTTACAGAACTACGTACTGAATCATTTCTACAAGTCTGCGTTAGAGTGCGAGGACGTGTCGTGTCGTCTCGTGCTGCTCAAACTCGTGTCGTTGTACGGGACTTTCCTGCTAGAGAAACATATGGCTACACTTTATATTGTAAGTATCGCAGTAGATTAGATTCTATTGTTAGTGGTTTAAGGCGCAGATTTAAGGGAATACTGTATGTCAATAAATTAAACGAAGATCTTCTGTTACTCTTCTACAAAATTATACTAAAGCTCAATTACCACTGATTCACTCACTGACTCACTGACAGAATTGTTCTCCCAGATGGTGGATGGGGAGGTGGGTATATTTTGACAGATTCGTAAACAAGCAACTCTCGTGAGTATGGGAAAAGTGCCAAACCCCGCCTTCCCCCCCCTTCTCCCCCTCCTCGAATCTCGGAAACAAAGAGACTTTACGTGTTTTTTTTTAAGGATTCGTATAGAGGAGGCTCGGGGAAGTAAAAACCATTTTTCAAATTTGACCCCCTTGCCCCCCTTCACCCCCCCCTTTAGGCGGATCTCGGAAATAAAGAGACATTACGTGTGTTTTTTTAGGGATTCGTATAGAGGAGGCTCGGGGAAGTAAAAACCATTTTTCAAATTTGATCCCCTTGCCCCCTTTCACCCCCCCCTTTAGGCGGATCTCGGAAGTTAAGAGACTTGGAACATTTTTTTTTTCAGATTAATTGAAAGGGGCATAGAGTTAGTCGAAATCATTTTTCATATCTCCCCCCCTCCTCCCCCCCCCCCTCTTCAGCCTTCCCTCTTCACCCCTTTTTTTCTGTTTTGTTTACGGATTCGTATAGAGGAGGCTCGGGGAAGTAAAATGGTGCTACCGGTAAAGCGAAGTAGCGTAGGGATAAGGACACGATAGCCTTTCCTCGGTGGTAGGCAGGTCTTGAGTGGAGCGAAGAGGGGAGGTGGCGAGCGAAGCGAGCCGGCGACCTCCGTAGCGTAACGAAGGTTTAGTGGGTGAAGCGTATAATTAACTCTCATGAGTAGCTAAAAAGTGCAAAACCTCCCTTTTTTGCCCCCTTTTCCCCTCTTACCTTTTTCAAAGTTGCCCCATTTGCCCCCTTTCTCCCCCCTTTAGGCGGATCTCGGAAGTTAAGAGATTTGGAACATTTTTTTTTCAGATTCATTGAAAGGGGCAATGCGTTAGTCGAAATCATTTTTCAAAGCTCCCCCTCTTTACGCCCCGCGAGCTGCGCGCAGCTCGCGCAGCCACGCAAATACTAGTTGTGATATACAGTTGAAAAGAACGATAGAGTTGTAACTTTATCTATATATAACTAGTTTTAAATTAATATGTCTTTATCTAGCAAGTAAATGAATTTGAAGTGTCTTTTTGTAATTTTACATCTCTCATATTCGGTAAGTAGGTCCTTATTACCCCCAAATGGGGCTTGTAGGTGACCAATTAGCGCTCCAGGGCATTAATGTCGCAAGAAAAGCCCTAGGGCGGTAAGTAATTAAAAAAAAAACACTTCACTCTTTCAAAAAGTTCGCGTACATCTAACCATCATAGTACTGGCAATAGACTGATGTCTGTCATTGGGCTGAATGCATGATTGCATTCAGCCCAATGACAAAAGAGGTCGCTTCGCTATTCAGCCTTGTCTTCGTATGAGTATACCGCCTGTGTGGGGGAGGCTTAATAGTCATCAATTTTAAATATCGAACGGCGAAGCTCAATATCGTTCTTGAAAAAAAAAATTATATATTATATAATAAAAAGAGATGAAAAAGGCGGTAATAGAAAACTTTACTTTCAATATTGTTTGTTTTTGGATTTTTTTTATAATTACGTGCTAATTAGGAAAAAAACATGAGTTCTGCAAGTGATGAAGATATAAGCTGCACTCCCGATTCAATGAAAATGGAAGCTGAAGCAGCAATTAACAATATTTTGCCTGAAAGTTCTAAAGAGAGATATTTGAAAACTTTATTCTTGTAATGCCGGTTTTTTTCTTCTTACCTCATAATCGAGATGTAAAGCAGAGTAGTTAGCTCGGGTGTAAGCATCAATTGCACCCTCGAACTATTGGCGCCCTCGCTGCGCTCGTGCGCCTAAATATCTCGGGCTGCAATTGATGCCTTACAGCCCTTGGCTACTAATCTACTATTAAGAGAACAGTCTTTTAGTGATTGCTTATGAAACTAACAAAACATATATTAAAGGTAGGTAATAAAAAAAAAAGTTTGTTCCGGCTAATCTGCGAAACTGCTGGACTGCTTTTGAACTGTGCCAAGTAGAACACGGTATCGATGTCTCCTTTAACCTTCTTTTTTTAGAGCTCTTCTTTCCTCAATGAGTGCCCATGTTCCCGATTTAATCCAATCTGCCTTGGGGCGCGACTCTCTGATATTTGTGACACCATTGACCATATCCAACGTCCCCAGGGCGGCTACCTGACGGGCTCGACAGGCGCGCGCCTACGTGAGGCCGCGCTGGCTGCGTGCGCGCACGTGGCGCCTGACGCTGTGGCGCTGGTGGACTCACTCGCGCCGCCAGACTTCTGTCTCAAGTCTGTGCTCGGCATGGCGGACGGTGAAGTAAGTATAGTCTAACGTGCGTGGCGCCCGACGCTGTGGCGCTGGTGGACTCACTCGCGCCGCCAGACTTCTGTCTCAAGTCTGTGCTCGGCATGGCGGACGGCGAAGTAAGTATAGTCTAACGTGCGTGGCGCCTGACGCTGTGGCGCTGGTGGACTCACTCGCGCCGCCAGACTTCTGTCTCAAGTCTGTGCTCGGCATGGCGGACGGCGAAGTAAGTATAGTCTAACGTGCGTGGCGCCTGACGCTGTGGCGCTGGTGGACTCACTCGCGCCGCCAGACTTCTGTCTCAAGTCTGTGCTCGGCATGGCGGACGGCGAAGTAAGTATAGTCTAACGTGCGTGGCGCCCGACGCTGTGGCGCTGGTGGACTCACTCGCGCCGCCAGACTTCTGTCTCAAGTCTGTGCTCGGCATGGCGGACGGCGAAGTAAGTATAGTCTAACGTGCGTGGCGCCCGACGCTGTGGCGCTGGTGGACTCACTCGCGCCGCCAGACTTCTGTCTCAAGTCTGTGCTCGGCATGGCGGACGGCGAAGTAAGTATAGTCTAACGTGCGTGGCGCCCGACGCTGTGGCGCTGGTGGACTCACTCGCGCCGCCAGACTTCTGTCTCAAGTCTGTGCTCGGCATGGCGGACGGCGAAGTAAGTATAGTCTAACGTGCGTGGCGCCTGACGCTGTGGCGCTGGTGGACTCACTCGCGCCGCCAGACTTCTGTCTCAAGTCTGTGCTCGGCATGGCGGACGGCGAAGTAAGTATAGTCTAACGTGCGTGGCGCCCGACGCTGTGGCGCTGGTGGACTCACTCGCGCCGCCAGACTTCTGTCTCAAGTCTGTGCTCGGCATGGCGGACGGCGAAGTAAGTATAGTCTAACGTGCGTGGCGCCCGACGCTGTGGCGCTGGTGGACTCACTCGCGCCGCCAGACTTCTGTCTCAAGTCTGTGCTCGGCATGGCGGACGGCGAAGTAAGTATAGTCTAACGTGCGTGGCGCCCGACGCTGTGGCGCTGGTGGACTCACTCGCGCCGCCAGACTTCTGTCTCAAGTCTGTGCTCGGCATGGCGGACGGCGAAGTAAGTATAGTCTAACGTGCGTGGCGCCCGACGCTGTGGCGCTGGTGGACTCACTCGCGCCGCCAGACTTCTGTCTCAAGTCTGTGCTCGGCATGGCGGACGGCGAAGTAAGTATAGTCTAACGTGCGTGGCGCCCGACGCTGTGGCGCTGGTGGACTCACTCGCGCCGCCAGACTTCTGTCTCAAGTCTGTGCTCGGCATGGCGGACGGCGAAGTAAGTATAGTCTAACGTGCGTGGCGCCCGACGCTGTGGCGCTGGTGGACTCACTCGCGCCGCCAGACTTCTGTCTCAAGTCTGTGCTCGGCATGGCGGACGGCGAAGTAAGTATAGTCTAACGTGCGTGGCGCCCGACGCTGTGGCGCTGGTGGACTCACTCGCGCCGCCAGACTTCTGTCTCAAGTCTGTGCTCGGCATGGCGGACGGCGAAGTAAGTATAGTCTAACGTGCGTGGCGCCCGACGCTGTGGCGCTGGTGGACTCACTCGCGCCGCCAGACTTCTGTCTCAAGTCTGTGCTCGGCATGGCGGACGGCGAAGTAAGTATAGTCTAACGTGCGTGGCGCCCGACGCTGTGGCGCTGGTGGACTCACTCGCGCCGCCAGACTTCTGTCTCAAGTCTGTGCTCGGCATGGCGGACGGCGAAGTAAGTATAGTCTAACGTGCGTGGCGCCCGACGCTGTGGCGCTGGTGGACTCACTCGCGCCGCCAGACTTCTGTCTCAAGTCTGTGCTCGGCATGGCGGACGGCGAAGTAAGTATAGTCTAACGTGCGTGGCGCCCGACGCTGTGGCGCTGGTGGACTCACTCGCGCCGCCAGACTTCTGTCTCAAGTCTGTGCTCGGCATGGCGGACGGCGAAGTAAGTATAGTCTAACGTGCGTGGCGCCCGACGCTGTGGCGCTGGTGGACTCACTCGCGCCGCCAGACTTCTGTCTCAAGTCTGTGCTCGGCATGGCGGACGGCGAAGTAAGTATAGTCTAACGTGCGTGGCGCCCGACGCTGTGGCGCTGGTGGACTCACTCGCGCCGCCAGACTTCTGTCTCAAGTCTGTGCTCGGCATGGCGGACGGCGAAGTAAGTATAGTCTAACGTGCGTGGCGCCCGACGCTGTGGCGCTGGTGGACTCACTCGCGCCGCCAGACTTCTGTCTCAAGTCTGTGCTCGGCATGGCGGACGGCGAAGTAAGTATAGTCTAACGTGCGTGGCGCCCGACGCTGTGGCGCTGGTGGACTCACTCGCGCCGCCAGACTTCTGTCTCAAGTCTGTGCTCGGCATGGCGGACGGCGAAGTAAGTATAGTCTAACGTGCGTGGCGCCCGACGCTGTGGCGCTGGTGGACTCACTCGCGCCGCCAGACTTCTGTCTCAAGTCTGTGCTCGGCATGGCGGACGGCGAAGTAAGTATAGTCTAACGTGCGTGGCGCCCGACGCTGTGGCGCTGGTGGACTCACTCGCGCCGCCAGACTTCTGTCTCAAGTCTGTGCTCGGCATGGCGGACGGCGAAGTAAGTATAGTCTAACGTGCGTGGCGCCCGACGCTGTGGCGCTGGTGGACTCACTCGCGCCGCCAGACTTCTGTCTCAAGTCTGTGCTCGGCATGGCGGACGGCGAAGTAAGTATAGTCTAACGTGCGTGGCGCCCGACGCTGTGGCGCTGGTGGACTCACTCGCGCCGCCAGACTTCTGTCTCAAGTCTGTGCTCGGCATGGCGGACGGCGAAGTAAGTATAGTCTAACGTGCGTGGCGCCCGACGCTGTGGCGCTGGTGGACTCACTCGCGCCGCCAGACTTCTGTCTCAAGTCTGTGCTCGGCATGGCGGACGGCGAAGTAAGTATAGTCTAACGTGCGTGGCGCCCGACGCTGTGGCGCTGGTGGACTCACTCGCGCCGCCAGACTTCTGTCTCAAGTCTGTGCTCGGCATGGCGGACGGCGAAGTAAGTATAGTCTAACGTGCGTGGCGCCCGACGCTGTGGCGCTGGTGGACTCACTCGCGCCGCCAGACTTCTGTCTCAAGTCTGTGCTCGGCATGGCGGACGGCGAAGTAAGTATAGTCTAACGTGCGTGGCGCCCGACGCTGTGGCGCTGGTGGACTCACTCGCGCCGCCAGACTTCTGTCTCAAGTCTGTGCTCGGCATGGCGGACGGCGAAGTAAGTATAGTCTAACGTGCGTGGCGCCCGACGCTGTGGCGCTGGTGGACTCACTCGCGCCGCCAGACTTCTGTCTCAAGTCTGTGCTCGGCATGGCGGACGGCGAAGTAAGTATAGTCTAACGTGCGTGGCGCCCGACGCTGTGGCGCTGGTGGACTCACTCGCGCCGCCAGACTTCTGTCTCAAGTCTGTGCTCGGCATGGCGGACGGCGAAGTAAGTATAGTCTAACGTGCGTGGCGCCCGACGCTGTGGCGCTGGTGGACTCACTCGCGCCGCCAGACTTCTGTCTCAAGTCTGTGCTCGGCATGGCGGACGGCGAAGTAAGTATAGTCTAACGTGCGTGGCGCCCGACGCTGTGGCGCTGGTGGACTCACTCGCGCCGCCAGACTTCTGTCTCAAGTCTGTGCTCGGCATGGCGGACGGCGAAGTAAGTATAGTCTAACGTGCGTGGCGCCCGACGCTGTGGCGCTGGTGGACTCACTCGCGCCGCCAGACTTCTGTCTCAAGTCTGTGCTCGGCATGGCGGACGGCGAAGTAAGTATAGTCTAACGTGCGTGGCGCCCGACGCTGTGGCGCTGGTGGACTCACTCGCGCCGCCAGACTTCTGTCTCAAGTCTGTGCTCGGCATGGCGGACGGCGAAGTAAGTATAGTCTAACGTGCGTGGCGCCCGACGCTGTGGCGCTGGTGGACTCACTCGCGCCGCCAGACTTCTGTCTCAAGTCTGTGCTCGGCATGGCGGACGGCGAAGTAAGTATAGTCTAACGTGCGTGGCGCCCGACGCTGTGGCGCTGGTGGACTCACTCGCGCCGCCAGACTTCTGTCTCAAGTCTGTGCTCGGCATGGCGGACGGCGAAGTAAGTATAGTCTAACGTGCGTGGCGCCCGACGCTGTGGCGCTGGTGGACTCACTCGCGCCGCCAGACTTCTGTCTCAAGTCTGTGCTCGGCATGGCGGACGGCGAAGTAAGTATAGTCTAACGTGCGTGGCGCCCGACGCTGTGGCGCTGGTGGACTCACTCGCGCCGCCAGACTTCTGTCTCAAGTCTGTGCTCGGCATGGCGGACGGCGAAGTAAGTATAGTCTAACGTGCGTGGCGCCCGACGCTGTGGCGCTGGTGGACTCACTCGCGCCGCCAGACTTCTGTCTCAAGTCTGTGCTCGGCATGGCGGACGGCGAAGTAAGTATAGTCTAACGTGCGTGGCGCCCGACGCTGTGGCGCTGGTGGACTCACTCGCGCCGCCAGACTTCTGTCTCAAGTCTGTGCTCGGCATGGCGGACGGCGAAGTAAGTATAGTCTAACGTGCGTGGCGCCCGACGCTGTGGCGCTGGTGGACTCACTCGCGCCGCCAGACTTCTGTCTCAAGTCTGTGCTCGGCATGGCGGACGGCGAAGTAAGTATAGTCTAACGTGCGTGGCGCCCGACGCTGTGGCGCTGGTGGACTCACTCGCGCCGCCAGACTTCTGTCTCAAGTCTGTGCTCGGCATGGCGGACGGCGAAGTAAGTATAGTCTAACGTGCGTGGCGCCCGACGCTGTGGCGCTGGTGGACTCACTCGCGCCGCCAGACTTCTGTCTCAAGTCTGTGCTCGGCATGGCGGACGGCGAAGTAAGTATAGTCTAACGTGCGTGGCGCCCGACGCTGTGGCGCTGGTGGACTCACTCGCGCCGCCAGACTTCTGTCTCAAGTCTGTGCTCGGCATGGCGGACGGCGAAGTAAGTATAGTCTAACGTGCGTGGCGCCCGACGCTGTGGCGCTGGTGGACTCACTCGCGCCGCCAGACTTCTGTCTCAAGTCTGTGCTCGGCATGGCGGACGGCGAAGTAAGTATAGTCTAACGTGCGTGGCGCCCGACGCTGTGGCGCTGGTGGACTCACTCGCGCCGCCAGACTTCTGTCTCAAGTCTGTGCTCGGCATGGCGGACGGCGAAGTAAGTATAGTCTAACGTGCGTGGCGCCCGACGCTGTGGCGCTGGTGGACTCACTCGCGCCGCCAGACTTCTGTCTCAAGTCTGTGCTCGGCATGGCGGACGGCGAAGTAAGTATAGTCTAACGTGCGTGGCGCCCGACGCTGTGGCGCTGGTGGACTCACTCGCGCCGCCAGACTTCTGTCTCAAGTCTGTGCTCGGCATGGCGGACGGCGAAGTAAGTATAGTCTAACGTGCGTGGCGCCCGACGCTGTGGCGCTGGTGGACTCACTCGCGCCGCCAGACTTCTGTCTCAAGTCTGTGCTCGGCATGGCGGACGGCGAAGTAAGTATAGTCTAACGTGCGTGGCGCCCGACGCTGTGGCGCTGGTGGACTCACTCGCGCCGCCAGACTTCTGTCTCAAGTCTGTGCTCGGCATGGCGGACGGCGAAGTAAGTATAGTCTAACGTGCGTGGCGCCCGACGCTGTGGCGCTGGTGGACTCACTCGCGCCGCCAGACTTCTGTCTCAAGTCTGTGCTCGGCATGGCGGACGGCGAAGTAAGTATAGTCTAACGTGCGTGGCGCCCGACGCTGTGGCGCTGGTGGACTCACTCGCGCCGCCAGACTTCTGTCTCAAGTCTGTGCTCGGCATGGCGGACGGCGAAGTAAGTATAGTCTAACGTGCGTGGCGCCCGACGCTGTGGCGCTGGTGGACTCACTCGCGCCGCCAGACTTCTGTCTCAAGTCTGTGCTCGGCATGGCGGACGGCGAAGTAAGTATAGTCTAACGTGCGTGGCGCCCGACGCTGTGGCGCTGGTGGACTCACTCGCGCCGCCAGACTTCTGTCTCAAGTCTGTGCTCGGCATGGCGGACGGCGAAGTAAGTATAGTCTAACGTGCGTGGCGCCCGACGCTGTGGCGCTGGTGGACTCACTCGCGCCGCCAGACTTCTGTCTCAAGTCTGTGCTCGGCATGGCGGACGGCGAAGTAAGTATAGTCTAACGTGCGTGGCGCCCGACGCTGTGGCGCTGGTGGACTCACTCGCGCCGCCAGACTTCTGTCTCAAGTCTGTGCTCGGCATGGCGGACGGCGAAGTAAGTATAGTCTAACGTGCGTGGCGCCCGACGCTGTGGCGCTGGTGGACTCACTCGCGCCGCCAGACTTCTGTCTCAAGTCTGTGCTCGGCATGGCGGACGGCGAAGTAAGTATAGTCTAACGTGCGTGGCGCCCGACGCTGTGGCGCTGGTGGACTCACTCGCGCCGCCAGACTTCTGTCTCAAGTCTGTGCTCGGCATGGCGGACGGCGAAGTAAGTATAGTCTAACGTGCGTGGCGCCCGACGCTGTGGCGCTGGTGGACTCACTCGCGCCGCCAGACTTCTGTCTCAAGTCTGTGCTCGGCATGGCGGACGGCGAAGTAAGTATAGTCTAACGTGCGTGGCGCCCGACGCTGTGGCGCTGGTGGACTCACTCGCGCCGCCAGACTTCTGTCTCAAGTCTGTGCTCGGCATGGCGGACGGCGAAGTAAGTATAGTCTAACGTGCGTGGCGCCCGACGCTGTGGCGCTGGTGGACTCACTCGCGCCGCCAGACTTCTGTCTCAAGTCTGTGCTCGGCATGGCGGACGGCGAAGTAAGTATAGTCTAACGTGCGTGGCGCCCGACGCTGTGGCGCTGGTGGACTCACTCGCGCCGCCAGACTTCTGTCTCAAGTCTGTGCTCGGCATGGCGGACGGCGAAGTAAGTATAGTCTAACGTGCGTGGCGCCCGACGCTGTGGCGCTGGTGGACTCACTCGCGCCGCCAGACTTCTGTCTCAAGTCTGTGCTCGGCATGGCGGACGGCGAAGTAAGTATAGTCTAACGTGCGTGGCGCCCGACGCTGTGGCGCTGGTGGACTCACTCGCGCCGCCAGACTTCTGTCTCAAGTCTGTGCTCGGCATGGCGGACGGCGAAGTAAGTATAGTCTAACGTGCGTGGCGCCCGACGCTGTGGCGCTGGTGGACTCACTCGCGCCGCCAGACTTCTGTCTCAAGTCTGTGCTCGGCATGGCGGACGGCGAAGTAAGTATAGTCTAACGTGCGTGGCGCCCGACGCTGTGGCGCTGGTGGACTCACTCGCGCCGCCAGACTTCTGTCTCAAGTCTGTGCTCGGCATGGCGGACGGCGAAGTAAGTATAGTCTAACGTGCGTGGCGCCCGACGCTGTGGCGCTGGTGGACTCACTCGCGCCGCCAGACTTCTGTCTCAAGTCTGTGCTCGGCATGGCGGACGGCGAAGTAAGTATAGTCTAACGTGCGTGGCGCCCGACGCTGTGGCGCTGGTGGACTCACTCGCGCCGCCAGACTTCTGTCTCAAGTCTGTGCTCGGCATGGCGGACGGCGAAGTAAGTATAGTCTAACGTGCGTGGCGCCCGACGCTGTGGCGCTGGTGGACTCACTCGCGCCGCCAGACTTCTGTCTCAAGTCTGTGCTCGGCATGGCGGACGGCGAAGTAAGTATAGTCTAACGTGCGTGGCGCCCGACGCTGTGGCGCTGGTGGACTCACTCGCGCCGCCAGACTTCTGTCTCAAGTCTGTGCTCGGCATGGCGGACGGTGAAGTAAGTATAGTCTAACGTGCGTGGCGCCCGACGCTGTGGCGCTGGTGGACTCACTCGCGCCGCCAGACTTCTGTCTCAAGTCTGTGCTCGGCATGGCGGACGGTGAAGTAAGTATAGTCTAACGTGCGTGGCGCCCGACGCTGTGGCGCTGGTGGACTCACTCGCGCCGCCAGACTTCTGTCTCAAGTCTGTGCTCGGCATGGCGGACGGCGAAGTAAGTATAGTCTAACGTGCGTGGCGCCCGACGCTGTGGCGCTGGTGGACTCACTCGCGCCGCCAGACTTCTGTCTCAAGTCTGTGCTCGGCATGGCGGACGGTGAAGTAAGTATACTTTATGGTGCAAATATCAACTTTATTGACATGGAAATAAAGTGGATTTTAGTGTCGCTGTAGTCTGTGATGATGTTATACAATTATCGACTCTAAGCGGAGTGAAAATTAAGCTGATTGCAGAATCGCTTAATCGGCTTTGAATGTTCCCACTGCTGGGACACTGCAGCTTCTCTCCGTGACAGCAAATGTGCTATACTTAATCTGTTTTTGGTTCTAGGACACGTAAAGGACATCCTTTACGATGTTTTTCTTCTCTGTTTTGAGAACAGCAGTAGAAATCAGAAAATAATCACAAAGTGTGAAAATATTGATTGTAGTGGCATTAGTTCTTTTGGTGCAATTTTTGAATTAGTTAGTGTTATTGGATTTTCCATTAGGATGTTCTCAGTAAGTCTTTTTTGCGGATGAGAAATCATCAGATGACTCCTCTCGCTCTAAGCGGAGCAGAAGTGAGGGTCAGACTTTTACTGTCTAAAACCCGTCCATGTTTCTTCTTATAATAATAATTCATAGCAGCCTGTAGTTTGGTTTGGAAATTGGCAGTGTGATACCTCATATACCCCTTCATCATAATTCAATAAAATACTTGTGTATGTGTATCTAACCCATATTTATAATTATTCTAGGCTTACAAACACATCCAATCAAGCGTGATGACGTATCCGGGGTCAATGACCCGGCCCGAGTGGTGGCGCGATGTCGTATACTGGCAGTCCTACGCACCCTCCAAGCTGTAAACTACCTTGAAGAACAAACATTAAGGTCGAAAATCAACTACGTATAAATCATTTAGTCACAATCACAATTTTTAGTTCTAAGAGTACTTAGGTATCATTTTGTACTTGGTGAATTCGTAAGCAGTTTTTGACCGACTGCAGTGTAGCCTAAAGAGAGGTTAGTGTTTTTTAAAGGCAGCTAAAGCCCCAATCTTGACATTCCGATCAAATTTCTTGTAATTGTGCTCCTTTTTATAATCGTTTATTTAAAATAAACGATTCAAAATGATCAAAACATTGTTATTGTAAGTACTACGATATATTTTTTACTTTAGTGTTAAGATAGTAATATATAAAATGTTAACAAATGGTGGAGATATATTTTTATACAGGGTTTTTTGTAAAATAAATATTTTATACAAAATTATTGACTCGTTTTAAATTAGCTCTAAAGGTCCCCAGATCCTTAGTAATTAATTACTTACTTATTTGTTTTTCTGTGAGTTTCTGGAAGCATCCATAGCCATTAGCCCACAGGTTCTGACCAGCTCCATCGGCATCCTGAGGGTATTCGCGTAAAGATGTATAGGTACCTCTACCTGACCCTTCGGGGATAGCTATAGGCGTTTTACCATCTAAAACTGAATGATTGGTGGAGGTATAATCAAGGTTTGCTATTCTATCCTTTAGCTCGGTAATTTGGAGTCTACAAGGCCGTATAACAAAGTCAAAGTAACTATTTAAGATTGACCGCATCAACCCAAAGTTACTAGTAACGAAAATCAATCTTATTGCAACGAAATAAAGACATTGTCAAATGTTACTAATAAACTAACCTAACTGTAGAACCAGGAAAACTACCCAACGTCCGTGAACAGTTAAATAAATTGAATTTGTTATTTGGAAACAAATTAGGGTTCCGTAATTGGTTTTTACATACATAATGAGAATGTCAATCACAGTGCACGAAGTCACTGAATTCAATTAGGTTTTAGACACACGTAACTGTTTTATTCTTTAGTTGGTTGTTCGGCAAAGGCATAGCGTACGTACGTTGTTTTGAAGATGTTAAAAATCTTGGTAATATGGGCTCTGATTGGCGGGTGAGTACATACCAATTTTTTTTTTGTGATAAATTCATTAAGTATTATGTTATTCAGAAGTATTCTAAAATAAGTTTTAATATTGTTATAATTCATAAGAGATAGCTAATTAATAATCTGTACGGTCAGGAACAAGAGTCGGTTTAAACTTACTTTGCAAAAGTAAAAAAACTAAACCTGGTTACTGAAAAAATCACGCTCTAAAATGCATGGAACAAGAAAATATTCTCGTCTGAAGAAATGTTCAGAGGGTAACCGAGGGTGATCCCTTACTACAGTGGGAACGTATTGTCTTTTAGGGTAACTGATTTCCGTTGCTGACTGTACCACGACTGCTATGATTTCAGAGTACAACCCCAATCATTTTCCATCTTAAAAGAGCTCCACGCGACGAAAGAGTTGGATTATCTCCTAATCGACCTTCTGAATATCCTGACGAGAGACCACGAGGTTACCTGCGTCGCCATCATCTGCGATGAAGTCTACCTCAATGTGTTCGCTGGACCCCTGTTTAAGAGAATCGGCTCAGTTCCTTACGTTATGGTAGGTAAGGTAATGTACTTACTTTAGTATAAGAAAGAACTCGATAAATATTTATTTAATGTTTTCTTTCTTTCTTTACTCGTTCATTTATTGTGACTAGCTTCCGGGCTCTAGCGGAAAGGGATATTCGAATCACGGGCTAAAATAGAAGCTGAAGCAGACTGGACTTTGGTCTACTGCGTAGTTTGATTAAGCCGTCGGGGTCATGTGGGCTCAAAAGCGAAAGAAATCCCATAGGTATGGGGTTTCTTTCGCTTTTGTACCCTGTCTGTGGGTATTTCTTAAATTCTTGGTAAGTATATAACGAATAACCAAAAATCCTGGATTGGCTGAAAAAATCAAATAGGTACTTTTAGCTGTATGATTTTGTTTTGTAAGAAAGTTCCAGAGCACCCTGTACCTACCTACCTAAAAAAAGTTATATATTTATACAAATTTTGTTTTTAAGACCGTTGTAGAAGACTATGAAGACCTGCTATCACCAAATTTCGTCACACTGGAATCATTGAGAGCGGCGAGAAAAGAAGGATGCAACGTCTACGTCATTTTACTAGCTAACGGCCTGCAAGCTTCACGACTATTGAGGTTTGGGGACAGGTGAGATATAACCACACCTATATGGCTATATTGTATCAAACATGTGGTGGATTATGAACCACTTACAAGGAGGACGCTTTGTCCTAGCATTGAGAACATAATACCAAGATGGATTATGCTATATTGCAAAAAAACTTTCCAGATCGACATTTCTTGCTTGACGTGCCTACCGAGGGTTACTTCTTTGAAAGTGCCCATTGCACGGAAGTTATATTGTTAGTCATGAAACCATTTATAAGGCAGATTTTATCCTTTGCAGGCATCGCATTCTCGACACAAGAGCTAAATACATAATGCTGCACGATTTCCGTCTATTCGGAAGCGAATTGCACTACATTTGGCGAAGAATAGTCAACATCATCTTCATAAAATATCACAAAAAAGTAATAGGGCTCGCCAAAAACAAGGCTTGGTTCGAATTAGTCACCGTACCGTTTCCTAACCCTATCAAAAGCATTTTTGTACCAAGAAGGGTGGATATCTGGAAGAATGAGAATTTTCACTATAAGAGGCCCCTGTTCAAGGATAAGACAAGTAACTTGAATGGAGAAGTGCTGAATGTCGTGTACTTGGACCACGTCCCGTCAGTGGTGGTAACGAAGAATAATGTTAGCAATAAAATAGGTGGTGTTGAAGTTGAAGTAAGTCTTATTTTAAACTTAGGAGGCGTTCGTTAATTACAAGGATGAACTAAACGCCCCACGTAATTAGTGGACGCCCCCTTATAGGTAACATTTGAAACGAACGGGGGACGCAGATGGTAAAAAACGTATCTAGCGAAATACAGAGTTTTAATAGAATCCCAAACACGTAAATAGATACTGGTTTGTACCCTACTTATGCCTACCTAACCAGTACCTACCTATTTATAATATGTCTTCAAATTAAATGTCTTATTTTGCAATAAAACAATTTGATTCTAGGTAGATATCCATTATATTTCAGATCTTACACACACTAGCCGAGAAAATGAACTTCAAACCAAGACCCTACCAAGCTCCAAACGCGGATACGCACAAATGGGGTCAAAAACAGCCAAACGGCTCTTTTTCGGGACTCTTGGGGGAGATGGTCAATGGAGGGGCTGACATTGCATTAGGAAACCTGCAGTATACTCCGTATCACTTAGAGCTGACGGACTTGAGTATACCATACACATCGCAATGCTGGACTTTTCTGACTCCTGAAGCTCTTACTGATAACTCTTGGAAGACTTTAATTTTACCATTCAAGTAAGAGATTCACTTTGTACATAATCGTAGTACGTCGTACCTATCCGGAAGGAGTAAAATTGCACAATCTGCTAATGACCTGCAAATTGCATAAAACATTAGAAAATTTGAATTTCGCAGCCCACCCTCGTGGTTTTCCCTTAAACCCAGCCCGCCCATTGCCCCGAATTTCGCAAAATGGTGTAACACAGTAAGGATAATTATGTCCTAAAATCCAACAAAGCGTTCTAGGCTCGTGTGGTGCATTCTGGTTTTGTGCTTCATGATTACAGACCACTATATATCTCCCAGCCACCCAGCAGACTGAAATTATACAATTTGGAGATATCCTCATTATTATTTTAATATATACTACCCATGTTACTATTTCCAGATTATACATGTGGATCGCAGTGCTCCTTGTGTTACTGATTACTGGCACCATTTTCTATGGACTGGCGAGGTATCATATGAACATTCAGGAATACAAGAAAAACCAAAGACCCAGCAGCAAAATGAATATTGATGACAATGGTTAGTTGCGGCATCTAGATAAAAAGAGAAGTCCTGACTGACTCATGCCCAGCCCTAACTCTTGGACCTAGAAAGCTGAAATTTTGCACAGAGGTTCCCTTTATAATGTAGACAAAGAATAAGGAAGGATTTTTCGAAATTAAACCCCTTACGCCCGAATACTCGAACGTCACTCAATTTTAAGTTGCACTTAAATCTCGTGCTGTCTTTGTTACTTTAACGCAGAGTGACAGAGATAGCACGAGTTTCGAGGGCTACTTATATTTGAGTGACGTTCGAGTATTCGGGCGTATGGGAGTTAAATAGGGGATGAAAGTTTGTATGGAAAATCATAATTTTCACGCGGGCGAAGCCTCTGGCATAAGCTAGTTTGATATAATTTTCATCTGACTTTACAAAGGACAGTTTGGAAATTAGAAGGGTCTGCCTACCTATGCCTATATTGCGACCAACCTAGACTAAAGTCGTCATTATTTTTCTTGCAGAAGAGAAGCCCGGCCTTTACCTGTTTGGAGAAATAGTGAATAGCATCCTGTATACTTACGGAATGCTGCTCGTCGTGTCTTTACCCAGGTTGCCCATGGGATGGTCAATTCGGCTCCTGACCGGGTGGTACTGGCTTTACTGCATCCTCCTCGTAGTCTCCTACCGAGCCAGTATGACAGCGATACTTGCGAAGCCAGCACCAAGGGTCACCATCGACACACTTAAAGAGCTTGTAGACAGTAAGGTAACCTGCGGCGGCTGGGGAAAACAAACCAAAACGTTTTTCGAAGAATCTTTAGACGAATACAGCCAGAGAATCGGCGACAAATTCGAAACTATAGACGATCCTCTGCAAGCTGCTGATAAAGTAGCTCAAGGCGTTTATGCATATTATGATAACTCAGACTTCTTGAAATACATCAGTGTGACAAGGAAGACTACTTTCAAAGATTCTAAGCAGAATAACACAAATAACGCAACTGAAGTAACAGTTAGAAAAGATACACAAAGGAATTTGCACATCATGACTGATTGTGTGGTGAACATACCAATATCAATAGGATTCCATAAGAACTCTCCTCTGAAGACATTGGCGGATATTTATATCAGGAGAGTGATTGAAGTTGGCCTCGTAGAAAAATGGCTCAATGATGCAATGTACTATATCCGAAATTTAGAACCTAATGAGGATGAGATCAAAGCACTTATGAACCTGAAAAAACTCTATGGAGCCTTCATAGCATTGGCCATAGGGTACTCGCTCAGTGCCATTTGCCTTATCGGAGAACTAATTCACTGGCACATAGTTGTTAAAAGGGACCCAAACTTTGACAAATATGCCCTTCATTTGTATTATAGACACAAAAATAAAAAACATTAATATTTGAATCTATGTATTAAAAAAATATTTACATAAAACAACATGATTGTCATTTAGTGGAATAAATATATTGTTCAGTCATGTTTAGTCTTTTACATTTATTGGTGCCTTAAAATTAACATTTCAACCATGATTATTGAGCTAGAATTTAAGTAAATTGAGAAAATATATGTAAACAGCTTATCTAACACATGAATTATTAAGCTATTATAAAATTTAAATTCATAACTAAATACCTATAAAATTGTAATTAGGTTCTATAGAAAGATTTGAGAGTCGGTTATTTTTGTTCAGGATTAAAGGCAGGTGGCTGTGCTCCCTCAGGGGCATTCTCTGTGATCCAGGGGTGCTGCAATACTGATGTCAGCGGCAGTCTTTGTTCTGGGTTGATGACTAGCAGTTTACCCATCAAATCCTTTGCTTTATCCGTAATGAAGTCAGGATACTTAATTATGACATATCTGATCTTCCTGTAAGTTTGGTGAGAGTCTTTTGCATCAAAAGGTGGTAAGCCCACTAATAACTCATAGCATAGGACTCCGAGGCTCCATATGTCAACAGCGTAGCTGTGTGGCTTCCCTTCAATCATTTCCGGAGATAAATAATCAAGTGTACCACATAATGTCATCCTCCTAGATGAAGGTGAGTGTACAGACCAACCAAAGTCAGCTATCTTCAGCTCCCAGTTGTGGCCAATGAGCAGGTTTTCAGGTTTAATATCACGGTGAATGACTTTCTTTGTGTGACAGTACACTAATGCTTTAGTTAAGTCTCTGATATAGATTGCGACAGTTTTCTCATCGAAACGTTCACGTTCTTTTAATAATTTATACAAAGAACCTTGCTTAGCATATTCCAGTATTAAATAAATTCGTTTCTCGTCGTGAAAGTATCCATACATACGTAATATATTCGGGTGGCGGAGTCGGCACTGGATTTCAACCTCGCGCCTCACCTGATGTTCTATTTCTGAATCTAATATTTGGCTTTTGAAAAGTACTTTCAGTGCAACCACGTAGTGCGACTCTTTTTCACGGGCCAAATAAACATTGCCAAATTTACCTTTTCCCAGCGGACGTCCTAAATCAAAATCTGAAAGCGACCACGACTTTTTCTTCTCTTCGTTTCTTGCAGGTATCATGTTGTGACTCGCAGCATTTTCTTTATTTTCGTTTACTTTGCCGCAAAGTGGTCGACTGGCTGGAGCAGCTGGCACTTTAAAACTATCCATGGGCATTTTTTTTTGACTGTTGTTACAACCGCAACCAGGCCGGCCAGCGGTTGGCGGACGGTTCTCTTTACAACTACACTTATTATTGTTCATTTTAAAAATCTTTAATTTCTCCGATAAATCAACATACAATTCCAGCTTTTCTGTGAATGCAATTCAAAGTTTTGAATAACGTATTTTTCGATCAGTCAGCCAACTGTCAATGACAGACAGACATTCAAACTTCAAAGACAACAAAAGAAAGACTCAACCACGAGCAAGGAACTTAAATACTAACTGGAATAAGTACGAACAAAATCTTGAAATGAAAAAAAAAACATTTCAAAATAAACTTTATCTCAAACGAACAAAGTTCGTATTACTTTACTTTCCAAATGTTAAAGATAGAATTCAAATTTGAATTATATCTATACTTTTTTTAAACTATTCCATGTTGGTGGCAACTATTGATTCAATCTGTTTTTTCTGACGCAAATGTCTCGCCTCAAATCCAGGTTAAAATTTATTCTATGGACCATTATGTAAAGGTTGCATAGCACCCTGTCATAGAAGCACTGGCAGGCTAATATTATTCTGTTGCTATGACAACATCAAAATAGGGATGATGACAGTAAACAAAAGTCACTAAAGTAATGCATCTATGTAATGAAATGTAAATTATGGATTGCAAAAAACGTATTTATTTTTTAATTATGAGTGAGATTATTTAATATTTTAATAAAATAAAACCACAAAATACGACAATCCGCCATGTTATGTTGAACGCCAATCAGAGCGAATTACGTCACGTTCGACTACAATGACAGCTCTTAGTTTCCCTCTAGTAACGAGTGGATAATTTGGTTTGTTTTCATAAATATATTAAATAAAATAGAAAGTGAAAATACAAAAATGGAACCAGGAAAAGCTGAGTATTAGGCAATATTCCTTTTATATCACGTCTTGCAAGTTTAAGCCACTTATTTCGTATTGTTTTATCATAGGGAACGAATATAAATAACTTGTCCGGGCTTTTTATAGTTGTATTAGTACACAGAGGCACTGCACAACACCTATATGGTCTCGAACTCATATTTTAGAACTTTTAAAACACAATCAATGCAAAATTAATACTGTAGCCGTACTAGCCGTCAATGTTTACGTTGAACGTGACGTCACAAGCGACGCCATGACAGATTGAAGCGTTTTGGCGGAAATGAAAAGTAAAATGTATTTTATTTCATATTGATTCCTCATTTTAAGCAGAAATTTGATATACATTGTATATAATATTTATTTCTGAATCTGAAAAACCAGTTTTTCAAAATTTGTCATCATGCCTATTCTCTTGTCAATATTTTTCTGTAATAAAGCATCGCTATTTTCATAAAAGTTAACTTTATTATTTTCAACTGCGCTACGTCTGCAAAGGTGAAACCACAATAGGTTATGGACCCTTGTTTACACGAATAATTGAAAATTTGACAAGTCAACTTTGCGCATTTGAGAGACAATTGCAAGGCAAAGCGGAACAAACTAGTCAAGAGGCCCTAGTCACAAGAGATTCTGTGCACAGCCAAAAGCAGAAGAAAAAGATTTCAATAAAGTGCAATTATTGTTCGGAAAAAGGGCACAGGGTTCGAAACTGCCAGAAGTGGGTAAAGGATGGGCGACCCCCAAAGCCAGGCACAAGCAGTTCCAATCAAGCTCACAGCACAAATTTAATGACAATGGTGGCAAATACCTTAAATGAAATCGCAACTGACCGTCACAATTGGTACGTTGACAACGGAGCTACCGTACATATCGCTGTGAGGCGTGACTTCTTCTATGATTTTGAAGAATTTAACTCAAGTCATACGATAATGACAGCTGACGGAACAAAAATTCCAGCCTTGGGAAAAGGAACTGTGAAAATAGAGTCGACAGTGAACGGCGTTACAAACCAAATCAACTTATCGGATGTTTGGTTGGTACCATCACTGATGAAGAATCTTTTCTCTGTATTAGCGGCACAAGACAAACTTGAGAACAGCGTTTTTTCGTCGACAATCCATGATTGCAAGCTAGCTGTTGGAAAACGCAACTGGATAGTTGGAAAGAGAGTACCGAATGGCGGACTTTACAGGTTGGCAGTAAAGACAGTACTTCAGAAACGGCATATTGAAGTGAATGCTGTGACTGGATCCAACCTGCTTCAACTATACCACGAACGCTACGCACATCAAGACAAGAGACATGTATGCGATTTAGTCAAAAGGGAACTAGGCATAAAGTTGCGTCAAGATGATAAAAAGTGTGAAGGCTGCATCTATGGCAAGTCGCATAGACTCAAGTTCGGAACAAGGGAAAGAGCTAAATTTCCTGGCGAGTTGATACATACTGATGTTTGCGGACCATTTGAGCCAAGCTTCTCAAAATACAGGTATTGTATTACGTATTATTCAAGGATGATTTCACAAAATATCACATGGTCTATTTCATGAAGAACAAGTCCGAAGTAAAGATGAAGTTAACACAAATGCTGAATGAAGTGAAAACGATTGGACATACAGTCAAGTGCATTCTCAGCGACAATGGAGGAGAATTTGACAATGAAGATGTTCGAAAGATCCTGAACAAGCACGGAATACAACAAAGGCTTACGATGCGATGGCTTTTGATTGATTGATGCCATACACCCCGGAGCAAAATGGCTGTAGCGAACGAGAAAATCGTACACTCGTCGAGGCTGCAAGAGCCATGATGTACACGAGAGGGACATTGCCGCAAGCATTATGGGCAGAGTTGGTTAATAATAATAAATAATAATAATCATTTTATTTCAGGCATCTATAAGGCCCATACATAAAATACACACAATAATTTAAAACAATAATAACAAACTAATACATATAAAACAGTAAAACCATAACTAAAAATTTTAACTAAACACGCAACGTCGGCGTCGTGTTACGCTGCGAGGTGTCGCGTAGCCGTCCTCGGAAACGACGGTAAACGACACCTTTCGGCCAAAAGTCTTCCTGCAAACAGGTCTGGAGATGTTGGGTTGGAACACGCACCACAAATGACTTGAAGTTGATGTTGTGGCGCGATTCCAACCTTTCGACCCTCACTGCCTTATTACAAAAGGTAGTTAAACCTGGTTTAACTTAGACCTGGTTTATCTCGCATGACGTCTCACTTCAATAATATTCAAAAGAAAGTGACAGCATGCGAGATAAACCAGGTCTAAGTTAAACCAGGTTTAACTACGTTTTGTAATAAGGCGGCAAGAGTCCAGTTGGTCTTCACTTTGAGGTACTGCACCACTTCCTCAATCTTTGTGGAGTGATGCAGACGCGAAATGTACAGCTGCGTCGTAGGCACAGCAGGGCGCAGCAGCATGTTGGGCCCAGTCGGTGCGGTACCGCACAAGTTCCGGGAACAGGGCTTCTTCTTCTTCTTCTTCTTCACCACCTTAGTGAAGCCCTCGTCATCAACCTGGTCCGTACTTGGCATGCTGTTACTGGCCGCAGGCGGGGCAGGTTGAGTGCCCTTTTTTCCCCCAATGTTGGTTTGTCGCTTATGTGGCGACGCATCCGATTCCGCCGCGTACGTACTTAACCGAACTGCACGTACACATGTAGCGGGTAAATCACCCTTCGAGTTATGGACAGGGAAGAAGCCAAAAATTTCTCATCTGAGAGTAATAGGCAGCACCTGCTACGCTCACATTCCCAAGCAGAAGCGAAGGAAGATGGAGAGAAAGGCGATCAAGGGAATACTGATCGGTTATGAGAACGATGATGGCTATCGAGTCTGGACAGGCATTCAAACCATCAGGTCCAGAGATATCACCTTTGAGACGGATGTTGAATTCAGAATCACAACGTCAGCTCCGGAAAATCCTGATACTGTAATAGCAGATAGGAGTTCCGAAGTAGAGGGAGATAGAGGATACAACCACATCAGGATAGGACCTGAAGCAGAACAAGAAGTCATTGAAGAGGATTTAATGCCCGAAAATGATCTAGAGGGAGAAAGTTCAACAAGACCGGAGCCAAGCACTTTTGACAAAGGAGCAACAAGTCCAGCTCCTATTACTGTTGAAAACACTGGAGATCAATTTCGAGCCAGGTCACCAGAGGATCCAATCGAGGAATTTGTCGATGCTGAAAATGGGGTAGAAATTCGCGAACCCATCGCTGATGTTAGCGATGATGACGAAGACAATCACTCTCAGCCGAGATACTACTTGAGGGATAAGAGCACTCTGAGTCGTCCTAAGAAGTACGATGACTACATCTGCTCAGTAGGAACAGAACTTTTTCCAAGAACCTACAAGGAGGCAATGGAAAGAAAGGACTGTTTAAAATGGCTAGAAGCTATGAAAAATGAAATGTATTCACTGAAGGATAACAATGTTTGGACCTTATGTGAATTACCACCACATCAACAAGCATTGCCTTACAAATGGATTTTCCGAATCAAGCGTAATCCGGATGGATCCATCGAAAAGTACAAGGCACGACTTGTGGTAAAAGGCTTCCGGCAACGAAAAGGTCTGGACTACGACCAAACCTTCAGTCCAGTCGCGAGGATGTCGACAATCAGATCGCTTCTAAGCGTTTGCGCTAAAGAAAACTTATACATGATCCAATTTGACGTCACGACTGCTTTCCTGAATGGAAAATTAGAAGAAGATATCTACATAAAGCAACCAGAAGGGCTTGATGATAAAACACCAAGAGTATGGAAATTAAATAAGAGCCTATATGGCTTAAAGCAAGCTCCTCGCTGCTGGAACTCATGCTTTGAACAGATAATTCTTGATCTCAACTTCAAGCAGTGCGATGCGGATTGCTGTCTCTATACAAAACAAGTCGGAGACAAAAAGATCTTGTTCACTCTGTATGTTGATGATGGATTAGTCGCTGCATCGGATCAAAAAATGGCAGAAAGCTTTCTAAACGACTTAAAGAAGAGGCTGAAGACCACCACCAAGCCAGCTTCCTACTACTTGGGTTTGGAGATCCATCAAGAAAAGGACTTGGTCTCAATCAACCAAACCGCTTACACCAAAAAGTTACTAGAAAGGTTCCATATGGCCGATTGCAATCCAGTAGCAACGCCTATGGATAGAAACAATGGAGATGCTACTACATCAGAGGAGAGCACTGAATCAGGGAAAGTAAGCTTCCCATACAGAGAAGCCGTAGGGGCGCTGATGTACCTCATGACGGGCACTCGACCAGATATAGCCTATGCGGTTGGTGTAGTCTCAAGAAAGCTGGAGAACCCGACGCAGGCAGATTGGCTGAAAGTAAAGCGTATCTTTCGGTACCTCAAAGGTACTTTGAGCCTCGGCATTCGATATCAGGCTAACTGGATGGGCAGCATCGAAGGTTATAGCGACGCGGATCATGCAGGTGACAAAATGACCGGACGGTCCACCACGGGTGTCACGTGCCTGTTTGCCGGAGGGATCGTCTCGTGGTTGAGTCAGAGGCAACCTTCAGTTGCTATCTCCACCACAGAAGCTGAAATCGTCGCGGCAAGCGAGGCTGCTAAAGAACTGGTATGGCTGCAGAGAATTTATGGCTGTCTAACCAAGCTGGATGGTATACCAACTCTGCATGTTGACAACGAAGCCGCAGTCAAACTTGCACACAATCCAGAATTCCATAAAAGAACGAAACACATAAGTGTAAGACATTTCTTTGTCAGGGAAATGGTAACAGAAGGAAGACTGGTTGTGAAGAGAATCGACACTGCGAATCAGCTTGCAGACATGATGACAAAAGCTGTCCCAAAACCAACACTCGTCAAAATGTGCTGTGGATTGGGGCTGCATAATATTTTCCACCATTGAGGGAAAGTGTAAAGGTTGCATAGCACCCTGTCATAGAAGCACTGGCAGGCTAATATTATTCTGTTGCTATGACAACATCAAAATTCTCTTGTCAATATTTTTCTGTAATAAAGCATCGCTATTTTCATAAAAGTTAACGTTATTATTTTCAACTGCGCTACGTCTGCAAAGGTGAAACCACAATACATTAATGGGGCGAGTACAAGGTATAGATAATAAATAATGAGGGGGGCTACCCTCCTGTACTAGTCTCACCCCTCTGAACCCTTGTTTATGGAGATGCCTCGTTGGTCTAGTGGTCGTAAGCGCAACTGCTGTGCCGAGGTCCTGGGTTCGATTCCCTACTCGGACAAAAAGTGCTATTAGGATTTTTCATTAGAAATTTCCCAGTAGTAGCCCAGAGTTTAGAAGGTGGCGGTATAGTGCCCCCATGCCTCGGAAAGCACGTTAAGCCGTTGGTCCTGCGCCTGATCTCTCTCCGGTCGTGTCGGATTGCCGTCCCATCGGACTATGAGAGAAAAGGAACAGAGAGTGCACTTGTGCCTGCGCCACACACTTGTGCACTGTAATATCTGCCGCGCCGATGGCTAATCTCAACTAAGATTGGCCGCCGTGAGCCCGTGACCGAATAACGGTCAGGAGGACTATTATTATTATTATCGAGATATTCTTGGTTAAATATTTAAAGTTTGTATAGCACTATTATAATGTTACGGGAAAAATATAGTATCGTTTGGCAGATGGGAGAGGGGTTTGCACTCTGTGCTCTGGCACCACTTCCATGTGAAGGCGATGCACCGTTCTAGAAGATATCAAATTGTAAACTAACCTCAAAATATGGCGCAGTCAAAGGCGGCACGTCGACCAGGCATCCTTACTTTAGAGTGGTTTAGAAAAAAGGTAAGTCCCGAGCTCGCTTCGCTCGCTCTGCATCCAGGTTTTCCTAAAAAAAACTGAAAATTTGTAAAAAGCTTTTAATTATAATATCTCATAACAATGTGAAGGACGTAGCCTAACATGTGGATTCCGTGAACAAAAACAAGTGTCACGTATTCTTTACATCAAAGTTAAATCATTTTGTTTTTGTTGTTTTGTTTTTATTAGAATGTAAGTTTCACTAAAGCATAATATGTAAGTTAGAGTTAGGTTTAGATGTGCATACAAAAAGAACTAAAATGAAGATACTTAAATTTAAACGTAATATTTTAGTATCAAGTTATTTGTACCAATGTAAAAATTCGTAAGCCACGTATAACGGCGAATATGTCATAAACCAAAACATTCGGAACATATTAATTGTGCCCACCGTGTCCAACGAATAAATTTCTTTGTCAACATAAATCTATCCCACTGTAGTTTTTTTTATTGTTACCAATGCAAAGCGAGGAGCTGGGCACTAGAAAGTTATTACCTAATAATAACTGTCCCAAATGTAAGTACAAATTATTTGGACACCCTGGTAGAAAGAGATGACAGTCATCCACTTTCGACGTAGTCTCGCTCGGAACACTTTTGAGTTGCATTTGAACATTCCAGTTATTATATAAGTTCCTTGACCACTGGAATTCACAGGAAATAACTGTTACTTTTTTTTTGAAGGGGTCCACTATTTTTTTTTGACGTTTCGATTTTCATCGTTTTGAGCACTAAAGGCGTAGACAGACCATTCTCTGTCTACGACTAAAGGATAGGAAACGTAGACAGAGAATAGGTATAGGAAATCACTCTAGAGCTGGCATGGCTGGAGTTACTCCTTTGCCAAACTAAATATGCCAGCACATCAATTTACTACTTATTTATGGTCTTTCCAATTTATTTAGTAGATTTTCAACTTTATCGAAGCTTTGCAAAGCGTTAGCAAATTAGTAATGCAATGGTCATTAATTTGTGTGGTGCAGTATCCTGTCCTAATAGTTTATCTGCTACTTCAAACCTGTTTACCATCTATATTACTATACTCTTTGCTGTTTACACGTACTAAATACGTTTCTTTTACAAGCAGTTAGGGAGCGCCGATTAATTTAACGTGAGTAATTTTAATTATTTTGTAGTCATTCCTAATTCAATACTGGTAGTGCGCTTGGGTGGGCCGCAAGCAAATCATGAACAGACTGTCTACAACTTTAGGACTTTAGGTACCGGACATAAGACAGTCCAATAGTCCAATATCGACAAATTATTATAAATTCGAACATTTGCCTAATTGGGCGTTGATTTTGCTTTAATAGCTTTCCGATACAATCGAGCGTCGCTTCTTATGCTTAAATAAATCAACAGATGAATGGACTACATGGACTTTCAACAATATATTTACACCAAGGACGTTACATACTAATTTACACCGATTTACAATATGCATTGACTTGACAGATCTAGCCCTGACTTCTACATAGTTATCTGTGATCTAGCCATGCAGCGGCTGTCAGTGTCACTGTCTGTCGTACTGTCGTCATCATCAGCATTAGCAATCAGCTGTCATTTATCGAGAAAAATTGCAAAATACTAAGAGATAGTCAGAGATAGTCTCGAAAACCAAATAAACTGTTAGATATTTTAGTTTTATATCATAACCATTAATTCAATTGATAATTCCTATAGAAGTTTTCTGCTGAGTATTTTTTTTCGAGCTGGGGTCTCTTTGGCTGGGGTCAACGGCTGCAATAAGAAAGTGCAATATTGGCATTAGGTGTTAGAATAAATGTGAATTAATTTATTATTTACGTTGTTGTGTGATTTATGAGAGCAGATTATAAATATCCAGGTAATATACGTGAACGTGTTAGTCAGAAACCTTAGACAACGTTTTTTATAGGTTATGTTTAGAATAATGTACTTGCACTGAAAATTTCCAACGATAACGCTTCAACGCTTGATAACGTGTCAAATTGTGTTTATATTAGTGTCTGTAAGCTACTGGTTTTCGTGGTTAAATATTTTCAAACTTATGTAATTTTTTCGTTCATTTTAAACTGAATTTATGGGAACTTTTCACTCCTTTTTATTTTTACATTCCTTTTGTTGTGTAGAGTAAGCCTCGACAATCCTCATTTGGTGGAATTAGTAAGTGATTCACAAATTTATATGAGAAAAAAAACACGGTACTCCCTTACTTCTCCTAAAATTGTTTGTCCGAAAATCATTATCCATAACACGTTTGCCATAAACTTCATTAACCATATTGTTCAATTTGCCGAAATTTTGTTTAACATAATTATCTTTAGTTCTAAAAGTATTCTGTCATAATATCGATTACTATAATAATTGAATCTCCTAATTTTACATGACCTAAATTAATATGTCCTAACTATTGCTTTACCTAATGTGTATTATTCCGAATGTTCGTTTATAATAAATTTTATAGTCCTAAAAAAATTCGAAGTGTCTAGTCGTCCGATTAGCGGATGAATAAAATTAATTAGTCGTCCGATTAGCCGGATGAATAACCAAAATTATAAACTGTTGCTAGTCGTCCGCTAAGTGGATGAATCACCGTCTCGCGACAGTATCCTTTATGGGCGGCATGGGCACCGGGCCGTAGGCCGACGAAGGAGGCCGGCGGAGGCCCGGCACTTCGGGGACAGAAGACAATAGTGTTATGTAATATGCGAGCGAAGCGAGCGCGCGTCATGGAGTGAGTATGAGTGACGTGACCAAAAGCTTTGTTATACTTTGTTCTAATAATATTATTATGATTAATAAACATTATGTTATTTTAATTTAGAACTTAAAACTTTTATGGAAAACGATTTTATGTCTTTCGTATATTATTGATTGTAATATTTATGACAAATGGATTTAGGACATATTATATTTAGGGATTTAAATTTTATGGCATGTGATATTATGTGATACTTAGTTCGGGTAAGTTATCATTCGGACAAATGATGATTAGGACAAAAAAAGTTATGGCATTTTAAATTATGGATAAAAAAGTTAGGTGACACAATAGAGAACCAAAAAACACTATCACTACAATAGTATAAAACAAAGTTGCTTCCCGCTGTCTGTCCCTATGTATACTTATTGCTAAGATCTTTAAAACTACGCAACGGATTTTGAAGCGGGTTTTTTTAATAGATAGAGTGATTCACAAGAGGAAGATTTTTAGGTAGCACATTCCACCCGTGTGAAGCGGGGGCGGGTCCCTAGTGTACAATACAACAGAAAAATGTTAGCTATTTTTTAGACAAAACAAAAATTGAAAGTAACATAATACATGGTGTACAATAAGAAATTTAAAATAAAATACTTAAAAAATAACAAGACAAAGTATTCTTTACAACACATGACACACGACAACAACACAGGTACAAGATAAAATCATCTTTTGATCATCCTGTCATAGAAATTCAAAGAACTACGCAAATTATAAATCACGTTCCACTGTAGCCAGTAGAGCATTCAGCATTGCTAGGGCACAAATCAAGGGAGAATATATTATTATGTAGTGTTATTCAATAATTTGTTTCTTTTTTTGGTTTTCAGCATACAGAAACATAGCTTACAATGTCTGATGATGCTGAACAGCAGACCGAGGAGATTGAGGTCCTGAAATCAATTTACGAAGGAGATGATAATTTCAAACAAGTTGATGCTAAAACTTATCAGTATAAGGTATGTTTTCATTTAATTTTAGGTGCTTTCATCAATGGATTGGCATGTTTTCGTTTCTGTACTGTATATCATATTTAATTCCTGAATTAGCTCATACAGCATAAATATTAAAACTAATGTATTATTCAGAATAATGATATACTTTCGTTATTTTTTACATTTCAGTACATAGATGGAGAGAAATCATTTATTCTGGAGATATCATGGGGCCCTACGTACCCGACGGACAAGCCAGGCTTTAATTTGGATATATTCTACAATCAGGCTTTGTAAGTATGACAGCAATATGTAAGTTATTGAAGTGCTTAAGCGTTGGTTTGTCTGATTTTAATAATAAGAGGTTCTCCAACAAACAATCATGCCATGCCATGTGTGCTAGGCCAAAGACTGGTCAATGTCATACCATCAGAAAAACATAATCACATGTTTAAGTATAAGATAACTAAAATTGTCTTAACAGGGTAAATGATCAGCCATTCTGGCCATTTCATTTATTAACACACCAGGCATTTATTCACAAAAATTTGTTCTACGATTTGGAAAGTCATAAGCCTATCTCGCTCACTGGCATAATGACAAAAAAAGAAGATACATAGGTACAACTAATAGTTCTAAGAAGTAACCAACACTTTTGTTAACAGATTACTCCCCGTAAAAGAAAAAATATTGGGTATAGTGAATGCGGAAGCTGAGCAATGGCTTGGCTGTGCGATGACATACACACTGTTTGAGTGCCTAAAGGAGCAGGTAACAGAACTACTGGCAGAACAGACTGAAGAGGCGGTTGTTACTAGAGTGGAGAAGATAGTTTTAGATGACCAGGTGAGTTTAAGGGCAGAGTAGAATTAATAATAATAATAAAAATCTTTATTGACAAAATAATTTCTCACAAACATCAGTGTAGCTCTGGCTCTTGTACTAGGAATACCTGTATCACAAGAGCCAGACCTCTCAATTTACAAAGAACATAATAAAAAGGCGATAGACAAAATTGTGATACAATAAAGGTTTCATGCATGCATTAAAATTGTTTACAATAAAAAAAAATTAAAGAGAGAGAGAAAAAAAAAAGACAACAAAAAGTAATAATAACACGGAACGGGAATACACATTTTACAAATTCAATAAGATTTGAACGCAGTGGGCGTTCTGTGTAAAGTGTGGGTAAATGAGGTGAATGTGTATGTGAGGATGTGTGTGTGTGTGTGTGTATGTATGATAGGTGTATGGTCTTATGTAATGCTGCCAAATAAATTTTCGGATTCGTCATAATCGTAATGTTCGAGCCAGTCAATAACAGCTTTTTTGAATTGGAAGTTGTTCAGTGTTTTTAGTTGTTTTAAACCCTTTTCATGGCCGATTTTGTTGTAAAGACGTGGGGCAATATTTTATTTTATTTGTTAGGGACAAAAAACAGTTACATGCCAGCTTAACTAAAGATTCTTAAAATAACACAACTTAGAAATACATTTATACAGAATTACACAATCTCACATATTTATGTTATTACACATGTAACCAACAACATTGTCCACGAATTCACAAAAAAAAATAGTTACAGAAGACAGACAAATCGTGTCCGTCATAAAAGATTAGTAAGGAGTAAGAAAGAAAAGAAAAGAAGAAGAAGAAAATGAAACTTATGAATTTAGCAATTCTATTGCTCTTGCCTTGAAGCGATCTTTGGAAAGAGTAAATAAGTCAAGCTCCATAAAGTGTGCGTTGTACGCATCAACAAGGCGCCGAAGAGGTACGCGCTCCCCAGCGTTAGTCCTGCACGAATTCGTGTGGAATAGGCGAGGCGCACGTACCCCACGAAGCATGACAGATCTAGGTACTGTATAATATAAACTATTTGTCAGAGGAATGCAGTCGAATCTATCATTGCATATTCCATGCAGCATCATCACTCCCAGAAGAAATCTTCTAGACTCTAAACTAAGTATATTATATCGTTTCAGTAATTGTTCATAGGAGACTTTAGAACGATAACATCTATAATTCATAGCACGTAAATACTTTCTCTGAACAATTTCTAGCCTATCTTTGTACTTATCATATAGAGGATCCCAAATTTGGACAGCGTATTCTAGTTGAGACCGAATCAGTGTTTTATATAATATTAAGAATGTAGAGGGTCGCACAAAGCTACTTGAAAATCTCATCACCATTCCATACATTTGAAAGGCCTTTTTTACTATATTGTCGATATGAGTATCAAAATGCAGACTAGAATCAAGCGTAACACCCAAGTCACGAACAGATTGAACTTCGTTAAGACTTCTATTGTTTATAGTGTAATTAAATTTGATCTGATTTTTATTTTTAGTGAAAGAAATTGCGTAACATTTGGGAAGGCTAAGAAAAAGTTTATTTTTGAGGCAGTATTCATAAAGTCTATCAAGGTCCTGTTGTAAATATCGACAGTCGCAAATGTTTTTACAGGTGGTATAAATTTTCATATCGTCTGCATACATCAAAAAATGTGAGTTGACAAAACAATGTTTAATGTCATTAATAAACAATACAAATAGAAAAGGACCCAATACTGAACCCTGAGGTACCCCGGATTTAACAACTATAGAGTCAGATTCATGCCCATTAACGATGATCCTTTGAGTCCTATTAAAAATATATGAAGCAAACCATCTGAGTAAATTGCCGCGTATACCATTAAAGGCAATTTTTTCCATGAGAAGGGTGTGGTCCACTTTGTCAAAGGCCTTCTGAAAATCTGTGTAAACAGCGTCAACCTGTACCCGGCGGTCCATGTTTTCAAAGAGATAGTTTACAAAGGTCATGAGGTTAGTGGTGGTAGATCGACATTTGACAAAACCATGTTGTTCGGGTATGATAAGATGACGGATGTGAGGATATAGTGCACTGTGCACAAGTCATAGTGTTAATGTAGTTGTCAATATAGTTATAGTGTGTGGTAGCGAAAACACTTTTGGTACCTTCAACTGGGCACCTGTCAATCCTCTTGGATGAGATAGGCAAACTCGGAATGGCGTATCGGTGGTATCTTCGCAGGCATTCATAGAGAAATTGCTTGCGGACGCTAAGTACTTTGGCTTTTCCGTATACCTCGATCGTGGGCGTCCGGTATTTCAGCGACAGAAGTACTTTTAGGACGGCACGCTGAGCCCGCTCCAGCTCGATCATATGGGTCTTGCCTGTCCCACCCCAAGCGCAGATAGCGTATCCCAAGACACAGTGGCATAAGGCTTTATATGTTTGTAACAGAAGTTTTAGACTAGCAACATGTCTCAGGGTTTTAAATATATGAATTAACTTGCGCACTCTTTTGGCCGTAACAGAGATATGTTGTGCCCATTTAAGGTTTTCGTCAACGATTACACCCAGATATTTTATGGAGTTCACTCTGTCTAGCTTGTGGCACATGCAAGATGAAAAGTTGTTGGTTTTCCTATTACAAGGAAACGTGTGGCTGCTAATTTTGAAGTTCTTGGGGCTTCCTGCTCTAGTCTTACTAAAACATATGTATTTTGTCTTAGAGGTATTTAATGAAAGCAGACTATCTTCAAGCCAAGCTGTTACTTTGGAAAGACCCGATTCACAGACTGTTTCTAGATTATTCCATGACTTTTCATGGAAAAGAAGAACTGTGTCGTCGGCAAACATTATTACATCAGCTTTATTGATTGTGATATTGCACAGCTCGTTGATGTACACCAGGAATAGGGTTGGGGCAATCGTACTTCCCTGGGGAACTCCGTATGAACAGGAAGCTTCATCGCTAGTCATATTATCAAGGCGAACGCATTGACTTCTTCCTGATAAATAACTTAGTAGCCATCCCTGTGGCAATCCCCTGATTCCGATGTTTTCTAGTCTGCTTATTAGAATAGGGATCGAGACAGTATCAAATGCTTTCTGAAGGTCGAGGAAAACACCTACACATTTTTCTCCCTTATCTATATACTTGGTTATGTTTCCAGTTATTTTTAGAATCGCGTCATTAGTGGACCGATTCGCTCTAAAACCAAATTGATTTGACGAAAATATATTGTTTGTCTCCAGATAGCTAACTAGTCTCTTGTTTGCAAGTTTTTCTAAAATTTTTGTCAATGTGCTAAGTACAGAGATGGGGCGGTAGTTGCCAACGAAACCCTTATCACCGGCCTTAAAAATAGGAGTGACGGCCGCTTTCTTAAACGTATCAGGAAAAGCACCGCTTGAGAAACTTACATTGCAGAGGTGTGTTATTGGAGATGCAAGCTTAAATTTATATTTTTTTAGAATATTAGCGGGAATATTGTCTAACCCAGAGGCACTGCCGTTTTTAAGACCGGATATCACTTGGATAACTTCGTATTCGTCCGTGGGAGATAATGTCATCGAGTGTAGGAAACCATACGACTTCCGCGCCTGTATCGCTAGAGTTCCTTCATCCTGCTTGAGTTTTCTTAGAGTTATGTTAAGCCTTCACCAATTGATGTGAAGTATCGGTTAACTTCATTAAGAGAGTCAGGGGGGTTTGATTTGATCTGTAACAACTCAGTTGCTCTGCTAGTGCCTTTCTTTAAGTTACACATGTCTTTAATTATATTCCAAGTTTTTTTTATGTTATTTTCGGTTTTTAGTAACTCCCTTTCGTAGTAAGAGCGCTTTAGTGTTTCTGTCAAATTATTGCAAGTGTTTCTATATCTAAGGTACTGTTGTCGGAGTACTTCGTCATTTGGCAATTTCTTTACTTTTTGATGCATTTTGTCCCTTTTCCGTATGCATCTCACTATACCAACTGTAATCCATGGTTTAAGCGGGTTCTTTTTTTTTGATATTTTGGTCTTCAATGTATTTCTTGTAATGACTTCTCGCAGCGCGTTGACTAGGAACTCAGCGATTTCATTCACATTTTGCGAGTTATCATAGTCATCCCATACAATATTGTCTAGATCAGTCTCTAACTGTTCATAATTAACAGTTGTTCTATATTGCTCAGTCGTTTTTTTAGACAGATGAATGTCTTCAATGTGCAACATAATGGGACTATGATCTGTCAGTGGGTCAAATATGAAGGTTTTGACAAGCTTATGCGTTTTGACCATAAAATGATCAAGGCAGTTGCCTTGTCTGGTAGGTTTATCAATACCTTGTCTGAGATCATGGGCAGCTAGCATAGTGATGTATTCAGCAGCATGGCCCGTAATCTTATCTGGAAGGATGTTAATATTAATATCACCAGCAAGAATTATATTTTCAGAATGAATGTCAGCGAGCAGTTCGTTGATCGAGTTAATGTAGTTTGCCGGATTGGTGTAACATGGTGGTCTGTATGAAGCAATGAGCGTAAGATTGTCCATGTTTATAACAAGACAATTACCATCTGTCACTTTAGGCTCTTGAGCTTGCACATTATTAAAACATTCCCTTACATATACTATGACACCATCATTTTGGTTAAGGCTGCATGTGGTATGATACGGAGTATAGTTGTCAATATGATTAATAGTCGAGTTAGTGTCGATCCAACATTCAGTCAACACTATACAGTCTACAACAATGTCAATGTTAGTAAGAAAAAGCAATAAAGCGTCAAAATTTTTCTTGACACTACGGATGTTCACAACTAGAATTGTCAATGATTTTTTGGGGAGGGAGGGATTAAATAGCATTTTACAGGTAGAGGGGTCACCTATAACAGAACACTCGATGTCACCGCTAGCTTCTATTTCGTCACTTATAATAATGCTATCAGGGTTGAATTCTGAAAATAGAAACGCGAGTGACAATTTCAATAATCAGACCAGCTAGAGGCCTTGGATAAGTCAGATACTTTGGGCGATATATAGGTATTTGAGTATTGGATGAACTTTTACGGCAACTTACCTTACGGATCGAATGATCAGTATGTTTTGAAAAAGGGTATGTTTGTTTTGAACCGGTGGAGGGTTGTATAAATGTATGGATTGTGTGAATTGTGTGGTGGGTTCTGTAGTGTGGGTATTTGTGGGTTATATGAGTTATTATTACAAAATGTTTGACGGGTATATAAAGAACGCTTTGATCAAGTTTACATAAAAAATCATAAGGAGTAACAAAGTTAGGTGATATTAATATGACTGAAATCAGTCATGTCTGTTTTAGCAGAAGAGCTAGGCTCTCCTCATCGTTGATGCGAGAGGCGGTGTCACCTTCTTTCTTCCGAATGTAGACACATCCGTGTGCAGTCCAACAATATTTATAATCGTTAGATTTAGCGAAATCACGAGCCAGCGCATACAGGCGCTTTCCCTTGGTTGTAAGATTTTCGGAGATATAGACTGGCTGGGTGGGACCGTCAACATTAATTTGTGTCGTCGTTGGTAGTTGATTGTGCTGCTTTCGGTATGCTTTGAGTGAGTTAATAACATCCTCCTTTTTAAGCACGGATGTTAATTCTACAATGATGGTGTTGTTAGACGGGCCTTTTGCGTGAATTCGAAAGATGTCTCTAATGTCTGACGGTAGAACAGGCGAATTCAGGCAATTTCCTATACTTCCCAGGATCTTTACAAGGTCTCTTTTGGATTCTGCTGTTTTTTTAGGAATATTTCGCACTTCGATGCTACCAGAACGAGCATTTTTTTCAAGTGTTTCTACCTTGATTTCTAGCTGATTTATATAATTATGGTTTTCCTTGCGTTCAACCTCTAGAGATAAAAGTTTATCTTTCATTTCGTCGTATTTCTCAGACATAAATTGTACATTTTTGTTGAGTTCTTCGTTTTGTTTCTTTATTTCTATAACTGTGTCTTGCAACGAGACTAATTTTTGGTTGTGTTCAGCTATGGATTTAGATAGCAACGTTTTCATTTCATCCAATGCGCCCAGCAATTCTCGTTGATTATTGCCAGTCCATTTACGTTTGGAACGGCAAGTCACATTCTTGGGAGAGTCGTCTATTACCAATAGATTAGGCGCCGAACTAGCCGTTCCTGGTGACGTTCTAATGTGCGACGTCATGTTATAAAATTAGGAAATACTCGCCGAAGATGTTTTAAAAACTTACGAAAAGTTTTGCAGCTACTGGGATTAGAACGTCCGCCTTGATGCGCAGGAGTCTATGGCAAAAGCCACCGAGCCACGGCTCACGTACAATTGTTAGTGAAATACGTGAGCTTATTTGTCGAAATATTTGATTATATTTGACTTGTTGGGGGTGTATTGATTTTTATCTTTCTTTAACTCACTGTTATTTGCACTTATTGTTTGACGATATTACACTTTGATTCACTTTGTTTAGCAGATTTTTTGTTTATTGGCAATTTTAGTGATTGTTTCGTTATAAAACGTTAGCACTGCGTGATAGGTAACACTTTTTTACTTATATCGGAGTATACTTAGGTAGGATTATACCACTTTTACCTATTATAACAATATTTTAAGCTTAGCAACAATGATACACGTCTATCTCTTAGCGCGGGCGCGGGGAGAGGGGGGGAGGAATTGTCAGAACTGCTGTGTAAAGTGTCTTATATGCGAGGATTTTTTTTGCTGTTAAGATGTATAGCAAAATGACGGATACATTTGCTAAATAACGAGATCAGATTTACCATAATATTATTATAATACATTTGAGGTTTAGATAGTGTGTACCTGATATTCTTTTACGTGGCTCGTAATCTACCACACAGGCCCAGTGCAGGTTGTTGTTGTTGTTGTGCCACATTTGGCTGTAGGATATGACATTTTCCTAATGATGTTATCTTTCACCGCTCTGAGAGCAGGTTTCATGAAATAAACTGCACATATTAATGCACCTGCTGGGGTATGAATTTATGACCTATGGCTACAAAACCACTACTTGAACGCCGGTACACCAGATTCACCTCTGTCTGTCTACCTGTCTCTTTGCCAGACAATAATACATATGGGTAATATAGGCATACTACATGGGTAATATTATGAGAAATAAATTAATATATTATTTTACAATTTCCAGACTGAATCGAAAAAACCCCTTGAAAAGAAGGAGCAGTTAACGAAAGCGCAGAAGAGAAGAGTGTGGGACAAAGCAGAGATCGGCAGAGCGGGGGAGAAGCCCCGGGGGTATGACTGGGTGGATATTGTCAAGCATTTATCCCAGGCACCCCACCAGCCCGCTTCATGACCCCTTGCTAGCTAGGTGCTAAGTGTCCTGTATACGGGCAAATATCGCGATAAGGTGCTACACACTTTTTCGGGACGACATATTTGATTTGGCTGCATTTCTATCTACACATATTTAGCTGTCATTCGGCTCTTGCCGATCGGTCTGTCGACCAAAGTCATTCCCGTACTAACCAGAGAAGATCCACGTCGTGTCGAAGAATTTAACTTGCGACCTTAGTTGTTGTTCAAATATTCTTACTTACAATATTAATTATTGTACTTCTTTTTTATTAACTTACACACTTGTTTTACCAATACACTGGACATTTGCAGAATAGTCGACATCGACTATATTGCCATTAAAGAAAAATAGAATAGACCAAAGTAACGCCGACCCGATCATGTGTATAGCACCTTATAGGCAACTATCTCGACAGTGCTTTCCACAGTTATTTTTCACAGAAACCTTATGGCAATAAGGCTAAGCTATAAGGTTTCTGGTTGGCTGTGGTCATGGATAACTAACTGTGGAAAGACTGTACAAGGTGTAATAGGGGATCGGACTGGGTCAAAAAAATACGATTCTGTTTAGTCCGTCAGATTATCGAAAAATATTGGATACGTGTTTTTTGTTTTATCAAATCAATAAAAATTGACGAAGATAAAGCGCGTCAAAGATCATGGAGTGGGGCTTGAAACGTCAATTGAAGGTACAAAATGTACTATCATATGACGTCACACGAGTTTTCGAAGCACTGTATCGTCTTCATTTTTTGTTTACGTGAAAAAAGAAAAAATACGTGATTAATATTCTTTGGAAATCTATCTGACGGACTAATTAGTTTTTTTTTGTCCGATCCCCTATTGCAATGTTTGGAGTTAAATGAATGTATGAATGCAGATTATTTTTTGAATCGGCCTCTTTTGTAAAAGTTGTTGAGTTTTTAAAATTTTCGGGTTTTCAGTTATTTTTATAATGTGCTGGACACTGCCAATAAATGAACGTTGCACTGAAACTAAAGTAAATACATCTTCCAGGATAGATATTTTTATTAGGTATGTATTTTTGGGAAATGGACGTATCCTAAACTTGTTATTTATATGAATAGCGAGTCTCATCAGTCTCATGATTAGGTTTTTTTTGTTGCATTTGAAAGCCCATTTGATGTGATTGATAAAAACAACTAGATCAATTTATAACTTCAATTATATACTATTTTTTAGCCGCCATATTGTTGTTTGTGTAATTTGCCCCGTTATTAAAATTTGTGTAATTGTTTAGTTGAAAACCTGGTATAAACAAGCCTAGGACATCTCATATATCATCTCAAAAGTGTGTGTGGTTAATATTATTCTTTTAAATTGTAATAGTTACATGGAACTGTAATATATTTACATTATTATACAAATATGTTTTTTTTTTAAATATTTACTGTTCAGTAATTGGAGCTCGTGGCTTAACAACTGCCACTCGGGTCAATCTTTAGGTTAAGCCGCACTTGCCTAGGTTTTTTTTTTTGGTTTGGTTTTGGCTTGTCCCAACCCACAGACCCGACGGGGAAGAAGTCATCTCAGCTCACCCAAACCCCAAAAAAAAGATGGCTTCTTCAAAACAGGCAGTTTTATTGATTTCTTAATAGGATTATAATATAACACTACAAATAATTTGTCGGTATAAAGCATCCATCTGGTCTTTTCTTCGCACAAGTGGGGTCTTCGCAGAAACATTCAGATGATCTTGGTGGATCTGAAAACAAAATGCACAAAGAAGGTAGCTATCAGAAAAAAATGTCAAGCGCGACTGCTGAGCATGGGGTCCTGGGTTCGATTCCCGGGTAGGGCAAAGTGTTATTGGGTTTATCCCTCAGAAGTTTCTTAGTAGCAGCCACGGAGTCTGGATGACAATAGGCTCGCCCTCTATTAGAACTTAAAAACATAACTGGCGAAATGTGGGTGTACGGTACCTACACCTCTGCTTAACCCTTCGGGGATTACAAGGCGTTATGTTATGTTACCTTGAGTCAAGTCATCGTTGTAGTAGAGCAAAATGGCGGGTATGTGAATGTTTTCCGCCAGTCCCACATTACTGAACATGTCCCGTTCATCAGGTATACCGTTTTCTCCCAGAGTTTTCTTGAGGCAAAGCCCCCTGCCCATGTAACGCCAAGTATAGGACATGAAGTGGCTGTTGTGCGGTAGATATCTCATCATGATCTCGTAAATAGTTTCTTCGGAACATACTTCCAAAGTCACTGTGGAGCCTATAAAACGTTGATATTACAAATTATGTTTTAAGCTGAAGGAGTAGATCGCAATATATAATACGTAAGCAGCGTAGAGGAAATTACTTGACATGAAGTCGTTTTTATTTAATTAAATTATGTGATATGGAGTTATGGACACCTGCATTCAGGGGTAAAATCAAAATATTTATTTTAAGTAAGCCAGTTACAGGCACTTTTGAATAGTCGAATTAAACTAACTGCGGCACTCAGAGATATCCAACGATTACTCAAGCCGCCACCCAGCAAAGGCCTGACAAAAACTGCCAAAAACCTTTACCAAGCGACGGCCCAAGCAACCACTGAAGCTCTCCGATCCAGCAAACTACTAAACTAATGAAGCTAAATAAACTAAGCTACAGTCCCAGTCACAAGGCATAATAACTCGTGAGTGTACCTACTGTAGTTGCCCATTCCAAAGCGTTGGTCTCATGAGAAGAATGGCAAGAAACTTCATGGACACACTTTTAAAATCGTTTGGGTTTACAATATGTTCAAGGTACAGACATAATCTTGGTATAATACTGTAATAATACACACATGAAGACTATGCAGATTAGTGTCTGAGATGGTCTGGTAGTGTAGGAAAACCGTTTTTACTTACCTGTCAAAGTATTAGTGATTCTGATGGGCCTAGTTTTAGCCGAAGCTTTGCCCACCATATATTTGTCGCCTTCCCACCACGGCTCGTCCAGGGGGCGCCACCGAGTAGAAGGGACTATGGGCTGCCGGAAGGCGTGGCCGTGCGGCCTGTATGTGACCCGTGAACCGGTGACAGGATGGATCTGACCCACCCATTCGCCATCTTTAAACCAATGGCTCAAGTCCTTTCCTGCGTACGCTAACACAGTCATGGCCAGCTACAAATAAAAGTTTTATTTTAATAATTGCTATTGAAGTCGGTAGGTGATGACAAGCCGGAGCTGCGGTGGTGAGCATTAAAACTATTGGGACGATAAGCTCGCGTAGGACCGCCGGATGCCCAGAGCGCCTGAGCCGTGACAGAAACCATGCCTGCTATGTGGCATGCTTTCGACATGCTTGCTAGCTTGACGGAGACGCTTACTGTAGTATATAGCCGCAGCTATAACCGTTAGAGGTTTGTTAATACTTTACCTATCCGACACAAATGAAGTAAAGGAACGGTAGGTGAGGGTAGTTCCTACGGGACAGAAGAAGTTTTACACTAAACACTTTTATTGAATTTTATAACAGCTGCCGTCCGCCGACGCGGTGATTCTGTGTTCATTATCTTTAGATAAAGTCAACGGAAACTGTTCGAACAGCTTTGCCAGATCCCAGAGAAACGGAGGCAAGGATGCGAAGGGATGGAGAAGAAAAAAAAAATGGAGAAACCGGCCATGCGCAAGGCTGCCTCGCTTTCTTCTCATAGTGGGACGGCAAAGTAAGTAATATGGGGCAGGAAGGTCATTCGATATCATAACTAACCCTTTTTCCGTCACAATAGGAATATCCTTGTTCGAAACATTTGCAATATTCGAGGCAGTTGTTACAGAACCAATTCTTGTTGGAACAAGTGCATTTCTTAAAACATTTACAGAGCCTGGCCTGCTCTTCGAGCCACTTTGTCAAATCGTAGACGATCCCGTTGACCGAAACCCAGCAGTCTGAAGATTGGTTGTGAATAGCCACCTCGGCTGGCGTGTACCATTGCTGCTTCGTGTATCTCATGGCTCTTCATAAACGTCTATTGCGAAAGAGACACCACAGTTTTGCCAATACTTAATTAATTACTATCATAAACGTGGAGATTGATCAGTGAGTGCTACTCTTTCTTTAGTTTGCCTATATAAAAATGTATATTTGTTTACAAATAAGACAAATAAGTAACTAGATTTTTGACAACATGATAATTATGTTTTTTTGTTTCTGCGACGATGCGTCAAAATATGTCGTTCCGTTCGTTTGTTGAGTATATTTTGGATGGAAACCTTTTTCCTCGATTACGGAAAATCAAAAAGGAGTTAAGTATTTAATTCACTCGTATACTGGTATTCTATTAGGTCTTTACCTATGAAATTGCCGTTCTGCAGTACTGGCCATTTCAAATCAAAATAATTTTTGTTAAAGAAGCTGATGATACACAATCTACGGCTGAATTAGCAGCAGCTTGCGACGTTAGCGTCAAAACAATATTGGTCCATTTGCGTCAAATTGGCAAGGTAAAAAAGCTTGACAAAGGGTGCCCCACGAAGTCAATGATCGCCAGCGCGAAGTACGCGTCGAGACGTGCCTTGCACTGCTCAACAGACACACAAATGAAGGAATTTTGAACCGCATTGTTACCTGCGATGAAAAATGGATCCTGTACGATAACCGTAAGCGCTCAGCAAGTTGGTTGGATCCTGGTTCAGCACCAGGATTCAACAATGCCCTAAACGAAATCTTACCCCTAGAAAAGTGATGGTCACTGTTTGGTGGTCTAGCGCCGGTGTGATTCATCACAGCTTCTTACCAAACGGGGTGAGCATTACTGCAGATGTGTACTGTGAAGAACTGAACACAATGATGGAGAAGCTGGCACATCTCCAACCAGCATTGGTCAATCGCTCATCTCCGCTGCTCCTGCACGACAACGCGCGACCTCATACTGCACAGCAGACGGTCTCCAAGTTGCAAGAACTGGGGTTGGAAGCTCTCCGTCATCCGCCCTACTCACCAGACCTTGCGCCTACAGACTACTACTTTTTCCAGAATTTGGATAACTTGGCGGGAAAAAAATTCAATACCCGAGAGGCAGTACAAAATGCCTTTGAAGAATTTGTTGCCTCCCGACCAGCTGATTTCTTTAAGAAGGGCATCAATAAACTGCCACTGCGTTGGCAAAGATGCATTGATTGCATGGGTGATTACTTCGATTAATACAAATAAAAAATACATGAAAAAAATTCGTTTAAATTTTTTCAAACAAAACGGCAATTTCATTAGGTAAAGACCTATTATATTCTTTAGAGACTGACAGATGAACTTGGACCGAATGTGGACGAGGCAAAAGGAGTAGGTGTAAGATGTAGGTAGGTAAGGATCGTAGCAGGTGGCGTTCTGTGGTTTCTGCCTACCCCCGTGGGAAAACGGCGTGAGTTTAGGTATGTATGTATGTATGACCGGAACTTCTGAAGACTCTTTAGAAACTAAAATGAGCAAAATACTATTATAAATATGACTTTGTTTACGGAGCGCTGAAGCCGTGACATAAACCTCTGATGCCTGCTGCATGTTGCATTAAATGCTATGAAATATATTTAGTTTTATTGCCGCGAGACATATATCCAGGTCTGAAAGCAGGACACAAATCCCACCGTCATGCATATGCACATGCACATAATATGGGCCCACCCTCCCGCCCTCATGCATATGCACACATACAAAACAAGTGAGAAATAATTAGCATGCCATGCAACCAAACCTATACTCGACACGTGTTTCGCCCCTCCACGGGGCATCCTCAGGAGTTGTTGACTCGTCGAGCGTTCGAGCTCGAACGCTCGACGAGTCAACAACGGGCGGGAGGGTGGGCCCATATGTGCATGTGCATATGCATGACGGTGGGATTTGTGTCCTGCTTTCAGACCTGGATATATGTCTCGCGGCTATAAAACTAAATATATTTCATAGCATTTAATGTCATGGATTTCCGCAAAGTAACGCCTGATTCCATAACTTGCATGTTGCATGTTTGTACAGTCAACAGCAAAAGTAGATGATCAAAATCAGAAATTCAATACTAATGAACGGAGTTCGCGTCAGAACTGTGTGGCGTCGAAGTGATTCAAAAGTATGTGATGGTTAATTATACCAAACATTTACTACTAGTACAACTGCCATATATTCGTGATCACTTTTGACTCCAAAAGTTATAAACTCAGTTCGCTCCAGAACTATGAAGTAAAAAAAAAAAGAAAGGTAGATTGATATTTTTATCTTTCACAAAAATATCAATCTACCTTCCGGTTTTAATAAATTGTAGCCGACTGGGCTAAAGCAATTATTGAGTTATGATTTTGTATCGCATCAGATACTTTTGAACATTGACATAAATTCACAAACATGCAAAGATATTATATTTATTATTATTTAGTTATTATTATTTATTGAATTATAATTTTGTATCACATCAGCTACTTTTGAACATTGACATAAATTTACAAACATGCCTAGATAGTTATATTTATTGAATTATGATTTTGTATCACATCAGCTACTTTTGAACATTGACATAAATTCACAAACATGCAAAGACAGTAATATTTATTGAATTATGATTTTGTATCACATCAGCTACTTTTGAACATTGACATAAGTTCACAAATATGCAAAATTAATAATATTTATTGAATTATCGTTTTTTTTTCACTTTTAAGTTCTGGAGCGAATTGAGTTTATTAACTTTTGGAGTCAAAACTGATCACGAATATATATGGCAGTTGTACTAGTAGTAAATGTTTGGTATAATTTACAATCACATACTTTTGAATCACTTCGACGCCACACAGTTCTGACGCGAACTCCGTTCATTAGTATTGAATTTCTGATTTTGATCATCTACTTTTGCTGTTGACTGTACTCTGCATGTTGCTTACCTACTCACTTTCATGTTGCTTGACACTACTAGTAAAATAAATAATATAGAAAGCATTGCTTAATAAGTAATATCACTGAACAAACTAATAACAATGGCCAACAGTGGAATCATATTTTTTTAATGTTTGCAGGGTATCCAAAAAAGTTTTAACGTGTACCTAGCTATTGATAGTTTAAATACATAAGTAGGTACCTACCTAAATATTAAGCATGTTTAACACTTTTTATTAAACATGTTTAATATTTTTGTTTAAAAAATATGAATTTAAATAAAAAAAGATTTAAAAAGCGTAACCATGGGCTTTCATTGAAACGAGACCGCGCAGTTATGAGGTGACATCGCTATATAATTTGCTTCCCCCACATGATATCGCTATTTCTAGTTCACAATAAACCCGCTTATTTGCGTACTTACTCGCCGAGACCACCACGCATGCGCGGATCCGATAATTCTATCCACTGGTTGCCCTAAATTACAGCGGCCGCAACCCCATGCAAAGAACTTCAATAAAAATAAACTGCCGCGCTTTTTGTCCATAGAGTAGAGACGAGACCTCTATGACGCGCGCCCGTGTCACATTTTCTTTTTTAATTTGTTTAGCTTTTATGCAAGGGACAATAGAATGTATTAATGTTATGTATAAATTATGACATTTTAGAATGGTTTATGTTATTTTGTGATAACATTGTTAATTATGTCTTAATTTTTGGTGAAGTGTGAGTGTGTGCGTTTCAGTGTATGTTTTTTGGAACTTTAAAAAGTAAGTTTTTAAGTTTTTTTTAAAATAGGCTTTTGTCAATTCAAGATAAACTAAACGTAAACAGTTGCGGTGTTCCCAAAAGGAGGGTAGAATACTTCATGTTTATAAATAAGTTAAAATGGTAACACAAATTTTTTTGAGAGCCATAAGAGTCGAAAAGCTCGGAATACTCCTTCGTATGGTTAACAAAGACATATAAAACAACCCATTGTGTTATCTGAATCGGAACATAGATAAAGTGCTTATCGAATTGCTCTATTGTTTATGCTTCCATAGATAGGTACCGCATCCGGTAGTAAAAAACCACACTTTTTAAAAGGTTTTTGTCTTTTGTTTTGGAGAATATCAGGTGGTGACAAGTGCAACTGCCGAGCATGTACCTAATAGTAGTCCTTGGATTTAGTACCAAATTAAATTACATTCTGTAGCAGGCCTAGCAACCAGGAACCTGGTCTTGTGCTCAATAACTGGTAAAACTGATGTATTTCTACGGAACCCCTAAAAAATTTGATAAAATCCAATAACACCTTTATGCTTAATAATGTCACCCTATCCCATTGCTGAGCAAGAGCTTCTGTTCATACAGAAAGGGCACGAGCATTGATCACCACGCGGGCTCGATAGAGATTGGTGATTCCAGGATACGATGTTTTTCTTCACTGATGTATGTGATGTCCAAGATTAACATCATCATCATCAGCCTATAATGTTCCCACTGCAGGGACTTAGGCCTCCTCTCTAGGAAAGGGATGGGCTATAATCCACCACGCGGGCCCAGTGCGGATTGGCAGATGTCACATGTCTTCGAATTTTTTGGTTCTAAGACGTATGCCGCTTTCCTCACGATGTTTTCCTTTACCGTTTTGAGAGCAGCGGTGATGAAATAAATTACACAAAGTAATGCGCCTGAACCCACGACCTACTGTTCGTAAGTCGGGGCCGACACCACTGGGCCACCGCAGCTCTCCAAGATAAACATAGAAATTAGATAAGTATGAACTGAAAAGTCGAACTTGTGCTTGCCCGGATATACCTAAGTTGAATACATGAGAGGCAAGGACTTGACCTTTGGGCCATCACGAAATTTTATGCTTAAGTAACCTTATTTTCTTGACTGCTTCGTTGGTTTAGTGGTCGCAATTGTGCGACTACTGACTGAGCATGCGGTCCTGGGTTCGATTCCCTGGTCGGACAAAGTAAGTATTTGGTTTTTAAATCAGAATTTTTTTCTGAAGCAACTACGGAGTTCAGATTTGTGCCGGGTTGATGGCAATAGTCTCGCCTCCTATTACAGCAACATTTCAGGCGGTATGTGTTATGTAACCTACATTATTTTTATACTTACTCGTCCCTCATGTTTAATTATTCCACAAATATTTTGGGAACTTAATTATTGTCTATTTTCAGGTACTCAATCTAACAAAATGGCGACGCTGCCGATTTTCGTATCTCTGAGCAGGTAAACGTTGTTATATTCTTGGTACCTAACCTACTTTTAATATCCTATTTTTTCATAATATTATTTTGTATCGGAAGGTAATTTTTTATTGTGAGTTAGACTTTCGGCAGAGTACACACGGCTACACATCAAGCTATACATTTCCAGTTTACGCTGATCTCGCACTGTACGGAAATCCTATACAATGCGAGACCAGTTTATACTGGAAATGTATAGCTTGATGTGTAGCCCTGTGTACTATGCTCAGTTGAAAAAATAAGCGGCAGTTTAGGTTCCCCCGCCATCCCCTTCGTGTTAGGTTACTTCAAAGCCTGCAGACAGAAATAGTTCAGAATTCTGAACTTATCTGTCCGACTAATTCCTTTTTGTTACGCATTGCATATTGAATTATTTGCGAAATAATTGCAGATGTTATGTAAATTGCTAACTAACCCGGTGCGGCAAAACGCTCTTGTGCGTTCAAATATTTCGTGTGGTGCTACGAACGCGTATGCGCGGCGCTCAGTACTTTACCCATGTGCATTTTCAAAGTGACAAATCGTATAAAAAACTTAAATCGCCTGCTAATATTTTACGTGACCAACTACAAACCTGAATATAAATAACTGGCCAAGTGCAAGTTTACTTGCACATGAAGGGTTCCGTACCATCGTAGTAGTAAAGCATTCACCCAAATTTTGTTTAATGTAAAATGTGTTTTGTTTTCTGCTTTTTTATATAGATAAGTTATGTAATGCAATGTAGGCACATGACTTCTCGGCAATAAAATGCGCGTTATGTGCGTAAAGTTTCGGCTGCCAGCCATCGCATCCGGCTGCCAAAGCGCGCTTCCTGCGCCGCCGTATTAGGAAGTAAATACCAAAACGTGCCCAAACCTAGGGCTACCAAGGTATTCTAAATAGAAAAGAATCCCTTTACACTTCGTAAACTTATTTCTATATTATATTTACTCGTATAAATAATTTCGGTTACCTTTCGTGCAATTACCGTAATATTACCATCATTATCATTTAGAATAGTACCTACCTATGTAGATATTTTTTTAGTATGATGTAGATATTATATTAACGTCTTTCACAGTGAACGAGCTATGAACACCACAATGTTAGCGATTTCATTCATTGTACTGTCACCAGTAGTCACCACCAAAAATATATAGGTACAAAGTTACTTTCTTTGTTCATGATGTTTTCCTTGCTTCGATGATACTTTTTTTTTTAATAGGGTCTTCTACTTTGAGGATTTACTCCTTACGGTTGTAAGCTGATACTGACAACTTAAAGTTGGTCACCAAATAGTTGGTTTTTCATGCTCAAAAATATGCCATCCCTATTGCAATTGATATTAATTCAAAACAGTACAGCAACCTTATTATCATTATTATTTTCGTACTGGCTAACAGTTCCCACATACAAATTGCATACACGCTTTGACATGTGCCTCCATCTGCCTAACCTTTTCGCCACCTTCCATTCTAATCAGTTATCGGATACAGCTGAACACCATTATCGTGGTACATGGCACGACTGCTTATCTGACCTTCCAACTCAGTAACTACGTAACGCGATATCTCTTGGTAAGACTGGCTTGTTTCGGCGAGATTGACACTTGAACGCTCTAGCTTCTAGCTTTTATTGCGTGAGTCTTGCTGTCTGTCACTGTCAATGTGTATCGCACGTGATAGTAGTCACAAATGCACTCCACATGGCTTCTACCTGACTAATTGCCATCACGTTTCAGTTATACACGTGGTCAATTGTTTGGTTATCGGTAGATAACCTTTCTGGGCTTACACCAAGCTTTGGAATCGAACTGTCACGTTGACATCTGTCACACTGATTGGGTGACAGGTACCGTCTTCATAGAATTTTGTGAGCTTTAAAAGATTTATAGAGCGGACATCTGGTTAGACTGGAAGCCGACCCCTACATTGCTGGGGAATATTTTCATACAAAAACTTCATTCTCCAACTTTGTCGATTTTGACACACGAATGCCATTTATATGTATAGAGCAACTTGTTTCTAAGTAAGTAGGTACTGGATTACAATCTTCCTCGTTTTGTCTCGTCAGTAGCTCTTAAATATTTGAATGTCTTTGACAAAATACTACAAATGCCTACCTACCTAATCTAAAAAAAAAAAACCATAAATAAATACAAATATTTAATGATAAGAGCTCATACGCCTTATTATAGACACAATTAAAAAGCCATTGTTATAAATCTCCTGGAGATGCCTTAGCGGACAAGAGGATAATGACCACCACAGATCAAACCACGCCATGCAGATTTGTATGCAGATAAGACACTGAAAGATTTTTTCCTCACCGAAGGAGAAAATCTATCAAGTGCAGGTGTCAAGTAAGTTCTCTTCTTTCATCTTTGGTTCTCCATAATTGGAACATCTACCTATATTTACCTATGTGTGTCGATTTGTTATGAATTAAAATGTCGAACGATCCTTTTAAAAAAATATTTAATGATAGCCAATTAGGTCCGGACGCGGAAGACGTGCTCACGTGTGTAGAATATCTGGCAAATACACGTGTTTTATTATATAGATAGACATATTTTTCACTAACAGAAAAACCAAGCCTACACCGTAAGGTCCGTAAGCAGGGCTGGGCAAAATACATGCTTTGATGTAATTAAAATACAAATTACAAAATACAGTATCGCAAGTAATTGAAATACAAGATACCAAATATCTTTATGTAAGGTATTTGAAATATAAAATACAAAATACAGTATTTTAACTATTTTTAATTGAAATACAAAATACAAATTACATAATTACAAAAACTTTTTCAAAATAAAAATAATCGCCTTCAAAAACCACCACAAAAAAGTGTAAAGTAACTTTCGTTCGGAAGTCGGTGGCAAAAATGAATTATAAGCAAAATAACCAGCTTAAAAGTTCGCTCTCACACTCACAATCGCTAAATGAAGGTTAAATGTATTTTAATGTTAAAATGTATTTTGAAGCCTCAAGTATTTGAAATACTAATTACAAAATACTTCGTCGTCAGGTATTTGAAATACGAATTACAAATTACATTTTATGGAAGTAATTGAAATACAAATACAAAATACGTATTTGTATTTCAATTACGTATTTTAATTACAAGTAATTCAAATACTGCCCAACCCTGTCCGTAAGGATTCTGCCCATCTTTAGTGTCCAAAAAATACCTACTTTAATAGGTAGGTATTCGATATTCCGTCCGATAGAAATAATCTACATCTCGTTTCTGAGGGTGAAGACTGTTAAATGCATAATTTATTATACTAACACTAAACTACATAACAGTAAATATATTATTTAGCATCCGACAGCTAATGATGCAACGCACGTCCGGTTAGGGCTGTCATTATCAAGTTACGGCTGTAACAGGTTTAGCAGCCCCCTGTGATACAGTTATGTCTACGATGTCCTTTACATGGCAAATTGACGAAGAAAAATTGTACCTTAATTTCCTATAGGGTTTAGTATTACTATCTGGATCATTCCCACTAGTTCGACTGCACAGTCCTACGATAGAACGAGAGGGATTTTTTCCCCACTAGTTACTACTAGCAATCTTTATTATGTACTTTACAAGGTAGTTCTACGCAATTACCTATAAAGAAGTAAACTAAGGCCTAAAACACACACAAGCGACGTAAGGCGCAGACACGGGGCAGACGCAGCGCAGGCGTGGCGCAGGCATCAGGCCGCTTCAAAACGATTTCATACAAAATGTATGCAGGCGACGACGTTTTTGAATTATACTGAAGCTACGCGGCGCAGACAACGAAACGGTGTGAGGTTTGCACCGGAGCGAGATTTCAACAACCGATTGAATTCACGTTTCTTGCCTGTTCCACGCCTCTTCTGATATAATTCAAATCGCGTCTGCGCCGTATCTGTCCCACGTCTGCGCTGCGCCTGCCCCGTGCCTTCGCCTTACGTCGCTTGTGTGTGTTTTAGGCCTTAGGTTTACTCGGGCAAACTTAGTACTATAATTGCTAAATGTACTTCAAAATCAGGCTTTTGGGGAAACTTCTACATTATAGCTTTTGCCTGAGGCGTCGCGTCGCCGTCGCTTTGCTTTTATATATTTTTTTAAAATAAATAATTTCTCTAGAACCACATTTTTAAATTATATTTTTATTTATACCCATTTCTACGTCGTGTGACCCATGACATCTTACGTAATTGTCATTTCACACGGTATCCTTCGATGTTTTCGGACCCTACTCTTAGCCCTTGGGCCAAGGCGAACAGTCGAAGAGCTAATCAACTCTTCCTCAACCTCTTTCAACCTTATGCTTAAATACTTGAGTCATTACACTGCATGCTGAGCTTGCACCCACGTCAATGATATTTTTGATACTAAAACTTCCATAATTTCGGAGAATTTAGACCTTTGATGTAATAAACTATTGGATATGCTAGCATAGTAAGAGTGAATAGGCTCCAATTTATATAGGACGCGTTTTTTTCTGCGTTAGCTCGTTCCATCGTCGACCTCATAATTATCTGCCCTCAGGAAAAGATTGAGATCAAGAGTAGGCCCATCTCATCTAAAAAAATACTTTTTAACAAAAAATAAAACCGACTTAAAAAAAAAAAACACAAAAATGTGAAAAATAAACTTTAGAAGAAAAATCAGTTTCTGAAGTCGGTGACTTTTGTTTGTTTGATTTCATTTTTTTGCCACCGACTTCAGAAACTGGTTTTTCTTCTTTCCCTTTCCAACAAAGAAATAATGTTTCAAATCGGTTAGCAAGTGACGGAGTTATGCCCGAACAAACATAAAAAAAAAACATGCGAATTGAGAACCTCCTTCTTTTTTTAGAAGTCGGTTAAAAAGTGAGTGTCAAAGCTCTCCTTTGACACTTTAATGCATATTATACTCATTATCACGCCTGTATCCTCGAAGGGTTAGGCAGAGGTGTATCTAACAGTACACCTACATTTCGCCAGTTATGTTTAGTCAAATAACTTGCGTGTGTGATGTTTATATTATGTGTAGGTAAGTACTAAACAAGAACATTTTCGCCAAGATGTCGTGTCACGGCTAGCGTGTTGTCTGAAACACTCAGTCGTAGCATCTAGGTTACAATCAGCATTCCGCCAGCGTCCAATAATTGACGTATTTCCACCGTTAATTACAAAGTACTGCGGTATTGTTTAATGCGGATACGGAGATCAACTAATGCGTCTGTTGGAAAGTGATTTACTTGAATAAGAAAGTGTGGAGTAGATTGATTCCGATTAATTAATGTTTTTAAGTTGAGCTGGACAACTCTGCCCTCGTAAATGAAACCACAGTAACCCCGAAAATGCCATTTTGAGAAAAACGCGTTTAAAGTTTAATTGTTAAATCGTTTCGTTCTGAACATAATATTTAAGTTAAGTCGTTTTTTGTTTTTTTATATGTTGTAAAACTAACAAAGCTTTAATTTAGAGTATTAAGAACTAATATTTTATTGTTTTATAATTAATTAAATCAGTTAATGTGTTCTAAAATAGAAACAAAATTCATGAAATTTCATTTTTTTATGCTAAAACCTAGTAATTGAATGGTTACTATGGTCTAGTTTAGTTTTAAACGTTACTGTGTATTAACCATTTAAAGACATGAACTCTAGTGATGATACTAAACAGTAACCGTACACATACTGGATTGAAACCTAATAACAGTAGACTTCGATCACTAGATGAATACTTAGTAAGTGAAGATGCTATTTTTAAGTCTAATTTATGATTAAAAAATCTGAAATGCAGTAATGAGTATCTAAATATACTGTATTCTAAGCTAACCTTTTTTCATTTATGTGTGATTCCTTAAAATAATAATGACCCTGGTTTTGTCATAAAAGGTATGAAATAGAACAATAACACCACTTTAAGTTAATTTATTTTTATTTTTAATCTACTAAAAGTAAAATCACGTTCTAATTATTAATTGTAATTGCTAAATTCGAGATCAGTTTCTTATTAATCAGTCTACTTTCTTATGTCTTCAATAATTTAAGTTATCCAGGGGTACAACGACAAGATGAGGAGATAGTGAGATCAAATTAATCTAAGAAATTGCCCTTTGCCAGTAATTATTTTATAATTACTACATAACAAACTTAAAAATATAGCAAGCAACATAAAAAAATAACTTCTTCATTAATAATATAAATGAAACAATAAAATAAAATAATCATAATATGCCTTAGTCACAACATCGTCATTATTGGTATGTAAATCAACGACAAGATGACTAGTGAGATCAAATTATTCTGAGTAATTGCCCTTTGCCAGTAATTATTTTATAATTACTATTTAACAAACTTAAAAATATAGAAAACAACAAAAAAATAGCTTCTTCATCCATACTAATATTATAAATGCGAAAGTAACTCTGTCTGTCTGTCTGTCTGTCGGTCTGTCTGTCTGTTACTCTTTCACGCCTAAACGGCTGAACGGATTTTGATGAAATTTGGTACAGACATAGTATGGAACTTGAGAAAGGACATAGGATAGTTTTTTTTTTTTTTTCGCGAGATAAACCAAAAATCTGCCGGAAGTCACTATTCCACGCGAACGAAGTCGCGGGCAAAAGCTAGTTGGTATATAAATCAACGGCCACGGTAGTTAGCGAGCGTAAGTACGTGGAGTGTAGTATCTTGTAATCTGTGATAAAATATAAAACCGCGCGAGCGTAGTGTACAAGGCGAAAACTATTTGCAAAATAGTAATAGTTTTACTTGATTAGACATTGAGAAATGTGGCATAAACAAACTTCAGATCTTTATTTCATCTCAAAAACACTTTAAGCAAAAAAAAACACAATAACACGTCAACATAATATCAAAGATTGCAATAAAAGGAATAAAGTTTGTAAAATATTTCAAATACAAATATGAGGCCTGTTTCCCATTACATTATGTTGCTATGAATAAAGCAAACTAGCTCATTTACGTAATTCAATCAATTCGCTCCTTCTTAACAATACCTACTTCGCGTCATTGCAATCTTTCGCGCCTTTTTCATGTTATAATTATGTATTTCAGATAACAATAAAATACTACTTATCAAAATATAGATAATTAATTATTTAATAAAAAGGAATACTAAAATAAAATATCCTGCGCGGTTATATCTCGTTTTCAATACCTGCATTGGGCGTAAGACGTGTGTCAAGGAAGAAGGTCACTCGAACGAATGCGCCGCTGTGGCCGGCGGTGGGCAGCGCGCGCGTGGGGATCTGTCCCGAGCCCTTATTTATACGTACTTATTCGCAAAAGGTTAGCTTAAAACCTAGTAAGCCAATCGTTACTGTGGTAGAGCTTAGTAGTTTTGAAATAAATATTAAAACTGCAAGCATCTAAAACCCAGTAAGTAACATACTGTGATTGATTTAAGTTTATCCTAAGAAAATTTTACGGAAATTTTACATACAACCACAGTATTTGAAAATGCCGTGATATAACTAAGCAAAACATACTTAAATAAATACATGAACACATATTAAAGCAAAGTAAATACTAGTTCACTGTGTTTAAACCTAAAAAATATAATGCACTGTGTATTTTCTTAAAAATGTATTGATTTTTAGAAAAATACTGTGTTTTTATGTAGGTATCATATCTCCGCAACGGTGGTAGATAGAAACAATCCGAAAATTTTCTCAGATAGCTCTCGGCCGCCTTATTTCAATAACTAATACAGGCATAAACACAGTAACTGAAGATACTGTGGTTTCATTTACGAGGGCAGAACTAGCAAGGCACAGATGATGAAATCGTTTCAGTATACGGCCGTAAGGCTATCACCGAATGAAGTACAAGGACTGGCAAAAGAAATGTGGGTCGTCGGGCAGCGAGATGGGTAGACGACATAGTTGCCATCGGCGGCAAAACCTGGATGAGGCTGGCACAGGACCGTGGAAAGAGGCACAAGAAAAGAGAGCCTTATATCCAGCAGTGGGTGAGTTCAGGCAGTGGATGATGATGATGATGAATGCTTTTAATGCATTTTTATATGTTAGATATACCCTACATAAGTATTAAATACTCAAAAATGATTCATAAAATAACCACATCCAAAATTAATATTTTATGAATTCGATGAAATGAAATCCTTCCCACCGTCCAAAATATGCGCCCACGCAATGAACAAAAATTAGGATCTGCCCTTATTTGTCGAACTGGATTACTGCACTCATTAATCGTTTATCGGTATAACTTTTTTATGTTCTTAATTCTTAATTCCTTTGTCTCTAAAGTTGACTAATGGAGCATGATAATAGTTTATGTTCTGTAAACACACCTTACCCCAATTCATTTTGGGTCGGCGCAGCATGTCTTCCTCTTCCATACCTCTCTGTTTTTCGTCATCTCATGAGACACCTCCTTTCTTACCATGTCATTCTTAACACAGTCCATCCATCCTTTCTTTGGTCTTCCTCTACTCGTAGGGTATACGAGTACCACATTCATATTCAAATAAAACTTAGATACTAAGCGACTACACGCTCAGGCCCTGTGGGGAACGAACCTCTGTCTGCTTAGGGCGTTGCTGGAGGAAGACAGTAAGGGGACCGGCTGAAACTGAGTGGTATCATTATAAATTTAGGGAATGATTTTGGACTTCATGCTTAGCCACGCAGGGAGGGCATGACGTACGTAGGGTTCCGCGTCGACGAGGATGTAATGCCGGCTGTTTGCGTCTGTACTTCTTGAGCGTGCTAGTTTCCCCAACTGCTGTCCTGGAGGAGGGTGATACCTTCATTAGGGGCAAGTTTAACTCACGTCAAAATGTGTCAATTTATACCTACTGAACGCGCGCCTCCTACACGCGGCTATCTTCAACTATAATTTCATGCTCCAGCAATTCGAGGAACGTGTCAGTAATAAACTATGGTGTGGGAGGTTCTGAAAATGTTAGAACATAGTGTTTATAGAGTGATGATGATGATATAGTATGCCGATCATACGGATGCTTGCCTTTTGTTTATTTTTATTACCAGCTATCTGTTCTTGTGTTATATTTTATCACGGGCTTTTTCTGCTCCTATCGTTGTTTCGCTGAGAACCTTCATCCCGTATTATAATAATAATAATAATAATATTCCACTACTATCACACAACGCCATCTAGTCCCAAGCTAAGCAGAGCTTGTGTTATGGGTACTAGACAACTGATAAACATACTTATATATTTCTAAATACATACATATTATAGATAAATTACACCCAGACACAGAACAAATGATCGTGCTCATCACACAAACATTTGTCCTGGGTGGGAATCGAACCCACGACCTCCGGCATAGCAGTTAGGGTCACTAACCACTAGACCAACAGGCCAGTCAAACATTCGAATCGAGGTATTCTTCTCAACTTACCCCATACGTGCCCATACATAACCCACCTAATAACTATAATGTTCCCAACTTCCCACAGCTGGGACGCAGGCCTCCTCTCTATGAGAGGGATTGGGTTATAATCGACCATCTTCGAATGTTTGGTTCTAGGACATGCCGATTTCCTCACGATGTTTTCCTTCACCGTTTACACCAAATTTATCCCATACTACTTCTCATTATTTTGTTAGAGTGATAATGCATGCAGCAGAATTGATGATGCAGTTGGTAGCACGCTCTATTCTCACTGTTGCAAATGACGGTTTGAGCGACAGAAAAGGATAGGAGCATGAAAAAATGCGACTCCATGCTGCTAGATAAGGTTTAACCTTAAGTCCTCGACTGGGGCCTGAACACGGCACAAATTCAGACCCCGGAGCTTAGATTATTCCCCGTGGATGGCTATACTAATTTTAGTCTCGGCCTCTTCTTCATTACAATGTGGATGTGGGTAGGTAAAGTACACGTCTGCCTAGCCCTTCAAGAAATTACAGGCGGTTTTAGCGGATCCAAATACAAAAAGATTCCAGCGAGTGCACCCAACGTACATTTAAGCACCGCTACTTGTGTTTGCTTGCCGCTAATTCCCGTACCGAGTGTATACTTGCTGAACGCACTCAAAAGACAATGTTGAGTGCACTTGACCATGACGTCAACGACGTCAACCTGCGTATTACTGCATAGTTCCCTTGGAACCGGTCAGTAGTCAGGAATATAATGGACATGTGGAACGTCCGCTCAGGTGGAATGATGACTGTCTGAGAAAATTGTAGAAAATCTGCAGCTTTATGTAAGTAATGAAACGATGTGGTTTAACTGTAGTCTAAGAGAACACATAAACGCCAGAATGAACGAGTTTTTGCGAACTGTGCTATTTTACACAGGTATATTTTAAAAGTTTGAAATAGTTTCACAAGAACGTCTTCATTTAGCATCAATAAAGTAGTCAACGTTTGAAGGATACGGATATGAAGCTACAGCGCAGCCTATGCCTCACTTCCTTATCTGTTTTCTATGCTTCAAATCGACACCATGCATGTAGCGAAGTCTTGGGCATAGTAACAGTAGAAGAATATGCAAGATGCCCTTTCTGCTCCACTTCAACATAACAACTACTAGTAGTCATGATGAGAGCAAATTAATGTTATTGGGGATTTGCATTAGACACTTCTTAGTAGAAGCTCGGACTCTTCATTTGTGAACACAGGCTTGATGTTCCAACTGGTTGACTGGCCTGTTGGTCTAGTGGTTAGTGACCCTAACTGCTATGCCGGAGGTCGTGGGTTCGATTCCCACCCAGGACAAATGTTTGTGTGATGAGCACGATCATTTGTTCTGTGTCTGGGTGTAATTTATCTATAATATGTATGTATTTAGAAATATATAAGTATGTTTATCAGTTGTCTAGTACCCATAACACAAGCTCTGCTTAGCTTGGGACTAGATGGCGTTGTGTGTTAGTTGTGGAATATTATTATATATTATGTAAAGATACAAGACAAATACACCTAAGCTATAACAAAGAATAACAACTACCTAATATTATTATACAACACGCACGCAGACTTCGAAACAAAACGTTTGTACAAATACTTATATAGCCGTGCGAATTCTCCACTACCGAATGAACATCACACAATTGAATTCTCAATTAGCATAAAAATCTATCTGCAATGTTTATTTAGAGAAAATTACCTATGCACATGGAACAGAAAATATTCAGAAAATTCACAAGATAATGTGAGTCAAACTTTCATCGAGTAAAAGAGAAGTATAGAAGCACTGCACAGCACTGCTACAATCGAAATGCAAAGAGAGACTTGCAAGGTTCCTAGTGTTTCCAAAGTTCCTAGTGTTTTCAAGGTTCCTAGTGTTTCCTAGGTTCTTAGCGTTTTCTAGGTTCTTAGTGTTTCCTAGGTGTCGAGTGTTTCCTAAAAACCTAGCGTTTGCTAGATTTTTAGTGTTTCCTAAGTATGTAGTGTTTCTAGGTTCCTATTAGTGTATCCTAGGTTACTAGTATAGTTACTAGTTACTGTACTGGTTACTAGTTATGTTATGTAGCCTCGGAGAGTTTAGCTACACTTTGCAATAAGTGTCCCTTCTGAATCTTTCCACTAAATCGTGACTTCTCTTTCATGTGTATGGTAATTTGTTTCACACGCTCATTGTCCAAACGTTAAATACAAGTACGGTTTTAATTTTTAGTAAAGAACTGGATAAATATTTTTTTAATGAGGTTGTGGTTTAAACAATATTAAATAGTTGAAATTGTATAAACTTGTTATAGACGGGAGATCTCGACCAGTCTTACAAAGGGGTATCGCATTACCCAGTAAATAAGTTATAGATAGTCGATATAAAATACTGGTATTCAGCAATATCTGGTCAGTAACTTAGGACCCAGTAATAATAATGACAATAATATCCGTGGTGCTAGGCAACTGGGCTTATCCCAGTTGTATACGTCCCTGTGTGCCTATGGCCTTGTTCTGTTCTGTCTCCTGCTGATATGGAGGGAAGTGGAAATTATGATTTTTCCTACTCTTCCGCTATTCTTTTCTGATTAATTTCGTTGCGGGATCCAAGACAGTTCAATCATTTTTCTGGGACTTCGTCGAGCTTCATTGTCTCGGCGCTTTTCTTGTGGTCGCCACTGTTGATTCTGGCTAACAGGAGTTACAGTGGTTTGGGAATAGTGTGGCGGGCTTGTAACATCTGGTCAGACTAGAAGCAAGATAATAGGTAAAAGGCTAGGCAGACGTCGCTTCTTTGCGTCACACGCGTTTCATCCTTTCATCGCGTCTAATCTAATCGCACTATGTGAAATGGCTAGGCAGATGATATGCTACTTGTGACATAATTATGCAAAATAAACATCTTTTCTTTCTTACATAGTTTCTAGCACCGATCTTAAACACTTCCCACGGGTTTCTCTACCACCATCACCTGTCACACTTACGAGTAGATGTCGCGAATTAACCCGTAAACAATGGTGTTGTATGTTGTATTGTTTATTAACTTCCATGGGATTCCTATCGGCAAGTCTTTTGTCTGCAGTTTTGTTGAGAATCTATGTAGTGATGTGTAAGAAAGTTTGTTTTTATTGTACTTTACCAGCCTGCTGCTCTTTCAAGGTGAAATGTTGGTGTTAGTCGTGGGTTACTAAACCACTTCTGTACTATCTTTCAATTCAATTCAATTCAATTCTTTTATTGCATCAAATATGGTAGGTACCTACATGAAGTTCGTATCATTCATCATCATCATTTCAGCCAAAAGACGTCCACTGCTGAACATAGGCCTCCCCCAGGCGTCGCCACATTGACCGGTCCCGTGCGTCTCTCATCCAGCGGGTTCCTGCAACCTTGACCAGGTCATCGGTCCACCTAGTGGGAGGCCTTCCAACGCAACGTCTTCCGGTTCGCGGTCGCCATTCCAGAACTTTTCGGCCCCATCGGCCATCCGTTCTGCGAGCAATGTGCCCTGCCCATTGCCACTTAAGTCTGGCGATTCTTCGGGCTACATCGGTAACCTTGGTTCTCATGCGGATGTCCTCATTTCTGATTCGATCACGCAAGGAAACTCCGAGCATAGCCCTCTCCATTGCCCTTTGGGTGACTTTGAGCTTTCTGATGAGGCCCATTGTGAGCGACCACGTTTCGGTCCCGTATGTAATCACTGGCAACACACACTGGTCATAGACTTTCGTCTTGAGACACTGGGGTAAGTTGGACGAGAAGATACCGCGCAACTTCCCGAACGCTGCCCAGCCGAGTCGGATTCGACGATTGACCTCTTTCTCGAAGTTAGATCTACCCAACTGGACCGTTTGTCCCAGGTAGACATAATCGTCCACAACTTCGAGCGTAGAGTCTCCGATCTTGATAGGAGTGGGTGTTACATGAACATTCAACATAACCTTGGTTTTGTCCATGTTCATTTTAAGACCCACTCTTTCGGAAGCTCTACTGAGGTCATCGAGCATTGCACTGAGGTCTTCCATGGTCTTGAAGTTCGTATACAAAATATTTTTCATTACTCATACTCTGAAAGTAGGTCAGAACATGCCTGCGGAGCGGGTTGAAAGTACTACTTTTCAGCCCTAGGGAGAATCGCTTTCTACTGACAGCTGTCAAATTATTTTTTGTAATTGGGAGCAAACCTATTGCCATCAACCAATGTAATTAGGAGCAAGCCTTTTATTGCCACCAACCGATGTGATTAGGAGCAAGCCTATTACCATCAACAAATGTAATTAGGAGCAAGCCTATTGCCATCACCTGATGTAATTGGGACCAAGCCTACTGCCATCAAACAATGTAGTTAGCAGCAAGCCTATTGCCATCAACTGATGTAATTTTTTTTTTTTTTAAAACGTTGCCACACACTAGGAATTTCTCCTGTATCGTGGGTGCGTTCACAAACATTTAAACTCACATACACAAATACCCAGACCCGAAACAACTATCTGTAGGTCTTACAAATATTTGTTCCGTGCGGGGATCGAACCCGCGACACGCAGCGCGGCAGTCCATTGCTTGAGCCACTGCGCTAGCCGTGCCGTCGTAATTGGGGGCAAGCCTATTGCCATCAACCGATGTAATTAGGAGCAAGCCTATTGCCATCGACCGATGTAATTAGGAGCTAGCCTATTGCCATCAACTGATGTAATTGGGGGCAAGCCTATTGCCATCAACCAATCTAATTAGGAGCAAGCCTATTGCCATCAACCAATGTATTTTATGTGGCAGTGGTGGCCCAGTGGTGGCGGCCCCGACTTACGAACAGTTGGTCGTGGGTTCGAACCCAGGCAGGCGCATTACTTTGTGTAATTTATTTCATCACCACTGCTCTCAAAACGGTGAAGGAAAACATCGTGAGGAAACCGGCATGTCTTAGAACCAAAAATTCGAAGATATTCGACATCTACCAATCCGCACTGGGCCCGCGTGGTGGATTATAGCCCATCCCTCTCCTAGAGAGGAGGCCTGAGTCCCTGCAGTGGGAACAATTATAGGCTGATGATGATGATGATGATGAATGTATTTAGGAGCTAGCCTATTGCCATCAACTGATGTAATTGGGGGCAAGCCTATTGCCTTCAACCGATGTAATTAGGAGCAAGCCTATTGCCATCGACCGATGTAATTAGGAGCTAGCCTATTGCCATCAACTGATGTAATTGGGGGCAAGCCTATTGCCATCAACCAATCTAATTAGGAGCAAGCCTATTGCCATCAACCGATGTAATTAAGTGCAAGCCTATTGTCATCCACCGATTTGGGTAATTAGGAGCAAGCCTTTTGCCATCAACCAATGTATTTAGGAGCAAGCCTATTGCCATCAACTGATGTAATTGGGGGCAAGCCTATTGCCTTCAACCGATGTAATTAGGACCAAGACTATTGCCATCAACCAATCTAATTAGGAGCAATCCTATTAACATCAACCGATGTAATTAGGAGCAAGCCTATTGCCATCCACCGATTAGATTTAACCGATTTTAAGTGTTTCTCATAAGTTTACTTTTTTAATTTTGTTGTCAATTTTTTTTGTTCTTTGTGAAACCAATAAATAGGTACCTTTTCGTTCTTCATTCTTTCGATTTAGGTACCTAATTGGGCGCAAGCCTATTCCCATCAACTTTCCTTGTATTCGTAATGAAAAGCACAGTGTTTACCTCGGGTTAAAGACTGCCAAACCCCGTCTCGGGCACTAAATAAGTTCCTTTCACCCCTAAGGTAACAATGTACTATAGTAACACATATTTGGACAATATAAAATAGCATGCAATAGTACAAGTTTTTACACTTAAGATACAGTTAAATATGTCTGTGCTTTAATTTATAGAATTTACAGGGACACTTTTGAAAAAACTCATCTAGCGAATAAAAACACTCCTGCAACAACCATTTCCGCAACGCAACACAAAACTTATTGAAAGGTAGTTGAGTATTTGACCTCGGCAAAGCATTGTAAATTAGGGGAGCCATATAAACGCAGCTCCGTCGAAAAAGTTCTAGTTTTGGAACGAGCATTTCAAAATCTAAATGTGTAGGTTTCCTTTTATTCGAGGCATATAAGCGTGATGTTTTACAGACATGAGTAATCTGTGGTCATGCTTTTCAGAAAGTTAATCATCATCATCTGTATAGCCTATTTCCAACTATGTCGGCTTCCAGTCTAATCGGATGCAGCTGAATACTAATATTTTTCATGGAGCGTCTGCCAATCGGACGTCTACAGCCCATTTAGTATTAAGTAATATGATTCCCCTGGCTGCCTGCCTGACTGGTTGTCAGACTTCTAAGTAAATTAATGATCTACTCTTTTCATGTCTTAAGTTCATTCATTTATTGGTAAAGAACGCAGAGTCACACAAAAATCAGCCCCATATACCATATTTTTTATGGTACGTCATTTATTCCGAAGAGAAATCCCATAAGGCGCAGTAATGTAATAATTCGGAGCGGTAAAACAAGTCCTCTAAAAATCCTCTTCCCTCCTCTGCAAGTAGCTACAAACTTGTCAAAACTACATAACACTTCGAAACCATCTCAGAAACTGCCCTCACCTATTATATTAAACAGGACTAAATCGCATCCAAGTCTACTATTATCCCGAATGACAGCTGCCATACTGATTGATAGTCGGAACACAAAACAAGCAAATATACTAAACGACATTGAACATCATCCCAAGGTCGCAGGCATAACTACGAGTCAAACAACTGTCTATAAATGGGTGTCGTCTGCAGGTGCTCACCTGGTTGGAAACTTTTTGCTTGTAATTACGAAAAAGAATTTTTAATACAGTTGCTCAAAAAGTGGCGTATTGCAGGGACGTATAGCGTTCGGGATGTGGGCTATTACGTACTCGTGCTTTTTCTTTACCTTTCCCGAACTCGTGCGTTCTCTTTCCCAACTGTCAAAATAATGTCCATTAAAAAAAAAACAACCACGAAGTATTTACTAAATAAAATCATAGAAGTTTTATGATTCATGCAAATATTTCTAAAGAAGCTACTAATTTGTTTCAATATCAGATTTAATTATTTGATTCAATGAGTTATAGGTTTTCATTTTTATTTCATATCAATAAAAAAAATCTACTGAAGACTTGGCTGTATAGTATAGTTCCCTTTGCCTACCCAGAATAGGTAAAGAAAAAAAAATCTCTGCGATTCTTTTACGTTATGCGCCATTTTCAAAAATGTTCTTTGCGAGTTTAATTACGGTTTTATTATTTTATTAAATTGCTTCATTTTTTCGCAACTGTATTAAAAATAGTTGTTCAGTACACGTGCGGAACCGTCATTGCAACTTGTTCCGACTGTCTACCCTCGCCGTCGGCTGTGCCTCGGCTCGGCTAGACATTTGTCGGAACTCGTTGCAATGACAGGCTTTCCGCACTTATAATGAAATATACTATGTCGGTGTATTTATAATTATTGAGGTTGCTCTTGTTTGCAATGCATCTTTCATTTTGTTCAGCAGTCAAGTATCTCAAAAATCTTGCAACACAAAATTTTAAGCGTAAGTCTCCGTTTTACGCCGTCGTTTAACCTTGTCCTAGAGAGGAGGCCTGGGTCCCAGCAGTGGGAACATTAGGCTGATTATGCATGCATGCATAGTTCTGTCAATCCATTGTATGTATTTGACGCCAGAGTGATGTTTTTGTGATTTATTTTTATTTTTTTTATTTTATATGGGCTTACTCTTGACTTCAATCTTGCCCTAAGGTCAGAGATGAGGTCGACGATGGAACGAGTTTACCCAGAAGAAGCCTATTTACGCCGCTATTTAAGCCTATTTAGACTTAAGTGCACATCATTTTTTTTCAGTGGTTCAGACTGTAGGCAAACCTATGCCAGTCAGTCAGACACAGAACTGTTTCTTACTCCCAACATGGTAAACACAATAGAAGTAATCCAATGAACTTTCCCAGGGGACATTGGCGCCACATCAATGAAAGAAATTAAATCATTAATTACTAAGTCAACAAGAAACATAACGTAAACAGTAAACACAACAGTGATTCCCATTGGATGCACTATTTAATGCATCAGCACGAGCAGATTTGAGTGCATTATAATGTTGTGCTATTTGATCTCGTTAGGACGGCAGCTGTGCGGAGACCTGTCTTCCATGGGCCCGAGATAAGGTTCGGCTGGTCCTGGCGCGATCACATTCAGTGATACCATAAAACGTCAAAAACCCGTACCCGTTCACACACAAAAAACCGTTCTCCAGCAGTAATTTTTGCGCTGTCAGTTTGATGTATACAGCATGCGTGGTTGACTAATTTCATGACGGACCCTCCGTTTATACCATGTTGTGTCCCAGGCCTTCCGAGAGCACAGTAAAAGTCAATTAATGATGAACAAGAATATTTTAATTGAAATAAAACAGCTTACAGAAAAATGTCCATTTTGCAGTTCTCTTGTCATAGAGTAAATTCCGATACGTTCAACAATCATCTCAAATTATTCGTTCGGAAATGCTAGTATACTACATACCATGTGCCCTGTAACTCTCTCTCTCTTTAAGTGCCTCTCCAACTAGTGAAGGCAACGAAAGAAGGTTGTTGGCAGTCAGCTCTGCGGCTCTGCCCTGTATGAGTAGGTACAGTCGAACAAGCTAATAAGTATACAGGGTAGAGAACTTTATAATTCTATAACACTGAAAATGTTGATTGTAATTTTGTTTTATCAAGTGTTTCGCATTAAACGACTGATGTCAAACGCTGTATCGTTTGACATCAGTCTCTAAATGGATCTGTATAATCTTAAAAGTAAATACAAGTTAGTTGGCTGCATACTTATTAGCTTGTTCGACTGTACTACTAATACTTCCGTGGACAGACTCATTACTCTAAGAATAGACAAAGAGCAGTACTTCTCTGTCTTTATTCTCCATCAATAACACCCGGCGGCAAAAGACTCCGTTACATTTGTGATCACGTTACTGTAAGCTCTGTCACAGGCAGAATTAACAATACATCATACAACGTATGGGAACCGTAGACTAGGCATTGTTTAATTTGATACTTAGCTGACTGCTGGAGTAGCGGTATTGTTTAGTTAGATCTAAGGCTTGATTAAGGGATAATTAAAACGGCTAAGTCTGTAGGAAAATTACTTAGTCTGTGAATGATATAAGGAAGGAGTGAAGGACAAACAAAGGAAACACCGTATCACCGTATGGATGCTATGAAAGAAAATAGTACACCTAGTATGTCAACACTACTTTTTTAATACAGTTGCTCAAAAAGTGGCGTATTGCAGGGACGTATAGCGTTCGGGATGTGGGCTATTACGTACTCGTGCTTTTTCTTTACCTTTCCCGAACTCGTGCGTTCTCTTTCCCAACTGTCAAAATAATGTCCATTAAAAAAAAAACAACCACGAAGTATTTACTAAATAAAATCATAGAAGTTTTTATGATTCATGCAAATATTTCTAAAGAAGCTACTAATTTGTTTCAATATCAGATTTAATTATTTGATTCAATGAGTTAAAGGTTTTCATTTTTATTTCATATCAATAAAAAAAATCTACTGAAGACTTGGCTGTATGGGCATAGTTCCCTTTGCCTACCCAGAATAGGTAAAGAAAAAAAAATCTCTGCGATTCTTTTACGTTATGCGCCATTTTCAAAAATGTTCTTTGCGAGTTTAATTACGGTTTTATTATTTTATTAAATTGCTTCATTTTTTCCCAACTGGACATGACTAGCGACTTGGATAGAAACAACCGAAAGTCTTGGAGAGAGGCTATTCGTCAGCAGTGGTATGAGTAAGATGGATGAGAATAACAAACGGACACTTTTTTAAATTTATTTATAAGAAAGAATAGAAAAGGGACCTTTCCATTGTCAACTATAGTCGGTATACATTCAATGAACCGCCAGGTGGTATAAAAAGGTGAGCATTGTTTTCTATTTCGTACTGTATTCATTGATTTGGTTCCCTTGAACATCTTTACGGGTTCAAAAGTTAATGAACTTCCAGTTTTATTATAACTTTTTAAGAACTCTTTTCCATTGAAGATTTACATTATTATTTATTTTATTTGTAGTAGTAGAAGCTTTTTTGCCACACAAACCGCAAACGTATCTAAGTTCAAATCATGCTAAACAATTTACCAAGCTTTTCTCAACTATGTTGGGGTCGGCTTCCAGTCTATTTGGATCCAGCTGAATACCAGTATTTTATATGAAGCGACTACCTATCTGACCTCCACAAACCAGTAAGTACACCTTGCTAAGACTGGTTTTCAGACTTTCAGGCCACTGACTAAGTCACTATACTTAAGAGCATAGACGGGCTGCGTATAATATACGTATAGGTATATAACTATTGCCGTCGCGCTGCGCTCTAGCAACCGGGCGGTATCAATATGTGAGTGCGATAGAGACAACTGCAGCTCAGAACGATTTTACCTATAAAAAACCTTGACCGATCGACGTTTCGTATTCTCCTGTTTTCTCCTCGAAACCTAAGCCAATTAAATTATATTTGGTATCAAAATTTAAAGGAAGAATAGATCTATGCCCCTATCAGTTCGACGGTAGACAGCAAATCGTCCGCACGCATAATCTTCGCGACTCGGTGTCTACTTACCAGACTACGAATACTACGATTCTCAAAATTCGACGGTAGACAGCAAATCGTCCGCACGCATACGGTTCGCGACTCGGTGTAGAATTACTTACCAGACTACGATTCTCAAAGTTTCCAACCGTCTCAAAAATGTTTAAGTGCAAGCGTTGCCAGGCTGAGACCAGGGATGGTGCTAAATGCGCAGGATGCCAGGGGCAGTTTGACTTTCCCTGCGCAGGCATAACAGAAGGAGGATGGAGGAAACTGGGTGATCGGAAGAATACTTGGAAGTGCGGCAATTGTAAATTATCGGCAGCATCCAGCCCTCGCCCCACAACTGCAGCTACAGCTACACCGGTAACCGTGGACATGGACTCCATTATGTCCGAATTGAAAGCCCTCTCAGCCCAGATGGACAACCTACCAGCTTTAATGGAGAACATAAAAGCTATCCAATCGGAACTGGCGGAGCTTAAGTTGATCAGATCGGAATATTGTAGTCTTAAAACTGATGTCGAGTTTCTGGACCATTCGGTGGAGACATTATCGAACAAGGTGTCGGAGTTGGAGGCTGATGTGAACTGCCTTAAGACAACTAAGGAGGAGATGGTGGCGTTGCATGATCGATGTTCCAAAATCGAGGATCTACATCGGGAAACTGAGCAAAGATCAAGGATGAACAACTTAGAAATTAAGGGTGTTCCGGTGGCCAACTCAGAAAATCTGTTCGCAATCATTGGCAAGATAGGAGATATCATTGGGTGCACTATCCCTAAAGAGCAGATAAACTTCATTGCTAGAGTACCAATGCGAAACAATGATCAGAATAAAAACATTATTTGCTCAGTTCACAACCGGTACCTTAAAAACGATTTCGTGGCCGCGGCTAAAAAGTTTAAATCATCTGTAACTGCAAGCAAGTTGGGTCTGCAGTCCGACAGTGTCATCTACGTCAATGATCACCTAACCTTTGAGAATAAAATACTGTTGAACAAAACGAAAAAACTAGCTAAAGAACGAGGTTTTTTATACACTTGGGTGGTTGGTTGCAAGATCCTGATAAAGAAAAATACCACTTCTCCAACCCATCACATAAAAACGGAACAAGACTTAAAGAAGTTTCTGCATTGAAAATGTTAAATCTTTATTATAATTTGTCGTACTTGTTTACTCGCACGCACTGCGCTAATAGTTTGAGAAACACTGGTGCCAGTTTTTTGTGCACATTCCTTTACCGCTGCCCTTTTGTTCGCTTATCGCTCGGTGTTGACCAAAGTTATTACTCTATTGAATCTTATTCGCATGAATCTAAGGTAGATAGTATCTTGATCTCGCTCATTTTCTTGTTGAATGTACCTTACATTATAATTTCTATTGAAGCACTAATACGTAATCTTTCTCACCGCGATGTCACCTATTAGTGTGTTTTACCAAAATGTTCGGGGATTGCGTACAAAAACCTTAATGTTTTATCGTAATGTGTGCGTTAATTCCTACGATATTATTTGCTTGACTGAGACTTGGCTTATTGAGGGTATTAAAGACAGTGAATTGTTTGACGACCGTTACATAGTTTGGAGGCGCGATAGAAATTACGCTAGTACGAAACAAACTTTAGGGGGTGGTGTGCTTATTGCAGTGCGACGGGAACTTATCAGTGATCTCCGCAGTGAATGGTTTTCGTCTGCTGAAGACTTGTGGATTACTCTCACCCTTCACAGGAAGAGACCGCGAGTGTCGTATAAAATGCATATTTGTGTAGTGTACATTTGCAATCAAAATCTTGGTCACTCCCAAGCAGGTCAGTTAACAAATTTTTCTAATAACCTAACAGATATTATTCAGAAGCATCCCGCTGATAAATTTTTAGTTCTTGGTGATTTTAACCTCCCTAATATAAACTGGGAACCAAATGATGATGGTCAGTCTGTATGCCCAAGTAATATACAAGGTCATGTTCAGGTCAATTTGTTTGATAATTTTACTGTTTGCAATATCTCGCAATACAATTCGCACGCAAATGTAAACAATAAAATACTAGATTTAGTTTTATCTAACAGCGAGGTTTCAGTAGCAAGTTGCACCGATCCCTTGGTCGAAGATCCACATCATAGGGCGCTCTGTGTGTCTGCTGATTTCGTGGAACTCCATACTCTTCCTGCGCGTCCGCGTATAAAATTTTTATATCGGTCGGCCGATTATGCGGCCATTAATCACCGGCTGAGCCAGATTGACTGGCCCAATGAAGTAAGCACTAGGCCACTCGAAGATGCCGTATCATTTTTTTATAGTACTCTTAATGAACTACGTGATACTTTTGTGCCCATTAAGACAGTAGTTCCAAGCAGCAGATACCCTCTCTGGTTCAAGCAGCCTCTGATAAAAATTATAAAAGAAAAAGCGAAGTACCACGCAAAATTTAAGAAGTACGGCAACCTCTCCGACCATGAGTCTTTTGTTTTGCTCCGAAAGCGTGCCAAGGAAGTTGAAAGTGAAATGTTTAGCTCCTATATTAAAAAAATTGAAGAAGACATATTTAAGACCCCTAAAGCGTTTTGGTCATACGTCAAATCAAAAAATCAAATAAATGCTTATCCTTCCTTATTTAAATATAAAAATAGCATTTCAAGTACAGGAGAGGATATCTGTGACATGTTTAGCGACTATTTCCATTCTAATTTTCTCAGTTCTACTAGTATGTACGGTGACAGCGATCTTTCTAATGACTGCGCTCAGGGATCAAACATACATTTGAGCGATATGGTTTCTGACATACATTCAGTCGAAGTTAATGATTTAGAGGTATTCAACCTTCTTAAAGGAGTTGACTTATCAAAATCTGCAGGACCAGACAATATTCCGCCGGTTTTCATACTCAACTGTGCCAAAAGTCTAACTACTCCTCTTTCACTTCTGTTCAGGCGGTCTCTAAGTTTGGGTACGGTACCTGCAATTTGGAAGTCGGCGTTAATCACTCCGATTCACAAAAAAGGGCCGAGAGACCTCGTGGTTAACTACAGGCCCATATCCAAACTATGTATCTTCGCTAAAATCTTGGAAAAAATAATATACAAGCAGCTTTATGCTTGTCTTAAACTAACCATCAGTGACCGCCAACACGGTTTCCTGCGAGGTCGGTCCACAACCACCAACCTTGTTGTCTGTGGTGACTACTTGACCGAATGTATGGCCCATCGCACACAGGTAGATGTTATCTACACAGATTACAGCAAGTGTTTTGATCGTTTGGATCATGCTATACTTCTGCGTAAGCTACTAGCTATGGGTATTAGTGGGAATCTCTTCAGATGGTTCTCATCTTATGTTGCCAACAGATGTCAAACTGTTGTTCTTAATGGGTACACATCGAGAACTATGACTATCCCCTCAGGGATTCCACAGGGATCGCTGTTGGGTCCCTTGTTATTCAACATCTTCATCAACGACGTCTCTTCATGTTTCTCGAACTCAACAGTTCTTTTGTTTGCGGACGACATGAAGATTCTAAGTGAAATCAGAACTTATGAAGATGCTGAACGTCTCCAACATGATCTGGACAGATTCCAAGAGTATTGTATAGCCAACCGCTTGGATCTAAATGTCACGAAATGTTATACGTGTACCTTCACTCGTAAACCTAAACCTATTCTTCACGATTACAAACTAGCCAACACTTCAATAGCCAGAGTTAATACTATTAGAGATTTAGGAGTCACTTTTGACTCGAAACTTACTTTTGACACTCACATCGATAACATTATTAAAAAAGCTTCTAAGGCTTTAGGCTTCATCTTGAGGATTTCAGCCGATTTTAAAAATATCAAAACACTCAAAATTCTATATTGTGCTTTTGTACGCAGTCACCTCGAATACTGCTCACCAGTATGGAATCCGATTTATAATATCTACATCAATCGCATAGAAAGCATTCAAAAGAAGTTCTTAAGGTACATTCAATATAGATCTAAAACCTATTCACCTAATTATCACAGCCGGTGCAGGAAGTTCCACATTCTTCCACTGGTTGAGCGGAGAAAAATTGCCGACATTGCTTTCTTGTTCAATTTGGCAAATGGTACAACCGACTGTTCCGAACTGATGGGCAAAATTGGGTTGCGTGTTCCATCCTTCACCTTAAGGAACCATCAACCGCTTTATGTTCCCTCTGTGCGGTGCATTTACAGGCAAAATTCTTATATGATAAGAGCTAGCAGGTCATACAATTCCATGTGCCGGTGTTTCGATGACTTAGACTTATTCTCCACCAGTGTTCCAAAACTAAAAAAAATTCTTTGTAAAAACTTTTTTGAAACTCACTAAAAATTGTCCTATCCTTTCTTGATTCTCTGCGAGTGCTTAATTCTTACTCTCTCTTGCGTGTCTACTGTTTCTTGTGCTACCCTTATATTGTCAGTGAAAACTTTTAATTGGCCTTCTTTCACTATCTGTCAACTATCTGTACCCTAGCTGTAAGTTTTCTTAAGAAATAAATAAATAAATAAATAAATAAATTACTTGTTTTTATTTTAAAAACTTTTCAATTTTCTTTGGTAGTCATCTGATTACGTAGGTAAAAACGGGGTATTTTTTTTAGGTTTTTGGTAAGTCATATTTATTTTTGTAATAAATTTTTTGAAAAAAAAAATGACAGGGGCATGCCTTCAATAGACCTGGATTTTTATAAATAAAAACGATTACTCTAGTCTAGAGGCATTATCCAGGAAGAGAATAGGGGAATACATTTGTATGGAAAAATGCAGCCCGTCTACGCTCTTAACGACTGTCAAAGATTTACAAATGACAACCAGCAATGGACCAAGGACTTGGCTAGCTTTTCGAGGTACAAAGAAAACTCTAATGGGCCGTCATCCATCCACGGATCAACCTAGTCCAATGCGCCTTTACCTGAAGATCGCTCCTAGAAGCCACGAGTTCAGTCAAGAGGTTATTGCTCCAGCTAACGAATGACCTTGCAGAACTGCAACACAATGGTCAGTAAGCGAACTGTCAGCAGTCAGGAATGCGGGTTACCATGCTAGTTGAACATTGTAAACTTAGTCGTAGTCATTTTCATGGTAATTTCTATTAGACGCAACGAATTGTTTGTGAATTCTTCGCCTATTCAATGGGTGTTTAGGTGTTTAGTGTGGTTGAGGTCAAAGTTCTGTGTAGCCAGTCTTGAATGTTTCAGAGAGAACACATACATAGTAGGCAGTCCTATTCTTTATCATATTTTAGTTAAAAGTTAAAGTTAATTTGCCCATCACAGAAGATTACTCTTCTTAACCCTTGATGTTCCAGGGCCGCGATATGTCTATTGAACAGTCCCACAGCCCCCCTGGCAGTACTCTTTAGCCCTGTAGTAGAGCTTTATAATTCTCAGTCACATTCTATTAAACATACAGATAGATCGGCAAACCAATCGACCATTGACAAAGAGCTAAGATTTATGTAAGTAACAGAAAATCTTAAAAAGAATACTCAAGCAAATCTCTTATTGTTATGAGGTTCCTTTCTCTGGAGTCCTGACCACCGTAAGCTTGGACCCTGTTCCCGATTCCGGTGGGCTACATTTTTTTACATTTGTAAATGTTTTTTTTTCTTTCGTTTATGTGGGTAATATTTAAATAAAAATGTAAACATTTTGTAAAAAGATGAATAAAACAATAATATTCACAATCAAGCCTAGCAAAACGGAAAGAATGTAAATGAGCAGTGAACGCGAGCCGTCAATAAGAGTTTGGTACGAAACAACCCATTGTTGTTGGTTTACGAGCGTCGTACGGAATGCTAACAGGAACGAACTGCTGCTGAACGATAACAAACCAGCTTCCTGGTTCCTGGACATTGGGGTTAATCAAACGTTTATGATTGGTTATTTAAGGACTACCTATACGATTAAACCGTATCGTATAAGCAAAGTATATCAGCCTATAATGTGATGAGACTCCAGGCCTTCTCTCTACCCGTCGGGGCTGCGGGTTATTCGAAAGAGATACCGCGGCCTCAACACAAAGGGCTAAGAAGGAACATGGGAGGCTTTTAGTTAGTAGAAGTCTGACAATCCCTACCGCTCTGCCCAGGGCGGGAGGAGTTATTTGAACATTTCCCATCCACGCAAAAAAAGGCCTTCTCTCTAAGAGAGGAAATTGGCTATAGTACACACGGGCCCAGTGCGGTTTGGCAGATGTCATATGTCTTCGAGATTTGGTTCTAGGACATACCGGTTTCCTCACGATGGTTTCCTTCACCGTTTTGAGAAGAGTGGTGATGAAATAAATTACACAAAAAGTAATGCGCTTACCTGGGTTTGAACTCACGTCTTACTGCTCGTCGGGGTCACCGATGCTATTACCGTATCATATTACCCAGTATTAACTGGGTTGTGGAGGTCAGATAGGCAGTCACTCCATGTCAAAGACTATAATATTATTATATCTCCATGTAAAATACTGGTATTCAGCTGCATCTGGTTTGATTGGAAGACAACCCCAACATTGGGGAAAGGCTAAGCAGATTATGACATTATACGACTAAAACGACAGCTAACTCAATCAATTCATGGGCTGCAGTAGACAATCAGCGTCAAGTGGTGGTACAGTCAGCATCAGAAGTATACACCGTTTGGTTGTTCTTCCCGTCATTGCGATATTTTTTTTTGTTCTGGACCGTACCTGGGGACTTTCTACGAGGAGTTACGTAGATATAACTTTAACACAAGTTTCTTTTTTTAATTACAAGAATTGTAATACTTGAAGAAACCACTTGCTAACTTTTTTTTTGTTACCCTCATCTGTCCCTGTCCAATCCTGGGCAAAGATCGCAATCAGAATAAATTATTTATATGTCTTAAAATAGCGGGATTCCTATAGGAGCAGTTTCTCCCCTATCCAATACCTTTATAGCCTTGAACTTAAAAGTTAACAATAAAAAAATGTTTATAATATTATTATCAAGGAAACATTTGACCATGACATCATGAGGGGTTCTAAGCCAACTTGACTTTGCTACCCGTTTCACATAACATCGACCCTAAAGATGAAGCCATAAGGGTTATAGCGGGTGTACCAAAAGGTGGTAAAGATGAACATCATGAGGAGTTCTAAGCCAACTTAACTTTGCTACCCGTTGCTTGAAACATCGACCCTAAATGTAAAGAAATAAAGGTTATAGTGGGTGTGTAAATAGGTGGTAAAGTTGAACATCCTGTGGCTTGCGCGTGCGCGGATGCGGTGTAGGCAGTCGGTAATAAAGCCATACTATACATAGGAGTCGATAGCCTCAAAATACATTACGTGGGCTATGTGAATGCAACTTATTGCGCTTATGTCATTTGCAGGTAAGGAGTATGTATTATTTTTAGTTTATTATTTTACATTTATTGGTGTCAGACTAGGGTACATCGGCATAGTTGCCTTCATTTATCTTTGTTTTCGGAAAGGTATAGGATAGTATTAAAAATTAATATAGTGTGTTGTGGTCACAAGCGCGACTGCTGCGCATGATGTCATGAGTTCAATTCCCGGATCAGGCAAAAAGTCACTGAGTCTGGATTTGTGCTCGATTGGTGGCAATAGTCTCGCCCCTATTACTTAGAAAATAAACTTAACAGGCGAAATGTGGGTGTAGTAGATATAAGGTAACCTTTTTTTTTTTGGTGTGTGGAAAATCATCGAATAACGCAGAGCGACTTTTACTGACTAAAAACCAAACCCATGTTCCTTCTTCGCCCTTGTGTCGGAGCCCCGACGGGACCCCAGAGCCCCGACGGGGTATAAGGTAACCCTGCCTAACTCTTCGGGGATTTCAAGTGTCATGTTATGCTATGTATAAGTACCTATTGGTAATTATAATTGTACCATTTTTCATATTATCACCTCCACCTGAAAGAAATCATCTTAGTCAGTTTACAAGGGAAGGTGGTTAGATGTCCCGTCGGGGCTGCAGGTTGTTCGCAAGAGATACCGCGGCCTCGACATAAAGGGCTAAGAAGGAACATGGGTGGTTTTTAGTCAGTAGTAGGCTGACACTCTCTTTCGCTCTACCCAAGTGCCACCCGCCAAAAAAAAAAGGTGGTTAGGTCCTCATAGCTTAAGAGTAAGACTAATAGCAATTGGTAGTGAATTCGATACCCGCCAACCCGGATGCGATAAGCAAATATCCTCGATAACCTGTAACAAGCATACTTAGCTCAGTTGGGGGTTTATATAACGAACATACTTTACTGAGCCTATCAAGTTCTCTCAAAGTCAATATACATGTAAGGAAATACAAATTACTTGTCATAAACCATCTTACTGCATCGTTGGTCTAGTAGTCGCAAGCTGAGGATGAGATCCGCGGTTCGATTCCCTGGTCAGGTAATTGTTGTTATTGGAGTTTTCCATCTATTGTACCTATATAAATAAATAAAGAGAGAAGTCCTGACTGACTGACTGACTCATCAACGCCCAGAATAGAATAGAATAGAATACTCTTTATTATGTACACCAAATTACAAAAAAAACAATAGTAAAACCCAAACCCAGCCCAAACCCTTGGACCTAGAAAGCTGAAATTGTGCACAGAGGTTCCCTTTATAACGTAGACAAGGAATAAGGAAGGACTTTTTGGAAATTCAACCCTTAAGGGAGTTAAATAGGGGATGAAATTTTGTAAGGAAAATCGTCATTTTCACGCGCAATAGCTAGTCAGGAATATTTCAGTAGCAGCCATGGAATGTGGAGTTGTGTCCGATTGATGGCAAAAGGCTTGCTGCCTATTACATTGGATTTAAACATAACTGACGAAATATCGATGTGCATTAGCACACCTACACCTCTGCCGTACCCTTCGGGGGATCACAGGCGTGAAGTTATCTTATGTAAAGCCATCTTACACTAAACCAAACTTTGAAAACATTCTGTAGTTTCAGCAGGAACTTAGTTACGTTTTCAGGAAATAATAAAGTCCTTTTTTTGGAGGGTGGTAAGTGGTAAATCATCAAATTACTCCTCTCGCTCTGGGCGGATGGAAAGGAGTGTTATAGACTTCTACTGACTAAAAACCTACGGTATCTCTTTCGAACAACCCGCTGCCCCGACAGGCAATAATAAAGTCCTAGGCTCAAGATAAATAAGTATCCAAAACGACACTCAACTTGAGTTAAGAACAACTAAACGTCCCAGCTCTGTTGTAACAAGGGTTCCCACCTGTTGTCTCTACTAGTAAAGAGAACCTGTATAATTAGTCCTCAAACCGATCCATTGTTTGTCATTCGGCCAGAACTGACGCGAACGTCGACGGACCCACACGCGTGCGATCAACCGCTCTGACGAACAGAGTCGAATCAACGAATCGATCTAAACGCGAAATACTTAAATCGGAAGTAGAAAATTTGCAACCCGTCAGCGGAAAAACAAAAAAAAGTGAACTCGGATTTCGAAAATTAGAACGCGTTATTCGAACGTTAGAAAAAAAAGTGTTTCTGAATTGGAAAAGTTTTTATTTCGTTTCCGAATTCGGTTTTTGAATTGTTTTATTTGTGACGGATTTGGAAAATTTTAAGTGAAGTGCCTTTTACGCGATGACCCCTGTCGGACTTCTGTTCAAAGTAAACAGGTACGTCTCGTTTACATGTTTCATGTCTAAAGAGTGTTAAATATTGAACATGGGATATGTTAATGTGTGTCGTGGTGGTTATTTCTTGAACATTGTTATTCCAGTGTTGTCTCTATTGTAATGCTTTCGAGCGAGACTTGAGACTGGAATCTTTCGTTTAAGATTATATTGTTGATCAGTTCACTTCGTGAATGCATAATATTTTTCTTCTAAGTGTTGTGTATAATGTTGATTATTTATTTTGTTTTATAAGTTAGACTTTTCGGACCAACCCACATGTATTTTTCTTAAATCTTATAATTTTTAAAGTAGTTAAGTACTTTAACTTCACATGTTATTTTTTTCAAAAGATAAAAAAAAAACTTGAATTTTTTATATAACATTGATATGAGGAAAAATAATCAATTTTTAAAACACATATTACCGCATACATTATAATATCAACAGGTTAATAATTGATCACATGAATATTTACATACTTGTATTCAATAATTAATTACTTACTAATTACATTATTAATTGCTTTGGTTGTTCTGGTATCAGTATGAGTAGATTTAAACTTAATTTCTTACTTGTTCGGTGGACCACATGTGACATGTCGCTTATAGTATAAACTACGAAAATCATCACTAACTGCTACAAAACAAAGTTGAAAACACATTGACTGTACCAACTTCAAAAGTACCATTATCAGTATTTGGGATTGTTTTGAGTAACAATTGATTATTATTTTTTCATAACATAAAACATAACTTCACGCCTGTAATCCCCCGGAACGGTAAGGCAGAGGTTTACCTAAAAGTACACCCACATTTTGCTAGTTGTGTTGTCATTTGCCATCAACCGAGCACACATCCAGACTCTTTGGCTGTTACTGAGATATTCCTGATGGAAAAACTTAATAATATTTTGCCTGACCAGGAAATGGTTAGCAGTCGCGCTATCGACCACTAGACGAACGAGGATTTCTTTTTAACCGACTTCTAAAAAAAGAAGGAGGTTCTCAATTCGGATGTTTGTATTTTTTTTTTTTTTTTTTATGTTTGTTCGGGCATAACTCCGTCACTTGTTAACCGATTTGAAAAATTATTCCCATAATTTTTTTATCGAAATCGGACAAGTGGTTTTTGAAAAATCAACAAAACTAAAAAAAAAACTACATTGTACACAATAAGAGTTATGACCTATGAACATGTGAGCCGGCACTAAAAACTGAAAAATAAAAACTTTTTAACAAAAAATAAAACCGACTTCAAAAAAAAAACACAAAAAGTCAAAAATAAATCAGTTTCTGAAGTCGGTGGCAAAAAAATTAAATCAAACAAACAAAAGTCACCGACTTCAGAAACTGATTTATTTTTGACTTTTTGTGTTTTTTTTTTGAAGTCGGTTTTATTTTTTGTTAAAAAGTTTTTATTTGGATAAATATCAAACCGCGATTCGAATTGCTATATTATAGTAAAAGTCTGTATCTACTGCTATCTACAAATTTTACTTGAAGGTTGAGCCATCCCGTCGGGGCTGCGGGTTCCCGACGGTGCTGCGGGTTGTTCGAAAGAGATACCGCGGCCTCGGCACAAGGGCTAAGAAGGAACATGGGTGGTTTTTAGTCAGTAGAAGTCTGACACTCCCTACCGGTTTACCCAGAGTGGGAGGTAGTCCTCTGATGATTTCCAACCACCAAAAAGTCTCTAAATGATGAATGACATTAGTCGCTTAGTGCGAAACACTTTATAAAACTAAATTGCAATCGATATTTTTAGTGCAATAGAATTATAAAGATATCTGCCTCGCATCGGGCCCACGGGTATAGGTCAATGAGGGTTTGAAAAATATTCGTGATGTGTGTTTATGCAGCAACTCAAAAATAATTAAAGATCTAGTACTCCTCTCGTCGGGTTATTCGAAAGAGATACCGCGGCCCCGTAACACAAAGACCACCAGTACTTCAGGAGCCTTTTACAGGCTTGAGGCTATTATGTTTGAGTTTGAACTCCATCTATCTATCATCTACAATTTTTGGGCTCCAGGTTGGTCAATGAGGGGTTGAAAAACCTTAGTCCTGGTGGGTTTTTACAGCAACTCAAAAATAATGTAAGATCTAGTACCTCCCAGTTTCCCACGTTATAGTCTGTACAATCGGTTCTAGTTAATAGCAATGATGGATGAGAACAATTCGTCATGAGGATCATGTTCGTGCGTGCAACACCGACTTTAATTGTTATAAAACCAGATGTTTTGTGTTTTTTTTTACTTCAAGTGTTGAACTTTTTGCACGAGAATTTGCGGATTCGCCTCTGAGGTTTTGAATAATTTTTTTGCGAATCAGAAATCATCAAATGACCCCCTCCCGCTTGGGCGGACCGGAAGTGAGTGACAATCTTGTTCAGACTTAAAGTCACCCAGGTTCCTTCTTTAGCTCATCCGCTCATCGTGTTCCAATGCCGCGGTATCTCTTTCGAGCAGCCCCGCAGCCCAGTCTAGAATACCTGAGCTGTATTTTTAGTCCAATTAAATCTGGAAAAGACTTTTGAAGACGTTTTCTAAGTAACTGGAAAAGTATATGCACAGTTGCACATACAAAAATTAATATTTTTATTTTAATATTATAAATAGGTAGGTACGTAAGTTTGTGAGTGTGTATGTTTGATAAGTCTTCACGCAAAAACTACTGAACCGATTTGGATAAAATTTACAGATACACAACAGATAGTTTATAACCTGGAATAACACATAGGATAGTTTTAATCCCGATTTTATCTTCCCGTGGGATAATTTTCGAGTTGTAGCGGGTGAAACCGCTGGCAACAGCTAGTAAAACAATAATAATTACAGTACACTTGTTTAAAATTATCTGCTTGATAAGTTTTAAAGAATTTATCTGGACAGGATATACTGATAAATACATTAGTCATGTTGCCTAGAATGTCTTTCTGTTTTGTCATAATCAAAATCAAAGCATTTATATCATGGAGGCCAGTTACAGGCACTTTTGAATTGTTGAAACTACTTAATTGCCGTACTCATAGAGCCTTAATGATTACTTACCTTTACTAAGTGATGACATCACTTAGTAAAGGTTTTGACAGTTTTGTCATACAAAAACTGTCAAAATCTTAACTTAGTGATGGCCTAAGTAACCATTAGAGCTCACTGAGTACGGCAGTAAGACAACAATTAATGAATCTACAGTCCCCGTCGCTTTTCCCAACTATGTTAGGGTCGGCTTCCAGTCTAGTCGAATGGAGCTAAATACCAGTATTTTACATGGAGCGACTGCCTATCTGACCTCCACAACCGTTCAACAGTTTTGGGTAATAGTATACCTCTTAGTACGACTGGTTGCCAGACTTTCGGGTGACTGACTGTAACAACTTACTGTCAAAGATCCACAAATGACAGCGTGCTTTCTGAGGCCCAGAGGAAACTCGATATGTGTAGTGGGTGGTCACTTATCCACAGACCAACCTAGGCAAGCGCGGCTTAACTAAAATCCCAATCACAAGGTATAATAATTGTGAAACTACTGTAGTTACCCACTCCAAAGCGTAAATCTATGGAGAAGAACTAGGCAACAGTAATCACAACTTCATCTTTAAAATACCTTTTAGGTTATTGAATAAAAACTTTTTAACAAAAAATAAAACCGACTTCAAAAAAAAAGTCAAAAATAAATTAGTTTCTGAAGTCGGTGACTTTTGTTTGTTTGATTTCATTTTTTTGTCACCGACTTCAGAAACTGATTTATTTTTGACTTTTTTTTTGAAGTCGGTTTTATTTTTTGTTAAAAAGTTTTTATTTTTCACTTTTTAGTGGTTTATCTAATGTGGACAATGTAGTATTTTTTTTGAGTTTTGTTGATTTTTCAAAAACCGCTTGTCCGATTTCGATAAAAAAATTATGGGACCATTTGGAAAGTATACCCTTTCCAACAAAAAAAGAATTTTTCAAATCGGTTAGCAAGTGACGGAGCTATGCCCGAACAAACATAAAAAAAAAAAAAAACAAACATCCGAATTGAGAACCTCCTTCTTTTTTTAGAAGTCGGTTAAAAACTCTAGAAATGAGTCCGACGTATTCATCGTCCTCATTAAAGTCTCGGCCTCATGGGGTGCATTACCGCTACAGCTGGTATACTGCTCACCCCACAAAAAATAACCGCATGAATACGCATATATCCAAGTTTCATGGTTTTTGCTCCTTCATGTATGAGCGTGAAGTTATTTTAAACTGACTTCTTTACAATTTCCATGTATTTGTATACTTGATTGGAGGGTAGATTAATTAGGGCTGTCAAACTTTAGTATCTAGAAAAAAGTAAAGGAAAGTTCTAGGACTTACGGTAAAAGCGCCAGAGTAGCTTTCGAAATTATATTTGAAAAAGATGAGGATGTGGGCTGTTATCCTGTAATGAAATACTTACCTCTTACTTGATATATTTTATTATTTAAATGAATTTAGAGAAAATCAACCATTTGACAGCATCACAGAAAAACATATATGACAGAATGTAAGAAAAACAACTTAAATTTTAAATAAAAAGAAAAAGTATAAAAGATCCAAAGAGTACGTAACATCCTGCCCCTCGTGCAGCACTGCACCAACAGTCAAGGGTTAAAGAAGCCTTATGTGGCAAGCTTTACAAGTTTTTTGAGGGGCCGGCGTAACGTACCTCCGGCCGTCGCAACGTCCACCACCCTATTAACGCCGTCTTTTCCAGGGAACACCTTCACTATACGGCCTCGTGGCCATGTCCCTCGTGGTAGCGATTCGTCGACGATTATAACCACGTCTCCTATCAGGAGGTCTTGACCACGATCTCCCTTAACCTGGGTTCGTGTTTGCATAGTCGGCAGCACTTCGCGCACCCAGCGGTTCTAAAAGTGATCCGATAGCTTTAATGCTTTCTTCCATTCAGAGCGTCCGATCAGGTCACGGTCTTCCAATGTCTTTGGCAGGGTTTGGTTCGATGAAGACCCGATGAGAAAGTGGAACGGTGTCACCGTGGTTGGGTCATCTGGATCTGTGGACACATGCGAGAGTGGGCGTGAATTTACGATCGCCTCGGCTTCTGCTAACAAAGTTAAAAATGTTTCCTCTTTGGGATATCTTTCGTTCAATGTAGCGTTCAGCGCTACTTTTACCGTCCTGACGAGGCGTTCCCAGCATCCTCCGAAAGTAGGCGCCGCCGCTGGGATGAAACTCCACTTAATGCCCTTTGTGGCGGCAAAATCTTGCACATCATTTGTGTAAAATTCGCGTAGAATCCTGTTTGCGCCAACGAATGCGGTTCCATTATCCGAATATATAGTCTGCGGAATCCCGCGTCTGGCAAAGAAACGCCTGAGACCCATGATCGCAGAGTCCGCGGATAGGCTGTGTACCAGTTCCAAGTGGAGGGCCCTGGTCGTGAGGCACGTAAAAAGGGCCACATATCGCTTTTCATGGCGGCGTCCAACGGTTATGTTGACAGGACCGAAATAATCTACACCAGTGAAGGTAAACGCTCGCTGGTGATGAGCTAGTCTTTGTGGTGGAAGATCTCCAGTGGTTGGATTAAGCGGCTGTGATTTACGAATTCTGCAGAAGAGGCATTGGCTTGCTACAGCTCTGACCGTGTTGCGAAGTCTCAACAACCAGAATCTTTGCCTTATCTCATTTATCACGGACTCATGATTTGCGTGACCTGCTTTCCGATGGTAATATTCTACCAATAACCGTGCGACTGGGTGGCGACCGTCAAGTAGGATCGGGAAACGGGAGTCGGGATCGATGCCTTCTACGGCCTTTATCCTTCCAGCCAAACGCAAAAGATTATCTTCTCCCAGAGAGGGCGATAGTTTGATGAGGCGGCTGCTTGGAGAAATTGGTTTCTTGTTCAAAATGCAGAGAATTTCTTGCAAAAAGCTGTCTTGTTGAACCCGCTGCAATATGTGCCTTTCAGCGGCTTTTATTAGGTCGGCATTCAAGGGTGTTAGAGTGGTCGACGTTGGTGAAAAGTGGGAGCGAGGGCGAGCTATCCCACTGTTTGATTTAAAATTTCGAATGGTTGCCAAAATATTTCCAAAAACAGCCGCAGCTTGGTGAACTCGGGCTGTGGCACGCAACAATCGTAGCCAGTCACTGAAGCGAGCTAAATGCGCCGTGACAGGAGTAGGTAAGGCTGTACTTAGTGAAGTCAGTCCCACCAGCTCGTTCCGCTGACACTTAAGCTCTTCCCGAACTGATGCGACGCTAAGTGGCTCCGTGGGCCAGTCCTCTGGGGATTTTAAAAGAAATGATGCGCCGCAAAACCATCTGTGTGAAGGTTCCAAATGAATTGGGCGCAATCTGGTTGCATCATCAGCGACATTCAGATCTGTCGGTACCCATCGCCAATCTTTGACCGAAGAATTTTCTAAAATTTCACCTAGCCGATGGGCAACGAAAGGTCTAAACGCTCGCGCATCACTGCGCAACCATTGGAGGACAGTCATCGAATCAGTCCAGAAGAATGTACGCACTGACTTTTTTCGATGGCTCTCCTTAATGACAAGTGCCAATCGAGAAGCTATCAAAGCAGCTTGAAGTTCCAAACGTGGGATCGACGTTGGCTTCAAGGGCGAGACTCTGGCTTTGCTTGCGACGAGAGTGAGCTTGATGCTACCGTCAGAGTATATCAGACGCCAATAGGCAACGCAGGCGTAAGCAAGCTCACTTGCATCTGCGAAGACGTGAAGTTCTCTGTGGGAAGGCTCGTAGCCTTTCGCATTTGCATACCAACGCGGTATCTTCAGTAAAGAGACTTTTTTCAGGTCTTGAAACCATTCGAACCACTTGGATGCTTCTGTTTGTGGGAGCTCCGTGTCCCAGTCGATATTAGATCTCCAGGTTTGTTGAAACAGTATCCGTCCTTTGACGACTATGGGTCCTAATAAACCTAAAGGATCGTAAACGCGCATAACGTGTGACAGTACCTTACGTTTTGTCAGTGAACTAGAGACTGTTTCAATTAAGCCTGTTCGAAAACCCAAAACATCGGCGGTAGGGTTCCATGCAATACCTAGGGCTCGGATGCTGTTATTAGATTCGCCAAGATCAATTTCCAACGGTTGAGTGGCCCTGAGCTCCTCCGCGATAAGGTTTAGTGCCCCTGGCTCATTGGAAATCCATCCTCGCATCTCAAAGCAAGCTGCATTGTGCACGGTCACAATATCTGCCGCTAACTGGGCTGCTTCGTCAACGCTATTTTGTGAGTCGATGTAGTCGTCCATATAATGACTGAACAAAATAGCGTCCACGGCTCTTGGATGTGTATGTGCGTGCTCTTGAGCATTTTTGTTTTTTATGAACTGTGCTATAAAGGGGCTACAACAAGCACCGAAAATGACAGATGTCATCCTAAACTCCTTTAAGATATGTGATTTATCAGGTCTCCACAGATACCGAAGAGCGTCTCTGTCCTGCTCTCTAACCCGAATCTGAGGAAACATCTCTTTGATATCCGCGGTTATTCCGATGCGACCCTCCCGGAAACGAAATAGAACCGTAAGTAGCGGCTGGAGTAGGTCAGGACCGGAGAGCAGTAAAGAATTCAGGCTGACACCTTCATTCCTGGCCGCTGCATCATGAACTACCCTGACTTTTCGTTTTTGAGGGTGGTACACACCAAAATGTGGTAGATAAAGACGAAAGCCGCCAGATTTGCTGTCACGTAAGCCGTCAGGTTTGATACCACAGTGTGTGTAGTATGTATCTGGAGCACATTCCTCTGCATAACCCTTCGTGATCATGTTGTTCATGAACGCATTGTATGCTTTAGCAAACTCGGACTCTTTAGCCATACGTCGTTCTAAACTTAAAAAACGTGACATCGCCTGTGGGTAGCTGTCTGGAACACGCTGTATATCGTCGCGCCACGGCATGCCTACTTCAAACCGACCAGTAGGCAAACGTTTGGAAGTCGCTTCCAAAATGTTGACTGCGCGCTGGTCTTGTTTACTATGCAGAGTTTCCGTTTTTGTTACACCTATAGAGTCGAGTTTATACTGTTCCTTAATCAACGACTCTAAATTGTCATCATTGTTTGTATCCATGTGCGTATGATTAACGAACTCAATTAACTTCGTTTTGCTAGAAGCAACGCCGTATAAAGTCCAGCCCAAAGCTGTCAAACAGGCAACGGGTTCGTTCCTTCTACCAACTCGAACTTCGCGGTTGATTGACAAATGCCAATGTTCGGCTCCAATGAGGATAGTTGGAGTTGCGTCGTCGTATGTCAGAACGTCAACCAGATCGGACAAATGTGAAAAAGACTCAATCGTTTCACGCTTGACCGACTGCGGACGCAAACACAAAGCCTCCATAGATCGAGCATTTTTTACTAAAAATGTTTCCTGTGTGTGCCTACCTTTAATGAAAAAGTCTACATATGATATTGTGGTATTTCGCTCTAGACCACCTATGGCATTTACCGTTATGATCTGTTGTGGTCCGGTTGCCCCTATCAGTTTGGCGATGCTGGAATCTATGATAGTCGCGGTGCTTCCGTCGTCAAGGAGCCCGTACACGTTGCAGGTTCCAGCAGGGCCCGAGACTGTAACTGGTATTATTTTTAAATAAGCACGAGGGCGAAGAGCTAAAATAGTATTTGGTTTTTGTGCACCTGTCAAGGTTGTAGACACAATCACTTTTTCACCTGTTGGTTCAGAAGCATTTGACGTAGGGTGTGTATTATGTTCAACAGATAACGGGTGTGAAACGGTATCTGTGGCTTGCTCGTTAAGTAGGTAATTTATTAGTAATTTCTATAAATCTCGATAATACCACGCCACGCCGCTCATACAAGGTTACGTTTACGAGCAGCCTGATTAGTTCTTATAGATGACGTTAGTGTTTCTCTGTATGGGGAACGCATCGAGCAAAATGTTCGGACGACCGTATCTTTAGTTTTTATATCAATGGATAGCCGCCATTTTTTAAAGAGACCAAATATCGGTACCTAAGAGGAAGTCGCGGTATACCGGACGAAAACGGTTACTTTTGCAAAAAAAGTATACCTGTATTGATCAATGAAGCCATGCATCCGTTCAACAGTGTTATAATGGAGTTTTTAACCTCATTTCCTGGTCACTATAGATTGTCATGATAAAGTATATAACTGAGATAGTGCGCTTCTGGGATCCGGTATCCCCCAATCATCTCCATCTTCCTGCCATTGTACCATTCTACTTGGGGCCGGTACATCATATTTTCTTCTTCGGTACCCCCCAAAAAGTGGATCATATCAGTAATAGTTATAGACTAACTGTACACTAAGGCCCCTGTAATATCGAAGGAAACCGATATATCCTGGAACCAAAAAAATCGATAAAAGAAATGTGACATCCAGAAACCAGCAATGGGCAGTTGGGCACGCGTAGTGGATAACGGCCCATTCTCAAAAAGAGAACCTGCGTGAGTGTCTGGACTCTGGAGTCTATATGTGAAAATATTCCCAGTTATAGAAATCATTCAGTTCATGATTTGAAAGTTCCCAGTGCTAACATTTTAAATTGTAGTTGTAACACATCTTCAATCACGGCGTACATTTTTTCAATAAAAACCTAGGCCTCTGCTGATCCACCGTGACCAAAGCGCAAGTCATGCGTTGAATATATCGTTAGATCTAAGTGTAGGTATAAATTACATACGCTGTTTTATTACAAGGAGAACATGGCTTTTTAAATGGTTCTTACAATAATCTGAAAACTTTATCTATGAATTAATTGAACATATAATGTTATGAACATTAGAGGCTTAGACAAGAATCGTCCATCTTATAAGACAGTTCTTAGCTGTAGAAGATGATCCGAGCTGAGCCCTGAAAGAGATGGTAAGACGACCTGGACGTATACCAATGAAATTAGGCAAAGCAAAATATTGAGACTAGGTATCTTTAAAATTAAACACCACAAACAATAGCAAAACAAACGGCCTCAGCCCAGCATTATTCCAGATGCCAAACCCAGTGTGTAGGTAGCATCTGAAGCTGATTTTCAGCTGCTGTCAACGAGTCCCATACGCTCCAAAACACAAGCAAACTGATACCGACTGACACTGACGATGGCCATAGGTTCATCTTCATCAGCCTATAATGTTCCCATTGCAGGGACTCAGGCCTCCTCTCTAGGAGAGGGATGGGCTATAATCCATCACGCGGGCTCAGTGCGGGTTGGTAGATGTCACATATTGTGTTAAATTTTTTGGTTCTAAAACATGCCGGTTTCCTCACGATGTTTTCCTTCACCGCCATAGGTTAGGTAGGTCGAAGTACACGTCAAATGCTAATGATTTCGAGTAATTCTAGAAACTTACCGTATTAGGTGTGGACGAAGGAAGACCCAGGTCGGCCCTTGCGTTACTTTTTTCATTACCGGTATTAACATGGATTTTTTGTCCAATTGCTGGCGGATGACCATTTAAGCCCATAATTAAGTTTGTCATAAATTTTTCTGGGTATTTTTTGTCGGAACACGGGTAACGTGAATTTACTGACAACTTTGAAGACTGGATAGACTGAAGTTAGTTTTTTTCACATATTGAATGGCGTTTGCGATTTGAATAAATATATAATACGGATTTAAGTGCATACTCAATTTGCTAAACAATTTCCCTGACTATATGCATATTCTGAACGCTCAGAAAACGTGAACAACCCGGTCTTAAATCCAATATCTAACTGCCACTTTTTCAGCATAACTACAACAAAATTTATGAATGAAAAGTTTGCATGCGCGTGAGGTAATTCTATTAAAACTTAGTACATTCGTTAAACTCAACGTTTGAACGTAACCGCATGCCTTCAGATAGTTATTTAACACTAATACATATTCACACATTCGCTCATTAAGTTGGTTAATAGGCCGTGCCCATTGTTGTATGAGTTATTGGTCTATGCTGATGATTTGTTGATGTTATGTGATTGACAAGAAACAAAGTTTTAGTTTCTTTTGGTTATATGAAATGACTGCCCGTGCCTGTGCCTGTGGTTTAGTGGTCGCAAGCGCGACTGCAGAGTATGGGGTCCTGGGTACCTCTCCCGGGTCGGGAAAAGCGTTTTTTTTTTTAACATTTATTTAAAGATAATATAGTACAGAGGTGGAACTTAATTTTAAACTCGCCAAACTATTACCTTCCATCCATGCATTATTATTTTTCCATCTCAGGTATGTCTCCGTAGCAGCCACGGAATCTGGAATTGTGCCCCGTTGATGGTAAATAGGCTCGCCCCTTTCATGGGACTTACACATAACTGGCGAAATGTGGGTGTACCTACTAATAGGTACTAATGGGTACTCCTCAGCCTTTTGAAAATGTTTGGAAAGCACAAAATACTCTATAAGTAGCTCTCTAATTATTCTGCCTACCCACTTAAACCTAAAGCAGTGACACACGGCGGGTAACGCGATAGCCCCACTGCTCGACAGACAGCCGCACCGCAGTTTCCCATCTGTATCAGTTACGGCTCCCATGCCAACAGACCTGTGTTTACAGCCTCGTAGACTTCTTTGTTGCTTTGCTGTTTAAATGCAGTGGATTTATACACTGAGGTTCTAAGAAAGTAACTTGAAATGTAGGTTGTAGAAATATTATTTTACTATTTGAATCGAATTTTTGAACAATTTCTAGAATTTTTCCTCATTCTCCTCATCCTGGTCCATGTTCTAAAATAAAAGTAGCTTGTTACTTCATAACATAACATCAGATATCTGTAAGTAGTCGCCGTAATACGTGCCAATGAAATTTGAGGGCTGCCCTCGATTTCTCTGGGATTCCATCACCAGGTCCTGGTTTCCATATCATGGTACCACCCTTTTTTTTTTTTTTTTTTTTTGGTGGGTGGAAAATCATCGAATGACCCCCCCCGCTCTTGGGCAGAGCGAAGGGGAGTGTCAGACTTCTACTGACTAAAAACCGAACCCATGTTCCTTCTTTGCCCTTGCGCCGAGGCCACGTAATCTAGTACATAATACCGCGGCCCCGACCACCCTTGAAATATCTCCGTTCCAATAAAAAAAGAATCATCAAAATTGGTTCATAAACGACGAAGCTAGGTATTCGCGAACACACTTAGACGAAAAATGTTCATAAATTTAAAAAAATGTTCATAAAATGAAAAGTACTGGGCCAAACCATGCTAAATTTTTATGGGACTAAATGGCAACTATTCCACATCAAACTAGAAAAGAATCACGTAAATCGCAGCGTAATCTGTGTACATACACAGAAAAAAAACATATACCAGTCGAATTGAGAACCTCCTCCTTTTTGGGAAGTCGGTTAAAAATGCTGTTATTTCGAAAATAGTACAGGACAGGCGATTGAACCATTTGCAATAATAAACAAGTAGCATACATCATTCAAGACGTCTACGGTGAAGTGGTAGAAAATGATACCTTCTGCATATTCAGTGAGTGAAATCTACACGGGTAAGGCCTAAAATTGGCCTCATGTGACTTAAAAGTAACATAAAAGTGTGTGGCTGGATAACTTAAAAGTAACATAAAACTTTACAAAACTTTTATAAAAGTTTTGTAAAGGCACGTCTCCAATATAAGAAAAAACTCTTTTTTGCACAATCATTTATTTATACCTGTTTACAAAAGGAATTACACACTTAAGGTACATGTACATGTACTTACTTACTTAGGCCTTACATCACTTTTAAGTAACGTTACATAAACATGTAACATAAATGTCACTTAAAAGCTAACCTCTCGTCAAGACACTTTCACTTTAACGGTTAAACGACAATAATAAAAGCACGTACACAGCCTCTAGCTATTCCTTATACATTAGATTCATCAAAATAATAAATATCCTATAATAAATGAATACAGTTTTACCTTTATTCAGCTGCAATCAATTTATAACCGACAAAAATGACTCCGTTCCGCTCGAAAACAAAAGCTCACAGCTACAAACTATGGCCGACGAGTGAAAGACGTAGCATAGACAGGTAGGCTATGGTGTTGCCATATTATAGAAATGAATTCTGCTGCTCAAAATCTCAAATGCTAAGTTTTAGTAAAATAAATCGTAACATAAAATACGTTACTTAAAAGCATCAAATCTGTGGACACGATGTTATGTACCAGAATTTTATTATTTGATTATTATCTAATCCTGCCTGACACTGTAATTTTGTAGAACAGGTATTATTTTATTCATAAGAACTTTAAAACGGTCAAATAAAAATACAGCAAAAATTCAAAATTGATACATAAGGCCCCAGGGCGAGTGTGGGACATTTTATTTTGTATAGAAAATGTTGTGATCACATACTATTTTTATGAAAAATAATTAATAATTATGTTTTGAGAATGTTAGTATAGTTAGCCCTACTAGAACAATTATTATACAAAGCTAAGAAAAAGAATAATTAAGGTAATATATTATAAGATTTTATTTTATTACTTACCGGACGCTGGAGCTTTAAACAATAATCCATTTTTATCGGCCTTACCCACACATTCTTCTGATCAAGGATTCAAGGTCCTTAAGATTTTTTTTCTGGATATCTGCAATATGAGACTTATTGTGATGCATACTCAATGTGTCTGCGTACGGAGAGAAAATCCACTATAACCTGATACAGTATAACCTACTTCGAACATCACAAGCAAATGGGTCTCATAATTATTTTACTGCATGCGTCTTGCCGTTGCAAGTGCCATTGATTTCAATCTACCAATTGAAATACCTCTATATGCTTGATTTTATCTAACTGTAACTAACTGTCAATTCACAATGTCCCTATCCAGTATCTTTTGTATGCTCCCGTCAGATTCAGTTACAAAATACGCAAATTGTCTAAACGCACTTTATTTATTCCAGTCTCCAGTATTGATAAAAATATTGTGGTAAATCGACGATAATCTGGTAGCTTGCTCTACCATAAGTTTAGTTACGGTTTAAGGTATTTCTGTGTTCTTAATAACTCAAATCCATCAACAAAATGCGTATGATAAGGATTTTAATAAATTTTTCCCTGTTGACTAATAGAGTCATCATCTGCGTAGCCTTTTCCCAACTGCAGTATTGGAGTCTCTACCCGAATGCAGCTGAACACCAGAATTAAAACTACTCTATATAAATAAAAAGAGAAGTCCTGACTGACTGACTCATCAACGCGTAGCTCAAACCCTTGGACCTAGAAAGCTGACATTTTGCACAGAGGTTTCCTTTATAATGTAGACAAGGATTAAGGAAGGATTTTTCGAAATTCAACCCCTAAAGGAGTTAAATAGGGGATGAAAGTTTGTATGGAAAATCGTCATTTTCACGCGGGCGAAGCCGCTGGCAAAAGCTAGTAGAGTAATATAGTTAATAATTTTTCGAAAAAAAAAGAGTTTTCCATGTTGTTACTTGTTACACAAGGAAAACATTGTTCGGACAACAACTTAAATCTGACATCGCCAAACCTATTAAGATCAATCAATGCAGTGAGAAAATGCACCTATTTTCTTTCCTGCAATAAAATAATTACAGACCAGATTATTATTATTTTAACAGCCACTAAACGTATTTAACTAACTGATCGTTAAATCTGGAAGTAAAGCTCAGCCTTTAATGTATCCGCTATTTATCTGAACGCGTTAATTGCATAAACTTAACTGTGGGAACGTAACTGTGCTTTGAGAACAATACGATTACCTACTTCTTATGAAGTTATGAGTAGTTTGTACTGTTTGTTATCTTTAGAAGATCTGTAGTAACGCTAAGATACTTGTCTACTTAGAAATCTTCAATTATTCTTCTACTTAGCGTGTGGATGACATAAAATTGAGTCAGCCTAAAAGTTGAGGACGAGTTTGTTACTTTCAGTAGTGCCCATGTGATGTGCAAGCTATAGGACAGGCAAGACACGATATCAAGTGTCCCATTGTTTGTGGGGCAACACCACATTTCAATACAACATCACACCAAACGGTTCGAAATAAAGTTTCCACAAAGTTTAATCAAACCTCTTTAAGGTTTGATTACAGTCTGTAGCCAATGTGATTCTGTTTCGTAACTAAATGTTTATAAAACAAATAAGAACAATGACTTCTGATTGATTGTATTTGTTTGCACCTGACAATGCGTACGACAGAGCAAATTTTACTTTACTGTAGTAAAATTTGCTCTGTCGTACGCATTGATAACCAATCCACTACTCTTGTGATGTAGTACAATCACGAGCAGAAATCACGACTCACTACACACCCACACACAATTTATACATACGCTAAGTAAGACTAGCTAAGTGTATCACACACACACACACTTAGCAAAACTCGATTTTCTCAGGAGAGTGAATAGATTTTCTCGTGGAAAGACACATTTATAAAGTTGTTTCCAAAATACTATGTTCGCAACTACACAAAACTGTACTCAATACAGTAGGTCAAAATCTCTTTTAGAAGTTGCTATGTGAATAGTATGTAGGTACCTAGTACATGCTTGTGTACATTGCTATCTGAATCCCACACATCGCATCGAGATGCAAGTATGTCAAATGTATGCATCTGAATTATGTATTTGACTACTGCAGTTGCGACATAAACATACATTCGTAAAGTTTCAATATAAACTACATTGTAATTGAGAAAATCAATGAGGTGGTAACGGATTTAAATTGAACACTGTTTTGAAGGAAATTGATTTTCTTCTACTGTCAATTTGTTTGAATGTCTTTCGTATCGTATCCCATATTTTGTATTGAAAGGGTGATTGTAGAAAGTAACCATTTACTTAAAGTATGATCAAATGAAGAGGAGGGAAATTGCCGTTGACTTGAGAGCAGGGAACATACATGTTGATGGACGATGGCAAACAGCAATCGTGATGTTTGTTGTCATCACGCATCGTAGGAACATAATTATTGGCAGAAGAGGCTTTTCCTTTCAAGTTTGTTGAGGGAAGCATTAGGAGTCCAGTAATGCAAAAAGTCAAGGTTTTGAAGGGAAATAAGATGGATCAATGAAAAAGAAATGGTAAAAGATGAAGAAGGTGATAAAGGAGGTGTCTGATGAGATGGAGTAATAGAGAAGTATGAAAGACTAGCTTTTGCCAGCGGCTTCGCCCGCGTGAAAATGACGATTTTCCATACAAACTTTCATCCCCTATTTAACTACCTTAGGGGTTGAATTTCAAAAAATCCTTCCTTATTCCTTGTCTACATTATAAAGGGAACCTCTGTGCAAAATTTCAGCTTTCTAGGTCCAAGGGTTTGGGCTGGGCGTTGATGAGTCAGTCAGTCAGTCAGTCAGTCAGGACTTCTCTTTAACCGACTTCAAAAAAGGAGGTTACTATGTTCGTGTGTAAAATGTATTTTTTTTTTTTTTTTTTGTATGTTACCTGATTTCTCCCCCGTTTGTGGACCGATTCTCAAAATTCTTTTTTTATTTGAAAGAGTTTACTCCTGAGGTGGTCCCATTTTTTTTTGGTGAAAATCTGGTGCTGATCTTCGGAGATATACAATGGAACTCTTCAAAAATAGACGGCAAATCTGTCGTAATTGCTGGAATCGCTTGGATGTTTATTGAATATACCATTATCATGACGTAACATCACGCCTGTATGCTCTGAGGGGGTATGCAGATGTGTACAATACACATTTTTTTAGTTGTTATATGAATTTCATAGACACGTATTACATGTTTCGTGCTTTTGCTGGCGCTATTCAAGTATTCGCATCTAGCAGTCATCACTTTTATTCATGTTGATGAGCTGATAATGGAAGGTATACTACTCCTCAAATTCAAATAATTCAAATTCAAATAATTTATTTGCATAATATGGGTAAAATAGATGGTACATAATGCATTATTACATAATACAAAAAAAAGGTTCCTCATATTAACCATTTCTGGTATGCAAAAACTTAAAACTTAAAAGATACAAAACGGTTAAGAGTTGAAAGCAAACAAAAATAGGGGAATTTTGAAGGTTAAAGGTTAGGTTTCTTAGTTGAATGTTAAATGCATAGTAAATATTTGTATAGGATATAATATAGGTACCTATTACAACTAAAAATGAAAAAATAAAAAAAACTTTTTTCGAAAAAAAACAACCGACTTCAAAAACACCAAAAAGAGAAAAATAAACTTCAGAAGAAAAATCAGCTTCTGAAGTCGGTGGCAAAAAAATAAAATCAAACAAACAAATGTCACCGACTTCAGAAGCTGATTTTTCTTCTGAAGTTTATTTTTTTATTTTTATAGAAGACATGCTGCGCCGACCCAAAATGAATTGGGATAAGGGCATGAAATGATGATGATGCAGATGGTGCTGTAAAATTACAATTCTTGGTGTTACATACTCTATGCAATTTACAACATGCAACCAGAAACAGTATTATGGTTGTCTAAAACAACATAACATTATTAGATGATGTTAGACAACGCAATAATCACGCATATTACGGTAAGTCGGAACTACCAATCACGGTCGGTAAGTTGTAAGTTGTAACCACAGAGAAGGCGTAACGCCTGCTAACCGTACAGCACTGGTGCATAGTGTTTACATATTGTTTAGGAATGGGGTCCGGAGAGCCGTTAGTACTACTTATTACTATGTTGCGGTGGCTTTTATAGTTCTTGGAGAGGAGCACCTTGCTTAATAATAACTGCCGATCGTTAGGGCAAACCGAGCTTGCCTAAGTTGGTAAGTGAATGAATGACCATACATTATACATACCGAGTTTCCTCCGTACTTCGAAATCACGTTAAGCTGTTGATTCCGGTTTTCATTTGTGGGTCTTAGGTAGTCGTTGCTGGTAATCTGTGGCCTGAAAAACTGCCAATCAGACTAACCAAAGGGTAGGTACCAAGTACTAACTGTGTTGTGGAGACCAGATAGGCAATTGCTCTATGTTTAACAATGGTATTAAGCTGTTACCGGTTTTACTGGAAGCCGACCACAACATAGTTGGGAAATGGCTTACCAGATGATGGATAGGTCGGTCAAGTGCACGCAGGTGGAGATAGTCAGTATCGAAAGTTCGTATCGAACCTCCATCGAGTGGCGGGGCAGTTTAGATCCGGTAACATGCTTGTAAGCGCCAGAAAAGTTTTCCTTTAATTTTGATAATATGTTCACGTGGACATTAACCCCCGTATTTATAGTAAGTCAAAGTAATTACTTGGACTTAAGTAATTACTTATGAAAATATTTTTATGCAATGGGCAAGAATTTAAACGAAGTTAGAACCGTCAATGAAAGCAAAACTAAGATTTCTAACGTTTGATAGTTCTAACATTATGGAATTACTAAACTACAGAGAAAAAATCGTATCAATCGTAACAATGACATTTACTCAAGTAATACTTAATGACTTGTTTATAAATACGGGTGTTAAAGTACCGTTTCGCCATCTGAGTGAACAATTGATCAGATACAAGAAGAAGGCTGCGTTCTGTCTTAAAGAAGGGAAAGCCTTCATTTTGCTATTATTGATAAACATTTTCATTTGGAAAGGAAAGGATAATCTTTAACAAAAGAAAGATAATGCAATAATATCAGGAATTCAGAAGATGCAGAAAAACTAGCATAAAACTGAACTAAACGCAATTAATTTGTATTTGCAAGTAGACCGCCACATGCAAATACAAATTAATTAACAAACGACTTTATACGCTCATTCTAAATAAGGCAAATATTTCACTCACACGCTTTGTTAAATGGTTTTAATTATGTAAATATCATTACGTGGCACGATGATCGCCTCTGTCTGTGCCCGTGACGCTGTAATAAGAGGCGTGATAGAGCATCGAACTAAACGCACGCTATTTACTTGTTTTTCCTTGTGCAAAGTTGATGATTTATATCGGTTTCTCTTTGGAACTTCGATAGTGATTTGTGTTTGTGAGTGAGAAGAAAATTATTCATTAAGTAGTTGTGCCCCGAGGCTATATGTGGGTAAAGTTATGAGTCTTCAGCAATAAACTGTAGATAGATAGAATAAAGATGCTTTATTTAACACCAAAGCTACTGCGCAGATTTAGTTATAATTATATCCGATGGAACCCATTTCGATGGGATTTCTTCCAGACAACGAACGGGCATCCCTCTCCTAGAGAGGAGGCCTGAATCCCTGCAGTGGGAACATAAGCTGATGTTGAACGTTTAGATGGATTGGAGGAACTAAAAAAAAGGGGATGTAGTAAGCTGTACACGCTGTTTATTCTATAAGGCCAGTCTCTTACTGGACATGGCTACATATCATAATCATGGCGAAAGCGAAAGCTAAATCTTCCAAATTATCCATTTGGTAGAAAAATTCCAACTAAGCCTAACAAAACTGACGAAAGCACTGTCCATGTGGAGACATCCCTACTAAGCTAACATACTTAATTCTAGATTCTAGCTAAACACGCTGACTTTAATAGAGCTCTTACTTTTACAACTCAAGATTTATCCAGCATGCACGATAAGGTAGAAGTACCTATTCCCGTGAGTGTCCCAGTTCCCGGTAAAAAGTCAGTTATTGCGTTATTGTACTTTTCTACCAATAATAAATTATAGTTTCCGAATGGCAATACATTCTTGGTAATATTTGACACAATTATAATGGCAGCACTGGCCAAAAAGTTTAATGGCGTCAAAATTATGCGATCGAAAAGTTTGGTGTATGAAAATTTTAGGAAAATTCGAAGTTCGGTCAGTGAACTACCAAACCACCACGTCCCTTTGATCAGCTAGCCACACTGCAACGGATAACGTTAAGGTAAGAGTGTTAATTTTATAAAATATTTGAATGTATTATTTAACGATAAAACCCATAAATTGTGATGAATCTAATTGAAAAGTAATTATTATTGCATATCACATCTATTGGTACTCACAAACCCCTACTTGACCTAGTACCCGTTAAAATCTTACTTTTTTTTACCGGATATTGGTACACAATTAACCCGGTAAAACACGTTGCACCGATACCCGTTATTGTATACTTAATGCCTTGAAATAAGGCTCATTTTCCTTTAAACTGTATTATTTTCTTTTGACTTAGTAGAATGTGGTTACTATGTTCGTTGTTTGTGCTGTAACCACGTGATTTTGATTGCTTTTTTTAGTTTTTCTATATGATTTCCCAATTTTTGCACATTTCGCGTTACTGCTCTGTTGTATGTTGTGTGTTTTTTTTCAGCTAGTCATGAAATGAGCAGAAGGCCATATTAAAGGCCATGGAAGCAGTCCAAAAAGAGGCTACAATTTCAGCTGCTGCCAGGAAGTTCGGTGTCCCACGTTCCATGTTGTATGACAAAATACGCGGCCGCTACTTTGTCGAATGCTCCAAGGCGGACGGTTGGCTACAGTTTTGACGAAAGAAGAAGAATATTTAAGAAACTGAACTATTTTTATGGCAGATAGTGGCCATAGTGGGTTGCCCGTAACAAAGGCGCAGTTATTGGATAGCGTGAGATTATTGGTAAAAAACATTAAACGACATACCCCATTCCAGAATGACAGACCAAGTCGTCAATGGTTTATGGTTTCAACGAGTGGCCCGAAATTAACCATTCAAATATTCCCTTCCCAAATTTATATTTCATTCAAAGATGAGCTCCACTGAGGTCATCGAGCGTTGAGATCCTCCATGGTCTCAGCCATGACCACTATATCTTTGGCAAACCGAAGGTGCAATGAGTGATGCACTCGCCATTGATGTTGATGCCCATTCCTCTCCAATCCAGAACCTTGAAGGCATCCTCCAGTGCAGCGGTGAACAGTTTCGAAGATACTTGACGTCTCCCTCTCACCGCGCTGCAGAAGGATAGGTAGGTTTCGAGGTCTAGTCCTAAAGTCTGACTGGACATGGTGGCGTTTTTGTACAAACACTTCAACACCTCTATGTACCAGTAGTCGATTTGGCATCGTTGGAGTGACTGTAGTACCGCCCAGGTCTCGATCGAATTGAAGGCTTTCTCGTAGACCACCAACGCTAAACAGAGAGGCAGGTTATACTCTTCGGTCTACGGTACTAAAACCTTGTCGGAATCCGGCTGGTTCGGGAGGCTGAAAATCGTCAAATCTGCGTGCGAGACGATTCGTGATGACTCTTGAAAATAACTTGTAGACATGGCTTAGAAGTGAGATGGGCCTATAGTTCTTCAGCCGCGTACTGTCATCCTTTTTGAAGAGCACCCCTGCACTATGCTTGTGGCGTTTGCCCCTTGAGTACGACGCATTGCTTGTTGGTAGACATGATGTAGTGTATCTCATTTTTAGTCGCACTATCAGGGCTCTGCCAGGTCCACTTCCTGTGCTCGCGTTTTTTGAAGAAGGAGTTCATCAGAGGCCTTCCTTCTCCATAAAACTGGCCAGTTGGTGACCCCGGTGGTTGATCCGATGTCCAACCACAAATTGCCCCACTTGCAGATTATCCTCGCTTCGTTTGCCTAGCTTCTACAACGCTACGACAACGGCGAAGTAACTTCTGAAACCATGCATGGCTTTAGAAATATACTCATTCATGGTTTCTACTTTATCGTCGAGGTGTAGACCTGTATGACCTTCAGCGAAAATCGTGCAGATATTCTGAGTATAAGGTACGCAACCCTGTTCGACACACTCTCTAGGTACTAGGGGCCATTTTTGTTTTGCACTCATTTTTTAGGGGGGTTTTGCCATAATCTCCACGCTTGGCAAGCGGGTGGGCGATCGCAGTATGGTTGTTACAAAAGCACAGAGAACGCTGCTGCCGATTCTCTGGTAAGTGCCTTATCCGCCTCTTACAACACCACGAGAAGATATGGGATGGTGCTATTCTTTACGTCCGACACCATATGGATTAGGTACTGTCTTTTTTTTTAATGAATTTGTATGTGAAACAATCGATTTGTGTTAAGTTTTAATATTTCGTAGGTATTTTATGTGATTTTATCGTTTTCTTATAAATGTGTGCTAGTGTTATAATATTATACTTTTGTTACAAAAGTGATTTATCAGGATACTACTTATTATATTAGGTTATTAAGTTTACAAACTTGATTGTATAAATAAATAACTGATGTATAAAATACATTAAACTTATTTGATACCTAACTCTTTTCATCTTTTCTTTGGATAAGCCCCTTTTTTATTTATTTTACACAGAAGTAGCATTTCTGTGAACTTTAACGTACAAGCAATAGAGCTCAAATTCGCAGTGAAAATTACCGGATTTTGGGACACTTTAACGTTTACTAGTACAAATCTACCGGGTACACCAGTACCCGGTAGATTTGTACTAGTAAACGTTAAAGTGAATAAACGGCTATTTGTACCAACAAATAGCCGTTTATTACTATTTTTGTATTATAGTTAATGCACATTTATATTTGTATAAAAAGAGGATATTACACCAAAACTAGATAAAATTATCTATCTAGTCATATGAAATTTGTTTTTGTAAGTCTACTAGTTTTAGCACAGCAGACCTGCAAAATCAGTGAAGTTCGAAACTTCACGGTTATTGGGCCGTTTACCTTACCAACAATTTACTCCAATTTCCTGCGATACTATAACAAATATCTTCGCTGAACGACCACGCCAACAATAAATCGACGCTGGCTAATAAAACTACACGAGCCATTGCATCGATTATACCGATTATTAAGCAAAACACTCGGACGGAAACATCGAGATCATCACCCGACAAAAACTGCAATATCTCAAGCGCGTGCGCATATGAAGAGACGCGCTACATAATTTTCCTCGCATTACCGACTAATTACAAACGTCAAACGAAAAAATAAACGTTTTTATCGAGAAGAACTACTGTACATCGCGTTTGGACTAAGAAACAAACTATAAACCTACCTTATCACCACCTCTTAGAGTTTCATTTCAAACAAGTCTCGGTAAATACAGCATCTTACGCGTTAAGGTAATTAGGCACGATCAGATGATAACACTATGGTAAGCAATTAATTGTGGGATGATTTATTGCTTTCTATAACAGGTTGTTTGTTTAGGAATTAAAGAAGATCACGATATAATCATAAAACCTTCAAGTTGAATGATTCATGTCGCCTTGTCACGTTAATTTGATGAGAAGTGCTGCAAACGGAAGGAATACAAATGCAAATGCAACCACGCAGTAACCCAAAAAACGCCACAATAGTTCTAAACAAGACCCAGTTGTAGGACAGTCATAATTTGGCCTCTGTCCAAATGTTCGATAGGCTTACTTTTATCGTTGGTCCCACCCACAATTCAATTAATTTCAGCCTTTCAGTAAGTTTCAGGATAATTATCTTCTATTCTTGCGTGTATTCTACGTTTTCACAGTTCTTTTGGCTCTTGGCCAGGATCCGCTTACCTTAACTTGAATGTTCCATTATGGAATAGTAACAGGAATAACCTTTGAATCTATTCTAGACCCAGGACTTCTCGTTCCCTGTTGGGGTTGCGGATTGTTCGCAAGAGATACCGCGGCTCCGAAACCGGAACACAAAGGCCAAAGCAGTAGAAGTCTGACACTCCCTCCCAGAGCGGGTGGGGGGGTCATTGATGATTCCCCAACCCACCAAGAAAAGGACATCTCATTCATCTATGCATTTCTTGGAATTCTTTAGGTCCAAGATACTTCCAAATCTCGAACCGATCTTGGCGCTCTCGAGTTGAACTTGAACTTTTAATAGGGGTGTGCACAATTGCACAATATGTACGTCAACCACTTCGAATCTTTCATCTTTGATTACTACGTCTCTAAACTATGTATTTGTGGAATGCTTTTTACTATTAAAATTGCATTAACCCAGAAAACTTGCAAAATTAATTGACATCCTTATCAACAGTACCGGTGCAAAGTCCGTCTGCATCCAGATAAATAATGAGTATGATACTATAATTGTAACAAAATACTATGCAATCCATCGTCGAATCACTATGCAAACGTATTTTATCGGCAGACAGTATCCGTCTGCTGTTCCGGTGATTATTCTCTGTGGCCGGCACTATTAGCAAGTAGTATGCTTGAGGACACAAGTGTTGGATTAACTAATATTTCTCAAATTAGTTCGGTGGCTTTCGGATTTTGGTGTAGGTACCTAAGTAGTTACGAAAGTAAGTGTCAGTTTGTTGGTTTAATTTTAGTTTGGTGGTAAAAGTGATTGAAATAAGCTGCAGAATAATTAGCCAAATGTTCCTACAGCTAGGACACAGGCGTTCTTTCTGGGAGAAAAAATTGGCCAAAATGCACAAAGTGGGCAGTAGTGCGAACCACTGACTGGACTTGATCTTATCTTATACCATCAAGTTGATGGTATAAGATAAGTCTTCTGGAAAAGGTTGTTTTTAGCATCTGCTTTATTTAATCATGAACTAATAGAAAGTTCAAATAAGTATTACAACATTGTATCAAGAAGTAAAACTGTTGTGTAACTCTTGGAAGTGATCTGTCAGCTTAATTTATTTTGTACCTTGTACCTTTATTTCAATTATTATTCCTGTGTGCACGGAACTTGTCACTAAAATCTGTCAAACTAAAGCACTTTTTTCTCGACTGTACCAGCCTGTTAATAATTATTGCTATGCCGACGGCAATCTCATACGATTGCGTGACATAATACTTAATAAGTTATAGTAATTGTTACTATATTTAACTCTTAATTGTTCGTTTAACTACATATTTTATTAGGTGTTAACCGTAAGTGCTTCAGTTTATGACTAAAATGTTAATGCAAAATGGACCCCTTGAGAAGACGGTATGAGGTTGATAATGTGTTTGCTGCGAATTTTAACATGGCCATTGCGAAGACCTGTTTTTGGCTATTTATTTTTGATAGTTTTTTTTTGCAACTGTCACTCTAAACTAAAGCCTTGTGTGGTAGGTACCTATGTCAGCAGCAGAATTTTAATGCAGAGAAGGAGGTCAGCCAACTAAAATACTGACAATCCGTGTCCGTCTGAAATCTTATTGGCATTTCAGTATTTGATCTGAATGTTTCCAATAGGTAGGTACAATTAACTTGGAAAAGCAAAATAAGTCGGTTAATGACTTCGAACTTCGAACAATCTGAGATATGTTCTTTCATTAATCTCTATTATCTTAAATACCACTGTAAATATAATATATAAATTAGTCGGAACAGCTCGGCTCTCAAAACGGTGAAGGAAAAAATCGTGAGGAAACCGGCATGTCTTAGAACCAAAAAATTCGCAGACATGTGACATCTGCGAATCCGCACTGGGCCCGCGTGGTGGATTATAGCCCATCCCTCTCCTAGAGAGGAGGCCTGAGTCCCTGCAGTGGGAATATTATAGGCTGATGATGATGATGATGAAATTAGTCGGAACAGCTGCTCAAGCTATACCAAGCACAAGTTCGAGTCTAACATGGAGTACTTACTGTTCGCGCCTTTCGGATGGATCAGCTGATTACCGGCTGCTAGCGTTAAAATCTATTGAGTGACGACGTGCCAAGAGGATTTGTTGAATCACTACATATTATAAATCAAAAACCCCGCCGCCATGTCTATCTGTTTGCGATAAACTCAAAAACTGCTGAATCGATTTTCATGCTGTTTCCACGAATGGATAGACTTGTTCTCGAGAAAGGTTTTATAGTATATAATCCAAGCGGGCGAAGCCACGGACATCAGCTAGTAAAAATATAAGAATAATACAAATCTAATATAGTTTTCTTTTGTTTCAGCGAGGGACTGTTTACTTGTCCGGTCAACGCGTCTCCCGTTGATTACGCGAAGGTAAGTTTTCAACACACTTACCTATAGGTTTATTTATTTCAGTACATCTAGTGATGACCAACTGCTGTTTAAATACTCGCAGAATAAGTAGACGGTACCTATAGTAGACCGTATAAATTACTTCGTTCTCTCATATTGAAATTCTTAAGGCGACATTAGCTGCCCGCGACCTTGAGCGCGCGTTTAACTCATCGCCTAAACAAATAAGGTTGAAAATGGCGATGCGTTTGATGCTCGTGACTGCCAAAATGAACGATAGTTCGCAGATTTAATTTATTAAAAAAAAAATACGCTGTAATGTTAAAATATTTTTACATATTATGTCTTTAGTTGGTTAAATTTCCTTTCTGATGGTAAAAAAAAAAATAACAGTTGTCACTCAAAATATTGAGCATTTCGAGACGAAAAAGTTTTTTCGTGTGATTTTTTTGTGATTTTGTGATTTTTTTTTCGAGGTTCTTGATTACTTTTAGAAAATATTTTTGCATAAGTCTTTTACCTATACATTTGACTATACACTGTATTTTTTTTGGAATTGTAATAAGTAGCAATACGGCTAACTCTGCGACGAAAAACAGGTCGTTTTTACGGAGCCCCTTTAACTGCGCCTTAACAAAGAGATCATGCAAATACCTGTAAGTGTGCTGTGTACACACGGCTACACATCAAGCTATACAAAACCAGTTAATCTTGGCCTCACTTTACTAGATCTTATCGCACAATGAACGATCAGATTATATGGTTTTGTATAGCTTGATGTGTAGCCGTGTGTACTTAAGTAGGTGCCCAATTCATTGTTTTCGTATGTTTTAAGTTTTTGCATAACAGAAATGGTTATTATGAGGATCGTTTTTTTTTTTTTGTATTTTGTAATGCATTATGTACCATCTATTTTACCCATATTATGCAAATTATTTGATTTGAAAATAGCCACAATTATGCAGCGTGGACTTCATAAGTTCATTCATAAATCTGTAAATTTTTATCAATGTCTTTTCCCAATTTCTCAACTTTACTTTATTTGTGTGTAAAAGAAGCACCTATTGTAAGCACAATTAAATGCTGCAATAAAACTGCAGCCTCTACGCACTGTCCTCTATGAACAGTGCCTCCATCAATCATTATTGGTTGCGCACGCGCCGACGCAACACGCGGGTGGTCGCAAACCCTACGCGGTTCGACCAGCTGTGGGTAGATGGCGTTGTTTACAACGTGCGGTCAAACACCGCTTGTTACAAACGAAACTTTAAAACTTACTTTATTGACTCGTAAAACTACGAGCTTTCTTAGAATACGCTTTATAAACAATTTTAATTGTTACATAAAGTAGTAATGTAACTTGAACAAGCTGTAGTTTGTCTTAACTCAGTCGTCGATCATGTTTGTGAACAAAAAAACATAATTCTCACTTAGATTCTGTCAAACGATTCTGAAGAGATGCATTCTTAGCAATATTTTCTCTGAAGCCACACAGAACAGTTAAAATAAATTCACGTGAAAACATTCCACGGCGTCGATTTCAAAGAATTTATTACTCAGAATTCCTCATCATTACCAGCCCCATAATACCACCGTCGTCGTGAGGATATTCAATGTTCACCAGAAAGAAAATGAGCAATAAAATTGCAGTTATCTCAAATAGATCGGTGAAGCGCGCGCGCAAGCTCACACGCGGTCAATTTCATATTCAATTAGATACTTGAATAACATTTGATGATAATTTGTTGTCTGATGCTTGAGAATTACCTACTGATATCTCCTGTTGTTTTTGTCATCTATGGTGGGTGCTAAAGTTAACTTAAGAAAAACTAAATAATATGCATAAATGACTATCAAAAACTTTGACGACGTTGTTAAAGTGACAAACCTTATAAGAACAGTGTAGCACTGAAGATGATACAAATAAATTGACCAAAATATTTGTATTTTATTAATGAATAACAATCTCTTCAGAAACATTAATAGATTCTCGTAAACATTGAACACGTGTCTCTCCCACATACTGCCATCACAAACGGTCCTGGGGGGATACTTGCGATAATGTCGATAAACCTATAAAAACAGAGTCTTAAAAGAGTCAGGGATTTCTCAACGAAGACTGTTGAATCTAAACAGTTGGGATTCAACATGAATTAATAAAAATGAACTACACGGTACACCGTAGTTAAGCATACGATTAAACTTTGAAGATACTGTGTTGAAGGAAGTCAATCAATATGATAGAATTGATAGGGTAGGTACTAGACTACTAGTACAGGACACAAACAATTACTACAACTAAATCATCTGATTAAGATTTAATAACGTTTTACAAGGTTTTAAAGCTTTGCTTCTGCGGTTACAATATTTTTCTCTAGATTATGTAGGTACTTACATATTATCTATGTAATCATAATCATCGATGTGCAAAATGCAAAATATTAAAAAGAATTCACGTGTCAATCACCAGATACCTAATTTAAATAAAAAACAAGGAGGTGAAAAAACGCAGCAAAAAATTACACAATAATAAAACAATGCCTTGTAGCACTTGTAGTCAAGGAATCATCAAATTCGGCACAGCATCTAAATGACAAGCACCGCACATATCGCGGCGAATCAACCGTAATCGATCGTTTAAACATCGATTAAACACCAATTGTGCCTACAAAATCAAAACAATATGATTTGGCACGCAAAATGCGCGGACGCACTATCTGTCACCACTTCTCAAACGAATTTCAATCTTAACACTTAAGAATAAAGTCTAAGTTAACAAAAGGAGAGGAACCACGGATTGGTGTCACTCACCTCTCGCGACGACCTTGCAATGCTAACCAGTCACGCGACAATGTTTTTGTCTCTCTCTGCCGGATTATGTCCGGTCGTTAAGTTATCTTGCTGTCTCCTTCTAACAGTGCAAAGCCGTACGGTTGTTTCACTATGCATTTTGAACTAAGGAGCGTTGCGGACGTATTGTGAATAGTTCGTGACTTTGAAGGAAGATGGCGCTGCATAGAATTATTGAATTGAAAGTTCCAAATTGGAGCAGTAAAAGCTTTTGGCTTGAAATATAGGTTGATTTTAGATCAAAAATTTTAAAAAGTGCACATGAATTATCTGATCTATACCCAGCACATGAATTATCTGTAAAGTATTATTCTTCAGTGGGATTATAGACTTAATGAAGAAAAAGTTACACAAGACTGAAAAAATATTTTGAACGAATATCTTATTTCTTGAGCTAAAAACTAAATTCTGTTTAAATAAAACTAATTTTTAACTCAGAGATGTTTGGCAACTCGTCGTACGGCACTTATAACAGACTGGCTCGCAGATACAAACAAATAATTGTGAAGTATCTGTTTGTCATTTTAAAATAACAGCTTTTTACTAAATGCTTACAGTGCGATCAAATTATCTTGGCAGCTCTGAACATAGGCTTTGCGAAATTTTACGCATGTAAACTTGGGAATAAAACTGTTATTGCCAGATAAATCAATACTTAAACGATCAGAAAATATCTAATTTAAACAGTGAGAAATACAAATAAAATAAATATCATAACACTACATTCGTGGTAACAAAATGACCTGCACGAAGTTCGGAGCTGCCAAGATAATTTGATCGCACTGTACGAAAGTATACCTACCTACGGTACTTATAATATAACGAAAATGATTGTTGGCCTGTCTGTTTGCTTCAGCTAATCTCCGAAACGGCTTGACCGACTTTGACTAGATTTTCATTGGCAGATAGTTGATGTAATAAGGAGTAATTTCGGTTTAATTTTGTATTAGAAAAAGGATGAGGCTTCCGTGAAAAATAATAAGAGCCCTCGAACTTGTTAATAAAATTAGATTAAAATAGGGAAGTACTTAATTTAAACGAAGGGCGCGGACAACTGCTAGTTGGAAATAAGAGACATGAAAGCGAAGACCAGCATCACCTAATTACTTTAATTTGTTACGACTAAAGGTTCTCAGTTATTCTCTTATTCTTCTTCTTCAACCTTTCACCACCCAATGCTGAGTGTAGGTCTCTTCTAATGCACGCCATTCCTCTCGGTTTTGTGCCTTTCGCATCCAGTCCTTACCGGCCACTCCAACAAGGTCGTCGGTCCAACGCATCGGTTGCCTGCCTACATTTCTATGCCCTACTCTAGGCCTCCAATCAAGCGCCCGACTACCCCACCTGTTGTTATGTCTACGGGATATATGGCCCGCCCACTTCCATTTTCTACTAGCGATCTCAGTTATTACTATTCACCAAAACAACTCTTAAGTATCAAATGAAATAGAGAAGTCTCAGCTTCACAAAGCCCCAATAAACAACGTCTCAAGACGTCCGTCTCGCCACCGTGTGTCAGACCGAACAATCTTACGGGTGCGCGGGCGCAGGGCGTGAGAACCGGCGCGAGTGAGTGCGGAACAACGCGGCGATCTATGATCCATTGGATAATGACATTGCTGACGTGCTGCTGAAATTGCATGGATACCTATCTTACTTTGATTGTGATTTTCGTGCCAACTATATATTGCTAAGGCGTATTTTATTCCCGGCTTGGCTGCGTATTGTCGAAAGAGATACCGCGGCCTCAGCACAAGGGCGAAGAAGGAACATAGGTAGGTTTTAGTCAGTAGAAGTCTGACACTCCCTTCCTGCCCAAGAGCGGGAGAGGGGTTATTTGATGATTTTCCATCCACCATAAAAAAGGCGTCTTTTATTAAGTTATAGTAACTGGGTATTGTACGTTAGGTAGACAGTCGCTTTAAGTAAATACGGTGCTTAAATTACTGCACCCGGTTGGACTGGAAGTTGATTGTAGCTTTGTTGGGAAAAGGCTGGATGATGATGATGCAAGTTTTGCCTGACAACTGAATGCAAAACAAATAATATTTACTATCAAAAACAACGACTGTGTCTGAAGTGACAAGTCGGTCTTTGCTGAACATGAGGGGTTCAATTCTCGGGTCGGGCAAAATATTATTGGGTCATCATGATTTTCACAGTAGTTTTCTTTCTTTTTGGCGGATGATTCTAATACTGTGTAGTATGACAATTTCTACACCGTGATTCTTATAGCTCTATGGTTTCATACGATCATTATAACATGGCTAGTCTGAGTCTCGGTTTTTTTTGTAGATTTTCAATAAATAAAATAATATAGAACCACCATCAAACAAGGTTTAATCTAAGAAAGATTCGTCTCGTCAAACACATGCAAGCAATATTCTCGATAATACCCATAGCATTTGCGTTCGTCATTGTCAAACGTATAGTGGTAATTATTGTTTTATGACATAACAAAGAGCCATAAATGTCACAGTCCCAGAGTCATAGATATGAGATACTAGCAGTTGCCCGCGACTTCGTTCGCGTAGAAATTTTGACTCTCTTGTCTGGACTGCCTGTGGATGGTACTATGTCAAATCGAATGCCAAATGCCAATCGAAGCGATTATATTCCCTTAAACCAGCCCTGTCGAAAAATCTATTCCTACCTGAAATGTCTTAACTATATTCTATCTCTCTGCCAATTTTCAGGTACAAGAAGCCAAGGATTTCATATGGACTTACGGGAGCCCTTAGTCCAGGTCTTCCTTACAAAAATTGTTAGCTTAGATCTCCTACTCCTAAACTCTAGACTTGTTAAATTTCAGGTCGTTAGTACAAAAAATAACAGTACATTTTTACAAACATGTTAAAGCCCTCAGACCTCCTTAATCTGTTCTTAGTCAACGTCTACTAACTATAAAGACCTTCCTGCCAAAATTGTAGCACAAAAAAAGGAAGGACTGTCATACAAACTCGCGTGAGCCCTTAGACCTCCCTAGTCCGGCCCTGTCGCAAAATCGGTTCTTAGCAAACTTCTACTCACCTACTACGTCCCTGCCAAAATTCAAGTTAGTAGCACACAAAATGATGGACTTTTAAACAAACTTGTGAGCGCCCTTAAACCTCTCTAATCCGGCCCTGCCACAAAACCTGTACTTAGCAGAGTTCTACTAACTATAAACTACGTGCCTGTCAAAAAATCAAGTTTGTAGCACAAAAAATTAAGGATTTTCTTACGAACTTGCAAGAACCCTTAGACCTCCCTAATCCGGCCCTGTCACAAAATCTGTTCTTACCAGACGTCTACTAACTATAAACTACGTCCGTCTCAAAAATCAAGTTTTTAGCTCAAAAAATGAAGGACTTTCATACAAACTGGCGAGAGCCCTTAGACCTCCCTAATCCGGCCCTGTCTCAAAATCGGTTCTAAGCAGACGTCTACTAACTTTAAACTACGTCCCTGCCAAAAATGAAGATTGTGGCACAAAAAATGAAAGACTTTCATACAAACTGGCGAGAGCCCTTAGACCTCCCTAATCCGGCCCTGTCACAAAATCGGTTCTAAGCAGACGTCTACTGCCTATAAACTATGTCTCTGCCAAAAATCAAGATTGTAGCACAAAAAATGAAGGACTTTCATACAAACTTGCGAGGGCCCTTAGACCACCCTAATCCGGCCCTGTCGCAAAATCCGTTCTTAGCGGACGTCTACTAACCATAAACTACCTCCCTGCCAAAAATCATCTTTGTACGTCCAGCGGTTTTTGAGATTTCGTGATGAGTGAGTGAGTGACCTTTCGCTTTTATAGATATAGATGTCACGCTGGGCGTGGCACTAACTCTGAGGAATTTGTCACGGTATCAATGAGAACATGCTGTAGCTTTTGATTCATGGTTTAAGAAGATATAAGGTCTGTCCGGGCTGCGGGTTGTTTGAAAGTGATACCGCAGCCTCGGACACAAAGGGCTTAGAAGGAACATGGGTGGCTTTAAGTCAGTAGAAGTCTGACACTCCCTTCCGCTCTACCCAGAACGAGAGGAGTCATTGTGGAAGGAGTCCGACGTTGTGGAAGGAGTCCGACGTAAACCACTCCATATTACCCAAAAAGGAACTCGTCTGCTTCCTCGAACACAGGTTGATCAATTCGCAGAATTCATGAATCATCGTCGAGGTCCTTATTATCAATGTCAATAGACCTATGACCGTTTATCCGTGCATAGAGGTCATCCTTCGATATTTTTGTGTGATACCTCACAGTTCAACCTCAGAGGTTGATGGCAGTTCAACTCTACATTCTTTTAGTGCCTGAACTCATTGACGACTGTTTTTAGGGCAATAAACTTGTAAACCAAAACTACGATACTTCTTGGGTGTTCTACAGCAGAATCGAAGTTACAGTGCGATCAAATTATCTTGGCAGGTCCGAACTTCGTGCAGGTCATTTTGTTACAACGAATGTTTAGAAGTGTTATGATATTTATTTTATTTGTATTTCTCACTGTTTAAATTAGATATTTTCTGATCGTTTTAGTATTGGTTTATCTGGCAATACCAGTTTTTTTCACAAGTTTAACATGCGTAAAAGTTCGCAGAGCCATGTTCAGACCTGCCAAGATAATTTGATCGCACTGTACATGATGATATAAATCAATGATGTTTAGAGGCTGACTCGTCAGTCTCGTCATCGCAAGTACTACAGCTGTGCATGACGTCCAGGGTTCGACTCCCAGGTCGGGTAGTGTTATTGGGTTTTTCCATCATAAATTTCTTAGTAGCAGCCTTGGAGACTGGATTTGTGTCCAGTAGATGGCAAAAGGCTCGCCCCCTATTGCATGGGACATAAACATATTTGATTATTTTGACTGGCCTGTTGGTCTAGTGGTTAGTGACCCTAACTGCTATGCCGGAGGTCGTGGGTTCGATTCCCACCCAGGACAAATGTTTGTGTGATGAGCACGATCATTTGTTCTGTGTCTGGGTGTAATTTATCTATAATATGTATGTATTTAGAAATATATAAGTATGTTTATCAGTTGTCTAGTACCCATAACACAAGCTCTGCTTAGCTTGGGACTAGATGGCGTTGTGTGATAGTTGTGGAATATTATTATTATTATTTGGCGACATTGTGGGTGTACCTATTAATGGTACACCTCTGTCTATCTTCTCTGTCTTTCCTTTGGAGATAACAGGTGTTATGTTTTGTTTTGGTATGTTATGTCTATAGATTCCTAAAACTCACGTATATTATGTATTCAAACTCGTGATTCAATGCCACTAATACTATTTACCCTCGGCATCAGATTAAATAACCCAGTAGACACTATCAGATGTCATTACAAACAAATACATCGACGGATTCTTATGTTATTATATGCCTACCGAACCGACTTATTTTGCTTATTTTTCTTTCTATCAAGAAAACACACGGTACGATAGGTAGGCACTTGTTTATAAATATTGTTTTCCTATTTATAATTAAGAGGCACGGATTTGGTACCATAGTATTGATTTCGGTATGTGTGCTCTTGTATTGAAAATCTATTTAATTTCATACGTTGCAAGAATACATGCTTGTCTCTCCAACTTACAAAAAAGCCGACTTTCAGAAGTTCGATAAAAAAGTATTTTTTGCCACCGACTTCCAAAAGTGTTTTTCTGCAAACAGTTTTTTATTTTACTCTTTTTAGCTGTAGTTTACCCCACTTATTCTTTATTGAGGACCATCATGAACCAGAGTACTGAACCGATTTTGATGGAATTTGTAACCAATCGCAGTATATCCTTTTACATAAAACAAGACATTTTTTCAAAACGGTTCTTAACACGTTCAGACCGGCACCTCATGAGTAGGTACATGGTATCCTACGGCGCAAATGTTCATATGGCCACCGATGGTACATCACCGCCCCATGAACCAAAAGTCTTGCCAAATTACATCCACCTCCTGAGCTGCACTATGAAAATTTGTCTATTTTACTAGGCGGGGACGGTAAATACAACATTTTCTCTCATGGCGGCGCGCATTTATTAGTACATTGAAGTATAGTGTGACGTGGCCACCGGTGGTACACCCCGCCGTGGCAGCAAATACTCCGTGCTCCACCGGTGGTACACGCCGGTCTGAACGTGTTAATCACGGAGTTATGTTATGAGGTAACATACATAAAAAAAAAGCCGGATTGAAAACCTCCTCCTTTTATTGAAGTCGGTAAAAAATCAGTAGAATAGACTCCAAATGACGTTTCCTTCGTCACACAACGAAACCGAATATTCTAATTCCCATGGACATACCAACCCCAGATCACACGGTTATTAAAATTAAAATCAAAATAATAGATAAACTTCACAAAAGAAATTTGACCCACAAAGGGATGGCCATTGCGTACAATAGGACCAAATACTTCTCTATTCACCCCTTTTGAAGAGGCGTAATGATGTAGTTGTAGTGTATACTGATTTCTAATCTATCAGCGATGCGTGAAAAAGAATCGTGTTTTGTTTTGTTGTGTACTACCCTCGAATAGATGGGGTAAATGATACTTCGGCCAAAGTTCGGCAGAAATGGGGTAGATTTTGAAGGATAAAAAGTAGATGCCTCACTGATGGGAAAGTATATCTTGTTGTAAGGATAAAGAACAGGCCCGTCGGGGCTGCGGTATTTTGTACTAGATTACGTGGCCTCGGCGCAAGGGCAAAGAAGGAACATGGGTTCGGTTTTTAGTCAGTAGAAGTCTGACACTCCCCTTCGCTCTGCCCAAGAGCGGGGGGGGGTCATTCGATGATTTTCCACCCACCAAAAAAAAAAAAAAAAAAAGGATAAAGAACAGTCATCATCACGTATTCTCAATGTGCGTTTGTGATTTCAGACAAGTCAAAAAATCTAAACAAATTGACATTCTAATCTAACAACAATCGAAAAAAATGCATTAATATGACATAAGTAATAAGTAATCAATAAGGATGAGTAATCATATTCGAAGATATAATGCGACATCTACCAATCCGCACTGGGTCCGCGTGGTGGATTATAGCCCATCCCTCTCCTAGAGAGGAGGCCTGAGTCCCTGCAGTGGGAACAATTATAGGCTGATGATGATGATGAATCAATAAGGTTAAAAATTAAAAAAAAAACATATTTATTTATCTCGACGCTATTGCAAAATAAATAATAAACATGGTAAATATCCCGTGTTCAATGTTAATCTCTATAGATTATGTCAATCCTGATGGATTCTGTGGAATTTGGATGTGGAATCCTTGCAGGAAACTACTCAGGAATTCTCACAACAACTTCCATCCTGAGCCAACATACAGGACGGTAATATTATTATTATTATTAGTCTCTATTAAAACATCTATTATCTGTATTCAACACAAGATCGATCCTCGAATGCATACGATGCATATCTCATAAGTCATAGCGACATGCATTCTCAGCCGATCACATATTATAATATGCCTTCTATAGCGCTTTGTATAGCAGCATTTAAATTAAAGATTAATCTGTAGAAGAAAATAATGCCCTCAGGATCACTGACCTCGTTGTCAAAAGACCCAATTTGGACATATTCAGAATGAGGATAAAGGTTGGTTTACATTACGGCGGTTCGGGTTGCATCAGTTTTGGGTAATAGGTTTTTGAACTTGTATAGTTTCAATACCATTCTGGTATTAATATATTTGTATATTGCAACAGTATTTCGCAATATTGTTAAGGTTTTTTCTTGGTCAATGACCTACGATTGAATGTCGTTGTAATAAGAATACATAGGTATCTCAATTCAAGAGTGACTTGTCGCCAATGTTAATTTTGTAATCAATACTTTTATCAATATTATATTTATGAATTATGTTTTCAGACCGGAATAATATAACCCCTCACGAACTTTGGGGCCTTTCACAATTTGATGACAACTTAAAAATAGCTTCGAATAAATTATTCAAATATCCCACTGCATTTTATTCAACACTCTTCTTTAAGATCCAATTACCAATTCAACAAAAGCTCTCCTACCAAAATTACGCTACGTTACACCCCAATGTAACACAACCTTTAGCTTCCTTTTCATAAAGAAGAAGTTAAACGATATAAAACGGGTCTCAGGACATTATGATGTAAAGTAGGTGCTAACAATGGAGATAAGATGTCTTGTACGTGAGGGAACGTGTGGTCACCCCACTGAACACTGAGATGGAGGGGTATAAGCAGGATTGTCTGTCTCTCTAGTAGCAATGAGTCATACTCATATTTGAGCATACTCAGTTCACAAATAGAGATATACTATTAACATTAATAGAACTTGAGTAAAGCGCCCTAAGGAAAGCTCATGCGGGGTAGTAAAATTATTAGTCAGACAGACAAAGTAGAAGTGAGATGGTTTAGTGCTTTCAGAATGTTATTTAAGGTGAATGCTTCATAGTCCAAGATCCCAGGGCCACCAGACGTCACGTATTTTCTGACGAAGGAGGAGGGAAGGAGTGTTGGCAACTTATTTTTAAGGATATTGCCTACAATATACCTACGTAAAAATAAGCTGTCAGAAAATACGTGAAGTTAGTAATGTTTTTATGTACCTTGATAGCCGATACCTGAAAATTGGCCGTCTAAGCAAGCTAGCTGGTAGTCGTGCGTTCTTAGTTCATACTAACACTACTCAATCGTCCACATTTCCTTCGTCAGAAAATACGTGACGTCTGGCGGCCCTGGGATCTTACTCTATCAAGATAGCCCGTGAAATTCGATTTTTTTACCTAGGTACGTTTTTTTGCAATTTGCCGCTCAGTGTCAGATTGTACTTATGTTAAATAAACTAGGCGACTTACTGATTAATAATTATTAAAATCACCAATACAACCCTCTCATTTTATATTACTTCCTTGAGTGAATTAATTGATGAAAAAGGCATTCAGGGTGATCCTTTAGGGATACTTATCGCATTGCCCAGTACTAGTAGGGTTGTAGAGGTCAAATAGGCAGTCACTCTATGTAAAATAATGGTATACAGCTGCATCCGGTAAGACTGTGGAAGTCGGTCCCATTATAGTTGGGAAAAGGCTAGGTAAATGATGCGTCTTTCTGTATGTCTTGATCTGCATTAACAACACAGTAATGACATAAATAATTATCATACTTATCTTATTCATCATTTCAGCCAAAATATGAAATGAAATGTCCACTGCTGGACATTGGTCTCCCTCAAGTGTCGCCATATTGACCGGTCCCGTGCATTATCCTATTTCCCTTAAATTAAGGCGAGGTTGCAGTACTTTGTTTTTTTATGTACGCACGACCTCACCCCCCGCCCTGCCGCGCGAGCGATATAATGTCTAAATTTTGACTGTTCTTTCTCTCTTGGAGAAAAATGATAAAGAAATTATACATTATGTGACCCGAGATAATACACATTTTTTACGACCTTTATTATGATATAAGTTTTATTTATCAAAGCCTAATATAACTCAAGTAAAACGATTATTTAGCCATCATTTGGACATGTCTTTGCGATTTAATTGGATGCAGTGAAGTGTAAGTAATCGTGTATCGCATGCCCGACATATCATGATCGAAGAGTCAACTATGTAATACATTTTTTTCAAAATTTAAATCCGTTCCATGTACGAGTAAACGCTATTGTTGACGACGTTTATCGGGGTAACCTCGCCTTAATTTCGTTCCTACACGACCAAGATGTTCCCATTGACAAAATTAGAAAGCAGGAACAAATAACATTACTAAGAACCAACACGGTTAACAAACACCAGTTAAATGTCGGTATCACTGTGATGCAACAGTAACCTCACTTTGAACTCGGTTCACAGAAGTTAACAATAAAGTTTATCTAAATACGGCATTAACGGTCATTTGGACGTTATCTCGACTTTCTCACGTCAGGAATTTTATTTGTCATGTGCGTACGCACTGGCTACGTACAGTCAGTGTCCAGTATTACTTGACCCCTCGTATGATGAAGTGGTGGGAGAAGAAGGGTCAGGTAAGATTGGGCACTGGTTACACATGGGGTGTGTGTAAGGCATTGTACTGACCAACGCGTAGATTAGATTTGGTTCTGGAGCTTATGAGAGATGTGCTCTGATTTCGTATTGTGTATAATAAGCACCACTTATTATTTTAATTTATGTTTATGATTAAATTAATGTTCGGACAGGGTTGTATTCAATCTGATAACGTGATCGGTAGAGATCCGTTGTACCTATTCGTATATAAATGGGTATGTATGTAAAATGATGAAATGTAAAAGTGTGTGAATATTTTCAAATTAATTTAAGAAAGAAAATCAAGGAAAGAAAACATTATTATTGGCACACGCAAAAAAAAAAACATACCCAAACACAAAAGCAGATATGAATGTGTGTGATGCGACAAAAATATATTAAAATAAATATAAGAAAACGTTTTAATAACGTGATTAACTTCTGCTGTTTAAATATACCCCATTCAGATGATGCTAGTCACTTACTTCCGAGATCTAGTCAATTTCAATTGACTTCAAATGGTAATGTTTTCTGTTTATTCTAAAGAAAGTATCCACATTGTCCCAACAGTGTATAGACAGCGTGCACCATAGACTCATAAAGCGACGTATTGACTGTAAATCATGGCAGTCATAGGTCACACATCTATGACTGTCTCGTGTCTTTGGGATTCAGTAGACGTGGTGGGTTATTCTGTAACAGTACGGTGGTAATCAGGATCGAATAAAATTGAATATTATTTCATTGTATTACCATGACTGGGATTTTTTAAGTAATTTTATCGATACTTATTGGTAACTTAGCCCGTGGCGGCTGTCACTTACTTTTGAGTTTTTATGAAGGCCTTACACTCAAAGCACCCACAGGATAGTCCGGTAAAAGCAAAAGCCAGCCTCATAGGGTGACCTGCGAAATGTTATTCAAATTTTTTTGTGGTGTCGCATTTTACAGCAAAACTAAACGTAAACACACTCAAAACATTCTGCTGAAAGATCCTTGAATAGAAAACGCGTCATGGAGGTCTTAAAGTAAAGTTAATAACCTTAAAAACGAATATCATATATGCATTATTCTTTTCCTTTTCTCATTCTCATACACTATTGTCTACATTTCTTCTTCATTTCTCCTTTAGCAGGTCTGCTGGCAGAAATTTCTTAAGAAATAAGCAGTACCTTTGTACTCAAGTATTATGTTAATGTTAATTTCCTGTGCCGTCTACTGTGTGTACATAAATTGTAAAATAAATAAAAAATAATTATTTAAAACAAACATGTGAAAAAAGTAGGAACTTCGACCTTCAATATCTCCGTTACTAGGTTTCCGGGTTTACTCTAGATTCAGACAAAAATCTTATAATAATGTAGCCATTATTATAAGATTTTTGTCTGAAATTATGAAGTTCTTGTTCTTGAATGTGCATCGTTCAAGAACAAGAACCTCATAATTCCAAAGAATAGCCCTAATCCCCATACATTTGACACTGCACTCATTTTTAACGGCTGCACGTCTATAACCCATGATGGATTATGATTACGAACGATAAACGTACGGTCACCTTCACACGTGACAATGTGATGTATCCCTTTAAATATTTTATAGTACTGTTCTTTATTTTGATTGATTACTATCGTTTTTGAGATGGGCTTGTTTAATAAGAAATTGATGGAGGGAGCAATTTACAGACGAATTGAGATCCTCTATTTTTGAAGTCTGTTAAAATCGATTCGATTTTCAGTTTAAGCAGCCCTTTTCTAGTTTAGTCCGTGGATGGGTGACCTATAACACCGACTTTCCTTCGTGCCTAGGCAAGCACGTTAAGCCGTCGGTCCCAGCTGTCAATTTTAGATCTTTGACAGTCGATCTTTCAATACCTATCTACTACAATGGTACGGAACCCTCTAAGTGCAATTCAGACTTGCACTGGGCCAGTTTTTGATAAAGAACTCACCCCTGATAATAAATATCAACGACCAACAAATTGCAAGTTCATCAGGCCTGTACATCCTCAATTCGTATGTAAGTACCTATCACAGTTGAATCTCCCAGCTTGCATAAGATGACGGGCAGGTGATGTATTCGTTAGTCGTTTTATTTTGAAGTCAACAGCATCGACCAGATGGCTCCAATAAAATCAAGAACTTGACGGACGAGGCACGGATATTGTTGAAATTTTTGTACACCTGGATATTTTGTACTTTTTGAATCGGTTAGCAACTGCTGCTTCATATACATATCCTTATGCCATACGTACCTATAGATAGAGAGTATAGATACATGTACACACGGCTACACATCAAGCTATACAAAACCAGTATAATCTGATCGTTCATTTTGCGAAAAGATCTAGTAAAGTGAGGCCAAGATTAACTGGTTTTGTATAGCTTGATGTGTAGCCGTGTGTACCATAAATATAGAGGGATTCTAAGCAAACTAACAGGTGAATAAATTAATTATCAGATATGATCTTTTAATCTCTCTCTTCTTCTTTTATGAATCGTATTTATTAGCAGGAATTTTGGATAGGAATTGGAACCTAGCTTTTGTCACGGCGTTCATAATCTAGCTTTTTCCCAACCATGATGGCTTCCCGTTTTACCTGATGCAGCTTAATACCAGTATTTTACAAGGAGGGACTGGCTATCTGACCTCCACAAACCAGTTAGCACTAGGTAATACGATCGTCCTTGATAAGATTGGTTGTCAGTTTTCTATTGTCACGGCGTTGGTAAACCAAAAAGGCAGCTATGGCATGATAAAGGGACATTTCCTAAGTGCATATCTGTAAATACTTCAAGATCTTAAAACTGAGTAAACCACTACAAACGTTTTCACAGACTAGACGATACCTTCAAATCCAGCGACAACAATACTTGGACCCCTACCTACCCCACGGACAAAAACACAAAAACATTAACAAATGAGACGAACTCAAAATTCAAATGCATTATTCATTACACGCTGCCGTATAGAATGCAGCAGCCGTCAGCTAAGTAACCAATGATAAACGTTAGAGGTCAGGTGGGGTCACATATTAATGTAATGACGGATCTAGATTGAGAGTTCTAAAATGTACGGAGGTGAGAGGTACCACTGAAATTGAGAAAGTATATCAATGTCATTGTTTGGTTCAATGGTGATCTCATCATGGCAGCTAAATAGATCATAAAGATGCTACAAACATAAGAAAGAACTACTCTTCTGTTTGGTCTGCTAACGATTTAGATTTAGACATAAGTAATGTTGATCTCACATTGTCACGATTGCTCATACTTATGGTGAATTATTTAAATCTGGTCAGCAAGTGTAGTAGAGAGGATGACGTTTCTAAGGATGCGATAGACATAGAAGAAGCTATAAATAGTACTGTCAGTAGAGTACCTGCACAAGAGAGTCCCAATCCTGAACTGGCAATACCTCCTTAGTTATAGCAGTAGCAAATGTAGAATAGTTTTTGTTACTCTGAACTACTCTGAAGCCTTCAGGACTTATAAGGTAATTATGTAAATTGGTAGCTTCTTAGATCTTTTTGCTGATTCCGATTACACAGCTTTTATAAATAACAACCAGCTGTTATTTTCGTAAACTCTCATAAGTACCAATAAAACCTAATCAGATGTCCTTTTAAGGTCTTCATTATAAAGTCGAAAGCCTGATCCAAAATAACTTAAAAATAATTAGATGCAGCGTTACATTGCAAACTATCTCTCATTACCATATCATCCAGATAAAAAAAGCCTTTTAAAATTGTAACAGTATAATTTTCTTCTCATTATTACCAATACACATACACTTAAATACGCCAATTATAGGGTTTTTAACAAAAAAGTGTCATTAAAGCAACCCTAATGTAAAAATATTTGGCTAAAAGCAAAGGTGCAGGGCGTTCTGGCGAGATTTTGAAATGTTCGGTTTTCGTATGTTTATGGTCGTTGTGCGCAAGCGTGCTGGTTGGCTGGAGCAGCTGCGCATGCGCACCTTGCGCAGATGTAACCGCACGTGTGGACCGACCCGACACTTTGTTTTATTTTTGCCCTTAGAGCTTGTCCCAAGATTGGTGCCTCCATGATTTTATAGGATACAATTATTGAGGTTATTTTGAGGGGTCGATGGTGTTACGTGAAATTACATTTCCTGGGTATGTTATTGGCAGCCTTTACCACCACTATGGTTAGGTGTGTAAGCACTGGACCAGAGGCCAAAACAGCGACATTTTTACCAGCGGTGACAATGATCGGAAAGTCAAAAAAGAAGATTGACGTACTCTACTCTAAAGTAGAGTACCTATGATGAGTGTGGTAAATGATGACCAGAGATAATAATATAATGGAACCTTAGATACTCTAACCATTTTAAAACTAAGTTACTCTACCTAGGTACACAAAAAATATTACTGGGAAATATTTTTTTTTGGAATGAACGGCTGACGGTTTACGGTAGGACTCATTGTAACGCACTCAAAATATTGCACTGATGGATGCATTAAATGTACGGGAGTTAATGGGAGTCGTAACAAGAAGGTATTCAAAGTTGAACTTATAAAAATAACTCGTGAAAAGGTTGTAACTTAGACCTCTAATATCTTTGAATTAGAAGCTTCCAGGTATGGCCCAGAACAAAAAGAAAGTGACGTGAACAACAAGTATCTACCTTTCGGCTTCGTTAAGGGTGCTATAAACCCATTATAATTATCTCGTTTAGCCAGCCTCTAGAAAACAAAAACACGTCCAATCGAGGTATTCCACATTGGGCACCCGCTTTAACGGCACCTGAGGTATTCCACATACGGCACCTGTCAATATTTTTCACAGGTGCCATTAGTGGAATAGTTTATTATTTAAAATTTTGTTCCACATACGGCACCTACGGATCAGTAGGTACTACTAGTGTTGGGGGGTGGTTTGTCTGAACGGACCGCTGTCAATTCTTTCTGGTCCGTTCAGACGTAGACAAAAAATGTGTACATCCGAACGGACCGGTATAAAAAAAAACAAATGAATAAACAATAATATAAAAAATATATATAATATATATAAAAAACACGTCTATAACCCATGATGGATTATGATTACGAACGATAAACGTACGGTCACCTTCACACGTGACAATGTGATGTATCCCTTTAAATATTTTATAGTACTGTTCTTTATTTTGATTGATTACTATCGTTTTTGAGATGGGCTTGTTTAATAAGAAATTGATGGAGGGAGCAATTTACAGACGAATTGAGATCCTCTATTTTTGAAGTCTGTTAAAATCGATTCGATTTTCAGTTTAAGCAGCCCTTTTCTAGTTTAGTCCGTGGATGGGTGACCTATAACACCGACTTTCCTTCGTGCCTAGGCAAGCACGTTAAGCCGTCGGTCCCAGCTGTCAATTTTAGATCTTTGACAGTCGATCTTTCAATACCTATCTACTACAATGGTACGGAACCCTCTAAGTGCAATTCAGACTTGCACTGGGCCAGTTTTTGATAAAGAACTCACCCCTGATAATAAATATCAACGACCAACAAATTGCAAGTTCATCAGGCCTGTACATCCTCAATTCGTATGTAAGTACCTATCACAGTTGAATCTCCCAGCTTGCATAAGATGACGGGCAGGTGATGTATTCGTTAGTCGTTTTATTTTGAAGTCAACAGCATCGACCAGATGGCTCCAATAAAATCAAGAACTTGACGGACGAGGCACGGATATTGTTGAAATTTTTGTACACCTGGATATTTTGTACTTTTTGAATCGGTTAGCAACTGCTGCTTCATATACATATCCTTATGCCATACGTACCTATAGATAGAGAGTATAGATACATGTACACACGGCTACACATCAAGCTATACAAAACCAGTATAATCTGATCGTTCATTTTGCGAAAAGATCTAGTAAAGTGAGGCCAAGATTAACTGGTTTTGTATAGCTTGATGTGTAGCCGTGTGTACCATAAATATAGAGGGATTCTAAGCAAACTAACAGGTGAATAAATTAATTATCAGATATGATCTTTTAATCTCTCTCTTCTTCTTTTATGAATCGTATTTATTAGCAGGAATTTTGGATAGGAATTGGAACCTAGCTTTTGTCACGGCGTTCATAATCTAGCTTTTTCCCAACCATGATGGCTTCCCGTTTTACCTGATGCAGCTTAATACCAGTATTTTACAAGGAGGGACTGGCTATCTGACCTCCACAAACCAGTTAGCACTAGGTAATACGATCGTCCTTGATAAGATTGGTTGTCAGTTTTCTATTGTCACGGCGTTGGTAAACCAAAAAGGCAGCTATGGCATGATAAAGGGACATTTCCTAAGTGCATATCTGTAAATACTTCAAGATCTTAAAACTGAGTAAACCACTACAAACGTTTTCACAGACTAGACGATACCTTCAAATCCAGCGACAACAATACTTGGACCCCTACCTACCCCACGGACAAAAACACAAAAACATTAACAAATGAGACGAACTCAAAATTCAAATGCATTATTCATTACACGCTGCCGTATAGAATGCAGCAGCCGTCAGCTAAGTAACCAATGATAAACGTTAGAGGTCAGGTGGGGTCACATATTAATGTAATGACGGATCTAGATTGAGAGTTCTAAAATGTACGGAGGTGAGAGGTACCACTGAAATTGAGAAAGTATATCAATGTCATTGTTTGGTTCAATGGTGATCTCATCATGGCAGCTAAATAGATCATAAAGATGCTACAAACATAAGAAAGAACTACTCTTCTGTTTGGTCTGCTAACGATTTAGATTTAGACATAAGTAATGTTGATCTCACATTGTCACGATTGCTCATACTTATGGTGAATTATTTAAATCTGGTCAGCAAGTGTAGTAGAGAGGATGACGTTTCTAAGGATGCGATAGACATAGAAGAAGCTATAAATAGTACTGTCAGTAGAGTACCTGCACAAGAGAGTCCCAATCCTGAACTGGCAATACCTCCTTAGTTATAGCAGTAGCAAATGTAGAATAGTTTTTGTTACTCTGAACTACTCTGAAGCCTTCAGGACTTATAAGGTAATTATGTAAATTGGTAGCTTCTTAGATCTTTTTGCTGATTCCGATTACACAGCTTTTATAAATAACAACCAGCTGTTATTTTCGTAAACTCTCATAAGTACCAATAAAACCTAATCAGATGTCCTTTTAAGGTCTTCATTATAAAGTCGAAAGCCTGATCCAAAATAACTTAAAAATAATTAGATGCAGCGTTACATTGCAAACTATCTCTCATTACCATATCATCCAGATAAAAAAAGCCTTTTAAAATTGTAACAGTATAATTTTCTTCTCATTATTACCAATACACATACACTTAAATACGCCAATTATAGGGTTTTTAACAAAAAAGTGTCATTAAAGCAACCCTAATGTAAAAATATTTGGCTAAAAGCAAAGGTGCAGGGCGTTCTGGCGAGATTTTGAAATGTTCGGTTTTCGTATGTTTATGGTCGTTGTGCGCAAGCGTGCTGGTTGGCTGGAGCAGCTGCGCATGCGCACCTTGCGCAGATGTAACCGCACGTGTGGACCGACCCGACACTTTGTTTTATTTTTGCCCTTAGAGCTTGTCCCAAGATTGGTGCCTCCATGATTTTATAGGATACAATTATTGAGGTTATTTTGAGGGGTCGATGGTGTTACGTGAAATTACATTTCCTGGGTATGTTATTGGCAGCCTTTACCACCACTATGGTTAGGTGTGTAAGCACTGGACCAGAGGCCAAAACAGCGACATTTTTACCAGCGGTGACAATGATCGGAAAGTCAAAAAAGAAGATTGACGTACTCTACTCTAAAGTAGAGTACCTATGATGAGTGTGGTAAATGATGACCAGAGATAATAATATAATGGAACCTTAGATACTCTAACCATTTTAAAACTAAGTTACTCTACCTAGGTACTCAAAAAATATTACTGGGAAATATTTTTTTTTGGAATGAACGGCTGACGGTTTACGGTAGGACTCATTGTAACGCACTCAAAATATTGCACTGATGGATGCATTAAATGTACGGGAGTTAATGGGAGTCGTAACAAGAAGGTATTCAAAGTTGAACTTATAAAAATAACTCGTGAAAAGGTTGTAACTTAGACCTCTAATATCTTTGAATTAGAAGCTTCCAGGTATGGCCCAGAACAAAAAGAAAGTGACGTGAACAACAAGTATCTACCTTTCGGCTTCGTTAAGGGTGCTATAAACCCATTATAATTATCTCGTTTAGCCAGCCTCTAGAAAACAAAAACACGTCCAATCGAGGTATTCCACATTGGGCACCCGCTTTAACGGCACCTGAGGTATTCCACATACGGCACCTGTCAATATTTTTCACAGGTGCCATTAGTGGAATAGTTTATTATTTAAAATTTTGTTCCACATACGGCACCTACGGATCAGTAGGTACTACTAGTGTTGGGGGGTGGTTTGTCTGAACGGACCGCTGTCAATTCTTTCTGGTCCGTTCAGACGTAGACAAAAAATGTGTACATCCGAACGGACCGGTATAAAAAAAAACAAATGAATAAACAATAATAAGTGTGCGCCGTGTCTTGGCGCGCAGAAATCTGTTCGCGTAAAAGTCCAATCAACTCGTCCCAAATGGGCCGTGGGCATGTGGGACGAGTTGATGAATTACTCCAATGAATGGGACTGCCGCTTTAAACTTATTATTGTTTATTCATTTGTTTTTTTTTACACCGGTCCGTTCGGATGTACACATTTTTTTGTCTACGTCTGAACGGACCAGAAAGAATTGACAGCGGTCCGTTCAGACAAACCACCCCCCAACACTAGTAGTACCTACTGATCCGTAGGTGCCGTATGTGGAACAAAATTTTAAATAATAAACTATTCCACTAATGGCACCTGCGAAAAATATTGACAGGTGCCGTATGTGGAATACCTCAGGTGCCATTACCTCAGGTGCCGTTAAAGCGGGTGCCCAATGTGGAATACCTCGTCCAATCAAAAGTAAATCTATGAACAATGTACATCCTTAACTCCTTAGAAGTAAGGAGCTCTACCATCCCTACGAACAGTTTAAACAAAAAAAAACTGTAAGCAAACACTCAGCTCCCAACATAATCTACCGATCAAAAATCTTCAGCCATAAAAGTGAGCGGTCCATAACACCTAGCTTCAAAACGACACTAATCCTTTCTCAGACAGATGCGGAGCATTGACCCGTCCAATCCTGTTCAGTCTAGGTCGAGGCAAGGTCGTGCCTAACTGGTATTGGACAGTAGACACGTCACTACCTGTCCAAGGATGCTGGGTGTGGTTATCGGTTTATCCTAATTTGATTTGGATATGGAGCGGATATGTTAATTGGAGGATATCGAAAGAGCTTTTGAAGGGTATTTGAAGGTAACATCAGAAAGATACCGCATAAGATCTAAAAACTTCAAGTAGAGTGTTAGAAGAAATTATGAGAGAAGAGAAAGTAAATTGCGAGTAATTTAATATTGAATTCTGGAATTAGAAGTCACGCAGAACTGGGACTTATGGACCTAGCAACGGAATAGTATAGACAAGAAATAATAATGCACAACATCATCATCTGCATAACCTTTTCCTAAATATGTCGATGCAGCTGAATACTAGTATTACACAACATCAACCTCGTCCAATAAGCCAGATGAAACTTGTAGTTACTAATCAAATCATGTATTGTCTTCATCTTTATCAACTTGATGAAACAATTACTGAAGGATTGGTAGCTTATTCCAGCTTAAAATAACCCTTTATGTTAATCTTATTGAATCAATAAGACCGTTAAGTCAGTTATAAAGCCTTATAATCCGGACCCCAACATGTCAGGACATGTTCAAGGTATATTTGGAGCCATCCGATGGCCTCGGCGACCCGGTATCGGCAATATAGTGGATAGCGGACCGATATTGCGTCGTATTATATTGTACAAAGGATATTTTATATTCATGAAGAGATAATCGTTTCTCTTCCTAATGTACCATTAATAACTACATATTTGTTGTTCTTTAGCTTTATTTGATTCTTTTTATAGAATGATTTGAGTGCTATGTCTTTATTTCTAGCGTAGCTACTAGATGCCCTCACCTTTTTGAAGATTAGCATGTTGAGTAGAAGCTTCGAAGTAAGCTCTTTCTCATAGAGTTTATGAGACATCTCAGTAGCAGATAATTCTTCTACTTATAATTCATTTAGAGGTCCTAGATCACAAGCAAATAAAACAATTTTACTCCTAAGAAGTGAAAGTGCAAACAACGTTTACAAAAATCCTGCAACTCATCTTTAGAGATCAAGTGTCATCCCAGAACCTCTTCGTCATCCGATCTTTCATTCAGCACTTTAACCTCAGATTACATCAAACCAAAAAATCATTCATCATCAAATTGTACTAACCGATTCAGTCCCAAGTTCCATATTACAATCAGCAAGGCCGTACATTCGCCTTTGACAACCAGTCCCCAAGACCTCTTAGCAATCTTAAAACACCCTTTCTCTCAAACGAAAAGCTGCACCAAAGAGGGGAAGGGAAGGCCTTATTTGCTTGGTTAGTGAAGTCGTAAAAAAGAGGCTGTATGCAGCGGTTCTCAGTTCGCGCAAAAACAGACTCGATTGAAGGATCGTATTACTATAATAAATAATATGCTACCAGTGATGTTGTCGAGCAAAAACTTGGCATCTCTACTGCTGAGATAAAATGAATGTAATCTTAGCCTTTTAGGTGTAACAGCTTCTTGCAGGAAAGGAAAAAATTAAGTAATGATAGTTAGATGTAATGCATATTATTTTCTTGTATTTAAGACATGATATGGTAGCGTGGATAGTGTTGTAGTCAGTTAGAAACGAGATTTCAGAATCAAATGCATGTAAGGCAAAATTTGACGGCTCGGTTAGCACAGAGGTTGACCAACTGGTGGTTGCGCTGGCAAAGGGAATAACTTGAACCTTTTACTTATGGGTAAGGAAAGGTCTACAGCACTATATTCGTACAGCAGTAAGCGCTATAGGAGGACTTAAGAAGAGATCTGCATAGCTATTCACGAACAATCGAATCGAAACCGAATCGAAATATCTTATGTTTATCTCGCTCACTTTCATGATGCCATACGACTTGTCGAAATCGAATCGAAGCGTTGTGAATAAGAACAGTTCCTCTAATTTACCAGTCATTTCACAGTGACAAAATTTCTCATATTCTTTCACCGATAACCCTATTTATAGGTGGCTTACCTGTTTTTCTTATCTGAGCTTCCGGTGAGGTGTGGTCGTTAACAAGCTCAATGGCACACAAGTATTGACATGTTACAACCCTTGTTTCACCGGCTCTGTACCTGTTGTAACCTGTTCCTATTAGTTGCTTACTGAAGCAGTTAAAGACAACAGAGCAACTGTGATTTTATCTATAGCGTCGTCTTTCGGTTCGCTGATTTCGATGGGAAGTTGGATAATTATTGTGTGGTTCTTTTTTTTGAGAGAATTTTATGAAATATATTACTGAGTAGAATCTGATATTGCTGTTTTCTACAACTATACTCGAACATTTGCTTTTAATAACGTTCTGGGTAGAAACGAGCATTGTCTGATTTGTATTAACTGAAACTTTCTTACTTGACGTGGTTTTTAATGTGCACAGGACCAATTTTTATAAAATTTTGTTTGATTGTTAATTTATCCTGTTTTTTGTTATGTCCTGAGCGAGACTTAAATATAAAATGATACTTTTTCTTTCTTTCTACCTAAACAGGAGACTTAGCAATCCAATCAATGTTGATATCTTTACCAGCTGTAGAAAGAAACAATACAACAAATAATAATTCCTTTTTTTAAGAACCACTGTTACATAAATATTGTCGTCATCTTCTTCACAATTGACAATAGTTACAGCAAATAATACTTAATTAGTTACGTTACTACTAGTAACAGTTTCTATTATCTTATTATTTTCTTTAAAATTAGCTCCCTTTTACTAGGAGCACCCTTCAGCCGATATATTTCTTTATTGAGTATAATGACATTTACAGGTAGGCAATTAAGCCGTAAAGACGTTATTGGGATACCGTACTGTTTTGTTTGTTCAGACCCTCTTGAAGAATGGAGGGTGGGCAGAAACTGTTGACGGCAATAAAGAGCTTAGTGAAAACAAACGGGAGTCGAAAGTGGGTAAGTTGAATGATGTTGGGTAGGTAAGAAACGGTAGTACAACGGTAGTGGTTGAAACTGGATCATGCAAGTTTTCGGTGTTTGTTAGCTGTAGGTGTCAGTTCGTGAACTGCCGCTTTGCTGAAGCAGGTCCTGTGAATGCATAAACTTTTGTATTAATCATAAGTTTCAGGGGACTGATTGGTGATCGTCAAACGATAAGGGGTGCAGCTGCTCTTTCACCTACAACGTCGAAATCTAAGTTTGTTATATCCTTCTTTCTAAAATAAAATCTTGTGTCTATTTTCTTTTAGATATTTAAGTACTACTTGTATCTTTTAGTAGTATTCTTTGTGGATTCATAAGTAGCCAATGTTAATATGAATGCTACTGAGCAAAATCTCAAATTCAGCAAAATCTCAAAAACACTACCATCTTTTTCTTCTGCCAATCTTTCTTTTTCTTACCCTACCTCAACGGTTACCCAAAAATTGCGTATCAAACACAATAGAAGACAAAAATAATAGCTTTTGTCTACACAATACAAGAAAGGTGTGACGAACTCGAAGGATTATGCTCGAATGCCTTTCGTTCCGCAGTTTTGGAGATAGGAGCTGATAAATGAATGTATTTGGAAGTTGATGACCGTGATGTGGTATTGTTTGGGGTGAAATAGTTAATTTGGTGGGGAATTGTTTTTTATTTAGACGGATGGGTATGCAAGTAAAATTTCTTTAGTCCTTATGAGTTTTTTAAGCACATTGATGCAATTTGAAACTTTTAATTTCATACTCACTCATTTGACCCATCATTCTCTTGCAAGTATCCCAATTCATTTGACGCAGGATGTCGTCTTTTTCCATAGGTACTTCTGTATTAGTTATCTCATCAACCTTTCTTGCCATATCGTCCTTTACACAGTCAGACCCATCCACATTCATACTTAAAACTTTCCTCACGTCATTTTCCTCCTTCCTCCGTATTACATGCCCATACCACACAACTTCATGTTTTAAGTGCGTTACATTGAGTCCTAACGTAAAACGTGTTTTTTCACCCTAAAACAAAGTCGTTTCCCAGCAAGAATTTTAGCTTCGAGTCATCTAGTTGCAGTGTGTGTGTCTGTAGTTCTGTACATCACAGAATGTTTGGTTGATGTCTTCGTGCAGGGTTAATTTACACCTTGTTTAGGATTCTAGGGTACCTTAAAACTTTTCTAAAGGATCGAAATAAAGTTGATCCAGTCTTGGAGCATGGTCATAAAGGAATGCTGCATAGCATATTCATCCTGTAAAGTTCCTTTCTTAGATTAGGCGGAGTGTTTTATCAAAATTAGTCACCATCCCAAACCAAAAAGCTGTCGCATCCTTTTATCATCAGAGAACACCTTTCTGCCGACAATTCATTACTCAGAACCTTAGGACCTCCCATTATATCGGCGCAAACAAACAAACATACACCATCTATTGGATTTAGTGGAAATATCTCAATCGAGCCGCCTGCTTCCCTGCTGATACGACGGTCTTATGGACACGACATAATACCACCCTTGATTTTGATGGGAAAATATTTGCAGAATTATTTTGAACTTTATTTTGACTAACTGAGAGTTAGAATTGCTTGGCTGATTTATTTTGGAATGTTCAGGGGATTTGGACGTTGTAGTTATTGCAGGAAGGTTGAGTTTCAATTGGGTTGTTTTGAGGTGTGGTAATAAGGTGTCAAGCAACGATTTACAGGTTAATGGTAGAACACCATAGTTGAGTATTACAAATTAAAAAATACACTTAATATAGACTCTATGTCTTATGAAATACGGGTGAAAAAATAAGAAGGTGAATGCACCAGTAATCGGTCAGTCGGCATCGGTAATGTGAGTAAAGAATCAATCGAATGTTGACAACAACATAAATTACGGTGTTTGTCGGTAATTTTGATTTTAGCGGCAATATTTTTGCTTTTAAAACGAAATTGGCCACACATGGATTTGAGATTACTGAGAATTGTATGACACAGAGTGTGAACATTATTGTTGTTTTATTACAACGATGATAGTACACATTTTTTGTTAAAATTATATTATTTATATAATATTACACATATTTCTGTGTCAAAATTATTGGGCCTAATTAGCTAAGTTATAATTTCTGCGATTTTATAGTACGTATCTATGATTGAGTTATAAAAATAATCTGTGCATGGTTTAAATTTCACCGAGGCAGGCCCATAGAAACGCTGGCGTAATGATTTGGAACCGTTCCTGAATCCTGAGTCCTGACTGATTAGCCAGAGAAGGCACAACACCGGGAAAGATGGAAAAGTATGGGGGAGGCCTTTTTTATATATATATTATTTTTGTGGGTGAAAAATCATCCATCAATCATCATAACCGTCGAAGCGAAGGGGAGTGTCAGACTTCTACTGACTAAAAACCAAACCCATTTTCGGCTGTTCCTTCTTCGCCCTTGTGTCAGAGCCGCGTTATCCTTTCGATAATCCACAGCCCCGACGGGATCCACAGCCCCGACTGGATCCACAGCCCCGACGGGATGGGGGAGGCCTTAGACCAGTAATAAGTTAACTAAAAAAAATGGATACTAAGTAAAAGGCCAAAATCATGATTATCAAATATTTATGAAAAGCGGACTTAATTCCATAAAGCATTTCCTGTCTAGGTTCTTTATTCTCAAATCCAACCGTTATCTTCGCAAACGACTAACAAACCAACAGCACATTCCATCGAAACATGCAACAAGTACATATCCATACATATGTATGAAATAAAACCGACCCATTTGTTCATCCATCAACATTTTTATAGGCACCAATAAACCATAGTATTTACGATGTAAAACGTCGATGTTTGCACATGCATTTGGATGTTCCCGTAATGAGTCATAAAGATGCCGCGTTAAAATATAGTGCCGGTTATTGTCACGTCTACCCTACAGAGGGGGCCGGTGTTGTCTACATTGATGTTTGAAAGTGTGTAGGAGTGTCGTGAACTCGTGATTAACGGATAAATTATTAAAAAGTCGGTATAAGTCGGCTAGATTTAAAAACTATAATAAAAATTCCGTTGGCAGAGGTAAGAAACGATGGATGGACTGTGTAAAGGTTGATTTGGCAAGAAAGGAAGTGTTTGATGAGTAGTAGAAAAGTAAAGAAGACTAACCCCAAATAAATTGGGATAAAGACAAGACAAAGACTATCTATAATATAATATATTAACGAGCTTACTCTTAAATTTCTTTAGAGCAAGAAAAAATGAAGATGCGAAAAGGAAAACGAAAATATAATACCGAAATAGCTCCAGAAATAAAGTATTGGCTAGCAGTAATGGGTTAAAATTCTCTGGGAATAAAGGTATAGTAGATTTGTAGCTAATGAAAATTAGCGAACAGAAGGAAAACATTACCGTGAAGATAAAAATAGATAAACAGACCCAACTGTAGTTCAACCCATAAGATTATAGAAAGCTTTCCTGTAGCATTGTTGGAGTTAGAGACGGACGAGAGACATTTACGTAAATTGATAATCAGTATCTATGTTCAAGTTCAATATCAAAAAAACAATGAATGGACTGTGTAAAGAATGATATGGCAAGAAAAGAAGTTAGGCTGAGATTCAGAGACAAGAACATAAGACGGGCGAAGACCGCTCTAAGCCAAGTCGTGGCTAAGCGCATCTTAGAAATTTGTATTCAGAGACAAGTCCCCGTCAAACTTACGTCGGTCTTAGCTAAGCTTACACTCTCTTCTCTATGGCCATTTTTAAAAGCAAAATTCGGTTATTATTATTATTATCTTCGATATTTTCCATTTTATGATGCTAATACGTAATTTTACAATCTAAAAGAGAAAACACGCTCGAATAAATGTCAACTTTTTCATTGTCGAAATTAGTTACACCTTAGCCCACTTGGTGGCGCTAGTTCCGTCTTAAGTAGTCGATATTGACTACTTGGCTTATCTTAGTTCACGCTAAGTTTAAGACGTGTTCCGAACGTCTCTGAATACAAATTTAAGGGTAAGTCGTTGATTTTGACAGATGGAAGTGTAAGTTCAAGCTTAGACTCGTCTCTGAATCTCAGCCTTAGTGTCTGATAAGATGACGAGTAGTAGAGAAGTACCTATAAAAGAACGAAGAAGGCATGCTGCGCCAACCCCAAATGAATTAAGATAAGGACACAAGAGAATGATGATGATCTGTGTCTAAGTTTAAGCAATGAAGTTGAAATAAATTAATTTTGGGAACTTTCAAGCAGTAAATATGATCACTAAGGACTCGTTCAATCCAGATCATAAAAAAAAGCAAAAAACAAGCACATTTTAAATTAAACAAAACTTGTAAGCAGGCGGGGTCCATTCTATTTTCATTTCATAATTTAATATTCAAATGAACCCCGCCTGCTTCCAAGTTTTGTTTAATTTAAAATGTGCTTGTTTTTTGCTTTTCCGTTTTTTCAGTCGGGTTTTTTAGTTTTTTAACTACATTTTTTTATTTAACACTTTTTAGTCAGTTTTCATTAACTTCGTTAATACTATTATAAGACGGTAGATTTCGATTCGATTTTATATTCATTCCGTACACGTAAAAGAATCCGGTTATAAGTAAGAAATGCGATATTGTTTGTTCTAATAACTTTAAATCGTTATATATCCTAAACGGTTTTATAAAATGAAAAATGATAAAGGAAACCTAATATTCATTTTCAAATACCTATTCAACGATACCCCACTTGACATGGTGAGTCAATTTTTTTTTTTTTCATTTTGACAATATGGCGACTAGTTGTTACTATAGTGAGTATTGTTTATTGTAATGTTTTTAGTGACACTCGCGAGGTCAAGACGAATCGATTGACGTACGGATCATCAAAATCGGCCAAGGCGTTTGGCCTCTACAATGCCACATAGGAACAAACATACATACATACATACATAGACTGATAAACACATAACCCTTCTTTGCTTTGCGCAGTCGGGTAAAAACATTTCCATGATCATAAACATTTGTCCAGTTACAACAAACACCCACGGCGCTCTAAATGAATTGTTCCCATTCTTAAAAATACGTTACGATCTACTTCAAGTTCTTCAATCTTGCTAGTTCAACAATATTAGCAGAACCGGTGCGACCAGTGTATGGGAGCGGCGAAGAAACAGCTGATTTTGAGACCAGTTCGCGGTAACGGACAGACGGTATCATTTTGTTATGGAACCGGTATTCATTGACCTTTAGAATACGTTATCGGGTTATGGTGATGGGGGAAATGGTATTGAGGTCTTTAAAACAAAGAGTAGCACGATTGATTAGTCTGATCTTGATGAAATGTGAACTCATCTTGTCAATAATGTTATAGAACTCATAACCGGCATTAATAGGTAAGAATGTAAAAAGATGATTGAACGTAATATATAATAAATGAACGAATAGTAACATCTTAGAAAACATGCACTATCATGTGAAAGAGCCACCGGATTATGCATAACGTAGATGCAATCTTGATTAATATTGACAAAGACAAGTGTCGTCAACTCAACATAACTAAGTACAAATGCCAGATGCACATCAAGCTACCTGAAATCAACCTTGAACTTTAGTGATTTAGGTATAAAGTTAAAAATCTATAAAGGAATTTTACTAGCTATTTTTAGAATTGATGTGCTAGCTACTACCGATACTTATTCATGATTCGTTATTATTATGATTTTTACATTAGTTAACTCGTTCTTTGCAATATGAAGATTATCATGTTAAACAAGGTCATCACTTACCCAGTTTAAGCTTCCCTTTATTAAAAGTAGCTCTCTATTCTATATATTTCTTAATTAGCTTTTCAGTATCTTATGAACTAACACAGTTTTTAAGTTATTACAAATTGCAAACAGTGGATTATTTATTTAAAAGAAGGCATTATCAGTAGTTACACTAATGACCGTAGTCTAAACATTAAGCAATTTTTTATTTATATATTGTCCGTTAAATGAGTCATCGTTGAATAGGTAATAATATCAGTAAGTAAACAAAAAATATAGCTGTCGGTTAACTTCTGATAAAAGGTTTTGACAATGAGTATGACACAATAATGATCATACGATTTGTTATCGTTTGTGTAAATGTAAACATACAATGTTTACTCTTCCTTTACATAACCGCTTATCAGGACAAAAAAATTACTGCAGGAAAAAATATTATGATAATTAAAATTAACGTTGCAATCGTTGAAATACAAGCTGACAATAACAAAGTTAGGGGCAATCTACGAGTAGACGAGACTATCCCAAAGATACTTTAGTTAGATCCTAAAGAAAGCATTGTATCTCTAAACAGTAGGTACTCTAAATTCACAAACTGTATGCAGAATTCTCAAACTGGGTGCAGAATTCCACACACAGTTAACAATACATATTTAGGGGGCAACACTTTTCTCTGTTAGTAATATAGCGAAAAACTTACAACATATGAACAAAACTAATGCTCTTACAAGATCAGTTTCTATTGGAGTCCTTGCTTATTTTCTTAAATTGCTTTCATTTGCTACTAGTCTACTAAAATCAATATCCATTATTTGTACAACACCACTCCCAAAGTTTTCAAATTCATATCAACAGCCTTCAAACATAACTCCTTTTCGGCTTACTTCACCTTTTATCCGTTGATTCGTATCTAAAAGGAGCCGACAGATTCCATTAATTCCAATAAGTTTTGGGCTGTAGAGACAGACGTTACAAATATTTCTAATGTAAACAAGGTTGGTGGCGTGCCACAGAAAAAAATATAACGATATTCTGATCCGGTATTTGATTGTGATCTTCTCGACGGTTAAAGGTCGGAAACTGTTTATGTGAATGAATATTTTTTGTGCGGACTGAGGAGATATAGAAATATATGGGAAGGACTAAAAAATATTAAAAGGTTTGGCTGTAGTAGGAATGGACCTTTTAGAGCACAATGCTGATAGTGATTGGGCATGGAATCACTAGAAACACGAAATGGATGTCATAATTTAGAAGTTTCAATTTATTAGATTTGTCATTGGGTGAAATTGTAAACTCTCTGAATTCTATTTCTCCCTCGAACTCTCGATCAAATATCGTTTCAATAGTTCCTTATTTACTTCGACATGAGACATTAAAAACTTGGTATGCCATGACATAAATTTTAAGTTTGACCACAATACTATGACCGTTTCGATGTGTAGCTATTAGTAAAAAGAAGAGTGTTTATTGGACAATAGAGGCAGAGAGGCGCGAGGCTGTTTTATGTGAGGAATGCGCCCGCGCAGTACGTCATATGACACAGGCGTATGCGCACATTCATGGTAAAGACTGGGGATTCGATGGTCAGAGTTGTTTTTGAAATAAACAACAGCGTAGAAGGCAAAACCCGACTTTGAATGTCGTGGGGATAAACTATGTCTTAATTTTAATCCTCTGGCGGAAACTTACACACCTCAAACGAGTATTTTTTTGCGATTTTAGAACTTCAGTACTTATGCCTTCAGAATCTTACACTTCCATAAATCCCTGAATTTATTTTCAATTATTCAGCTGACCTTATTTCTGACTTCAATCATAAAATTCATAGGTATTCAATCTTGTGTAAAAGGGTCTAACTCTACGACCGTTTCGGGAGGACCGTCCTCCGTGACATAATACAGTAACTGACATATTCTAATTGACGGAGGTCGTATGGTGCCACGGAACAACAAAATATTCCCGACTTATTCCCTTTTTGGACCACCCCGGGTTACACAAATAGAACTTAATTGGGGCAGAGATTAGTCCGAGATAAAATGCCGTATTTAATATTAGTATTATTTAGTTGTTGACAATAGATGAAGTTATGGTTATTTTGGATGATGTGTTTTGAAAGACTCGGTTTCATGATTTGTTAGGGTTAGTCGTTGAAGAGGTGGTGTTTCTGTCCGATGTTCTTATTAACTTAGCTGAAAGCTCTTTGCTTTGCTATGCTGAAAGTAATCACGATTACGTTTCACCACAGAGGTCAGGAGAATCTGGCCAAAGTTCATACTAAAACGTTTAAAATTCCGGGTTGATATAGAACTTTCTCAACACAAAATTCTATTATTCTCTCTAACCGCCCCGGAAAAGGAACCTATGATCACTTCCGAACCGTTAGGACTTCAAGTCCCACTTATTCTCGCTCGATTATTGTGATACCCTTTTATTCTATTATTTCTGCTTCCCCACATAGGTGTCCACTTTCAATAAAATAACCAGCAAATCAAAGATGGCGGTCCACAGCTGATAGTTGACAGTTCGCATTGTGGTGCGCGCGCGCATCTGTCGCCGCCATTGTTGCAGCCTGCGCGGGAGTCCCTTTGTTGAAGTCCTGGCGATATTTCCAGCTATCCACGAATTGTTGGCAGGATTAGGTATGGAATTTATATTGTGACGCATATTCGGAGCTTTTGTCGTATTTCTGAGTGACGGGTATATCTTTTGAGGATCTTCTTGACACGACCTACGAATACCTCACTTTATTACATTGAGGTAGTGCCAAAACACTGTTCAGGCATCTTATACAGAAACTGGAGAACACATTTTGCTTTACTTATGTTTCATAAACATCGAACAATCGAGCTCTTTAACATGAACGATTTAACAACCCTAACCCAAAAATATTATGTATCATAAAACTTGACGTCGTTAACGACACAATCCAGAATGGTCGCGCCAAAAATACACATTTTATTGTCCTTCCACACTTGGTGTTGGAGATTCGACAAAGTTTTACTGCTTAAGGCGACATTAGCTGCCCGCGACCTTGAGCGCGCGTTTAACTCATCGCCTAAACAAATAAGGTTGAAAATGGCGATGCGTTTGATGCTCGTGACTGCCAAAATGAACGATAGTTCGCAGATTTAATTTATTTAAAAAAAAAATACGCTGTAATGTTAAAATATTTTTACATATGTCTTTAGTTGGTTAAATTTCCTTTCTGATAGTAAAAAAATAAATAACAGTTGTCACTCAAAATATTGAGCATTTCGAGACGAAAAAGTTTTTTCGTGTGATTTTTTTGTGATTTTGTGATATTTTTTTTCGAGGTTCTTGATTACGTTTAGAAAATATTTTTGCATAAGTCTTTTACCTATACATTTGACTATACACTGTATTTTTTTTGGAATTGTAATAAGTAGCAATACGGCTAACTCTGCGACGAAAAACAGGTCGTTTTTACGCTTCCCCCGTTAACTGCGCCTTAACTCTTGTCAGACAGTATGACGGCGAAAACACACCCTATAATATTGTCACCAGTTTAGAGGGTGTAAATAGTCTCTTTACAAAGCCAAAAAGCATTTGTTCTCCCGTCATTGTGTTTGTTCTGGACCATACCTGGGAACTTTCAAGTTACCAAGATATTGGAGGTCTAAATAGATAGATGTTAACTAGCTGATATTGCACTGATAGGAACAACAAAGTGAGGTGTTACAATAATAATTCTATTCTTATAAAAACTAAGGTATTCCTGGGACATTTAGAAACATTTATTTACTAACCAAGCGTTGAAATTTTTTTAGAATAATTTAGTAGATATAAATTATTTTATCACAGGACGATTTATAGATAATGAGAGGTCCTTTACCAATAACGAAAAAAACAAAAAAAAGGACCAATAAAAAAAAGATAAAGGACCAATAGCTTCAAAATTATATATTTTTTCAATAGAACTTACATTTCTACCCACAGTTTATTGAACTCAGAGTAATACAGTACTACATAGACTGAACTACATAACCACATAATACTCTTATGCCACTTCCACACTAACTGGTATTATTAACGGCCGCTCATTCATATATTGACCGGATATTGGCTCTTGGTCTAACCGCTTCTTCCGGTTACTTTAACTGTTATTTAATTAGCCGGTAGCCGGTTGTAATTGTAACATTACAGATTAATTTAATTACCATTATGTACCGTGGGTAGAGAAAGTAGATGACAAATGTGCTGGACCGATTGATTATGTATTTGTATCCGTTTTGGGATTTAAGATTACGCAAAGACTTTAAACGGAGTTATTTTGGGACTAGTGCTGCTGAATTGCGAACTAGCACAAAGCCCACGGCCTCTCATAGAAAAGAAGGGTCTGGGTATTTGTGTATGTGAGTTTAAATGTTTGTGAACGCACCTACGATACAGGAGAAATTCCAAGTGTGGGGCAACGTTTTTAAAAAAAAATACAAAAAAAAAGGCTGAACAAATTACAGGCTGATTCATCATCTGCCTAGCGTTTTTCCAACTACGTTTTGGGTCAGCTTCCAGTCTAAATGGATAGAGCTGTTTACCAGTACCTATTTTACATGGAGCGATTGCCTATCTGACCTCCACAACCCAGTTAGTACCGGGTAATACGATAGCCCTGGGTAAAATTGGTAGTCAGATTTTCGGGTCACGACTGTCAAAAATCTACAATTGACAGCCGAGACCAATAGCTTAACGTGCTTTTCGAGACCCGAAGAAAACTCGTTATATAATGGGTGATCATCACTTCATCACCCATTCTCGGGCCAACCAAGGCAAGCACGGTTTAACTTCAAGATCGGCCCGACCAGCTATGGTTACCACGAGCTCTTACTACATGAAGCTTAAACAAAACAGCCGAAATGTTACATCTGTGCCTTACCCTTCGAAGATTACAGCCGTAATGTTATGCTAATTAGTATGAAAAATGTCGGTACCGACGGTACGCTATTATTTTCACATAAAATCTTAAATTAGCTCAGTCTGGCGGTTTGCAATTTAAGGCATTTCCTGTTATTGTATATGTACGAGTATTTAAGGCATACCTTTAGGTAGCTCATCGGGTTGCCCGAGGCTATTATATTATATTACCTCGTATGCCTCGATTAAACTGACCTTTATTATCAGCTTAGCAACAAACAAATCTTTGGAAGGAAACTCAAAAAGAAGTTTGAGAAAAATATTTTTTGGATTACTTTATTAAAGCGAGGTTTCCCTACTTTGTTTTTATGTACGCACGACCTCGTCCCCCGCCCTGCCGCGCGAGCGATATAATGCCGAAATTTTGACTGTTTTTTCTTCTTGGAGAAAAATGATAAAGAAATTATACATTATGTGACCCGAGATAATACACATTTTTTACGACCTTTATTATGATATAAGTTTCATTTTTCAAAGCCTAATATAAGGTCCCATTTAAATAGGTGGACAAATTTTAACACAGCGTTCAGTACGTCTAACCAAACATATCCAAGTAAAAAAAACACTGATTAAAGTGAGTTTTTTGTACGTAAAATATTGGGCAACTAACACTTTTAGTGTATTTTCGCTACCTGTTTTATTTTTTTGTAGGTATCTGATGCATTTCTCTAATTTTCTTTTTTTACCATTGTCCTTATTTTGGTGGTCTGAATGATTCCTAAAATTTTGTCCACCTATTTTAATGGGACCTTATATAACTCAAGTAAAACGATTATTTACCCATCATTTGGACATGTCTTTGCGATTTAATTGGATGCAGTGAAGTGTAAGTAATCGTGTATCGCATGCCCGACATAATATCATGATCAAAGAGTCAACTATGTAATACATTTTTTTCAAAATTTAAATCCGTTCCATGTACGAGTAAAACGCTATTGTTGACGACGTTTATCGGGGTAACCCCGCCTTAAGTACATAATGTTACAAGAACTGGTATGGTGAATCTTACGATATAAAGATAGGTACAACATAAAGCATTTGCATCCCGTATTCCGAAATAAAATACCAAAGGGTACTGTATTACCTAGTATTAACTGGGTTGTGGAGGTCAGATAGGCAGTCGCTCCATGTAAAATACTGGTATTCAGCTGCATCCGGTTAGACTGGAAGCCGACCCCAACATAGTTGGGAAAAGGCTAGGCAGATGATTCCGAAATAAGATCCTACTACCCTCTTCATTTATTCCAGTCCTACAGGCCCCGACAGTTTAATTTCAATATTTTTAATAGAAAAAAATCGACAATAACAAATTACTTATGACCTTTAATAAATGGTTTTCATAACCTCAATGATGAATTACAAAACTAGACAGATAAGAAAGAGAAAAAATAATTCCAAAGTAATTTTTAATGCGTTAAAAACTCAGCCAGTGTCAACCGCTTAAAAATAAAATAAAAAAGTAAATGTTGGCGCCATCACTTGTCGATGGCATAGTGACGCGCATTACCTCGATTACGATTATGTCTCGCCTGTCGGACGAATTAGTCGACTTATGTTCCGAAATACACTGTCACCGCATGTAATTAGTTCAGTTAAGCCAATAAATGTGACTAAATATAAAAAGGAATGTGTTATTTTCTTTGTTGGTCAGACTGAGCTATTCAGTTTTGAATTTATTGGCTCGTTAATATACAAAGGTGGTTACAAGCTCTCATACCTAAATAGTACGAACACCTGCTACAAATGAGCTAACATCGCCTAGTTACGTTGCATTGGAACTAGATTCTTTAGCTACACAGTGCCCTATTAGATTTTATGCCAATCGTAAATTTAATTGACATTTGTGTTTGTGACTCAATCAATCGCTCTTATCAGATCATTCAGTTTGGGTTCTGTTTTATAGCTTTACAACAAAAAACTCTAAACTTAAGTATCTATTAAGCTTCTTGCCTTAAGTCAGACAAGGACTTATCGTTATGCTGATGAAATAACATATCGGATCATGACCGTGTTGTAACCATAAAACCATCGACACAAAGACGCTAAAAGACCCAATTTAAATAACCGATAACCCAACAATACTTTTAGAAATGTGAAAGCTAAAATCCGGTAGCGCATCCATCTGTACATACACGCATTTAGCTTATCACAAATTAAGGCTCAAAACTTATGAGCTGTCAGACGTAAGTACCATCGAATGACAGGTCACGTGTGTCACTGCCTTTATTTTTTTTTCTTACGTCAATGTCGCCTCACTATTCCATGATTTAAAAGTTCCATGCCCTTTCTTTGTTTGAATTTCGAATTAGTGCGTAATGGGATGAAGCGGTTAGACCGTTATAAGTAATTTTAGTTGTAATGATTGATGAAGCGATGGAGGTACACGAGATATTTAATTATTATTGTTCATTTATGGCATTCGGGGGATGGGTGACAGAGATAATAGAAAAATTTCAACTCATTTACGCTGCGTTCTCTATTTGACATACTTCATCATTCCATAATGATTAATTGGCTCCCTTTGTCATCAAAAGTCAAATTCTTTCATCTACTTATACATATAAGTATTGGGTACATTTAGAAATATATAAGTATGTTTATCAGTTGTCTAGTACCCATAACACAAGCTCTGCTTAGCTTGGGACTAGATGGCGTTGTGCGATAGTTGTGGAATATTATTATTATTTATCAGCTGCTTAACCTGCTACGTCAGCTGAGAGAGAGAGTGTGTCTCACATTGCACTTGTCGATAAAAGGTATGCAATCTTCTATACTTAAAACGTTAAGGTATACATAGTCACATTGTTGTTAATTTCATCAACATAATCTCATATTGCCGACCTATTTTCTGTAATTGCTCTTTAATTATTTTCCTCTATATCTTCCAGACCAGCATCTATGGTAGTTTTCAGTCAAACTATTCTAGCTTTGTCCTCCTTCTAAAATGCTCTTCCCGGATCTTTCCAAAACATAATTTTATGCATATAATCGGCTAAAAGCTGTCTTCAACATAACTGTGTCCCGTAAAAGTCTTGTCTATTAACAGCGTAGGAGTGACAGACAAATATCAATTCAATATTGTTAGCATCTTGCACAAGACTAAAGTCGTGCCGGATGCAAACCTGTTCTAGAATTGTACTTAAAAGGACTAGGTTCGGTCAGGTGACGAAAACGGTGGCTAACTGGCTATAGTTGCTAGAGGCTAGCGTTCTAAAGTGTAGTTAATTTAAGAGCTTGTATGAGAATAAGGCTGTTGGTTCTTATTCTGGGGTGGTTATAAAAGTCAATGATATGGGGTTATTGGGAGCTTTGACATTGTGTTGAGAACTTGGGATTGCACAATCTGTTTTAAATTGCAAAATGTCGCATTGATGATCATGGATGTTGTAACTGATTGTAATATTTGTGATGATGATGAAATTGTCAAATATGTTAGCGCTTTGAAGATTGAGAAGACGCACTTTACCGGGTAATGTGGCGGAAGAAATGGGAATCAGTGGGTGATTCCGGGCTGAAATGATGATGAATTGAAAAATGTAAATCATTTTCTGACTTAAAATTATTATTATGTAGGTCCTGACAAAATTAAGATGCCCAATTAACTTCAAAACTATGGCTATGATCTATGAAAACCAATTAGCATCGCACCTTTGGAGTACTGCTCATCATGCAAGCTATGATCCTAAATAAAAATCCATTGTCTTTTATGAAGTGTCGAATCGTAAACATTACATTAACGAATCAAACAAATTCAAAGTAAAAAGTTCTTAATCAAGTCAGTCACGTATCAGAGTTTGTCGCGTGAGCACGTCCGATAGATGGACGAGACAATCAAAAATAAAAGGCGCCAATGAGGTCATATTGTGATTGTTAATAATCAGTTCTCGGTAAGCTCGTGTGGTGGGCACACGACTTTGCCTATTATGTCATAATTTATTTTTATTGATATGTTCACTTGTTCAGGTACTAACGGATGTTACGGATGTGCGATATGAAGGGACCCACAGGTTGATTGAAGCTCTTTGAGTTTAGCATTCATGACATTCATATATGCTCAAAGGGAACTCCGATCCATTGATGAATTGGTAATCGTCGATAGCCTGAATACTTCAGGTTTGAAGCGACAAGCAATATCAAAAGAGAACCGAATTGAAACTTGAACAGTGTTTGGTCTTCAAATTGTTAACTTCTAATTGACTCTATTTTTGAGTGCGACCCATCTCCTGCGGAAGAATGTAATTAAATCTTGTCAAAATTCGACAGCAGATGTCTCTATAAACGAACAAACGTCCAAATAAAGTTAATCCAGAATCAGAAATGAGTTTTTAACTTTGTCGCCATGTCACCTAACACCCATTCCTTCTTCGATCTAGTCTACCATATGACCTAACAAATTAAAAACACACTTCTCCAAATTCTACACAATTTGGGTCAAAACACCGCCACGTGTGGCATAACCAGAAAAAAAACTGGGACACAATGGGCCAAAAAACATCTATTTGTCCACATGTCTTAGAGATCCCGGATTTCTTCAACGCCATATGGGACCGGTCATTCTGCTGAACTGTTTTTATTGGTTCCTCGGTTCGTGCCACATATGGGGTTTGACTGAAGGGCAGTTAGATGTTACAATGGGTTTAAAGTTTAAAGGGACCGCTTGCAGGGACGTGTGGCGGGTTTTTGTGTGGTTCTAATTGATTTTGGCAATGTGGTTTCAGTTGGCAGTTGGTCCTGTCATACTGTTTATAGTTTAAGCTATTAATTTTATTGCTAGACGCTAAGCTTGCGTTGCTATTATTGACTTTTCAACGCCTGTTTTGTTGATATCTTTTTCTCATTTTGGTCAAAATTATTATTAGGCAAGGCATTTGCACTCAGCTCTCACGTTAACTTCCCAATTAAAACCGTCGTGTATATTCCTCCCTATTTGCTTTTCCCATCGAAATATTATTTTATTAGGTGCTTCCAAAAATTTATAGCCTATTTCATAAAACATTCCCCATAGAATAACACCATCATCGTTTAAGAGGGGTGCAGATGCACGTGGGGCTTAGAAAACAAAGACCATACAAATGCAGGGAATTAATTGAAATTCCTTTCATTCAAGCTTCATGTCACGCTTATGATGGGTTGTAGGCGAGTGTAGTTATAAATTATCGCTAGATGATATTTTGGTAGTACATAATGGTTGATCGCGGGAATATCCTGGATGAGGCTGGCACAAGAACGTGGAGCTTGGCACAATCAAAGAGACGGTTATGCCCAGCAGTGGGTGATTTCGGGCTGTGGTTGATGATGATATATTGGGTGTAAAGGGTCCCGTTTACAAGTTGTATGTGATAGATTTATCAGATAACGAGTCTGCTTTTATTGAGATCACATCATAACTGTAGTAAAAGGAGCAGTACCTTTAAAACAATAAACCTTTCCCTACCCTAGAAAACCATAATTAGCACATTTCCTTCTAGATTTCTTGTAAATTGGTAATTAGTTAATCATCTGAGTTACACTCGCAATTCAATGGCTTATTATAGCAATACTTGTAAACGGCAAAGTTTTATTATACAAGTACCCAGTAATACATCCAATTATTAATCTAAATATGTACTAGATTGAGCACTATTACTTAAGGGCCTCATTTAACCTTGGTTATGAATATATTCAGTAAGTTTTGAGAGTATACAGGTCACTATTTTCTTTTAAAAATAGCAATAGCATAAAATAGAAGTCATTGAATGAATGTACGCCAGGAATGAGAAAGGTCAGGTTATCAGAAAAACAGAACAGGGACAGGTAAGCACATAAATAGTCGGGAAAAAGCTAGATAATTTATAATGACGATGGGTAAGAAATGATCAATTTCGTTAAGGGAGCAGGCTGAAACGTATTTTTTTAAATATATATTTCTATTCCTGCCTTTGAATTTCTCGTTGGTTATTGGTTCCAAGCGTAACTGCTGAAAATGAGGTCCTGGGTTCAATTCCCGGGGCGGCCAAGGTGTTATTGGGTATTTCCAAAGAATTTCTCAGTAGCAACCACGTAGTCTAAATTTTAGCCCAATTGATGGCAACAGGCTCGCCTCCTATCTATCTATCTATTATATACTAGCTGACCCACGCAACTTTGTCTGCGTCTCTATATAAACTAACTTATAACTTTCCTCGATAAATCAACTATCCAACCAAAATTATTAAGTTAAATCGTAACAAACAAAAATTTTTATCTTTCCTCTCTATAATATTAGATATGATTATACTAAAATGAGAATTACTATAAATATCTCTTACTGTTAAATATACGATGTCGATAACACCCTGTAGGTACTTGTAAACATTATTTTGTTTGAATTTGAATTTCCCGGAGGCCAGCCAGAATCCCCCGTACCTACATTGCGACGCAACCCGCGTAATTATTTTTCCGCGCGGGTATTTTTACATTGCGATATCTTCTAAGATATTTGTTTAAACTGTATAGAGTAAAGAGCACAAATATTCTATATTCAATTTCCGTTCTAACGAACACATTTATTTAGATATAAATTAATACCATATGGGTTAAATAAGCTTCGCAAAAAATAATTCTTATTAACCTAACATTTTAATAGTAAAAAATGGTTACAGTGAGTCAATCTTAAAAGATAGACAGATGCTGTCGCGGACTTTTTTTTAGAACTTTTAAAGACGAATAATTACTTCATACATGATATTCTCGTAACTTAAACCGTTTTCGCAGCGCACGCAACGGAAGCTCTCGCAATGGAATTTTCTTTTCCCGTTTTTGCAACATTTCTCATTTATGCTCCGCTCCTATTGGTAGTAGCGTGATGTTATATAGCCTATAACCTTCCTCGATAAATGAACTATCCAACACAAAAAGAATTTTTCAAATCCAACCAGTAGTTCCAGAGTTTATCGCGTTCAAACAAACAAACAAACAAACAAACAAACAAACAAACAAACTCTTCAGCTTTATAATATTAGTATAGATAAATAAAAAGAGAAGTCCTGACTGACTGACTGACTCATCAACGCCCAGCTCAAACCCTTTGACCTAGAAAGCTGAAATTTTGCACAGAGGTTCCTTTTATAATGTAGACAAGGAATAAGGAAGGATTTTTCGAAATTCAAACCCTAAGGGAGTTAAATAGGGGATGAAAGTTTGTATGGAAAACCGTCATTTTCACGCGGGCGAAGCCGCTGGCAAAAGCTAGTTACATATATTGGTCTTCCACATAACTGGTGAAATGAGGGTGTACTTTTAGGTTCTCCTTTGACTAACCCTTCGGGGATTGCGAGAGTCATGTTATGTTTTATTTCTATTCCCTTTTCTTCAACGGCACCCACATGAATAAGATGTCCTATACTTTTCCAGGGACAAAATTCCCACGGATTGACACCCTTACCACATTGAACCCACGTGGTATGCCCAAACTAGCGCCCTAATTGATATTTTTTTGTTACATCCTTAGTGAGTAATTATTCTGCGGGCCAAATCGATTACTGTCTAATTGTCTATTGTCGTTAATTGAAAACTGGCCGTTCTAGCCGGAAATGAGCCCCCACCCATTGTTAAATGAGGTTAGTAGATAAGGGTATTATGGGCTTAATCGGTTTTTGGGTATTATTGTTGGTATGATGATATTATGATGTTTTCTGTCACGCATGCGATCAGGGTAGCAGCACAAACGTGAATTGAATGTTTTAGTGTGCTAATTAAAGTTTTAATTTATAATTCGTTGCTGAAGCGTAGGGAGGAAGATTTTTATGTATTTCAACTTATTATTAGGTGATACTTTTAAAAGTAAAATTATTTTATGCTTTGTAGAACAAACTAATTGTAGACTGGTGGTAGGTCCTTTGAAAATGCTCTACGTATTGCTCTACTTATCACCTGATTTAACACTAATAACTGCTTAGATTGAACTCTTGCAAACAAGTAGAGCGGTTAAAGTTAATTCCCTACCTCGTATTGCCCAGCAATATTGAATATGCAGAGTGTGACTGGCAAATCATACACTACTCTAATCGATTACTTGTGTTGAGTGTGTTGCTTGGGGAACTTTCATTTTGACACGTTCTATGATTAACTGCCGCACTCAGAGAGGTTTGAAGATTACTTAAGCCATCACTTAGTAACGATTTTGCCAATTTCGTTAAGGTTTTGTGTGTCAAATCTTTACTAAGGGACGGCTGAGTACGGCAGTAAGTTCAACTGTAACAATTGAAGGTTTATTCGTATCTACAGCGGCGACTATATTATTTATATTTACAATACACACTTGCTCTTCTTCTTTCTTACTTTGTTTTTCACGTTGGTCTAGTGGTCGCAAGAGCGACTGCTGAGCATGAGATCCAGGGTTCGATTCCCGGGTAGAGAAAAATGTTATTCGGTTTTCCTTTCAGCAATTTCTCAGTAGCAGCCAAGGAGTCTGGATTTGTGCTCGTAATGGCAATAGGCTCTCCCTATTCCATGGGACTTAAACGTAAAAACTATGGCATAAATGTGACCTCTCGTCTTCTATGTTTTACGAAACTTCTGATTTTAACCGACTGACTGTTAATTCAACGATTTCATTAATTTACCGATTTTACAAAAGCACTTAACAAGCAGTTTATGTAGTCTACCTTTGTCAGTATCCGTAACCAATATTTCCATTACTTGATGATTTTAGCAACCCGTTAGTTAAAATTTTCAGTTTGTCCAAAACGGGGCACCTAATCAATCATTCATCTATTGACTAAATCACTTCGGAAATATTCTAAACTGAGTTTAAAGTAAACTAATTAGCTTGATACGCCTTCGCCAAAGTATTTTACGGTGTTAGAACGTAATTTACGAGGTACGGGAATAGCTAGCTAGGGTGGGTATGGGTTTTGGGGGAAGCGGGATATTTCCTGATTGGTGTTGGGACTGAATCGTTGGTCTTACCAGTTTTCAATCGAACAAAGTGAATTTGGGTTTTTCCGTCAGAAATTTCATAGTAGGTAGTCCGGGATTACATGTTATGGTGTTGCGTTAAATTGTTACTATAGAATAATTAGGAATGTTACAATAAAATATAAACTGATGTTCTGTTTTGTAACTAATATATTTTCTTCTTATAAATAAGTACGAAAAAAGAAGAAAAAGTGTATTAAATTTTCTTGAGCCCAGTATAATATGGCCACATTAATTGCCGCGTCTGGGCGTTTTTACAATGAGGAATTTGTTAAATTACTTATTATAGCTTGATTCTACTTGATTTTTTTATCGTAGCTGTCGGTGTCCTTCCGAAACCGAAAATTACATTTCATCAATTAAAGAAAAACGTAAAGTGGGTGAATATGGTTTACATAAGACGTTACAGTATATAATTGGTTTACCCATATCTACGGGTTAAACCATTATTCGCAGTGATTGCCGTTGACCCTTAAAAGTGGTTCAATATCACACAAAAACAAGATTTTATTTTAAGAACAAAGATAAAATTACAATTACTTACATTGGAATCATTGTTTTGTAACTAATGTAATTATGTAATTATATCAGTCTTTTTTGTTGAACAAAAATACTTCTAAAAGAACATCAAAAGTTTTTTATTAAATTTTTAGAAATATAGGATACTTTATTATAATATATTATTAGAAAATTCACAATATCCTACGCAAGGCAAACATCTAAAAAGTATAGTCACCATACTTTTCACGAAAGCGCGGATAAATCACTATGACATTTTACACGTCTTTGTTTTAACTTGAGATTATGTTTTTATTTATACTTAGTTACTTTTTTACTGAGCAAATTGACTTATATAGTCAATAAACGTCTGCATCTGCAACAAAACATGTGTGTATTATGTGCATATTAATTATTGGCTGTAACTTTAATCCCTTGGTAAGAAAGGCGGAGAAATTGTTTTTATAAGCCTTAAGTTGAGTTGAAAAATTGCAGCATGCGTTTGTTCTGCTCCTCATAACATACGCTACTTAGCACATTTGCGCTTGTTTTTTTAAGGGGCATTCAAATATCAAAATAGTTAAAGCTATGTTTGGCAAAACATCCTTTCGTTGTTTTAAAAACAATTTTTAGTAAGATTAAGATTATGTTTAGTGTTTTAAAATTACGCGTGGCATGAATAAGTAGTTTTTCCACAAACGTTATGTTCCGATTCTTTAGTCCTATATTTTTATGTAAAGGACTATTTTTAGCTGGTAAGGTGGCAATTTTGTCAAATTTCTTACCTTAAGTATTTTTTTTTCGTTCGGCCACTTTTATGTAGAATTGTAGATGATAGCACGCGCCATGCCTTTAAATAATCCCATTTCTCCCATGCCTTCCGAAGTTCCCAGGCCAGAACAAGGAAGACCAATAAATAACAGTTTTAAAAGCCTACAGACGCCTATAAAATGGTAAAAAGGAAATAAATGTCATTAGATTTTGTTTTGATTTGCGCAATTCATTAGTTGTATTGCATGACACGTATCACCGTATCCGGTACTCAGAACAATTGTCTATAACGCTAACTCTTTTGCCTATTGGCCATTACCTACTGTCAATGCCTATTATACACATTCTATGACTCATTTTGGACACAATTGTATGGTATGCTTTTTAAATTCTAAGGCATTTATTGTTGTCACCTTGGGCATCAATTGTATAGATAATACAAGTGATCAAATAATGAATAATAATTGATCAATATCAACTTTTAGGTATCTATTGACTCATCCATAATCGATCTGATTATTTGAACATTTATATAGACTACTAACTGGATTGTGGAGGTTAGATAGGCAGTCGCTCCATGTAAAAGGCTAGTACTCAGCTACATCCGGTATGACTGGCAGCCGACCCCGATATAGTTGGGAAAAGACTAGGCAGATATTGACGACATTTATCTAAAATGTACGAATTCAGAACCACCCTTGAAAAGTTATAAGGTTGGTAGTTTGGTTCGCACTATGAAAAGCTTTTCTACTAGTAAGTAAATGAGTTCGTTTGATAACCTTTGACACAATCTTGTCTACAATATTTTTTAGAGAACAAAACTCACAAATCACTCTACTTTTTCTCGTACATTCTATTTTGAAGCATGAACAATAAACTTCCATAGCTACAGTAATGATCATGCTTACTTTTATCTCAAACAACACAACCCCAAATAATCAACAAACTACTCCTGCACTTATATCGAACCGTGCCAGCATCAAGTATATAAGTATCCTCTAAGAACTTACAACCCTATCGGAGAACAATAGGCCAGTGGGGTCGGGGTGGTCCAGGGGCTGATTGAACCCTCACACTTATAACGAGGGGCAGTAATGACCCCTTTTTTGCTGCTCAAGACAATCTTTAGTGCTGAGCGTTGGAATTGGAAAATAAACAGGGAGCTTTTGGGGGATGTGAACTGATTGGGTATTTGAAGCTATGATTATGGCATCGTTGTTGTGATAAAATTAGGAAGGGATGAAGAACAAAGAAATGATGGGTAGACTGTGTAAACGATGATATTAAAATTTCAAGAAAGGAGATGTGATGTCTGATAATATGACGAGTAATAGAGAAATATGCAAGAAAGATGCTGCTACGACCTCAAATGAATTGGGATAAGGGTTAAAGAATGATGATGATGTAATGCGATATAATGATGAAGCGCAAAAGTAAGGTTAATAAAACAAGTTGATTAGTGTGAAACTCCTCAAGAGTTTTGATAACAATATCAGATATAATATACTGCCGCCATATGGAAAAAAGACGTATCAAACATTTGAATCGAAATTGACAGTAACTCAATTTCGAAAAAAATGTTAATAAACGTCTTTTTTTCTTTATGGCGGCAGTATACTTAAATCAAGATAGATAGAAATTTAAAGCTCAATAGAATACAAAAGGGAGCCTTCAAAAACTTCTAAAGCCATCTTTCTCCCAAGTGTCAACTCAAAAGGATGTAAAAACAAAAGCTTCCTTACTATTCCACTCACAGTTTCCTTCGAACCCCTCAAACTTTATGCAGACCGCGCGCATGCGCTGCGGGCGTCAGCTGCGCGCGCACGTGGCTTCCGGAAGTTGCGACACGCAATCCTGCGCACCCATTGTATCGATTCGCGTCTTTAATGCACCCCTCTTTATCACGAACCATAAGCTCCAAGTTTTTTTTGTATACTTTTTAACCAGCCAACCGAGACGTAGCTTATAAAAACTTAGTGGAGAGGTCGATGGAAGCGTGCTCAAATAATTAGATAATGCAGAATTTCTTGGATAGGAAATTAATGCAAGCAGTTTTTTGCTTAAGTAAAGGGCTAGACTCAGTTCATAGAGTTCATTTAAAGCTTTCCGGTCTTGATCACGGAAAAAAATTGATTGCATGCTCCGAACAATTTACGCATATAAATCCAGTCGCATTTAAAGCCAGTTTATATTTGCGCACATATCTTGGTTTTTGAAATAAGTGGAGGGTGCCACCCTCGTTACTACGTGCAGTTATTTTCTGCGTTTATAGGGCGTTGCTAATTCAAATGAATGTGCAAGGTAGGTATATGGGTTCGAAGTCTGCGTTGTTATGCGCTTTTGAGTAGGAGAACTAATGGGTTTTCGAGAAACTTTTTACAAAAGGTATTTTATAGAAGTTATATAAATCCATTTTTAATTCACATTATAACTTAGCATTCCTGCATGAGTGCGGATATTTTCCCTACAATATAAATAAAAAACTAAAGTCAGTTTTAAAAGTGAAACGGTACCCACAAAGTAGACAATCCATTCTATAGAAAAACCTACTTTGCGACTCTCCCATAAAAAAAAACTAGTTGGTGACTAATCAGAACATAACGAACTAAATCAACACAACGAACTGTAAATTAACTGCCAATTCATTACAAAGCTGACCGTTCGGAACTTTTTGCTCCACGAGGTAGCATACGCGAAGGTATAAACAAAAGAAAATCCGACCCAAAACCCATAGGTGGCCGATGTCCGAACTGCAGCAACGCACACATCGCCACCCTACGCGCGCGCCCCTCCACCCGGTCAAGTCGCAACTTGCACAGGCTCTACGTTTTGTTGCCCTCTTCGATTCCTCATTCGTCCGCGGACCGTGTTAGCGAGCGTACGTGTCGCTCGCCCCAAAGAGTTCAGTGAACGAGTGTTGTGCTTATGAACAGTCAAGATGGTGCGTAGCTTATCGCAGTGGACGAAGACCCTCAGCTTTCCAGCGAGGCTGTCTCCAAACCGTACTTCTAAGGAGAGCGTCGGGAATGGACCGTCCTCCCCAGGAGTGTCGCCGACTCCTAGCGCCTCATCGCTCCCCCAGAGCTCGGATAAAACTATCACACCGATTCCGATCACGGAGATCAGCCAAATCGTAAGTCTACATTTTATGATTAGCGATTTGAACAGGTCCTTCCGCTGAATTATTTCTCAGAGAGGGGACATTTGTGTAGTTGCAGCTGCAACGCAAGTGTGTGTTTTGAATGCCAAGTAGTTCATTATGTACAAAAACTTACGGTTAACTATTTCGCAGAAAATTGACTTTAAGTCTACTTTACGAATACATGACTTAAGTAGATATTGTACGTAGAATTTTATGTCAATAATTGCAAAACATCTCTAATCATGCTGTATTTTGCAATACATAATAGGAATGTCCTTGAAAGCTCTATGAGTTTGGTCATTCATCATACACGCTTCAGTTATTTAATTGAGCTGTCAGAACGAGAAAACGTCCTTGAAAAATCTGCCAACGTAGTTACCCTACTTTGAAACAATAAGATTACAACCCAGATTTTATTACGTGATGACAATATGGTTAATGCTGATGACACAACGATGTAACAATACTTATGAAATACACATTACTTGGGGAAAATTACTCTTACACCAGTTACACCTTTGTTTACAAATACCAGCGCGAATGCCTAACAGTCCTTTATCTCAATAAGGTGAGCTACCGTTACTTAGCTTTCCCATAACCGATAGTCTACGTGTATGAAATTTGAACCATACTTTATGGGACAGAACACCATATTAGACGGTCATTAAGTACAACAGTATCAAAAGGAAGTGTATCAAAAACCATATTCATTTCCGTCGAGACACGTGGTTAGATCGTGTACATTGCTGTTTATGTTTTGTAGCACGTACGAGGGATAGTGTGGGAACGTTCGTTGGATGCCAAAGTCGGCGATGGTGTATGAAAATTAATGTTTGTTGGTGTGCGGGGGCCGGTGCGCCCGCTCAGCGCACCGTTATGTCCCCCTTGCACTCACCTTGGCAAGGCCGCGACGAGATGCGAGTTTTTTGCGAAGCATGAAAGCATGACTTTCACCTTTAAGGTGCCTTTCTAAATGCTGAAGTCTGTTTTTGATTCAGGTCTTAGGTTTTAAGTTCTTGCTAGTGTTGTGTTTGGGTAGTGTAGCGTCTATCTTGCATGAACAACTTTGAATGCTTCTTTGAAGTATCACTGGTACCGTTCGGTAGTCTGTTGACCTGAAGATCCGGTCAAACATTTAACATAGGTACTTGTCTTGGCACTTATATTTCCAATAAGTATGTTTTTTTGTGATCTACGTGCAATGTTGCATGTCAGACATCTTTATCAGTTTTGTCTAAAAACGCGATACCGATAATTTCCCATTAATGTGGGTTACTAGTCCAAAATAAGATGGCAAGGCAGATTACGACACTGATCATGAGTACCTTTCCAACTTCTGAAGTATTTAGATGACCTAGAAACTACCTACTAAATGCGCACTGAATGTATCTAGTTACACCTTCAAGAACTTTTGACTGGCCTGTTGGTCTAGTGGTTAGTGACCCTAACTGCTATGCCGGAGGTCGTGGGTTCGATTCCCACCCAGGACAAATGTTTGTGTGATGAGCACGATCATTTGTTCTGTGTCTGGGTGTAATTTATCTATAATATGTATGTATTTAGAAATATATAAGTATGTTTATCAGTTGTCTAGTACCCATAACACAAGCTCTGCTTAGCTTGGGACTAGATGGCGTTGTGTGATAGTTGTGGAATATATTATATTATATTAAGAAAAGTCATCCATTCACTGTTCTATAGTATTTATATACTTACTGTATACAAAATAAAAGGTTGCTATTTTTTTCTGACGTAAAAAGTTCTTTGTCCATTTTTTCGGTGAACACATGCGTAACCTACTTATCAAAGATATGTTATCATGACTTTATCAAATATTATGCAAAAACCAGCGGCAAATATATGCAGAAATACACGTATTTTAACGGTATGCAAAGAGCGTTCAATTTTACTTAATTTGCTTTGCAGATGTTGCAATATTTACTGTCGGCTTGTGTATAGAATTCCGTTTGAGGATCAATGTGTTAAGTTGTGTACATAGGAATGCATTTCATAATAATCATCGGATGTTAAAGATATAGTAAGAAGCTTAACCATTCTCAAAGACCAGCCATTTCTATAAATACTTCATAATGAAGCCTTTAAAAAAGGCCTAGGAAAAGCCTTCAGGAAGGTAAAAATTATGCAGGGTCTAAAGAACACACGTAATGAGTTAATATAAGAGTATAATACACCTCTGCCTATGCCTTCGGAGATTACAGGATGTAATGTTATGTAAAAAAAACAACCGACTTAAAAAACACCAAAAAGTGAAAAATAAACTTCAGAAGAAAAATCAGCTTCTGAAGTCACTTTTTGGTGTTTTTGAAGTCGGTTGTTTTTTTTTGCAAAAAGTTTTTTATTTTTTCATTTTTAGTTGTAATATCTTATAGAAATACTTACTATGACACCTAACCCTTAACCTTCAAGATTCCCTGATTATTGCTTTCAACTCCTAACCATTGAGGAGTAGTACCTTCCATCATAAGCTCATCAACATGAAGTGATGACTGCTAGATGCGAATACTTGTATAGCGTCAGAAAAAGCACGAAACACGTAATATGTGCCTATGAAATTTGAGGGTTGCCCTCGATTTCTCTGGGATTCCATCATCAGGTCCTGGTTTCCATATCATGGTGGCCCTTGAAGTATCTCCGTTTCAATAAAAAAAGAATCATCAAAATTGGTTCATAAACGACGAAGTTATTCGCGATACACAAAATCAGGTAACATACCTACTTACATAAAAAAATGTGTATTGTACACATCTGCATACCCCCTCAGAGCATACAGGCGTGATGTTACGTCATGATAATGTATATTCAATAAACAACCAAGCGATTCCAGCAATTACGACAGATTTGCCGTCTATTTTTGAAGAGTTCCATTGTATATCTCCGAAGATCAGCACCAAATCTTCACCAAATTAAAATGGGACCACCTCAGGAGTATACTCTATCAAATAAAAAAATAATTTTGAAAATCGGTCCACAAATGGGGCAGAAATCAGGTAACATACATAAAAAAAAAAAAAAATACATACACACGAACATATTATAACCTCCTCCTTTTTTGAAGTCGGTTAATAAAACATTACTCATTGATTAGACTTTTGTTTTTTTCCGAAAACTATGTAGGTAATACCCGTGGTAATACTGGTAATACTTAATCTACAAGGAGCAAGGAGCAGAATTGGCAAAGTAAGAGAGGGATGGAATAAAATAATATCCTATTAACATATTTAAGTAGTTCTTCTCGAGACCAATAAAAATGATAAATGGGCACTATCTTCATTAATCAGAGACAATAAAACTGATTTACAATTCATTGCGAAACGTAATAACTACTCGTAGTAAATCTCAACCATGTTCGGGCAACGTTAAATTTTAACGTTTTTAGTGATTTTTAACAATTTTATTGTAACAACATCACTATTTTAACGTGACATTTGAAAAACGTGATTTTTATGTTTTCATAAAAAGTGCAATTAACCTACATGTTATTGTGGTGTCACCTTTTTCGTGGTAATACAAGAAAAGGTGAGAAATACTGGTAAAGTTAGACTAGTTTAGTTTTTTTTTAAAGTTGTAGTTAGATACTGTTTTCAGCGCAATATGGTTTATTTCATTATTTTTCACGGTGGCCTATGTCCTAAGATTATGACTCAAATTCCTTCACACGCAAAATCTTATAACTTATTGTTACATCTCGAAAAATCCCATATTATCACCATTACTTTTTACCGAGGGTCATAAACGAATTACCTTGTCATTAATGATGATCGACGGGCGACAATTCGCAATAAAATTCTTTGCGTTCATGCTTAGTGTTTCCAGCTACAACATGCCAAACTGCTATGACCCACGTCTTAAATAAGTACTCCCAATAAAAAATTATCGTAAAATAAATTGATGGCTTTCTTTTCGCTCCATTTTCGATTTATAGCGCGCTTTTTGACATGTTCGAAAATTAAAAAGTCATTTTGACAGTTGAATATAAACTTTTTAGCAAAAGAAGAACTTGAATGACTTAATTTTTATGTTATTTGTGATAGATTGGAATTTTCAAAAAAACTGGCCAAGTGCAAGTCGGACTCGCACATGAAGGGTTCCGTACCTAAACGGTATGCTATAATTAAATTTATACAATTTCTTCTACGGGCCAATGAAACTTGACCTCTGGGTTGTATAGCCGCTCATACGATTCAGGGACCAAATTATATTGGTTAACTGCTGTTTCCACCTGTTGTTTCCATCCAAGTTCAAAATAATTTTCCTAGAAAGTCCTTATAAAGTTCTACTTTTCAGATTTTTTTCATATTTTCTAAACTTATGGTTCAAAAGTTAGAGGGGGGGGGGACGCATTGTTTTTTACTTTTGGAGCGATTATTTCCGAAATTATTGATATTATCAAAAAATGATTTTAGTAAACCCCTATTCATTTTTAAATACCTTTTCAACAATATATCACACGTTAGGGTTGAAATTAAAAAAAAAATCACTTCCCACTTTACATATAGGGGGGCTACCCTAATAAAACATTTTTTTCGATTTTTTATTTCACCACTTTGTTGGCGTGACTGATACACATATTGGTACCAAATTACAGCTTTCTAGTGCTAACGGTCACAGAGATTAAGCGAGGACGGACAGACGGACAGACGGACAGACAGACATGGCGAAACTATAAGGGTTCCTAGTTGACTACGGAACCCTAAAAAGAGTATTGTAGGCGCGGAGTTAGCAACAACTTCTGCAACTCAGTAAAAATGTGGCGCTTAAGTTATTCGCTTTTACATACCGCGAAGATACTTATTTTATTACCAGTAAATAACGTAAGAATTCATTTAGTGCAATTCGGAGTGTTGATTGCGTATGATTACGTGCAATGTAGGCCCTCGTTTGGCGAGGCAGGATTTTACACATTCCTTGCTCGGTTGTTAAGTTTTTAGCACTTTTAACAAGTTATAAAACGCGTAAGTTCGTCAAGAATTGTGGTTGAAATACTTTTTTGTATAATTTATTATTGCGACTGTTTTAGCCTTTTGAATATCTTATTTAGTCATACCTACTCGTCTGTAGCTGACAATATCTAGTGTAGCGTTCGGTAATAGTAAAAGGTAGTAGGTAAACCGTCACTCTCATTTTTATTACCACTTTTTTCTGTAAATATAAGAACTTCAATTAGTAAGTATTGGAAACCCTAAGTAATACTAAAAGCTTGTTGACTGTTGATCAACAGGCCACAGGTCAAATCGACCCGATTGAACTTTTGTGGTGAAGCCAAATAGTGTTTACTGAATTACCTACCTTAGTTGGATAGGTTGAGCACGATATTGCATTACTAACAACTTGTAACACACAAGATTTCCAAGACAAGATTTTCTCGTATTTAAAGCCAGGTTATCTTTTACTAAATATACCAGGAAAGCCGCTACTAAACTTAACATATTTAAAGTCTCAGTCGAAATAGCCGCATATTAACCAAGTTGTAGTAGGTATAAAATATTTTATATGGGGCTTGACATTTCGTAATGGAATGATGATCTTTCCAAGCGCATAGTAATTCACACGCGCATGTGATAATGGGTGTCACTACTGCTTTCTCATGTTTTGTTATTTTTTTACGATATTAGCATGATTCACTATTACTGGACCACATATTCATGTTCTTGCAATTATAATCATTACAGAAACTAAGCATTTAACGGCAAACTTATTCTTAATTTATTGATTTTACAATAAAAATAGACTATAGACAGTCGAATATTATTTCAGCAATACATTAAATCATTAATTTACTAAATGTTTATCAATTTTAGTAGTTACCACAACAGCAGCACAGACAATGCGTGATAAAAATGAAATATTTTTCTAAAGTGCAAGTCGGCCATATTTATTAGGTATTTTATTGTGTCTGTGGCGGAACGAACATCTGCGTGTCAAATTCCTGTGTGCCATGTGCAGTGGCTTGGGAAACGAACCGTGCACATGAGGCGGGGAAAAAAACGTTGTTGCTTAGCCTATGTTCCTGACTGGGTAGGAACAAGGGTTATTTATTACAAATTGATTCAAAGTGGAAGAACGCAGAAAACCTTTTTTTTAAACCCCTATAAAGTTGATGCATAATCTAACTTTGTTGTGTAACTTGGCAGATATTCCATGTTTCTTATCAGTGTTCGAAAAAACACTATAGTATTTTATTATTTTTCGTTAAATAAAACAGGATTAAGAAAGGTCAGTCAATTTAAACCTGGATCCTTGACTATTTAATTTTTCGGCCAATATTATTAGTTTGTCACTGGTGTGTTTTATACGTTATCCTGGAATGAAATTGTGCGCAAGTGCCATAAAAATTATGTACTCAAATCGATTTTGGCTGCTTGTTAAGTAGGTATACTACTTTTTATTGACTATTGATTTTGAAGGCACTTCTTCCTCTACATTCCAAAACATCACTTGAGCTAATAATAATATTTCCAATAAAGGCCGCACAAGAGTGCTCAACATTGAATAGCAACCGTAGATAAAAGAAGAGGGTGGTTTTTGTAGCGTCAGCTGTTACTGAATTCGATACCCGGGGTGTTCCGTACAAAGGAAGCAAATAATAGAGATTTCAACGGATCTCTATTTTTTTATCGATTGCATTTGAACTTACGTAGTAGTTAGTATTTAATAAAGGTGTTTCCATTCAATATTGTGGTTACAAAGGGGAGTTTTCAATCATTTAAAGGATAATAATTTTACTTGTGAGGGGTGCAATTTGACCTATGAATACATTTGCATAATTATTCCAATTTGTGTTACTTAAAGATAAAAGAATTTATAACCACAATTACTTTGTAATAAATTGAACCGGCCTTGCTGGTCAAGGACTACTGAGCATGTGGGGTTCAATTTCTGGGTCGGGCAAAGTGATAAAGTTTTGTTCATCAGGAATTTCTCAGCCACGGAGCCTGATTTTGTGATCGGTTGATGACAATAGGCTCGCCCTTTACTACATGGCACTTAAACATAACTGGCGAAAAGTGGGTGTACTATTATTAGGTACACCTTTGGCTAACTTTTCGTCGATTACAGGCGTGATGTTATGGTAATTGAAGGAATTGCAATTTCATTAAAACAAGCAACAAATACATTCAACTACGTGTTTTTATTCCAACACAATTTCCCCGAAACTTTCTTATTCACAAAAACATCGACATTCGCCATTCAATCTCAATTACATTCACAGTAATTGATACACAAGACCCTCCTTATCTTAACAACGATAAGCAGAACAGTCAGCAGAATCTTAGCAAGTCAGTATCAAATATCAGACTACTAAACGGATATGATATCCGATATCTGGGATATCGCCAGTAATCGGTATCGGTACACAAACACATCGATATGAATATCGAGTAGAGGATGCGGATGCGAAAAAAAAGTGGACTGATAAAATGACATTTCCGGTTATGGAAAGCAAATTGATTGAAAGGATGTGAGGGGAAAGGAGTTTTTTTTTGCGGAAATTTGTTTGTGTAAGGATTGATGTAGTATACACGTGGCTTATTTGAATCCTTAGTGATATTTAAGATGATAATATACTTATTTTGCATATAAAACAACATCCTGATGAAGCATCTACTTAAATATCAATTTCCATAATTAAATGTCATACTAATTGACATTAAAGCTCAATAAAAATAAAAATTGCAATAAAAAGAAATAGCAATAAAATCCATTTACAATCATAAAACGCGACCGGCTTCTTCAATAATCAGGCAAAAAGTAATAATTAGATACACAAGGAGTGTTCGAAATTCGAAAATTCCGGGACAGCACCTGCTGCCGCAGATGTTCAGATACATTAACGAAACTTTACATTGTATGAAAAATTCGGGATTTCGAATGCGTGCACGCACGGCAGAACAGCTGTTGAAAGTTGCCACCCAAAAAACTTTTACCTGTGCTAAGAGGAATTTATTGAGTATAATGGAGGCCGATCAGCTGATACCGACATATGGCAGGATTTTTTTGAATATCCGAATTATGAATGGACAGTCGAGCTCATTTATAGGCTGACAGCCTGACACACGACAATCGTTAATTTTGGCCTTAATCTCTTTTGTTTTTGTTATGCTTTTGATTCCAGAAGGACGATCACAAAAACGCTCCTAATTTAAACTTTTTTCGGAATACTCTTTGAATATCGTTCAGAAACGTTTTTATAAACAGTCCAATATTAACACAAAGGAGGTCACTACTTGAAGGTTTATTTATAAATGTTCTAAACAAAGGGCCCTTCGTGTGAGGACGTCTGTTTTCTGTCTAGAGCCCTACTGTTTATTGCTACATGTCCATTGGGAGTAGTTTTGCTTCCCCACACTCTTTGAGCCATCAGCCTTTGATAATGTAGGGATCGACTGTTTTTATTTAGTTAAGTCCCCTCACTATTTTAAGTCGATTAGTTTGGATGTTAAAGAAATAAGGCTGAATGTTGTTGGACAAATTATAGTGATTGGACATGACAGTGTCGTGTTCTGTGTTTTTAGATAAATATATGGCTGTGAAATAATTGTATGGCCAGAATTAGAACTTGTCTTGTTGCCTAACTGATAACAGACGTAATTGAGCATAATGAGAAGTAATTGGATAGAATTTCAATTGAGAATGGCATTGTACAGCAGACTAATAATTTTCCATACACGTGTATGTGAATGGATACTAAATTATTAGACACCGAAGCAGCTTTCCAGTTATCTTCTATCTCCTATTCAAACAAGCTAGCTATTGTACTTAGAATACACTCATGAGAAAAACCCTTATTAAAACCATCACTTAACATTAATAAGCTTACGCTTGAAAGTGCCAATCATTCAATTATTCAAAATGTAACGGCCAATCACTCGAATTTCGAATCGAACACTACCAACCTTACGACAATTAAATCAAAAATATATGATTACCATCGATTCTGGAACGTTTTCAAAACTGAACGCATCAATTACAGGCTGTCAGAGTTGCCATATTATACGATTGTAATAATTATACAGATCTGATGGATGGATTTGAAAAGAACCTTTTTTGATAAAGGGGTTTTAGTTGAAATTGGTCTTAGAGTCATTTTTGTCTTTTTTTATGCAGTTAAACAATGTTAATGGTTGCTTAAACTCTTGAGATATTCGTTGCTATTGCAGTCCCAAAAATTATAGTGTGCAGTGGGAGAATTTTGAAATATAAATTACAAGTTTCTTTTTATGATTTAAAATTATACAGCCATGTTTTGATAGCTTTTAAATATTTTATGAGGATATTTAAACAACCCTGGTTTATCTTACAATCCTTCAATTCAGAACATAGGTACTAGGAAGACCCCTGACGACTAGCAACACCAGCATTATGTTTTTCCAGGCTTGTATTACTCATACATGACCCTATTATAAAACTAAACCAATCCCTTTACCTAATTAAAACGAATTAGCCTATCAAACGTTATCAACAATCTTAATTATTTTGACATCACGGAAGCTTTCATTCTCACCATTATCAGATGGACAATCCTGTTATGGCTTCGTTGCATGTTGAGAATACTTATCGCCGTGTTTTTTAACTAAATGTGAACGCCCAGTGAGCTTTTACAGAAATTGTGTTTGATGAACGCTGTAAATTATGATTAGTTTTTATGGTAGTTGTTTCCTTACAGGGGATTAGGTTTATGTGAATGGAATATTTTGTCGGAAGAGGGTTTAAAACGCATTATGTGAGCTTTGTTTCTTTAATTTAAACAACTACACTGACATGTATGTCTATCGGAACAAGTATCAACGCTTCTTAATTAGTAAAATCGACACTCAATTGACCGGATGCGCGGCCATATTTAAACTCTGATGGCGATCCCAATAATTCAACCGCACTTGATTTCCGGTGGCCTTCAACTTTTTACACGACTGCCCCAAGAAAAAGAGTGTTATGTTTTTAGCGTTCATGTATGTATGTTTGTCTGTGAGTTTCTTTATTCCACCATAACTTCTAAACGCCTCCACCGATTTTGATGTATGTGGTATCATTAGATTCTTTGCGTTATCCCGGGTGACATAGGCTGGCTAAAATTTTGAAAAATATGATAGGGTGGCCATGGTTGAGGAATAAAAACCACTTTAGATTTTTTTTTATTAAAATTTCAATGAAAACTATAATCATCGTCTAGAACTTGTTAAGTAGATTACAAAAATATACCACAGTAGAATTCAATATCCATTGTTTACTAGTAATACTACTCAACAAATGATATGGTGACATTTTAAATTCGGTAATCGATACGAACAAGCTACATATCAGTAGATTCCTTGTAATGAAAGGAATAAAACTGGCTAGGTTACAACTTCCAAATCTATCCACGACGGCAGCTAAATGGTTTTAAAGTTTGTATGAAAAATCAATATGCGTGAATCAATTTTCTTGAAACATGACAGGAGTATGAATTTAAGGTAATAATAATGTTTGCCGTCAAAACGTCCGTCAACAGAAAAACCTATCAAAAGCACCCCTTAAAGGGTGAAAAATGAAGACCATGGTTGAATAATGTATGAAAAATCTTACTACGAGATTCAACTTGAAACATGTTACTAACACAAATGAATAGAGAATTACGTGTGTTAAAAAACAATATTTTACTAAAAAAAACCGGCCAAGTGCGAGTTGAACCCACGCACCAAGGGTTCTGTACAAGTTTTTTAGTACTACTATACTTCAAAATGTTTTGACGCCTACTATAATACTGCTTTAGTCCTTATCATTTGTACGTAAATTGCATGTATATTAAATTCAGCGTAATTGTTTACAAATAGATTCATGAAATGAAAATTGTTTGTAGGTATAAATTACTCAATTAAGTCATTCGAAGATCTTTTTACACGTTCCTGAGGAACAGGGTCTTGACTGACGTATAGGCATACGGAAAACTTAGGCATCGTTCACACCAAACGTATTGTCCGCCGCTGACTGACTGTCGTTTGGTGTGAACGATGCCTTAGTGTACTGTATAATTATTAAGGGTTCCGATTTTGCAGATCGCAATCCTAAGAAATTAAAAAAAAACACATTTTATTACGTACAACAAATTCAGTAACCTATATGAACAATTCACCCCCCCCCCCCCCCCCCCCCCCCAATCTATAAAAACAATAAAAAAAATTCGCGCTCGCTTCGCTCGCGCATCCATTCATTTTCCTTTCTGGGGGCCTGAACAGGAATGACCCAATTCTTAACCTATAAAAGGTTTACAAAAATTGCCGCGCTCGCTTCGCTCGCGATCATCATGTTCTTTCTACGTTCTATTTCGCTTAAAACGCTCATCTACTTCTATTTCTAAATTTTCCATCCAGAAAAACATGTCCAACGGTTTATTGCACTGGCCAGCACCTAATAAAACAGAACGATTAACGGAGAAGGTAATATCAAGCGGCGCAAGCTACCACTCATATTATGTTGACCTGTGACAGTGCACATAGTACACACAGTACACAAGCTGCAAAAGTTAAAACATTGGACAGAAGCATAGTAAATCGAGACGCCTGATACAGTTAAGAGGTTTCTAATTTACGTGAGATCTCAAAGTTATTGTCCATAAAAAATAATCGATTTAGTATCGCATTATACATACTTAGCGCGGTATTGCTTTCCTGAAAAATAAACTTACATATCGTGGCATATTGGTTATAGGTCAAAATACCGATTTATCACAAAAAAATATGAAATAAAAAATCAAATAATTGAAAAAATTAAAAAACACGCCTGCCATGACAAAAAGAAAACTAAAAACGAAAAAACAAGTCAAACAATTTCAGTGATAAATGAGAGCAAGGTCCCGTAAGTGGAAAACTGAAAACTAAAACTTTTCTTGCAGTCGGGGGACCTGTAAAGAATTGTTCCACCGAACTGTCCCCCGACTGCAAGAAAAGTTTTAGTTTTCAGTTTTCCACTTACGGGACCTTGCTCTCATTTATCACTGAAATTGTTTGACTTGTTTTTTCGTTTTTAGTTTTCTTTTTGTCATGGCAGGCGTGTTTTTTAATTTTTTCAATTATTTGATTTTTTGCTTAGCTAACTTTAAGTTTTACTTCCTATCTATAGAGTTTAAAGTTGAATGAGCTTTTTGAAGAAGTTGACAGACAAATAAGTATGTATTTATTCGTGGGAGAATTTTTGAACCGTAACATTACGGAACGAACTTAACAAGTTACAGGCTTGAATTGAATACTTGACAAATTCTATGGAATCTTTAAAGATCGTATGTCCTAATTTAGTTAGTTAATGTTATGGTAATTGGGCTGTTAGGGGCAATTTTGTTCTTAGGTGATTACACGGTTTAGTGAGAAAGAATGTGTTATTAACGACACATGATACTTGGAAGTTCAAGTCGGTTTTGGGAGCTTTGGACAAACAATTGTTTGCTTTGGAGAGTTTAGTTAGTTTCTTTACCTATCAATTTATTTTAACTATTTCGGTAGAGTCTATTAATAAATAGAAATAATATTTGATAGAGAGAGACCAATCATAATCAGTCTATAATGTTTTCACTGCTGGAACACAGGCCGCCTCTATAAGAGACAGAATGGGCTGGCCCAGTGCAGGTTGGAAGATGTCACTAATCTTCGAATTCTTGGTTTAATGAAGATATTTTGATAAATTCCTTCTAGATCAAAGTTCAACAACTTTTTACGACTAACCAGTAAATCCCCAAAAAGTAACCAAAAATTATTAAAGACGGTTAAACACGGTTATTTAGTAAAAATCTGAATATTTCGCATTAGTCACGACAAAAATCAGGTTGTACGAGATTGCACGGCCGATGCGATGTTTAGTCATCGTTTTGAATTTATTAGACCTATATGGTTGTTCGGACTTGAATCCGAAATTCTCGGCGCGAATCCGATCGTCTTTATCGATTCTCAGGACGAGAAGCGGTTTCAATGTCTTGGCGAATGCAAATCAGCTGTGTTATTGAACTTTGTGGAAAGAATATTTGGGTTTGATAGTCTAGCTATTTTAACAACTTTATTTTAGACTCAAGTTTGTGTTGGCTGTAGCCTTTCAACGGTTGGAATTATTTACTGGTGACCTCGCAAGGATTGCGCTGCGACACTTTATGAATACGCCTTAATTCACTTGTCAAACATCATTCTTGAAAGTTCGAAGTTTCGACCTTCATAAAAATAAATATTTGCTACACAATTTCGTAACATATAATTATGTTTCGATTCAGCACAAATATTATTATCCGTGAAAAATCGCTACCTCCTCTCGATAATAGAGCCGTATCGAAAAGTTCGTGGTTCTAAAAAACAATCCGACTTTGCATCTACTGCTGTAAAATTACATCCGCCATATTTTTTCGCAACAAAAAGCTGTCGCATTCGCACTGCAACACCATTGTGTTCAAGCTGAATACGACAGCGTAATATTAAAATTAAATTATACCGTACATATTTAAGATCGTCCGAATTTTTCGCAAATGGCAACCCCGGATAATCGTGTCGATTAAATACTTTTTATTGTTCCAACGTTCCCACGGACGGTGCACGCGAACGCGACCATAGTTCTTTTATTTTTTTGAACGCATCCGTGCCTCGGGCTTGATTCTGAAGGAGCCAAACTGCTTTCATTTGAATCTCGTTTGATTGTTGGTTGCTGAGGCAGCAGTACACTATCATTAGTGTATATTAACTGTGGTTTGGTGCGTAAGCGCATTTTGACGTGTGTAAGTAGCGTGATTTATTATTATGTAACCACCTTTTGTGTGCATCTTGAAATTGAGGACTTAAGTATGATCTATTTGGAACTTTTTCCCGCCTTACATTTTCGTTTGGAAGGTGTCGTGACGTTGACAGTTTTTTATTGCACCTGTACGTTATAATCTACAGTCAAGTTAGTTTTTTGTCGTCGAGAAATCACAGTACTGCATGATTACTAACACCGTAGCTGTATTTTGCAAGCCTACTTTTCAAACCGGTTTTGACGATGATTCGCGACTTGCTGGTACGAATTTAAACGTTATTTTCCTTTAAAATTTACCAAACACTAGAATGTCAATTAAAAGGACATCTAGCTTTTAGCCAACTTTCATTGAGAGAGATAGAAGACTGGAATAAATTCGAAAGAAATAAAATTAAGTCCAAAGATTGTTGGAAATAAAACTTGCATTTTTTCCGCCGAGTCAATGACACACAGATGGCAGACAAAAAAGCGGCAATGTTAATATAAAATCTGTTGATTAGTGTCCATATATAGATAGGCAGGTGTTTAAAAAAACGGCGTAGGCGCAAAGGTGTGGTAACCTACCATAAACAAATTATATTTTGCAGTTGCCACTCCGACAACAGACTTTGTGCAGTGAGGTCTATTTAGTGAAGTTTTTATTTATTTTATTTGTCACTGTGATAATGAGTTACGTGGAATTCCTTTACGATTTGTTAGAGGTACGTTTTTAAAATATTTTAATTTGCATTTAAACTTGTCTTGTTAATCAATGCAAGTAACAGTGATGAATGAGAAGAGAGATGAGAGAGATGATGAAGATTTGAAAATGATTAAAAATAATAAGGTTTTTTTGTTTTAAAAATGGAGATGGAATGCACATCATCTAAAATCGACGAAAAACATAAATATTGTCTTGTTGAAATGCTTTCTTACCAACATTGGCTCAACGTATTCTAAGATCGTAAATCTAATAATCTCATCCACCTATAGTGGACGTAATAGGATCAACATTGGTCCATAAATATCCCCATTGCACATCACAAGAACTAAACAGGTGTCCATTGGAAGTCCAATTACATCTTCAGCTCAAGATGTACTCTTCTAAGAAACATTATGTTCGCTTTCGTAACTAGTTGTGCTCAGAGTGAAATGGGCTTATAAAGACATGCATCGTACAGAATTAATATAACACAATGCACAGTGTGGATAATGAAAGAAAATTGGAGTGATTTGTGAATACTGAAAGAAGTTCAGGTTTTGTGCCTGGTCTTTGCAGATTGCTGGAATTTAAGTCGCGAGTAAATAGGCTTCTTCTGGGTTAGCTCGTTCCATCGAATACCAGTAACCACATCTCTGCCCTTAGGACAAGATTGAGGTCAAGAGTAAGCCCATTTCTGATTACAAAAAATATTTTCTAGTTCCTTTATTGCATCTGTTCATGTTTGAAACTTTCTTGTAAATGTTCCTTGTGGGTTTCAGTAGGGCAAGCTGAAAGTTTGTAGTGGGGGTTTATTTTCGCTACACAACGAGTTAATCAGAAATAAGTTTGAACAATTACCTAAGTAATACTTAACAAATAATCATCCATTTGACTTCTCGCTCATTAACTGATTAAGGTCAGGTGGGGTAAGAGGGACATACTTCATTTTCAGTAAAATATTTTGACTGCTAGGAAGAACAGCTTAAGTCTTTTAAGATATTTAAAAAACACAAAACTTGCGTTTATATATTAGCTTCCCGTGGGCTAAATGTCATTACGCTAATAACACTTCTTACGACGATATTGACGTTAATGTAAATATTCAATAAACGTTCCTCTTCCCCCTCACATGGGGTAAGAGGGACAGTCGTTGTATTTCCTAAGATTGAAGTTTGAATTTAAATATTCGTTGCTAAATGTTCGTTAATTTGTAAGTAAAACTGCTTCGGTCAATATTAGATCTTAATTTCGATGAAATAAGGTATCATTTGGAATGAAAAAGAAGAATAAATCAATTCGGGGTAAGAGGGCCATACAGGTTCGATCAGGGGTGGCAAACTAAAAAGAAGTCGATCTCGAAATTTTATTTAATCATACAAACAGTAGTAATAATAATAGCTGCTTCGGTCAGTTTTTCTAATATATTTTCGCGGCATATTTTATCATTCCTGCAACAGTCAAACAACAACAAAATATTGCAATTAAAGAGAGAGGGACACGACTCATGAAACTTTATTCATCTAAACTTTTATTAACTTTTGTGAAAAGATTTGATTTTTTATTTGTTTGTGATAATTATGATTTAACTCAAAAACTACAAGATCGATTTAGATTACCCTCCTTTTGGGCTTCGCCGCAGTCGGGTGAAACATCTTTATCACGTAGAATGCTGAATTGTCCCTAGGTAACACAGGGTATAAATTATACTATAAAACAGCAATTTACGGGAAAGTTAAGTAACACGCACACGAAGTCGCGTGAAGTTTCCAGTTTAGTATTTCGTATATTTTAAAGTTGTAGTAGGTACAGAACATTCAGTCAATTCTTTTCATTTTATCTTCCTATTATTATAAATTATTCACAATGTTGATCACCCCTGACATTGGGGATGTCCCTCTTTCACCGTGTATAGTGAGCCTCTTACCCCAGCTAGTGTTTTTGGAGATTAGAATTTTCAAGCGAAAGAAACTCATATTATTAGTTGTTTTAAACTAAAATAGCTAATAAAAAGAAAAACTTATAGTTTTCTCCATGTATAATTATATTTAAAATATTTCCAGCACTCTTTTTTCACCAAAATATTGGTTCGCAAAAAAACGTGCTAACTTTGTGCTAGTCGAGTTCACAACTGTCAAACGTGTTTTCATTTTTTGTGGCTTCTGAGCTACGTAGCGACATCTATTGAAAACCGTTCAAACTATTTCGCCTTCACTGTTTTATCGACGGACAGTTCATAGTCGTAAACGCTTCGGTTTACTAGTTATGGTCCCTAGTCCCACTTCCCCCGGTGTCCCTCTTACCCCACCTGACCTTACTCTACTTATCTATATCGTTACCGACTAGATAATTATCAAACTATCAATGAACTTTATGACTGTCATCATAATTAAGGCATTGTGTAGACAACTAAACCATTAGGAACCTCTATAAGGTCATGGATTCCTAGTCCTTGCCCTCGTTTCTCTATAGTCCTCAGACTTGTCGAAACATGTTCATAACGGGTTGCCAGACCAGAATGGTTAATGGCTTCATACTTCCTAAAGAAGACTTTAATTTAATCCATCTTTGCTTCTTGTGGTAATAAAGTTTAGTTTTGGTTATCAGAATTTATGGTTTTTAAATTTTCAACAGTGTGTTATGGCAATACGGCTTTGGAGGGAAGTAGGTAGGCAAGATCTTTTATGGAGATAATTAACGGGATCTTCTATTTTCGACATTTTAAATTGGAATAACAGTCCCGGGAGTTTTTAACCAAATTTTACTAATCCAGGAAATCCCTAAAGTAGAACCTAATGAAACCCTGTTACCTAGTTACTATTATAAGTATAAGTAGGTACCAGCATTTCAAAGAATATAAAAAGTCTAGCTCTATAAATCCTACAATCTAAAAACCGCACCCTAAGCTCTAAATTACTTCACTTCTTTGCAAAGGGACTAATGTCTACTGCCTCATTCCTTCCAGTATTGCCAGAGAAAAAAACTTACAATTTCCGAACTGTTAGAACCTTTTTACACATTACCATAGATGTTCAGATAAAGTTAGACGTTTCATTGCGATGAAATGAAACGTGCTTGCGTAACCGAATTAAACAGAATAACTTGCCTTCTAGGTAATCTAGAAATCTGTTTAGGAATGTAGTTAGGCTATGGGGTCGGCTACGAGTCTACGACTGGCGTTTGCGTAATGTGAATTTATTTTGATGATGAGAAATAGTATACGTTTCTCTGGTTTCAGAAAGCCAGGACTTAAATCTGTTGTCGATGTTTGCATTGGTCTGATAAAAATAACCGTCCTTCGGAAGGCACGTATAAGCCGGTGGTCCCAGCCGCCAAATGGCGGTAGTCAAATCATGTCAGACGCCCTTGAGGCGGTTTAGAAGCTCTCACACTAGGGTCTGTGGTGTGTGTTCGTTAGACCTTACTGCCCACACGATAAGAAGAACGAACAACTTATCAGTTATATAACCATCTGATGGATTCGGGGATCCGCTGGATGCGAGTCACACGGAACCGGTCAATGTAGCGGCACTTGGCGGGCCCTATGTCCAGCAGTGCACGTCTTTCGGCTTGAAATGATGATAATGATACATTTGTTTATAAATCTTGTAGTTAGATTTTAGCATTTCTCCCTTTGGGAAAAAGGCTAGCGTGCTGGTAACTGAATTTTAAGCCACCTAGTTACATAAGCTTAAACCTTTCTCACGTTTCATAGTTTTATCCATTCGGCTGTGAATTATTTTTGTAACCGTAATTAATTAAATATTTAGATTGAAATCACATCTTTGGATTTAGATCGTCACTTCAGATAACACTATTATTAAGTTGTCACTTCAACGATTCTCTTGTCTTTAAGTTTTGCAGAAACATTTGCATATTCATCTTTATGTTGAGATACAGATCTTTTCTCACAGACAATCTTGGTGATTCCTCCGTTTTATATAATGTTATTGTTTTGCTTGGTATAACATAAATAATCTAGATACCTACATATAGGTACTTAGACAGGTAGAACAGCTTACCTTACTCAAACATTGAATGGATTTGCATTGCTTAATTTACCGCGTAATTTGGTGATTAACTAATTATTTGGCCATTCGATTTACACAAGGAATTAGCTAATGCTGATAACTTGTTTCGAAAAAAAATATGCAAATCCTGTACGCATGAATGCGTATATTGATAGGTACTTGTATAACAACCAAAAATAATATTTCACGCATTGTCAAGATTCAAGATTCTTTATTTGCATGAAATATGGTACAATTAAGGTCTTAAATATAAAAAGGGTTTCACATATTTCACCTACTACATTCAGCATGCAAACTTAAAATTAAATTAAAACACCTAGTACACGGGTAGCACCTAGTACACTTAGGTATTACCTTGTTACATAAAACATTTAAGAATATTAAAATATCATTATTATCAATCATATTCTGGGAATTTAAATGAATGAATGTCTCTGACGGTTCTTTAATTGCGTTGTTAGCTAAATTCGAAACTAATAACTAACATTATATTCACCATCTTGCTTTTTCAGTCATCATTCACAGCCTGAATTCACCCTCTGCTGGTGGTATAGGCCTCTAGTTTCTTGTACCAATCTCCAAGGTCCTGTGCCAACCTTATCCATCTCATCTGCCCAGCTTGCCGTCGAACGACCCACACTTCTTTTAGCAGTTCTTGGACGCCATTCGTTGACAGACAGCCTTAGTAAACCTGTCTTCACTGCGCATTGCTAGGGGTACTGTCCAATTCCATTTGAGGCTTTTCAGTACAAATCACGATTAACGCCTCTTATAAATGTTATTTTAGCGCCAAGAGAGAGATCGTTATATACCATACCTCTGTAAATAGAGTACTTACCTACTTTCTTTCCAACTAATCTAGGAGTAACCAAACCAGTATTAAACTAGTTCATAAAGAGTTCTTTATCTTATCTTCAGCTATAACGACTTCGTCAACAATAACATTACATAATGTTACATTCCAATGATGGCAGATAACATTGTGAGAAAATTATGTATTTTTCTCAAATGACTAACAACTAGGTAAATGTAAGCTGGTAGGTATTTATTTACAACTTACAAGACTTTGCTTTATTTTTACCCGACTGCGCAAAGCAAAGAAGGGTTATGTGTTTATCAGTCTATGTATGTATGTATGTATGTTTGTTCCTATGTGGCATTGTAGAGGCCAAACGCCTTGGCCGATTTTGATGATCCGTACGTCAATCGATTCGTCTTGACCTCGCGAGTGTCACTAAAAACATTACAATAAACAATACTCACTATAGTAACAACTAGTCGCCATATTGTCAAAATGAAAAAAAAAAAATTTGACAAACCACATCAAGTGGGGTATTGTTGAATAGGTATTTGAAAATGAATATTAGGTTTCCTTTATCATTTTTCATTTTATAAAACCGTTTAGGATATATAACGATTTAAAGTTATTAGAACAAACAATATCGCATTTCTTACATAAAACCGGATTTTTTTACGTGTACGGAATGAATATAAAATCGAATCGAAATCTACCGTCTTATAATAGTAAGTAATAACGAAGTTAATGAAAACTGACTAAAAAGTGTTAAATAAAAAAATGTAGTTAAAAAACTAAAAAACCCGACTGAAAAAACGGAAAAGCAAAAAACAAGCACATTTTAAATTAAACAAAACTTGGAAGCAGGCGGGGTTCATTTGAATATTAAATTATGAAATGAAAATAGAATGGACCCCGCCTGCTTACAAGTTTTGTTTAATTTAAAATGTGCTTGTTTTTTGCTTTTCCGTTTTTTCAGTCGGGTTTTTTAGTTTTTTAACTACATTTTTTGCGATAGAAGTTAATACCTATTGACTGCCTCGTTGGTCCCAGTCCCAACCACGACTGCTGAAGTCCTGGGCTCGATTCCGAAGTTCGGGCACTACCTATTATTGGCTGTTTCCACCGGGAATTTCTCATTAACATCCAAGGAGGCTGGATTTGTGGCCGCTTGATAACAACAGGCTTGCCTCCTGTTACATCATTACATGGGATTTAAACATAACTGCTGCTACAAGTTCACCTAATTAAGAGCAGCTCAGCCTAATTCTTGGGGTTATATTTTGTGTTATTAAGTTAATATTGCAATTCACACCCAGGAGCTCGTGGTTTAATAAGAACTGCCACTCGGGTCGATCTTTAGGTAAAGCTGTGCTTGCCTAGGTCGGTCTGTGGATGGGTGACCGCCCGACATAATGAGTTTCCTCCGTGCCTCGGAAAGCACGTTAAGCTGTTGGTCCCGGCTGCCATAATATAGATCCTTGGCAGTCGTTACAGGTAGTCAGTGACCTAAAATTCTGACATCCAGTCTTACCAAAGGGTATCGTATTACTTAGTATTAACTGGGTTGTGGAGGTCAGATAGGCAGTCGCTCCATGTAAAATACATGGTATTCAGCTGCATCCGGTTAGACTGGAAGCCGACCCCAATATAGTTGGGAAAACGCTAGGCAGATAATAAATTGCAATTCACACCCACTAAGCCTTAAATAAACATGTACTTGACTACCTACCTTTTAAGAGCCAATATCACTAGTACTCATCCTTGCGCAATAATCAAAGATGTTCAGTGTATTAATACATTGCTCAACAGTTGGACACTCAATATAATAAGCCCATTAGGTCCGTAAATGTCAACATGTCTCGCATACTTGTAAACTGTTTACAAAATGCTGACACGTGGGCTTCACGCTTTGATTACAAGGCAGAATTCCGATCTATGAACTTCTATGCACCTATAGGTATACATTCCTCTGTTCTTGATAGACTACATATAATATATTCAAAGTGAAATATGATTTTTTATTATTATTATGAGCCCATGTTGTCCCACTGCAGGGCAAATGCCTCCCTTCCCTCCTTCCACTTTTCGCGATCCAGTGCGATGTTATATGATGCATGTTGAATATCACAATGACTTCTTCAATAGTCCCGTTGGTTGAGTCAAGTTGAGTGCTCACAAGCACGACTGCTGAGCATGGGGTCTTGAGTTTCCCGGTTGGGGAATGGGTTATTGGGTTTTCCATCTGAAACCAACTCTATTTCATGGAACTGAAGACATTCTGGCGAAATGTGAGAATTCCAGGTCTTCTTCTTATCGTGTGGGCTGTAAGGTCTAACGACCCCACACACCCTAGTGTCAGAGTTTCTAAACCGCCGCAAGGGCCTCGGACATGATTTGACGACCGCCATTTGGCGGCCGGGACCACCGGCTTATACGTGCCTTCCGAAGCACGGAACCATCTTTTTATCAGACAATCAGGTGATTCAAGCCTGCAATGTCCTAACCAAACTGGAAACAACTTCACAAAGTATGCTATCCGTGGGAATCGAAGCCACGACCACCGGGTCACAAGGCAAACGCCTAAACGACTCGACCACGGAGGCAGTTAATTCCAGGTGTGATGTCATTTATGTCCATCAATAGAGTTTGACTCTGTTGTTCTAAAGCTCCAACAGTAAATCTCATCATCAACAAATCTTTTCATCTCATTTCAAGTCTTAGCGTCATCTTTTAGGTACCTACATTTGTAGGTAGTTGAATATCATCAATAAGCTTTTACCAGTACACTTCAATCAAGAGAGAAATACATTAACTTACCAATAACAGAGTAATAAAACTGTACAACACATTTATTGCTCAAGTAAACGGTCAATAAAACCAATAAATTCAACATAAATCAATAAAGCGAAGGCGCCGACTTGATAATCTTTTGCGGTAACCTGCGCGCGCGCATCCCACGATAACGCGACGTCACTTCCGCCCGCTGGAGGCTGCGATATCCGGTCAATAAACTCTTCATTTTGATTTGTATACCGTTAATTGTGATCTGTACTCTGTGCTTTTGTTTTTATGTGTATTCTTCTTCATGTGGTTGGCACGATTAGGAATTTTGCACGGTCAAAAACTCGCTTATTTCGCTGTATCATCGGTGGCAGCGCAGAGGTCACTGATGATGATGCATGTCATTCATTGTCAATGCATGTTTGTAGGTCTTCATCATCATCATTTCAGCAAGACGTCCACCGATGCACATAGGCCTCCCCCAAGGGTCGCCTTATTGACCGGTCCCGTTCGTCTCGCATCCAGCAGATCACCGCAACCCTCACCAAGCCATCGATCCACCTAGTCGCTCTTATGTATGAGATTATTTCAATTATTCATAATGCCAATTATGATGATAAAATAATGAATAGTCGTCCAGACATGTCTATCTTGAGGCTGACTCTACGTCAGGTTTGTTTGCAAAGAGTGACTCAAAGTGAACTTGTTAATGAAGGCGGAACAAATATGAATCATATGGAAACAATAAGAAACTTGCTTATCTAGAACAGTAAGATTCAAAGATAGGTAAAAACCTTTAACTTTTAAAGACCAGGTTCATTAATGACAAAGAAATGCAGGAATCACAAGTATGAAATAGCATAAGGATGATATGGATCATTTTGGAACAAACCAAGTTTAAATGACCAAACCTGGCACGTACTTACACACACCATAAACATTTTTCCCATGCCACGCATGAAATCCCACCATTGAGCAAAATTGCCATAAAATAGCGAGACCTAGTAACCCGCATCATGGCAACAGAATTGCAAATATCTGCCATTCTGTCTGAGTCACGCCATTATTCACTTTACTACTAAATGGTTCATTGATAAGTCGAAGGCGCAGAAGTTATGCGTTGGCGGCGCACGCAGCTCGTAAAGTATGAAAAATGTGACCAGTATTTAAAAAAAAAAATTTAAGCGCAAGATTGCAAACATGAACGTTTTATCTAGAAATTGGTAATTTGATGGAAAATCCACATTCTTTTTCTAGATTACCGACGCGTTTGCTCATAGAGCGATGGCTAATCAATTATGGGCATCATTAGGTTCTAGCGATCCTAGAACCATCAATAAATCAATTAGTGCTAGACAAATATTTGCCGCGGTCCATGCATAAAATTCTTTACATAAAGCCGACTTTTCATTAGGCAAACGAATTAGTTCCATAACAAGACCGCCCATTTGTCATTTTTTATGACCAAATACTCTTCAGTCTTAATGAATTAAGAACATGGATCATTCACACCTTACGGCTCGCCTCTTATTTATTTCCTAGTCTAACATCAAAAAACCCGTTAACTATTTCAAATGAGTTATCCGTACCGTAACTGAAGCATTAAGTCTTTTAACGCGTTCTATTACTAGATTGTTATACCGCAATGCGTCATCACCGCCATCTTTGTATTCTCCTCACTTTCTAACATATGAAATTAGAAAGAGAGGAGGGAGGAGTGTAAGAATGAGTTTTATGTCTATTTACGTGTGCCTACTTATAGTTCGGTAATTAAAGCTTGTTTTTGAGTAAGTATATAACATTTCTATTAAGGTTTTCTGAAATCTTCAAGTTTTGAAGAAATGGCAGGAAAAGGGCAGACTTAATTGGATCTTGCTATAAAAGTCTTTTGCCAATCACTATCATGCACAATTTTGTCGTGGTCCCATGTTGAATCTCTTTAAATGGAGGCGATTGTCTGACACTGCTATGGCGATAAAATCAATTGTAGGTTCCAAAAGGGTAAGGATATAGTAATCAAGACAGGACAAAAAGTAATTTTGTTTTTAATCAATCCTTAGATGACATAGCGTGGAACCATGGCAAGAAATATAACCACGGACTCATGTCAGTAGTACTCACAAGTACAGATAAACGCAATAGTTTTATTTTCACTCCCTAAGTTAACTTTTATTCACGAATGTCCACGATTGATAAAACATTTAGGAAAAACCACGTTTCTTTATTGAACAACTCGATTTTATCAACTTTATCACCAACGTTTATCTAGTCCTAACTAATCCTTACCGCGGCCCCAATTAGGTCAAGGCAAATTCTCGTCATTCACATGATGGCCGAATCTACAGACATTTTTATCGTGTCCTACATACACAAACCTAAGATCAATGGCCTAGTACTAGCAGCTGGCAACCAATAAAAGGATTGAATTCGCAATGTCGTAGCCGATCCAAAATGGCTGCTTCCGGTAATCGATCAATCTGCGCTTGCGAACGCATTACCCTTTTACTCGGAGCATTATCCAATTGAGTTAAGCGGTTAGTGACTTCAATTGGAGCAGTACTTGTTAGGGTAAAGTTATGTGGAGTGATTGTTTTCGCAGCTAGGTCGGGTGTAACGCAGATTGCAGGAGATTGAGATCTGTTAAATTGTTTCGCCATAACAATAGATGAAGCGAATGGGTCTATAAAATTGATAGAGCAGTCACGGCTTGGGAACTTCTGTAGTTGGCAATAGGCTGCAAATTAATCAAGGTAGGAGAGGATTGTGGTATTGCCTTGGGTAGGTACCTACTTCGAAACTTACGCCAGATTTTCAGTCAAAAAGTGCAACGATTGCAAAATGGCTGCCAAAATAATTCATCAAGTTAATCGTCTATACATGTTCATTAACCAAGTACAATTTGGGGTCTAATTTATGTAATTTCCAGATCGAAATATCTGAAGGGACCACATTGTCTACGGAACACAAAGTTGATAATTACACAACAACAATTGAGTTCAGTTAACGATTGTTACGAAAGCTATCGTTTGATGCGCGCGCGGTGATGGCTGACACCAGCGACCTCTGGCGCTTCCGGTGCGTCTGCTTCACTGATTTATTGGCATTTAGTAGTGGAATGGTACTGTTACTGATAACGGCTGATTGACGTGATTTTGAGTTTAATTTGATATTTCTTACATATTGGGGAAATTGATGATGGCGCAATTCAGAAACTGCTAAAAAAGTCTTTTAAAACATTTGCTTCAACATCTGTTGATAGAATGTTATCGTTTTCTACTTTTCTATCTATAACCAGAACTATTTCATCTATTAAATCCTAGAATCATAGATGAAAGCGACGACTTATCTAGGTTTTAATCTTTTATCATTATCACAAGTCCGTTAGTCAGATGTGTCTTTTCTACGTTTCCCGTCAATATGTATATTCGTAACGGTGATCTCTCACGAGGCAGTACGTGTCAAAACGACGGTTCGGAAGCGTGTGCGCATGCCTGCGGTTTCTTCTGGAATTTGTGGCGTGACAGAACGACAGTGGTGACTGTAGGCATTTCGGAAATGCGATTTGTCTAAATTACCTAGAATTTATCTTTAGTTTACATTTTAGGACGCGGTTTTGAAGTATTTTATTGGTGTGTCTTGGTTAGTTGACGTTGATCTAGTAGGATTTCAATATTGTCGTCTGTATTCGACGTATTTTGAACAAGATTACACAACACAGCTCCTTCAGCTTCCTATTATAACTCGGGATGACAAGAAACTAATACTGTATATTTTTCTTTCTTTCAATTAAAAAGAAAACTCAGCGATACATTTTTACATTCTAATTCCGTGTTCCCCAGAACTCCTATTTCAAATTAATTTTAACATCTAAACAAAACAAACTATGAATTAATGTATCCCAAATGGCGGGGTACGTTTTAGAATTGAATTCGTCGGCAACCCGACACGTTTGGGCGATGACAGACAACCTAATTGATATCGCGTTCCTTCTAACGAAGTGGTCTATTTTGAAAAACACAACAACTACTTAGAGAAGTAAGATTGTAATACGCTACTGGAGCTAATCGGTTTATTCAGATTTAACACGGCTTCGTCAAGTGAGAATAATTAGATCTTGACACTTTTTAGACTTCTTTATTTTCGCCATTTTCAGTCTAGTGGTTTATGATTTGGGTCAGAGGTTCAAAAAAGAAAGTAAGGACATTAGCTAGGAATACCCACCATTAAACCCAGAAGTTGTCAATCACTACGCTTTCTAATACTGCATCAACAACGGTGCATTTCATGCTAATGATATCAAACATTTTTTAATCTATGCAACTACAGAATCTAACACCCGAAGCTGTGACGTTGCGTAAACAATAACAATCAATGCATTAGCGTTATATGATGGATCGATGTGATGTCAGTTCATTGAAGAAATCCGTTTGTTTATCAATGAAGTTTAATATTACACCCACACTGGTACAAACTGATCTACGGATGAGATTCTAGAGAAGAATGGCCAAAGTCTGGTGAAAAGTCTGTGGGTCGAAGGTGGGTGTTGAAAAATGATGCTGAAGATGAAAAGAGAGTTCATCATTGTTATGATCAACTGGACATCATTGGCTTTCTAAATAGTTGCTAAGGTAGCATATGATGTCACGCCATGCAATTTGCTTTCATTTATATGGAAACAAATAAAAATGAAACTTTTTTTAATAACTCACTAGTAAAAGATTACGATGGTGTTATTGGTGTTAGAAAAGAAAACGCTTCCAACTTAGCAGAAAGATCGAGAGTAAAATTAGATGATACCGCTCAGTACTCCCTGTTAATTTTACCAAGATTTATGATGAAAATGTTGGACGATATAACTTAAATACTCTCAAAGGTGTTTCCTTAGAAGATGTGCGCTTTATAGTACTTACTAACGTAAGTAAATTATTCGTGTTCATGTGAACGCACGCATTTTTAAGATAACCATCTTCTGAGTAGGAAAGTATAGTATCTAGTAACAATACAATTACATGGCATTGTTTCTAATAGAAATGTCCGTTAGCTCTTCAGTTTTGATTTATAGATAAGAATGGGAATTATGCTTGTTAATTATTTATCTACAATTGTGTGGAGTCTGTGGAATGTTAATGTTTACTTCGCCTAATACGCTTTTGTCGTTGATGAGTGCTTGCCCATTGACCATTAGGTTTTCTTCTGCATTTGCTATTATAATTGTTAGTTTTTAAATACTTATTGCCAACTTTATTGATATCATATTCCTATTGAACCTGTCTTACCAAGGGGTATCGTATTACCCACTACTAACTAGGTTGAGGAGGTCAGATAGGAAGTCGCTCCACGTAAAATACTGGTATTCTAACCCGGTAAGACCGGAAGCCGACCCCAACATAGATGGGGAAAGGCAAGGCAGATAATGATTCCTATAAAGTTGTTTAAAGTTGGTGAAGTCAAGGCAATATCTTGCGTTACCCTTTACAAAAAAGGCCCTCCAACGAAACAATGACAAAAATCACACATTGTCCATTACATAACGTTTAATTAACCATCATTACATATTCCACGGTAACGTCCCGCAGCCGGGCGTCGAACTCGCTTCCGTTGCGCGCGCGCACCGGTGATAACCATCGAGACTTATTATTTAAATTTTGTAATACCATGCTCTTATGAATATTGAGTTGTTGTTACGCGGTGCTTGTTTTATGAAAGAAACTGCTGCAATTTGAGTTGTTCCGGTCTCATTTACACAAGTCTTTGTAGGTAGGTTAGTTGGTACACGTTGTCGTTTCTTCTCATTTAGTGATTTTGTTGTCGTTTCTTTTCGTTTAGTGATTTTCTTTGTAATTACCGTAACTTATTCATAATTTGTTTTGTCTTTTGCTTGTTTCACTTCATCAAATAATAAACATAACCTATCTGTAATTTTGAAAAAACTTACAAACAATACCATCAACAATTGTTTGCCTGCCCTTTCGTATTTTTTTTGCATCGGAACAACATGTCCTCTTGCATAATCTCCTAAGCATCCTCCTAAGTAACCTCCTTTCTAGTCATATCAGCGATAAGTATTTCAAAACTAATTTACTTATCGCAAATACCTAATCTAGTACAAAAGTGAACAGACACGAAGGTCAAAAATAATTACTACGTCCAAGTTAGCTGATAAATCAAATAAACTAAGTAATTTAACTTAGATCGCTGAAAAGTTAATAACTATGGCTAGACACGCAAGGCTGGGAAAATATTGCGTTTACAAGCATAAGTTATTAGAGGCATTTTTCAGAGTAAGTGGTTTGTGTAGGAGTCTCTATTATCTCCATTGTAAGGTGAAGAAAGGCGAGGGGAATATATGACGGAAAAGAACGTCGTTTAGATGAAGATTTGAAGAAACAGTAAAATTCTGTTGGTAGTCAATGTTACTAGTATGAGAAAAATTATCGTCTAATTTTTTCAGCAAGGCAGTTATGTGCTGAAAAAAAAGTCCCTCAGCCCTACTAAAAGTTCAGTTTACTACGGAAACACTTCAAATAATCCCTGGATATATTTTCGGTGTAATGTTTACATTCCCACGTCAGCGCGTGTCGATAGCTTAACGAATACAAAATTGTATCAACAAAATAGATAAACAAATACAAACAAAATTCAACTTTATTTTAAGCCGATAAAGGTTAAAGGAAAGTTCTGGAAGGTGTGGCTAAGTTTGTACACACATCGCCGTCAGATGTCAATCAACTGACGGTGTGACTTGATGAAAACAGAAGTGTAGAAACGTCAAAGAAGTTGTACAAAGAACTGTACCCAGAAATAACATTGAAGTAAGAAAAAAATAACGGTTTTCGAACCACTCCAACCGCCATTTTCCAAATTAGAACACACACTGACAGCTAAGTTCGCGCCATAATTTATATGGTGCGTTCCGCTTTAAACGATGATGGGTGCGTTCTGTTGAGAACTTTTTCTTTTAAAGATTCAAAATATATTTTGGGAAAGACATATATTTTATGCAGAAGAGTTTACATTTTCGAAATAGAGGTGTTTGTCATTGTCAATAGTTTCTAAATCAAGCTGGGTTCTATTATGAATAACACCAAAATTACCGTAAGCACATACATACATCCAACGCATTCATTATATTTTTTGCCTTGATGCTGAAGAGTCTATTGACTCTATAAAAACTTTTAGCATATTCCAGCAAATTGTTGCTAAAACAAATTCCAAGTCCGTTTACTCCGGCCCCTCCTTTGGCACATTTATAAACCTGGGAATATCAAATAAAACACAGGGAACTGTGTTAACAATCACCCCGAATGGTGCTCGTAACAAATTAGAGACGTCAACTCGTCGCTCGGGGCCGGACACGGTCGTCAAGTGGATTGTGACGTACCCACAATTGTTTTGACTAAAATAACTTTTGCTTTAACAGGAGCTTTCGCTTGCGCAGTTTTTTAGCTGCTTTTGGATTTATACATGATTCAATCCGGGGCGTGGGTCGTGCCTTAAAATGGGGCAGATGCAGCATTTTTATGTCACCAAAAATTGATCTTGCCCCAATCCGGGAGAATTGAAGCATGACAGATTTCTTAAGTGATCAAAACCTTTGCCACTCAGACGGAATTAAAATCAATCCTAGCTGATAGAAATCTAATACCTAGTCCAATTCTTAGTATATTTCCCCAAGGTCTTCCATACCGATAGAAGGCAAGTTTACCCGCGTGGGAGATGTGATGCAACCCTGCAAACAGTGGGCGTATGACGCTTTACCTTGTAATTAGATAACGTTTTTATGCCATATAAGATTTGGAACCTTGTTTTTTACCTTCCTTAAAGTTGAGTGTCTTCGTGAGAATTGTGGGACGTGACGATTTTGTTAAGTAATTTTGTAAGGAAGACTTGTTTAGTTTTTCTTGAAATAGAATGGCTGGGAGCATGATGTTTGCATAACATTATTTTGCGACTTAATGTTGGTCCGTCTTGGGATACAAGATGATTCTTACAGATAGTATGCAATAGTAAATCTAACACAAAGTATAGAAAAAAATAAAATTGATGGGAAGAAAAAAGCGTCGATTCAAGATAGTTGGAGAATGTTTGCGGTTCTTTGAGACGACCAAGTTTTGTATTTATGCGAAAAATATGAGGATTCATTTGTATGACTGTTTTGTAACCTTATCTACTTATTATTGTAATATTTTATGATGATGCCCTCGCCTGTCACTGTAAATTTCATTAATTAATGAACCTATTAAATTATTTTTATTTCAAACATTGCACGTAGGAGGATAAGGTCTTGACGCCCAATATGGTTCTTGTTATCTCTGGTAGTTTCGTAACCTTTTTGTCGGCAATCATTTGCATGTTATGTCAAATAACTGATTAATCACATTCCTAATGATTTTAAATGTAAGCAAATGTCGTTAAAATAGCCTGAATAAGGAAATACAAGTGTGACTTGTGACATTTGGTAGTCTACAACAAAAAACAAAACGATGTTTGACAGTTAGATTTAAAGTGGCAACATAAATATTAGTGAAATGAAAGAAATATTTTAAAGTAATCCTATACAATTTATGTTACATATATTATCTAGCTGTCTAATGTCACCTCGGCCTGTGATATTTTACAAATGGCAGCGTAACATCCTCAATTTCTATCTATCCTTTTGCTGCACAGGAGTTGCGCGCCCAAACGTCATAACCGCCGCGTCACTTCAGCAACCTGTTACGTTTCGTTCCTACTATATTTACGATACAACGAGTTCTATAATTGAGCGATGCGGGAGAGCAACACATCGCGGTCCATCTTTTTAGAATACGACACAAATAACATTCTATATTTGTAAATTTATACACCACCAGCTTTGAGAGCACCTAGGACTTCGCAAAACGCAACAGGATTCTCACCCTTATTTCTACGTCATAAAACTCATAGTTAAGTGGCGGTAATAGATAGGATAAGGTACTTCGTTTTACTTGAATAGAATATGCTAAGGTGGTACGGTTACGCAGCTTCCATGCCGATGACCACATGCATCAATGTTTGTAAATAGAAACTCAGCGTACTATGAAACGACTTTGATCTTTCAGTTTAGAAATGAGAATAGTCCATCGCCCGTTTTCTTCTGAAGAAAATTCGAATGAATGGAGAACTCGCGATGTATTTTGAAGCTAAGCAGAAACCCGTGTTCACGAGTCGGGTGGCGTATTTTAAGATACGTGCGACTACTAGTGACATCTCCTGAGCAAATATTCCAACTTAGCTTTGTTTACTAACAACATTTAGCATTCGGAGCGCATTCCCTATTTTAACAACAACAAACAAGTTTTTCAGCCCTCACCGAGTCGGTTTCATAGAAAAATTAGCTTCTACATGTGAAAGCAACCTGTTCAAAGGCATCTAACGCGTGTATTTGCTCATTCCATTACCCAGCTGGTTTGGGAAGTGAAAAATCACGCTTATCGCAGCACAAACATAGGGAACGGTGGTCCGTGGCTCGAGCCATCTGTTCGTTGCACCCATAAAGATAACGAAAATGTACAAACGGGAACGCATTCACTACGTATCAGTCGTTTGCGGTGAACGCACCCGCGCCTTTACTTTGAATAAATTACGCGCGAAAAACAGTCGGCCATTTTGCATATTTCCGTACGATGTGTTCCATATTCGAGAGTAAGGTGTGTATACTGCGCCCGTTTGATATTCTCTTTGAAATGTGGTTTATTTTTAATCGCGTTGTCCTATTTAATCCGTTATGCGAGTGTGGCAAGCGCCTCAATCAGTCTCAACGGTAGCCGTTGCTTTTGACGTCGTGTTTTCTGTTAAAACTGACAATAATTCAGCAAAATGCTTAAATACATTATTTCAAAGATAAAAAAGGTCTATATATATTTTTAGGAGCATTTACTTGGCTAGTTTGGATATGATTTTAAATATTGTTGTCTTTGTTTCAGATTTATCCCGATCCCGAGTCGGAGAAGGCTATTATGGGATCGGTGGTGTACTGTATCCACCACAAAGAAGGATGCCAATGGTCGGACGAGCTACGCAAATTGAAGGTGAGTGAGAAAGCCAAATATTTGCTAAGATAAAGTTAAGTAGGTAAATAGATCGATCGATCTATCATTTTGTGTGCGCCTGTCATGTCACGACACATTTATTTATCTGCCCAACAATACTCTTTAATTTATGAGAGGGCAAGTGCGAGTCAGTTTTCAAAATTAATTGCCAGTTAGTTTATTTAGCGTGAACACGCTAGTTTGTCTAACGTTCGCTTGAATTAAAAATAAATTACGATTCTTCTGATGCATTTAAATAACTGTATTGTTTTAAGTGTTTAGGATACAGAATATACAACTTGCTAGCATTGTAACACTAATTAACAAGTCAAATAAATTATTGTTGCATAATTTTTTGCACCACATTTAAAATTCAAGAACAGTTTTAATTGCACTCTTCTACATCACATTTTTCAAACAAAAAAAAAAAACTTTTAAACTCTTTGAAAACACCCGTAAAAATTTTACGACCAGCTCCGACCTATTTTATCGTCACTCCCGAATCATCTATCCTAAGATCAGTTTGATATGCGCAGGCGCATCTGAACACGTGCAAGCACGATGCGGTGCTGTGCGCGGCGCAGTGCGGTGCGATGATCCCGCGCGTGCTGATGCAAGATCACTTGCGCTACACCTGTCCTCGCCGCCGCGCCAACTGCGAGCATTGTCATAAGGAGTTCTCTGGAAGCGCCTTAGAGGTAAGGGTGGATCCTTGTGATATTTTGAGGGTGTTTATGTTGGAGAATGTTTAAACAAGTGGGATTTAGTTCTGGTTCTATGAACGAAAGATAACTTCAACTCAACAAAAGTTCAAACTAAAAGCGATAAATGGATCCCTAGATTGACCCACTGGAGGAATATGACCCATTTTTTGGGATCTGACTAAAGGACTTGAAAATCACTATAAGACTGCATAGACGATTATCGTCAAGAAAACGAAAGCTGAATTTAATACTAAAGAATCAGCTTGATTGCAAACAGCCTATTCTAGATTTCTTTGCCAAGACCTGAAAGCGTTTTAGGTATTTAACACCACAATTTAAATTTTCAGGAGCATTCAGGCAACTGTGGCCACGAGCCGGTTTACTGCGAGAACAAGTGCGGAGCTAAGGTGCAGCGAAGGCATACACAGCAGCACATCCAACAACATTGCAGTAAACGACTAGTGCCTTGCAAACACTGTGGACAGAGTTATACTCAGGTGAGCATATTATCATTTGCATTCTCCTGCCCTCATCCAAATTTAATTAGAGTCGGAGTAAATTGACTGAAATGATTGACCCAATGAGCAAGGGACCAGCGGAATTGTAACAGCATCACGTTACACTGCGTAAAATAGTGTTATCGTAGCTTCCCCATTTCGTCCCTTTACTAATTGTACCGATCGCCTTCCAAAAGCTCATCAGTCATATCTAAAACCTCACCTCCCATGTTCTTCAGGACACAGTATCAGCGCACGGAGCATCGTGCGGCCGCGCCCCCGTGGCGTGTCCGCAACGTTGCGGCGCGAGCGGCGTGCCGCGCGCTGACCTGGCGGCGCACCTGCGGGACCACGCCGCGGCTGCTGCAGCTGCTGCGCTACCCTGCTCCTTTAGAGACGCTGGCTGTAGGTTTAAGGTATGTTCCAAAAGCAGTTACTATAGCAACGTTAGTAAAGCTTGCAAAGCTGCAGATAATGGGTACGCATATCTGACTGACATAACTGAGGAGGATCAGCGGATTTAAGCAGATAGTCAAGCTAGCGAAAAGCATTAAAAGATTATTTGGTACTTACTTTTGTGATGACGTTTGGATAACCGACGTGAAGAGCGTAAACTAAGCGATCCCAGGCAATTGAAGCCAAGTCGACTCGTACTATCAAAAGAGATTTTCATTTGAAAGGTTCTGCATCAAAGGGCTTATATTAATAACAAGTATTTCCTCTTTTTCAGGGAACAAGACAAGCTCTAGAAAAACATACAGAAGAAAGTTGCCAACAACACTTAGCCCTCGTCTCAGCTCTGGCCAGCCGTCAAGCGAGACAACTAGACTCCTTGCGTTCGGCAGTGGCGCGACTATCGGTGAACTGTTCTGGCGCACTAGTGTGGCGTATCAGTGACTGGGCTGCGAAAATGGCAGAGGCGAAGTGCAAAGATGGAGTCGAGCTTGTGTCCCCCGCGTTTTATACCAGCCAGTATGGATATAAGTTGCAGGTAAGCCTTGAAACTCTTTCATTTATTTCCGCCAGTTTTCAGTTCATTGGAAGCCGTGTTGTATCCCTTTCTGAAGTTCAGTGAGGGATAGAATACAGCCTCCTCAAGGAGATCACAGAAATAAAATTGTTTTTTTTCTGTGATCCCATTCGGAGTCTCCCGAGGAGTATTAGTCATCTTTTCCAAAAATTGCTAATTGCAGAGCAGACTCCGAAAAAAATACGTTTGTTCCACTTTCACTAATATCTAAACTACCCACTTTGGCATGCATGCCAAATTCCTGGTGCGATACCACGTGGCAAAAGCTCCTTGGCCGATAATAAAATCGCATTTATCGCTGCTAATATACCGTTATACACACTGCAAATATAGTATGAAGTGTATGTTTATTTTGAATTATTGGATGTTGACCTCTTTATCGCCAAAAAGTCTCGTTGCCAACCAAAAATCGCGTCGTAATGCCACATGTATCACATTTGTTAGTAAACAAAGCCACGCCGCTATATTTGTGTGAGTCAACTCGCGTATGATGCTGATGACTAAACTCGCGTCCCCACGGGGACTAAATTAGATACTTGCTCATTCAGTGTGTAATGTAATATTATTTTGAGTGTTATAAATCATAGTTGTTCGTTTTGGTCGACTGTGACATTTGTTAATTAATTTAATTTCTCTTCTTTTTCTTGGGTTTTAAACTTTTGAATGACTAGTTGGTAAAAGAGATATTTTCGTTGAGATGATTTGCAGAGTTGACTTTAATTATCACACATTGACGGATATTTTCAATTTTTTGTTAGTATATTTAACTTTTGGACATTAGACTAAAACTGATCTCCTCTCTTTCCAGGCGTCACTATTCCTGAACGGCAACGGAGCTGGCGAAGCGACCCACATGTCAGTCTACATCAAGATCCTCCCTGGAGAATACGACGCACTCCTTCGCTGGCCGTTCGCACATACGGTCTCCTTCACCCTCTTCGACCAGAGCTCCAGCCCCGACAGAGCCTGCAACATCGTCGAGAGCTTCGTCCCCGACCCCACATGGAAAAACTTCCAAAGACCATCGAAGGAACCCGATGCACTAGGCTTTGGGTTCCCAAGGTTTGTCTCCCATGAAATGCTGAAGAAGAGGAACTTCATCAAGGATGATGTCATGTTCTTAAGGGTTAAGGTTGACCCCAGTAAAATTGTAGCTGTTTAGTATAAGTTTAGGATTATTTTTGTTCGGTAATAGGCCTTAATGGGAGTGTTCAACAATTTAAATCAGCAGCATGCATTCGGCCAGTATAGATTCTTTTAAGTATCCATATATAGGCTCGAGAAAGATCTTAATCAGTCGTTTGGGTTCAATATAGTCGGGTAAATAGTTTCCAGTTAAGGGTTTAACTAGTTTTAGGAGCCTTAAACCATTTCTTTAATGTTCAAATTTTGAGTAGAATTACAGTAAAGTGGTTAAGAAATACTAAAGAGTTAAGTTGGGGTCGGTTGAATGTTTAGCTTAGATTTAACTTAATTCTAACTTCAGGCTGAATTCAAGTTAAACTTAAGTTATTAACACATTATGTGTATTCTATAGTCATTATTTAGTATTAAGTAACTTGAAGTCATAGTTTTAACTGTAAATATTATGTTTATACTTAGCTAAGTATTTTGTACATATTTGTAAATATTAGTTTTAGTATGCGCGTACGCAATTGTTATCCTTTCACTAAAGATCTCTTGAGTTTCATTGCCGACAGAAGAACGTAACAAGCTCAGCATGGTTTCAAAGTATTTTATACGTTATTTCTTTAGTGATAGTGTACATATTTCTTCTACTTTAACGAGACTTGTTTTTCTGTGCCATATTTAGTAGGTATGTTTACCTATTAGCACCGTTTGCAGATGTTTTTTTGTAGGATGCCCTACTAAATATAGTTTGGCCAAAAAATATTTTTTTTTTAGCAGGAGTAGCGCACAAATTGTGCTAAAATAAAATACCTAGGCCATATTCTTGCTGGGGGTTGTGAGAACTGAGAAGTTTCGAGTTTAGTGTCTTACTAACACGACTAACGGTTAGGTTCTTTACTAACCTTCTAATGTTAATCTTCTTAGCCAAACAACCCCTTTTACTCAATGCCATCCCACCTTCTCCTGAACTATAACGGTGACTTGTAATTACTAAACCACCTTTTCGGCATATGCACCGCCTAGAACATTAGTTTCTACGTTTATTTTCAGGCCATCCTAATAATACCGAGCAGTATAAATAAATACACACATTTTTATAGTAGACTGCAAAAATAGTGTGTAACTCTATCCAAATGTTCAGAACGCATTTTTGTTTGCCTTAAGAATATTATAGAAGGCTCTTTGAAAAATGCTTTGGACTCACATCTTCAATCTTTATCCCTAAGGGACCGACAGAAACCTTTGAGACATGTCTAGCTTCGTTATATCGGCAGATCTTTGTATATATTTTTCTGTTTTACGAAAAAAATAATTTATCATTTTTTTGTTGACTACATTTCTGTACATAATCTGTAAGTTTGTACATACAAATCAATGTTTTATTAAAATTATTGATATTTAACCTAAAATTCTTATGTATTCGTTAAGCTGGAATTAAACCAAAGTGTTGTGATTGCTTTGCGGTTTAAAAGAATATGGTTTATTGTACATTTCCATTTAGCAAAGTGAATCAACCTTAAAACACGGCTAAAGCTGTATGTAAGTAATATATATTTATCTCTATAGATATACATTTAAGGTTTGTTTTGGACTATCCTGTGCTTTACGTATTAGCTGTCAATGTAACGCAAATTATTGTTAGCTTGATCTAAAAGATTTTTGAAAATATTTTTATTAATGAACAATTCTGCTATTTCTGAGATTACTCGACGAATACAGTTGTAGCAATACTGTTTTAGATTCAATCTATATTTTTCCTTTTGATTCTATTTAATCTCAGTTTTTTTATAACTGTAAAAAAAATAAGCAAGTACTTGACTTAACAGCCTAGTTTTCTAAAGTTTTCTTGGTTAATTTGGATCTCTTCTAAAGCGCTTTTTTATTAAATAATTTAATCTCAACTGTAATATTACATTCCAGTAAAAAACATTATTATAAGTCTGGAAGCCATTCTGTAATTATTTATTTTATTACAATTAGGCTATGGGTTCACATTGAGAGATTGATGCAACAAACCATACGTTTTATGTCCATTTTTACTGCCAGTACTTCTAAGTATGTTCTGAATTTAAAAACAGTCTTCTTTTTTTCTGATCATTATGTATTTTTCTTTTTATTTTTTTTTTTATTATTTCACCAAGCATTTAATTTTAAATTTTACCAAGCATTTTTTCTCTCAGAGTACCCTAGTTTTCTTGTATCTTTTTTATCCGTAGATTACGGCTAGGCTATTTGCTATTATAACCTTAGTACCTAACATAAGACTAATTAAAATTAAAACTTAGGAACAGATTGTATTAAGAGTAGGTTCTAAGCTATAATTAAGTATAAGCATTTTGCAAAAACGGACACAGTAGAATGTAAGAAAAAGAAAATAATTTGAAAAAAAAATGGCCACAGTAGATTTTTAAGAAAAAGGCCCATCTTAGATGATAAGAGGAAATATACTATTTTTCCAATATGAATATGATTTTTATTGTTACTCCTTTATCAGCCTCAGAGCGCATCTCGAACCTGAGTTTTGCAAAAACAGTACCTACATCTTCAGTGTTCTGCCTAGCCTTTTCCCAACTATGTTGAGGTAGTTTAACTGGTTGCAGCTGAATAACACCACATCAACACGAAAAAATCATAAACATACACAAACAAAACAAAGAGCACATTTTACGTACAACTGTAGGACTCCCGCAAAGGGACAAAATCTATATAAATAAAGAGAGAAGTCCTGACTGACTGACTCATCAACGCCCAGCCCAAACCCTTGGACCTAGAAAGCTGAAATTTTGCACAGAGGTTCCCTTTATAATGTAGACAAGGAATAAGGAAGGATTTTTCGAAATTCAACCCCTAAAGGAGTTAAATAGGGGATGAAAGTTTGTATGGAAAATCGTCACTTTCACGCGGGCGAAGCCGCTGGCAAAAGCTAGTAAATAATATAATTAAGAAAGCAAGTAGCCATAACCTCAATAAACTCAGATACTAAGGAGGTTTTAGTTTTTCCGTTTGAATCGATTCACCATTATCATCTTAGTGATTCAAGAGGAAGTTTCTTTTTGTGGAAATTCTCATGCTCATAACAAGAATATTTTTGTTAGACTTAGGCTGCTTTTCCACCAGAGATTTGCTATGCAGCTACCTATACTACGAGATGTAATAGCAAAACTGTAAAATTATGTGACCGTTTTCACTGATACTAAGTTATGAAGCGGTGCGCGTAAGATGCTCTGCATATACCTACACCACTCGCGACCATCCTTATCAGGCATCCTTCTATATAAAAACATATTGGTGGACATCAAACGCATCCATAGCAACGTAGCATAGCACATCTCTGGTGAAAAAAAAACACCCCTATACAGACGAAAACAACGTGGGGAGATATTATCCTCAATACATGTGAAGTCCGGTTGTCCTGAGGAACGCGGCCAAGATACTACACCGATATCATATCACATAGTAAAATGACCTATTTCGAAAGTTGTCAACACTATCAAAATACAGACCACGGCAGCTACAAATAAACCACAAACAAAAGACAATCAGCTCACTTTTACTACTCACCTTTGGCCGAAACTATCAATAAGTCAACTGTAAGCTAAAAACCTATTTAGATAACATTCCTAGGTTCACAAATCATAGTATTTATAATTGAATGTCCGGCTATCGGCGTAATAACTGAGATATTGGAGCACATTGTACCGACTGTCACTTGGTTTTATTAATAATCGTAAATCTTTAGTGTGATTAAGATTGTAGGAGTATTTAGAGAATATCTTAGTGAGCGATATTTATGTGTTGTACCAAATCATGGTGATAGGTAAGATACAGACGCCAGTACATTAAGCTACCCTGCTAAGCTAAGCTTTTCAGGGGTGCGAAATCATCAAATAACTCCTCCCGCTCTTGGGCAGAGCGGAAAGGAGTGTCAGACTTCTACTGACTAAAAACTACCCATGTTCCTTCTTCGCCCTTGTGCCTAGGCCGCGGTATCTCTTTCGACATCCCGCAATCCCGACGGGCGTCGGCCCTTGCGGGCCCCTTCCATGTTAGTGACATCTCTTTGAGGCGCGCGTGGAACACTCTGGCGCCGCCGACACGGTCTGTTGCCGTCATGACGACGGCCGGACGGCGAGCTAGACCATTACTCACCGTCCACAGGCCCGCGTCTACGGTGGCCGGAAACCATCACGTGGCCCCCGACGCCCGGAGCGCCTCCCGCGTCGGCTGGGACGAAAGGTTCTCTCCCTCTCTTCAAGCTACCCGTGTCAATTTTTAACATTTCACCTTGAGCCCAATGTTTTGGCGATAAAGTTGAAAACCATTAAAGAAATTTTACAGATTATAGGTAGTACGTTGACAACGCGCTGGCGTCTGTACCACTATGCCATTTGATGAAACTTCTGATAAAAAGTTCGTCGAGAAATATTTCTGAGGCATGCTGGTTTCCTCTTTCCTCAAAGCAAGCAAGTGATTCTACAAGACGCGGCACATGAAACCGAAAAGACAGAGGTGCGTGTCTTGGGGTCAAACCTGAGACCAAAGAACTTGAGTTGTTGGACTTGGCTGTCCGACAATTACCCCACTAGACCAAAGAACTTGAGTTGTTGGACTTGGCTGTCCGACAATTACCCCACTAGACCAAAGAACTTGAGTTGTTGGACTTGGCTGTCCGACAATTACCCCACTAGACCAAAGAACTTGAGTTGTTGGACTTGGCTGTCCGACAATTACCCCACTAGACCAAAGAACTTGAGTTGTTGGACTTGGCTGTCCGACAGTTACCCCACCAGACAATCACTGCTATTGAAGTAGTGTACGCACCCACAATACATAAGAAATTCCTAGAGAGGCCGACTTAAAATAAATGTGTTGGTGTAAATATGAATGCAAACTTAATTAGGAAATTGTTTACTTAATCAGTATAAAAATAACATCTTAAAAACATAATTAAACAAACTTACATGCTATCTTAATGAGTATGCACTAGAGAAAATCACCATCATCTTCCGAGCCATTTCCCAACCATGTTGGGGTCGGCCTCCAGGTAGGTATTATTACTAGGTATTTTGTGAGCTTCCCGATTGGCTGAATGTTGAAGTATTGAGGACTGATGGCTGCTGCTGCACTTTCTTCTGAGCTTTCTGTAAAGGAACAAATAGCAATGGTAAGGTACTGTTTATTTTCAAATCATAGAGGATGAAATGTATGTTAAGTTGGAGGGTAGAGTTTTTTTTCTGCTCAGCTTGCACAGTAGGAAGCAAATGACTGAAGCTTATAACTGTTAGATTTAATTTCTTCTTATTATGATTCTTAGAGTCTCGAGTCTCAAGTTAGGAACAGTGTTATAGGCCGATATAAATCCTAGTGGTAAATCGGAGGTCCATAAATTGAGTTACAATTTAACTTTTGTTAATTTGAATACTAATTCTCCTGTATCCTGTAGGTAATAAAGATTGTTCACCAATCTATATTTGATCAGTACACAGAATTGTATATGGTTTTTTAACCAACTTCAAAAAAAGGAGGAGGTTCTCAATTCGATTGGTATGTTTTTTTTTATCCATAACAACAATCAAATCAATATCCACCATTTGTATCTGTAGCAAATAATCCATAGCTGCAGGCAACAAGGGTTTTGCTGAATTTATCTCCATCATGGTCAAATGGTCCAGTCTGCCGTAACCACCTCCAGACTTCATCAACGCGTCCATGGAGGTTCGTAACTTGGACATGCGGATATCCCAAATGTCTTTGATTATGGTCTTTATTTCTGTAGCATTAGGGACGTCTTCTGATGCCGCACCGAGGATTAGTTTTGCTTCTACCATGTAGTGTTCATTTGGCATTTTTGTGAAGAACCTGAAATTGATAAATTTAAAGTTTGAGTACCTACAGTTAATGATAGAAAGGCATTTAAATCAAGATATAGAGGGTTGGGGATACTGTGGGGATAAAAACTGATAATAATAGTTAGTGGCGGTGAATGTGAAAGAGAACAAAGAGTACTTAGTCTTAAAATGAGTTGTTTGCATTCCGGGTGTTTTCAAAGTGCAAAATGACATAACAGGTTAATCTAAGTGTATAGACAACTTTATAAAAGTACCTATCAATAACTATTTTTTGTTTATTCAGCTAAATTTGTGTTATTTTTTGCCAATTTTATTCTACTTCTTCAGAAAAATAGCATTTACAAGACGAACCAACTATATGTAAGCTCAGAGTAAGGGAAAGCACTCAGGTACGTTCTAAGAGTACAAAAACAGATAAAAATTAACTTTTGGTACTGAAACTAACCTCGATCTCTTCTCCTCTTCCTTGATATTTTCCAAAGTATCTAATTCCATCCAGTCCGGAGGCACTATACGGCACTTCTGCTTCTGTTTCAACATCATAGCGAGCCACAACGGCACATTTAGTGGCAAACCGGCACGAAATGGTCCAAATTCACCGCAAATTAGATAGATTTTGTCGTAAGTAAAGTTTGGTATTACACTAATGATTCTGTTCTCGCCAATGAATTCCACTTCGTAGGGGTCCATTTCAGAAAGTATCTAGTCTTGCTGAAAGAAATTATATTGTTATTGGTATACTAGCACATTTTCAGACAAAACAGTAAACAAGAACTTTTTCGCACTGAGTTTTGTGTGGTTTTGTTTTGATGTTTTTGACGTACAAAATTGCGGGAAACTGGTTTTACCACAGACTAAAAACCTTAAGAAACCCGCAACATTATTTTGAAAATAAAAATATTAAAAGTTTGAATTTATAAGACTATGAATAAAATATCAAAACAGTATAAAATGTGTGGGACTAAAACTTATGGGAGAAATGGAAGAAAAATCGTAATTATTTCAACCAACGCCGTTGTAGTGCCATCTGCACAACCAACTCCACAACTCGTTCAGTACCAACGTACCAACGACGTAGAGAATAGTTTACCGTGGTCATTGGTAGGTGTCGCTACTCGTAGCGTTCCAAGTTGACAGTTCGGAAAACTTCAACGAAATTGAATTCAAAACTCCCAACTAAATTACTATCATCCGAGCGTTATTACAAAATTAGCTCACATCCAGCTCAAGCTGAAACATTCCAGAATAACAATAAATTAATGCCGTAGCGATCGATGCAAATCGTTTTGGCAAAGTGCAAACTCCTAATTACTAGCCGTAAATTAGGGTGGCCGGTTGACAATGTCTCAGACGGTTGATATTTATGGGAGGCCTCGTTGGCGGGGCCCGGACTTTTGCCACCCCCATGTCTGTCATAGACTAACGTTTTATGTGACTTCGAAACTGAATTGACGGTCCTATTTCAAAATAAAATATTCGAGTTTTGTAATTTGAACTATGCGATGCGTGTTTATGAAGGCGATTTATGGGAACTGTGTCCACGCTACTTCAAACTGTGGGGTGTAAAGTTATGTTGGTACAATTTATTAAGGTTTTCCTTAATAAAAACGGTAACTGATTGTTATGTTAGAATCGTGTGACCATTCGTATCACTCACTCAAACAAATTAGTACCTACCTACCCAGGTACCTACTTCGTTGGTAAAAATTTACCTGCATTATTTTAAACATTTTTACAACACGAACACATTTATTTTCAGCGACCAGTCCTGGGAAATTTGAAGCAATTACCTACTTAGCTGGAAGGTGAACGGATGGCCGATGATGGGGTCGATCGGTCGAACATTTCTGGAGTGGCAATCATAAACCGGAAGACGTTGCGTTGGAGGGCCTTTCACTGAACCGATAATCTGGTAATGTATGCTCGGATCCAGCGGATCACGCAATGATTGATCAGTGTGGCGACACTTGAAGGAGGCTAATGTCCAGCAATGGACGTCTTTCGACTGAAATGATGATCATGACTTAGCTGAATAGGTTGTAATATTAGACCTTCGAGCATGATTAGGTATCTCATACCTTTAGCTGGAGAACCGTATAAGAAAAAAAATACTGAACTTTACTTCAGAGTACCTACATGTCATGCACAGTCGATGATAAATAATTTGTTATCGACTGAAATAATATCGCAACAACTATTTGATTTTGAGCAAAACAACGTCTTATAAACAACACAAGACCACAGTGCATTCATGAGACCTCTCAAGTACACACTCCTATCAACATGAGACGATATTTACATTTAAACTTCGTTTCAGAGAAAGAAACTAATGAATAATGCATCAGTCGCTGCTTTTCTAGACTTGAAACATACTTGGAACGAAGATGCAAAGGCATGTGTTAATATAGTTTCGTATACCTACCTATGTGTAGGTATTACTGATTGTATTGCAACTTTTATTAATATGATGTTTACTATTTGGTAATTGCAACTTAATTAGAAACAGTTAATAGCTATTATTTCATACCTATTCATTTATTTGCGTTCCACAAGGTGTTAACAAAAGGCTTAGAGCTAAGAGCCGTAGAGTAGATTTTGAAGATACTTCCACAGATTTTTAGTTCAGAGGAAAAGTTTTTTTTACATCAGCACCATCAAATTCAATGATATTTAGTTTGGTGAAGTTTTGTTGACCATAAATTCAAATGAAGGAATGTTTCAACGATTTACTTAATTTTTTGCGGAACAAAAACAGAATAAAACAACTTAATCTTCACAAAACATAAACTTCGAAATACAGATCTAGAGAATCAGCTTTTCCAAAGAAAATAAATAACGAAATCCGTCTGCACGAATGGAAAACACACTCAGACATCTTTCTTCTTAAATCTGCATACAAATTCGTGAGATCGCGCGCAAATTCGCCCAGTCATTTAAATGCGATTCTGTTTCAAGCGTGGCGCTGTTTTTTTGGCCATAAATATGTCGCGAGTGACACCTAGCGATGTACTGCCATCTAGTGGCGGAGATCAGTATGCTGGTCACGTGCTATCCAACATAGATGGCGTTGCCTGTCACTCAAGCTAGTGAAGGTGTTTCAGAAGTTACTTTGAAATATTTTGTTGGACTTTTATAAAGTCGTACTACGTATTTCAAAATAGTGAGTATTTTAGAAGATACTATTCTGAGACTATGAAAGTTCATTTTGAATTAAAGGGCACTTCGGTATTGAAAAAAATACTCCGTTTAAAGAACCTCTTTAGCTGCATTTAATTAGGAATTCCTATTCTTGTTTCTACTAGTTTACATAATTTTTAGCATAGGTACATATTTTGCGTACCTATTAATTTCATGCTTACTTTTATAATTTTTAATAAGATAGGTAGTTAATTCCTTCTTACGGATTCTTTTACCACCATTTTTTCATTATTCTGTGACAAAATAATCGCAAAGTAACTATGTACCTAATACGTTATGGATTGTGAATTTGCCAACAAACTTTACATAAGTTGCATCGGGTCAGCTATTGCATGAACTTTCCTCACGAAAAAAAAATTAAAAAAGTTATTTTAGCACTTTTGAATGTCATAGACACAAAGAAAGTGAAGTCATAAATGATAGTCCAGTCACATGGTTTATCAACTTTTAAAGTGAGCAACTTAGTTGCCGCAGAATGGGCAAGAAAGTCTATAGACACTGACATTATGAAGAAATAATACCAATACTTTATTTTTCTGACTAATATGCTCCTTATTTTTTGTTTATAATCAACTTATTATAGTATAACATCACGACTGTAATTCCCGAAGGGTTAGACAGAGGTGGACATAATAAGTAATAGGTACACCCATCATTTCGCCAGTTATGTTTAAGTCTAAATGTAACCGTGTATCACACACACACACAAGGCTCTGACTCCGTGGTTGAGGAAAAATCCAACAGCAATTTGACCGCCCGGGAAACGAAACCCAATGCCCAACAGTCGCGACTGGGACCACTAGACCGACAACACAGTCACCAACTAACATGGCAGTCATTAACCAACTTTCCCCCCAAAAAAGTCCCACCTTCCCAAGCGTCTCATTAACCACTTAAAGATAACTTATACTTACAAGTTACATAACACCACAGTTTCACAGTCACTTATTAAGTGAATTATTATAATTACACTTAGCCTCTGCCAGTTGAGAACAACTTAGTTCACTTATCTCATTCTTGCGGCGGCAAAAGTTTTCGCAGCGAATTTCTATGTTTTTGTTTTTAATAAAAATGTTTACGGCCCCTGCATCGCTTTGCAACGGTGAGGATTTTGTTTCAGTTTAGTTTTTGTGCAGTTGAGATTGCGTTTGTATATGGGAGAGTTTTTGTATGGGCTATAAGCTTAAGAAGTTAGTCTGGAGCCAAATCTTACGTGATTAGCATTAACAGCCTGTTTGAAATGAGCTATCCCCCTTATTCTTATAGCATTTATTTCAGGCTACGCTCGTAGTCTTGGTAGCAATAGTTTAATTACTAGTGTAAGTAGACATACAATCATGTTTCACTCAGTGTGGAGTTCCATCCAATGTTGCAGCATTGAAGACTCCCATCTATCTGCGAATAAACTCAAGATAGTATTGGGTCTGCCACGAAGACGAGCAAGCAGGGATACGCTTCTTTTACGTATGATGACCACAAAACCATCAATATGCTTTTTCGCCAACATGCCTGACGCGTTACTTTACCATGGGGACCTCTAAAATATCTTGAGGGCACATGTCGTAATTTTTTGGGAAACACGATGTAAAATGTGTTGAATGCGTTGACTGACCATCAAAAAAGTTGTTTTCTTGGCCTGAACTATCAAAGACACCAAGAAAATATCCAAAATACTCGTTGCTCAAATCTCTGTTCGCAGTGCCAGTTAATATTGAGAAGTTTTCAGGATTAAAAATGTTTTACTAAGCTAACTACTGAATCCCATCTACCTGTTCGCAATGCCAGTTGATACTGAGGAGTTTTCAGGACTGAATTAGGAAAGAAGACCATAGATACACAACACACAGAGTCACCATCACTGTATGACTATCGAGACCCATCCACTCCCAACTATAATTAATTACAAGGCACTCATTTAAAAAAGTTACCAACAAAACCCAACCAAACGTTGAGCACCTCACCTCCACAAGATGGAACCGGCCGAGTTATCAAGCTGGGCCGAAATCTTCTAGCATTAAGCCAGAGGGGGCAATTAGCGCACAGATAATAAACTTATAACTTAAAACTAACGTCAGAATAACCTTACGGAAAATCCGATTTGGATGATTCATTCGTTTTCTTAAGTATTCTGGAAGTTGCAGACAGAACCTATTTTGACTTTGTTTAGTGTTTCTCTCTTCTTCGTCTTTACCATGGGGCGTAATTTTGAAACTGTGTATCTAGTTTTGGAATTTAAAAGTAGGGAAATACGCACGACGACCAATTAGGATACACAAAACCAGTTTATGCGACTCTCTCTTTGTACGAAATCAAAAAATCAAAATCAAAGCATTTATTTCAAGTAGGCCAGTTACAGGCACTTTTGAATAGGTAGTCGAATTAAACTAACTGCGGCACTCAGAGATATTCAACGATTACTCAAACCGCCACCCAGCAAAGGCCTGACATACTTTTGTATGACAAAACTGCCAGAAACCCTTACCAAGCGACGGCCCAAGCAACCACTGAAGCTCTCCGAGTGCGGCAGTAAACTACTAAACTAATGAAGCTAAATAAACTAAGCTACAGTCCCAGTCACAAGGCATAATAATTTAACTCGTGAGTGTACTGTTGCCCATGCCCAATGCCCATTCCAAAGCGTTGGTCTCATGAGAAGAATGGCAAGAAACTTCATGGACACTCTTTTAAAATCGTTTTTTTACGGGAAATCTATACAAAGCGATGCCATGTGTCATAGTGGAAATGTGTATATCTTGATTTGTACTTACTTACATATACTCGTAATTTGATGATCAAAAACCACAATTTGATGATAAGGTGTGGTAAGGAAAATTAAGGAGGTTACTCCTTAATTTTAAATATCAACTCAAGCATCGAACTATGTATTTAGAGAATTTCTCCTTATGCAAGAGGATTCTGTTCTTAAAACCTCCTAGAGGGGTAAAGCACATATTTTGTAGCACTTACGTTGAAGAACACGCTTGACAGTCAGCCGAGTTCATTTCAGCCAAAAGACGTCCACTGCTGGACATAGGCCCTCCCAGGTGTGGCCACATTGTCCGGTCCCGTGCGTCTCACATCCAGCAGGTCCCCGCAACCTTCACCAAGTCATCGGTCCACCTAGTGGGAGGACTTCCAACGCAACGTGTTCCGGTTCGTTAGCCTAGTTCCGCCTAGTTAGCACTACCTGACTTCAGGTTTACCTTTCTTTCTGTTTCTTTTTAGTAAAAAAACACCTCGCTGTTCTTTTCTTAATATAGTAAGAATAAGAATAATTTATTGTTCCAGAAATTAAATTCGTTACATTGATTCCTGAAACTCACACTAGGATTTCCTGTGTCGCGAGTTCCAGGCTCCTTCGTTCCGTTGACATACAAGACTTGTGACACAAATAATATTCTAAACAATAATTTTCTAAATCTTACAGTAATTTATTATCTAAACAATATATATACTAGTAGTATTATCCAATAGTAGTAGGATCCAAGTCAGTTGAATCCTTGTACTGGGATTTTCTGATCTTCATTGCCTCGCATTTTCTTGTGGACGCCAATGTTGATTTTGAATTTGAGGAGTTGCAGTGAGACTTGTCAAGATAAAAACTGGCAACCATTTTTACCAAAATGTTCTTACCCAAATTCGTGCCAAATCAAGCGAAGACCGCTAAACCAGCTAAAACTCCAAAATCTTCGGCCCACGAACCCTTTAATACCAACTGTCAAAAATTAAACCGTTCAACTTATCCCCCGATGAGTAATGCCGTGAAGGTTGGTCGGCCCGTGATATGAGGCGTTACGGGAACCATGGCGTATGCAGCTGAGTGTGGCTAATGGTCCAAGTTTTGTTACTTTACTTAAATAATTGTGTTATTAATGTAATGAAGGGAAGTTTATTGTCTTTGCGATAAAGTTTGAAGGTTTGTTTTTAATGTTCTGGAGGATTTTTATTGAGTGTGTTTGTAAATGGGGAATTATTTATTTTGTATGTGGGATACTATGAAATCCATCGTCGTGATTTTTTTTAATCATGTCATCAGAATTTTCGAACTCACTACGTAGCTCGGAGAATAGAGTCGTTATTCTGTCCCCCAAGTAGCATTAAAGTATACTCCATACCCATGCTATGGCTCCACAGAACAGATATGGCTCCATGGCCTTACGTGGCCGTTAATATAATAATATGCTCGAAGTCCAGCCGTAGCTCGTAGCAGTGAGGTCTACGGCGTAGGCCCTACGGCGTAGCAAAAATTTTCATTTATCTATTTCGTAGTGCGTGAATTTTATTTATTTAAACTTCAAAAACAAGTTTGCGTTTTTTTGTTTATGTGTTGTTATTGTGTTTGTAATGTAACTCAATCACAAACTTGCCATTAGCATAGCACTTATTTACTAACCCACATGAACCTTGCTGTTCGAAATTAATTATTATTTGATTTTAAGGTAACAAAAGTGCCCATATATATTTCGAAATAAAAAACTTTTTAACAAAAAATAAAACCGACTTCAAAAAAAAAACACAAAAAAGTGAAAAATAAACTTTAGAAGAAAAACCAGTCTCTGAAGTCGGTGACTTTTGTTTATTTGATTTCATTTTTTTGCCACCGACTTCAGAGACTGGTTTTTCTTCTAAAGTTTATTTTTCACTTTTTTGTGTTTTTTTTTTGAAGTCGGTTTTATTTTTTGTTAAAAAGTTTTTATTTTTCACTTTTTAGTGGTTCACATATGTTCATGGGTCAATGTGGACAATGTAGTTTTTTTTGAGTTTTGTTGATTTTTCAAAAACCGCTTGTCCGATTTTGAAAAAAAAATTATGGGACCATTTCGGAAGTATACCCTTTCCAACAATGAAAGAATTTTTCAAATCGGTTAGCAAGTGACGGAGTTATGCCCGAAACATAAAAAAAAAAAAAAAAAAATACAAACATCCGAATTGAGAACCTCCTTCTTTTTTAGAAGTCGGTTAAAAAATCAAATAAATACATTTTTGTGATAAGACACAGAAAGCCAATAACAAAATTACCCCACCCCCAAATTCTCACCACCACATTGAGGCACCATTACCTATCAAACGTCCCATAAACACCCATAAAAGCCATAAATACACATTAAAAACATTAGAATACTACTTCGACGGATATCATGGCGTTTCTACGGGAGTATGGCAGCTCTTTTATAAGCCCATGGGGAATTAATGGTTTTTATTCTATTTCTTTCAAGGGTGGTAAGTGTAAGGGATTGTAAGGCAGATGGGTAGAATGAGTCTTTAGTAATTGTAGGTCTTTGAAGAAAATAAGTGCATTATTTTTTGTTCTAGGATAAAGTACTTATAGTGGTTTTTCTTAAAGATTTCGCAAAGACTCTACGGCTTTTAGCTTAATTTTGTGTGTATACACGATAAGAAGAAGATTGCATTTCATTTTGATAAATGTTAGAGCCTGTGGTATTCATGGTCTGCAGCTAAAAATCAACGCCCAGTGGTGGATTAGTGTGGTCACTTAAAATTACACTAAAAATGTACCAAAACACTTTTTTTAATTTTTTTTTTGTTATAGGAAAAGAAGGAGACAGAGGTTTTGTAAAGAAATATGCCAAAGTAATTTTCTACCAGTCAGTATTTATGCCAAAAAACTAATTTTCAAGTTGATTTCCATAGTAAACCCTCAGGAGAATACCAAAAGTTACCTCAAATCATCATTAAGGGTTTCAACATCTGGACAGGGTCATTGTTTAGGACTTGATATTTTCCAACTTCAAGTAGCAATGGCACAAGCCCTTAGTAATTATAAAAACCAGCACTGTCCACTGTGTATTCCATCTATCCATATGCCTATTGGTTCGCCGCCCTCCAAAGAAAAAGAAAAACAAACCATTTTAATATGAGCACAATATCACGAGATCCTTATTTATAATAGCAATAACATGTTCAATAATGACTGAGTCGAGCCCTAGCCAGTGTTGCTAGACCTCTCTGTGGCGATGGAATGAAGGAAAAAAAATCTTTACATGTTTTTTTCTCTAATTAAACCACTACAGTGTTTTCATTACAGAATAAAAAGACTAGAGGCTATATCTATTTAAAATTGTATGTTTCCTTATAATAAAATCTGAGGAATATTCTCTTAAACAATACTATTCTTTTCGGTATCTTATATCATTATCGGGCCAGTAGAAAATATTGTTTTTCAATCATATCGTAACTTAGCAGTCGGAGCAAAGTGTTATTGGATTTAAGCGTGATTTTAGAAGAATCAATGTTATTGTAAATATTTTTTTTATAATCAAAACTATATTAGTTTTAGTATCCAATAACACTTTGCTCCGACTGCTAAGTTACGATATGATTGAAAAACAATATTTTCTACTGGCCCGAATTGCCTCCAAAAAACATTTTTAACAGTATCAGATTATACTCTTAACTTTGGATCAATACAAAAATAAATAAAAACATAACTTGTTTCTATTTTATTTACTAAGCAAATAATGACTGATAATCGTTTTTGAACAATTCTTAATTCAAATACAAAACTGATGCCATCACCACAATCTTTTCCACGTCAGTACAGCTCAACTTACATCGGTGCAGTAGCCAGCGATTTATCGGCGGTCGCCGGTTCGGTTCCCGGTCACGTCCGCGTGTCCGTCACGAATGATACGATGATTTGGCCCGGTGACGTACCGGACAGTCCGGACAACTCGGTAGGGTAGCGTATGATAGGCGTCCGGTTATTGGGAACTAGTGGTTGGAGATTTTAGGAATAAGGGTGTTTTACCCTGCTGGGAGAGAAGGGTGATGTCATTTCCACGTATATTTGTTTTTAGATAGGATTCTTAATTTCCTCGTTACGTTCAAAACTAGATCATGTTTCTTCTAGAGGTATGGTGCAGTTTGTATGTAACGGCAGTTAATCTGAGATTCATTATCATTTCATCTGAAAGACGCTGCTGCTGGCCATAGACACCTTCCCCAAGTGGCGCCATATTGACGGGTCCCGTAAGTCTCGCATCCATCGGATCTCCGCAACCTTGTGGAAAGTGGAAACCCCTTCAACTTCCTCGTGAAAATAATTGTTAAATTATTTTCTTATTATGAGTTTTCAATTTTATTAGTATGGAAGAAAGTTTGTACAAGTCAACACAGGGTAACTAATTTAATTCGTCAAAATATCAGCTCAAACAACCTAACATTTCAACACAACACCTCTCTCTTCACAGTCGGTTAATCTCCCTACCACCACCTCCACACCAACACATAAATCGTTCAACCATCTCCTTTGCTGACGAGTTTGCAGTTTTTATTGTCCTGCCTACCCACGGCGGGGGCTACCGTGAGGGTATGCGTCATATAATGTCTGTAGGTACGTCTGTGCATTATCCGGGGGCGTGAGATGCATTCGCTAGTGATTTATCTCGTAATATCATTTTATGGATTGAAGGGAGAAGGATATTGTTTTGGATGATAATAATGGTCGTAATTTTGATGGAACGAATCTGGGAATTTAATGGGAACGGAATTTCTAAGGAGATGAGGAAATCGCAGGTGTAGGCATTCGATTATATTGACACATGTTATAATTTCAAATTAGGTACACCTCTGCCTAACCCCTTGGGGATTAGAGGCGTGATGTTACGTTATTTTAGCTAATCAATCGAAAGTATCTATCTACTAACTCTAAATATGTTTTTATTACTTACCATAAGTATACAAAGTAATATAGCATACGAGCTGAAAATACATCTTGTGGTGAAACACAAGGATTAGTTCCGCAGATGACAGCCTTTACGTAATTTTAAACAAGGTTTATATAAACAAGGTTTAAAAGGAAGTTACAGTTTAAATTTTCACCAAATTAAGTCAAGTATTCTGTTTAAGTCGCGAGTAAACAGGCTTCTACTGGGTAAGCTCGTTCCATCGTCGACATCATCTCTGCCCTTAGGGCAAGATTGAAGTCAAGAGCAAGCCCATTTATAATTAAAAAAAAAAAAAAAAGAAATATAAGAAAATCAGTGACCCAAATAATAACGAAAAATATTCCGCAATTACCAAAAAACTCTAAACACACCAAAAATCGTTTAACAAACATTTAAATGTACATCAAAACAGTCCCGTTGTTTATTGCAAATTAAATGCAATTTAACCCTCAAAAAGCATTCGACATTCCACAACAAATTCTGTACCAAATTGGTGGAGGATCTAGCCACGATGTTTATAAAGGGGAGAAGGGGGCTAAAGTAACCCATTTGAATGCATACTTGTCCGTCACTCAAGGCGATATCGGGCCAAAGCGAGCGCTGAGCGTGTTACAAACCGACAAATTTACCCCAGACTCCCTCACCCCCCGATTTATTCAGTGGCACAGAACTTGGAGGATATAACTGCCGAGTTATCGGAGTTCTTTGTTAACTGGTCGCTTGCTCGTACAACCTAACTTGTCACATACGCGATTAAGCCCGATTGTGATATAGGCTCGCAGGATAACTGTTGATTTGATTTTATGTCACACCAAAACGTCTGTCTGTACGTTTATTGCTTATAAAGTCTCGTTAGCTTACGTTGTGTATCGACAAATAAAATTGCGTGTTAAACTGTTATGATCTCGACTGGATTGTGTTGGGAATGACAATTATTTTTTTCTTTTTAAGTGGATCTCTTTTGTATTGGTTTTTGTGTAGTGTCTTCGTGTGGAGTGATTGTGTCTGGTTGATGTTTTATAAAGATTCTGATTGTTATTTTTTTTCTGGGAACGATTTGCTGAGTTGAACAGATGAAAATATAATTTATTAACGTGACTGAATGAGACATTGCGCCTAAAGTTTAATCGAGTAGGAGTAGTTTAGTCTTCGAAGTAACCTAATGTGTTAAGTATTAAAAAAAACCCTTACTAAAATATAAATATTGCCGAATTAAATAAAAAACGATAAGGAAATTGACGTGAAAAGTATGGCAAGAAACTGAGGACGCGGACAACTTTTGAGAAACATCTTTATAACGTCGCAGTCTTCAACAAAAACACGCCAAGAGAAAGTCTAACTCGATTTCACAAATCACCGAACCGACCCATCTGTTTATTGGCGCTGATACCCAAGCTATTGTACCTTTTTCCCAAATAGAAATGAACAAAAACAATTCGTACTCCCGATATCATCAACACCGCACGGAACACATTCTATTCGACAAACTTCGACCAAAACTTCCGCACCCCAAACGCACAATAAATAAAGAGGGGGGGAGGCACAACAAAAACTCTCGCAGCCATCACCTCGGCACGTCACCCTGCTCAGATTTCATTACCATAAAGAACTGGAAGCCTTAAAACCCCCCGGCTGTGTAAAAGGTGACGAATACCGACCACTTCAACAAGAGCCTTCGTTTTCCCCAACCTCCCCTATTCTCACCAACTATTTCTACGGCGAGAAGGGGGTTAGGTAGGTCTTGCTTGATCGGGCGGTGGAAATCCCTAAGCGGGCCAGTCCCGGCGTCGAAATGTGCCGTAAATCGTCATAAAACTGTCTGAATCCATGATGTGACGCTGCCCGGGGGTAATTAAACTGGAATTTATAGTTTTGCGAGAGTTACCCCTGCTTCCCCCTTTGGTTTGCCAACGTCTCATCTTGACGATCGAAACCCACGTTTTTGTTGGTGGTCGTGTCATATTTTTAGGAAAATTCTTGTACCTAAATAAATTGGTTTAGTTACTTTGAATACTGTGGAAGTTTTTCTTATAATGTGGTTTCTACTGTTGTGCTTGCTCTCTTCGTTAGTTTTAAGTGTATGAAACAATTTTAGTGTAACGTTGCATAACTGCTTACCAACTTTAGTTTTTTCTAAATTTTGTAATAAAAACATTAAAAATTTATAAATTCCTTATCATTAGCGGATCCAACAGTGCCAAAATAAAGAAAACTCGAAACAAACAATAAACATCCTGTTTGAGGTTTTAATGATAATGTTAGTGACAAGAAAGTTAAAGACAAGAAAATGCCAAGAAAGTTATATAAGTTTTTAAACTGACACGCAGTTTAAAAACTTATATAACTTTCTTGGCATTTTCAAGATTATGGAAATCCCGAAAAGAAATATGCGATTCTCGGAAACCTCAGTTAATCCAAGGTTATTCCTCTCATCAAACTAAATTCCTATTATTCAAGCCCTCACCTCACATCACCCCAAACCCGCTGCTTTAAAACGCAATTCTTTTTCAAGAAATATGTCCGTATGTCCTCGACTAAATCTCAGGAACCCAGATTTAGTGGCATGCAAATCCGAGGGATGCCGCGTGGAACATAATTAGCGTTGGATTGTTATGCCCACAGCCCACGGTCCCACACCCCAGCGTTGGGAGGTGTAGTAGGATAGATTACGAAGACATTAGACGACTTAGTGATGGCAGATGAGGTAGCTAAGCTGAAGTTTATTGTGAAGATCTTACGTAATTTTTAGAGGTATATTTCTTCGTCTTTATTTCTGGGGTTTTTTGAAAGCAAGTTTTTGTACATAAGCGAAATGACATAATTAGTCATTACTGTTTCCACAGTTAGTAACAATATTAGGTAATATTCAACATAATTGTGTGTACTTTTAATGACGAATGGGATATTATTTATTTATTTATTTATTTAAACTTCATGCACAAGAGTGGTACATAGGCGGACTTAATGCCACAAGGCATTCTCTACCAGTCAACCTTAGGGTCAAATAAGACAGCACTGTGGTAGAGTACAAAAAATAATAATAAGGAGAAAACCATTAATATAAATTGATATACATAAATAAGAACATACTAATACATATTATTATGTTATTGGGATATGGAACAATCTATTATTTTTTGATAGGTCTACTCTTATTTCATGCGAACTATTTATGAGAGGAGTTGATAAGAGTCGAAACTCTTATCAACTCCTCTCATAAACTTGGTTCAAAAGCCTGGATTACTAAAACCCGGCAAAACATAGCAAGATTACCTACTGAAATATGCAACATGCTACGTGTAATAATAATTTACAATGCAGTAATAATATCCACACCATATTACCGAAATACATCTCAAAACCTCCCAAAAAGACAAACACTGCAATCACGGCTCGCCACTAAAACTTGATGGCAGCATTCACAATAACCCTTGTTTTAAGCAAAACAGCGCTTTAAACGTAATATTAAAGGTATTAAGTGCATACGCGTAGCATATTCGCAGTACGGAGCAATTAGATGTATAAATAAATTCGTTTTAACAACCGACAGATGGCGTTGAAATCGCGTTCGCCATCTTGCGCGATATTCATAGGTGATCTAATTAGGACAGTGTTTTGTATTGTTTATTTTTGTTTGATATTAACATTTGGTTCCGTTGTGTTTAAAAGGCTGTTTTGATAATAAATGTGGGTAGTTAGAGTGCTTAGTTATGGGGGTGTGAAGGGGTAGGACTCTAAACAACGGCGATTTTAATGAAATTAAAATTTTATTGAATAATTTTGTTAACACACACAACATTTGGCTTCGGTTTGCGCTCATTACATTAAGTATAAAAAAACCTTGCCTATTTATTGTATTTTTTCTAAATTAACAAACAAAAAACCTATATAAAAGCAATAAAATAAATTGGTAGCCAATCAAGTGAACTACCTAATCTTTATTCAACTTTACGTGCCCCTTAATCGTCTAACGAAAAATGAACCCAAAATACCATTAACGTTAGTCACCAAAATAATCAAGTAAATAGAAAAAGACAAAAACATTGGCGAATAGGAATCGACAATAACAATAGCTGCTGTAACTAAACTCCTACACATTAAGCCCCTAATTTCCAATTAGCAAGCAGGTAGCGTAAAAAGACGCCATTAGGAGATGCTTCCCGATTTTCTGTTGGGGTTGCTAGCTTTTGGTAGCGAAATATTGGATGAATGCATTTGGAAAGCGTGTTCAGTGAATGTAATAAGTATTTGTGCATGAATTCTTATTGAATTGGAGTTAATATACGTGTTGTATTTTAACAAATAAACATTGTGGTGTTTCTTCTAACATCCGGGAAAAAATAAGTAGGTACAAGTTGCATCGTAAACTAGAACTAGATACTTCTTTGATTTTTCAGAAGAAGTGACGCTTTTTGTCACCCAAATATTTATAAAGCTGACTACACTCAACCCTTTAGTCCTCCAAAAAAAAGTAACAACAGCGAAACACCGAAAACCCGGGAAAATCATTGACATGGCAGCACAGATTCCCGCCAAAAGGTCGTGGGGCAGCCATCTTGCAGGTCACGTGGTCCGTTTGGATACACGCGTGCGAATTATTGTCCAACGTTGCATTTATGTGATGTTGTTTATTGAATTAATTTTGGTCATTCTGATTTTCCGAACGGTTTTCCTGGTTCGGAGATGCGATTTTGTTGTGTCTTAATTTGGGGGTTAAGTAGCATCTTGCTTGTGCTGTTTATTGGTTAATTTGTGATTGTAGGATTAACATTGTAGATTACTGTTAGCTTGCTTGGGTGTCGGATGCAGTAAGAAGAAACTAAATGCAGTTAATTTAATTCTTCACGTGGTAAGAGTTAAGTAAGAGTAGTTTTTTAAATACTTATAAAGGTGCATTCCTCACAGAATCGGTTATTCAAAAGACCACAGCGGCTTCCTACAAAACTGCAATACCAGCACAGTTACTATTTTTTTAAGTATCGATGAAAGTAGGGGGGTTTATAATAATGTTCTTCTTCTTCTTATCGTGCAGTGGGCAGAAAGGTATTACGACCCCACACACCCTAGTGTCAGAGTTTCTGAACCACCTCAAGGGCCTCTGGCATGGTTTGACAACGTCCATTTGGCGGCCGGGACCACCGGCTTATACGTGCCTTCCGAAGCACGAAATCATCTTTTTATCAGACAATTCAAGCCTGCACTGTCTTAATAATGTTCTGAATACGTGGAAACCCTTCTAGCATCGGTTTCCTTTCTACCATATTTCCATGTTTAACAACTGTCAGCTTTGTTCGCCTCAAACATAATACGTTAACTTCATGTCTTTTATTACAAAATAAGTACCGCAGATTTACCGCGTACCCGTAACGAACTAACCAGACGCCCATACTTTAACGATATTGCAATCGCAAAAACTCGCGGGGACATCACATTTACAGTAATTAGAAAAGTTTGATACATTTTGAGAAAGGAGAATTAGTATTTTGTGGCTTTACTCGTTTTGTACAGGCTATAAAAGCCGTTAACCGGAGTAACAACCGTTTTGAGGTGGGCTCTACCGTGATGTTAACTTTAGTTAGGAGTATTAAAATGTGACATGGTGCTTGTTTGAACTGAATAGGATGAATGGTAAACCTTAGTTTTTTAGGTTAAATGTATGATATGATAATCATTATACGTACTGTTCAGAGTATCGCAAATGTATAGCTACCAACTTAGAGGTTTTATAGGTACTGTGTACCAAGCCGATGATGGTACATTGGAGGGCAAGCGCAGTTTTCGATACGTATTTTAATTAAGTAATAACTGACTAACTGTGCTTGCTCGCGGGGAGACGGTTAGACCTTCCAAGCAAAAAGTGCGTCACTCACCTGCTAGCTTCCTGTGGCTCTTCGAGGGAATCTTGTCCTGGTGGCACGTGGCTGGCGTTGCCCCACGACCGGCCGGTCCGATTGTCCACTCACAAATTGGTGTAACAAAGTCTGTATTGCACTGTATGAGCCTTCAGAGATCACTATCAGTCCAGATAGAAGCCGTTTAGCGACGATTAACCCTCGTTCCAAGGATTTTAACCGGGAGCGCGCACTTAGGCAACCGTTGCTGCTGCCATCTTGGATTCAACACGTTTTCCATTCGTTCGCAAGCACAGTGCGCGCATAGATAAAAAATATGGTTACGGAACATTCCGCCCACCAAAATGCATAGTATTTTCACTACGCTGAAAGAGCGGAACTCGAGAACAACGGATAAAAACGAATGAAGAGTTGATGTGATCGATTGACATTAACACTAACTAAAGTTAACACTAACCTAAACTAAACTAGAATCTAATGAATTTAAGTTACGGTAAACGATCTATCTAATCAGTCTGAGTTGGCAGAGGGCACAACTTTACAAGAGGTCTCGTAAGAACTGATCCATTGGCCAAGCGCACGGTGGCCACACGTACCACGCTGTCAGGACCCGGATGTAATTGCGTGACCCGAGCAAGAGGCCAATGCAGCGGTATAGTGTTTTCGTTTTTGATGACCACGATTGAATCTACAGCTAACGGTTTGCAATGCTTAGTCCACTTTGCTCGCTGAGTCAACGATTGTAGATATTCGACCTTCCAGCGTTTCCAAAAGTCTTGTTGGAATCGCTGGATGAGTTGCCATCTTCCTAGCCGAGTAAGATTTATGCCTGATAGATCCTCATCAGGGACCGAAGTAAGCGGCTCTAAAGTGAGGAAATGACCCGGAGTCAATACGTTTAAGTCATTGGGATCTGAGCTCAGCGAGTAAAGAGGGCGCGAGTTCAGCATAGATTCGATTTGTACAAACAACGTTGTCATCTCTTCGAACGTTAATGTCTGATCACCGATAATACGATAAAGATGGGATTTAACTGCTTTAATTTGTATCTCCCATACACCGCCAAAATGACTACTAGCCGGAGCATTGAATTTAAATGTTATGTTTTCGAAATTAGATGCGTCCTTCATGTACTCATTTAGTTGGTTGCAAGCGCCCACGAAGTTGGTTCCACAATCTGAATGGATAACGCTTACACGACCCCGCCTGCCAACAAATCGGCGAAGCGCTGCTATGAAAGCGTCCGAAGTCAAGTCCGAAGCGACTTCCAAATGGACTGCCTTCGTTGTGAAGCACACAAACAAGCAAAGGTACGCTTTACTTATTTTAGCTCCTCGATGTCGTCCTAACTTAATGCGAAAAGGTCCACCATAGTCAACACCGACGATTGAAAATGGCTTGACTTGGTTGACGCGAGTCGCTGGTAGATCGCTCATAAAAGGTTCAAGCGGTGTAGGGCGCGTGCGGAAACATTGTAAGCACTTTGACAAACAATGACGGATTGCACGTTTTGGTGATAATATCCAAAATTGCTGTGTCAAAAGATACTGCATTGTATTTATACCGGCATGACAGTTCTCACGATGGAGTGCTTCGATGATCATGAACGTTAGTTTAGAATCCTTAGGTAGCAGCGCAGGATGTTTATGCTCATACTCGAGCCCAGAACGAGATAGGCGACCGCCCACCCTAAGAATTCCCGATTTATCTAAGAAAGGGTTAATTTTCTGCATAGGTTTTGAAAGAGGTTTTGAGTTTTTCAAACGAGTTATTTCCTCATCGAAGTGCAATGATTGTACTCTGCGTACGAAAATCAATAAAGCGTTGTGAAGCTCTGTTCGATTTAAATGATGGTCAGACCTTCGCGAAGATTTGTTGCGAGAGCATTCTACAAAACGAATGCAATACGCGAGTACTCGTTGTGCTTTACGAATTGATGAGAAACTTTCCAGTAAAGAATCAATGACGTTGGTGTCGTTATGAACAAACAGAGAGACCGCGCGCTCTTCAGATAATACATCCGCTTCGTCAACATTATCACTGTTGTTTGGCCAAGTGTGAGAAGGTTGAGCGAGCCAACAGGGCCCCGCCCACCATAACGAATTGTTGACCAACTCAGCAGGATAAAGACCTCGAGAGGCAATGTCAGCTGGATTATCTGAACTGGAGACATGGTTCCAGCGAGCTTCCGGAATAGTGTCCTGGATATGACTCACTCGGTTGGCGACGAAAGTCTTCCAACGTGACGAGTAAGACCGAATCCACGATAATGCCACCATCGAATCTGACCACGCACAAGTGTCAGCTATGGGGAAAAATGATGAATAGGTTTCTCTGACGAACTTCAGAAGATCGGCAAGGAGGACCGCCGCGCACAATTCGAGACGAGGTAATGATATTCTTTTTACAGGTGCTACGCGAGATTTTGAAGACAGAAAGAAGACAGATACACTACCATCGACGCAAGTGACACGTAAGTAGATTACAGCTCCATAACCTGACTCGGAACTATCAGCAAAGCCATGGAGTTCACATGATTTCATATCTTTTACAGAAATGCATCGAGGGATCTCCAAGGACTTAATGACAGGTAACTGCTCAGTGTAACAACGCCATTGTTCAACGATTTCACACGGTGGAGAATCGTCCCAATTAATACCTAACATCCACAATTTCTGAACTAAGCACTTAGCTAAGAAAGTTATAGGAGTTAGAAAACCCAAGGGGTCATAAATACGTGCGAGTTCACTTAGAATCGCACGCTTTGTGCATTGGCGATCGATAGGTTTGACCTCAAACAAAAATTTGTCTCTTCTGGGACACCACTTCAGGCCCAAGATCTTCAGGGTGCTTGACTTTTCGATGTCCATAGACACAAAGTCAGTTAGACAGTGTTCCGGAGGTATATCAGCAAGCACCTCTTGTTTATTGCTAGCCCACTTACGCAGCTCAAATTGACCTCTCTTTAAAAGCTGGATGACCTGAGTTTTGACTTGAATGGCCTTCTGGATATCAGAACTGCCGCTCACGATATCGTCAACGAATGTATCAGAAGTCATTACTTCGCAAGCAAGAGGTAAGTCGGTTTCATCTTCTGCAAGTTGTTTGAGAGTGCGGCAAGCTAGAAAAGGAGACGATGATAATCCATAAGTTATAGTATTTAATCGATACTCTTGAATTGGGTCTGTTGATTTGAATCGCCAAAAAATTCTTTGGAAATCTCGATCTTCAATTGACATAGTAATATTTCTAAACATTTGACGAATATCGGCTGTAAATACGACAAAATGTGTTCGAAAGCGAAGAAGGATCTCGGCAATGTTAGCCTGCAGTTTAGGACCTACGAGTAAAGCTTCATTCAACGACACACCACGAGCGTCTTTCGCAGAAGCGTCGAAGACCACTCTTAGTTTTGTTGTTGCGCTGTCAGGTCGCAAAACGCAGTGATGAGGTATGTAATAACAACCCTGGTTGATTTCTTTTGAAGGAACTAGACTCATGTGACCACTTTGTAAATAGTCAGACATGAAGTCACAATATTGTTCGCATAAAGCCTCATTTGCCGCTAACTTGCGTTCTAATGATTTAAAACGTCTTAAAGCAGATTCTCGTGATCCAGGAAAAGTTAGATTCTTGTCTTTATCTTTGAAAGGCAAAGTAACGGTATACCTCCCTGAAGTATCGCGGGAATGTTCGGTAACGAATTTCTGTTCACAGAGTTCTTCATCCGGAGTTAACTTTGAAGACTGAGGAATGTTGTCCATTTCCCAGAACTTCTTAACCTGCTCATTGAGCAGATTATCGTTTGAAACGAAGAACGACCTTGGCAGTTCGTGATTATCACAGCAACTGACGTTTCCTAGTAGGATCCAGCCGAACACAGTGTTGATTGCAGATGGTTGGTGCAATCCTCCACTAACACTACCTGGTAACAGGAGTGAAGGGAAGACCTCAGCACCGAGAAGGACATCGATTTGACCAGGTAAGTGACAATCAGGATCCGCTAGGTTTAGATTTCGAATATGATGCCACGCAGATTTGTTCAGCTTAACGACTGGCATATTGCCGCAGATCTTAGGTAATGTTAACGCTTCAATACTAAACAAATCGTTGTCGTGGACACCTACGCTTAAGCTGGTTGTACCACTAGCGGATGTTGAAGCATGACCTAGGCCGTGAATCCTACGCGTTGACTGCGTTCGTTGGAGACCTAAACGCTCAGCAGCGCGTTCAGTTATGAAGTGGGCCTGACTTCCGGAATCAATCAGCGCACGAAAACTTTGATAACGACCCGATGAATCACGAATTTCGATATTAGCTGTGGACAGCAGAACCATGGAACGATCACCGATATTGGTAAGTACACTGACCTGCGAGGTAGTGGCCTTTTCGGTATTATCGGTTTTCGAAACCTCTAGATCTTGATGTAGCAAGGTGTGATGTCGTTGACGACACACTTGACACGTGAACATTGACTTACAGTTTTTTAGTCCATGTGATGGCTTCAAACAGTTGAAGCACCAATGTTTGGTTTTCACGTGGTCAAGTCTTTCTTGAACAGATTTGTCAGTGAACGATTTGCACTGATTAATGGAATGTTCTTCCCCACAGAACGGACACTTGTACTTTCGAGGTTCAGTTGGTGACACAAGAGCTGTTTGTGAAGGACGCGATGATGTTGACGATGATGGTGCAGTTGCGTTCGATGTGGTTGAATTCGATGATGTGGGCGCAACTACTGGCGGTTTGTCAACTACTGTATTCGATAGAAATGTCGAAGTAGGTTTTTTACTTACGACCGCGGTGTTAGAATTCCGTAAACCACTCGGCTTTTGTGGTTTTTCGTTGGCACGATTATCGCGACCACTTGCGGAGAAGTGTGTGTCGCGAACCAAGGCCTCGCATCTAGTGTACAGGAAATCGTTGAGATCTTTGTACTTTGGAAACTCATGAGAAGTAGTAACTCGTTCAAAAGCACAACGCAAATTTGAATCCATTTTCGATAGTAAAAGGTAACAGATTACAAAATCCCACTGATCCGTCGGTAGCCCTTGCCGTTTGAGAATCGATAGGTTTTCGTTGAAAGAATCAAGGACACGTCGTAAATCAATGGGTGAGTTGGCTTTCAGGTTAACGTTCAAGATCTCCCTCCAGCAAGTAAAGGCAAGTTCCCGCTTGTCTTTATACCGCGCAACCAATGCAGAGTATGCTTCGTGGTAGTATAAGCCCGTCACAGGAAAGGTTCGTATAAGTGCTAACGCATCACCAGTCAGGCTAGAGACGAGGTAATGCATGCGCTCCGTATCCGAAAGTGAGCCATTCTCGTGAATCAGCGAGTTGAAGATATCGAAGAATTCGGGCCACAACTTTATGTTACCACTGAATTGCGGTAAGTTAATTTTAGGTAATTTTACTTTGAGTACACTCGACGGCTCATTATGAGATTTATTTGGTTCATCGTTATATGCGTTAGGCTTATCGACCGTCGTTAAGCGTCGGTGTATCGCTAAAATCTCATAATATCGTTCGTCGAAGTCGGCTCTGATACTATCTTGTTCCACTTGTTGTTCATCCGTAAGTTCGCATAAGCTAAGTATGTCATCATGGGCTTCTTCAAAGTTATTTACTAATTTCGTTAAGTCTGAGCAATGTGCCAATAATTTACTTAAATCACATTCATTATTTTCCGCTAAGCGAGCGACTTCAAGCGTCTTAGATAACCTATTAAACGCTAAAGTACGTTTTCTACGCAATACCGGTAAGTCGCGTTCGGTTGGGCATTCGACTTCAACCGATTTACCTTTACTCAATCTACGTAATGATTTTTTAGAATAGTAAGGCATTTTGTTTATTAGTTAGTCTTATTAACGTTAAAACAATCTATATTTAACAATAAGATTCTATAATGAACAAGTAATGGCACCGTTATGTTTAATTATTAACAATGAAAAAGGTAAACAAACCTTTCCAAACTGAATAGAACGAAATCCGACCACCGTACGTCAACTGTTCAATCACAGTTCATTTGGCTCATTCACCACAAGTCACAACGCTAATCCAACAAATTAATAGTGTCGTTGAATAGAAAGAAAAAATAAACTAAACGTTAAACAAATTCAATTTGTCTATGGTTCACAGGTTCAGTTCAATTTCAAATCGTAGAACAACGAACTACTCGAACCAATATGGCGGCGATGAAAAATACAAAATAATCAGTTCATTCAAATGGAAGAAATGTTTTAAGTATGGATAATTGTGGTATTTACGTTTCTATTCGATGTTATATCGATTTGTATGATAATTTCGATGGAATATAACAACGAAATACGTGTAGCCACACGAGTTTATAGCGAATGAACAAGAATGCATCGGACACACAAAGAATTTATCGATGATAACATTCTGAAAAGATCGATGTACGTTTGAAAATTCACTTTTTTGTTTTTCAACGAATAACGAAATAAACTAGTGTAATGTATAGCAATCGACCTAAAACGAATATGTATTGCCCAAAAGTGGGAAATAGTTGGGGGTAAGTGGGACAAAAAATGATTTTAATTTCTTTGTGTCGAATGTTGAAAATTACCTAAGATTTTACGAGAACTTTACTGTTAGCGGGTAAACGAATGAATACTTATTATCGAATTATATCCGTTGTTCCCTGGTTTCGGCACCAAAAGATGTACCAAGCCGATGATGGTACATTGGAGGGCAAGCGCAGTTTTCGATACGTATTTTAATTAAGTAATAACTGACTAACTGTGCTTGCTCGCGGGGAGACGGTTAGACCTTCCAAGCAAAAAGTGCGTCACTCACCTGCTAGCTTCCTGTGGCTCTTCGAGGGAATCTTGTCCTGGTGGCACGTGGCTGGCGTTGCCCCACGACCGGCCGGTCCGATTGTCCACTCACAAATTGGTGTAACAAAGTCTGTATTGCACTGTATGAGCCTTCAGAGATCACTATCAGTCCAGATAGAAGCCGTTTAGCGACGATTAACCCTCGTTCCAAGGATTTTAACCGGGAGCGCGCACTTAGGCAACCGTTGCTGCTGCCATCTTGGATTCAACACGTTTTCCATTCGTTCGCAAGCACAGTGCGCGCATAGATAAAAAATATGGTTACGGAACATACTGACTGCATTTATATGTTTAAGCTACCTTATCTTCGGACAATAATAATTCCGTCTCCTCTGCCATTATTTTCTGATTATTTTCGTAGCAGGATCCAAAACAGTTAATTGTTTCTCTGAGACTTCGTCGAGCTTTATGGTATCGGCGCTTTTCTGGTGATTGCCATTGTTGATTCTAGCTTTAGGAGTTGCAGTGGAGGGTAGTCTGGCGGGTTTGTATCTGGAACTTGAGAATCCTTGTGTCCAATAAATCACTACAGTGATCAAGGACCGTTGACTTAATAATTTATTTATTTACCGCTAGTTATAGCAACATTACGGACAAAACATCCAATACGATGCTATAATAATATAAGACACAATATAAAATTAAATTAAACTATAGCCAAATCCGTAAAACATGACAAAGTTCATAGTTGCACCCCATTTTCAATAACTATTTGTGCCCTTTGAATAAATTTCGCCAGGTTTTGACAAAATAAATGGTGATAGCCATCCCTAAAAGACGTCTATTTTGTCAATGAAACGAATTTACCTACCTTTGAGTACAGCACCACACCCAACCGTTACCCAAAACCAGTGCCACCGGTCCTCAAAGCCTAAACAGTGAAAAGTTACGTCCATAGTTTGAAAAGCAACACTAGTGACGGGGTCGCACCAAATCCGAATGTTTTATTCTTAACGGCTACACGAGTTAATTGCTTAAACCCTCGTCCATCCCTAGTTTTAAACGACAATTTATTTTGGTTATAGTCGAGGTTATTGTACAGGATGTTCGTTATGATGGCTTGTACACGTGTACGTGTCTTGAGGTAGTGTTTGTTATTTCTCCGACTTAATTTTAGTCTAAAAAGCACGGTTAACTTAGTGGTGTGAACGAAATCAATATTTGTGTGGCCTACAGGTCTTTGTACCTGATCTTGCCGAGTTTAAAGGTTTTTAACCACACCCATGATACAGGAGTAAGTAGGTATAGTCGACCAAGAAATTGGTTTACCACTTTTGATGACATCTCCCAGTAACATAATTATTCGCTAAGGATGACAGATTGACAGATTCTGACGTAGCAGTAGCGAAAATAGCACTTGATGTTTTGTACGTGCAAATGATATTCAACCATAGAGTGGTAAACCAATTTCTTGGTCGACTATACCTACTACTAAAATTATGTATTTGTATATTATTCGAAGTTATGTGACATCTACCAATCCGCACTGGGCCCGCGTGGTAGATTATAGCCCATCCCTCTCCTAGAGAGGAGGCCTGAGTCCCTGCAGTGGGAACATTATAGGCTGATGATGATTATTTTTCAACATACTTCTTTTTCAGATACTTACTTCTATAAAGGGTGTAAAAGTACCTCATGAGGAAGGCGAAAGGCATTTGTTCTCCCCACCACAGCGATATTTTTTTGTTCTTTATACCATACCTGGGTTCCCATCTAGTTACAAAGATATTGAGGCTCAAAGTTACAAATTCTTAGCTGTTTTTAATCTATTTATATAAAAAGAGAAGTCCTGACTGACTGATTGACTGACTGACTCATCAACGCCCAGCCCAAACCTTTGGACCTAGAAAGCTGAAATTTTGCACAGAGGTTCCCTTTATAATGTAGACAAGGAATAAGGACAGATTTTTCGAAATTCAACCCCTAAGGGATTTAAATAGGGGATGAAAGTTTGTATGGAAGATCGTCATTTTCACGCGGGCGAAGCCGCTGGAAAAAGCTAGTAAAAAATAAAACAGGAACAAATCCTTTGGTTAGTTGGTTAGAAGGTAGCTAACTTAACAGACAATAAAACGGCGATTCAGCAAATAAAACAGTCATCTCCGTACAAGTACTACACATAACATTTTTATCAATCACACCTAGACCCCAAAACAAAGCACTATCAGCCCCATCAAACCCCACATCACCCTGTATACATAAACATGAGGGGCATAAAATTAAATTTATATGACAAACTATTGTTTAAAATTCAAATTGTACGTGTGAAATCTTGCCCGCCCTTAATTGTATTGACCAAAAGTCCCTCTCACGAATTACTGAGGGCAGAAAGGGTAGTCCACTTTCGTTCGTGTGAGGAAACAATAATATGTTGGTCGTGGAACTGGAATGGCGTATGTTGGGAGCACCATGTAAATGGGAATGAAGGGAAACTAATGGTTGTGAGTTTGACGGATTTGATGTGTTTTTGAAGTCAAAATCGGATAAAATCTAGAGTAAAAAAAGTCACTGAAAACTGGCCTTTTTTATTTTGTAGTGTGGGAAATCATCGAACAACTTCTCCCGCTCAGGATAAAGCAGTAGGGAATGGGGAATGTCAGACTTCTACTGACTAAAACCACCAATGTTTCTTGTTAGCCCTTTGTGTCGAGGCCGCGGTATCTCTTTCGAATAACCCGCAGCCCCGACGGGTGACAAACTGGTCTCGCGTTCTAGTATTTAAACTGGGGTAGCTTTGTTCCAACACTGTTTGTTCCGCATCAACACTTGTCATGTAAAGCAAGAAAAATCTACTGACAATCATGAGCAAGGCAATATTATTTCTTTGGAGTCCTTTGGGATAAAATCCCCAATAAATGATATCACTGCTCAATCTTGAAATCAAAGGAAAGGGGTCTGAGATGACATTAGCAGATCATTTTATGAATTCCGTTAAAACTCGTAAAATGGACTATTCATTAAAGTAACTGCATCTGTGACCATTTTACGAATTTTAACGCAATTCATATTATGATTCTATTATGATCTGCTAAATTGGTCATTTTAGATCCACAGGAGTTCTCACACATTGAGATGGCGTTACTGCGTTGCAAACTACAGATAGAACAAGAAAAAAAGTTGTTAGTTCAAACGTTAGAAAAAAAAATGACAGACCCTTAGTTTTCCATATTTATTTATACAATGCACAAGTAATAACTATACAAAGGGGGACAATTAAGTCATTCTTGGGCATTTTCTACCAGGTGTCGGACTCATAGATAACAGAAAAAACTCTGTTATCTATGGTCGGACTAGACCGAACATTAGGCTGAAGCGTAAACTATACCTACACAGGAGGTGCAATAAAAGAAAAAATAATAGAAAATAATATAAAAGACTAAAATAAGATGGCAAACGATTTAGTTGTCATATGGGGAAACACCTGGTTGGGGCTGGCACAGGACCGTGGAGATTGGCACTAGAAAAGAGAGGCCTATATTCTAGTAGTGGCTGAATACGTTAATGATGATGAAAAAATATAAGAATAAATAAGTAAATACATGAAGAGAGAAATCAAGAAAACTACTAAAACTTAATTCTGAGACGAAACAAACTTTGACTTACGCCCTTATCGTTCTGTACAATATCGTGATGTAGAAATACTCGTCTACCCTCCTAATGGCTTTAATAAAGGTACGAATTTACGTCCCGCCGTATTTATGATTTTGTTTCGATATATTTAATTAAAATTTTAGTGGTAGCCATTTCGAATGACTGTTTCTTTGTCATTTTTGTTAATGTTATTGTTTTTATTCGTTTTTGAAATGGCATTTAGGTCGATTTGATCGCCATTTTCTGTTACTGTCAATTCGTTTTTTGGATATTGCAGATTTTGTTGGATTAAAATTAGGTGTGGTTTTGTTATGTTTTTAATGTCGATTTTATATTTTGATCCTGATGTTAATTCTGACGTTTTTATTTTTGAAAATTTCTCGATTAGGTCAACTGTTTACGCGGTAGCAAATTCAATCAATTATCATGAACAGAGAAATGATTAAAATTAAAAAGTGCCGTAAAGTTACTGTAAACTCTGTGGCGTTCATTATTTAACCATTTTCAGTATCAGCGTAGTCATCATTATCTATCTAGCTTTTTCCCATGTTAGGGTCGGCTTCCAGTCTCATCATCATCATCATCATTTCAGCCAAAAGACGTCCACTGCTGGACATAGGCCTCCCCCAGGTGTCGCCACATTGACCGGTCCCGTGCGTCTCTCATCCAGCGGGTCCCCGCAACCTTGACCAGTTCGTCGGTCCACCTAGTGGGAGGCCTTCCAACGCAACGTCTTCCGGTTCGCGGTCGCCATTCCAGAACTTTTTGGCCCCATCGGCCATCCGTTCTGCGAGCAATGTGCCCTGCCCATTGCCACTTAATTCTGGCGATTCTTCCGGCTACGTCGGTAACCTTGGTTCTCAAGCGGATGTCCTCGTTTCTGATTCGATCACGCAAGGAAACTCCGAGCATAGCCCATTGCTCTTTGGGTGACTTTGAGCGGTTCCAGTCTAACCGGATATAACCAGCAATTTCATATCTAACCTCCACAACACATAGAGAGGTATGGAGGAAACTAGGTACTGTATATATGTAATTCGTCATCTACTTACGAAACTAGGCAAGCGCTGCTTAACCCAAAGATAGACCCTATCAATAGTATTCCGCCAATAATTTTGCAATTCCCCTGAAAAACTATCTTAATTTAAAAAAAATAACCATTTCTTAACCAAAACCTTCATCACCTCCCAAAATAATATTCACAGACACAAAATTCAAAACATGTCTTCCCTATCAATAATAGGCCACGTATTGCCAATAAATTGCATCGATGCTCCCGAAACAAGCGGCCATCGTAAAATCGATGCACTAGGTTCTTGAGTTACTGCGGGACGTACACACGAACATAAATATAACAGTAACTCATCGTGGCCGTTCGCTCCACCTGTTACAGTTTAATAGATGTGCAGCGAACGGTCATCATGGGTACAACAGTTCCAATGGAGTTTATGGGTTATCTGAATGGATGTTGTCATTATTGTAGAGGTCATTGCTACAAGGGTCTTATTAAAGAATTAACATAATAACACGCCTGTAACACGTCCGATGGGATAGATAGACGAGTACCTTATCTCGTCGGGGCTGCGGGTTGTTCAAAAGAGATACCGCGGCCTCGGTACAAAGAGCTAAAAAGGAACATGGGTGGTTTTTAGTCAGTAGAAGTCTGATACTCCCTACCACTCTGCCCAGAGCGGGAGGAGTCATTTGATAATTTCCTACCCAAAAAAAAGAGCTATGTGTATGTTTAAGTCCCATGTACGGTGTACCTAATAGGGGGCGACCCTATTGCTAGAAGAAAAAGAAAATTCATTATTGGACAATTTCGATTTATGTACTTCCATAATGAAATGCACAATAAAATTAACCCTCAGTTGTCTTCAATCGATTCCAAGAGTTAAGAATCGTTATTCATGCTCGTTCTCCAATATTCCTTCCAGTAAGTGTAGAAAATCCCAAGTCAAACGCGAAATTTATCTAATCAATACCGATAGCCATGTTCGCAATTAACAAAAAGGTCTAATGTTAGCGAGCCTATCATTACTAAAAATGACCTTCAGGATTCAGGTCTCTACACAAGAAAAACCTTACTAAAATAGTATGTACAATACTAGTCCGTAATGGTTGCCATCCGGTTGTTTACCAACTGTCCGGCTAGTATCCGGATGTCGTGTCGTTACAGATATTGTGTTACCCTAGTTTACTAAATTAATACTGCCTATGTGATTACCTATTGCGTGGGTATGTATTCGTTTTTGTTGTAAATAGGATTTTACGTAGGCCATACGGAGTTCTCTAGGTGTTATTTTATATAATACGCTTTTATATATTTAAATATAGATATCAGACAGCCTTGAAGGGATGGGCAGAACAGTAACACTCACATGTCACCAGAAGCATTGTTTACAAAGTAATATTAATTATTTTCTTTTATTTTATTAGGTATTGTGGCCTGAAAATACTAGAACGTACACTTTGACCAATTACATATGTATTCAAGAATACCAGCTTCAAGTAGTCGTAAGTTTTTTATTGTAGGAAAAGCAGTCTTATTAGATAGTCACTAAATTCGCCATCTACATATAATTAACAACAACGTAGGTATCAATGATAGGCGAATCTCCCCAAAAGGTCCAAGTACAAAAAACCCTTGCCAAACCATCATGAAAATCACAATCAAAATCAAACCCGTGCGTATAAAAACAAATTAACGTATCCTTTAAAATCATCGCACATCGAAAAGCGAATATTTAGCCAATAAACAATGACACGGTGTCCCTTTACAACAGCAAATCAAACACATTTTCAATTCTCATCAAAAAAGTAAAACGTTATGACATTCCTAATAAAAACCGCTCGCAATATTCGTTGTACTCACAGCAATATCGTAATGAACACCCTGTATACACGGCGGCCATTTAATCTCGCACCTGTATCAGCCTGTACAACGGTGGTGTGAGTTATAGTTGACCAGCGATTGGATATGGTTTTTGAAGGTAAAGTCTATTTTCATTCATTGCAATCATAAGTTAATTATGTTCCCACTATCGTGTCGGGCATAGGCCACTTCTTTCAGTCCAACGGTGGTCTATATTTCCAGCGAATGATCCTTACAACTAAGTTAACATTTCAGTTCTTGATATAAGATGACCAATGAAGAGGCCAGAAGATAGAAATAGGGTCAGAAAGGTAGCGTTGATCTTGAGGATAGGCTATTCAACATCTTTCCGAATCCAAGTCGGCTGCAGCAAAGACAATCTCCTCACATGGGGGTTCATGGACGACTCAAATCTCAAGTGTGTATGCGGCATATCTCCACAAACAATGTCCCATCTTCCATCTTGCGTAGCATGCCCTGACACCTGCACATTTGACGACCTTATTACTGCGTCAGAGAGCGGAGTTTGCATACCCGAATCTTGAGCAAAATTTATTTAATGAACATTTGCCATCGACACGCAAAGAAGGCGCATGGAATAGGATTCTTTAAGTAACCTATTTAATTTTGTCGTTCCATTGAAGATATCCTAGCAGGATCCGCACACCATTGGCACAAATCCCATCCGCCACCACCTATCGCTTGCGCCGTCTCCCGCTGACGGGTCGGTCGCTAAACGGTCGGCAGTTTGGTTGTCCTAAGCAAATAACACGTGCCATCTGCGTAAGGGTGTTTCACATTAAAACATTGTTTAGCAATCCGACATGCGTCATTAGTGAGATCCGCTGACTCGGCTAATAACTGACACTGTGTTCTTTTTTACTTGATTACGTCACAAACGGTACCTTGGTATCAGATACCTGATATTAAAGAGAATTATGTTTAGGATCATAATAATTATGAATCTTGTGTTTGTCTTGCAGAGCGTGACTGTGATTCGGTTGGAAAGGTCGTGGTGTCAGTGTAACCAGGTACTGGCACATGAGACACCGTCGGAGTCCCATGACTTGAGTCTGGTGTCATGTTGGTCTCATGTTCGATCCCAAGATACCTCTAATTTTTGGGATGTATGTGCGTATTGTTTAATACTTGCTTCGGTGAAGGAAAACATCGTGTAGAAACCAACATGCTTGAGAAATATTTTGTAGACGGCATGTAAAGTCAAATCAGAGGCCACACAAACATTCTGACACTGGGTTACTTAGACTGTATCTGGGATCGCAATGCATCAGTCTGCAATGTATCCTTATCTATTCATAAAATACATAAATTTAATTGAAAAACGAATACTGATCTCAATCCATTACAACTGTTTGAATCTGAAAACTTTGACCTCATAAAAACTGAATCGATTTATTTAATACACTTCAAAACTCCAATACGAACGCATCCATTTTACATTTCTACCTTCTATATTCGAAAGTTGGCGTTATCTGTGCAATGTAACTTTCCCGCCAATCGCAATCGAACGTCAATGTCTGCGGTGAAGAAATTAAAAGTTTGTCAGTTGGCCTCGAGCGGTCGACGGCGCCGGTCGTTCTGCCAATAGTTTGATTACTAGAACGTCAGGGTATCTAGATGGCTTTTTTAGAGAGCAACGCTTATTTGTTTTTATTTAATTAAAGTAAAACCTTGATTAGGTATCCCACGTTTTTATTAATTGAGTTATAAGTTAAAAGGATACATAATACTGTTCCTTCTCATAAATATAATTTAGAATCTATCACCAAATTAAATTCAAACAACCACAAATAAAATAAAATTATACTTATTAATTACTTATAATAATATGTAACTAGTATAGGTCTGTAACAGTAATATTTGTTTTATTACGACATGCAGTACAAAATCTCTTAAAAAGTGAGGCTTTTCTCACTTTTTATTGCTTTCGTACCAAGGCGATGACTTGCACAACTTATAATTTGATGAGGTCCCGCGGATCTTTTCCCAACTTTTCACCGAGCATGAATATTAAGGGCTTGCCGTTTTGGCGCCCAACGTGGGACTAGCTTATTATTTTTTTCGTTAATGCGAAAATATTATTCTTTTGAATTTTGTTTGTTTTTTCGGTTTGAATGGCCTTGAGCAATTGATGTATTGTAATAACATAACATTATGGAAGATCATGTTTATCTTAACTTAAAATGAGCACATTTTTGCCGTTAAGCAATAAGGATGGGGCCTATTGGTCCTGTTGCTCATAAAGCAAGACTAAAGGAAATCAGGCTGATTTTATCGGAGGTGGAGAAAAAAGTTTAACCCAAAAAGCACATAATTATTGACTACTGGGTGATATCACCTAAAAGAAATAGGTGAACATGGTGGACTTAACCGGTGTCATCATTTCACCTGGGTGATATTGATAACACCGAGGTGAAATTATCCCAGGGTGAAATGAGAACTTCGGTTTAGTCCACTATATTCAATCAGCCGTGTGGTTTTTTTAAATTTACTCCTTAATTGTTGAAAAACAGTGTCAACATGTTCACCTTATTCTAAAGTCGGTATCGGCAAATAAAATAGGTACAATTTAAGAAAGAAACAGCAGAAACTACAGGGCTGTCGTAATTTTTCCTTACACATCCACATAAGTTTGACGCCGTGTAGCCCCTCTGAGAAATCACGGCGCAACGATATGAGAACCTAATTGAACATATCTGAAGACGTTGGATTAATTGAACCGCGATGAGGTTTAAAATTGTGCTTTTAAGGGTATGAGGGTAGGTGTGCATTTATTTTGCGGTATTTGGTGGGTAGGATGGCGTTCTTTGAATATTGTGATTTTGGAAGACAGCAAGTATGGGATCCGTACAAAACGTCCTATTAGCAAAGGGTCGCAAAATATCGTATTAGAAGATTGGTCCTATGAGCAACTTGTCCTAAAAGCAAAATAATGGGAGTTGTAATCCAGTAATAACAGTAGTAGACGATTTCCTAATTTATGGAGACGGTCGTAGGTACATACCTGCTAGTCCCTAGCCTATTTTTCATAAAATAAAATAATAAGTGTTTCGACTATGAATATACAAAAAACCATCTGAACGTTTATTAATGAGAGAAAAACTGAGATTTCCAAAAACCTAGATATTATGGTAGATCAAATTTTCATAGGGATGAACCAAATCCTAATAAACAAAGCTTAGGCCACTCTGGTCTTAAAACAACTGAGTAGAAAAAAGGTGGGCTCTTTTATTGTTTGCTTCATTTCCCAGCTAACACGGATATTAGTAGAATATTATGTTTATTCTACCCGCAAAATATAGTATATTAGTATATTTTAGTCAGTGAGAAAAGTTAGTTCATGAGGCCGTTGGGCCACGAAACCAATTATATTTTTACTTTTAGCATATTATAATACAGTACCTGCCCTTTGCCCTTTGTATAATCTTTTCTTTATAAAAATGTCTGTTAAGTATGTAAATGTACAACCATAAAAAAAAAAAAATTTGATTTATAAATCATTCAGTTAGTAAGACAATGCGTTTTGAACAATTATTTGGGCTACTTAACTTAGCCAAAAGTTAAGTACTTTGTTTGCGTCCAGTAATTAAAATAGTAATTATGAAGTTTCTATATTTCAGTGTCCACTCACACCAATGACACCGAAATTTTAATTAGTTCTTCTAAAATCATAAAACAAATCTAGAATCTAGTTATTCACTACCTCATCTCACTAGCAACTTGTATACTTGTCCTTTAACCTCACACCTCAATTGAGCAACGTCCTTTAATTTACATTCCTATTTTATGATATTTTTTTTTTTAAATATTTTTTTATTATAAATGGGCTTGCTCTTGACCTCAATCTTGCCCTAAGGGCAGAGATGATGTCGACGATGGAACGAGCTTACCCAGTAGAAGCCTGTTTACTCGCGACTTAAACAGATTATAGGTTATAATATGAACTCGGAAAAACCGACGCAGGCAGGGAATTCCACTCCTTGGCTGTGCGCATAATAAAGGACCCAGCAAAGCGCTTCGTTCGAATGTGTGGAATGACGACTAGGTATCGGTGATACCCTGCAGTACGTCTAGTCTCCCGATGGAAGAAGGGAGATGGTGGGATCAGCTCGTGGAGCTCTTGCGCACACTCTCCGAAGTACAGTCTGTACAAGACCGACAGACATGCGACTTTGCGACGGTGGGCCAGGCTATGTAGCTTGACAACCAGCTTATCGTCACCAATTAGCTTCCTGGCTCTGCACTCTACAGAGTCAAGTGTGGTAAGCTGATGGTATTTGGCTGAGCCATCCCAAAGGTGACAGCAATACTCCATGCCAGACCGGACTTGAGCTTTATATAATACTGAAAGCTGTCCAGGCTTGAAGTACCGCTTAACCTTGTTTAGGATGCCCAGCTTTTTCGCCGCAGTTTGAGCCTTCGACTCGATGTAGGCGCCGAAGTTCAGATTCGCGCTCAACTTCGAATCTTAAATCAAATAAAATTCCTCATTCGATTTCATAATCAATCATCATCATCTTTCTGCCCTTATCCAATTCTATTTGGGGTTGGCGCAACACGTTTTCTTCTTCCATTCTTCCCTGTTACACTTCTTCATTTACTCCTTTTTCATTAAATGTCAAGTAATCCCCGGCCCCAAGCTAAAAAATCTCTTTCTTCGTGGCCTCACAAATAAAAGGGCTTGGGAGTCTCCATCAAACGGTAGGCGAGCCCCAGAGAAATCAGCGGAGTCCATGTGTGCCGCTGTTAATTAGGCTTGCTACGTAAATATTGCTTATACTGCCGTGAATAATTAAAATATTGGGGAAAAACGTCTTAGATGTTTCCTTGTGCTTTGATTTCGATGAAATTGTGTCTTGTTCTTGTAATCTAAATCTATGAAAAGTTAAACTCAAGTTAAAAGTTAATAAATCTAAATCTTTATAATGTTAGTTACCCGCGATCCTCGCCCGCATGAAATTATTAAGAAATGAATTGAATGTTGTGTGTAATGTGACTGTATGAATAAATGATTGAAAAGTACAGAAATTAGTTCACCACTTATAGATGACAGAAAAACCATGTAAGTCCATGGTGCTAAATTAAGACGGAAGAACTCTCAATATTATAATGTTCTTTTATTTTAAATTACAAACAGGCCGTTCAATTTTATTTATTTGTGTAGCTTTTACCCAAGGCTTTGTCCATCAAGTCATGGTCAACCCTCAAAAACGGCGCGCCACGAACATCAAAAGTGAAGCCAACTTTTTATCTATGTGTGTAGACAATGTCTCGTGAAGTCGTGACGTTCTAGGAAAAATGCGTGTGGTTTTGGTGTAGGTGTGTGCGTGAGCTTGTATGTTTACTTGCTATAGGCGCGTGGTTTTGTGACTTCACTGTTGGTGTTCGCGGCGCGCCGTCTTGAGGGTCAACCTGTAGGGCAATATATTGTCCTCAAAAGTTCTGTCTTTGGCATGACTTAGTAACATAGATATTCTTCTACTTTCGCATCTATTGCAATATTATTGATTGCATGGTTTCGAAAAAACAACCAGTACATTTTAATTTGCAGCTAGCAACACAGAAGCTCAATGAAACGCTAACAGGCCATTAAATACTTACAGAAAACCTGAAACTTGAAATCTTTAAAAAAGGAACGTTCTATCAAAGCTAGAAACGGTTAGCAGTAAAGGCTGCTCTGATTGGTCGGCGAGGTGGTAGACGGAGGGTGCATTTGCACAAAGGTACAGAAATATGTGACCGGTGCTAAACATTAACGATTATAGTCGCCAAGTCACGTCTAATTGCGAAAGAGGATGGGATTATGTAGGAGGGTATATGGGAAGTTCTAGACTGTTGTGATTTTTAAGCTATCAGGGCGATGTTTTTTGTTTATTTATTCAACATCGTATAAAGCCACAAAGTAAACTGCAAAAAAAAAACAAAAAAATGTTCAATCCTCATATAGAGCGCTTATCAATTGAAATGTCATTCATCAAATAACCCCACCCGCTCTTTGGCAGAGCGAAAGGGAGTGTCAGACCTCTACGGACTAAAAACCACCCATGTTCCTTCTTGGCCCTTTATGTCGAGGCCACGGTATCATGTGAACAACCTACAGCCCCGACGGGACCCGCAGCCCCGACGTGACATTTCGTACCCCTGAAGCCAAATGTTATACTCGAACTAGATGAGCGTGCATTGCCCATTGCAAGTTGACTGTCATTTTGTTCGTAATATAAATATCACCGAGGGTTGATTGATTGTAATAGGCTAATCCACTTATTAAATATGACCTACTGGCGGAATGTTGATGGCATGATGATAGATATTAGAACAATAATTGTGTATATCTATATATGTTTAGATTATATTTTTTACATGTTATCTATGGGCCTTAGTTGCCTGATAATAAAATAGTTTTTGACTACTATGCATAAGTTGCAACAACACAATTTTCAAGCTAAATTCAGGCACAATTTTCCCACCTCTCCATAGAAAACCAGCACTCTAACATAACACCATCCATGCTAATTGTAAGCGCGCGTTATCGCGAGACAAACGTGCTGGCTCCACAACGCATAATCGTTACCACTTTTTCGTTTCGCAAAATTAGCGCCTTTTTGCATTGTCTCGTCCCCGATAGAGACTGTTGTGTATCGCCATTGCTATTGCCGCGTTCTTTGTTCCTTTTAGTATTGCTGTACGTAATTGGGACTGAGTATAATTGACTTGACTTTTTGTGGTGTTATTTTTGAAGAGGCTGCTGTTATTGTAGTGATTTTGAGCATGTATCTTTTTTTATGTATTGGAAATCATCAAATGGCCTCTACCGCTCTAAGCGGAGCGTAAGGAAGTGTCAGACTGTTACAGACTAAATCCTACCCATGTTTCTTCTTAGCCCTTTGTGTTCCAGGACCACGATATCTCTTTCCCATTCCCGCAGCCCCGGAAGGCGGCATGCGTGTGAAGCATGGTTTATAAAACTTGTCAAAACGATATTTAAGATTCAAACATATATTTACTGTTACTGTAAGCATACGTTATCCTACTGCTGGAAAAATGACTTCCAGTTACTTCCATCCAGTGGCATTGCGAACCACTAAAATACAAATTAGTGACGTTGCTCAAAAAACCGGTAACCTAAAGTGGGACTGGACTGGTCACGTCTGCCTCATGCCCAATGAGCTATGGGCCATAATAGCCACTTTCTGGAGCCCTGACACAGCAAGAAGGCGTCGTGGCAAACTTCGTAGAAAATGGCAAGATGAACTAGATACCTATAAGACGACAATATTATTATGTCAAGTGAATTATTTGTCTGGTTGCTAGCATTTGCGTTTGACTCCTATCTTACTTGAGCGTAAGCAAAGACATTGAGTGAATAACTGGACAAGACGAAGAAAATTGCAATCTATTACTTGTTACTACTTTATAACAAGTCGGTCTGTTTATAATGCAGTTTCATACGTTTCATATAGTAGGTAATCGATACTAATAATAAATTGCTCTGTATTGCCACCAACTTCTGACTGCTGACAAGATGTCCCAATATTTAACAAAGACTTACCTGTGCAATTACTTTCTGAATCAACCGCATCTAAAGAAGAAGACGGCATCAGCCTACTTAACCCAAATGGGTATACGACAGCCGAATTCCCTCACCAATCATTCTTTCACCCGTGTTTCCGCAGAGAAATGGCGTATACAGTAGGAGAGGCGATCAGTCTGTGTAATTAACATTCCGGCTCACCTCGACCTCGGCTCCGCGTCAAGACGCGCGAATTAAACCGATATCACTTCGGCACTTATTGACGGGGGGCTCAAGGTGGAGTAGGGGAGTCGGTGGCTTATTTTATGGGTTTGGGACGTTTTTTGAAAAGATGCTGTGGGGTGTTAATCTTTTTGGGAGCGTTTGATTCTACTTCCAAATTCTAACTCATTTATATCACTCAAAGAGGCTGCTTAAATGCAGACGAATTAAGTATGTTTGTACTTTGTGTGTGATGACAGCATTCAACCAGGCTATGAATGAACAGTTGAAAGTTCCGGCTTGCCTATGGCAAATTTTAATTGAGTGGATTTTGAATTGTGAGAAGCTAAACGATTGGGTAGAGAAGCTATTGACTATGTTATTTCAGTAAAAACTTATGAATTTTCTACTTTAATTTTCTTCTTTCTAATACACTTTTCTTATTTGCTTCACTACTGCACCGCGAGGCTATGCTTGGCGCGTTCGCGAGACGAGCGTTCGACAGGCTCCGTTACCGAATCGACACAGGCATCCTACACATTACACCCCGTGCGACTGTAAGATGAGAGAGCTTTTTAATAAAAATTTAAACAAAATTAAGTCGATTTCTTGAAGAAAATATAGGGCCATTGAACTAGTAGATTGGTCGAAAAAGGACCTTAGTATACTTAAAGGAAATGTCATTTTTCGAGTTCTGAAATATTGAAATCAGTAGGCACTAGGTTATTAGATCATTATCATCATCATTAGCCTATAATGTTCCCCCTGCTGGGACGCAGGCCTCCTCACTAGGAGGCCTACGTCCCTGGGCAGGCAGTCTCTACACTAATAACGACGCTACGAATGCCGCTAAGTCGTAAAATCGTAAACTTTCTTTAATAGATTTTCAGCTTTATTTCAACAGCATAAGATTGAAAATCTATCAAAGAAAGTTTACGATTTTTAATTGTTATTATGTGTAGAGACTGCAGCCCCGGAGTCTGCAGTCTCTACACTAAGCTGGAAGCTGGAAGCTTCCCGAACTCTGGAAGATTATGTTCACAACATATGTGGATAGGTAGATTATATTCTTTTTACCAAATCATTAATAGGGAATTGGCCTACATTATCAAGTAAAAATCACTGCTGAAAGCAATCGCCATAGGTTCTAATGATAACATCATTGTTATCTTTGTAGATTTTACTATGATTGTTCATTAAAAATATAACTTAATATTAATTAACATTTATTTTAAAACTACAATATTTTTTTCAAAACGTTTTAATTTCCATCAAAGTACCACAAAAGTCTCGCACCGTTTTCCCGCGAGCAGGCTGCAACCCTGTCTATATTAATGTGGCCAATTTGTAGGAGGGCGCGATCGCCTCATTTGTCGAGAGCGCTGGCGGGGTACGCAAAACAAGTAGCTTCGGTGTTGCCAGATCAAGACGATGTCCCCGGATAACTTGGAGTTTTGCGCCGCGGAAAAAATGTCTTAAGTAGATGATTTTCATTTTATATATTTTTTTAGTTTTTTTTTTGATTCGCCTTGAAAAACATGTGGAATGGGTGACTACTACTGCCATCGTACCTTTCCAGCCACTAAGCAGGATTGCTGTAATTTGGTAAGTACAAAGTAACTAACTACAAGCAGACGAAACTTCTCCATTTTTACCCGACTGCGGCGAAGCCCAAAAGGAGGGTTATGTGTTTGACATGTATGTATGTCCGTTTCTTTGTTCCCTCATAACTCATAAACGGATGAACCGATTCGAATGAAATATACGTCGTTAGATTCGTCTTGATGGCGCGAGTGTTATCTAGGCTACATTAAAATTAAAAAACAAAGAAAAATTGTGTATTTTGGGGGCCAAATCGCGGCGTTCAAAAAAAATTTTTTTACGATGCCATCGAGTAGGGTATCAAAATAAAGGGTTTTAAAAGGAGATTACAAAAATATATAACACTTATATGTTTAAAAGAAATTCAAAGTGAGAAATCCTATAAACAAGCACAAAAGTTAAATAAATCATCTGCGAAGAATTTTACGCGACCAACGAAAGAACAAACAAAAGAACTAAAAAGTTGAAAATAAAAAAAGTAGTTAGTAGTGCGTCAACAACGTTTTAGACAAAAAAACCCGACTGAAAAAACTGAAAAGCAAAAAAACAAGCACATTTTAAATTAAACAAAACTTGCAAGCAGGCGGGGTTCATTTCAATATTAAATTATGAAAAGAAAAAATTAAAATAGAATGGACCCCGCCTGCTTCCAAGTTTTGTTTAATTTAAAATGACGTGCTTGTTATTTGCTTTTCAGTTTTTTCAGTCGGGTTTTTTTTTGTCTAAAACGTTGATGCATCCTTAAATCTGTAGTCAATTCTTCATTGGCGATATCTAAGTTCAATTCGACCTATTTCCCACTTTATTTCTTATTTCCGACCGTCAAAAAAGTTGCTACTCCTATCACCATTCCCTAGCCCTTATCCCAATTCATTTGGGGTCGACGCAGCATGTCTTCTTATTCCATACTTTTCTTTTACTCGTCATCTCATTAGGGACATTAGGCACCTCATTTCTTTCCGTATCATCCTTTACACCAGTCCATCCATCGTTTCTTTGGTCTTCCTCTACCTTTCTCTCTAAAGTTGCTACTTCTAGTACGGCAAAATTATTCTTAACTAGCTTTAGCCAGCGGCTTCGCCCGCGTGAAAATGGCGATTTTCCACACAAACTTTCATGCCCTTTTTAACTCCCTTAGGGAATGAATTTCGAAAAATCCTACCTTATTCCTTGTCTACATTATAAAGGGAACATCTGTGCCAAATTTCAGCTTTCTAGGTCCAAGGGTTTGGGCTGGGCGTTGATGAGTCAGTCAGTCAGTCAGGACTTCTCTTTTTATTTATATAGATTATTACCTGCTGCAATGCAAATAATCAACAACACAAACTACTAAAGACCAAAAAAAAAAACAAGTAAAAACAAGGACTTCTCCCTAAGCTTACAACCCAGCGTTATTTGGTACACGAACACTTGTTAATCGGTAACTAATTACTGTTTAATTAAAGAACGAAACGTTAACGCAGTCCGTTTGTAAGACTACCCTCGTTTTAACACGAGCACTGTGAACTTTATAGATCGCTACATTATTAGCTAACGGAATTTTACCTACTATCAATGAATATTTTGTTTGGCTTTTCTTGACAATGATAATTACGATAAGCAGCTAAGTATTTCATGGTTATTATGAATTGTAAGAACTATGGATTAGTATACATTTTTGTAAATTAAAATAAGCCTAAGTAGTCAAAGCCTAAGTTGAATAGAATCTAAAATAGCGGAGCAGTTTATCGATTTATTTATATTTTACATTTTTTAATGTTCAATAGACATTTTTGTTTCGTATATTTAAAATCAGGCGTCAAAGAAATTGTGTGTACCTACTAAAATAACATCAGTGTGTAGGTATTATTTATTATAAACCTGTATTCTCATACTGTACTGCAAAATTAGCTGTATGCAAAATCCCAGCTCAATCGGAAACCGAAGTGGGTAAAAAATTTACTTTTATGATTTTTGGCATAGGTAGTTGTAGGTGTTGCTAATAAAGGCGTGTTAAAATGACTCCAGATCATTCCACTATTCTTCTGGGCCTGCATCTCTGTCTTTAAAAGTTGACAAAATGTTTATGAAAAATCATAATAATATCATTAGCAATAGAACTGCTTCCAGTATGTTGATGGCAAGTATTCATAAAATATATTTTGCCCCAAATTCAGCTATGTGAACTCCACTCGCCGATGCAGACATCCATGAACACAAGACACCGAAAATACAAAACAGCATCGAAATTCTCAAACTTAATCAAAATGAGAGCCAACATCAGCGTTATCTTAATCTGAACAAATTTCAGCAACACAAAGCGCGATCCGATAGTGATACAACTTCGTTAAAGCAACAGAACTCATTTATCCACCTCAATACAACGTGTTTCAGATTAAATCTAAATAACTTCGACGATCTCATATTAAAAGGGCCGAAATGTCGATAAGTGAAGGAGGTTGGGGGTTTGGAAAGGGTTCGTGGTTGATAGCTGAAACTGAGCTTTCAGATTTCAAGTCCAATTGAACATATCAACATGATCATCATCATCATCATATCATCTCGGAATCACCCACTGTATAGGTCTCCTCTTTTTTTGTCTCACTTCTCGGCATAGTGCGTGCCTATCCACATCGCAACTTTAACAATACTGTCGACCCAACGAGATGTGGTTGGTTGCTTGCTTTGGCCCATCCTGTAGTGATCTGAAAAATTATAGATTTACAGACCTGACTGAGTAATCAAAATGGTGTCAAAGAGACTTGATGTAAGCATTTTATTAGTGACGGCCAGCAATCCAACAATATAATTTAGAATTGAACAAAGCCGTAAAGGTGACTCACATTGTGCCTCTTCCAGTATTCCCAACATCTAGAATGTCCTTATTTTAGCAGGTTTCGAATAGTCCCAGTTAATCCAGCGCGATATGAGCGACCAACAAAGAGATCGCCGATATAGTCCGCGACTGACAACAGTAGACCTTAGAATGTTTAGAGATGAAGTAGACTTTACTCCAAAAATACAAGTTTATGTAAGTCGTTGAGAGGTTCGGGTTTGGCCACTATGGCACTCTGGTGATAAGCCATGATGTTGCACATTTGTGCAGGAAACTTGGAAAGTTATTTGAATCCCCGGGCATTTTTGACTTAATCATAGATGTATCTTAAATAAGTTTTGAAGTCTGCCAAATGCATCCCGCTTCAATTTTTTTTTTGACGTAATACGTCTGCCGTACTTCATAAAACACGTATGATTCTTACGTAATTTATAAATTTCATTAGATTTATTAATTAATCTTGAAGACTGTTTGATTCGTCCATTGTGTGAATTTGCGACTTGCTAGGTAAAAGTTGGGAAGACAAATACATCTCAATTTAATCCAAAATACATCTGCCAACTCTAAACCCAGCTCTGTCAAACGAAGATCTTTATCATTCAGAAGCAGAGCCGTTAACATCGAGTTTTGGAACAAATTCCATTGGAACAGAAACTTGTCGGGACAATGAGAAACACCTTGCTAATATCCAAGAGGGGGCCAACCCCCCTGAATACTCTTGATCGAGTTCGATCGATTAACCCTTTAGTTGCTCTCGTAGGGAATTAAAAATGGAGTTTGTTTTGGTGTAGGTGTAAGAAAGGTGACTTGGATATCGAAGGCAAGGGAAATGTTTTTTTAGCGTGTCGAGGGCAAAAAGTTTATGTAAAGTGTTTTGCTCAAAAAAAAACAATTTTGTGAACTACGCTCACTCATAATGCAAACAAAAGGTTCTCAAGTGCGGTTGGCTAATTAATCGGTTTAAGTGATCTTTGAAAGTCATATCCCTAGTAGCATTTTTGTTGGCATTTGTTGGCATTTAGTTGGGCCACATACATTTTTGTTGGCATTTAGTTGGGCCACATACCTCTGTAGTGGCCCAACTAAATGCCAACAAAAAATGCTACTAGGGATAATATCAATATTAATAGTTCAAAGGTACAATAATTTACTCTAGATTTATTAAGTAAACGCCAATAGTGGCGTTTACTTAAAACATCATGATGTGGGGATTGAGAATCACGATAGGGATATCTATACGTCACGGTCAGTATTTGTTTTCAAACTACTGCTTAAGATTCGAACTTACTTTATGTTACTTACATAACAGAACATGGCTAGTAAGAGGGTAACTACTGAAAACTGAAAACAAATAATATTATGTGATTACAAAAGATGATGGAGACTTGCTGAGACGTCCTCAAATATGGAGATAAGGGTCAGAAAATGATGATGATAACGAAATCAAAACCCGACAAGTTTTTATCCATTTTCAAGGCCAGAAACCTTCGGTTCCAAGACACACCGATAACATTAACTAGTACCTAACTTAGCACACATAGGCCCAATCCGCTTATAGTGACATCCCAGCACCAGTGTCACAGCGGAACTCGGTCTGCTAGTCAAACATGGAACAATGCAGCCGTTTGCGTAGGAGCACAACTTTATACGGAACACAAGAGTTATAGTTCAACTTGTAGCCTTCATATTGTTTACCTTGTCGTGCGAACGGTTACCAATGCTAAGTGATTAAGAATACTCGCTGAGGATTGGGCTGGGGTGGAGTCGTTGTTGAAGTTTTCGAAGCATATACTCACCACTAGGCACAGGTTACATCGCTGTAAGATTTCGATGCAGCACACATTTTTTTCATAAGAAGAAGTTAAGCTATGAAGTATAGTGCATTATGCGGAAGGCAGTGTACTTTGATAGTGGACAAAAAATTTATATATTTAATAGAAATTAGATAGAGCGAGAGAGGCTGATTGAGTACAACCTATTTTGCGATTAAACGTAACGTTGGGTAGAGCAAAAAAGGTGTTTTAAAAAAAGGACATTTCAATTTTATGTCTAAAGAAAGATCAATATTTTCTTGCATTATGAGCCCTCTAAGTAATCTTTCACAGTTGCGGTACCTGCAAAATATTATGTACCTGCAGTCCTCTCAAAACTCTTCCAAGATCTTAAAGAATCATAATCATTACAACCTTTGAATGTTAACAGCGACTCCACAGCTTACCCTATCCCCACTTACACCAAACTACACAAGATACAGTTCTCTACTCAAATTCCAAGTGTTCTCTAACTTAAACTGAAATAACTTATGAGAATCGGCCGATCGCCTTTGTCGTAAGCTAGAAGGCAATTATCATTAATTATTATTAAATGTGACATTTTAGTGATAAACGGTGGGCCGATAACTTGGGCAAATAACTCAAGTTAGGGTGGATGGGTCGAAAGTACCCGCGGTGTTCTACTGTTTGATTTGCTATTAGATTTTGAGGGTTGAATTTCGTTTGTTTGATTTCTAGTGGTTTCGTAATGATTTTTGGTGTTTTAGTTGGTAGTTTTGTTGGTTCGTTGGTTTTTCTTCTTGAATTTGGTCTCGGTAACAGGTTTTGCCGTAAATCATGTGAAAATACTTAGGTAATCTGAGCTGTATTGGAAAATCGTATCATCATTAATGCTATTTTAAGTAAGTCGTTACTATATTTCGACGTTATACTACCTTAGTTAAGTATTCAATTTGGTTTCATAGTGATTCTTAAATTCCTTGTCTACAAAGGATGCTGGAAAGTGTTTGACTTATGTTTGATTTTAGTATTTTGTGAATTAGTTATATTTTTGTGGCAATACATGTAGATGCTATTTGATGTACTAGCGTATTCTAGGCGTGGTGATTGCGATAATTTTAATTGCGAGAATTTAACAGTCAAAAATTTATTTTCGATAGGTTTAAGGTTAGGTAATGGGAGGAATCATACTTGTGTTCTGGCTGTTAAAACATGACTGTGATCTTTACAAATTCTCCCTCAAGTACATTATGGTTCTTGAGCCGAAATATTTAATCTACCAGAAACAATAACACAGTGCTGGTACACATGGCTACACATCAAGCTATAAGCCCCAGTATAAACTGGTCTTGCATTGTATAAAATTTACGTACAGTGCGAGATCAGCGTAAACTGGAAATGTATAGCTTGATCTGTAGTCATGTGTACAACACACCCATCGTAGATGGCACTTCGGTGAAGTATAGCCACTTAACTCCGTCAAATAAATTTATTTTCACATAAATTCCTCCGTTATTAATCTTATCCGTGCTGTGCGCACATTTGTTATTTTTATTGTTACTTCATATGTTATGTTATACTGGGATAGTTATACTGATATCCTGTATGGAGGGATGGTGGTGAAGTCAACCATTTTGTTTTTATTCAAATTATATAACTAGAAAGACATACACTGACCTAATAGTACCTAATAGTTTCAGAAATTTTAAACGCACGTTATTTATATTTAAAGAAAAGAACCACATGTATGTACATAATCTTTTAACTGTTTATTTTAAGTGAACGGACAGCTTTTTATTGTTATTCAGACTAACCTGAAATAAATACAACATGATTTGATTCCTGATAGATTTTGAATAGTTTGAACGGCCGAATGTGGTGTGATTTAGTAGAAGTGGGGTTGCCCACTTCTACTAAATCACACCACATTCGGCCGTCTATCACTTGGAGGGCATGTAGTAAGTCGTCATGAAAATAAGCTTCTTTTTAATTCTATGGGGCACAAGATGAAATCGAAAAATGAAATATCAGGGGGTCTAAAACGGCCACTTTGCCAGATCATAATAGGAATTGCGTTAAAAAGCGTAAAATGGACCTTTTATTATAATAACTGCGTCTGTAACAATTTAGTAAAATACATCATAATAGGAAAATAATATGAATTGCGTTAACATTCGTAAAATAGTCACAGACGCAGTTTTTATTATGAAAGGTCCATTTTACGCTTTTAAACGCAATTCACATTATGATCTGCAAAAGTGGCCATTTTAGACCCCCTGATGCTTCGATATTATTGGTTATTTGGTAGGAATAGATATTTTTATCATATTTCATAAGTTTGTCCCACTCCCTGAAACGTTTAACGTTTAACCAATCATTCTGAATCATAAAACTGGGCTAAGAAAAAGTAGTATGCAAGGATCGTTCTATGGTTTCTGCCTGCCCTCATCAAGAAAAGGCGTGAGCTTATGATTGTATTTACAGTTAGTTAAAAGACCTTTACTTGGAACTATGCCTTCAATTGATTTGATTCCACGTGTACAGATTTTACATAAAGTACCTTGTGACCTTCTCAACTGACTCTGCCAAATCTTTTGCCTTTTTTGTTGGAGTATGGGTCAAATTTTAATGACTCGTCCAGTCGCAGAGTGGTAGGGAGTGTCATACTTCTACTGACTAAAAACCACCCATGCCCTTTGTTTGTGTCGAGGCCACGGTATCTCTTTCGAACAACCCGTAGCCCCGACGGGAGATAAAGATGCCTACATCTTGCCAAAAATTGCGAAAGATTTCTAGTCCCTAGGTTATAAACTAGCAATCGATTCTTTTTATTAACGGCAAGTCAGTACTTGCTATAACTAACAAATGCCCTGCTATCCCGCGCATAGTTTAACCCTAAATGGCCAGCCATTTAGGCTCCTTCTTAACCTCTAACAGCCCACCATTAAACTATGACACATAACCTTCTGCAAAACTACAAAATTCAGCTCTATAACCGCATTATAAATCCACGCACCTTGACTACTTATCGATCACGGCTTTGCCCGGGTAATCATAATAAATAAAGGCAAATAACCGGCAAATTCGTACATTAACCGGCTAGCGTCGCTTGCGTTGAGTTATAACGCCTACCCGACATTTAGGCGAACCAGAGGCATTAGCATTAATTTAAAATATTATTTATAGTTTGATGCTTTATACTGATAGGGATGGCCGAAGGGATGGAGGTGACAGAAAAAAATATAATTTTATCTTAATTTTTATGTAACATAACGTTACACCTGTAATTAACGAAGGGTAAGGCAAAAGTGTAGCAAACATTTTGCCGGTTATGTAAAAGTCCCATATAATTGGGCGCGAGCCTATTAAATTGGCACCAAACGGGCACTAATCTAGACTACTACTGAGAAATTCCCTATAGAAAAACCCAATTACATTTTGGCCGACCAGGGAATCGAACCGAGACCTCATGCTCAGCAGTCGAGTAGAACCCAAGACACGAACCTCAGACTTTTCTGATTCATGTGTGTATTGTAGAAAAATGTGGCATCAAAATTCTGACACCAGATTTTGCAGTAACTACACGATATAGAAAGATCATTTTTAACAGTAAATGATCAGACAAGATCTCAGTCTCATCACTACATATTATAAAGCAAAGTCTGCCGCCGCGTCTGTCTGTTCGCGATGAACTCAAAAACTCCCGCTCTGATTTTCATGCTGTTTTCACCAATGTGTAGAGTGGTGGAGTGTTAGTGTGGTGTTTTTGTGGTGGAATTGGCCGACATCCACGCTTGCAAATCCGCGGGCATCAGCTAGTGGTGTTTACATTTTTCTTCCAGGAGTTTCTCAATTTCATAAACTTACCATGTCCACGTTCCTCCAAATCTTTCCTCCAGGATTGTGCTCACAAATCTTCGTAGCTCAACATTGGTGCCGTGTTGATGATCTCGTTAAGGGTAAGATGACACCAAATGACCGTAATTATACCGAGTTAAGGGGCAGTAATCGCGTCGGGGCCGTGTTTTTGGCGAATTCGCAGCAGCCTCGTGTTTCTTGTTTATTAAAGTTTTTTATTTTTATTGTTATTGCTGCTACTGGTGGGTTTAATTGGTATCGGTTTGATGGTGTTTGCGAAGTTTTAGATGTAAGATGAGGAGAATGACAGCTGGTAACTGCGTGGTAGAATGAATAAATGGACGAATTAATTAATTTGAAGATGAAGATTGTATACTAATGGGTACAAAAAGACCCTTAACGAAGCCATACAGCACGGTTTTAACCAGCTAATGTATTTTTTTACTGTACTAAAGCATGTGAGAACATAAGTTTATAATATTTTCAACTTTACTTTAAATACCTCCAGACCCCCTGTATTTTTTTCACCTCAAAAAAAATTGTTACCCAGCAATATTTTTTGCTTAGACTTACTTAGTTTGATGTACAGAATGCTTATTAAATGCTTTTGCTTATTATAGCACAATTTCATATTCAAGTAATAGTGCAAAAATAGTCAAATATTCAACGTATTTTTTTTTTCTACGCATGTTAACATTTAAGATTAAATTGTTACCAAGCAATATTTTTTGCTTAGACTTACTTAGTTTGATGTACAGAATGCTTATTAAATGCTTTTGCTTATTATAGCACAATTTCATATTCAAGTAATAGTGCAAAAATAGTCAAATATTCAACGTATTTTTTTTTCTACGCATGTTAACATTTAAGATTAAATTGTTACCCAGCAATATTTTTTGCTTAGACTTATTTAGTTTGATGTACAGAATGCTTATTAAATGCTTTTGATTATTATAGCACAATTTCTTATTCAAGTAATAGTGTAAAAATAGTCAAATATTCAACGTATTATTTTTTCTACGCATGTTAACATTTAAGATTTAGGTGCTTAAGGCGGGGTTGCAGTAATTTTAAGATTTTTGAACCTATAAAAATCGAACTAAATACGAGTTTTTTAATAAATCAAAAACATTACATAAAAATTGAACATACTCTCTAGTAAATCGTAAAGATAGAAACGCGATTTAGAATGATCGGCTCGATACTTTTTTTTATCAAACATGACTCTAAATCACAATTTCAAACGTGTACTGCTAAGACATTTCATCATGAATTTATATGAAAGTTATATCAGTAGATAGAACTTTTTATTCTGAAGTAAATGGTGAAAACAGATTGTATAATTTCTTTATAGTTTTTCTCCAAGAAGCAAAAAATAGTCAAAATTTAGGCATTATATCGCTCGCGCGGCAGGGCGGGGGGCGAGGTCGTGCGTACATAAAAACAAAGTACTGCGACCTCGCCTTAAGTAATTTTACAGCATGTTTTAATATAGTCGATCAAGGCATGCAATCACACCAAAGTTCGACTTGTTCAAAAATATACGTTTTAACGATATTGGGATTCCACTTCCAAATAATAAACATTTAGTGCCGAAATAACTTATACATCTCTGTGTAACGAAACCATAGCGACTTCTAATTCGACGTCAACGCCATCTATCGAGTCTTAGTGTCAACTCTCACTACTTAAAGGAATCGTAACTGTGCGATATGTGTACTGTGTAATTATTGTATAGTTGTACACTCAAAATGATAACTTAATATTATAAGTACTCCTTTTTTTTAGAAACGTTGCCCCACACTAGTTTCTCCTGTTTCGTGGGAGCATTTACAAAACATTTAAACTCACGACCTCCACAAGCACACCCTGACCCGAAACAACTATCTGTAGGCTACACAAATATTTGATCCGTGAAGGGATCGAACCCGCGACTCGCAGCGCAGAAGTTTAATCTCTCAGCCACTGCACCAATATATAATTTTAAATGTACAAGTTTCAAGCTTGTAATCCCAGACGCGTTTCGCAGAGGCACTTCATGTAATAGGAGGCGGGCCTGTTGCTATCAACCGGACACAGCTCCAGACTCCGTGGCTGCTGCTGAAAAATTCCTGAAGGCAACACCCAATAACGCTATCGCCATGGACATCCACCAGAGGCTTTGCCCGAACACTGGCTCCCGAATCGAGCCCAGGACCAGAAGTTCTGTGCAGCTAAGGAGACCTAATTTGGGCTGGTTGGAATGACAAATGGTGGTCGCCATGGCTTACATACAACGGACTAAGTGCGGATACCTTCCACTAAGGACATAGAATATCCCGTCAAGGCTGTGGGTTGTTCGAAAGAGATACCGCGGCCTCGGCACAAAGGGCTAAGAAGGAACATGGTTGGTTTTAGTCAGTAGAAGTCTGACACTCCCTTTCGCTCTGCCCAGAGCGAGAGGGGTTTTTTGATGATTTCCAACACCACAAATAAAGAAAAGGACAGAATTTATGTTACGCATTGTTTATCAAAGTGACGTCCAGTTAAAATCTGCAATCTCAAATAAAATTACCAGTCACTACCATTTAAAACTCACTCCAGAAGTCCAGACACACAAAACATATTCTCCCTAACCCAGTATTCCTCACACAAGTAGTATATATGTATTAATTTCCATACATATGTATTGTACCTCACTGTCGGACTCGTATGGACACGGGCGCCATGTTTGAGTCCCCGGCCGGACATATTTAAGCTATTTTATTTATTTTGAGATACAAAAGGCCTTATCGGCGGATATATAGCTTAACAGCGTGTTCGGACTCGGGGACTTTATTATTGATTATTATTAGGTTTGTAGGGAGTATCAGAAGAGAGAAATTAAGAAAGAAAATGTGTTTATTGGTCTCACACAGGACAACGAGGAGAGTGTAGGGTGTTTGTGATGATTTCTTTTGGGTAACGAATTATCAAAGACTAATTTGCAACAGTTTAAAGAATCGATTTGAAATGGGTATCTCAAAAATAGTAGTAGCGTGTAGTAGTAGTATGGGTACTCATATACATTACGCGCGCCACGTGCTGCGTTTTTAATTCAAACACATGGCGATGTATGAAAAAGTTAACGATTTCAAACGGCGATTTTACGAGAAGCGATTTTTCGCTCGTTAGTTTAAAATGCAGCGTTTGTTGCGGTGAACCCGTCTCTTAGTAAATTAATAAAAAAGCACGAGACGAGCCTTTTGCACGCGCCGCGCGACGCCCCGCGTCTCCGTAAACGAGCCCTTAGGACTTTCTCGCACGAAAAACTGTATTTTAAAAACAAATTTGCGAAATCATGCAGATGTGTTTGAGCCACAAAAATTTGAATGTTCTTTTATTGAGAGATCAAAAAAATTTGTTTCAATTCTCGACACAATGAACATCAGAAAGAAGCACATAAGACCCGATAGTAAATACATTTTTCATAGCTTATTCTTCAACATATAATACTTAAAAGAACATGAAATCCCCAGCCTCCCAATCCGAACACGCGGACCCCAGTGGCATCCTCTCAATAAACAAGCCTTCTCATAGTTCCCCGCGTTATCTGACTTTGATGGGACGGTCCACGGTCGGCGGGTAGTTTTAAAACGTGTGCAAACACCGGTAGTTGTAAATAATTATGGGCTTTCGTAGTTTTTGTCCAGCGATTATGCGTAATGACCGGGCCTGGTTACACTTTCGAGATAGTTACAGGCTTTTATTTACGTTGTTCTGTTTTGTTTGGCCATGTATTCTCTGTTTTGTAAATTGTAATCGGTTTTGTATGTAATGTTTGTTTAGTTCATTTAAATAATGGTGAGGTAGGGTAATTGGGTTCGCTTGTTTTTGGTGTTAGAGGGGTTTTTGAAATGTGTGTTGGCTGTTGTTAGTTTTTGAGATGATAAGAAAAATATGAGAGCTCCAAATAAATTAACATAGGAATTTGTAGAAAGTAATACGTAGATAAAAATGAAGCAAAAGTCTCCACACGATGGTTGCTGGGCTGATTCGCGGAGGCAAGAGAAAAAAGGAATTCGGGGAGGCCCTTGTACAGCTTTGAGACAGTATAGTATTATAGGCTAGTAAAAAAATAGGCAGACGACTGACTACAAGTGAAAAAAAATATTGTCATAATGTCTTTTATTGCAATAGTAATTTTACTGGTACTTTTTGAAACTACGAGGTAACAATACATACATAATTTTATGAGACAAAACATCAACACTCGTAAAGAAAGTATTCTATGAAAATTATTGTGATTAATTAGTTACTAGGTAGAATGTAACAATGTTTTGCTACGCCAGTTGCTACGCCGTAGCACACAGTCGTAGCCGTAGCACACAGTCGTAGCGGGTGCTACAATCGGGATCGTATTACTATTCCAATTTTATTAACTAAAGGTTACTTTGTGAATAGTATTTCTATCAATGTTTGACCTACTTATATTTCTTTTGTACTTACCTCTAGAGAGAAATATTAGTTTTGTGTGTATAAAAGTAATGTAAAGAATAAATAGCCTTGTGTGTATTTTATTTTGGTTGGGTTTTATGCTTCTATATTTAAATTCTAAATTTTGAAAATCATCTATCTGCCGAACCATGTCCCTACTATTTTGTTAGGGACGAGTCTCAGTCTTACCGAATGCCTCTGAATAACAGTTTTTTACATGGAGCAACTGTCCTACACGATTCATTATCCGTTTGTAACCAAACTACCAAATGATTTCACACATGATTATGCATAAGAGTGGTTTTTGTGATACGAAAAAATTATATACATCAACCTCCCAATAAAAATAATACAAAAAACTTCAAAAAAAAAAAAAAAACAAATCCATCCAGAAAATCCCATACGCTGTACATCAGCTCCTCCCTACGGACAGGTTCATACTTCCGATACGAAAGGCTATAACATAAACATGGGGTACACTATTAAAACTTGGACTCGTTTTGTAAGCCAAAATATTATACGGACTACCTTCCTTCTATCTCGATGTGTTAGGGTTGCCAGGGCATTTACATTTTTATTTCGAAGTATAGGAGATATGTTTGTGAATGTTATCTGGCTTAAAGATAGTTTCTTGTCAGTTTATGACTATTGTGGAAAGCTTTGAATTGGAAAATGAGGTTCTATTGTCTGGATTGCGTTTGTGTTAGTTTGGGAGATTTGATTTGTTTAATCTTCATCATCATTTACAGCCCGACTTTAGTCACTGCCGGGTAGAGATCTTTCTACTTGTGCCAAGCGCCACGTTCTCGTGACAGTCTCATTCAGGATATTCCCGCGATGGCGACCAGGGGTGCGTCTGTGACAATTTTACGATTTTTTACGCAATTCATATTATTTTCCTATTATGATCTATTTTTCTAAATGGTCACAGAAGCAGTTACTATTATGAAAGGTCCATTTTACGATTTTTAACGCAATTCATATTATGATCTGCTAAAGTGGCCGTTTTAGATGCCCTGGTGTTTATTTATTTCTCTTTTTTCTGCTTTATTATTATCCACAGCCTGACTTCATCCACTGCCGCGTATAGGCCTTTCTGCATGTGCCAAGCGCAACGTTCTTTTGAAAGTCTCATTCAGGAGATTCCAGCGATAGCAACTAGATGATTATTCTTAGATGACATTAAATAGGGATCATCATCCACACATTCGTACGAAGCGTTTTGCTAAGTCCTTCATTATTCGTACAGCCAAGGAGTGGAACACCTGCCTGCGTCGGTCTTCCCGAGTTCATAAAGCCCCGATCTATTTAAGTCGCGAGTAAATAGGCTTCTTCTGGGTAAGCTCGTTCCATCGTCGACCTCATCTCTGCCCTTAGGGCAAGATTGAGGTCAAGAGTAAGCCCATACAAAATAAATAAAAATAAAAAAAAACATCATCATTCTCTTGCCCTTATCCCAATTCATTTGCGGTCGTCGCAGCATGTCTTCTTCTTCCATACTTCTCTGAAATTAAATAGGGAGGAATGAAAATATTGTTGCTTAATGTCATGAATCCTCCATCTTAAGACGCAGTTAACGGGGGAACCGTAAAAACGACCTGTTTTTCGTCGCAGAGTTAGCCGTATTGCTACTTATTACAATTCCAAAAAAAATACAGTGTATAGTCAAATGTATAGGTAAAAGGCTTATGCAAAAATATTTTCTAAAAGTAATCAAGAACCTCGAAAAAAAAAATCACAAAATCACAAAAAAATCACACGAAAAAACTTTTTCAAATTCAAATTCAAATTCAAAATATTTTATTGTGGATCATAGGTAGGTACAGGTACAGTTCTTAAATAGAAAATTTTGATCAGCTATGTCCCGCCCGTAGGGCATACAATAATTACATGTCATATTAAATTAGCTGTTCTATAAAATTAACATTATTACGACCCCGCGCATAAATAAAAATAGAGCCAAAAAACCAAAAGGGCACAAATTAAGAGAAATGTCAAATTCAAATTATATCGAAAATAAAATTAATTACATAATACATTCAAACATAACAAATTAACATAAGTAACAACATGTCCAATTATACACCTACAATTTTTTTTTTTTTAAATAAATTAAAATGACAAATTGAAAATTAAATCATAGGTACATAAAAATAAAATAAAAAATAGATCATGCTCAAAAGAACTAAATAAATTAAATAAATAAAGTCTGTTTATGTCGTCGAACACATCATGACTGGGTGGGACTATATTTAAGCAAAGACTTGTCGGACAGAAATTCTTTTACAGAGTAGTAACTTTTGTTTACTAACAGATCGTGGAGAGTCCTTTTAAAATTTTCCTTTTCCATTATTCTGATAGGCCCCGGTATATTATTATAGATGCGAGAAGCTGAACAAAAGATGCTCTCATGCATTAGATGAGTTCTACTGGCTGCTGTGCGTAATTTGTCCTTACGCCGTATACGCGTGTAGTAGGAGAACATATGGATATTGTTCTTTACAAATACTGCTGCCTCAAGTATATAGATACACGGTAGTGTTAATAATTTATTGTTTTTAAAAAATGGCTTACAGGAGTCAGTTCCGCATAAATTAAATATAGCCCTGATGCAGCGTTTTTGAGCAATGAAAGCGCGCTCTTTTTCCGTACTGTTGCCCCAAAATATTACACCGTATCTGAGAATAGAGCTAACGTAACCATGGTAAGCTGTCAGCAAAGTACTCTGATTCGCGATTTTCCCTAATCTGTATAGTGCATATGAAAATTGTCCCAGCTTTTTGCAAACATGCTCAATATGAAATTTCCAATTAAGTTTGTGGTCAATATGTAGCCCTAGAAATTTCGTTACTTCCGTTTCCTCAATGTCACTATCTAGGTAGTGAATTTTTAAAGCACCTGTACGTCGAGTTCTTATTTTAAAATCCATTATTTTAGTCTTATCAATATTAATCATTAAATTATTCATTTTAAGCCAATCTATAATCAATAATATTGTTTGGTTAATGTCAGATTCCAAATCGGTTGAACTATCATTAGCAAATAAAACGGTGCTATCGTCAGCAAACAGTGTAATGTCATGAGTAGTTACCGAAGGCATGTCATTTATATAGATGAGAAAGAATAGAGGGCCGATAATACTCCCTTGAGGAACGCCGAATTTAACCGTTCTAGATTCAGATACATATAGTTCTTCTGTTTTAGTACTAAGATTTATCCTCCTTACTTCTGTGAATTGTTGCCTGTTGCTAAGGTACGATTCTATGAGTTTGTACACATTTCCTCTTACACCATATGCATACAGCTTTCTTAAGAGTATGTTGTGATCGACACGATCGAAAGCTTTTGACATATCCATGTATAGTGCGACAGCGGACAACCCCTTATCCAAGTTTATCATTACCTTATGTAAAAAGTTATAAACTGCTACATTTATGGATTTGTTTTTCCTGAAACCATATTGATTGGGAGTTAGGATATTTTTTGCCTCAAAGAATTTATAAAGACAGTTATAGATCACCTTCTCCAAGATTTTCCCAAAAATAGGTATTAATGCAATGGGCCTGTAATTACTCATATTGGTTTTGTCTCCTTTTTTAAACACTGGCTTTATGACCGATATTTTTAGTTTTTCTGGGAAAGTGCCTTCTTCTATAGCTAAATTGACAATGAAACTAAGTGGTTCTGATATAATATGGGCTACATCTTTAACAATATTTGTCATTATGTTATCATAACCGGCACTCTTTTTATTTTTTAGAGCAATTATTATTTTATTAATGTCATCAGGGATCGTCGGTGTCATAAAGATTGAATTAGAATTATATGTCAATTTATTGGATGATTCCTGGGGTACACTAGTATTGTTATTGCTGATGTCAAGAAAAAAGTCATTAAACGAATTAGCAATGTCTTGAGGATTATTTATGGTTACGTCATTTGTAATTAATTGGGCCACACCTTCATTTGGAAACTTACATTTGATGTCATTTATAACTTTCCAAGTAGCTTTGTTCTTATTTATTGCAGATTTAATAAAGTAGTCGTTCTGAGATTTTTTTGTCAGTCTAATTATAGTTTTATACCTTTTTGCATATGCTTTGAAAGCAGTTTTAGTGGTTTGATTTGGATTAGTCCTATATTGCCACAATAGTTGACATTTACGTTTGCTACATAATTTTAATCCACGTGAAATCCATTTCGGTCTAGATCTGTTATGTATCTTGACTTTCTTCATAGGAAAACAGAGATTATATAGCATAACGAAATTATCATGGAATACGTTGTAGGCAGTATTCGCATCCGAGCAACTATAGACGTCACTATTAGTTAGCTGATTTAAATATTTTATAAATAATGCTCTGTTGCCTTGAGAGTAATCTCGTTTTAATATATACCAGTATTTTATGTTGCAGGTCTTTTTAACTGGAACCTTTACTATTTGCGCATTATGATCTGATAACGCTAATTCCTTAATAGTGCCTTTACAAGCTCTTATGTTATGGGCTATGTTGTCTATGCACGTTTTACTAGCAAATCGCGTTATTTGATTGATTTTTAGTTTTAAATTATATCTGTTTAGGATTTCTGTAAATTCGATGGAAAGTTTTGTATGCTTCAAAGTATCTATGTTGAAATCTCCGGACATAACGATCTTTTTACCGTGTGAGCAAACGTTATTTAATATTTTATTTAGAGTGGTGAAAAAGCTCTCTATGGTGCCTGCGGAGTTATTAGGTGGCCTGTAAATGCATAGAACAACTATTTGATGTTCCAACAGCTCAATTGCAGAACATTCTATCGTGTTGCATATGGAAAGTTTTGTGATGTCATTAAGAATTCTGTACTTTAAGTTGTTTTTAATTAAGATACATGAACCTCCGTGTCTGCTATCTCTCATATAATGGGACGCAAGTTTATAATTTGGTATTGATAAATACACTTCGTCACCATCCGTCATGTTGTGTTCAGTGATACAAAGTATGTCAACAGGATTGTTCTGGGCAGCCAAATCGTTAATACAGACAGAAAGCATATCAGATTTATTGAGCAATCCGTTAATATTTTGATGAAGGATAGTTACAAATTTATAAACGAAATAAATCATTCGTGTTAGGATTTTCAATTTTGCTACATTTCGATTCACCGTGCTCGTTGATTGATACATTTATACAGTCTGTATCAATTCCATTTATTACACTTTGGTTCTGATTTAAATTAACTTGCACGTATTTATTTTCAAAACACTTTTCATTTTTAATTTGACACATCATTTCAAACTGCGATGCTTTGAAATGGTAATGAATGCACAATATTTCTTTTAATAGAGACCTTGCAAGATTCAGTACATAGTTGCGTCTACTTGGTGAGAACCTATCGTAATTCATGTCCATGAACAGTACATCTTTATATTTCTTACAGATAAATCGTAGTAAATAGTTAATTTTTGATTCCTTAAGAAACCTGTTACTGGGTACTTCACTTATAATGACATTTGTATTTGCAGTAGACGATAACCAACGATGCAAATTTATATCGATATCAAGAGGGTTTTTATCGCAGCATCCGCCCAATATAATCACGTAGTCGCTTTTTGTTAGTGTGCTTATTTCGATCTTCGGGTACTCTAGGATCTTACTCAATATAGCACCTGGTTTTATGTAGGATACCACGTCGTAATCAGATCCAAGCAGATTTTGTAGTATGGTGCGTAGTCCCCGACCTTGCCCATCACCTAGGATAATTACTTTGTGTTTGCTATTCTGAGTCACAATTGGAGCCGTACTTATAGCATAGTGTGGTTTTCTACACTGTTTTTGGTCAACATTGAAAAGTTGGCTTTCCGGCTGAACATCTTTAATGCATTCTAGATTATCGTGCTCGACTGAACGAGGGCTGGGACTATTCTTAAGTGTGCTTCTAGCAAGTCGTAGAGGAGAGTGGCGGGGTGTGTTTACTCTCATACTTAGTATTCGTTTCGAGATGGGAGACGAGTTAATTTTACGCTGTGGGGTAGTGCAGGTAAGTTTTTTCAAAAGTTCTATTTGTCTTTGCTGATCCTGTGTAACCTGCATCAGCTTAGTATTTTCGTAGTTAAGATTTTCAATTTCATTATTAGCACTCTTTAATTTTTCTTTTATATCATTTATTTCTCGCCTCAGATCCTCCGAATATGACTGATCGCAGTTTTGCGTATCACTCTGGATACTCATCATAGTAGAATCGAACATTGTGGAGTTCAATAGGTCTTTGCTAGTTGAAGACGATAAGTCTATTTGAGATTGTGATCTTATCAATTTGTTGCGTACAGTTATATTTTCCATGTTGCCGAGTAATTTCACTTTCTGAAGATATTGTTATTTGGCTCACGTACCGTGGCGTATGCTAAATCTGTTGCAATCGTATAGCGTAAGCTCAAGATGTTGAAACAAGGGATATTAGGTTTAACTACTCGACGCTAGATGGCGTAGTATCGGTCGATAAAACAGCTCCAAATTTGGTGCACCCGAGGCGCTGTCACTGCGTTTCGCTACTCGACGCTAGATGGCATAATAATATAAGTCGATAAAACAGCTCAAAAATGTTGGTTCGGCTACTAGCCACCTGAGGCGCTATCACTGCGCGCTTTTCAAATGTGTGAAAAATAACCGACGTTAGACTTATCTTATCACACAAATGCTCACAAAAACACTTTATTATACTGTTTGATCAAAAACACAACGTTCACTGGTTAATTTGAAGATCAATTGTCGTACCTTGCTTAAAACAATCGTAGTTTTACTCTTGTTTGTTTATGTCCACATTCACTTGTGAGTTTAACAATATTGTTCCAGACTGAATGTAATTTGAAGATAACACTCGTACTATATATTTAGGAGTTGATGTTCACTTTGAAACTTAAAAAGAGGTGGTAAACTTGTAATTTATAATTTAAATCAAATAATTATAGCTTCTGACACGAACTTAGTGTTTACGCGACGGCAGCGCCATCTATCTATTTTTCGTCTCGAAATGCTCAATATTTTGAGTGACAACTGTTATTTATTTTTTTACTATCAGAAAGGAAATTTAACCAACTAAAGACATATGTAAAAATATTTTAACATTACAGCGTATTTTTTTTTTAATAAATTAAATCTGCGAACTATCGTTCATTTTGGCAGTCACGAGCATCAAACGCATTGCCATTTTCAACCTTATTTGTTTAGGCGATGAGTTAAACGCGCGCTCAAGGTCGCGGGCAGCTAATGTCGCCTTAAACCGATGTTAGCATCATACTGTCTGCCAACGTTTTAGATCAATGCTTGTTACTGTTTTCGATGAGTAGCCTTTATTCTGCACAGGGCTAGGAGATTATAGGATTACCACAATGATGCTGTCTCTATGTATGTGTCATCATCATCAGCCTATAATGTTCACTATGCAGAGACTCAGGCCTCCGCTCCAGGAGAGCGGGTTGGTAGGTGTCACATGTTGACTGTTGTCATAGTTGTGTCGATGGCAATCTAAATAGTATCAGTTCAGAAATGAGTCATTAGTTTGGCGCCTTCTTTAGCGTGTTCATCAGTGCATCAGTTCCATAAACGTTGTTTCCTATATTTGCTGTAAATGTAATGAATGTTAGTTTTTGGCTGACTTCCATTTTTGTTTGACCATCGGTCTCTAAGTTAATGTTCCATTTTGCATAAGTCTGAAGGTTTTTCACATTGTTCGAGGTATGCACCAATCTTGTTCATTTTCAATCGTGTTTATTTTTTAAGTACCTACGCAATTTTAATCCTCATGCACCTTTTATAAATAAGCCACTATTATTTAGTTGAGAGTGTCTCCATTCGAGTTTATTTCTAATTTTTAATTGCCTTTATACTTCTTCTAGCTGCAATTCACAACTTCTTCTACCATCTACTAGGATGATAAGTTACTTAAACTATTTTTCATAACGATCGGTTCTGTGATTTAGGTACAAAACAGTAGCAAACAGAATTATAACACCAGAAGTGGGATAGTACAAACCGTTTTGTAACTGATTCGCAACTAAACCACCATCGGGGTAGGTTTATATTATTTTCATTAATTCAGGCATAACACAATATCAGACAGAGTTACTTTCGCATTTATAACATCAGAAGTAGGATAGCACAAACCATTTTGAAACTGATTCCCGACCAAACCTACCTCTACATATACCCTCCTTTCATCAAATACCCTCGAATTTGCCAGCCCTACCTCGCCGGCCACAGTCCGGCAGTCCGGCGACTGTCTCATAAACATGCCCCCTGTATCAGCGCGTAATCTGCCGGATTTGTCGATCAGGCCGGCTATCCACTGTTCAGATTTGTACGGGGCTTTGCCGCCGATACGGCACATACATTTTGCTTTTCTTCTTCACTGTTTATGTGGCTGGTCAGGTAGAAGGCTCTAGTTTGTTTACTGTTTACTGGAACGTCAGTTGGTTTTGCTTTTTATATTCGGGTGCTTGATTGAAGTTTGGGTTTGGGGTAATTACGAGTGGGGTATGTTTGGAGTAGATAATGTGCTTGGGTACTGTTGTTCATCTATTTTGTTTATGACTTGTTGGTAAATTTTGAAGGTATTGAAATTCAATATCATCAATCTCCTGCCCTTATCCCTATTGCTCGTCACGTCAGCAGTCACCTCCTGTCTAACTATATCAATATGTCCCCTATATTACGAAATACAAAATACTTGCAAGGTTTTTAGGAAAATAAACCGCTCATAAATGCTCCTACCATAAATAGTATTGTCTATCATCATTCACATACTGGTCGTTGATCTAGTGGTCACTGCTGAGCATGAGATCCTAAGTTCGATTCCCAGGTCGAGCAAAGTGTGACGAGCATGACTCTGAGTGTAGATTTGAACCCGGTTGATGGCATTAATGGACTTGCCAGGGGGCATTACAAAGGACTGAATGCATAACTGATTATGAGTACACATCTGCCTCACCCTTCGGGGATTATAGGTGTGCTGTTATGTTATACACCAGCACGAGCTTGGCAGATTACCTCCCACAGGGTCCTGTGTACCAACAGCGGGAACTTTATAGACTCATTATGCCATTAGATAACTGGATGAAAGATAAACCCTAAAGTTCGATCCTTCAGGCTAATTGTTGGACTATTTACGCTACAAAAACCTCCAGATTTCACCATTCAAAAAGTATTACAGTCTGCTAAAAATAGCATCTCGTCATATCTGAACCGTCGTAAATATTGATAAGTATTGACGCCAGTGCGACGGCATCATGCTGTCTTCCAACGTCAGATCAATGCTTGTTGTTGCTTTCAATGAGTAGTCTTTATATTGACCACAATGATGCAGTCTCTATGTATATGTCATCATCATCATCATCAGCCTATAATGTTCCCACTGCAGGGACTCTTCTGCCTTCTCTCTAGAAGAGGGATGGACTGTAATCCACCACGCAGGCTCAGTACGGGTTGGTAGATTTCACATGTATAATATATGTCATCTTTGTATAGTCTGTTGTTGACGAACCCTCAACTTCGATCCTTCAGGTTAATTGTTGGACTATTTCCTCTACAAAATCCTCCATATCTCGCCATTCATAAAAAATAATCCAGTCTGCTAAAAATAGCATCTCGTCATATCTAAACCGTCGCGAATATTGATGAGTATTGACTCCGGTGCGACGGCGCGAACCAATCAGATTGACGTCCGTCGTCTCAATTAAGTTACACTCTTGATGGACTATTTATATCTGAGTCTAAGAATAACTTCAAAGTTTGTGGAGGAAAAATTGTAATTAAGGAATTTGTGCCCACATCTCTGTGATAGCCTCATCGAAGGGAACTCTGTATGAAGCAGTAGACAAGTAGTTGGTGAGGTAATTTTTTTTTTTCCACAACTATCACACAACGCCATCTAGTCCCAAGCTAAGCAGAGCTTGTGTTATGGGTACTAGACAACTGATAAACATACTTATATATTTCTAAATACATACATATTATAGATAAATTACACCCAGACACAGAACAAATGATCGTGCTCATCACACAAACATTTGTCCTGGGTGGGAATCGAACCCACGACCTCCGGCATAGCAGTTAGGGTCACTAACCACTAGACCAACAGGCCAGTCAATATGTAGACGATGATGTTGATCTAAGCATGTGTTGTTGGGGATTGTTTTCCCGTATCGATAGTGTTTACAGTTGTAAAGTTTATAAAGCTTTAGCAATACGTGCCTAGATCGATTTGATGAAAGCAAAATGTGTGTTGAAGCATTTCATTTAGGCTGAATTTTAAGTAACTGACTGCTAAACTGGACCTATTTGGCGCACCGACGAGTGACACAAAATAATGATCTCTTTTTTCTGTTCAGATTTAGGTTTATATAGGCTAAGTTAATGTTGTGGTGTATGCCTAACACCAATTTTCTTTATTTCTTTTTCAAACTCAAAGCATTTGTTTCAATTAGACCATGACAGTTACTTTTGAGCTACAGTTACGGTCAGTCAGTACAAGGCATAATATATAATTTGTGAAAGTACTGTAGCTAGCTTTCGAATGGGCTAATTCGAAAGCGTAGATCTTTATGAGAAGAATTGGCAAGAAACTCCATATACTCTCTTTTAAACCAAAATATTGTGACAAAATCTTGGTGGCATCATTCATCTTGAGATCATACATTATTTATGTGAGAACGAATGAACGTTTTAAATCCGAAATATCACATTAGTACCTACCTAGGTATACCACTTTCTTCCCAAATCGAAAATGCAGTTGATTCCTACAACTGCATTTCCTACACCCCATTCTAACACGTCTCACTGACTATTGTAAATTAATACGTCGCCCAGGCCAGGCCTCGTAAATCGGCCGTCTCAATTTACCGGCCTGCGTATTGGCAAGACGGAGGCCTGGCGAGCCTACTGGAGGCCTTTATTGATAGGCCGTTGTCGCCTTGAGATATTGCACGGCAATTTGTAGACGCTTGTTGGGTACTGAATTAGCGGTAATCAATTAATTGAACCGGTTTATGGGAAATTTTTGTTGATAGGGTAGCTGTGTAATTGGTTTTGTAGGGTTGATTAGTTTGAAGATGTTTTTTGAACTTGTTGAAATAAATAAAGGAGATCGGAAATTTTTGTATGGGCTCTGGCCCAAGTGGCGTCGGAGCATGATACTTATATTGTTTGAGAGTTCATTAGCTAAGCTTACTTTATTGTACGAGTACAAAAAATCTATCCTGGGAAAAAGAAGTTACTGTATATTCATATACTTCAACAGTTATCGCAACATACATGACAGATCGGGTACGCCGCAATCGCGGTGGTAAGACCCCTCTTTGAGGAGTGACTGGATAGGCGTCACGGCGTCCTGACCTACCGCCTGACGCAGGTCCTCACCGGACACGGAAGTTTCGGGAGGTACCTGTGTCGGATAAGGAGGGAAGAAACGCCTTGGTGTCACCACTGCCAGGATCGGCCGGAGGACACAGTGGAGCATACGGTGCAGGAAAAAAAAAACATACATGGCAGTTCTGTTAGATTTGACAGCTGACTCACTCTCCGCTCGCTGCTGTTTGGTGATGAGTGTGTTGTGTTATAACTTCGTTATCTATTAAGTTATTCGTCGACTGTTTACCGGCTGTGCTGAATTGATGTATTTGATTTCATCCTGATGACCTTGGCGTGTTTTTTTTTTTTAAACGTTGCCCCACTCTAGGAATTTCTCCTGTATCGTGGGTGCGTTCACAAACATTAAACTCACATGCACAAACACACCCAGACCCGAAACAACTATCTGTAGGCCATACAAATATTTGTTCCGTGCGGGGATCGAACCCGCGACACACAGTGCAGCAGTCCAATCGCTCAGCCACTGCGCCAACCGTGCCGTCACTCCGTGTCGTCGTTTACTTGAACTGTCCGATTTTTCTCGATAACAATTTTATTTTTCTTCAGCTGAATCCGCGCATGCGTTGCAATGCTTTTTTTCCTACCTACCCTACCTACTATAACCCTACCTACTACCCTACCTACTACCCTACCTACTACCCTACCTACTACCCTACCTACTACCCTACCTACTACCCTACCTACTACCCTACCTACTACCCTACCTACTACCCTACCTACTACCCTACCTACTACTCTACCTACTACCCTACCTACTACTACCCTACCTACCTACTACCCTACCTACCTACTACAGTACCTACTACCTACCTAATACAGTACCTACCTACTACCCTACATCGAGTCGAAAGCTCAAACTGCGGCAAAAAAGCTGGGCATCCTAAACAAGGTTAAGCGGTACTTCAAGCCTGGACAGCTTTCAGTATTATATAAAGCTCAAGTCCGGTCCGGCATGGAGTATTGCTGTCACCTTTGGGACGGCTCAGCCAAATACCAACTTGCCACACTTGACTCTATAGAGCGCAGAGCCAGGAGGCTAATTGGTGACGATAAGCTGGTTGTCAAGCTACATAGCCTGGCCCACCGTCGCAAAGTCGCATGTCTGTCGGTCTTCTACAGACTGTACTTCGGATAGTGTGCGCAGGAGCTCCACGAGCTTATTCCACCATCTCCCTTCTTCCATCGGGAGACTAGACGTACTGCAGGTTATCACCGATACCTAGTCGACGTTCCACACATTCGAACGAAGCGCTTTGCCAAGTCCTTTATTATGCGCACAACCAAGGAGTGCCTGCCTGCGTCGGTTTTTCCGAGTTCATAAATAACCCTAATCTATTTAAGTCGCGAGTAAACAGGCTTCTTCTGGGTAAGCTCGTTCCATCGTCGACATCATCTCTGCCCTTAGAGCAAGATTGAGGTCGAGAGCAACCCATTCATGATAAAAAAAAAAGTCACGTCACGTGAGGTCAAGGAAATATTATACTTAATTATATAATGTATAAGGAGGAGGAAGGACTACAGGGCATACAACATTATTACTGTAGTTGCATAATAGGGAAAAGAACAGTCGGATGTTGCGCCCACATCATGAGCGTAGTGTGGTATCTTGGGTGGGCTCGTTACGAAGACATCGAACATCCTGCAGCGTTTTTGGACAATATATTGTGATTAGTCTTATTATAATGTTTTCGGTAAAAATAAAATATGATTTCTAGCTATTTTTATTTTTTTATTTTGACACACTATGCCAGTTTAGTTCATTTTCGTTGTTCTTGGTTCTCAGGAAACACAAGATTCGTACGAAACGCTTTGCTCAATTTTTGATTATGCGCACAGCCAAAGAGTGGAACTCCCTGCCTGCGTTGGTTTCCCGAGTTCTTATAACCCCAATCTATTTAAGTCGCAAGTAAATAGGCTTCTTCTGGGTTAGTCGTTACATCGTCGACCTCATCTCTGCCCCTGGGGCAAGTTTGAGGTCAAGAATACAACCATATATTATTAAAAATAAAGTTTTTTGTTAAAGTACTTACGATGACATATATTATAAAGTTATTTAAAGACTTTTTAACCATTTCTCAAAAACAGAATTTTAACTTAGCCTCGTCTTCAAACGCCAGTTGAACCAGAGTCCATACAACAATGGTGTGATTACATATTTCTAACGTTGACGTAGTAGATACCTCACTTATGAGTCATCATGAATGTTAGATAATAGCTAACATAACATATTAAGTTCAAATAACTAGATTTAATTAAATAAATAGTTGAAAATAGCTCTATAAATGCGTATTTCTTTATAAGCTCTATAACTTTTTTCTCCCAGGATAGATTTTTTTGTACCCATACAAAAAAAGTAAGCTTAGTCAAGTAACTTTCAAATAAACTATACGCCATGCTTCGACGCCACTTGGGCCACACCCGCCCGCTCTCCTTATTCTTAATACTTATTGCTTCGATTTATCTTATTAGAGTAATGTGCTGTGTGTACTCTTAGGCCCAACGCACACCGGCGGAGGCGCGGCGAAGATACTGAGAATAAATCAATTCAAAATAAACCGGTGTGCGTTGGGCCTTATAACTACTTATGAGAGTACAATAGACAAGATCCCTTCTTTTCTCCTTTTGGTCTCAAATACAAATGGGTTACTTTTCTAATGGGTACCTAACCTATGTAATTGTTGCACTGTAGAGGTATTGTCCGAAGAAACTCGGTATGTAATAAGTGGAAACCCATCCACGGACTGACCTAAGCAAATGCGGCTTAACCCCATCAGCTCCTCCACTGGATTCATCAACTAATTATTTATAAAAAGACATTATCCTTGAATGTCTAGACGTTTTTCAGCGTGACCTATTAAATGTACTAAGTTATCGAATTATTAAATAGAAAGGATTGAGCGATCAGAGAGTGGTAAGTAGGTTACATGGGGTCACCAAGGACTATTCTCTCCAGGGACTACTTAATAGTCGAGACTTAAATGTTGAACTCGAATTCAATTTAGTTAAAAAAAAAAAACCGGGACTTTAATAAAATTCTAAACATTTAACTGCAATATAATTTAATAGGATGGATGGAGAGGGAGAGAAAGACCAAGGAAATAATGATAATGAATAATATTAGAATATTAAAGAAAAAGTAGTAAATGATAACGTGACGGGAGACAAAGGAACGGCCAGAAGATGATGATGATAATTTAATAGGGTGACCATGATTCAAACAAAACTTATTCTTCAGTACGGTAACAACAGTAAACGTTATAATTCAACACAATTATCAAAAAACACAAAAAATCCATTCACAACAAAAAAATCGCACAATTTTTCCCACGAACCCAAAACACTGTATAATCCAAAACACGGCACCAATCATGCAATAACATTGTCAAATCCAGCCCCGGACAGTCGGCGGATTACTGCGTATTTACTGCAAATTAACCGCACAATTGATGGCCAATTGATCGTCTAATGTTCCCACATAGCCATTATATTAAATCAAACAGCTCTCGATGGTCTACCAAGTACCTGGACAAAGACCTATTGATTTAAGAGCTGTGTAGAGGCTGTTTACATAGATTGATGTCACCGGGAGATCTGTGCGTCTTAGCTGTTCGAATGGACTAATCTCTCTTGGTGGACTATTGACCAGTGACTATTGAGCTGGGGGCTTGAATGGTGGGAATTTGAGCAGCGAGAGGTAGTGCAAGACAAGATTTAGATCAAAATAATATATGACTATAGAAAGTCAAATCTTGCTTGCTCAATTAAAGAAACCAATAAAAAACGAAGTGAAAAAAGGAACTTATACCAGTACGTACTTTAGCGGTCCTGTTTTAAATAATTCGCAAACTGTGACGTCACGTATTATTTCAAGACACAAACTTCAAGATAAACTTTAAAGCTGTGTTACGAACAGATGCAATCTCAGAAATGCAATCCCCAAAACCAACTACAGAACAGAAACCAAAACTCATACCTAAAAACGAAATCCCTTGGCATACAAAACGCCTAGTTGCACAAAGACAATAATTCGATAGTAAGCCCGCGCCGCGCCTCAGATCTCACCTGACTAACTGCCTCTACCACCTCTAACCGCCGCGCGCCGGCACGGACCGGTTTAATCCGCCCGGAACCGGCGCAATCCGGTTCACAAACTTTGTTCTGTCATGCTTGCTTTGCGGTACACGCGCCGTGCCACTTGTCGTGTTGTCTGTAAACGATTTGTTAATGGATTCCGGTTATTGTGTTGCCCTTTGGTGGGTAATTGGCTGGAGTGATGAGTGTATTCGCGGTTTTGGGAACGAGATATTTTTTCGGGTTTTGTGGAATTTCATCAAGTTTTTACAACAATGAAAATAATTTATTTCTTTATTGGTTCACTAACAATTATTTACACAGGTTTAATGAACAGACGTGCAACAAACAATCTTATAGGTAAACTCCGCATGCATAAGTAAATCTAGTTTTAAGTCTACTTACAAATAAAAAAATAACAATGAATTTAATTCTTTCAATTTCTTTATTGAACGTCGTATTTTTTGTTACATTGTTTACGTTAACTTCAGTCATTGGTTCATCATGATATCCAGACTAGAAAAAATATTATTATACTGATGATGACAGTTTTGTCCTCCCCTCTTAATCTTCCAAGACCCATCAAACAAAAAACCCATCCACTACACCCTTTTAGCTAAATGCCAGCCCACTTTAAACGTCCCAAACGGCCCTGAATACTCCCAAATGTCAGTGAATGTCCCCAAATGTACTCGTCGAATGTCCCGTAAAGATTGTTGCCGCGGGCTTAATGCTCCGTGCTGGCCGCGGCCCATTGCATCGCCGATATCTTTGTTGCTGTGCAAAGTTGGATGTAGCCGATGTAGGAGGAGATAGACAGACGTTCGAGGACATAAAGTAGCCTTAGGAACTGCGCAGCTGCGTTAACTGCTGGGCTTGCTGCAGTTTGTTAAGGGTCCTTTGGAGTGTTTTTTTTTCAATGAAGTGAGCTAAATTGGGAAAGGGATCACTTACTCATTGGCTGTTTTTTTATTTTCGATTGAGGGCTACACAAGAGCAGTATTATTTTATATAAGTAAAAGTAATGAGTATGTATTCCATAAAACCTACGTAGGAAAGGTAGTTCTTTAATTTAATTTAGAACCGTTTTTCTTACGCAGAACAATCTTCACATCAAATAACTTTGCAGGAAGTTTAAACCGTGCCTAACCAGTATAAACCGGTTCAAACCGACGTAAACCAGTTTAAGGCGGTGTGAGCCAACTCACGGCGCTAAGTTTGTTTTGTCACTTGCTCAGTTTAATAGCAAGTTGGGCTCACACTCAAAGTATGTCTAATTGAATTGTTTGTCTGGATTTGAGAGGAATACCTGTAAGATAGGGGAATACGAATATTTTTAAAGTCTACTTATTTAGATTTAGATTTGACGTTTGGTTAATGGAAACTAATTTGAATTTGGATGTTCATAATAATGGTGACTACAGAATTTTGTGAAGTGTGAGTTAAAAATATATTTTTTAATACAGTTGCTCAAAAAGTGGCGTATTGCAGGGACGTATAGCGTTCGGGATGTGGGCTATTACGTACTCGTGCTTTTTCTTTACCATTCCCGAACACGTGCGTTCTCTTTCCCAACTGTCAAAATAATGTCCATTAAAAAAAAAACAACCACGAAGTTTTTACTAAAAAAAATCATAGAAGTTTTTATGATTCATGCAAATATTTCTAAAGAAGCTACTAATTTGTTTCAATATCTGATTTAATTATTTGATTCAATGGGTTGAGGTTTCATTCCATTTCATCTCATTAAATTTCATTTTCATTTCATATCAATAAAAAAAATCTCCTGAAGACTTGGCTGTATGGGCATAGTTCACTTTGCCTACCCAGAATGGGTGAAGAAAACAAAAAAAAACTCTGCTTATATTCTTTTACGGTTGGCGCCATTTTCAAAAATGTTCTTTGCGAGTTTAATTACGGTTTTATTATTTTATTAAATTGCTTCATTTTTTCGCAACTGTATTAAAAATAGTTGTTCAGTACACGTGCGGAACCGTCATTGCAACTTGTTCCGACTGTCAACCCTCGCCGTCGGCAGTGCCTAGGCTCGGGTAGACATTTGTCGGAACTCTTTGCAATGACAGGCTTTCCGCACTTATAATGAAATATACTATTTTAATACAGTTGCTCAAAAAGTGGCGTATTGCAGGGACGTATAGCGTTCGGGATGTGGGCTATTACGTACTCGTGCTTTTTCTTTACCATTCCCGAACTCGTGCGTTCTCTTTCCCAACTGTCAAAATAATGTCCATTAAAAAAAAACCAACCACGACTTACTAAAAAAATTATTTACTAAAAAAAATCATAGAAGTTTTTATGATTCATGCAATTTTTTTCTAAAGAAGCTACTAATTTGTTTCAATATCAGATTTAATTATTTGATTCAATGCGCTAAAGGTTTCATTCCATTTCATCTCATTAAATATCAATAAAAAAAATCTACTGAAGACTTGGCTGTATGGGCATAGTTCCCTTTGCCTACCCAGAATGGGTGACGAAAACAAAAAAAATCTCTGCTTAGATTCTTTTACGGTTGGCGCCATTTTCCAAAAATGTTCTTTGCTAGTTTAATTACGGTTTTATTATTTTATTAAATTGCTTCATTTTTTCGCAACTGTATTAAAAATTGTTGTTCAGTACACGTGCGGAACCGTCATTGCAACTTGTTTGTTCCGACTGTCAACCCTCGCCGTCGGCGTTGCCTAGGCTCGGGTAGACATTTGTCGGAACTCTTTGCAATGACAGGCTTTCCGCACTTATAATGAAATATACTATTAAAACATACCATTTTTATAGAATCAAATTACTCTTGTGATTCTTCTATGCCGTCAAAGCTACGTTTACTTTCACGTATTTCAGAAAACATACACGGAAACCATCACAAACGCTATCAAAAAGTAAAAAATGGCGACGACGGATAAAAGTCAATTGTTTTCCGACTAAAACGAGGTTGCTAACAGCAGTGACACAGCACTTGTTAGTCTATCATTACTCCATTTCCTCCAACATCTGTCTCCATCCAAAAATCTACAAGTGAACTGAATTTGAATCGAAGCGCCGTCCAATAGTGAAATACAATAAGTGATCATTAATCTCTGCATTGTTGAACTGGGGTGACAACGAGTCAGCTTGTATTGTGGATTTGTTGACAGGGATCACGTCTGGACGTCAGCGGCCGTATTCTGGCCGTTTGATGTGGGTTCGTGTTTCTTACGAATGTTGTGTTGTGGTAGCTGATTTTGTTGATATGAGTGTGGTTAGTGGGGATAGTTTGTTTGTGTGATAGTGATACCTAGTGTAAACTACATATAATATTAAAAAAAGTGATGACCATAAATTGATTGTTTATTTGACTTCAGGATCATTTATAAGATGGGTTACTCATCAGTTTTCAAAATAATCAATTTAAGTGTAAAATATACGGTTCAAGTAGACTAATCTGTCATAATAATTCTAACACATTCCACCTTATTACAAAAGGTAGTTAAACCTGGTTTAACTTAGACTTGGTTTATCTAGCATGCTGTCACTTTCTTTTCAATATTATTGAAGTGAGACGTCATGCGAGATAAACCAAGTCTAAGTTAAACCAGGTTTAACTACGTTTCGTAATAAGGCGGATTGGGTTTTTTTACACAAATATAGCCATTTTCATTTTCCTACTCTTGTCCCAAATTACGTGTGTTCATCTCACCAATTTTTTCCTCCATTCTCACTGATAAACCACCACGCTGTCATTTACTCCTACAAAATAAACAAAATCAAACCGTTGACCGTCCTACCATCTTCCAGAATAAGTCCTCAAGCTCCTCACTCACAGTAGTGAACAATCGCGAATGAATGGAGTGGAGACAAAAGGGCAGCTCCTTTGTGCTAATGAAGAATGGTCACCCTTACCCCGTGTCGTGTTAGTGTGTTAGGCGTTAGATTAATATCGTGGCTAGTGCTCATTGGATGTAACAAAAATTAACGTTTAGTGATTAATCGGTGGGCTAATTGTTTAGGGATTGAGCTGGAGAGAATTTTGGTGTTTGGAATTTGGTGATATTTCATTTTAATAATAGGTAAAATAACTTACGATCACGCCTGTAATCCATAGAATGTTAGGCAGCGGCGTTCCCAGTAACCTACACTCCATTAAATGTTACTCAGTAAAAGTTTCTCTCTACGACTTTCAGATCTTTCGATCCAAATGTGGGCGTCATCGCGTCATTTCTTCGAGCTATTTCAGAGAGTGTTTGAATAATACTTGAAATATTAAATTTTAATCAAAAACTTACTAGATAATATCGATCAGGAAAAGGCAATTAAATTAGCAAAGCAAATTAATATATTAATCAAGTGTCTCCTCAATCACTTTGTATTAGGCACGTGTCTCAAAGATTGGTTTCCACTGGAAATCAAACTAGTTTCCCAGAACACTAAAAGTAATTTACAAGTTTATAAGTACTCAATAAACTTTAATAAATAACGAATTCCTTAGAAAATTGCTCAATTATGACATGAATAAATCTTACCTGTTACAAATAACTTTCGAAGACCAAACATAATAATATAAAACATCAACTATTAGGTTACTCGTTCTAAAATTACAACGAAAACACACGAAAACATTTTCTTTGCGTGATTTCCAAAAGTCACAGAGACTTATCCCGTCAGGACATATCAGCGACGTTTTACGACGTCAAAAGTCGCGTCAGGATTACTAGTGACGTCGCGGCCGGCCCCTGTCCGGGACTGACAAGCCAGATGGACACCCTTATCTCTCACTAAAAGCGTGTCTATTTTTAGTATATGTGTGTGTTTGTGGTGCGAGCGAATTTTGGCCCATTTAAGTGTGTGCGACTGTGCGATCTAAAGTATGTCGTTTCATTGGAAATAAATACGTTTTAAGATATTTTTAATTTGAAAACTAAAATATTGTTAAGTCCTTTGCGACCTTTGATAGGGTTGCTAAGGACCTTGGTCTATATTTAAAGACTAGCACTCCAATTTTATTGTGTAAAAAAAAAATGCTTAATATGCCAATAAATAATAAACATATCGTTAAATATTATTGGGATTGTATCGGGTGTATTACCCTATATTAAAGCGTTAATCTCACTCAGTTATAAAATTCGAATCAGCCAGTTTTACGACGCATACAGGTTAAGACTTAACGTAAAGAAAGCGACTAGTTACCAGTACAATAAATTTAACAATATGAAAACAATACTGTTACCACCAAAACATCCAAACATCTCTGATCTTTTTGTGGTTTACGACCCAGAACCTCTCTGGCCAATAGTAACTCAGTAACAAACCTAATTGATTTAAAAGAAAACACTAAACCACTTCAAAAGCCACCTAAAGAAACAAAAACCCACTCAAAGTGACAGATTGACACTAGGGTGTGTCACGGTGACTAATAGTGCCGACTGACCCACGGCACTCGTAATTACAGACTCATTAATACTCACTACGTCCATGCTTGGAACTATCGTTCAAGCACTTTATAAAGGGGTGGCTTTAAAAACAGTGGACACGGTTAGTGCTTAGGTTAAAACATGTATGTCCACTTGAAATTATGGTCGGTTGGTCACCCTTCTTGAGTGATGCAATTAATTGTAAACAGTATCAATAGCTGTGTTGGAAGGCCTCCCACTAGGTGGACCGATGACCTGGTCAAGGTTGCAGGAACCCGCTGGATGAGAGACGCACGAGACCGGTCAATGTGGCGACGCCTGGGGGAGGCCTATGTCCAGCAGTGGACGTCTTTTGGCTGAAATGATGATGATGATGAGTATCAATAGCTTTCGATTTAGCTTGAAAGGAGTAGTGAAGTTCCCGTCGGGGCTACGGGTTGTTCGCAAGTGATACCGCGGCGTCGACATAAAGGGCTAAGAAGGAACATGGGTGGTTTTTAGTCAGTAGAAGTCTCACACTCCCTTTCGCTCTGCCCAAGAGCGGGAGGGATTATTTGACGATTGAAATGAAATTGGGTTATTTGAAAAAGAACAAACACATCTGGCACACGTGGCATGATCTTCATTTATCTTCTCTGTAGTTTATGTGCCAACATTGTTATCTTTTCAGCGTACAGTTGGCCAGTTTGGCGTGGCCAAACCGTAACACTGGCATCCAAAACATATTCCCAAAGTCCAATCTGATGATGATCTACCCTCCCACATAATCGAACGAGCCCCATAAATCATAGAACTCGAGCGCAGCATAGAGTTGAGGTATAATTACGTCGTACCATAAACAAGCCAGGCTAAGTCTGTCCCACGTGGCTGTATGGCGATACCCCGCCGGTAATAAGCGCGATAATATGACGGTAATATACGGGAGGTGCTGAAATGTTACCTAGTGGGGTTGTTGTACTTTTAAAATAGTATTTTTGAACTAAACATTTCACCTAAGGAATGAAGGATTCACTGAAGGATTGGAAAATACTGAAGATATCACAGCAATATGGATAATTTTCTCAGTAGGTATTATTCTCAAGTGTTAAAAAATTATAGTGATGGTGTCACTATGGTGAATTTGCACGAGCAAGTAATGTATTCAATGCTTGATTCTTCTGTGATACCAAAATGTTATTGCCCTGAAGTAGCTATCTATCTAACAGCAAATGCTTTTTGCGGACCACATCTGTGTTTTTTTTATCAAATCTATGACGACGTCAACTGGGATAATAGGGCCACAACTATGTATAATAATTAGTCATAGGTTACGCTTAACGGTTAACAAACGTGTTGCTATGTTATGTTATGGAAGATTTCTGCCTCACCATTGACGACCATAATTATTTCACTCACTGAACGCCTCCTACTTTTAGTGTTGTTGTCCTATTCGAGTGACAAACCGCGATCTGTTATAAAACTAATCCTGTTGCCAGCACACATCGCAGTTAGATGCGCATCATTTTACAATAGGACAGAAGACCCTTCCAATAACCCCTGGTCATTACCGTTACGATGACGTATGCATCTAAGTTGCACCCCAAAACTGCTAAACTTAACCCCATTATGCAGTAAATTCAAAACTCGTCCCAATTATCGTGGGGACGTAAATCAAAGTCCGAATGCACATAATCTTATCAATTTATGGTCCCAGTGTATCGAAACTTGGTCCCTTGCATGTGCAAGCGACAAACTGCTCAAGTTTGATAATAAATTAAAACCGCTAGATATTTAGTGTAGCGCTGGAGTTTTAGTGATGGGGATTGGGAGTGGTACTTATTAGAATATGGTATTGTTTTAATGTTGTATTTCAGAGAAAAGCTTGAAGTCTGGGTGTAAAGGCGTTCTCACCATCATTGCGATATTTTTTTGTTCTTGACCATACCTGAGAATTTTCTAGTCGAAGATATTGGAAGCAAACATATTTGTTTATAATCTACCTTCAGATTTTTGATTTTCTCCGCCTCGGTGCGACAGGGGCGAAGGGGCGGAGGTAGAGGTCGAGCGCTGGGCTCGGCGTGAATAGTAGTTCGTATTGAGTCGCGCTGGGCGTCGAACGATTATTATAGTAGCCATAGAATCACGGGTGAAAGTGCACGCGCATTGATTAAATCGACTTGTGGAGTCATTTCGCGGCACCCAATTATACTAGTTAAGCAGTACGGTTAGCGACGCAGTGAATGTCGAACGGGTTATTGATAATATCATTGGTTTGCCTTGTCACGGGAGTGCTATTGGGAAGCACCGAGGCTTTTGTGGTTAGACTAATACGGAGTGAGTGTGGTGGCTCGCGTTAACGGCGTGGCTTGCAGCGACGTGGAAGAATCGTCCGGAACTACCAGCAAACCATCGCAAGGTCATATACACTCATTATACACATACACAGTTACACAACTTGCGAGGGGTCAAGGAAGTGAGACCGGCTCGAAGAAATGAGGTAAGAGTAGCTGTAAGTTCAGAAATTGTAATATTGTTCGGAGGCGCGTATCGCGTCTATTTGATCCCGTTAGGACGGCAGCTGTTCTGAGACCTGTCTCCCATGGGCCCGAGATAAGGTTCGGCTGAGTCCTGGCGCGATCAAAATCTGGTAGCAGAGCGTGGTTTATTTAAACCCACTTTGTAAAAATTAGTAGGTACTTGGTACCAATTTACTTTGTAAAAATTGTGTTCATGTACAAATTCAACTTGTAGGTAGTGGTACATTGACCTACATACCAGTGTACGCCTCAAGTTGAGTTTGGCGTTATTAATAATAAGTACATGGAATGTGAATATTCGTTGATAAAATAATTTGTTATTTACGTTCGGTTACGCACAAATATAACCTCATCACAAATCGTGTTATGATTGTCAACATTTGAGACATAGAGGAATAACCTCTAGAGCACGTAGAGGAATAAGTTCAAGAGTTGGCATAGCGTCGTAGATTTATTCACTCAACGAATATATTATTATTGTTAATTCCGGATACAATAATTGTTATTTTTTTTGGTTATTGTTATTTATTATTGCATAATCGCGTATTGAAGTTGGTACTATGGCTCCGTCAGTAACGAAAACTATCGCAGCCAGAATCGAAGCTGAATTGAGATGGTTTTCATCGGTTGTTACGTTGGTAGGTCGCACCGATCGTGAAGATGCGTTATTGTCACGCGCTCGGCAAGTTGACGAACGATATGACGCCGTGTTAAAGTGTCACGCTGAGTATTTAGCATGTCTCGAATCGACGGATCTGTCGTCGGTGGACAAGGATGCTCAGGTGGTACGGGGCAATGTGGACCAGTGTGGGGAAATGTCCATGAGCATAATCCAGGCGGCGGCCGACATTGAGCGATCGCGCAAGGGTGACGTCAGGGATTCATGTCGGCCAGCAGGCGTAGGGATTCAGGCGCCGTTGCCACCAGTACATGTACCCGAGTTTAGCGGCGAGTATGCCGATTGGCCGCGATTCCGCGATATTTTTAATAGTGTCGTGCATTCGCGTACAGATCTCTCGCCCGCGTACAAGATGGCTCAATTAATGGGTAGGCTTAACGGTGAGCCGCACGACATCTTGACCCACCTGGAGATTACGGACGCCAGTTATGAGACGGCATGGGGCCTATTAATCGACCGATATGATAATCGGCGATTAATAGTTGATGGCCTCATTGATAAGATTTTTGAAATCCCGAAGGTGTCTAACGTGTACGAAATAAGGTCAAAAATCCTTAATCCGGTCACGGTTGCGGTGAACACGTTAGATCGACTTAAGTTGTCGTTAGGGGACAATAAATATATCATCGTCAATAGGGTTTTACGGAAGTTGCCAATCGACGTGGTGGCGCGCTTTGAGCAGTCACATGGTGGCGAATCGACGGACCACCTCCCAAGTTACGATGACTTGAGAGCGTTTTTAGAAGGCGAGTGCCGGCGGGCGGATTGCCAAGGGGCATCCACGTCGCACCCTCCTCCGTCAACCCGACGTACGAGCGGGCCCAAGCCGGTTGAGCCCCGTCGGGGGGGGAAGAAATACCACGCCCTCCAATCGGAAGTGTGCGCCTTCTGTCGGAAGGAAGGGCACGGTCTCGCCGCATGCGCGGACTTTAAGGCGCAGCGGGTGCATAGACGAAGAGGGGTGGTCAAGCAGCGCTATTTGTGCTTCCGCTGCTTGGGGACTCACTTTGTACGTGAGTGCCACAGGACCACTAACTGTGGAACCTGCGGAGGAGCCCATCACGAGTTGCTATGCCTGGCGGAGAGTAGGGAGGTGCACGGAGCCTCGCCGGGAGGTCACCCCCCCTCTCCTAAGCCAGATTCGGGTGGTCGGTCACCCCCCCCTAGGGGGGGTGGGTCGGCCAGGAATCAGCGGTCGCCGCCCCCTCGGGGGGGTGGGCCAAGGGCTGATCCAGAGCACAACCCGATACCGTCGTCTTCCCCGCGGGGGGGGGATAGGCACCGAGACTCGGGCAGGGGCCCGGAGGTAGTACAGACGGGTTACGCGGCGTACTCGAATGCGTTGGGGGGCATGTTGCCACCCCCGAGTAGTCGCTTCTCCCCGCCTCTCGCAGAACGCCCTCGGCTGACGGCGCGCCCGCCACCGTTCGGAAGGATGCCAGTAGGCTACTTCCGACCGGCACGGATGTCACCGATGGGTCGGGAGGGTTACTACCCGGGTTGGGACCCGTATACTGGGACAGTATTTACTCCCCCTCCGGCAGGGGAGGAGGGAGGTGCCTCCTATTAGCAACTAGCAGCCTGTTCGTCAGTGGTGCCCACCCCGACAGTAACGGTATTATTACCGACGGCTAGGATTACTGTCAGGGGTACTGACGGACAGCCGGTGCACGTGCGAGCACTGTTAGATTCAGGGGCACAAGGTTGTATTGTGTCCAGCTGTTTAGTGAAAAAGCTGGGCCTTACATTAGAGCCATCACGGGATGGCGCCGTAGGTATAGGTGGCAATCGGGTGCCTCACCTCAGGGGTCAGACGACATTCCTGTTCGAGATGGGTGACACGGCATCGGTCACGCGGGTGAATGCCACGGCGATCGTTTTGGACGAAGTGGTTGGGGTCCTCCCTCAGACTCGGTTACCGTCTGCGGTAAAAGGGTTGACCAATGGATTGGAGTTAGCCGATCCCCACTTCGCGATCCCCGGACGGGTGGACGTCTTGCTTGGGTCTGACGTCCTCGGAAAGCTGCTCCGAAGCGGCAAACGGGAGCTGCAACCAAACGGGGTTGTGGCCATGCGTACCGCAGGTGGTTACGCGTTATTGGGCCCAGTACGGGAACCACAGCACTCAACGGATTATAGCTCCATATATTATGGCAGCGTGTTATCCGACGTCCTGCAACGGTTCTGGGCAACGGAAGAGCCACCCACCGCTCTTAGAAATAACCCACGTGATGAGGAGTGCGAAACATTCTATCGATTTAACACGGTGCGCCTCCCATCGGGTAGATTTATGACAAGGTTGCCATTTCTGTCAATTCGACCTCCGCTGGGGAGCTCATGGAGTCTGGCAGAAAAGCGGTTAGTGGCAATGGAAAGGCGCATGAAGCGGGACTCCAACTTCCGACAGAAGTATGTGGAGTTCATGCGCGAATACCTGACGTTGGGTCACATGTCGGTGTCCAGGGTTGACTATCGTCATGAGGAGCATTATGTGTTGCCTCATCATGCTGTTTTGAAGACACCTGACTCAAAGATTAGGGTCGTGTTCGACGGGAGCGCGGAGACGTCTAGCGGGGTGTCCCTGAATCAATGTCTCCATGCTGGTCCTAAGCTGACCAGAGACATTGCAGACATTCTCACGGACTTCAGGAGACACCAGGTTGTCTTCGTTACGGACGTACGGATGATGTTTCGTCAAACTGAGATTCATCCAGACGACCGTCGGTTCCAGCTGATATTGTGGCGAGAGAGCCCAGAAGAACCGATGGTCACGTACGAGCTCAACACAAACACGTACGGATTAAAGCCCAGCCCATATGTAGCCATGCGTACGCTACGAGAACTGGCTGATCAAGAACGGCTCCGCTTTCCCCGCGCGGCTGCTGTCATTGATAGGGACGTCTATGTAGACGACATTTGTACGGGCTCAGACAGTATTGAGCAGGCGCTCATCTTAAGGGATGAATTGGTGGCGCTCATGGCCTCCGGTGGCTATGAACTCAGGAAATGGCTGTCGAACTGCCCAGAGGTACTGGCAGGACTGCCAACTGAGTATCAACAAGACCCGCATTTGTTTGAGGATTCGGAGAATCTTCATGCGTTGGCCATTTTAGGGGTCCAGTATCGACCGAGTCAGGATGCCTTCACATACAGTTGTGAGGCCGAGTTGCTGTCGAAGACCTGGACCAAGCGATCGGTCCTTTCGACTATCGCACGAACGTTCGACCCAACCGGTTGGATCGCGCCGGTCACGTTCATGGGAAAGTGCTTCATTCAGAAGCTTTGGTTGGCTCAACTAGGTTGGGATGATCAGCTCACGGAGGAGCTGGCTCGGGAGTGGTCGGCATTCGTCACCACCTTACCACAGATCTCAGAGATTGAGATCCCGCGTAAACTGCTCCCGCAGGCAGGAGTCAAGGTCACCCTGCACGGGTTTTGTGATGCGTCGGAGAAGGGGTACGCGGCCGCAGTCTACCTGAGAACAGGTGAGACCGCTGGTAGGGGAACGGTACGCTTGGTACTGGCCAAGAGCAAGGTCGCACCTGTTCGGACTCGTTGGACGATTCCGAAGATGGAACTGGCAGGTGCAGCCCTTCTGACGCGGCTCTTGAACCATGTGGTGCGGAATTTGCGTGGTACGGTGGCTCTGAACGAGACGGTCTATGCATGGACTGACAGCCGAATCGTGTTATGCTGGTTGCAGACTTCGGTCCACACGCTCGAGGTATTTGTGGCCAACCGAGTCTCACAAATAAATAGCTCAGAGACTCCTCTGGTCTGGAGACATGTTCCAGGTGAGATTAATCCGGCTGACTGCGCTTCACGCGGCTGTCCGGCGCCTGCTTTGGTTGAACATTCTCTTTGGTGGGGGCCACAATGGCTGGAACAGCCACATGCGGAGTGGCCATTTAATGAGTGCGGTCGACATTCATTACCCCCAGACCAAGGCTTGAGGCTGAATGTGACTACAGTGGAACCCGCCACCGTAGACCACACCCTCTTGGAACGACATAGTTCGTTAGGGAAGTTACTTAGAGTAACGGGATGGGTAATGAGATTTTGTCAAAATTGTCGTTGTCCTGTCGCGCAGCGAAATATGTCGCCTATAATGGGACCTGAAGAACAGCGAAAGGCTCTCTCACTCTGGGTGAGAGTCGTTCAGCGGAATGAGTTCCAGGACGAAATTAGGGTCTTGAAGACTGGCGCAGGTCGATTGAAAAAGGGTCTTGTCCGCCTCAACCCGTTCATTGATGAGCATGGAATGCTCCGGGTGGGAGGACGATTACGGAATGCCGACTTGCCCTATGCAGCGCGACATCCTCTAATTCTCCCCAAGAAGGGAGCTTTGGTGGAGTTGTTGGTTAGGGACCGTCACACCAAGAATTCACACGCAGGCTGTAACACCCTTCTGGGCATTTTGCAGCGTGAATTTTGGATTTTATCGGCCCGCAGAATCATACGGAGCGTTGTGTTTCGTTGCTTGCCTTGTTACCGACTCAAGGCAGCCACAATGCAGCCACAAATGGGAGATCTCCCGGCCGACCGAGTCACGGAGGCTCGGCCATTTGCTGGCGTAGGGACAGATTTCGCGGGGCCTTTCATGGTCAAGACATCGCACCTTCGCAACGCGAAGTCGGTTAAGGCATATCTGTGTGTCTTCGTGTGTCTGGCGACCAAGGCCGTTCATTTGGAATTGGTGGCCGATCTCTCTACGGAGGCCTTTCTGGCGGCGTTAGATCGATTTGTTTCTAGACGGGGAGTACCGTCACTGATTCGGTCGGACTGTGGTACCAACTTCAAGGGCGCCGACCGGTGCTTAAAGGAAATTGTATTGTTTTTAAGTCAGAATGAGCGAGAGATTGGCACGGGCCTCGCCAGTCGGGGCATTTCGTGGTATTTTAGTCCACCTGGATGCCCCCACTGGGGTGGAATTTTCGAGGCAGTAGTCAAGTCTTCCAAGACTCACTTGTATCGGGTCATCGGCTCAACGATTCTCACCTTTGAGGAGTTGTCAACGGTGTTTTGCAGAATTGAGGCGGTCTTAAACTCGCGACCTTTGTGCCCGTTGAGCGCTGACCCGAATGACCTTGAGGCCATGACCCCAGGTCATTTTTTGATTGGCCAACCACTTAACGCCTTGCCGGAATATCCGTATACTGATGTCAAGTTGTACCGGTTGTCACGGTATCAGATGTTACGGCAAATGAGCCAAAATTTTTGGAAGCGATGGTCGCTGGAGTATTTGCATATTCTACAGCAACGCGTTAGGTGGACGGACAGGACGACCCCACCCTGCGTTGGAGACCTCGTTCTGGTTAAGGATGCTAACCTATCACCGTTGTGTTGGCGACGGGGGCGCATTGTTAACCTGATTACGGGCAAGGATGGGTTTCCAAGGATCGCAGACGTCCAGGTGAGGGACTCGATCCTTAGACGGGCAGTTTCAACTTTATCTCGACTCCCGGGAGTTTGAGCGGACCGACAACGGGTCGGTCCGGGGGGGGTGATTGTTTATAATCTACCTTCAGATTTTTGATTTTCTCCGCCTCGGTGCGACAGGGGCGAAGGGGCGGAGGTAGAGGTCGAGCGCTGGGCTCGGCGTGAATAGTAGTTCGTATTGAGTCGCGCTGGGCGTCGAACGATTATTATAGTAGCCATAGAATCACGGGTGAAAGTGCACGCGCATTGATTAAATCGACTTGTGGAGTCATTTCGCGGCACCCAATTATACTAGTTAAGCAGTACGGTTAGCGACGCAGTGAATGTCGAACGGGTTATTGATAATATCATTGGTTTGCCTTGTCACGGGAGTGCTATTGGGAAGCACCGAGGCTTTTGTGGTTAGACTAATACGGAGTGAGTGTGGTGGCTCGCGTTAACGGCGTGGCTTGCAGCGACGTGGAAGAATCGTCCGGAACTACCAGCAAACCATCGCAAGGTCATATACACTCATTATACACATACACAGTTACACAACTTGCGAGGGGTCAAGGAAGTGAGACCGGCTCGAAGAAATGAGGTAAGAGTAGCTGTAAGTTCAGAAATTGTAATATTGTTCGGAGGCGCGTATCGCGTCTATTTGATCCCGTTAGGACGGCAGCTGTTCTGAGACCTGTCTCCCATGGGCCCGAGATAAGGTTCGGCTGAGTCCTGGCGCGATCATATTTGTTGGTTCTTTTTAAAACCTGTCTATTGAAAATAACGTGATGATGGACACATTACCAGCTTCTCAATTTTAGAACTTCTAAGGCATTATCTACTTGGTCTGTTCCTAACTATATTGAGGTCAGCTTCCGATTCAACTGGATGTAGCTGAATATTAATATTTTACACGTAGCAGCCGCCTACCACAAGTCAAAACGACTAAGTAAGACTAAAAGTATAACCCACATTTTTCAAATCGATATTACAAAACAATACGAAAAATAAACACTACTAATAATACCAACTGAATGAGTTTTTAAGTAAATCCAGTATTGGGTTTCTATAACATATGCTGCCTCAGTTTGGCACATCACTATGGGCGATAGATTCAGCGTATATGTAAATGGATCGCAACAGTTCGACAATAACGTGTTATTTATTAATTAAATAATGAGAACGATGTTGTTATCGAACTTTATAAATATGAGTACAAGCAAGGCCTGTTGAAGAACACCTTCAATCTTGAACATTATTTGCACGTCATTAGACGACAGGGTATAATTTTTCCTACTGTAATGATGTATCAATTTAAGTAATGTTTATGAAAGTTGTTGTTATTCAGCTGAATCCAGTAAGACTGGAAGCCAACTGAACCAACTCACGACCAAAGGTTCCATATCATCATCAAGGGTCTAGAAGACAGTGAAGTCTTAGATTCTTAAAGATCAAGACAGAAGTTTCTCGTCGTCTTAATAAGTGTCTGTGTTCACATGCTGCCACTGTCAGCATTTATTGATGAGACAAACTTATTGTACTCGTAAGACTCGTAACCTACTGGAAGTGGCTATGATACAGTTTTGGACTCCAATGAAGATACCTACTCCATTTGAAGAGAATAAAATGTATGTTGTGACTCTTTTGTATGATTCAGTGAATTGTGGTATAATTAAGTAGCAGTGATCTGATGAAGCAAAGTTAAAGTTAGCACCTTTTAAGATTTGGACTTTTATTTTAGTTGCTAGATTTTGCCGAATAGTTTTATTAAGGCGTAAACTTTACTGAAATTAAATAATAAATTATTAACCTGTTGGTTGGAGTTTGTCGATGACATATTGTGCAGACCTTTACGATCTCGTCTTTTAAGAATCGTGCTAAACTTTGTCTTTGGTTGTACATGAAGCTAAGTAGTTTTTCGGCGTATTGCTAAGGTCGGGACGTCTACTTAGTTATCTGTCAAGTAGCATCATCTGACATTAGCAGTATAGTTGAAGTCTTATAAGCAAGGAATATATGGCTGTTTACCATTTTAGAAGGCATTCGGCAATTGCCACCAAGAAGACAATCATGCAAAGAGATGTCAGCAGTCGGACTTCCTTTTAACATTAACTGGCATATCCAGTGCATCTATACGAAGGTCATGAGAAATGTAGGGCGGACGGTTAGAGGTCCAGGTGACGGGGCCGTTAGCCAAGTGTAACAGAATTAATTAGTGGGCGGGCGGAGACACGGCGAGCCGATGATGACACGAACCGTTTGTTATTGGCTACTCTATTCATACATTACTGCTCTGTTCCATAATATACTAGCGTAATATGGCCTTTATTTAAGATATTTAAAGTAGTTATTTTACTCTTTATATAGGTACTATTACACAATTAAAAAAAAACATACCAATCGAATTGAGAACCTCCTCCTTTTTGGGAAGTCGGTTAAAAAAATGTAAGCACGACGACCAATCAAGCTATATTATAAACCATGCGCAGTTAATGCGAATCTCTTATTGTACGCGAACATTATACTTTTACCATAGTGTAAGATGCCATTTAGCAACAGTCCTCTAAAATCAATTACAATGCAAATCATGTTATCACCTAAACAAATTTCAATTTTGTTGAATCGAACACCACACGACAACCAGGTGCTAGGCGTATGGAAGTAGGCGCGTTCGTGTTCCACGCGCGCCTCAAAGAGACGTCAGCAACATGGGAGGGGCCCGCAAGGGCCGACGCCCGTCGGGGCTGCGGGTTGATAACAAGAGATACCGCGGCCTCAACATAAAAAGGCTAAGAAGAAACATGGGTGGTTTTTAGTCAGTAGAAGTCTGACACTCCCTCTCAATCTGTCCAAGAACGGGAGGGGGGGTTATTTGATGATTTCCCACCCACTAAAAAAAAAATAAAGGCGATGCTAGTATAAAATCGAAGTGTTTCCTGACAGCTAATGATTACCAGTCACGAGTGACCGTGGTTTCAAATGCGTTTTGTACAATATCTGTAACCATGACTTTACTGCATTCCTGCAAGGAGTACCAATATTCATGAAATAGTATATTTCATTATAAGTGCGGAAAGCCTGTCATTGCAAAGAGTTCCGACAAATGTCTAACCGAGCCGAGGCACAGCCGACGGCGAGGGTTGACAGTCGGAACAAGTACAACGGAACAACTATTTTTAATACAGTTGCGAAAAAATGAAGCAATTTAATAAAATAATGAAACCGTAATTAAACTCGCAAAGAACATTTTTGAAAAATGGCGCCTACCGTAAAAGAATATAAGCAGAGATTTTTTTTTGATTTCTTTACCCATTCTGGGTAGGCAAAGGGAACTATGCCCATACAGCCAAGTCTTTAGTAGATTTTTTTATTGATATGAAATAAAAATCCTACTAATATTATAAATGCGAAAGTTTGTGAGGATGGATGTTTGTTACTCTATCACGCCAGAACGGCTCAATGGATCTGAATTAAATTTGGCACAGAGATAGATTATAGTCTGCGGGGCGAGCACGGGCGTACCCAAGACGTTGGTGACAAGACGTTATAAATTATGTCATGTCTTAGAATTTGTCTTAAATGCTAGCACGGGTACCACATGTGATATAATTTAAGACGCGACTTGTCTTTCTTGTTGCTGACTTCATAGTGTGACCTAGTATATTAAAAAAATAAAAATGTCTATGACCATCTGAATAGGCGACCAAATAAAAAAGTACGTGTATAAGAGCACAGTTCATACAGTTAGACAACTTTTTAATTTTCTTGGGTACTAATTCATTTTTGACATAACACGTACGCCGTACGCGGCACGTCTTTCATTTTCTTTTTTTATTTATTATTTGATAACTTGCTACTAACTAAAAGTTCTGTTTTTCCTTTAAAAGTTTGATGTGATTTGTTTTGAAATATATTGTGAAATTTTTGAAGTGAAATAACTCGAACGGATTAGAGGAGTCCCAAATGTTTCTTCGGAATATTTTCCTACTTTGGACCTCTTGCCTTCGGGCAAGAACATAATTATAATAATTTACTGCCATTTGATGCAGTAGTAAGCAGAAAAATATACTTATATTTTTAATTTACTTTTATCACCACCTCCGAACGAACGTGATATAAACGAGCATATTCATCTGTCAAAATGTGACATTTGTTACAAAATGGGTGCGCCCATATTAGCAAATAAGACATAGGAGTCCCAACTAGACGTCAAGAAGTTGTATCACATATCAAGAAATTATCTTACGCCGCCGTGCTAGCATTTAAGACAAAACGGTTTTATCGCCCAAACTGTGATAAAATGTGTGACTCATGCCATGTCACTGTAGGCCGTGCTCGCCGGGCTGGAATAACACATGGGCTATATAATGTCGCTATAATAAGTTAAGGGGGTGAGCAATATTGCATTATGTGCATTTTCCTCAACTGTTTGACAGCCGATATCTGTCATAGTATTTATATCAATAGAACGATTATTTTGAATCATTTGACACAGGTGTATGTAGCCTAACGGTTCGGCGACGTACCTGTAAATAAAGGTATGCAAGTTCAAATCTCAGTCAGTGCCTTCTTTTATGTATTTGTTTTTATTTTGATGCTTTAGGATTTTAAAATAATTATTAAAACAAAAAAAAGTGATGATAAATCTAAATACATAATAATAAATGTGTAGACGTGGATTTTCTGTACATTAAACATATTATTTAAAAAAGAAACAAGCGGATGTCCTCATTTCTGATTCGATCACGCAAGGAAACTCCGAGCATAGCCCTCTCCATTGCCCTTTGGGTGACTTTGAGCTTTCTGATGAGGGCCATTGTGAGCGACCACGTTTCGGTCCCGTATGTAATCACTGGCAACACACATTGGTCATAGACTTTCGTCTTGAGACACTGGGGTAAGTTGGACGAGAAGATACCGCGCAACTTCCCGAACGCTGCCCAGCCGAGTCGGATTCGACGATTGACCTCTTTCTCGAAGTTAGATCTACCCAACTGGACCGTTTGTCCCAGGTAGACATAATCGTCCACAACTTCGAGCGTAGAGTCTCCGATCTTGATAGGAGTGGGTGTTACATGAACATTCAACATAACCTTGGTTTTGTCCATGTTCATTTTAAGACCCACTCTTTCGGAAGCTCTACTGAGGTCATCGAGCATTGCACTGAGGTCTTCCATGGTCTCAGCCATGACCACTATATCGTCGGCAAACCGAAGGTGAGTGATGTACTCGCCGTTGACGTTGATGCCAAGTCCTCTCCAATCCAGAACCTTGAAGATATCCTCCAATGCAGCGGTGCCGAACGCAATACGTCCCTGCAATACGCCACTTTTTGAGCAACTGTATTAAAAAACCTATTTACGCAATTTCTTTTAAACCAACACCTTCCAAATTCAAATCACCAACAAGAAGACATAAACCTCGATCAACGAATCCAGGTCCCTATTCTCATAATCTTCGTCTAGCCCAATAGACTTATTAGCTCGGCACTCGACATAAATCAGGCAGCTTGGGCCCGCGCAGGTGTACCTAATGCGCTTGCGTGCGATATATGTCGTGCGATATATAGTCGCTTGCGTTGTAATTGACGGTGCTATTGCATGTTTTGATTTATGTATATCGCTGTGTAAAGCGACGATGGATTTTGAATTTGTCGAATTTTTTCGTACATAAAATCATGTATGTAATGCCCAAAGAGTTAGACAGAGGTGTAGCTATAACAGTGTAATAATACCACTTTGCCTGACCCGGGAATCGAACCCAGGTCCTCATGCTCAGCAGTCAGCACTAGATCCATGAGGCAGTTTTTTGACACAGCTACTGTGAAGACAGGCTATTATATCGGCTGATGCCACCCACATTTAGATGTTTTTTTTTTTTCAATTGTGTGTTACCCATTTAAATTAATGTTAGAAGTTAAAACACTAGGAAGTGACGAAGTGCGGGTGATTAAGGGGTATCTTAGAAGATGCCTTACTTGTTCTGAATCGTAGAAAAGTGCTCCCCTCAACTTTAAGGCCATTGAGAAGTTGTCAAATTAAAATGTTAGAAATTAGAAAAGAACAATCGGCAAAGAATTCTGCCGAAAATCAGTTTTTTATTCACAAGTTTAAAAACAGCTTCCACTAATAATTAAAATCTCAAACTACCCTCATTTACCGCCATCAATAACAAATTCATCTGTCACACATAAAACACGCATTAATTTATTATTAAAACTCCCCCAAAAAAACCTTTTTACATATTTTAAACTTTTCACAAGGCTCTACTGGCAATATTGCAGCAAACAAAAAAGAGAAAAAAAAAATGGCGTGCACTTCATTGCCTGCCTACCACACGGCTTACGCATTGACGGTAACATTTTAGATTGAAGCGAATTGAAGTGTCAACTGTCGTGTGACAGAGTAGTGTTATTGAAAATACACTGGCCAGTCAGAAGGTTGGGAAAAGAGGAGACGGCACTTGTGTTAAGTGTTTTTTTTTTATATTCCTGCTGGACTGTCGGACTAAGTGTTGGTTTTGAGTCCCCGGTAAATCTTAGGTCGGGGAAAGTGTTATTGGCTTTTTTTAACAGGAATTTATAGAGCAGGAATTAACAGGAATTTATTTTTAGGAGTTTTTTTTTTTTGCTGACTTTTGCAACAACCACATCACTCTTATTTCTCTGGATCTTCTGAACTAGAAAGTAGTTGTAGTTAGTTTACTGCTAAATTATAAAAAACATAACTTGACGTATCTTTATCAGAGGCCATCTCCAATTTTCAATCCATAAACCACAATATGTGCTTGAACTGATCCGAAGTGCCAATTATCATGACACCGCTGGTCATAGGCCTCTCCAATAATTTTCTTTGAAACTCTCATCCAGCTAATACCTACCCCATTGGGGTACTCCTACTCATTTACCGATTAGGTACACTAGGCAACAAAAAAATACTTTTTTTTTCCCAGAGATCTGATTGTGTGATTCGAAATGGCCATACTAAAGAGAACTTAGAACAGTTAATAAAACATCTCAGTCACGTATAGCTTTTTAGGGAAATTTAAATGTTTTTATTATTTTTATTTTTTTTAATAAAAACATTACTTTTACTTAAAAATAAACTAGTTTTTGTTCTTTTGGTCTGCCTTTGAAGAAGTGGTTGGAGTTTTTCTTATCAAAAACCAACAGTGATCTGCTGAACAAAATCCGTGACCACGAAATAAATCTGGAAAATTAACACATTAAGCGAGGCATAGTGAAAGGACTGAATGTATTCTAACTTAACATAATATTACTATGACCGTTTCTATAAAAAAAATCAACTTATCCTCCTCAATAGTCCTCAATTTATCAAACAATTAATTTAAAAAAAAATGACATCTCCTTTTCTATACGTGACTGAAGTAAATTATTATTTTTCTGGTATTAGATGCATGATTATCTACGAAATTTTGAGTGTTGCCTAGTGTTACCCGTCTGCACTCAAACTGTACGGTCATCGATTCCTGAGCTTACAAAGTTCACCCATACAAAATAATCCCCTAAAATAAAGCCGTTTCCACACCGCGGTGCCGGTCAGCGTAGCTATCAAAAAATCGTAATTGATTTTTTCACGGGTGATGCGTCAAGCGCGAACGCAAATGGCTTACGTCAGCCGTATTGAATTAGTGCGTCGACGACGACAATGTCGCGCGGACAGTGAATGAATGGAGCTGACGAGTTCTGTTTTTTTTCGCTTTTGAGGGATATTTTTGTAAGGCATCACATGGACTTGTGGGTTTTGAAGCAGTGGCAGTTCTTTTTCAGTACCTATGGCAAATATTGTGGATGTGTAATCGGAGTGGTTAGTTAGGTAGTTCTTATTACTTCTAATTAAAATTATAGGAATACCAATATTAATATTGTGCATCAATAGACAGTAATCTTGATGTTAGTTTAAAGTGTTTGATATAGTACAATTTCGTTTTATTCTTTTCGAGTTAATGGTAAAACATTATTGCTTTAAATGAGTTAGAACAACTAAAAGCAAGTCAAAAAAAAGTCAGTGCAGTGGTATGATTGTCACCACGATAAAAAGCACAATTTTAAATTCAATGATGATGAATAACTATGTAGTCTGGTATTAATGCAGTATAGCCATAAAATGTGAGAATTTTATGTAAAACCAGCAGCAATGCCTGAAAAGAAAAGTGCTATTTGTGATTTCACGTTGAATGTGTAAAAATTAAACATTCAATTATGCACCCAAAAGTGAAATCCAAAAGCTACTCCACGCATTCATGTCCCGCAACAAAATTCACTCATAAAATTAATTAAAAAACACTTCGCGCCGGCGATTTCGCACAAATTGATCGAGAGCGGCCGAGCCCATGACGTCACTAATGGAGCACTGTTGCCGTTTTTATAACCGCGTTAGTGGACACCAATCTTTATGTCATCAAAGACATTAAGTTCTTAGTCCGTAATGAGGTGACAACAGAAATTAGGGGACGTCTTACTTAATTACTGTTTAATAAAAATCTGTTTTTTTTTGTCTATTCTTGTTTTACAGTTTGTTTTTCCAGGTAATGGTCATGATACTGCAATTATGTTTTTAACTTGGACTAAATAAAAACATTGAACTATTTTATTTCGCATAAGATCGATCGAAAAGATCGATAAAATGTTACCACAATTATTTTACTTAGTTAAACCAGATCTAGACAAAAGTTTTATTGGTTCCTTTCATCTACCCATGCCTACCCATGGGCTGGATTGGATCAAAATCCACCTTACAATTTTGGGTCTATACAGGTCCTTTCACAGATTGAGCAATGATGATGAAATAAAATTTATTGTGAAATGTCCCTGCTCTTGACCTGATTCAGATCCTGATGACCTTGATCACGCATGATGGAAAGCGATGGATGGGAAACGTGCCCAGAAGATGTTCAATCTTTCTTTGAAATCTGTTTAAATGTGGAAGGGAGACACAGAATGCAGAGAGTATAATAATTTTCGCCAAGTAACTAATGCTAATTCTTGGGTACGAATCTCCAACACATAAGTCATAACCAACATCACCAGTCCAAAACTTATCTATCCAAAACTAAACTCAGAATCACCACGAACCAATAGCTTTTCCCCACCACTCGGCAACAAGCTCCACGCTTGTCGTATAACATGGCAGGTTTAGGAGCCGCCCGCAGCCGCAACACTGCGTTACACCTAATTAAAGTGCAGCAAGTTGTTGATAGCTGGTTACTCCACTACTCCAGTGTCCAAGGATGAAGGTGGTGCTTTAATTAATACATTTTGGACGGGATTAACGCAAGTGGGTGCATGTGTTTTGGACGTGGTTTGTGTTGTGTGTAGACATGCGTTAGCGTGTCAAAGTTGTGAACTTGTGGGTATTGGGATGGCTAATTACTAAAATGATAACGCCTATTGACTTCTTATTCACAGGCTACGTGCCTTATTTAGGGGGCAGAGTATCTAAATTATTGCGACCTAGCAACAAGCCCTATGTCAAAAATACTCCTCGAGACTATTTCTACATTTGTGATCGTTTTGAGTTGTTTACATGAGCTTAAAAGTTGTGAGTGGTGAAGCCCAAAATGAAATCGTGATTATGATAAATGCAATCTAAGCGTAAAACAAATTGGAAGACAAGAATATAGGAACCCCACAATACTAATGGCCACGTCCAGGTTATTTTTGATATTTTGATAATGAGTAACAGCTCATTCATAGGCTCAACATTCTATAGCTTCAGCGTCGCTTTACAAACGTCTAGCTAGTCCACACAGGTGCAGTATCAAAATTGACTTAGATTCGATCACAGGTGACTTCGAACGGTATGCTGCTTTCACCTTGAGCATTCATCAGTGTATTATTAAGTAGCTTAGAAAAAAACCATCATAAGCTGAGCTGAGCACAACTTGTGAAGATTTTTCATCTGTTGCTCCACAGTGTCTTCCAAGATCTATTCTGCCGGTCAGACGGCCAGACCCCTCAATTCTCCTTTGACATAAACACGGCACAAACAGATAGCTAATCACGCTAACTCAATTAGCAGCATCTGCCTTCAGTCCGATCCGCTGCGCTCGCGTTATTGTGCTCAGCGCTCATAAATTGACAAACTGTCCAACTCTCATGAACAAGCCGGAATAAGTTTCTGCTTCCGGTCAGTGCGCGAAACATGGCGGACATACGGGGAGGAAGTTGGGACGGGACGGCTGGTTTTAAGGTGGTCGGGGCATGTTTATGATGATTCTGATTAGTCACTGTAGTCAGTGTATTTTTGGACACAATTATTGTAACAGTGATTTGTTTAATGAATAAGATCATAACTGTATTGATTCGGTTACTTATTATTTTTAAGCGGTAGGTAGTACTTTTCGTGCAATGCTTAATAAAGTGTTTTTCCTTATTAATATGTCATCATTTCGTAGATAATCTCAACAAAAATATTTTCTGAGCATTTGTTCGTATCGGAAGGGGGTGACCCCCCTTCCGATACGAACAAATGCTCATTGAGGCCCCGTTGGCGTCGTCTCTTGGCAAATTTTCATCGTCTCATATAATTTACTATTCAAAAGGTTTAGAAAATACCAAAAACAAGCATCAGTACAATGTATGCATGCAATATACAGTCAAACGCACATCAGTGGTAAATATTGACATCCCATCTATGTTATAGCAGACGTACAAATGACTGCCAAACCAACCATGACCTACGGTCATCACCACCTCAGCGGCCCCGCTCCACCTAAGACCCCCGTGTGACCCCATCCAGGGGTCCACTGGCACCGCTCGTGATTTAGCGACTAACTTGGCCCGTGTCCTGCGAGGACCTGCGGAACCAAGCCACGGTTGTTTGCTTAATGAACCATGAATTTCTATTTGTTGTCCGTTCAGGTAATTAAGTAATAGCTCGGTAACGACTCTGTTTATGTCATATGAATATTTGTCTGTTTGTCTATTATTTTCCAAGAAATTATATGGACAAACAGTCTTGAAGATCTTGCAAAATGGTAGGACATGGTAAAAAAGCAATTCAATAGCACCATGTGAGAATTTTTGGAACTAAATAACTATCTTGTCAATGCTAACATACAATACCACATTTTAAACTATAACATTCCCATAAATATCCGGTTTCCAGTTAAGGATTACGCTTCCATATAACTCTAACCAGTAAGCAGACTTTCATCCAGACCCCGGGATACCTGTAGTTTATTGAAAAGTTCAGCAAAAGCATTTGCAGCGAACTGAATATGAACCTTTACGTGTCTGTGTATGTTTAACTTAATTATGACTTGATTTGGTACACTATTAGGTACACCTCTTCCTGGCCCTTTAGGGATTAAAGGCGTAACACATCACGTCTCGTTTTAATAATTATAGTATTTATTATAACACAAAACATAATTAAGAAATGTGTTATAATTATGCACCTAAATCTGAATACTATGTTTTGGTTGTAATATATTAATTGTTTATCAAATACACCAATCGGTTGTTAAAAGATCAGGTTATCAGCAATGGTCGATTTATATCATTCTTTCAATCAATTAATTTTTTTTATGTTATCAGGTAACCTAAAGACCTAGAAATTAATTATCAAAATAATTATATGCCTAAATCTGTAACCTAGATAATAAGCAATCTACATAATCAATATTAACTAAAACTAGCTTTTGCCAGTGGCTTCGCCCGCGTGAAAATGACGATTTTCCATACAAACTTTCATCCCCTATTTAATTCCCTTAGGGGTTGAATTTCGAAAAATCCTTCCTTATTCCTTGTCTACATTATAAAGGGAACCTCTGCGCAAAATTTCAGCTTTGATGAGTCAGTCAGTCAGTCAGGACTTCTCTTTTTATATAAATGGATTACTGTAACTTCGACCTTGAGATCTAAAATTAAGCCCTATTCTATAGGTAACACCCAAGGTAAATATTTCTCCAACTTTCAGATGTTTATGAAATGTGTAAATTAAAACATGCAATCATTTTGAAACGTTTATTTATTAAAAAGCACTAGAATATAAAATGTTAATTTGTTTTGGAAACTATTGAAATTCATATCAGTCTGACCTTACTATTGAAATTCATAATAATAATAATATCTGACCTTTTATATTGCAATAAATATTCACAAAGTTTTTGAAATACCTACATTCAAATATGTACGACATTGATATACCAATTAAGATACATTCTCTAATGAAATAAATTAATCTTTAACAAAAATTATAAAAGTTTTCGGGGTACCTACAGTACAAAAATATTAAAACAAAAACATTAATCTTTTCACAAATAACTTTATTCGTAACTTACTACTATTACTTACTACTAGTCTGCATACCCTCATAAATTAAATATAGTAATATACATTTTCAAGAAAGCGCACTCCATACAACGTAAACATTCTTTTTTATTTGAAACATAATACAGATAAGTGATAACAGAACTTATATTATGTTTTACTTAATTTTGGTAACTAGTAAACTTCTATTTAAACAGCAATGAAAAGATAACCTAGGTACAAAGAATTTTGGTTTTTTAAATTATGTCAGGGAAATTAAGTTAATTAAGTTTTGAAAAAGTTGACTACCAATTACTGTTTGTTATAAATAAATCACAACTATCATTCTTTAACAGTTTGATGAAGTGGTTATTCCACGGCTAGCTTACGTAGCATATCAAAATAAACAGTGAATTTCCCCGACCATAAATAACTTATTGAATTCTGTTCCAAATAAAATACTTACAATATTACTTAATTACGCACTTAACTTATCAGTTTCTTTAGTTCACATAATTGATACCTACCAACTCTACGGTCACCGAATTTAAAGTTCTCAATCATCAAAATACACCTAAAATCACAGAAGCACAAAAAAGTACCCTCCAATGGGAAAACCAACACTTTTTCACTTAAGTTCAATGTCCAGCCTCACTTTCATTGAACGCTTGACTTTTCCAGAACTCTGCCAGCTCCTTGAACTTGTTACAGCACTGCCGCTGCCTTCTAGGGTTGCAGTTGACAGCTGGGCTGCGAAGAATTGAGCTGAACTTCCTCACAAGAGTCGTCACTGATTCCCTTGTTACGTCATCAACATCATCCTTTGTCATATTGGAGAAATGGCTCAACTTCTCAAAGGCTTCATCGATGTACCTTTCTACGTCGTCACCGTCACTTTTTTCTTTCTCTGTTGGAGTATCATCAAAGGATAGGTCATCAACAGAAATGCTGCAGCTCACTTTCGCCGGGATGTTCTTCTTTCGTACGGTGCTGGTAGCAGTCGACAGTTTATCCACTGACTTAAATATGTCATCAATCGTGTCACAAATTTCTTCAACTGAAGCTGCTGAGAGAATCTGACCGTTGATGAAGTAGAACTGCTTTGGCTGGTTCTTCTTTTCAAGTTCTTGCAAGAAGTCTTGGTAGTCTAAGACTCCTGCTTTCGACAGCCGTCTTCCGACTTTCCTGCGAACTTTCTTGAATAGGAACGAGGAATCGAAGGTAGTTTTCATTAAGTCCAAGGTGCTGAAGACTGGTTTTAGTTTCCCGGGTTGGTGGTCTTCCTCTGTGTCTAGGTCGACTGGTTCTCCCCACTTTTCTTCGAGCTGTATCCATTGCTCGTTGCCTGATAGTATAGCTTCGGGATCAAGAAATGTACTGCACATTTTGGAGACGTGTTTCCGCTACGAATTATCGGTGCGAACTAAAGTGTTGATACGTTTGTTGTCGTTTTAAGGTGCGTACGCGCATTGTTTTGGATCATTAACCGTTGATAAACTCATTAAGCTATTTTGTTCGATTTCTGGAAAAGTCTTGTTTATTACAATTAAGAAAGGATGATTCTATAAGTACGCAGTGATCATTTACTAATTAGGAGAAAAATATTTTGTTTTGAGATCGAGTCATTAAAATGAATGTCATTAAACATTTTGAGGAATACTCTCGGGGTTTCTTCGAATTTCTCGAGAGTGTAAGTAAGGTAGTCATTAGGAATGAGATTATTTAGATGTAATGTGTTGACTGGCCTGTTGGTCTAGTGGTTAGTGACCCTAACTGCTATGGTCGTGGGTTCGATTCCCACCCAGGACAAATGTTTGTGTGATGAGCACGATCATTTGTTCTGTGTCTGGGTGTAATTTATCTATAATATGTATGTATTTAGAAATATATAAGTATGTTTATCAGTTGTCTAGTACCCATAACACAAGCTCTGCTTAGCTTGGGACTAGATGGCGTTGTGTGATAGTTGTGGAATATTATTATTATTATTAATCCGTAAAGACTACTGTACACGACAATAACAAAAACAAGATCATCCTTCCATTATCGTATGTTAATTTTACGGTGAGTCAGGTAAACAAAACTTGTATGTATTTTATCAATAAATCAACGACCACAACAGGTACGTTTTGTGCAGAACGATTTTATTTACAAAGAAGGGTATTTCATAATCAATATTATAATTTAAAGGAATTAATGAATTAAAACGTACCTACACACGTTAAACATCATGAATAAGAAAAATGAAGTTTGTGCTTGTGGGCAGTGACAAAAAATCTAAAGTTTAGATTTTTTGTCACTGCCCACATGGATAGCTGTTTAGATTCTAAACAGCTATCCATAACATAACATCACGCCTGCAATCCCCAAACGGAGCTTACTGCCACCAACGGGGCCTAAATCCAGATTCAGTGGCTGGTACTGTGAAATCCCTGATGGAATAACTCGATAACACTTAGAGCGTATGGTACCTCAAACGCGAGTTTTATAATGCGTGAAAGTATATGATTCACTGCAGTAATCAACATCTGAGAAATATATGATATTTTTCAGGACATAGTGCCATAGTGTTGTGAAAACATAATACAACTAACTTTGCTCGATAGAAAAAAATCGCAAAGATACCTCTAAAAATTTCTTTTAACGAGTAAAAACCATACTAAAATACATGTCATCGTTCTGATTTTTTTGCCAAATAATTCTACAAGCAACATACTAAAGTCATAGTGTTTTACTTTTTTAGTCCAATCAATAGATTTTTTGTAAATCGCAAAATACCACTAATTTCGCACTATTCAGTCGCAGCGAAAGAAGTAACAACCGCTTTGTAGTGCAAGCTGATTAGAACTTTATTCTAACAGTATTTCAAGCGAAGTTTGAACCACCACAAATAGGGTTGCTAATCTGAGGTAGCATACGCTCTTATGGAACCCAGGATCTCATGGTGAACAGTGGTCGCGCTTGCTCGACCAACAAGACGTATCCCGTACTCAATTTCAAAACTTACTCGACCCAAATATACTTGTACAAAGAAAGCAAGACAAATTTTAATTCCATAATTAGCTCTAATTTACGTCACACATGTGCCGTAGCCATTCCAACCATCAGATACATCTTCGCTCACATATACAGAGAGGGGATATGCAAAAAGGACGCTCGCGTACACATACGGTGCAATAAACTAGGCACCTTTTGTGAACAACGGGCCTCTGTCGCTTAATTATCGTTTTGGAATGAGCGTTACATCGGATTTATAATACTGAGTACGCTTGGGTACAGCGGTGTTTGTTTGGGATTGATTTTGTGATTTAAATAATTATTTAACTTTTGAAATATTTATGTAATGTTTGAATGTGAATGGAGTAGGAGTATGTTTGAATTGTAGCAGGTGACGTTCTGTAGTTTTTGCCTACACTCGAAGGAAGAAAAGTGTGATTTTATGATTATTGTGTTTATTAGAGAGAAAATATCAAAATTACGAATGATTTGGTGAGAGCAAGGGAGTTTAGTAATTTCGATGTGGCGACACCTGGGGGAGGCCTATGTCCAGCAGTGGACGTCTTTTGGCTGAAATGATGATGATGATGATGATACGACTAAGGACTCCGTAGTGTGCTCGTTGATCTAGTGGTCGCAAGAGCGACTGCTGAGTATGAGGTCCTGGGTTCGATTGCCGGGTCAGACACAGAGTAATTGGATTTTTCATCGGGATATTCTCAGTAGTACGTACCATGACTTCTTATAGGTTTTCCTGTAATCTATACGTGTTGAACTAATTTCTGTATTTTTTTCAGAATTTTAGGCCCAGTAGTTTCGGAGATAAGGGGGGGGGGGGGGGAATGGTCAGACAGACAGACAGACACACGAGTGATTCTATAAGGGTTCCGTTTTTTCCTTTTGAGGTAACGGAACCCTAAAAATAATTCAATTTTTCCGTCAACACTTTCGTGACCAACAGTCCTTACAAATACGCGTATCCCAGCAGCCTAATGAGAAGGCCTGATATTACCTACAAATACATCGTAACGTTGTTTTGTTTCAAATTGTGACCCGAGCTGTTATTATTTTTAACTTTTTCAGACGAAAACAACTGACTTTTTGCCCCTTCTCTTGTTAATTTTACTAATTATTATGGAAATGTTTCGTGTTGGGAGTTTATTTGAATTGGTTTTAAGTCATTCTTGTTATCTGTTTTTATATCTACACTAATATTAAATTAAAATAATGTTAATTTTTTTAAATATTTAATAATTTGCAGTTTATGTTACAGAAAGATTTTCTGATTAATTGTATATTTTTCCACTAATATTATAAAAAGGAAATATTTGTATGTTTGTGTGTATGTTTGTAATGAATAAAGTCAAAAACTACTGCGCTGATTTCAAAAATTCTTTCATCATTAGAAAGCTACATTCACCCTGAGTAACATAGGCTACTTTTTATCCCTATATTCTCACGGGAACGGGAACTACGCGTATGAAACCGCGAGACGTCCGCGGTCCGCTAGTTCTAAATATTGTAATGTGATGAAAAGAGATCAAATCAAACACATCAAAATTTTACAATCAATCAATTTTTTCAATAGAATTTCAACTTTACAATTAAGAAATGAAGGAATATTCGTTTCCTTTTTCCTTTCATTTTCCATCGTTAAAGTTTTCGTCAATCTCGAAAGATGAAATTTCTTAGTTGCATCCACGGAGTCTGATGGCAATAGGCTCTTCCCCTATTACATGCGAATTAAACATTTGCGGCGAAATGTGGGTGTACTAATCTCTCTGCCCATCAGGGGTTAATAATGAATACACTCTGCACTTAATGCAGTAAAATATGCTAAGACTGGAAAGGTACCTCCGCTAATGCAATTTGGGATGCTGTTGTAAGCGTCATGATCGCGGGATGATTGGAGAATGCGGGTGGATGGTAAGTAAATTGTAAGGTGCCGACAAATCTGTCTAACAATTTATCCGCGATCATGACGTTTTAAAATTTCGGAGGGTCATAATATGAATAATAATTACTAATCACAGAAGATATCTCGTAAGTGAAATTGTTAGTTTAGTTATAAAGAAAGAAAGAAACAAAGTAAATTGTGTTTATTTGGCAAAAATACCTAACAACCGTGAAAGGTTAAAAAAAGATAGAAAATTCGAAACATTTTCACAACATTTACCTACCTACTACTTTTTGTACATTTTCTACTCTAGTGAAAAAAATCGAAATGTTTTTCTTTGTGTTTAATCAGAAGTTTATTAGTAGAGGAATTAGAATAAGATGTCAAAAGATAATGTCCACGCCCAGCAGTGGGCTTTACCATCTGATACTATGACAGTTTAGTCCTGTGCTTCTTGCTTCCAGTGAATTTCTAGGTCTTGACCAGAGCATCGATCCCCTTTGTTCTTTGTAGGACGCCTTCGCCGCGTTTTGTGGTAGACCGGCACTTCACGTCCAATAAAAAATATAAAATCTTGAAATATAATTTTTTGATAAAAAGTGGTAGCTACCTAGGTACCTAGTGTATTAACAGTAGTCATACATATTTTTACCTAGGATTTGGTTCATGTTTCACAAAAATATAACCAAAAAATAAAATCCTTTTCAAAAAAACATTTACCTCCATACAACCGCTCACAAAAACATAAAGGGTAAGTAACGCCCATATTATAAACAGCCAAATCCACTATTTCCCACCTTAATCTTATTATTTATCGCGTACTGGGAAAGCGTCCGGGGCAATTAAACGCATCCAGTGCTCGGCCATGTATCACGGACAGTAATCCAGGGGACAGAATCATAATAACAAAAAACAATAAAAATAACGAATTACCCCGTGAACTGGGCTTGAATCGGCCCCGAGGATGCGGCGAGCGGGAAGACGTGGAGTCGCTATTGGTGAGGGAAGCATTTGAAGAGGTCAGAGCAACTCGGTGATTTGTTTCAGACAAGGTTTTAAATAGTGGCTAAATCAAAGCCGGATTGCACCACGGACTTAATAAATGAGATTAACATAATATTCTTTCTGAAATGTTAAAACGATTGACGGAAACAGAAATAAATTTTAATGCTAGAAGAATTATTCGATTGGAAGTAAGTCAGGTTCATTCTCGATAAGAATCTAATGCAATTATTCGTGCTTAGATTTGTGAATAGTTTTCGCCACAAAAAATACTATGCATCAGAAACTGTTCAGCATTTCTTGCTGCAGGTTTGTAGCTGTTGTTTTTACTGACTTCAGTGATAAAATAACCTGTTCAAAACGGCCATATGTAATAAAAACCATCATTCACTTTCTTCCAAAACATTTAGTCGCTTGTCCACTCCACAATATCACCGACCCCTGTTCCAAATCCACATTCTGTTTGTGCTCATTCTTAATATGGGGCAAAACTGTTGGAAGAACAACAGTTTTTGTTGTATATTTTATGTTCTGTGACGCTATAACTCAGACGGGTGACACGCCACCCTGAGCCTTGTGATATACAGCCCTATACAAGTACTACTCTAACATTATTTATAACACAGCAGTTATTTTTATTTATATTCTTATTTTATTGGTTTATTGCGCCACGGCTTGTTGGTCTCGTATCTTCGATAAGTAGATCTCCTATGCTTATTACTATATCTTTGCCAATTGGGAGTTTTATGTCTAGATAATAATTTGTTGAAACAATAATTCGTTTTGTGAGCGCAGAAGTTCGGAAATAATATTTCTTTGTCAATGTTTTATTGGTTGGTCGAATATTTTCTAAGTTATCGTCACGGTTTTCTTGACTCGCGGAGTGGGCAGGACTCCAAGCAGTAAATGATAACTGTAATAAATATAAGTAAAAGTATTAGTAATATTCAGATACGTAGTCGTAAAACAAACTGTCAGTTAAAATGTGATGTTAACGGATGATTGGTTGTTGTTGTTAGCGGGACATGACAGGTAACAGCTAGCATGTACTAATTTTAAGTGTTTATCATAATGTTTACTTTGTTTATCTACCCAAATATCATAAACCCTCTCTAATGCGTTCAAAAACCATAGGCAATGACCAGCATTACCAACCAGCAGAAATTAACAGAACTGTAATGAGCTCATAACCTACTGAAAACAGTAGGTTATGAGTTTTAAATTTGGAACAGGTGTCAAATTCAAGTGAGTGTGCTATTCTAGTACCTAATTGTCGACATCGGCACAATTGCCATTCATAAAAAAATAGAATAGTATCTACATTAAAACAGATACCTATCGATACGAAACCCCAATTCAGTATGATTTTAATTATAAATCGCACGACATTTTGATCTCGAGTGACACAAGAATAGTGACTTTGTTCGTTTGCCTATGATTTAAAATGACAGATATCCGAAACGCCGCCATTTCGAGCTGTCATTTGTTCGTTAGCTTTTTATTCCCTTTCATTGAGTAGACAAATTTTCTGATAAGTTCTTTATTTCTGTCGAAAATGAGTGATAGTGACTCAGAAATTAACATGAACACTCCGCCAGATATCGTAAATGCAGCGACGAATGCAACTAATAACCTGTTTATTTTTTATTGCATTACACTGGTAACAATGCTGGTCATTTCCCTATGGTTCCTGAGCCCATCATAGAGCCCTTATGATATTCGGGTAGATAAATTAGTGTATGCAACTATACATAATTAGGCATTACAACACTCGTGTGATGCTATTAAGAAACTCGCCTTCGGCTCGTTTCTTAAACCCACACTTGTGTTGTAATGCCCTTCATTATGCACAGTCGCATAAACTACTATAACGTTTAATTTTTTTGTTGTCAATTTGTTTTGTCCTGTTGGGAAACCAATAAACACTTTTTCTTTCTTTCTTTCTTCTTTCTTTCTAACGTATCAAGTGCAGATCATCTTGTTTGGATGCACAAACTGGATTATGGATACTGATTTCTGGTTATTGTCCCACAGGATCACCATCATCATCATCAGCTTATAATGTTCCCACTGCAGGGACTCAGGGCTCCTCTCTAGGAGAGGGATGCGCTATAATCGGTGGATTATAGACCATCCCTCTCGCGTGGTGACGCCGTCCCAGTGCGGATATAGATGTCATGTCACATAATAAGTACTCGTATAATGTCTTCGAATTTTTTAGGTTCTAATACATGCCGGTTTCCTTACGAAGTTTTCCTTCACCGTTATGAGAGCAGTGGTGATGAAATAAATTACACAAAGTAATGCGTTTGATTGGGTTCGAACCCACGACTCACTGTTCGTAAGTCGGGGCCGCCACTGTTCTACTGTTCACAGGATCATACTACCGGAATAAAAAAAATACCAGGGTTTGCCATCTCAGGAATTTCTTAGTAGCAGCCAGTAAAGTCTGCTTCCGTGCCCGGTTGATGGCAATAGTCGCGCCCCGATTACATGGGACTTAAAGATTACTGGTGAAATGTGTGTGTATACCTCTGCCTAACCCTTCTGGGATTACAAGCATGTTTTTTTTATCCGCGTCAGGTGGCTTTGTGCTGCCATCTGGCATTATGCTGAGCTGAGGCCCTTTTGGCATTAGTAGCTTTAATTGTTTTTGTTCTTTTTATGGTATTTTGGCCAAATAAACACAATTTTCTTCCTTTCTTTCTTTCTTTTCTTTTTTTATTATTGTCTTAATAATGTTTTAAGATTGAGTTCAGAATTAATAAGTATCACAAAATAAGTAGACCAACAATAATGAAAAATAAGTATTCCGAAAATGTGAACTGATGGCGATATAATGAAATTAATGTAAAATTACGATTGATGATATATTATTTAATGTTGTATCAGTACATTATCGTAAATTAATTAGACGCAAAATAATGCGCTTCCATTACACGGGCTGATGTCAACGTGGCGAGCTGTATAGGATGTTTGAAAAAAAGTTTTTTAATTGATTAAACTGAAAGTATGTTCTAGTTTTATGTTCATGCTGTAATTCAAGGAACACACTTAAAATAAACTTTTTGAGTGACCTGTGACTTATATTGTAACTGTGTATTGTTTGCTGGAGATCCAAATAAATAAATATATTTAAAGATACGGAGAAATCATTCTGTCCAAATTTTGAAACTGTTTTAAAACTAAAAATGAAAACATTTAACAAGTAACGTAAAGTAAAGTTTATGAGGCTTTAAAACTTTGGATGTTGTTAAGTTACTTAAATTGTTTACAAGGTGTTGGGAACAAGTAAACTTACTTTCAATGTCAAGCTAGACCAAGCTGTAATTAATGAAGTTTTCTATATTTTTTTTGTGAATTTTAATCATTATGTTGTGGCGTTAGGTCGCCGAGCACTAAAAATATTTCTGTTTTGTACTTTCATGAAATATATCACGATAGTTTTTGTACGTGAACTTCAAAAAACGATTCACACAAACAATTTTTTTTTTTCATCCACGTTCATAAATCAGGTCATACACATTAATTTCTACATCACCATGACCTGACAAAATTAACCCTACCAATTTCCTACCACCCTTTGGCATCGCAAAAATATCGGCAGTCGTTCGGCGATCGCATTGATTGCTATTATTTCGAGTCATTAAATCAAAGCAACGACAATCGTGCGCTCATTATGGTGGGGCGAGCCATTTTCCAACGGGGATACACCCGCGGGACATCACAGTGTAACTGGTAGGAGCAATCGGTTGTACAGCGGTTGTTCTATGGTTCTTGACCTGAAGGTGAAAGTTCTTTTGAAGAAACTGCTCATTATTGTGGGGCGAGCCATTTTCCAACGGGGATACACCCGCGGAACGGTACTTTGTAACTGGTAGGAGCAATCAGTTGTAAAGAGGTTGTTCTATGGCCTTTGACCAGAAGAAACAAGTTCTTGTGAATAAACTGCCCGATATCACTAAAGCTTTAATGTAATTAGTCAATATTGCTCAGACAGCGTTATTCTTAACGCATTTCACTGTCAAAAATCCTTTTGTTTGCGCATGGGATATCATCAATGACTCTTCCCGCTTTTAGTGGAGCAGAAGGGAGTGTCAGACTTGTACTGACTAAAGCCCATTAATGTTCCTTCGTAGCCTTTTGTGTCTGGGTGCCGCAGTATCTTTTTGTAGGTAGGTAGGCATTACAACACTAGTGTGGTGCTATTAAGAAAGGTGCTAGGCTTATTACAAACGAAGCAAAGACAGTGAAAGTTATATTTTCAAAGCTGTTGTCATGAGATAACCTGAATACTTACTTAGAAGTTGATAGATCTTATACAATTACCAAAGGTGAATCAAAGTTACCATCAGAGGAAATGAGCTCAACTTTAATTGCACCAACTTAACTTGAGTTTACTTTTTTATGAATTCAACACAATTTTCAACCGCTCCCTACAATCTAGCAACCGATCGCAATTTACAAAATAAAGCTACAGTTAGCTATGAATTTAATCATCCAGGCCGACTAGCCGTTGTTAAATTTTGATTTATGCCACTCTCTGCGGTAGTTTTTGAACTGATTGCGTTTAGTTTTATGGGTTAGTGCGCCATTTTAGCGGCAATTTATTTCGATAATTATTTTAGTTGATAACTTTTTATGTGCTGTCGTTTTGGCGGAAATACTATCAATTTTGGTTGTATTTTGTGACTGGGATATAGATTTTGGTGTCTATTGTACCTATGTTTGAGGTATTCGAGGGTTTACAGTAGCCCTTAGCTAGAAAGCTGCTCAAAATTTGTGAAGAAGAAATTATTGCCCATCCTGTTTAAGGCAAGAAACCTTATTACCTTTGAAGGGAAGAGAATAACTGTTATGTGTTCTTCACTGGGATAATGCGTAATATGCACGAAAAAGCATGAAAGAAGTAATTCTATTTAAGTCGCGAGTAAACAGGCTTCTTCTGGGTAAGCTCGTTCCATCGTCGACATCATCTCTGCCCTTAGGGCAAGATTGAAGTCAAGAGCAAGTCCATTTATAATAAAAAAAAAAAAAAAAAAAGAAATGTTAACAAAGTTTAAAATTGAAGTTTTGCAGTTTATTTCACCGTTATCTTTGATGCTCAAATGCAGAAGCTTGTTGCAACGTCAGCAGTAGAAAGAAATTGTCTCTCGGTAGCTCTCGTCACGTTGCCGTATTAAACAGATCAGTCAGTGAGTAAAAATGATTGTGGGATGGCCAACCATAAGCCAACGCACTCCAAAATTGCCCAATGTTCGGCAAGTCCCGTTACTTTGTTCCTGTATTGGATATTTTTTTAAAGTGGTAACGAAATTCCCCTGACTCGAGAAGAATAAGTATCTAAATAGGTACAACATGTATTTCTCTGTAGGATTTCTAGGTTTGCCAAAGTTTTAACAGGATTTTTCATCAGGAAATTCTCAGTAACAGCCCTGGTATTCGATTTGTGAACTGTTCATGAGACTTAAACATAACTGGTGCAATGAGGATTACAAGTGTGTTGTTATGTGCTTAAACATACATACACACAACGCCACCTGCCTGTAACTCCTGAAATACTACTTCCACGTTGATTCACCTGGTCATACACGCACGCCAACGGTGAAGAACTTCACCAATAAAGCCAGGGTATATCCTTCTAGGTCGTCCCCTCATCCTCAATACCTAGGTTGCCACTCATCTGCATTCGTTTGCTACTCGCCTTTCACTCATCCCCTCCACATGTCCAAACGATCGAAGCATACTTTGTTTTCAATTACTAAATTACCTTGTAAACTATCACCAAACTCATTACGAATGTACACTCAACTCCATATATCTAAATAACGTCATTACAACCCAATCACCAAAACAAGGTGCTCGCATTAAAATGACATAACGTCATCGGCACTCGGCGAGCCGAAAATTTCCGAGCATTCCCGAATTTTGCCGAAATTAGCATTAATACGATCGTAAAGCCGTCAGCGTGGCTATAGGCTGTGTGATTCGCGTCGCGTTTGGAACAATGTTGCCATGTTTATGTTATAATGTTGGTAATGATAAGGTTTTAGTGTGGCAATAATTTTTGGTTATTAGTTCATTAGGTGTTGCTGTTTTCGTGCTTATTCTTCATGCTCGTTGAGTATGAAATGGCGCTGTAATTTGGGTTTGAAATTGTTGCAGAGGAATGATACTGGTATAATGTCATGTCATAATAACATTTGCACCTCAGTTTTCTTGCTCAGACGAAGGTAGCTATAGGTACATAGCAGGGTATCACAAGTGAAAAAGTCGTCATCTCCTCTTACACCTCCTTGCCATACCATCCTTTAAACAGTCCATCCATCGTTACTTTGGTCTTCTTCTACCTATTTTTATACCTCTCCACATTCATGCTCAAAACTTTCCTTACGATAGAACGAATATTCTACGTAATTCTAGTGTAAACAGTAAAGCAATAACGCTTTACTTCTAACAGTATAGTTGGTGAGTTTCAATAGCGCAAGTTGTCTACTGAAATGAGATTGACTTTAAGTTGCAATAGCATCTTTAGTGAAACTTGCGGAACTAATAAATAAAGGAAAAACTATTTTATTTTCGCTGTTACTGTTTTTAATACCTACATCCCGCCATTATTTTAACCAATTTATCATCTAATCTGTATAGCAGCTAATCGGAAGGCCACAGCGCAACCACTGTAAAATACGAGGGCAAAATTAGAATCTCACCCAATAGCTGTTATTTATTATGAGCGCACTCAATAATATCGCGCACAGAGGCGATAATGACTGCACTAAATATGATTTAGTGATAATAATCATCGAAAGGATGCGCTCGCGTGCCGTATAATGCCGTGATTAATACGCGCACTGTAATTAGTCGGATGTGTTGTGCGGAGCTTGTTTTTGTTGTTAGAAAAAATATACGTAAATATTTTGTCTGTAATCCCTGAAATGATTAGGCATAGGTCTTTCTAATAGTACCTACATCCATATTAGGCATAGGTGTAGCTTATTGTACACCACATAACGCCTGTTATATTTACGTCCCAGGCTCTGTCTCAGACTTAAAAAAACTTAAAATACTTGTATTCAGCTGCATCCGGCGAGGATAGAGGAGCTCGTGGCGTATTAATAACTGCCTCTCGGGTCAATCTTTAGGTTAAGCGGCGCTTGCCTAGGTTGGTCTGTGGATGGGTGACCGCCCATTTCATACCGAGTTTACTCCGTGCCTCGGAAAGCACGTTAAGCTGTTGGTCCCGGCTGTCATATATAGATCTTTGGCAGTCGTTAAATGTAGTCAGTGACCTGGAAATCTGACAACCAGTCTTACCAAAGGGTATCGTATTACCCAGTATAAACTGGGTTGTGGAGGTCAGATAGGCAGTCTGGTATTCAGCTGCATCCGGTTAGACTGGAAGCCGACCCCAATATAGTTGGGAAAAGGCTAGGCAGTTGCTGATGATACTCTGTCTCAGACTTCCGAGAAATTCCTGATGGAAAATTCCACTAACAGTTTGCCTGACCCGGGCATCGAACTCAAGATCTCACGCTCAGGCTGTGTACCTATATTAAGGCTGTGTTGTGCCCTTTAGTAGTACTTACACTCACATAATTTCATCACATGTAACAGTGGTGAGCCTATATTTCCATCAACTGGATATATTTACACCAACTTCTGACTCCAACTGAGATTTTTTTAATTAAAACCTAATAACACTTTGCACAACCTTGGAATAGATCTTGATATGGGTTAGTAGGATAAAACTTGACCGCATTTGACTATCATAGAAACTGTGGCTACCTAGAATAGATTGTAGATAATCCTTTATTATTTAGGTACACTGTTTTTGTACGTAATAGTAAATTATTAGGGCATTGGAAGTCTTATCGCTTATAACCATCTCCTTCAGACAACATTAGGACAGGACTGTTCTAATTAGATAGCCCTTATCATAATACAGGTCAAAAAAACTTCCATAGTCAACAATCAATGATTGTCCTTAATCATGCTAGACTAAGCATCATGCTGCAAGAATATTCTGTCATGACACAAATATCTGTCTAGCCTTTAGGCAATGATGCTTTTGGTAATGATATCACGGTTGCCGCAGTAGCTGAGCGATGCATGACTTGCATGTCGCAGGTTCGCTCCTCATAAATATTTGTGTGACCTACAGATAGTTATTCCTGGCCTGACTGTTTGTGTATGTCAGTTTAAACGTTTATAAAACACAGTTTTGTAAAATGCATCAAAGTATACAGGAACCATCCCTTTTGTGGGGCAATAATACATAAATCAATACTTTTGGTAAAATTGAGTGTGATATGAAACCAATAGCTGCACTATCAAAAACTGATAAAATATTTTAAAATAGCAATAGACCAGCAGCATATTGCAACCAAACCGAAACTAAAAGCGCATAGCTAGCAGAAAACAACTTCAGCTTTAGGATATAATTACTTGACCCATACATCTAAAACACACCTACGTCGTTGGTCGGAATAGCCCTCAAAGTTTGTAGGTGACCTATAGTGTTATCATTTTAATCCGCCTGTAACAATAATGATTGTTATCAAGTACACTCGTACTATTTATAAATTGTACAGAATCATAATCCCCACTAATCAGTATGTTTTGTTATTGTTATTCATGATAACGTCTAGTAAAGGCGTATACGTTTTAAAGTCGTAGTAACTACTCATTATATTCATTGATAAATAAAGTAACAACATCATCATTTCTGCTGAACGACGTCCACTGTTAGACATACCTCCCCCAAGTATATTGCCATATTGCACGGTCTCGTGCGTCTCGCATCTAGCGGTTCCCCGCAACCTTCACCAGGTCATCGGTTCACCTAGTGGGAGGCCTTCCAACGCAACGTCTTCACATTTGCGGTTGCTACTTTATGACATAGGCTTCAACAATCTTCACGGGAGAATGTGTGGTTGCAATCGGCGATATCGTAGTATTCCTTTTGCACATGTTCCCACCACCTAGCGAGAAGTATAGTACGGTATTCATACCAATCCCGATAGATTTTGGAACTCATTTCCTTACAGACCAGTCGTTCGATGGTATAGCTGACAAAACTACACTCCAGCAGCAACATTGCTGTCATCTCCATCACAACAAAATCTTCAAAACTGCATCCAATAGTCACACAAAACGCAAACCGGCTTCGTATTCAAGGATATAACAGTAAATCGTATGCGGGCTGTACCGCTGTACGCACACAGCCGGCACCGAAGTAATAGGTGCAGCTCAGATATTGCCAATGCACGGCCGCGCAGATTTAAGATGGCCGGCGTCGACTTGCCTTGTTTTAATTGGTCAGTTTGTTTTGGAATGTTTGGAGATGCTTGAACCTAAACTTCATCATCATCATCATCATTTCAGCCAAAAGACGTCCACTGCTGAACATAGGCCTCCCCCAGGCGTCGCCACATTGACCGGTCCCGTGCGTCTCTCATCCAGCGGGTTCCTGCAACCTTGACCAGGTCATCGGTCCACCTAGTGGGAGGCCTTCCAACGCAACGTCTTCCGGTTCGCGGTCGCCATTCCAGAACTTTTCGGCCGCATCGGCCATCCGTTCTGCGAGCAATGTGCCCTGCCCATTGCCACTTAAGTCTGGCGATTCTTCGGGCTACGTCGGTAACCTTGGTTCTCATGCGGATGTCCTCATTTCTGATTCGATCACGCAAGGAAACTCCGAGCATAGCCCTCTCCATTGCCCTTTGGGTGACTTTGAGCTTTCTGATGAGGCCCATTGTGAGCGACCACGTTTCGGTCCCGTATGTAATCACTGGCAACACACACTAGTCATAGACTTTCGTCTTGAGACACTGGGGTAAGTTGGACGAGAAGATACCGCGCAACTTCCCGAACGCTGCCCAGCCTAAACCTAAACTTATAGTATTATTAAGTTTAGGTTCAAGCATCTCTGTATTATTTTATTACTATTATAAACCGTTTTCTTTTTTTGGGGTGTGGGAACGCAGCAAATGACTCCTCCCACTCTGGTGTCAGACTTCTACTAACTAAAAACCACCGATATTCCTTCTTAGCCCTTTGTACCGAGACCGCGGTATCTCTTTCGAACAACCCGCAGCCCCGACGGGACTATTATGGACCGTTCGTTGGCTCGATGGTCCAGTGGTCGCAAGCGTGACTGCTGTGTATGAGGTCCTGAATGCTATTCCCTGGTCAGGCACAGTGTTTTTTGGTTTTTCCACCAGAAATTTGTGCCCGGGTGATGACAATAGCCCCTCTCGCCCCATATTACATGGGACTTGAACACAACTGTCACCATTTAAAATGGTATTTAAATCATTTCGGGAATCATAGAATAAAAAAAAACAGTAACGATGAAAGGCGCACAAACAACAAAAATCATCACCATCATTCATCGACGTTTTGTTTTCGATTGCAAGCTTTAATATTTAGCTATTAATATTTACGAAATTATAGCCTATCAGTGACACTAATTGCTTGACCACTTCTAATGCAACAAATACAGTTTAATATTCTTTTTTTAAAACGTTGCCCCAAACTAGGAATTTTTCATGTATCGTGGGTGCGTTCACAAACATTTAAACTCACATACACAAATACCCAGACCTGGAACAACTATCTATAGGTCATACAAATATTTGTTCCATGCGGGGATCGAACCCACGACACGCAGCGCAGCAGTCCATTGCTTGAGCCACTGCGCCAACCGTGCCGTATTTCTTTAATAGATTTTAGAGAGACTGCAGGCCCAGGACATCACCAGGGCCTGCAGTCTCTACACTAATAACAGCGCTACGAATGTCGTTAAGTCGAAAAATCGAAAACTTTCTTTAATCGATTTTCAACCATATGCTGTTGAAATAAAGCTGAAAATCTATTAAAGAAATTTTATTTATTTATCAGGAACAATTTACATTGTGTTTGATTCATTACATAGGTACATCATAAATAATAATAATATAAATTCTAAAGAAGCATGCAATAATATAAGACATGCAGCAACAATTATAAACAAAAACATACAAGATTAAAAAAATACACGATTACCAAAAATAAATTTATCAATTTACAGCTTTTTTTTTTTTTTTTAAATAGAAAATTTGAATAATAAATTACAGTTCGTCTACTGAGTACAAACTTTCATCCAACAGAAATGCTTTTAGCTTAGCCTTAAAAGAGCTAGTGTAAAATAAGATTTTTAAATCCGCTGGCAGTCTATTAAATATTTGTACAGCTTGGTAATGAGGGCTATGCTTGACAATATTGAAATTAGGTACAACTCTATTTTTAAAATCCTTCCGACGAGTGTTTTCCCTGGCTGTTCTTTCTTCCTCAGACTCGAATTCATGGACATATTTTTTAAAATTAACTAACAAAACAAGTATGTATAAGCTGGGCAATGTTAGGATATTTAAACTCTTAAAATGAGATCGACAGCTTTCTCTTTGTGAAATTCTGAGAATTGTACGTATTGCTCTTTTTTTGGAGAATGAACGCTCGTTGAGGATTATAACCGTAACTTTTCCCCCAGAACTGTATACTATATCGAAGTCTGGATTCGACAAGAGCATAATATACCATCTTTAACTGTTCCGTATTTATTTCGTCTCTCAATTTCCTCAACGCATAACACGCAGATGATATAGTGGAGTCTATGTGTGCTAACTCCTTTTTCCAGTTCAGCAAATCATCTAAATAGATACCCAGAAATTTGACGTCTTTCACTAATTCAATCTTTTCATTGTTGAGGGTTATATCAATATTATCCTTATTGCCTGCAGTGGTCCGAAACAACATGACATTCGTTTTTTTAATATTTATTATTAATCTATTTGTATTGAACCAAAACTGAAAGGCTGCCAACGTAGTATTGACCTTTTCTGTCAGCTCACCAATACTTTTCGCCCCTGCTACAGCGTTAGTGTCATCTGCAAACACTACGAGATTAATGTCTGGAATTTTTATTTTAATATAATTTATCAAATCGTTAGTAAAAATAATAAACAGAATTGGGCCCAATATGGAACCCTGCGGTACGCCCATGGTAATATTAATCATGGATGATTTGTATGTTTTTCGTTGTCCATTTTGTTCCATAGTGCTGGTTTCCACATACATTTTCCTGTTTCTTAAATACGATGTAAATAATTGAAGGGCTCTGCCTCTGACACCATAATAATTTAGTTTGGCAATAAGTAGATTGTGATCTATCGTATCAAAAGCGGAAGATAAATCCAGAAAAATACCAGCTACCTTTAATTTATGATTTATTTTACTAGTCACATCATCTAAAAGTTTATAAATGGCATCTCCAGTGCCAACTCCTTTCTGGTAACCGAACTGTCTATCATGTAGAACTTTATTTATATGAAGATGAGTCAATAGCCTAGATTTCAATATTTTTTCAAAAATTTTCGAAAGTGCGGGTAGAAGCGAGATGGGCCTGTAATTTTTAGGGTCCGTTTTTGAACCCTTTTTATACACTGGCACAACCTTTGCAATTTTTAATTGTTCCGGAAAAATACCCTGCTCAAGGCATTTGTTAATGAATGTAGACAGTGGCCCAGCCAATATTTGAACGTGTTCTTTAAGAACAGCAATAGGGATTTCATCATATCCACTGGAGTGCTTGTTAGTCATAGTTTTAATTATTTTTGTTATTTCTATGGGTGTAGTAGGCGTGAGTGACATATCATTTACAACCCTTTCAAAACTTTGTTGAAGAAGCAATAAAGCTTCTTCCGTCTTAGTTTCATCTGAATCACAATTATGGTTGAACTGTTTTGCTAACATGTTAGCTACGGCAGTTGGTGAGTCTATGATTTGTTCATTATGTTTTAGTAAGAGTGGTTCCTGTTGCACTTTTTTAAATCTATTTGTACGGTCATTAATTACATTCCAAACTTCTTTACTTACATTTTTAGCATTGTCAATTTTCTCTGCGACCGCAATTTTTTTGGCTTTGGTCATGACTCTTCTATATATGCGAATATATTTATTTTTATAATTGAGTACACTTTCATGAACATGATAACCCGTATTTGCGCATAAAACTCTTTTCATTTTACTAGACGTTTTTACTCCTTTAGTTACCCACTTTAACTGTGATCCCCTTTTCAATTTGATTTTTATTTCCCGTTTTTTGTAGCTTTTCCGAAAACTGGTATTAAAATTTCTCAAAAATGAATTAATTCCCATTAAACTCCAATTTTGATTCAATAGTCTGGCCTTAAAAGATATACTATTCCTGCAATTAAAGATTCTTTTATTAATGATTAAATATTGATTATTTTTATTTCCTAACATATTTTCTACTAAAAATTCACCCAATTGTGCTCCATGTCCATCTCCTAAACCATTGTGGTCAATTTCACTTTTTATTGACATCGATACGACGTAGAGACATTCGTAGCGCTGTTATTAGTGTAGAGACTGCAGGCCCAGGGTATCAGTCTACGTTGTAGGTCTGTGCCTATCTTGCACCTTACCCTTAATGTCTTTTGGCAAATAAAGATTTATGATATTATGTTGAACTTTTCAGCCTAAGACGACCCAGTAATCAATCACCCCAAAGTTTCTGTTAAAAAAATCTAAACTGGTATCATCCTCTCCACAAAATCCGGTCCGGTCCGGCAGCAAACCGCACGTGCGGAGTTACGGCGCGCCGCGGCGTGCGGACACGGCGTGGTTCGTATTGCGACACACTTTATTGCACTCCGATACATTTTGACAACCGTGTAGACAACGTACACCGGCCTCTGTCCGGATTTGTTTTTGGAACAACCTGTATGCTCCATTTTGTGTGTTATGTCATTTTTTGACGTTTTGAGTCTGTAAAACTCGAGTGGTGAAATTGATACAGTGGTTTTTCAAGGCGTTTTATGATAGGGGTAAGGTTCATGATAGACAGTTAATACATTGGAGAATAGTTATTATATCGCGTCCTTATTACTGATATTGTTGAAATTTAAATCATGAAATAAATATCATGAAAGATGGAATTCAAAAATGATATTACATTATAAAGTACAATAAATTAATAAAATGATAAATAATGATTAAAATAAACTTATAAAAGCGCCACGAAAAATTAATAAACGAGCTGTCAATTTGACAATTCAACCCTGCGTCCGCGGCAGTAATTCCGCATTACGACGACCAATTCCAATTCACACTTCACATATCCCGCACTAATTTAATTCTGAAAATCTCAACGGATCGTAGTCCCCAAGCCATATCAATAACATTATCAAAAAGCGATCTGTTACACTCATTAGTAGCCGAGCAGCCGAACAAAATGGCGTATTTAAAACTGCATCCCGGCCAAACGGCACGAAACGATAATTATTGGTAATTAGACCCCGCGCGGTTAGTGGTCGCTATTGGTTTATATTTAGTGCTATTTTCAACGATCTACCTTGCATCAGGGTGGGCAGCTAAGTGGCCTGGGTAATGGTCACGATCCTCCCGGACGGAGGGATGGGTGGAAAGAAGTGGATGGGCTAGGTTGCGTTGTGAATTACCATGGCATTGACTGGTTGTCGGAGGTTAGAAAAGCTATGTGAAAATATTTCGAAAAATACTTCATAACTTTAAAAACATTACAAATTTTGAATGTAGAATGTTTGTCATTTTATTAGTTACTTAATTTCACTGCCATAAAATTAAATTCAGTGTAACAGGTATTAGACAGATAATTTGCAATAAATTACTAAACTTTCAATCAAATCAAAATTTATCATAACTCAATTCTGCGTCAAAAAACTATGCAGAAAATCATCAACACTTTTTTTTTGAAAAAGTTAAACCTGTAAAATATCACTTCAGCATGACAATATTAACACAATAGTGATACATAACAATTCAAACATTAACACAAGTTTATTGTAGTGATTTCCGTACAGCCGGCCTCGCCATTTTACATCGCGACCAAACGCGATATACGATGGAATTAAAAATACATAAACATGTTCGCATTTTACGATAATTACGGTGCACTATGCATTGGTAGGGTTATAATGGCGGAAATAAATACGTTCAATTGTTTTAATCGGTACGGCTACTGTTTGTTGAACGATTGTAATTTTGCCGAATTAAGTTGCATTGGGTAGATATACCCGTTTTTGGTTGTGGGGAATCCTTTTGTTATAGGCTGTGGGTTGATTTTTTTTCTATGATAAAATATTTCATATTTTTAAATGCTTTTACATTGTAACTACGACCACTACCATTACTACTATGGTACAACCACACTTTTGCATCTAGTAGTCGCAAGCTTGACTGTTGAGCATGAGGTCCTAGGTTCGATTCCCGGGTCGGGCAAAGTGATATTAAGTTTTTCCATCAGTAATTTTTCAGTAGAAGCCACTGAGTCTGGATTGATGACAATAGGCTCACCCCCTATTACATGGGACTTACACATTACTGGTAAAATGTGGGTTTACTATTAGGTACGTCTTTGCTTAACCCTTAAGGGATTACAGGCGTGATGTTATGTTATGTTTTATATTGTATGTCTGTTTCAGGAAGCGAGGGCAAGAGCTGTGTTGTTAAAGTATGTGGGGATATTAAAATCAGATTCAGAAGTGTTTATCAGGCGTTAGGGTATTTTCTAATGTCTGGTTTTGTCTCGCTGCCTTTGCAAATAAAAACATGTTAGTCAAAAAGTTGTACTAGCGGGACTGGTTGCTCAAAGCACGTTGGACGAACTTTAACTTTGCAAGAGGTTGAATACGATCTACTGTTTACTATTTGTATCGTCAGCATCAGCATTTCAGCCAAAAGTTGTCTACTGTTGGACATAGGCCTCCCACAGGTGTCGCCACATCGACCGGTCCCGTGCGTCTCGCATCCAGCGGGCCCCCGCAACCTTCACCAGGTCATCTACCATTTGAATGGATTATTTAAAATAAAATTTTGTAGTATTTAAATCACCTGCTAAGTGTGTACGTACAGGCGCTGTATACCAATATTATAAAGTTTGTAGGGGTTTATCTCTGAAATTAATGATCCAAATGTAAAAAAAAATATTAATAGAAAGATACAAAATTATATTAATTATATCGTGTATATTAAGGCGCAGTCAACGGGGGAACCGTAAAAACGACCTGTTTTTCGTCGCAGAGTTAGCCGTATTGCTACTTATTACAATTCCAAAAAAAATACAGTGTATAGTCAAATGTATAGGTAAAAGACTTATGCAAAAATATTTTCTAAAAGTAATCAAGAACCTCGAAAAAAAAAATCACAAAATCACAAAAAAATCACACGAAAAAACTTTTTCGTCTCGAAATGCTCAATATTTTGAGTGACAACTGTTATTTATTTTTTTACTATCAGAAAGGAAATTTAACCAACTAAAGACATATGTAAAAATATTTTAACATTACAGCGTACTTTTTTTTTAAATAAATTAAATCTGCGAACTATCGTTCATTTTGGCAGTCACGAGCATCAAACGCATCGCCATTTTCAACCTTATTTGTTTAGGCGATGAGTTAAACGCGCGCTCAAGGTCGCGGGCAGCTAATGTCGCCTTAACCGAGCTATCTCAAGTTTTGCGGACGTAATCACGGGTAAACTGCTACCGGGAAAAAAATATTACACAAACTTTATCCAATCAAAGCAGACATGTATACGCATACCATGTATAATCATAAATAAAATATCAAATCCTGACGCCAGACCAAAACAAACATAAATACTTAATAAATATGATGACGTCACGATGCAAAACAACACATCGCAACACGCACTAAATCCTACATCGTATAACCCTAGAATGACGCGTACGCAATAAAATGACCAACCCTACTGCCGTCCAAAACTGGGACAATAAACAAGAAATAACTATAGTAATTCAAACGGGGGACGCTTATGGGTTGCCAGGTTGGGCAGGCTTTTTCTGCAATTTAGATATTTGTCCATAGTAATAAAAAAAACGAAAGATAAAAGAGTACAAGGTAATGGTTTCAAAAGCAATTTTTATGAAAATTTTACTGAAAGACAAAATATATGTTTTAAAGCATAGAATAAATTAATCAATTGGATCAATTTTAAATGTGAGACACAAATAAAATACACCTTGGGTAGTTTGTCACAACAAATATGATTACTCAATAGCAATTTTCTGTTTATTAAAATCTTGTCTATCTCATTTTACACAGGCGCATATAAATAACAAAAAAAAAACACCTAAACCTAAGAAGCATTTATTTCAGACTTATTTTGATTTTACACATTTTTATATTTTACATAATTAATGACATTGTTTTTTTTTCTTTCTTTTTATACCTACATTGACATGAGTACCTATTTATTTTATTAATTGAATTTTATTTTGTTGTTTTTAATTGTAATAGCAGTGTGTTTTTAGATTATTGTATTGCCGATTATTGTATTGCTCGGTTGCTCCGAATATTATGCTTACTAACATTATTCTTAAGTATTACTACTAACCAAATTATGGATCTTGTTGTCTGATTAAATAAATTATATTATTATTATTATTAAACTCCCGAAATTCGGAAAAATATATCCTGTAACTAGCAACCCTACCGCTGGCTGGGGCGCTCCGATACCGGTCAATGTCCATCAGTCGCCAGTCGTAAACTAGGGTTAGATCTGCGGATTTGTCCCCATCACGATACACAATATATTTGTGTATTGATATGCCTTGTTACTGGATTAGGATTTATAATTTGTATCGCGTTGGCGTTTGAGGGTTAGTTGTTTTTTTTTTTGTAAATTACAGTCTAGTTAAAACTGGACATAATTATACAGTTTTTTTATTACTTTGTTTACTTAATATCTATACTTCTATACTAATATTATAAAGAGGTAAAGTTTGTGTGTTTGTATATTTGTTAAATTGTAAGGGGTAATCTCGGGATCTACTGAACCGATTTTAAAAATTCTTTCACCAATAGAAAGCCACATTATTGCCGAGTGTCATAGGCTTTTTATCCCTGTATTCCCACGGGAACGGGATCTACGAGAGTGAAACCGCGGGACGTCCGCTAGTTATTTATAATTGACCAATCGAATATTTAATAATCGAAGTAATTTTAAATTTCAATCGTATTTAATTAAACGTTTTTTTGTAATAAATAAGTTTTCTTTTTGTCGTTTTATTTGATTAATTACAAATTAAAGGATTTGAATACTTAGGCTACTAGCTGTTATGGAATACAGAATTCATTGTGAATTGTGTCATGTTTCGTGTATGCTATTCTTAGGCGCTGAATAAGTTTTATTATTTATTAGACTACTCATCGCCATTTAAAGAAGAAGGGATCAACTACTCATCGCTAGTCCTGTGACCAAAGGCGTTTAAACTTTTGAGAAATTGGTTCTCGTAATCTTTTTAAAATATTTAAAATGTAAGTTTTTAAACTGACATGGTCACTGACATTACTATTAATACTGTAAACGGGATATTATTATATTATTATTATTTAAAATGTGTGTTCAAAACAATTGGTCTAGTTTTAATCTAATAGTTTAGATAATAGTCAACTACTTAGATTTTTTTTATAAACATTTGTGTATTGCATGACACTTGAAGTTACTTTAAGCAAATCTTAAAAAACAAAAAACTTTAACTACTGTGACGTCAACGATAAATCACTATGTGACGTACCGAAAAACTAAAAGTTTCACTTAAATTATTTTTCTATAAAACCCTAATTTATGTCTCTTTTTCCGAAACTCGTGTTTTTCCCAATCCCGTGTCACAATCAATTCGTAACCGTCGTAGCTCCCAATTCGTAGCGGCGTAGCAATCCGCGTAGCAGTCCGCGTAGCTCCGTAGCTCATTACAATAAGTATGCAAAATCGTAAAGTTTAATTTGCTCACTTGATAATAACAAGAAAACACGACAAATTAACATTACTAAGAGACAAAGAATGCTGGAGTTTGATACTACGTTCAAATCAAGCAAGCATACACATTAAATATAATAGCTTAGGTCTGCGCCTTTGGATGACGACGGTAGATTTGTGTGGATAATACGATACAGCTTTTCGTGGGTGGACTTTGGAATGGAGGATTTGAAATTGTGAATGTTTTTTGGTACTGAACTTTTCTTGCATGATATAAAAAATTATATGTTAGGCGATGGCGTTTGCTACATGGGTTGTCATTGAAAATGCATAAGGTAAAAAATCTATTATTTTCTCTGTAAATAAAAAAATCCGGTAAATCGATTTTTATAGATATCTAATCTATAAAAATCGATTTACCTGATTTTTTAGAGAAAAAATTAGAGAGAAAAATTAATGAGCCGATACATACCTTTCTGAAATGTAAAAAGGGTCGGCTACCACACATCCATGACAGAAATAATAAGAGATGATTGGTTTAATGTGTATTAAAAATAAGGCTTTTTGTAAATATCGATAAAATAATTATTATCTTAAAATTCTAAAATTAGTTTAGTAACACCAGTTTATGGATACAATATATATCATGATCCCCAAGATACTAAAGTTTAGAACGAATTTAGTTTTTTTTTTTATTATAAGTGGGCTTGCTCTTGACTTCAATCTTGCCCTAAGGGCAGAGATGATGTCGACGATGGAACGAGCTTACCCAGTAGAAGCCTGTTTACTCGCGACTTAAACAGATTAGGGTTATATGAACTCGGAAAAACCGACGCAGGCAGGGAATTCCACTCGTTGGCTGTGCGCATAATAAAGGACTTAGCAAAGCGCTTCGTTCGAATGTGTGGAATGTTTTAAATTGTTTTATATCTTAGTCGTCATGTTTCATGTATTTTCCCAACTTTGTTGAGGACAGTTATTACTTTTACTCGATTCAGCAAAAAAATATCTTACAAGTCAATTTAAAACTTTAAACTCCATTTAAAACCCCAACCACATCCCTCCAAATCCAACCGATCCACAGCAGCGCAGCGTACCAACAAATTCTTGGCTCATTTGTTTTTTATTCATCCACAGCCAGTGTAATCGAAAGTATAAATTCGCTCTAACTGCTCGCAGGCCTGCCGACCGATAACACACCCCTTGTTAACTGCGTAATAAGAAAAATAAACTTATATTTGTACCGCCTTATGGAATATCAAAGTTTAAAACTGAGATAGTGGCTGTTTTGTGGCGAGACGGGAAGATGGGAAGAAATGGCGGATAGTGGGAAGTAGGTTGAGTTAGTGTTGCTGAGGTTGGGAGTTGGATGGGTGGGCGCTGCTATTTGGGTGGGTTGTGTTAATTAAAGCTGGTTGTAGGCTTTAGTGTGAATGATTTGAAGGTTGAAAAGTAAGAAAGTAAAGTTAAAAATAATGTAAAATAGTTTTAGAACAAAATGTGTTGACAAATTTCGTCAATGGGTCGAATTGAACATCTGAATTGATGGTCTAGAGGCATTAAATAAACGTAGTTGATTTCCACACCACTGTTTTTTTTTTGGTTAAGGTGTCATGTGTCCCACTGCTGGGCAAAAGCATCCCCTTCCAATCCTCTCTATCTTGGATAATATCAGTTCTGTTCCCCCAGCAAACAAGACAAGACCCATTTGCTTCTATCTTTAAAATGAGAAGGAAAAGAGTTCAAACTTCTCATAACCAATAAACTATTCTTAAAACTCAGCTTAAAATTCCTTAAATAATCTCGTACTTTCCCTGATTTAATAAGCAAGGACCTCGCAATGGCTGGGTAATAGGGTATACTTTACTTCGCCAACTAAAAACAACAGTCATTGGGTATTTCCACCTTACGCTAAGAAAAGCCTCTTAAAGCAGGAAGAAAGTTAAAAAATAATTAATGCTTTCGTAAATATTCATACCTTGGACGGAGTTTAGAGTTAACCCTCCGTGTTGGAAATGTAGTGGGGAAGGGGTTGTAGCGGAGACGCTGAGCAGATTCTTTGGTGCAAACTGTGTAACTGTACAAGATGTGTATTAAGATAAGAAAGGACGCGTCTGAAAAGATTATTAGTAATAGAGAAATATGGAAGAAGATAAAACACTGAACCGACCTTTCCGAACTACATTGGTGTCGGCTTCCAGTCTTACCAGATACAGCTGAATACCAGTACTTTATATGGAGCTACTGACTGTCTGGCCTCCACAACCCAGTTAGTATTGGGTAATACTAACTGGGTAAGACCTTTGGTAAGACTGGTTGTCAACTTTCAAGCCACTGACTACAAGACAAGATATATAATATATGGCAGCCGGGACCAACTTTCCGAGGCACAGAAGTAACTCGGTATGCAATGAGTTGTCAGTGTCACCCATTCACGGACCAACCTAGCCAAGCAAGACTTAACTTAAAGATCGACCCGAGTCGCAGTAATAATTAAGCCACAAGCTCCTCAAAAGTCTACTTACTACGTATTAAAAAATATTTTTTTATTGTTCTCGCAGCGGTTGGTTTCACAATATGAGTCCGTATGTTTACAAAAGTGAAGGGTTCGTCGAAACGACTCCGATTTAATTTAAGTCCAGCGCCGTTATCGTCGGTACCCCATTGTTTTTCTTTCTTGAAATTTTACGGTCAATTTGACGTGATTCCTTTTTTTACGATTAATTTGAATTTAATTAGTTCTGAGCATTGTTGTCGAGTTACAGGCGGTCGTGAGCTAGCGTTTATTGCTGACTTATAGTTGTGTGTTTTTATTTTATTTTGTGCAGAAACCCTTTAACATTATTTGCTTTTATTTAGAATTATTAGATTTTCTTAGTTTGCAAGAAGTTAATTTGTGGAAATGCCGCAAACACAAATCTTTGAACTACGAGTAAATCACACAGTCAGAAAAGTTATTCTGACAAAAAAATTGTATCTTCTTTTGTCCTCTAACAGATAAAACACTTACTTTTAGCTTACCACAACTGAATATTTTTCCTTTAATTCTGCTTTTCTTTTACAAAAAGTATTAAATTACTATATCAATACGATTTTTTTAACTACAAAGATAATCACACAAAACAAAAGGGACACAAAAGGGTACGTCGAGACGTCTTTTTTCATCACTTTTTCATTTCACAATTACTACAATCTCCGCAAAAATCCCATAAAGAACCCCACAACAATTACAGCCGATAACGTACCTCCCAGTCCTCCCAGTCCTCCCACACGCCATCCATCAGTCCTCCCAGAGTAAGATCGACAAATCCTGACGCACTGCAACTTCGCACAAAAAAAGATCTTCGCACATATACATCTTTAGATATTGGAGCTTGTTGACATATTTACGAGCTCCTCGACTATTAAGTGGTGATTTAGTGAGGGCATATCGGGATGGATACGTTTTTATCGCGAGCAATATATCCACTTGGCTTCCAGCTCTATTATGTGAACCATTGTGAGAGAGCTGTAAGATTTCCACCCGCAGTTTTCCCTGTTGGATTTTTTTTAATGTTTGATGTTTTTGATCGAGCCAGTATCTAGTGTATGCAACGGGGGCTTTGGTAAGCGTTTCTGAAGATCAAGGTGACTTACGTAAAATGACTTACATAGCTGGATCTCAATATAAAAGTGTCAAAGAATCTTCTAGACAACTGCCAAGAGATGACGTATTATTAAGTGTTGCACTATGAACACTTCTTTGTAAAGGGTGTCTCAGTAAGAGTGCACTTTTTCATTTTAAAATAAAAACAAGTATTTTACGACAGAGTTGTGATATTTTTATTGTATTGTATTGTAAAGAAGACATGTTCCAATTAAGTATGGAATAAAATATCCGGCAAATGACCCCCACGGCTCCGATGACAGGCCATTACTCTTTTCATGAAATTTTCCGTGACTTTTGCACAGAGATGTGGCTGTATCTCACCGATAACGCGTTGGATTTCCGATTTGAGCTCAGGAATTGTTTCGGGTTTATTCGCATAAACCCGAGATTTCACAATACCCCTAAGAAAAAAATCGCACGGCGTTAAATCGCACGATCTTGGTGGCCAGTTGACATCAGAATTTCGTGAGAAAATGTGTTGATAATGTGTTCCCCATTTTTGTAATGAGTTTTCACAATTATAACGCGTTGGTCTTTTGAAAAGCGCTCCATTTTTAATAATCGGAATAAACAGAGATGACAGCTGTCAAATTTCAGAGTTGCCACTTGCATGAAAAAATAAATATTCCAATTTTAAAAAGTGCACTCTTACTGAGACACCCGTTATAAGGAAATTACTGTTGTGTTTCCTTGCTAGTTACAATTGCCCAGTTTAAAACAGACACAAATCTGCGCAAAACCTAATGTTTCTTAATTATATCTCATGATGATCGATGTCTAAAAATTTCAAAATTAAGCCACGCAACTCCACTCAATGACGCAATCTTTGAATCGTTTCCTTTAAAAGGAATAGAAAACTTCTCGTTCAGATATTTGTTACAGAGACAAACATAATTATTCTAACACGAGAATAGTTGTCCCTTCCTCAGCCCTTAACCCTCAGAACCATCTTTAGGCTGAAGGGTACAAGTCGACAGTAACAAGTTAATTCTTCAAGCTTAATCTAAGATATTTGCTGATGAGGTAATCATGGCTATTGCTCTAATACTAGGACACCGCAAATGATTGTGAGTTAGGGGAACTGGATGGGTTGTTGAAGTTTGAATTGTAAATAATGATTTTTATTTTACGGTTGAAGGTTTTTTGTATTATAAAAAAGTTGGTTGCTTGTTTTGTGTTCATGTGACTTTTAAAACACAGATGGACAATTTAACGGTGTCGTGGTAAATTTTACAGTGTCTTGGTGGTCAGTGCTGAGCTCAGTGCTTTTCTTTAAGCTGCCTTTTTAATTTATTATTTACTTAAGATTTAACAATCATCGGTTCAACTGATATCCCAGCTTCCCACTTATCATCAAGAATTATGATAAGAAAACTTATTTAAAAAAAGTTGGCCTCTACGCATTTAATCGTTTCATTTCGTAATATGTCTTAACTACTATTATTTCATGTATTCCTTACCTCTATAGTTTTAGGCATTTCTGTCTACTTCATTTGTCAGTACCATCTTTATTTTTGTCACCATCATCACAACCATCTCTTACCAGTGTCATACATTACTCTTATCATTTGATTACCATCACCAATTCCTCTCCCACTACCTTCTTCCTCTTCACTGTTGTCACCCCTATCTTCTTCATTCGCCTTATCATCACCACCATCAGTTCCAGCACACTCCACATCTGTGTATCTATCGCTATGTATAACAGCGGCCGTCGCCGCGTACCAGTTAATGCCTTAATCTTAAGGTGGACGACGATCGAGAGAGAAGTGTGGACGTACCCTGTATACCTCACCCTTACTTTTTTTTTTTTTTTTGTATAATGTGTCCTAATACGGTTACATCATAAAAAATACAATCTAGCTTAATACTAAAGCTAATGAGTAATTCTATTTTGACTTAATTTGCTAGGTAGACTATAACTAAGAATGTGTCCATTAACACTTTTCTTATTGTCTCTATTAAGGGGAAAACACTTTTTTCTTGTGTTCTTTATAGGTAGCACTCACTTCACTACATTAAACTAACACTTCACTAAATTAGCTCGAAAGGTTTTGTCCTTTTTAGCCTTCTCACTATGTCCGTGTTGTCGAGGAGCTGGATAGCCTCGATGTTTACATGATGGTGAAGCCTTCGTTCATGAGCTTCGGCGTTCTTTTTAATTATGTCTATGACGAGGTTTACTTTAAGGTCCCGATGAAGGTCGTCATTTCGAATGTACCAGGGCGCATTAACGATACCTCTGAGTACTTTGTTTTGAAAACGCTGTATAATTTTGATGTTACTTTGTTTGGTACAGCCCCAAAGCTGAATACCATAAGTCCATACAGGCATGAGGACTTGTTTGTACAACAGTATTTTGTTGTGTACTGACAGCGAAGAATGTTTTCCTATCAGCCAGTACATCGACTTGTAGCGAAGCTCTAGTTCGTCGCGTTTCTTTTTAACATGAGCTTTCCAGCGAAGCTTTGCGTCTAATGTCATGCCTAAGTATTTGGCTGTATTTTCGTATGGTATGACATGACCGTTTATGTTTATCGGATGATAATTTTGCTTTTTGTTTGTGAAGTCTATGTGAACAGATTTTGTTTCATTAAGTTTCACACGCCATTTTTTTGTCCAGTCAAAGATGATATTGACGGCTGTTTGAACTTTTTTCACTGCTTCTTCTTGAGTGACGCATGTGGCCATTATAGCTGTGTCGTCTGCAAATGTGGCAATGGTATTGTTCTCTAATTCAGGAATATCGCAAGTGTACAATAAGTACAAGACGGGACCTAGGACACTTCCTTGCGGTACTCCAGCTTTTATCGGTTTTAGTTCCGAATGTGCATCATCTTGTCTTACTCTAAACATACGCTGTGATAGGTAAGACTCTAAGATGTCAGCAAACTGTTTAGGGAGCATATTTCTTAGTTTGTTAATGAGGCCTTTGTGCCATACCTTATCAAATGCTTGCGCTACATCGAGGAAGACCGTTGAGCAAACTTTGTTTTCCTCTAAAGCCTTTTCTATAATGTTGGTAATCCTGTGTACTTGGTCTATTGTCGAATGTTTTTCCCTAAATCCAAATTGGTAGTCAGGGATCAAGTTTCTTTCTTCTATGATGGGTTTTAGCCGCTTCAAGAGAAGCTTTTCAAATAATTTTGACATGATCGGTAGCAGCGAGATCGGCCTATATGATGTCGTTTCGTGAGGTGGTTTACCAGGCTTTGGTATCATTATAACTTCGGCAACTTTCCACAGGTCAGGTACAGACTTAAGCCTGAACGTTGCATTGATAAGAGTCGTAAGTTTTACGATGGCTTTACGTGGGAGGTTCTTAAGAACTTCTCCGGTAATAAGATCGTAGCCAGGTGATTTCTTTAGTCGAAGTCGCTTGATTTCGTTGTATACTTCTCTAGGTGTTACCAATTTTATTTCTTGCTCATCATTATTTGATGTTTCATCTAGCAAAGCGCTGTCTTGGTGTTCTTTATTTGGCGTAAAAATTAGTTCCAGATGTTGTGCAAACCTAATAGCTTTTTGCTCGTTGCTTATTGCCCACCGCCCGTTAGTATCCTTGATAGGGGGAATATGCATAATTGGCTTTTTAAATTTTTTGTAGTTTTCCACAGAGAGTAATCTGTCGTGCGAGAGCTAGTTAGTTGTTTTAGATAACTGCTCATTGATTCATTTTTGAATGTCTGAATTGCACTACTTAGCTGTTTTGTAAGGTTGTTCAGAATCCTTTTATCTTGTGGAAATCTTGTTTGTTGCCATATTCGTCTCTGTCGCCTCTTTTCATTTATGAGTTTTGTGATTTCTGCTGGATAGTATGTAAGTCTGTTTTTGATCTTAAATGTAGGCGTGTTTTTCCAGGCGCATTGTTGTATTTGTGTAATAAAATGACTGATATCCCGATCCAGATCTTCTGGTTTCTTTAGTGGAACTTTTAAATCTATTACAGAGTCCAAGTCTATTTTAAAGCTTGCCCAATCAGTGTACTTATTTACCAATGTCGGGTAGGTTTCTTTCAGCAAGAAGGTCTCACTTAGAGTAAGTAATAAAGGTGAGTGGTCTGAGCTCATATCATAACCTTCTTGAATGCGGAGAAGGTTAGGTGATACATTTTTATATATAAAAAAGTCTATGAGATCGGGAATCTTTTTTGTGTCAGTAGGCCAATAAGTGGACTTACCTGTTGACAATGTTTTGCATTGTGTTTCTTCAATTGCGCACAGTAGCTCTCTTCCTTTGGTTGTTGTCAGTCTAGATCCCCAAAATGTATTTTTGGCATTAAAGTCGCCTCCTAATATGAATCTGTTTCCAAGAAGGTTTAGAAAATTAATGTACTGAGCTGCTTTTAGTGAATACCTAGGTGGACAGTATATGGCTGAAATAGTGACAAGACAGTATTTCGTTTTAACACAGACGGCCACTGCTTGTATTTCTTCTTTTTCATATTTGAGTTCTTCATAGTGAAAAATATTCTCTTTTATAATGACAGCACTACCACCTCTTGGTGTGTTATTGGGATGCAATGCATGGTATACGTTATATCCTTTGATCTGAATATGAGATTCTTTAGTGAAATGTGACTCTGATATAAGGCACACATCAATACTTTCCATATTTAGGACTGCCGTAAGTTCATTCTGATGTTTCAGCAGTCCATTCGCATTCCATGCCATAATTTTTAATAAATTAGCCATGGATATTGCTTTTTTGTTTGGTAGCTGCTTTAGTGCTACTTTCAAGTTTTTTCAGCCTTTCATCGAACGTAGTTAAAAGATTTATGATTGTGTTAATCTTTTCATCCATGTTAGGGCTCATTGGTTTCATATGTGACTGTGGCAACGATTGGACTCCTTTTGTCATTTGTGCATACGAAACACTTTTAGTAGCAAGTTTGGTGACACTAGGTATTTTGTCTTTGTTTGTACTTGGACCTTGAGAGTTTGGTATCGGCACATTCTTTCTGATATTTTTATCTTTAATATTTTGTAGCTCTTTAGCTACTATGCATCCCCTATAGTTAGCCGGGTGGGGCTCACCACAGTGAACACATTTTGGCTTTGCTTCTGCTGGTTTATTGCAGTCTCTGGTTAGGTGCTTGCCTGTACACTTCACACACCAGGGTTCTTTGGAACAGTATTTCTGAGTGTGGCCATATGCTTGACACCTTTTGCATTGTGGAATTAACTTCGATGTTTTTAACGGCTGTATATCCACTTTACAGCCCAGTATGGATTTGATTCCGTAGATTTTCTTAATGTCTTCATCTTTTTGGAATGAGAGCATAAACATACTGAGGGGCTCTTTGCTCTTCCAACTCAGTTTGTTGACCGCATCTTCTATTTTATATCCTTGAGTTGTCAGGTCTTCAACTATTCTATTTGGCAGGCAGGAAGAATGAAGGTTTTTTGCCATCACCCTAATCGGTCTGTCTTGTTTATTCTCATACGAGTACCACAAGCAGTTATTCTGTAACAATAACTTGGTGATGGATCTGTATGAGTCATCATTATGGGAGTTAATTTTAACTTTTTCTCCATTCATCATTTTTGTAATGAACGAGTCTTTCGTTAGATTAGCTGAAAGAAGATCATAGAATTCTTGGTAGTTTTTAACATTTTCCACAACTATCGGTGGTGGTGTGGGCTGTTTCTTTGTTTTAACATTTTCTTTAGGTTTTTGGCTGGAATCGGCTCCTTGTTGAGGTGGTGAGGACAGTGGTGATGAGTTCAATTTCCTTTTTTTTCTGCTCTTCTGTCGTACCCACTCTGTTTCCTTTGCTAGTTCCTCTTCGTCTGTCTCGTACTCGATTGGCATTGGCTTCTCGGTAGTGACATTTTTCTTGTCTAGGTCTGCAGTTTTTTGCTCCTGGATGTTTTTAAGCTGCTGCTGAAGTAGTTCTAATTGACTTTTGAGGTCATTTACCAAACATTGTAACTTTTCGCGTTCCAACTTTTCTTCGGTATAATGTTTATACAACAATTGTTCCGTTTCAGTTTTGATTTTAATTGTGCATGACGAAGCCATGATTATTAGAATAATAACAACTTCACCTTAACACTTTGTTTATACAAATAGTTGTGCAATAAATTCGGTAACTGGGTCATCGCGGCGACCGCGCACGGCTAGAGGTAACGAACGGTATGCTGCTGCGTCAGCGCTATACCGACGCGACGCGACGCGACTGTTCTTATTGGAATTCGATCGATCACTGATTGATATACGTTTTGGCTAAGGTAAGAATTTTTTACTTGATTTTTTAGGCTTCGATTAATATGTGATGTGGGAAGTTGTAATGATAAATAAAAGGAATATTCCCAATAGTCCCCTCTAGCCCTGTCCTCTGGGGAGACAGCTGAGAATTGTCTTCCCATGCAGTTGTCACCGGGGTGGAGGAAGACTGTTATTTTATTTTATACTTCCAAGTAGGTAGTAACATGTTTTATAGTTGTTAATTTCCCTTAAATGTTTATCTGATCATGTTCGTGGAGCAAGCGTGACCAGAAATTGCACAAAATAGAGAGCTTCGGAGGGAGAAAAGGTAGCAAAAGGTTACAAAAAAACCGTAAAGCTGTAGTCAGTTTTTATCTTATTCTCTGGAATAAGTTAAAAAACAGAGTTCTATATAATTCTTGTATCGGGTTTCAGGTTTGAGATATATTTATTTCCCATAAGAAAAAAATCACTTACATGAGAAATACTATAACTAGATTACAAAATATTGTCTATCTAACGTACAGTTTTAACAACAGAAAAAAATAATATCATAATCACCTTCTCTGGTTCATTTTTATAGCAGGTTTTCTTGTATTTTTAAGTGTTACGTTATTTTCTCATTTAGTACAAGTAGAGAACTCCTGCAATTGAAATAATTTTCAACAAACATAGATTAGCTCATTGCTCTCTACCTCATTTTCCACCTACACCTTAAAATCCCCGTCACATCCTCTCTCAGCCAACAGCCCAACAGTGTCACCTTGTAGGTGTCTCCCCAGCCATAACTCTTCACGGAGGAACGTCCCCGTCGCCGTGTTGAGGAATTATTATTATGCGAATAAATACTCCGAATGTCAGTAGTAAATGTCTCCCCTCTGCCCGAGTAATCCGAGGGGCGATGGAGGCTAGTGTTGCCAGTTGGTAGGTAGAAAGTGGGATTTTTTTAAAGTACAGGAGTATTTAATTAATGTTGTAATCACCACAGGAAAACGGTTAAGAAGAAGACGAGATAACTAATCGGTGTCAGAAAATGTTCTGAAAAATGTGCTATCAATAGATTTAACTCCTTCGAATAACCTATAATAATCAGAGTTAATTGCCTGATGAAGTACACGCAAAATTGAATTATTAAAAAAAATAACATAATTTAATTTTAATTTTATTTATCTTCCACCAATAAAGTCAACATAAATAGAGGAAAGCGAAATATTTGGGGGAGACTGGTATCTCAGGCCTATATTTTGGTCTCTGCTGTTATTTTTTTTTAATAATTAATATTTTGGAACAAAGTTTGCAAACCGAATAGGCACACTATCAAAATAATGTTATATTTACTAAGCTAAAACGTAAAGTAATAGGTACAGCGCAAAATATTTCCATCTGATTGATTCTTACATTATTTTACAGAAATCAGGACCGTCCTCCCTAATCGTAACATTAGGTGTCACCGCGCGCCCGGCCTCTAGACAAATGCCGTTCGATCCGCCGAAATGTTCCCTTAATAGTTTTAAAGTGTTGCCAATTTCTTGACGTTGTCACCTCGAACATTGTCGTGATGATGACCGTCATATCTGTCAAGATTTTGAGGGAAGATTTAATCTTACCTAGAAAAGGGAACGGGTGTACTTAAAAAGCTTAAATAATAATAGGCATTTAAAGGGTAGATTGACACAAAAAATACCTATGACGTTGTCTAGTTTTTTCTGGTTGTTGGTCCTGCGCCTGATCTCTCTCCGGTCGTGTCGGATTGCCGTCCCTGAGGACTATGAGAGAAAAGGAACAGAGAGTGCACCTGTGCCTGCGCACACACTTGTGCACTATAATATCTCCCGCGCCGTTGGCTAATCTCTGCTAAGATTGGCCGCCGTGACCGAAAACGGTTAAGAGGACTATTATTATTATTTGTTTCTGGTTAACTGCTGTGATGGGTTGTCGTAAAATCCCTAAACTTCAAGCCTGTAATCTCCGAAGGGTTAGGCTAAAGTGTACCTCATTATACGTCTAAATACATTTCACCAGTTATGTTTAATTAACATGTAATCGAGGGCGAACCCATTGTCATGAACCCTAAGTTATTCCTGATGGATAAACCTAATAAAACTGCCCATCTTGGGAATGGAACCCAAGGGTCTCACGTTCAGCAGTCGCGCTTGTGTTCACTAGACCAACGAGGCAGTCAAAGTCACACACACCAGCCTTTTAAATCAATTACCAGACTACTGACAACATTCAAATAGCTTTCAGAAACAGGAGGTACCTTTATTTTTAATGAACTAAGGAACCCTATTGTTAATTTTATTGTGATTATTAGATCTTTTCATTAAACCATAGACTGCTTCTATAAATCTTTTCGCCATCTTTCTGTAGCTCAGTGCCACGTTTTATGTCACTCATAAAAAGAGGGGATGAAAGACCTTATGGCACGATAAGCGTTATATTTTGAAATGAGGAGAAACAGAATTAAAATATGAAAGCTTTTGTTTACCCCCTATTTAAACATCTGGTTTTGGTGGTCCGTACTATTTCCTACTTTAGTTAGATTAGAATTTTCAGTTTGATCTTTTAAGCACAGATCGGCTGCCACATAGCATAGTTTTTGGATTCAAATAATAATTTAGCAAATAATGATATTATTCCTAAGTAATATTTATTTTTAGATTTTAGATGATGTGTGCTTCTAAGCAGTTTGAACTTAGTAGGTATCTAATATTTACGGATGCTTCATAAATCATGCTCACTCTTCCTTAAAGTGCGTTAATAGACTAGACTAGATAGTCTCTAGACTACTCTAGAGAGTGACTACATTTACAATATAATCCTCTACTACATTATACAACAGCAAATCTTCTATCTTGCATTATCAATTCTATGCAAACGTCTTATTTTTTCTATATCGTATAGTTTGTGCTTATACTGGTGTCAGCGTTTTTATGCCGTTCATGGGCCTCTGAATTAGCCTTAGATACTTTATAGAAACAAAAAATATCTCTCAGCTGGGCAGTCTCTACAGAGATAACGACAAACTCGCTAACTTTCGATTGCTAATTACCAACGAATAAATTCGGTTGCAATAATGATGCTTGCGAGAAACGCACCTTGGATGTAGAGACTTGCTTTACTTGCAAGCATCATTATTGCAACCGAATTTATTCGTTAGTAATTAAGGGTTGAAAGTTAGCGATTTTGTCGTTATGTCTGCCCAGGTTTCCTCACGATGTTTTCCATCACCGAAGCAAGTAATCATTGTACAGTCGAACAAGCTAATAACTACACAGGGTAGAGATCTTTATAATTCTACAACACTGAAAATATTGATTGTAATTTTGTTTTATCAAGTGTTTCGCATTAAGCGACTGATGTCGAACGCTGTATCGTTTGACATCAGTCTCTAAATGTATCTGTATAATCTTAAAAGTAAAAACAAGTTAACAGACTGTATACTTATTAGCTTGTTCGACTGTACAATACGGTTCGAACTCGAGAGCTCTGCAGTTCTGAGACTTGGCAGTTCGACGGTCATATATCTGCGACAAATATTATGTTTACTTTCTTTCTTTCACTGAGCTTTCTTTTTTTCTTAAATCGTCTTCTAAATCTCCATCATCCTCCTCGTATCTCGCAGCCTGTCTCCAAGATTGACAGTGTAATAGCCCCGTCAGGTCAGTCACGATGCTATCGCGCACAACAAAGGTGTTGGTGTGGTCATTGTGGTGTAATGGACTTCTTTATCTCCGTATATCATGGTGTCGCTCAGACGGGACGTATGGAGCTACGAAGGACAACACTGAGTTTAAAATGTTAGGAGTATGTTACTTATATAAAACTGGGAAGTGTGACGGAAGCCTTTATCCAGCCGTGTTTGATTCCGGGCTAGTAATAATATTATGTTGATGTTGATGTTACACACTCTTATTCCAAAGTTCTCGAGACGGATAAGGCTTTTAAGTTTTCGGAAAGGAATTATTTAGGTCCGCGCGGTATTCTTTCATTCGTCTTAATTAATTAATTCCCCATCAGCTTTCGCACTGGTCATTGATCGCTTATTTGGTCTTTTGCTATTTCCTGTAAACAATTATTTTCGATTTAGGTTACTTTTAACTTGATATGTAAAAAGAAATATTGTCGGTGATGAATCAAGTCATCAGTGATTTTTTGCCACTTGGTTGCTAACAATACTCTTGTCATGGTTCTCTTAGTTGTAAAACTATATTAAGGCCATGTGTTCCCGGTTTTGCCTGTTTTAGAATTCACTTTTGGTAGGCAAATTATAACATTTTGAATCTGAAATAAATATATATTTAGGATACATTCTTTCTCTTTACCATGTACCCGTTCAAAACACGATGCAATACAATTTTCTCGATAGAAAAAAATACTGAAGTAACTTCGATTTGCAGCTTTTTTTACAAGTAAATTACATTTTAAACGAGTACTATAAACCACCATATTTTACAAAAAATATCAATTTATAGGTAATTCATTTTAGAATCGATTCTACCCGATCGTTTTTTCATTGAATTTATATATTTTTTTTTAACGATTATTTCAAGTAAATTTCGATCCACGCGTCGCTTCTCGCTCTCGCTCACACACACGGGACGTTACCGAGCGCCTATTTCGCTTGGTCTACCCGCCCTTAACATATACGTATTTTAGGGGCAGACGTTGATTTACTCAGAATTTAGACCCCATTAATTCAATATAAGCTGTAACCATCTTGGGTGCATGCCAGTAGACGTCACTGCATGCAATAATTATGCGACTATTACGACTAAGATGATGTTCTGCAGTCCATCAGTAGAATTCAGGGAATTTTAATACAAGCCTGATATTTGCAACTTGCAGGTTTGTATCAGGCATGATTTATGTCACCAATCAAACTAATCAAGGGTTTTCTTTATGAGATGTCTTAACAACATACCTACACATAAACTCACGTCTTTTTCCCATAGGGGTAGGCAGAAACCACAGAACGCCACCTGCTACGATCCTTACCTACCGCTTTTGCCTCGTTCACGTTCACACATCTGGCTTTACAAACACGCTGGTGGCGCACCTGTCCTTTCTGAAAAACCTCACCAATAAAATCAGTGTATGACCATCTAGGGCCTAGGGCGTCCCCTAAAAAATCTGCCTTTTATTAGTCGCCTTTTACACATCTACACATCATGATTAAATTAGTAAGTGTCTCCACTCTCACTAAACAAATATGGCTATCCATCCACTTTCAGTTTCAAACAACATAGATCTCACAATTTCCAAATACAGAACGTATATTTTTAATTATTTAAGGCAATTATCGCATTCAGCAATATCTGGTGCAAATAAGCCCAAGCACCTTGTCCCCATTACAAAAACCAGGACAAACCCATTGAATCATAATACCATATCCGAGTCAGCGGCTTATCCTATCTCCATGTTTGACGAGGGACTGTGGCGTAACGTCTTGTTTAAATCAAGCGGGGAATGATGGCAATAACAGTTAGCTGCCGAGTTACGGCTCCTAAGATAATGGCGGCCTCGGAGATTCCCTCAAAGTAATTGCTAATTTCGGTCGACGCGGCGTACGCGATAATTGTTTGTTTGTTTCTTTGTTTTAGCGAGGCTTGTTTATCATCTGGTGTGTCGATATGTTCAGGAGTTTAAGGAGGATTTTAGGGTATTTTTGGGTGTTTGTCCGTCTCTGTTTGAAAGGCAGAGAAACCAGCATCCACTCACTGAAATGGCAAATGATACATAATATTGCTTATCTTATTAGCTGCTACGAAGCTTATAAACGGACAAACTGCAATATACTTTCTTAAAACAACCTAGTTTTAGTAAAGGCAGTAATGGAACTTGTGGAAGGGTAAGTTGGTTGTAACTATTTATAGTGATGCCTGGTGAAGTGATGAGGCCTGAAAATGTAGGTACCTACTGTTTATCAAAAGGTAACAATCAAAAATTGAAGATAGTATAGTTTCTGTGATGTATAGTTCACCTCCTTTTCGATGCTCCTGTAATCCATCTCGCACGTAAGACGTATGTGCTCATCCGTCACTCCACCACCCATCCATTATCGACGAAATTAAAGCCATCTATCGTGTAGTAGCTGCAACTCGCATCTTAATTACGTCTCCGCACAACAGATGGCGCTCCCATCAATATCAGTAACCGTTAACAGACCCAAAACTACTTAATATACATAAAGTACGGAGACAGGAGAAACTTGTCGAGTGTCGTTACTATAAATCGCACATGTTCAGCTAAGACAGACATGTCGGACGTTTGCGACAACTCAGCAGCCCTTATCAAGAGCCGAGCAGTTATTTACGGCCTGGCCTGAGTTATGGCCAATTTACAGGCAGTCATTAGTGCCTTAATGGCCTTAAGGTGTCCGGGTGAAAAGTACCGGCGGATAAGTTTGGGCAACGTCAGCGTTTGTGTCGCATGATGTAGGGTTTTTGTCTTGGGTTTGTGATGCTAATGGTCGGTTTAAGAGGCTTCTTGGTTTTTATGAGATCATTGTGTGTGATTAGTGTTTAGTGCTTTGGGTATTGATTTTAAGGTTAGTATATTGTAGCTAAAAAGGGGTGTGTACCTTTTCTGTCTTCAATTCATTTTGATTTGAAGGGCTCGGTTCTAAGAAGCTATGTTAGCAATAAAACATGGCTGTCTTACATAAATACATAAACTTACACCGTTTTTCATGGGTGTATAGGCAGAAACCACAGAATACCTCCTACTACGATCCTCACATACTCATTTTGCCTCGTAGGATCATAATATGAATTGCATTAAAATTCGTAAAATGGACTATTCATAACAGTAGCATCTGTGACCATTTTATAAATTATAAAAAACTGTAAAAAAAATATTTTCAAAATCTTCAAGTAAAGTAGGTGCAGATAGTGTACACGACCGTCCCTCACGATTACTTCTTTCTCGTGTGGTTAGTATCAATCCTGATGTTAAAGTTTTATGTCGCCCATGGGCCTCTGACTTGGCTTTACATGCCATCGACAAATTAATGTCTCTCAGTCAAACTGGTTTCCCCGCGATATTTTCCTTCACCGAAGCAACATGAATCCAAAAAATCAGAAGTGAATGTCTTGAGTTCAAACTTGACACATATGACTTGACAGTGTGTTATACCACCTAGGCTATCACTGCTTGTCTAACACGTCCATCAAAACTAAACAAAATTAAATTACAACCATCACAAAAATTCAACCAAAAACATATGCGCACTAGATAAAACGTCAAAATGATTTGTTAAAGCCATTCCAGCGCTAAAGGCCGCGCGACAATAGCAAAATTCATTACAGCGACGTAACTGGCAATGATAACCTCATTTTATAACGAATGAATCAAACGCACATTAAAGCATTGTCGTGCGCGAGAATTATTGTGACGTAGCTCTCGTTACTGGCGCACTTCGATGCTGCCGGCGGTGCAGGGTTAAGGGTGCGGTGGAGCGGGTTGGGGCTAAAGATTTTTGGGTGGACTGGTATAAGAAGGCTAAAAAGTTAAAAGACATACCGCGGCCTCCATACAAAGGGCTAAGAAGCAACATGGGTAGTTTTTAGTCAGTAGAAGTCTGACACTCACTTCAGATTGGGAGGAGTCATTTGATGATTTTCCACACTCCAAAAAAAAAGTGAAGTAACTGCTGGTGCTCAGCAAGACTGGTTGTCAGATTTTCGAGTTCCTGTCGATCAGTAGGTAACGCCTGTAAATGACAGCCAGAACCAACCGGTTTACGTGCTTACTAAGGCACGGAGAAAACGCGGTATGTAATAGTAGGTTACCCATCCACAGGCCAACCTTGGCAAGCGTGGGCTTTCAAATTCAAATTCAATTTATTTGCTAAAAGTATTGGTACAGTTTCGGTCGTAACATAAATAATTTCGATCCATAATACTTAGTCATAATAATGTGACATGCAAACATTTGGGTCTCATAATTGTATTAAAGTCATAGGCAATTCATTAAAATTAAATTGAGTAATAATGTCATTAGATACATTTTCATAATAATAGCGGGTAAATGATAATCGTCTTGATACATTCTTATTATGCGTGCAAATTATTTACAAGCTTACATTTTCAATCATAATTTATGTCGTTATTACCGTGCAATTACCATTATTAAATTATCATAAAAAATATATAATTATTCAATACTATACTATACATAACAAAACATTCATTAACTATTTAAAAAAAAAAGATTATTTATTAACATTATTCAAAAGTTCATTTACAGAATAAAATTGTTTCTCCAGAAGCCATAATTTTAACTTAACAAAAAATAAATGATTAGTTAAGTCTTTATGATTCTTTGGAATTTTGTTATAAATTAACCCACACATACTATAGGAGTTCTTTCTATATAGAGCAGTCTTTGGCGCTCTAGGCAGAACTATTCTATCTGGATCTCTTATTTTACGAGGGTAACGGTCTTCGGCCTTTTTAAATAAATCAAAATGCTGCCGAACAAATTTAACGCATTCTAGAATGTACATACAGGGTAATGTAAGAAGCTTTAATTTTTGGAACAACGGTTTACAGGATTCCCATGGTGGAATGCCACAAATAGCCCGGATGCATTTCTTTTGTGCCCTGAATGCTTTATCCACATCTGTTGAGTTACCCCATAGTATGAGGCCGTATTGTAGAGTGGAAGCAACACAGCCGTGATACGCAGTTAACATAGTACTCTGCGACGAGGTCTTTCGCAGTGTGTAGAGTACGTAAACGAATTTGTTTAATTTGTTGCAAACTTTCTCTACGTGCGGTTTCCAAGAGGAGTACCCATCCAGTGCTACTCCCAGAAAAATGGTTTCATCTTTATAAACTCACATAATCAACAAAACAAAGATTCCAAATTGATGAACCAATTACGTGTTAATTTCATTAATAACACGACTCCACAGTTTTCCTAGCCACAAATTTTGCATTATCGCGGTTGGTATGACAGTTCAGTGATATATTCACCGTATTATAAATGCTATAAATAAATAAATATCGGATATTTAGGATCGCACCATTGTTCGTTATGAGCTATGTGCGGGTGGTTGTCTGCAGTCCTGTTAACAATCATTGGTGATTTAGGAAAATTTTCAATTTTCAATTTTCTCGCTGTAAAACTGATATATTTATGCTTCCAAAGCTTAGGGATAAGGGAATCATGTGGATGATCTACTGTAGACTATGGGTGGTGAAAATAAAAGGGTTTACCTACAAATCTAAGTTTAACTATACTTTTCAGAAATAAGTTATGACAATTAACTTCAGCTTCAACAGCATTCAATAAATAGAGACAATTTTAGTTTGATATTATGACCTTACTACCCTAGTAGCATTTTTTGTTGGCATTTAGTTGGGCCACATACAGAGGTATGTGGCCCAACTAAATGCCAACAAAAATGTATGTGGCCCAACTAAATGCCAACAAATGCCAACAAAAATGCTACTAGGGTAATGACTGCTGGCCACTGTTTATATGAACATTTCCATCTTTATCTTGAACTTTCTTTTTTATTATACTAAATTAATAGACTTGCGTTTGGCTGCAACTCGCCTGATTCGAACTTGAATTAAACTTTTATATGGTATTAACAGTAATCGTGAAGCTGTTTCTTAGAAAAGATATTAAAATTTTCTGATTTCAGGTTCTTGTAAAAAGTCTCCCTTTTTTGCATTGTTCAAGTGGAAACATTTGAAGGAGGACCCTGGAACAATTAATAAGATGTCAATTCTTCGAGAATACTTTAAGTAACTAGGTACAATACTTTTAATCTATAACAATTACAAAATAATCTAAAGCAGATATAAAACCACATCCAAAAATAATTACATAAAACCCTTATAATACCGCCCAAAACCAGTTACGGGTGGTTTTAATCGGTTTCATCTAGTTTTTGTGGTAAATGACAGGGTAGCGTCCCGCACAAGCGGCCGGCAAAATCGTATTGTTTTGACGTGTGGCCGGTGCAAATAAATATATACTCATTTTTGTTGATAATGAATTGTGGGGCAGCGCGCGCGGTTGTCGGCCGTCGAATTATTGTTTTGTTTTGTATTGAGGGATGGATTGATGGTTTTGGATGACAACGGGGGTATTTAGACTTACTCGATTTTGAGAAGTGTTTTATTGTCTAGTAAATGAATTAGAAGACACAATGAATACCTAATATGTGTAGTTTTTTACATCTTGTTTGTAAAAAATAACGCGTAAGTTGTTATTATTTTTGTTGCTTTCTCAAATGAATCAAAAATACTTTTGAAACAGCACAGCTGCACATTTGACTTATCATGCTATTATTATAGGCTGACATTGAGTTAATAATAATAATAATCTTTATTATGAACATCTTACAAGGTTTCTTTGAGGTGAGACCCTGACCTCCAAACTAGTAAAATACTGTATCATGAAGGTCAGTTCCTTCCCTTCACAAACGTGTTATTAAATACGAGTACAGTAGGTCCATAATTTTAACGTAGGCTTAAAATTATGGACCTACTGTAACGTAGGAGTTAATTTTCCATTACAGCTCAAACTCTTGATGAAGACGGAGTATTTCAAGAGCTACGAAGTGTGAACCGAAGCAGTGCGTAACGAACGTTGTTCAGTATCTTGAAGGAACATACGAGGTAGTTTCTGAAAAATACAAATGTTAGTTTTAAGTCACGCTGAACTTTTGCCTTTTTAAAATTGTTAAAAAGTCCTTCGCCGCGTCAGTCTGTTCGCGATAAACACAAAAACTACTGCACCGATTTTCATGCGTTTTGTTTATATAATTTTACACGGGCGAAACCGCGGGCACCAGCAAGTAAGAACAAAATAAAGAAGGACACCAACAGTCCCTCGCACCCTATTTAATGTGCAACTGTGTTTGATTGCGGTCGTAAACGTTTGTCGTCGTACCAATAGTAATTATGATTTTTAATTACGCCACACGAGTGCACATTTTGTTTAAAATTTATTATTGTTCACGTTAATTTAATTATTATTCAATTTTAAACTGTATTTATGTTTAATTGAGCGTAATTGTTAAATAATGTGTCAAATGTAGTTTTCTGTAGTTTATTTTGTTGGGATATTCGTTAATTAAAACAGGTTACTTGTTTACTTGTGTATAGGTAGGTTAATTTCACCTAGTTACTTTGCCTTTGTTCGTTTTAGGTTCAGAATAGGCCAGCATATCAAGTTATTACAATCTGTCTTTATTTAATAGATTTTCAACTTTATCGATAAAGTATTAGGTTGAAGGTTGATTGGGAAAATTTTACAGTTTCGAGTAGTTTGATATGCTGGCGTCTGTACATCCTTTTAAAAATGTAACTTTCTAGATATCGCATTGAGCCCCCTTTTCGATTCAGTTTCAGCAAAGCCACTTATATGACAAAGGTATTAACGCTTTAGTAGAGCTTTATGTGTTGCATTGCATAATATAACATGACTGTTTCAAATTGACAAACCCAAGTGAGCATATTGCTCGCAGATTGGATATCCGATGGGGTCGAAAAGTTATGGAGTGGCAACTGTCAACCCGAAGATGCTACGTTGCAAGGCCTCGCACTAGGTGGGCCGATGCTCTGGTAAAGGTTGCGGGGAGTGCGGGCACCCCCTGAAGGCGAGACGCATATGGAACTGGACAATGTGGCAACACTTATTTTTAAAAGTTGTGAAATTGTCCACCCGGGGTGGACAACCAGGGGGTGGGCAAGCAGGGGGTGGACAAGAAGGAGGTGGACAGTGGTGAATAATCGACTTGGGGAGACCTGTGTTCAGCGGTGGACATCTTTCGGCTGAAATGATGATGCCGATGATAAAGTGTTTTTTTATTCAGGTCAGGATACTGCTCTATTATTTTAGTTCTGCCTAAAGCTCATAGCAGTGTAATGGAGTTAAAGTTTAATGTAAGTGTAATATGTGTGAGTGTGTTAGAACTTCACTCGGTCGTCATCAACTCACCTCATATTTTCTAGCAAACCTCGAACCTTGGTGATGTCTATACGCTGCCGCGCTGGTCATTGAATCTGCGAGCGTTGCAATTTCATAGAAAGAATCCGGAACGAAGTGAGTTGATCCCGTTCAGTGCTTATAACTGCATTCAGGTTCATCTGATAACAAAAGAAGTGACAATCAACGAAAAAATACTCAATCATTCACACTCCTTTGTTTACACTTCAGCCTGTAACATACTGCTCAAATCACACTGAAATTATTATTCCTGGATTCATGTACGTACGTGAGATTGTGCGCATGTGTGCGTGTGCGTAGCTGTGTGATGCGCGGGCGCCGAGTGACACGACTCAGCGAGATTGAACCGCGGGAATCATTGGATCTTACTTATAGCGAGATTTTTGTGGAGTTTGGAACCTATAGATAGAGCTGGGTTAAATAAAAAAAATTGAAAGTTTTTACCAATATTTCCAGGATTTTCTTTCGGACTTTTGCATTACTCTTATCTGGTTAAGTTCATTTGACACTATTATTAAGAACATCATTTCTAGTCGGCTTCTATTAAAAAATAGAGTGCATTGTAGATTGTAGAACACCTCTGCCTACATCTGTGACGAATACAGGCTATTATGTTACTTGTAGACAGCATGAATTACAAAAACAATCATTAGTAGAATTATTCAACCAATCCGACTTATTTATCCCGCAAACAGATTACACTCGAAATCGTAAAAATATTAAAATAATCTACACAACAAATCTCTAATTCCACATTCTCGTAAGCTAAAACGGAATGAAACGATTTACGTCAACCTTCAAACCAGAATGATTGTACACGTGATCATCCAGCACTATCCATATGCCATGCCAAGTCTATCCATTCGGTGTGGAGGTGCTGATGGATTCATTCTACCGATGACGAATTGTGAGGAGATCTCCGAGAGTAAACATTGGAACCACTGTGTGGAGTGGCCAAGATGTGTGGTACGATGTGAGGACAGATTAAGATGAAACTGCATGTGCATAATTATTTTTGCAGTCGAGAGAGCGGTGCTAGATTTTAAGTACAGTTTTTGAGGATCAGAAAAAAAAATGCTGTCATGGATTCCCGGAAAGAAATACCTGATGCATTACCTAAGAATATCATCATTTGCTTAGCCTTTTCCCACCTCCTGTCAAACCGGGTTCAGTTTCATTTGTTGTGGAAAGTAATGTCGTCTTCTAGATAGAAGACGATCTATCTATCTATATAAATAAAGAGAGAAGTCCTGACTGACTGACTCATCAACGCCCAGCCCAAACCCTTGGACCTAGAAAACGGAAATTTTGCACAGAGGTTCCCTTTATAATGTAGACAAAGAATAAGGAAGGATTTTTCGAAATTCAACCCCTAAGGTAGTTAAATAGGGGATGAAAGTTTGTATGGAAAATCGTCATTTTCACGCGGGCGAAGCCGCTGGCAAAAGCTAGTAATCTATATAAATAAAAAGAGAAGTCCTGACTGACTGACTGACTGACTCATCAACGCCCAGCCCAAACCCTTGGACCTAGAAAGCTGAAATTTTGCACAGAGCTTCCCTTTATAATGTAGACAAGGAATAAGGAAGGATTTTTTTAAATTCAAATCCCAAGGGAGTTAAATAAGGGATGAAAGTTTGTATGGAAAGTCGTATTTTTCACGCGGGCGAAACCGCTGGCAGAAGCTAGTATTTAATAATATTTAAATGTATTTGGTCGTAATCATCGGTAAATCAAATGTGTATTGATTTCTAGCTCATTACTTTTGTTGTCAATAATTATTATAACCTCACAAAAATAAGAAGTGATATGAGTAATATTGTGCACTGTAATAACAAAGGTACAATGCTCATTGAGGATTTGATTTACAAAATTGCAGTAACAATAATAATATGTTTGTTGTTGAATTCACAATTAAAATATAATCGAAGTCAACATTTTTCTTCCAAGGACAGTCCCACAATCTCACAAAAGTATACCCACCAAATGCTCCCGCGCACGAATCTTGATTTAAGTCCCGCAACAAAATATGTACTGTTTTACTCTCGACCAACGACGGATTTATTTGACCAAACTGCTTGATTCTCAGCATTTTGCCCGTGTAACTTATTTGTATACAGCGTGTACTGAAATGTGTTATCATACCAAACTGGATAACTTTCTCCGTGAGACCAGGGTAGTAACTACAAAAAAAACTGGCCAAGTGCAAGTCGGATTTGAACATGAAGGTTTCCGTACCATGACTTCTTATAGGTTTTCCTGTAATCTATATGTGTTGAACTAATTTCTGTATTTTTTTTTAATTGTAGGCTCACTAGTTTCGGAAAAAAAGAGGGGGGAATGGTAGGACAGACAGACAGACAGACACGTGAGTGATCATATAAGTGTTCCGTTTTTTCCTTTTGAGGTACGGAACCCTAAAAGTCAGCTGCTTCATTTATTTGGATCGAATAGGTATTGACGGTATTATATCAGATAGCTGGATCAGGCAGATGGTTTTTTTTCGCAATATATTGATCCCATGGGCAAGACTTTTCAGTGAGGAGCTCGTGGATAATGGTCCGTGGATGGGACCACCTATTACATATAACATACCGTGTTTCCTCTGTGCGGAGAGTGCAAGAGCAGTGGTGGCCCAGTGGTGGCGGTCCCGAATTACGAACAGTGAGTCGTGGGATCGAACCCAGTTAGGCGCATTACTTAGTGTAATTTATATCATCACCACTGCTCTCAAAACGCTGAAGAAAAACATCGTAAGGAATCTTATAATGTCTTTAAACCAAAAACATCTTCGAACTACTATTAATATCATAAACGGGATATTTACCATGTTTGATTTATGTTTCGAGTTCCCGATATTTTCGATATTTTTTATTGTTCGTTTATGATATTAATAGTAGTGTCAGTGACCATGTCAGTTTAAAAACTAACATCTTAGAACCAAAAAATTCGAAGACAATATGTCATTGTGTCATCTATCAACCCGCACTGGGCCCGCGTGGTGGATTATAAGCCCATCCCTCTCCTAGAGAAGAGGTATGAGTTCCTGCAGAGGCTGATAATGGTGATGATGAATATTAGGTATATATCGCTTGGTAAGACTTATTGTCAGACTCCTTTGCCCACTGACTACTATTACGACTGATCCACGCTGTATATCTGCCTGTTTATACTTCTAACACATAAATATTTAGAATAGTGCGCTTGCTACCGCGGTGTATATTGGTCTATCGCTATTATTGTTTCTCTATGGACAGAATTACTTATGGTATAGCCGTGTTGAAGTTTTATGAGTTATCTTAGTACTGATGATAGTTATATGGGTTTTGGTTTCGTGTTGGTGAGATATGAGATTCTCTTGTTGGATGACTGGCCTGTTGGTCTAGTGGTTAGTGACCCTAACTGCTATGCCGGAGGTCGTGGGTTCGATTCCCACCCAGGACAAATGTTTGTGTGATGAGCACGATCATTTGTTCTGTGTCTGGGTGTAATTTATCTATAATATGTATGTATTTAGAAATATATAAGTATGTTTATCAGTTGTCTAGTACCCATAACACAAGCTCTGCTTAGCTTGGGACTAGATGGCGTTGTGTGATAGTTGTGGAATATAATAATTGGTGAGGCGTGTAAATAGCCTGCACCTTTGTGAAGAATGTAAGAAAATTTGAAATAAGAATATACGGCGGATGTGTAACAAAATAAATTAATTTCCCTTCTGATGAATCCTCGACAAACCAATACAAGAGAATTATTAGCAGCAAACATGCCCACGTACCTTGACAATCCAGAGATCCCACTCAGACCCAGGGAGATGGGGGATACCTCGTTCATGCGCACTTGCAAGTATGGGCTGCCGGCCGGCGAGCTAAATCTTCGTGGATCCGCCGGTGGAATGGTGAAAACTCCAAAAATCAACACTGCACTATAAGTTCTCAATGAAGCACAGATGCAGGTCCATTTATTTTACGAGTATCGTCCAGATTTCAACAAAAAGGGATTTTTTGTCGCGGAGCGCGTAGGAGCACACACCGTCTTGTTCAAACGGTCAAGGGGAGCTGTCTGCTCGCTAGTGCCATCTATATGTGTGCCCTTGCGGAAAAAACTCAAGAAAGTCTCGGTATATGGGCGCTGCATTACAGATGGCGTGAGGATTCATCAATTGAGAAGTTAAAATATTTAATTTGAAATACTAACATATTTTATGATATGGAGAAATCCTAAATTATTATTATTTTATTTTTTATATTAAAAAAGGCATTGACGCTTCACCATGCTCGGGGGCTTTGGAAGGACGCAAGTGCTTTCAGAAAGGAAGTGAAAAAATTATAAGTATTTACTAACCTAGATTATGATCAGAAAAACTTTAAGCTTTACGACTGAATGCGAGAAACAAACGATATAAGTTATTTAAACATAATATTTCCTAAACCTTAAGACTATGAATTTCGTATAAGAGTTAAACTTTATTGCGTTGGAATAGGATATAATTTAACGACGGCACGTTTAAAGTTACCGAACTTCGTTTTTACCATTGCAACACGAATGACATTATCCGTGCCTTTATAAACCTCAGTTATAACTCCTAATGGCCAACTTAGAGGAGCTGAATTATCCTGTCCCACGAGTACGACAGTCCCAACTTCTACGGGTTTGTCCGGAGTTGCCCATTTCTGCCTGACTTGCAGCGTATGCAGATACTCTAGGTGCCATTTCTTCCAGAAGGATTGGACCATACTATCTAACAACTGTTTGCGCTGTGATAAATTAATGCGCTGACCAGACAAATCGGCTGCCGGCAAGTACTGCAGTGGAGTCGACATCAAAAAGTGAGCGGGAGTAATAACTTCGGGATGGGGATCGGAAGACAAAACGCTCAGAGGGCGCGAGTTCATAATGCACTCTATTTGAATGAGTACAGTTTGTAACTCCTCATAAGTGAGAAGCTGACTTCCGATCACGCGATAAAGATGCGTTTTTAATGTTTTGATATTCGCTTCCCACATGGAACCAAAATGTGGGGAGCGAGGTGGAATCATTTTCCACATTATGCGGCGGGTTGATAACTCATGTAAAAGAGACGAATTGAAACTTGAATTTAATAAGAATCTATAAAGCTCATCTAGTTGGGCCTTAGCACCAACGAAATTAGTGGCGTTGTCCGAATAAAGACAAGATACTGGCCCTCGACGCGAGATAAAGCGTTTAAACGCGGCTAAAAAGGCATCAGAGGTTAAGTCAGAGACTAACTCTACATGGACGGCCTTGGTTACTAAGCACACGAATAAACAGATATACGCCTTCTGGGCGTGCTGGCCTCTGCGTCGAGTGAGGGTTATGCGTATGGGACCAGCATAATCCACTCCAGTGTGGACAAACGCCTTCGCTTCCGATACTCGGTACTCAGGCAGGTCTGCCATCACTGGAATGGGATGCGTCGGATTTACCCGAAAACATGTGTTGCATTGTCGCAACTTGGACCTAATGACAGTCCTGGCATCTAGTATCCAAAATCGCTGTCTTAGAATAGACATGAGTAGTCCCGGTCCAGTGTGACAATTCATCACATGGTAATGACGGATTATTAGATCCACGATATGATCATGTTTGGGAAGTAAAAAAGGATGCTTAGCGTCAAATGGAAGGTGCGACTTCGAAAGCCTTCCTCCAATGCGTAGTATTCCCTCTTCATCCAAAAAAACAGCTAAACTTTGGAGTCTCTTTGAAAGCAATTTCCCAGATTTAATGAGCTTAATGTCATTTGCAAAGTACACAGATTGCACAGCACATACTATCGCTCGTTCCGCAGCTGACAAGCCCTGAATAGAACGAGGTTCACAATGAACCTTTGGTCTAGCAAATTTCAATATATAGGAAACAATGCGCAACAATTTATCCCATGATGAGGTACGTTGAGCAAGTTGATATAGAAGGGGTTGTTCTACTTGCGTGGTCACTGTTAAGACATTTACCTTGTGCTCGGGAAGTTCCCCACAATTAATAGGAGAAAACGGTTTAACGGGCCAATCCTCAGGAGCACAACGAAGCCAAGAGGGGCCGTCCCACCAAAGTTCATGTGACATTAACTGGGAAGGAAGGATGCCACGAGATAGACAGTCGCTTGGATTCTCAACACCTGCCACATGGTAAAAATGTTGAGAACCCAAGTTCTCCTGACATTGAGCGACTCTATTGCTGACAAAGACTGACCAGCGGTGTGGAGAAGAGTGTATCCAAGATAAGGCTATCATGGAATCCGAAAAGGCGTAAATTCCTGCAATAGGAACACGTAAAGCGTAAGTATCGCGAACAGTTTTTACCAATTTTGACATGAGCACGGCGGCACACAGCTCCAGGCGTGCAAGAGTTGTGACTTTGGTAGGTGAAACCTTTGATTTCGCACAAATTAAGCGGACTATGACACCAGATGGACTAGTAGAGTGTATATAAATCACACACCCGTACCCACCCATACTAGCATCAGCAAACGCGACTATACGAACAGAACAATCATCGGTAACACCCACATGGCGTGGTATGCGTAATGTATCTAGCAATGGAAACTCTTGCATGAGAATCGAGAAACGTTTAAAAATGTCGTCAGGAGCGGGATCATCCCAGCCAATATTGCTCAGCCATAACTCTTTGATGAGCAACTTGGCATAGAAGATCACTGGGGCAACCAAACCGAGAACATCAAATAAGCGTGCGACTATCGAGAGTATATTTCTCTTAGTACATTTCTCAGCCACTCGAGCGGAAGTGAAGAAGAAATTATCCTGAGAAGGTTCCCACGAAAGGCCTAGAACCTTAGAAACATCACTCCCAGCGTGAAAATCGAGTGACTTGCGATGCGAGTCAGGAAGACTGTTTAAAAGAACGGGTGAATTGCTACACCATTTAATAAGGTCAAAATCGCCCGATTTAAACATCTTTATAAGATCATGCGATAGCTGCATGGCGGTATCTTCATTATTCACAGAATACACCAGATCGTCCATATAGAGACTGGTCTCTGCTACTTTAGCAGCTTTGGGATAATGCGGACTGTCAGAGGCCAGCTGTCGCACAGTGCGCATAGCTATGTATGGACTCGACTTAAGTCCGAAAGGTAAGCGATTAAAAGCAAAGGTTAGCACAGGTTCGTTCTCATTGAATCGAAACAAAATGCGTAGGTATTTACGCTGGTCAACGGGTACACCAACGCGTAAATACATTTGTTTAATATCCGCATTTATAGCGATGGGAAATAATCTAAAATTTATTAAAAGAATAAACAAATCTGTTTGTAAATTGGGACCAATATGGAGTACATCATTTAAAGATAATCCTGTATGAGTCCTAGAGCTAGCATCCAATACAATGCGCGGCATCGGTTTGTCTGGCCGAACGACAGCGTGATGAGAGATATAATACCCGTCATCGGAAATGGCAGATTCGTCGACTTGACTTAGGTACCCACTGTCAATATAATAATAATAATAATAATAATAATAATAATAATAATATTCCACAACTATCACACAACGCCATCTAGTCCCAAGCTAAGCAGAGCTTGTGTTATGGGTACTAGACAACTGATAAACATACTTATATATTTCTAAATACATACATATTATAGATAATCTTTGAGCACTGCATTATAATTTTCCCGCAACATCGGCAATTGGCGTAGTTTCCTTTCAAGCGCAATAAGTCGACGGTACGCGGCGGTGCGGGAGTTACCCAACTCGGCGGGATCCTTACTAAAAGGTAACGCGACGGTATAACGTCCCACATCGTCCCGTGACACGGTCGAGGAAAAAATATTCTCACATTCGGTTTCCTCAGGAGATAAAAAACGTTTATTCTCAACTTCTTCCAATTCCCAGAACTTTTGTAATAAATCATTGAGAGCCAATGCCGTGAAAGGAGAGGAGTTAAGTAAATTTAAATTATCACTATTATGCGGAAAATCACCCATAAAGACATACCCGAATGTGGTCAATAATGCAGGTGGGGCGCGTGAACCAAAATCGACCCTATTCCCCAAGTAAATGTACGGAAACAGTTGAGCGCCCAACACTAGGTCAATATCCCCTGGAATATTCCAGCTTAAATCAGCGAGCGGAAGCGCGTGGAAGTCTACATGGCTATCCCAATTAACATGGTGCGATGGTAGCTGGTCCGTAATGCACTCAACTACTAACGCGTGAATAGTATATTTTTGATCCGGATATACACGAGACTCGATATCTAAATGTACGTATCCTATTATCGGTCGCGATACAGAACCAACTCCTTTAACAAAAGAATTACTCAAAGGAATTATCAGTAAATTAAGTTTTCTACAACAAGCTGTAGTTATTAAATTATTCTGCGAGCCATTATCAATTAAGCACCTCACTATTGTTTTGTGACCCGCACTGTCACTTTTAGCTCGCGCATAAACCTGAGCTGTCGATAACAGAACTATCGCCTTAGCCCTCGCTGCATCAGCTGCCAATAACACGGCCGAGTTGTGAGCCGAAGACGCTGGCGTCACATCACACGAATCAGACGCAATCACCTGTTCGGGAATATCGACCTTATTACTATGAGCATAAGAGCGCGGCACCGCGACGGAAACCGGGGCAGGCAAAGACGCACCGGGGGACGAGAGGGGCGAGGGAGGCGCGACGGACAGCGGCGCAGGAGGCGACGACGCGACGACTACATTGCAATTCGTAGCTAAAACGTCAGCTGTTTGCGGTTTATTTTCTTTAACAAAATGCAATAGTGTATGATGGCGTTTTTTACATAAATCACAGACTGACGTTGACTTGCAGTTACTCAATCCGTGCAATGTGCTCAGACAATTCGCACACCCACGTTTGGATTTAATAAACTCGAACCTTGCTCTAGGAGTCAACGCGGATTTAAACTTAGCGCAGTTGTACAAATGAACATGAGCGTTATCATTACAATACGCGCAGCACGGAACCGTCATCGCAGGTAAACAAGCGGACGAGTCACCTGACTTGCTCACAACAAACGCTTTTGTCTGTGTGCGTGACTCGCGTGGCGCGGAAGCGGGGTTTCTACTAAAGTTTCTCGCGTTCGATTGAGACAAATTCGAACGTGCCAATATCTTTGCCTGATCTTGAACGAAGCTTATCAATAATTTCGTTGTGGGAATTTCAATATCTCGAATGGAAAGTTCAAACGATTGAATAGTCTGTGAATCGATTTTTCTCATTGCGCAGTGCAAAAGAATAAAATCAGCAAGATCCGTAATCTCAAGTTGTTTCAAGGCAGAAATAGATGCACTAAATGTTTCTATGAAAGAATCGAGACTGTTAGCGTTAAATGAACAACTTTTTAAATCCAATATATTATTTAAATAATGCGTACCTAGTGAGCGCTTCTCTTGATATTTTTTAACTAAACTGTCCCATAAGAACTTGTAAGTATCACCCGTAGGCACAATTCCAGCAGTAATCTTCAATGCGTTGTGCGTAAGTCTACCTACCAAGTACTGCACACGCTGTGAGTCAGTCAGCTGATCATTCTCATGAATATTCGACTTGAACGACTCGTAGAAAACAGGCCAATTCTCGGTTTTCCCGTCGAAAGACGGCAGCGCGATAGGAGGCAACTTTATTTTTAGCGGTTCAAAAAGAGTCTTATAGTTACTACTGGATGTTGATGGTGATTGATTACTGTTTATTTTGTTCCTAACACGTTTAATATGAATGTACAAATCTTCAAAGGACTCTAAACAAGCATAATCGACACTTGTACCAGGTTTTATACTAATGTTTATTTGATTAATTTGATCAACAAAGGATTCAAATTTATCTCGAATGTCATCAATTGTCTCTGACTCAGTCATAAAACTTTCATTTTCTCTCGAATCGAACGACGATATATTTTTTGTTAAATCATACAACCGATTAATGCGTTTAAATAACAATCCTTTCTTTTCATGGAGAATAGTTAGTAAATCTTCCGGCTTCAGTTGTTTATCCGTCATTTCGTTAGATAACAAACGACAACAATAACAGAAAAATACCTTACAGGCGGTTTGCAATATTATCGCACCTACCAACTATGAGTGGGTATCTATCTAATTACAATTATTGTATTAAAACGCTCAAAGCCGAGATGCGTTGGTAACTACCTACTTATTTTCATAATATCAAAGCGAATTTTTAAATACGGATTCCTACATAGAATGAACTTTACCAATAAATACGTAATGTCGTTCCATGTAAATTATGTACTAAAATAATTGAACAGATTTACCAACAACTACGTAAATTCTATTGTCAATTATGATGCGTTTTATAGGCAATGATTTACCAAAAGTTTACGTAAACTAAATACCTATTGTGCGTTATTGAACCTATATGATTTTTACCAAACAATTACGCAAAAATCTAGGTAACGGTTTTTAACCCGGTTAGAAGGACCAAATAATATGGTGAGGCGTGTAAATAGCCTGCACCTTTGTGAAGAATGTAAGAAAATTTGAAATAAGAATATACGGCGGATGTGTAACAAAATAAATTAATTTCCCTTCTGATGAATCCTCGACAAACCAATACAAGAGAATTATTAGCAGCAAACATGCCCACGTACCTTGACAATCCAGAGATCCCACTCAGACCCAGGGAGATGGGGGATACCTCGTTCATGCGCACTTGCAAGTATGGGCTGCCGGCCGGCGAGCTAAATCTTCGTGGATCCGCCGGTGGAATGGTGAAAACTCCAAAAATCAACACTGCACTATAAGTTCTCAATGAAGCACAGATGCAGGTCCATTTATTTTACGAGTATCGTCCAGATTTCAACAAAAAGGGATTTTTTGTCGCGGAGCGCGTAGGAGCACACACCGTCTTGTTCAAACGGTCAAGGGGAGCTGTCTGCTCGCTAGTGCCATCTATATGTGTGCCCTTGCGGAAAAAACTCAAGAAAGTCTCGGTATATGGGCGCTGCATTACAGATGGCGTGAGGATTCATCAATTGAGAAGTTAAAATATTTAATTTGAAATACTAACATATTTTATGATATGGAGAAATCCTAAATTATTATTATTTTATTTTTTATATTAAAAAAGGCATTGACGCTTCACCAATAATAATAATATTTTAAGGTGTTTGTGAGACTTCTGTCAATCATTATGTTAGCTAGATTGCAAATTATGTTTTGTTATTGCAGGAGAAGGTCAAATAACATTATTTAACCTTCTTTATCAGTGACGTAGAACGTGATACTGATAGCTGACTAGTGACTGACCACTGATGTGCAGGCGTAATCATAAGAGCTCGTCGACGTCTAGACTTCTGAAAAAGAATAAGATTGACAGTAAAACAGTCCCCATCATTCTGATCAGTCAAGTAAGACGTTGATCTTTGGAAATAATAAGTAAGACATTTCATGTTGTTGTATTTTCACCATTTTTTACCCGACTGCGGCGAAGCCTAAAAGGAAGGCTGAATGTTAACCTTCAAGCAGGCGCGCGGTTGTTTGTAACGGGAGCGGTCGCGCGTAATCGAAAAGACCTATGGGATATATTAGAAGAATAAAACAATAATTAATTAATAACTACGTTATTTTTTGTACTCGGAAGCATTATCCTTATGTTTAAACTCAAATTATACTAAAATAATTACTCAACAATAGAGAAAATCAATTTTAAAATCAAATAACCTAGCTCAGACATTCTTTGGATTAAACAGCCATTTAGGAACTCAAAATCAACTAATGTAAGTACATAAGACTACTAAAAACAATAAAATATCAAAACTTAATTTTTTCTACAGGATCAGCTTCTTCATCAAGGCTCCCCCTCCCCGACCGGACCCCTCACCCGGTTGTTATTTGATTTTTGCCACTTTTCTACCTTACAATTATGTATCCCTCCCCGTATAACACCTGATTACTTCTGAAAGTGGCAAATTCTCCTCATCTGAAACCGAGCTGCCCGATTCCTCGAAGGATTTCCTCTGAACGATGTAGTCGGATGTTTCTGAACCGGTCACTAAGCTCTGATTTAGTTTCTTTATGTTCTCTTTGTATTACCTCAATTATTGCACTTTGTGCTAGCGGTCGACGACTCAATTTATAAAAAAAAAAACACTGTTACATGACAAAATTCAATAAAATTGGTTGACAGCCGAAGATGTAATAGACCGCATTGAAAGTCGCGCGTAACTTTTTCGACGACAGGCGCGTGGCGTGCTTTCGACGTCTGCGCCGCCACAAAAACAAAAGCTATCTATGGGGTGGAGAGAGCGCGGAGGGTGTAGGTAAACTATTTATTTCTCACACAGTTACAATATAAGAAGGTACTAAGGATTTGAAATGCATGTGACGAGTAATAACAATATTATTAACGAAAATGTGTTTTGTGCGGTCTTTTCGACACCGCGCGCCTTCTTGAAGGTTAAATCATGAAAAAAAAAATGAAAATAGAATAGACCCCGCCTGCTTCCAAGTTTTGTTTATTTTAAAAGGTGCTTGTTTTTTGCTTTTCAGTTTTTTCAGTCGGGTTTTTTAGTTTTGTAACTACTTTTTTTTATTTTTTTCGAAATGTAACTGCAATGTCGGATCAATGATAATTTTTGTTTTGTGGTGAGTATTTAGAGCTTTAGACTTCATTTTGATTATTCCTATGATCATTTATCGTCGTCTGATAGTAATAATGGTGTCACTCTTAATCTAGATCTCAAATAATTTTAAGTAACCACCAAAATAACTTAAATTTCTTAAAAATGTTTTAGAACAAAACATTTTTTAAGAAATTTAGACATTTAAATCGAAGATATGTGAAATCCTCTACCAACCCGCACTGGGCCATCCCTGTCCTCGAGAGGAGGCCTGAGTTCCTGCAGTAGGAACATTATAGGCTGATGATGATGATGATTTTTTCCATTTGATTTAGGTTCATTTCCCGTTGTCTGGTGATAATAATAGTATCACCTTCTAACTGGATCTCAAATAGTTTTAGTAAACCCCCAAAATAACCTAAATTTCTGCTCCTCAGAGCTGGTAAGCCATGCAACAAAGAGTCGTGGAGAGTCGCATAATATCAGGCAGCAGGATCGCGCCTAACTCACTCTTAAACACAGCACTATAAATACGGACACTAAATACCTGCTGCGACTAAAGGGGGAGGTGCTGCTAATTACCGGTAGCTTTTGGAAAGGTGGATTTTTTACTGCTTTTTTGGGCCAGTGAAAAAAAAGTTTGTAATTATTTTTGAGAGTAGTTGTAATGAAAGAGTTATCAAGAGATATCGTATTTGCTCGTACCAACTGGGTTGTGGAGGTCAGATAGGCAGTCGCTTCATGTAAAAAAAAAACAGGTATTCAGGTGCAACCCGTCAGACTTGAAGCCGATCCCAACATAGATGGGAAAAGGTTAGGCAGATTATGAGTTGTAATGAAAGAGTGATAGGCATTATGGAGAAAACGTACCTGTGAATTATGAAGACTGCAGGGATAAGTTGCTAAATGCATAATGTTGGCACTTTTATGGGTCTTACTTTGGACACCCAGTTTAGAAGATAATCATTGTGGTTCTGGTTAGGTGTGCTAATTTAAGCCATACAAGAAGAATGCATCAGAACATCGATCAATCCTCTGTTATTGATGAAGACCTATGGTACTTTTTCGCGTAAAAATCACACCACTTAACATAAAAAACGGCACCGCCTTGTGGGCTGTAGCTGAAAGCACACATGGTTGCTATCTGGCGTTATGCTCAGTTCAGACTCTTCTGGCATTATTTTTTTTTTGAAATAATCAACAGCTTTTTTTAAACCCCCAATAACCGTATCAGTCCATCCCCTTAACTATGCGGTGAGCAGAAGGCAAGTATACACAAAAACTGCAAGTGTGTGTCTGTTTACGAGGCTCGCGCGGCTGCGGTGGCCGGCAGAATTATAAGAGGTTTAGCGTATACTACTAAACAGATATTAAACTACCTTTGTACTTGGAGATTTTGGCAAAATTTGGGGGTACTATTATTTTGTGTTAGATTGTTGGTCTTAGAGGTTTTTTATTTTTTTTACCTTTCGGGTTGAAAGGTTCTGTCTTGACGCTTTGAGTGATGTCGCATAGGTTACTTCTAGATAAGGGTGTCATTTTGTCAAATCACTAGTTTATTGTGTACTTAGGACCTATCGCCCTTGGTATAAGGCTAGATGAACGAAACTTTTGGATATAGCAGAAATAATAGCAACCAGAAAGTGGAAGTGGGCAGATCATATAGACTGGATGGAAGATGGGGGAAGAAAGTACTGGAGTGGAGACCACAGACAGGACGGAGGAATGTGGGAAGGTAACCAACTGGAGGACAGAGAATCTCAATAAAGTAAGTGGAAGAAACTGGATAGCCAAGACCCAAATCGTGAAAAATGAAAATATTTGAAAGAGACCTATACTCAGCATTGGGCGGTGCAAAGTTAGAAGAAGACGCTTAGATGCGTAAAGTACAAAATCGGTCTGTGTGGTGACGTTTAGGGAAAGCCTTTACAAACATGTTTTTCAGAAAAACTTTAGCTTTCTGTCAGACACAGAGACGAATATCTTGAAATAATGACGATGGACTATATTTGTGGTTACCATAGTCATACGCACCTAATTCTACCTGCAGTACCAAATACTTTTCCAAAGAGACACTAAACTTACGAGAAAACCTAAAATATCTTCAGGCCCACCTAGTCCTTTACCAGCATCGTGTCCTAAGTATTGCAATGCTGGTCCGTCAAACGCAACTAAGTTCTGTCTGCTTAAAGTTCATATAATTAACACAATTTAAAGTACCATTGACACTGCGAAGAAGACGAAGACCTGACAGTAGTAATAGTAGTAAGTATATAACACAACATCACGCCTGTAATCGCTGAAGAGAAGAAGGCAGCGGTAGAAGCATTAGTACACGTTTCGCCGATTATGTTTAAGTCCCCTGTAATAGAGGGCGAGCCTCTAATAGTGGCTGCTACTGAGAAATTCCTGATGTCAAAACCATAAAACACCTTGCACGACCCGGGAATCGAACCCAGGACCTCTTGCTCAGCAGTCGCGCTTGCGACCACTAGACCAACATGGTATTTAATAGTAGTTGGTAAGAACTTTTACTAAAAAGCCCTTTACAATAACCCAAAACTAAACCCTATTCATAACCAGAAAACAACCCTCTCCAACAACCAGTTCTTAAAACCCCCAAAAACCTTAGTGGGACAGTTAAAAGCCAATAGTACACCCAAGTTATGTTTAAGTCACAAGTAATAGGGAGAGAGGAGAGCCTATTACCATCAACCATCAGACCAGACTGTAGCCACTACTGCTAAATTCCTTATGGAGAAACCCTACAACACTTTGCACGACCCGGGAATCGAACCCAGGAATTCATGTTCAGCAGTCACACTTGCGACTACTAAACCAACGAAGCAGAAGTATTTTTAGTTCAGTATATTACGTATTTTTACAAAAAAACTATGTATAATATAAACTCAATTCATAACCAGAAAACAACCCTCTCCAACAACCAGTTCTTAAAACCCCCAAAAACCTTAGTGGGACAGTTAAAAGCCAATATTATTAGAAGCAGGTTAGGGCGCGCGCACACCGGCGCGAGCGTTGTCGCGGTGATGTACGCGACCGAGCGCCCGTAAACATGTTCTACCTGGCTTTGCTAACGCTACCTACATGGTCAGTGTAGGGACAGCAAATTGGGCGGTGGGAAATTACAGTCATTTCTGGAGATATAAAAAAAAAGTGATGGTTTCTGTTTAGTCTATTGCGGTTTAGGTTACTGGTTTTTTTAATTGTTAATTTTTAATAGAATGAAGATAGAGCTATGAGAAACTATTTTATTGGGAGCAAGCAATGATTAACAGGGGTTTGCAATGTGTTTCGTTAGAAAAGCTTTATTGAACAGCATTTTTTGTCTGTGATAAAACTTTCTAAAAATGAAAAAATCGTTTTAAATAGAACAATGTACCCTTCATGATTTTATACAAAATTTACAAAATCCTTCAAATAAAAAAATAATAATTTGCAATTATTTTCATGTAATTTCTAAATGCTAGTGGTTATTATTTTATTATGTATATGTAGTAACATTACAATTCAACGACATTTACTATGACAATACCATTTTTTTTTTATTCATTTTTCAATACGCTTATTTCAAATATTACCATTTTACACTGTTTAATATTTCAAACTATCCAATTATCTAATTTATCCTAAACTTTTCTGCCAACCGTACTAGGATCTGCACCTCGCCCGGTATCGGAGATATCAAAAAGCTTACGCCGAGTTAGGGCACTCGATTAAAGCGAGCCTTGTTTGCATCGCCGCTGAATGTGCTGACCCTACCACTACCACTTGAGCTGTTTTATGGTAATTAAAATTTTTGTTAACGATCCTTGCTTACTGTACTTTTTGGGGCTAGTGTCGTGAGATGTGTTGTTTAGCTAATTTTAGAAGTTAGCAGTAAAAGAGGTGTTGTAATTATCCTATCTTTGTAAGAGAAAAGCTGGTGTAGTAGTAAAAACACACTGTCTTGTTGGTCTAGTGGTCGCAAGCGCGACTGTGGAGCATGAGGTCCTAGATTCGATTCCCGGGTCAGGCATAAGTGTTATTTGGATTTTTCCATCAGGATTTTTTTAGTAGCAGCCACGGAGACTGGATTTGTGACAGGTTGATGGCAATAAGCTCACCCCTAAACATAACTGGCGAAATGAGGGTGTGCTTTTAGGGAGGTACACATCTGCCTTAATTTTCGTGGATAACAAGCGTGATGTTACGTTTTTATGTTCAGTATTAAAACAGTGACCATAATAGTACCATGCAAGTTCTTCTCCGTATCAATTCTTCACTTTCAAAGATTGACTATCAAAAGTGCCTTCCAGCTTTGTCTTTGACAGCGATTATGATTCACATCACCATTAAAACTACACATCATGACGTCACTGACCTCAATACCAAAAACAAAACACGACTCAAATAATAAAACATCAAATATCAACATTGAAATAATAAATCTGCGCGTCCATTCCGCCCTACCCCCCCCCCCCCCCCCCTTTTATACCCCTCCCCCCTCTCAGCTCAAGGAGGCTTCCATGAACGCTGTCAGGGTATGATCGACGGCCGAGCATAAAACTGACGAGACGACTACCCACGGTACGAAATGGCTCTACGGAGCCCAGTATATCACTTTTATTACATGCCATCTTCATTTTCATATTTCATATTTGCATTTCTGTAGCACCCCCCTACCCTAGGTCGTCTCCCCCCCGTTTTAAGCGTTTCGCACGTTTTTCTATGTAATCGCTCGCTTTGTGTGTGTGACGTACTGGGCAACGCGTCAAAGGAAAGTTTTTATGGCGTTATATTGGCTAAATGTGTTGTGTGGTTGAGGTTCCGTATAAAGATATATTGTGTGTTCTTTGTTCTGAGTTTTTTGTGAGTCTTTTCTTAGATTTAAATGAAACTGTGTAATTTAAATTCTTTTTGCTTAAATTTTAGTTTCGGATGTGAGCATTAAAATTAGTTGCACTGAAAAAAAAAACATTTTTTCTGAAGTTTCTTACCATTTCCTGTCCATAGTGATCTGCGCTTTGTGACTGTGACTATAGCTTCTCCTTTTTTGTGTGTCTGACTAATCGAAAGTGCCTGCAATGGTCTAATTAAAATAAATGCTCTGAGTTTGAAAGCTCTTGAAAGCGTTTCTGAAAAAGTAAAATATTTCACATTTTTATAAACCGGTACAGTAAGATTGGCTCGTGTATCTATTGATAGCCCAAAAATAAGTATGACAAGTAATGTAATCGTTTCATTTTGGTGTAAGCTTGGCAAGCCAACCGATACAGCCTGACGACTCATTAGCTAACCACTACTTACATTGCCAAAACCACCGAATAATTTGCTAGTAAACCTTTCTATTTCTATTTATCTTCGGGGACGCCGGCAGACACCAGACGGGCGATCAGTCCTTTCGATGTGGATTATTTCGCCCAGTTCCCCATTTTGGTGGATCCCCTTCATGGGTTACTGGTGGTCGGCATCGCGAATCTTCCTGTCGCCTTGCAGAAGCTCACCAGTTGTTCGGTAGAGATTTCTGCGAGCTTCTCTTCATTAATCTCATCTGTTCCTAGGATTTCCCATCTGAGTGGCCCATACATTGTGCATTCCGCCACAAGGTGGAAACTTGTTTCTTCTGCTTCTCCACATGCTGGGCATATGGGATCTTCCTTTACTTTCATAATCGTCAGGTGTCTGACTAATCGAAAGTGCCTGCAATGGTCTAATTAAAATAAATGCTCTGAGTTTGAAAGCTCTTGAAAGCGTTTCTGAAAAAGTAAAATATTTCACATTTTTATAAACCGGTACAGTAAGATTGGCTCGTGTATCTATTGATAGCCCAAAAATAAGTATGACAAGTAATGTAATCGTTTCATTTTGGTGTAAGCTTGGCAAGCCAACCGATACAGCCTGACGACTCATTAGCTAACCACTACTTACATTGCCAAAACCACCGAATAATTTGCTAGTAAACCTTTGGTCTAGCATTTACTAACAAAACTATAACGTTTGGAACCCTGGATTCAATGGAGCATCAAATACAGGATTTTAATTGCTGCAATGTTAAAAGCTCGAAAAATAAGCTGGTTAGTGAGAATTATTGTATAATGTTTTCATTATTAATTAGTCCGAGAGTCTCCCCCCGATTAAATTTAAAATATATTTAATTTCTCATAAAACTATTTAAGCTCTAATGAATATTTAAAAAACTGGAAATAAGGTTCTAGTTTTTACATCGAAGAAAACCAGGCATAAATAAATTACATTCAGTGCATGCCACTACTATACACTGTTTCCTAAGCACTTTTGCTGAACGGGTAAAAAAAATCCTAAAGTGGTTGCCTAATGTTCAGCCACTCTACGGGACCCTAAAAAGCTAAGTCAAGGAAATGATAACAAAGTTGAGGGCAGGTTGTGACGTGTTCTTTAGCGGACCCGGCTAAGCTGTTTAACACACGGTGCTGTGTTTACGGATTTTATTTTAACATGTTTTTATAACTTTATCGTAAACGTATCGGGGTTCAGATTGCTGAAAAGTTTTGAGTAATAAATTCCACATCGTCTGGTTTACACTTCGCGTGACTAGAGGGCTGGGTATCTCTTTGACTAAATAATTAGGATTGCTGCCAGTCTTCTGTTGTGGTTCCCATACGACAACGATGAGGAGGTGTACTTAGACGCCTAGGTTTCTTACTTATTTTTAATATTTATTTATTGTTTTTTTTTTTATCTAAGTGTATGAAGTGTGTACACACACATGGTATATTGTTAAAAGCAAAATAAAACCTTACGAAGAAATGAAATAACAGAAATGTGTCGATTAATTTGGTTTATTATATCGACAGCACTCGTTAATATGACAGGACAAAGGTAGGACCGACTCTATTAAAATATTAGATCTTAGGCTAGAAAAAACTTAGGTTACTACTGAGAATGATGGAGTACTGTATATTAGTATCGCCATTGTAGTGATTATAGGGTCCTGGATTTGATGGTAGATTTTAATTGAAGTTGTAATCCTACATTTTAAAATCATAAAAACGAAGCTCCTGAAAACCGTACACACCTTTATCATTCAAAAACAATCAAACAATCGTAGGTACCTCACACCACATAACACACGACCATCGCAGTCAATATCACCGTCATATATTTTTCCATAGGCGTTCTCCCGTCAGCTCATACAAAGACGTAGCCATAACTCCTTGCAGCACACGGGAACAATACTGGAATTAATTACCCAGGTCCGCCCACTGGACCCAGATGTTTTTCACTCATTGTTTGTTCACTGAAGTTTGGCTGATCAACTGGATTATTGGGTAGGTGGGGTGATGTTTGTATTGTTGGTTGATGAGTGATGGGTAGGTGAGCTTATTTTAAAATGCAATGAAAGGTATTAGGTGGGTTTCATTATTATTTTATTTCTAAAAAGGTGAAGGACGACACGGTGGTTACCGTGATGAATCCAAAAAAATGCGTTATAATTACCCTCACGGTGGTGGAATATAGTCCATTCCCTCACGTAGAGAAGAGACTTATGTCCCAGCAGTGAGAACATTATAGTCTGATTATGCTTTTGAGTTTACTATCGGAGTTTACTATCCACTATTGCAAGTTTTAAGGAGCCACTTTCCATCATGGAAACATTACAAATTATCATAAAATCACAAGCTGTTGTATTTGTTTTCTGGTTTCCTTGTTTCAATTGTTCTGCTATATAATTATAATTATGTATACATTATTTTAATCTAACATTTATTATTTTATCTAACTTATTTGTTATTAATACTAGGAACTGCAAAATAATTATTGTAATCGAATTCTCAACACTTTGATAGTTAAATAATTCATTTAAAAATCAGTTAAGTTAATTTAAAATTGAAAGTAATATTTGAATTGGCCAAAAAAGTCACTTTCAAAGTCTGAGGTATGCAGTAACAGGTAATCTTAAAATACGGAATAATATGTTCTTTACTTTCTATTTCCAAAAACATTGATATTGTATGCCTAATTAGTTTAGCAAATAGAACCGGTCTGCTTTTTACATTAATATCTAGAAACTTATATTAAATTGCGTAACATTATTCTAGATAGATAAAATTAAAATGTTCACGTTAGTCTTTTTTTCTAACTTGGTTCATCCGTAGAATACTGGTTCTATGACATAACTTTTTGGGAATTTAGACCTTCTGTTAAGACATTGACATAGCAAAGTTCAACCCTAGTACAAAGATTGAACTAGGTAGATACAAATATTTAAAGGCTAATCACCAAAAAAGAAATAAGTCACTAGCTTGTCTTTGAAAATACCTATAACTTTCATAATTATCAAGGTATTACATTATTAACTTATGTATTAAAATATCCAGGACGAAGATTTCTCTTTACACAAATAAAACAAGATGCAAAATCTTTTATGACGTTACAAATCCTAGAACTTGCTAAAATGAATGTGACAACCGTAAACATGTGTGTGTCTGTGTGTGTGAAACCCCGGCTCCGTCCGTGTATGTACAGACAACAAAATTATAAAAGGGTAAATAAAACAGAAAGCTTACACAAGTCATAAATTTGATTTATAGAGATTAAAAAAGGCGCTTTAGAAACGGCTCGAACGAAAATTTTCGGTGGGACGAATCGGGAGACGAGTGTAGCGTCAGAAGAAAAAGTTAAGCAGCTGTCATTTTGAGGTTTTATAAATTATATTGTTAGAATAGGAAACAAATAGTTCAATTTCGAAAGCTATTTTGCATGTTTGCTAAATTAAACAAACTAAATTATACGGCTGCGTTCGTTGGTCACAAATTTTGGTCTAACTTAAGTGATTGTTTATCCTTATATTAAATTATGATTTCAGCGGTCCGTTTATATTGCTGTCTATGGCAAGAATGGGGTTTAGTATAATTTCCCAAAAAAAAATCGGTTGTCTGTAAAGTCAGTTTACTGGCGATACTTGAACGTGACAACGTCATAAGAAAATACAGCACTTACATTGCTATAATCAAACAATTAACACGCCGTTGCTATGGAACGCCTTACTAGCGAGGTAACGACGCATGACGTCATCTTTTTTCGTGAGTGCAGCTGGCCATCGAATTATAAGACGTTATCACGTCAAAAATTTTCTCAAGCTTGCTCTGTTCCACTACTGGGCAAAGGTCTCACACCACTTCCATTTCCACATTTAAGAGACGTAAATGTATGAAAACACGCAAACGTCATCAATAAAATTAAAAATATTACAACAGTAACATATTATTTCAGCAACATCCCTTTTCTGCACCCCGTACTCATGTCAGCGCAGTGTCGATGTTCGGGGCCGTCAGAGGGGGCGCCGTAAGAAAATTTACAGGCACCGCCGTATTTCACCCCCGCCTTTTTTGTTAATCTACCCTCCTAATGCGTCGCTTTGTTTACCTGCTGACCGTACATAGTGTCCTTAGTTAACGTGTTCAGATGGAATTATTACGCCTATTTTGTAAAGGGGGTCTTTTGTTTGGGGGTGAGCAGAAAGCTAGGTTGTGATTATGGGATCTTTGGTGTCTAGGTGTGTGTCTTTGTATGTGGTGATTAAGAGGTTAATGCAGGTGTGTTAACGTTGGTAATTAAAATCAGAGAAATAATTAAGACTAAAAATATCAAGATAGGTTTTGAAATAGATGGTCACATTCAGGCTTGTGTTAGTAAGTATTCTCACATAATTTAAGTTTATATGAGTAGCTAGTGACTAAATAAAAAAGCCGCTTGGATCGGTTACACCGCGCAAGTTTAGGCTGGTCTGTGGATGGGTGACCACCTATTACAGGTACCGAGTTTGTTCTGTGCCTTGGAAAGCTGCAGTTAAGGCAAGGTTGCACTACTTTGTTTTTATGTACGCACGACCTCACCCCCCGCCCTGCCGCGCGAGCGATATAATGCCTAAATTTTGACTGTTTTTTTCTCTCTTGGAGAAAAATTATAAAGAAGACATTATGTGACCCGAGATAATACACATTTTTTACGACCTTAAATGATATAAGTTTTATTTTTCAAAGCCTAATATAACTCAAGTAAAACGATTATTTAGCCATCATTTGGACATGTCTTTGTGATTTAATTGGATGCAGTGAAGTGTAAGTACCTAATCGTGTATCACATGCATTTTTTTCAAAATTTAAATCCGTTCCATATACGAGTAAAACGCTATTGTTGACGACGTTTATCGGGGTAACCTCGCCTTAAGCTGTTGGTCCCGGTCACTAAGTCAGCCAGTCGGCCGGGAGTAAGTAGCCATGAGCATCATAAAAACTCAGAACCATGCAGGTTATTCACTAACCTCACGGTAAGAAGATCAAATCAAAAGATTCATCAAACCTTAATGAGACTGTTCCATATCATTTTGGCCTCAGCAATGGTTAAATGACATCCACAATCTTCGTCCTATATAACGTTTGCAAATGAGCGTCGCTTGGAAAGTTGTGCAATACAGAGATACAGCAACTTACGAGGGCGGACTGAGCTTAGTTTTCGATTTGGCAAGCAACCGGCCAATATTGTTCGGTTCGCGAGCAATTCCTACAGTATGTTTAGCGTTTTTATTAGATATATGATTTTCGAAATATTGCTTTGTGTGTTTTTGGAATAAGGTTGTTTGTGTTTATTTGTGGGTTTGTAATGAGGCCAGGGAAGCGCATAGTTATGACCCTGTTGTAGGTTAGTTAAATGTTCAACTTCAAATTTTTGGTATTAGAACTGATATTTTCAATTACTGGTAATGTCTTTTTATCAGTTTGAGATGAAATATCGGTTTGGATGGTAAATAATACTTTTTGCTTGCAAAGTAAACCAAATTAGAAGAAAGTACGTTCATCATGAGCATTTTACTCTTACCGACGGTATCCAAATTCAATAAGGGTCGGCGGCGCAGTATGTCATCTTGTTCCATGCTTCTCTATTTTTTTTCTAGCTTGTTCACCCACTCCTGGGGTAAAAGCCTCCTGCTTCTCTATTACTCGTCATTAACTAGACACCTCCTTTCGTGCAATATCATCCGTCACACAATCCATTGAAGATTATTTAATTCGGTTAACGAAAACTAATATTGATAAAACCTTACCGTAATCTAGACCTGCAGGGCTATTGCGTATCTTTTTAATGTCAGTGGCTATCATAAGTGTCCATAGATTAACTGGAAATTGGTTATGGTTTGATAAATTTTTTTCTTAAAAACTCACCATTTGACAGTTATTTGATAGACACTATAAGGTATCCACTGTCATTGAAAGATACGCAATAGCCCTGCAGGTGGTTCAATACAGGTTCATTATTTATTTGACCTAAACCTTCAACGCGATTATAACCTACCCTTACCATCCATCCCTTAAAAGTCTAGACATAACGGCTATCAGCACCACTTAACAACCATACTTGTACATTAACCCTTCGACTGGTCACATAATTGGTCCAATGAGGGGGGTGAGCGGGTTATTTCATAATCTACGGCACACCCCCCACAACCCCTCGCTGCAGACGGATCAACGCTGCACAATCCCTGCGATAGAATTTTATGAGACCCCCGGATGCAGCGTGGTAAGCAGTGGTCATAAATAGTTGCGAGTGTTCGTGATGACTGGATGTGGTTAGTTTTATTTTTTGTTTATAGAACCTTATTTGTTTTATACAAGGTCTTTTTTCCCTACTTTGATTGGATCCGAAAGAGGAGCTCGTGGCTTAATAGGAACTGCCACTCAGGTCGATCTTTAGGTAAAGCTGTGCTTGCCTAGGTCGGTCTGTGGATGGGTGACCGCCCGACATACCGAGTTTCCTCCGTACCCCATCCAGCTTACACTCTTTTTTGTTTTTTCGTGTGTGGGAAATCATCAAATAACTCCTTCCGCTCTGGGCAGAGTGGTAGGGAGTGTCAGACTTCTACTGACTAAAAACCACTTATGTTCCATCTTAGCCCTTTGTGCCGAGGCCGTATCTCTTTCGGACAACCCGCAGCACCGACGGGAATCGAACCTAGGACCTCAACCACCAACAGTCGTACTTGCAACCACAAGGCCAACGAGGCTGTAGTATTTTCAGTACAGAGTAGTAAGTATTTTTACTAAATAGCCTGGTCAAAACTAAAGCAAGTCTCCAAAACAAAAAAAAAAACAAAAAACGAATAACCGACAACTTTTTTTTTCCAGCCACGCTCCTACCCCATCCAGCTTCCCCCACATCTGTGGTGTGCACATTAATGCACTACGACTGTACGTAACTATTACGTTGTGAGTTGTGGATTTGTTTTGCCGGTCAGATAGTTGAAAATATGAAAATGAGTTTCAAGTTCCACTAAGATGTGGAGCGACATCAAATTTTATGGACAAAACAACTTTTGTATTAATCCTGGTACAAGTTTCGTGTTTTAGTAGAGGAGGTAGTTCACGTAGATGTTTTTGGGGACTTATATCTAGGTATTATTAGGTATGAGCAGAAGGTCGGTGTCGATGGTATAGAGTATAGATGAACAGGGTGGGAAAGTTCTTTATTCTTCAAAGAGGATGCTATTTTTTCTGGTGGGCTACTCCTCACAGTTCTTGTCATATCCTGCTAATATTATAAATGCTAAAGTCAGTGAGGATGTATGGATTTCTGAATGTTTGTGACTCTTCCACGCAAAAACTACTGATCGGACTTGTATGAAATTTAGAACACATAATATTGTTTGAGCAGCGGTGGCCCAGTGGTTGCGGCTCCGACTTACGAACAGTAGGTCGTGGGTTCGAACCCAGACAGGCACATTACTTTGTGTAATTTATTTCATCACCGCTGCTCTCAAAACGGTGAAGGAAAACATCGTGAGGAAACCGGCATGTCTTAGAACCAAAAAATTCGAAGACATGTGACATCTACCAACCCGCACTGGGCCCGCGTGGTAGATGATGGCCCATTCCCTCTCAAAGAGGAGGCCTGAGTCCCTGCAGTGGGAACATTATAGGCTTATGATGATGAATATTGTTTATAACCTAGGTTAACACATAGGATACTCTTATCATCCCGAAATAAGAACTTGTAGGTCATAGTATGATAATTATCGATCTCCACGTGAGCGACACCGCGGGCATAAGCTGGTATTTTATATTAATCTCGCGTAACCCTGCTTGCGCGATGTAGAATGTTGTGTCAAATGTTGCGTTGTAGATGCCGCCACAGGTTCATGAGCTTATTAACTGTGTAGCTTTGGTAGAAGTTTAGTAAAATACCAGTCTTGTCTCTTCTAGTGGACACATGTTTAAAAAAAACACACTGACATGAGCAGAGAGAATTTCGAATTGTAATACAATAAAAGTTAAACATTTGACTATTTAAGATTACTGTAGGATTTTTTTTAAGGAACCCTTCTGGCTAGCTGATAGGCAGCAGAATGCATAGTTCAGGGTTGCTGAATCAGTCTTTTAATGTGCCTGCTCTTGACCACAATCACGCCTGATGGAAAGCTATGGATGAGGACTATGCTGGAACGAGCCTGCCCAGAAGATGGTCTATTCGCTTTTACTTTGAAGGCAGACGGTCTACAAACTTTATTGTGTTTTAACTTAGTCTTTGTCTTGTACTTATTGTTTGACTTTTGATGACAGCAATTACGTTTAGCCAAAGTGTGTGTTTCATAAAGAATATTTTCATAGATTCTCACCTAAACCTAGGCTACTTATTTTAAGACTTTAAAACACCCACGTTTCGACAAAAAAACAACTAATATATTAATTTACTACCCAATCCATACCACTTATTCCATCAAAAGCTTTCAAGTATTTTCAACTCGTAACTTTAGTAAGCAAGTCAAAGTTGAACAGTCTTGTAGAAATACAAAAGATCGTTGAGTGAAGACCGCGGGGTGACATGATACGGACAAAAGGCACCAGATTGCACCTACCTCCCCTTGTGTTAAGGGGAAGCTGGAGGTTCGGATTTATTGGGTCTTAAGTTTTTTGTTGAGAGAATATGGTTGTTGTAAAGGTACTAAACTTCTATCGAAAGATTATAGTGAGGCTGTAAAAGTGAGTTTTTGATCGTATGGTAGTTTTTTAAGATGGATTTGTTATTAAGCTTTACTGGTAGGTACACTAATTTATAATAATGGACTAAGTTAAGTATGATAAAGTGTGATATTGTAAATGTTTGAAAATTATATTTTTTTCAGAATGCATACATCAGTAAAATTCTCATCGGTTATTGTGTTTGACTTATGAGAATTAGCTTAATTTCCAAACATTATTTAAATATGTGTGTTTAATGATGATTTCTTATAATTAATTCAAAATATGCCAACGTGTACAAAGGTCAAAGCAAAGCTCGTAATATTGATTTCCTATGTTGATTTGACAAATGAAGTCATGAATCTAGTACACTTATGTATAAATTAATGAACTATGATTTTTTCTGAAGAATTTTTGTTCCTTAAATTCGCAGCCAGACACCATCCTCCCCTTAACAGTTGCAGCGGATTTCAAGACGGACCGACGGACAGCGGGGGCAGGTAAAGGGGTCAACCGTCATCGATCGAGGTTCAACCCGCCCGTAATCATACCCCACTTGTTTATTTTATATTGGAAATGTCAGCGCCGTGTGTGATGTTCGACTGTTTCTGTAGTTGCACAACTAGTGAGGGGTTAAGATGTGTTTACAAGAAGTAGGGAAGTAATATAAGGGTTAGGTTTTATGATTTAAAGGAGGTTGAAAGAACGGTTATTAGGTTAGTTACTAGGTTTTGACTTTGCTTTGCCATCTAAGAATAAGATTTAACTGGTCTGGTATTTGGTGCTTAACCAATCCCATATTTGCTTACTTAGCTAATATTTCTCAATCTATCTGCTTGATATCCAGACCCTGTAGAAAATTCTCTTAGTTTTAGTGAGGATATTGAGTATCAAAAAGGAAAAAAAAGATTACAAGTCGTCATAAAATTCATTTGTATTGCTGTTAACGAGAAAAATGCCCAGCAGGCTGGCGGCATTGGCCCGTTGGATGACAATGTTGATTCTTTGGAAAAAAATTGGCAAGCCCTCTGTTCACGCAAAGAGTCGACCAACTATCTATAAGCAATATGACGGAAGTTATCAGTTTATAAAATAATAAGCTTCTGCTTAACCGAAACTCAAAGATAATAGCAAAAAAATCTTATCCTAGCCAAGTTAATGGTCTGCCGGTGTGGCTTATCTCAATCCTTTTATTTGGTTTGAATCGTTAACTGACCGACAGAGTTATTTTCTCATAATGTAGTTTTAGTATGGATGCTTTGCACCTTTACCCAACCTCTTGGGAAACACCTAAATCATGAATTGTGTTAATTACAAACTGCTTCGGAAATCTTAGAAATTCCATCACATATACTTGGTGAAGATCTCCTCTTGAAATTACCAGGTGCATGCTTACAAGTCCCTTTAGTGTTGCGGTGGCACTGCTGCACATACAACGCCGGCTCAAAGAGACTGGCGAAGACTTAACACCTTACTCGAGCAGCAGTGAATGTTTAATAGCGGTCACTTTGTCAACACACGCTCTCTTGGGCTTTTTGTAAAGTGACTGGGTAGTGTGTTTCCATTGAAGGAACGATTTTAGGCTGTGAATTTTAGAACGTGTCGTGTCGTTGCAACACGGCATCGGTAATCTGTCATGGATATATATGTAGCTGCTCCTTCGTGTGAATTTGGTCTTTGTAGCAGTTTGGAATAGTCCTTTGACCATGACCTCACTCATTCTGCTGGAAATCTTTTCATTATATTTGGAACACTGTTCCTCTTAGGTCTTGTGTGTACAATACTTTCGGACCCTAATTAATTCGGTAGCCAGCGAGTTGACATGTTTGTTTAGCTTTTTCTGGTAGTTTGAAACTTTAGCAAATTTTTAAAAAAGAGGCTGTAAATCCACTGCAATACGCTTATGTTAACTAGTAGATTACTTAACCAAGGTAGGTTATGATTGTGAAAAAAAGGGATTATTTTACTTTAAAATTAATAAAATAATTAAATACGATTAAAAACTTTCTCAAACTGTACTCGTTTCACCTATCCTATCAAGTATCATACACTGACCATCTCCCAGTCCAATGGAAACGTCCCCCAGCGAGTGCATGCACGAAGTGCGTCGCGACCACACGAACTGTCTTACCCCTTTATGCAGCTACCCTCAATACAAGCGCTGCATATTTTAACCTTGCCTCGACCACAGCCTGCTTCCTAAACGCTATCTGCTTTTGACTTTGCCAACATAACTTTACCTCACCGAAAACCAAAGTTATTCAATTTTCAATTGTATCTTCGTTGGGTTAAGACGTGTTGGTGGTTTTGGAAGTGAAAATAGTAGTTGGCAGGTGAGTAAAAGCAAAGTCATTGGTCGCGCTTGAGATATTAGCAGCTTCAGTACTCCAGATGGGTGCATTTACGTGGAGATATTTCCGATTTGATAGCCTTTGAGGCGGCGTGAATTCTGAATGAGTTTGGCTTCTGCTTGCTTTTGATTTAGGTGTCGTGGGTGCCAGAGGGAATAAAGATTGGTAAGTTTTTGGGAAATGAATTTTCTAGAGGATTTTACTTTTGGTGAGATGTAAATAAGTTTAATTTATTTCTCATAATTATGTTTAATTTTTCTGCATGAAAATCGGACTGGCATAATTATTTGTATTTGTCTATGCACATAATAGGACTTTAATATAAAAACTTTTTAACAACAAGTTTAAAAATCTAAAACCCGACTACGAATAAAATATTGGTTTTTGCTCTCCAAGACCTTTCATTTGATACCAAACATGTTATGATTATCTCAATTTAATATTTTTGAGGTAAGTTTTTGACATTTAAATTCCGTCATAAAAAGAATTTATAAAATTTATATAGCCTATGTCACCCGGGCTATTCTTACGAATCTATTGACACCTCATTTATTAAAATCCGTTCAGTATTTTAGGCGCTACGGTGGAACATACATACATACATACATACCTACATACATACTGTAGGTGTTATGGGTGGTAATCGGCGAAGATAAACGATTTGGTAGCTTAAAAAACTTATATTTTTGGAAAAGCACAGATATTTTTTACAAACGAAAAATCACGTACAAGCGCACCCGCTTGCAGTGCTCGCACGGACTCAACTGGCCGGGGTGGGGGTCCATCGGCCCTTACATCTATATTTGCTAATGTGTGTGTTATAACTACTTACAAACTAAACTATGAAGATAACATGAGCGCGTCGCTAACATTCCCCCCCCTAGTGCTGGCACAGCACTCCTCAACAAGTGAAATTCGCGCGACGCGTGCTGCAGGTCTCTTCCAGACACCAGTCTTAGTCTTTACTTCGACCAGTCTGACTCGTCCATCCTTACCTGGGCATATCTTCTGAATGACACCCTTCGGCCAGGTGCTACGAGGACTGTTAGGATCGGACACTAGCACTACGTCACCTACCTGCAAAGGTTTCACCTCCTCGTTCCATTTTCTTCGAGGCAGCAAGTCAGGGAGAACCTCTTTCACCCATCTACGCCAAAACATATCCGCTAACGCTTGTGACTTTCTCCATTGTTTGCGTAGAAACATGTCGGAATCATCGAAAGTCCCAATGATAGGCGCAACAGATGTGCTACCTAAAAGAAAATGATTAGGAGTTAAAGATTCCAAGCTTTCAGGGTCCACGGAGACGTGTGTCAACGGGCGACTATTCACTATGTTCTCCACTTCCGCCATCAAGGTAAGTAACACTTCTTCGCGGGGAGCGCGTTCCTTCATTATGACTCGAAGTGAAGTTTTCACACTTCGAATCAGCCTCTCCCAGGCCCCACCCCAGTGAGGACTGGAAGGGGGTATAAAATGCCACTGCATGGTGTTGTTCACGCCGACGGCCCTGAGAGCATCTATATCAAGTGCCTCCACTGATTGCTTTAGTTCCTTGTCGCTTGCTCTAAGGTTGGTGCCATTATCAGAGTATAGATGACAGGGCCATCCTCGCCGTGCTGCCATGCGTCGCAGCGCTATTATCAAAGAGTCAGAGGTAAGTGATGGAACGAGCTCGATGTGAATCGCTCGTATAGTTAGGCAGGTGAACAAAACACCATACCTCTTCTGCCTTCCTCTATATACCCACAGTCACTTCCATCGGACCAAACAAGTCCAGACCACAAAATGAAAATGGTTGTTGGTGATGTGCTACTCGAGCGTGAGGTAAGTCACCCATTCTGGGTACTTGAGGCTTACATTTCCTTATTCGGCAAAGCATGCAATTCGAAACCACCCTTTTAACTGTTGGCCTTATTCTAATAATCCAATATTTCTGTTTCAGATTATTGACGACCATTTCTTGGTTCCCGTGTGCTGCCTTAATATGATAAAACCGGACAAGAAGACGCGTTATATCATGCTTCCCGTCTAATATAATGGGTCTTTTCATTTCTAGATCCACGTCTGACACAGCATCGATGCGGCCACCGAGGCGGAGTAAACCAGTTTCGTCGAGATACGGCGACAAGGTAAGTAACTTGCTATCTCGTGACAATTGTTTTCCACCTTTTATTGCAGATATTTCGGCGGAGAACGATTCCAACTGTGCCTTTTTCAACAACAGGATCTCAGCTCGAGCCATCGCATCGCAGTCAACCTCACCGGTAAGTTTCTTAGATCTATCAATAAATTTCAGAATTACGGCCGTAGCTCGCTGCAAGCGAAGCCAGGAGGAAAACCGCTGCGGCTCAGGAACAGGTAAGTTACATGTAGGTTCATGCATGACAACTACACACTCTAAACTTCCTTCTTCTCTGTCGATGTCGGGACTCACGATGTCAGCAGGCCATAAGGACTCCATCTCGTACAAAAAATCAGGGCCTGAGAACCACTCACTGCCCAAGTAACATTTTTGGTTTTAGAAAGGTTTTGAAAAGGTTCTAGAACCTTCATATGGAAATCTGCTCGTAAGTCTTAACAGGCTCAATAACGTTATATTAACCTTATATTAACCTCCTGAGTGCAAAAAGGGCCCACGTTTTAGAACATTTCTGAGAGCTATAGCAAAACCTATAGCTCAAATCCAGAACCTTTCGAACTACTTACACAGTACCCAAATATAACCTTCACAACCTTAATTTAACGTGAATATAACCTTGCAAGGCAGCTTTTAAGTTCTAAATTAGTCTTGTATGTAACCCTATGACAACTTAAAACCTTTTTGGTGGACATGAAAAAATACCTTTCCAGGACTCTCGGGTTTTAAAATGTTTCTGTGTAAGATTTTTTTACACAGAAAGACCAATATAATGGCGCCACATTCGCCGACATTTTACCAAGTTTCAAAATGGCTAACTGAGTATGTAGTAAGTATTTATAAAATAAATATAAGTATCTTGCTGAAGTCAGGAAAAACAAAAATTGTGCGACTGGCACTTCATCGTGAAACTTTAGGATAATAGTGCTAAATACGAGACGGGCCTTGCGTTAGTTTATAATTTTGAAGATATTTTAATTAAATAAAAATTATAAATATACACGGTTGGTGGTACGTTGCATTAGAAATAAAAGTTCTATTCATTTAAAAACATATATTTTAAATGCTATAGCACAAGTTACTTATTTTAGCCTTATTGAATTAAAATATTGCCTTTTGTTTTGATTTTTTAATTTATAATTGATTTTTTATGTAAAAAAAAAATGGCTGGCGTTAATAAATTACTAGAAAGCATTAAAATTACCAATTTCAGAACTGTTACAGCTAAAAGCTCTTAATGTTTGCCAAAATAAGAGCTAAAAGTAATCTCGCGGAGCTACTTAAAACGCATAGGCTGTTTTCGCAGCTTTAAGGTTATCGCTAGGAGTAATTCAAGACTTGCTAGTCGCGAAAACAACCCCTGCGCACAATTAGTTGCTTTTAGGTTTTGTTTGAAACAGGACGTGCGATCGACGGTTTGACAAGAGTGCTGAACAAACAGCTACAGGGTGTTTTTTTTTCATCAACTTTAAGATCATGAAAAAAATATACTTCAAGCCTATAGTGCCAGTATTGACCGCCTTTAATATTTTTTATTTGCATATTATCACCACTGGGAGTATGTAGTAAGGATCTAGGATCCTTCGGAAGTTTCAGGATCGTTCGTTTGTTAAATATGTCTAAAAGATCTTTCAAAGCAACATGTTTAATTTTGTGGGGGCTTTTGATAACGCGTGGTGGCCGATGCTACTCCTTAAACTGAAAATTTGTGGTTGCCCTAAAAACATATACAATTTTGTTTACTCGTACTTCTTAAATTGTTCCGCGAAACTCTATGTCAAAGTCCCTTACCATAGGATGCCCTCAGGGTTCGGTTATGGGTCTGAATGTATGGAACGTAGGCTTCGATGACTTCCTCGCGATTCCACTTCCATACGGCTGTTCATTAACCGGTTACGCGGACGACGGCCTGTTGCTCATTCAGTCAAGTACTCGGGCTAGACTCGAAAATTTGGCTGACACTTGCCTAAAATTAATATCCCAGTGGAGTGATCGTAACTGTCTGACCTTTGCACCACATAAAACTTATCAACTTCTTTTAAAAGGTAATCTTAAATCATGGCCTAGTATTATTCCCGTAAAAAAGAAGGAGTTCGTATGCTACCTTGGGTTTGTCTTAGAGAGGATTTTTTCATTCATTGAACACATAAAAACCGTCGGTGAAAAAGCTATTAAAGAACTTTTATGCTTTAACGAGAATATCCAAATCTACGTGGGGTTTATCATTTTTAACTTTAAAGACGATCTATGGGGCTACTTACTTGGGGTGTATGTGCTACGGGGCACCAGTTTGGGCCGATAGGGCCACCATCGGAGCGGTACAACGTAAATTCCTTCAAAGTCAGCGGTTGGCTTTGATTTTCTTGTGTAAAGCATATAGGACGGTTAGTACTGAAGCCTTACCGGTACTGGCAGGGGTACTTCCAGTTGATCTTGAAGTACAGCGCCGTGCTTCAATGTACTACTGCGCACGAGAGACCGCGGACGCAGACTTTTTAACGCAACGTGACCGTGCTAAAATAGCTAGATTACTTAAACCACAGACTGACGTCTGGGAGGAACTTTTGTCTGAATGGCAATGTAGGTGGGATAATTCCATCAAAGGCCGTCACCTCCACCAGTTCTTTCCATCCGTTCGTGAGCGGCTGGCCAGGACATGGCTGGAGGTAGATCACTGTGTCACCCAATTTCTCACAGGTCATGGTAACTTTAAGAGTAAATTATTTTTCTTCAAGCTTGTTGCCTCGCCTTTTTGTCAATGTTCTACATCTGACTGCGAATTTGAACAAACTGCACATCACATTTTATGGGAGTGTAGTCTTTGGCAGAATGAACGTAATATTATGTTAAATAGTGTACAGGTTACATCTGGAGTTATTTACTATACGGACCTTGTAGAAACTAGAACAAATTTCCGTGCGTTCAAGCATTTTTGTCATACCTATTCTTGGAATCAAATATAACAGCTCACAACTTAGGACCCAGTAATATTAATGACAATAATATCCGTGGTGCTAGGCAACTGGGCTTATCCCAGTTGTATACGTCCCTGTGTGCCTATTGGCCTTGTTCTGTTCTGTCTCCTGCTGATATGGAGGGAAGTGGTAATTATGTTTTTTCCTACTCCTCCGCTATTCTTTTCTGATTAATTTCGTTGCGGGATCCAAGACAGTTAAATCGCTTCTCTGGGACATCGTCGAGCTTCATTGTCTCGGCGCTTTTCTTGTGGTCGCCACTGTTGATTCTGGCTAACAGGAGTTACAGTGGTTTGGGAATAGTGTGGCGGGCTTGTCCCAAAAAAAAAAAAAGTTTAACTTTGTGTTCTAAAGACCAAATTCTTAAATCCTTTGCAGTATCAACACTTGTTTATAATGTACGAGCTTCAAAATCTTCACTATCTTCAGATAAACCACCATCATCACCACAATCACCATAATTTGATTGACTGTTTTGTGATTCCTCAAATATTTCAGACGATGTCGTGTCATCTGTGGTTAAAACTGAAGGGGTTTCAGAAGGTCGTGCATCTTCAACGGTGTCAATGATCTGTGAAAATAGTCAATATCGAACAACCGAACAGCCTAATTTTAATCCACAATGGGGTCACCCATTGTCAAGATGAGCCGTACTTCTCCATCTTTTTACATTTATAAGGGCTCTAACAAATCTGCGACCCGACGGTCGCTGACAGTCCCCTTGTCCTAGGTGAGCGACGGGACGCGACACGTAGCGACGCAACGCGACGCGACGTAATGCGACCAATACATCACGCGACGTGTGTCCTATTTTTTTTATAGTCATTCGTGAGCGACAAACGTAACATGTATACTGCGTTACTCGAAAATTCATAATGTTATAAATACTTAACCCTACAAAAACAACGTAAACAAAGAAGGAAGACAACAAATATCATGTATTTAGAAATAAATAAGTTCGGAGAGTTTCATCATTTATATCCGACATTAAGAAATAAGCCACGTTTGTTTAAGAAGTATTGTGGCTTATTACTAAGCACTTTCGCTTATATATTGTTGCAGTTGTTAGACCTATTTTTCAACTGTCAATAAGCAATTCACACTGCGTATCGTCGCGCAAAAAACAAATCCGCACTTCGTCGCGTTTCATCGCACACTGATTAAGGCGACAACACAGGCCACAAGAGTACGTACAACGACTATTTTGCCGCGTTTGTCGTTCAACTAGGACAACGGGTGACGGTCGCCGACGATCGCTAACGCGGTGTCCTGCGTGAGCGACGAATACGACGCGACGCAACACGACGCGACGCAATGCGACGCGATGCTTCACGCGACAAATGTCCTACGTGATTTTGGCCATAGCTTTTCGAATCATGAAGAAATACAGTACAATTTTGCTTGAAAGCTCATAGCTCGTGGTGTCGCGCCTGGTCGCCCTCAAAACAAGTACGCGTTACGTCGCGTAAAGTCGCGTTATGTCGCAGACTGCCACATAGGCCGCATGTAGGGTATGCCGTTGAGTTGATCGCGTTCGTCGCGTTCGCAGCGTCGCGTCGCGTTCGTCGCTCACGCAGGACACCGCGTAACGGTCGCCGATCTGTAAGAGCCTTATGCAGTTTTTACCAGTCACCACACTTCGTACCCTAATAAATAATAAAAACTTACCGATGTATTTATTATTCGTAAGAAATTTTTACGCACTTTACGTTTAAAATTCCCACTCCGTTTTTTTGACATCACCCTGTGTTGATTCATCTTCAAGACAACGTAATGCTTTGAAGTAGCGGAGACATCTGATATTTTTTGAGGATGCCTATATAGCTTTAAAATATTCTTGTAGGACGTTAATCATGCTTTCAGCTCATAAACAATAGCTTATTGGTTTGGGTTGTCACCACGCAGTCCTAATTTATTTGCCTAGACACTCTAAAACAACCTTAAGGTTTGAGGTAGGTTTTAAAAATTACTTATAAGCAATTTCAACATTCCATAACTTTATGGTCATATCAAAGTTAAAACTTAAACCTTTAGATCTCAATTCAGCATAATGCTAGCCTTTTCAGAACTTAATCAGGAGTCTATGACAGCTATAAGATCCTAGGACTATATGCTCTTGAAACACAAGTCAAAATAACGTTAATTTAAACTCTTGTCAGCGTCTCCAAGGTTGTAATATAAAACAACTAGTATTAGGACCTATTAATCATTCTCAAGTACTTAATGTAACCAGATAGCAAAGCATTAACCTTTTTACGACCCTTAGAAAACCTAAAGGCATTTTTGACAACCTAGGCCCGAATGAAATGTTACTTGGGTGTGAAACATTGTGTGGTTAAATTCATCACGAGTACCAAGGTCCGCTACGTTTAATTTGTTAGGTACATATCTCCATTCATGAATACGCGTGAGTTCGTCAATTTCTCCCAATCGGTTCGCTTCGAACGTTTTATACCTACGCGTGTTATTTCTAATCCACTGTAGAACGGTGGTGGAGTCACACCAAAAATATCGGCGCTCGGGCACTAATCTGTGTTCCTTGAGAACGGTATCAGCTAATCGTGCAGCCAACAGCGCCGCCTGTAGCTCGGCTCGTGGTACAGTCATGGGCTTAACGGGTACAACACGACATTTACTTGATATAAATGCAACGTTAACATTCCCATTGACTGTCCATCGCCAGTACGCGACACAACACATAGCTTGAACAGATGCATCGCAAAATAAATGCAACTGTAAGCGTGTATAACTATTATTTGCCGGCGTAGCACACGTAGCGGGGGTCGTAGAAGGTCTACACGTCCCGTAGCTGCTTCTCGTAGCAGATAACTCCAGCGCGGGGGCCGCGGGCGCGGCGGCGGCGGCGGGAGGAGGTGGCTTTGTTATTACAAGCTCGGCAACCGGTTTTCTTTCCGTCTCGCTCCCACCTTGCGACACCATAGTTTTGTTATAGCACCTAGGAATACGTATTTTTTTGATATCCTTTAATAACTCGATCCATTTGCACCATTTATTGTAGATACTATCGGGTACTACGTCATCCCAGCCTATGTTCAAGCGCCAAGTGTCTTGTAACATAATTTTGCCCTGAATAGTGAATGGTGCTAAAAATCCTAACACATCAAAAATCGACATAACTATTCGTAGCATGATTCTTTTAGTCGGCCTATCCTTATTTAAAATAATATTTTCCGGTATTCGTTTCAGAGATACGTCGAAACCTAATTCATCTTCTCCAGGATACCAGATGAGACCCAAAGTGCGTTCGCCATGGAATTCCTGTTCGAATTTGAACCTAACGCTGGCAGTACCTAAGGTATCCTTCGGAACACTATCTAAAACAGCAATGCTATTGCTTGTCCAGTTACGGATTTGGAAACCACCACTGCTATGAATCTTAGTTATATTTTCAACCATTTCTATCGCCGTCGTGTCGTCTGGCAAGCTATCTATATAGTCGTCCATATAGTGCGATTTATATATCGCGTTAACAGCAGCTGGTAATGACGACTCATAACGACGCGCATTTACATTTTTAACAAACTGAGCTATAAAAGGAGAACAGTTAGCGCCGAAAATTAGTGACGACATAATGTAAATATCAACTGGCTCGTCAGGGCTGTTCCGCCAAAGGAACCTAAACGCGTGCTGATCTTCGGGGCGAATTTGAACCCTAAGGAACATGTCCTTGATGTCACCGGTTACTGCAATTGAATATTCCCTAAAGCGCAGCATTATACCAAACAGAGATGACAACAAGTCCGGCCCTGTAAGTAAATAGTCATTTAGACATTTATCACCAACTGGAGCCGCAGAATCGAACACTAGCCTAAGTGACTTTTTGTTGGGGTTATCGACCCCGAAGTGTGGTAGATACCACGTCCGGGGTACCGTCAGTCCCTTTTCCATCTTGTGAGCGTAATCATTTTGTAATAAATGATTTATTCGCTCGCGGTATCTGTCGGCGAAACCATTGTCACGTGCCATCTTCCTTTCAATCCCTTTTAACCTTTTCAGAGCGTTAGGATAGGTGTCGGGCATAGTGCAGGCCTCATTTTTCCAAGGCAAACCTGCACGCCAGCGACCGTTGACGAGTTCGACAGACTTTTCCAGCAGCGCGACAGCACGAGTATCATTAATATTTTGTCTCGGCTTACCTGACACTCCCAAGGCGTCGACAGCGAAAGAATGCCTCACCTCCTCGTGGAGGTCCCGTAGTATGCGCTCGTCCCTGTCCGCGGCGGTGGTAGCTGCCGAGCTCAGCAGCAGAGTGGCGTGCGCCTTGACGGCGTCGGCGGCGACCTGCGCGTGTTGCGCGTGTTGCCTTCGCAACATACCATGAATGCACCAACCTAGGGGAGTTAATGTAGCGGACGGCTCATACAATTTACCTACTATAACTTTGAGAGGTAACAATAAGTGACAGTTATCTTGACCTATTAAAAGTTCTGGTTTTACATCATGTTTACATAACTTATTATCTATTCCAAAAAGGTTTTTATAATCATTACAATTAACAACAGAAAGTTGTTGCACAGGTAAGTCTAATTTTTCTACACACCGAAGTTTTATATTATGTACTTTACTGTCCATACCCGATAATTTAACATGCGCGATGGTCGTTTTACACACTAGTTCGTCGTCAGACCAGGCTCCGCGAACTCGCATCGTCTCTGACCGGCCTCGAAGCCCCGCACGCTTCGCTAACCCCGCACTGATAAGTGAGACGGTCGATCCGTCATCAAGAAGTGCATTTGCACTAAACACACCGTTAGCACTGTGTATACTTATAGGTACGACTTTGAGTAACACTTTGTTTTCACTCGCGTTAATATGCGTCACTGTTTGCGTAGTATCAGCGGAGGACGTCGGCGGCGTCGCCGACGCCGTGGCCTGCTGCACAGGCGTTGACCTCGGCTCCGGAACCTGGCTACTTCCAGCGTCATTTTTCGGCTTGTTTACGACGTAGTGAAGCAAATTGTGATGTCCCTCGCCACAGCCATTCTTATCGCACGGCGGTGCTGAGCACGTGTCTCGTGCGTGGCGCGATGTTAGGCATTTGTAACAAATCCCGTTGCGTTTTACGAAATCCCATCTGGGTTTTACGTAACGCCTTCTTGAATTGTTTACATTCAGTTAACTTATGCTTTGAGGTACGGCAGAACTTGCAGTTATCGGTCTCATCATCTGTTTGTAATAATATAGTTTGAGATCGATTGCCGGAACTATCTTTGTTTTTATGATTATTGTTTTTATTTTGGTCAGTGCGAGGACTCGTAAAATAGATATTTGATGTAACTGATATTTTTACGGCCTCGTCGTGCAAGAAATCAGATAATATGACCATACGGGATTTCTTTCCTTCAGTAATGAGCGGGAAACTATAATCAGACCATTTACTTAGCAGTGTCGTAGGCAGCTTGGACAATATAATTGAAACAATGCTCATACCTTGTAAGTATTCTTCGCGTCCAACTGTTCGCACTGCTTGTATCAGGTTTTGCACTTTCACTGAAAATGGCACAATTTCACTATGATAATTTTGTGACATTGAAGGCAATTTCTTTATATCCTGCACTATTTTATATATGATTAAATCAGCGTTGCCAAAACGTAGCTCCAAAGTAGCCATGATTTTACATGGTGGACTCGCAGAAATAAGTAAGGCTGCGACAGCATCTTTGGCAGCTCCTCGGAGACACTTCCTCAACCTCCACAGGTTTTCTTCAGGAGAAAATTTACATAGCTCGGTTGACTCTTTATAGGCTTGTCTGAACTGAAGAAATTCCAGTGGGTCCCCTGAAAATTCTGGGAGATCCTTCGGCGTGCTTAATCTAGTTATAAGGTTGGTATTTGGTGCACTCGTAGAAGCCAGGTCTTTCAAAGCGCCAGCTAGCATCTGAATAGTCGCTTGCATACTGGTGGCCTCCGCCGTCGGTGGCGGTTCGGGTACAGTGTGTGAGTGCGACTCCATCGGCAGATGTGGCACAAAAAGTGGCGGCTTTTGACGTGACGTGGTTAGTCCTGGTGGTGCTGCTGGTGCCGTAAAGAGGACAGCATTAGCAGGCGCGGCTGGTTCTGTCCCAGGTGGATGCAACTCGCCCGAGGGATTACCATGATCGGGGGCCGATTGCATTAATTCGTGATGACTCCGTTCCAGCCATTGTTCCACGTCGTGAGCGCGTTCTTCGTGTGGACTGTATTTTTCTTCTTCCTGTAGTTCAGCTAAGTCCGCTTCCAGCTGTTTGTCTATGAGCTCCAGTCGTATCTGTGCCTTTTCCTTTGCAGCATCCAAAAGCAACTGCGCCTTTCGAGCTTTAACCGATGATGTTTCGGATCGACATTTCGACTTTGGCAACGTGTGTTCGGTTTTGACACTCGGCCCTGCCGCAGGTGTTTCAAACTCCATATTTTTGGCTACTGCACTGGTTGAAGACTGACATTCTTCAGTATCTGTTTCTTGAGCTCCCTTTTGTTGCCCAAAAAGTTTAGTTTGCGTGAGTTTGCGTCGCGCAGTACTTCGCGTGCCCACCATCTTGTTTTTCACTGGTGGCGTGACAAACATTAACTACTATTGATCCGGTTCGATTGACCACTTTGTAGGTGTTATGGGTGGTAATCGGCGAAGATAAACGATTTGGTAGCTTAAAAAACTTATATTTTTGGAAAAGCACAGATATTTTTTACAAACGAAAAATCACGTACAAGCGCACCCGCTTGCAGTGCTCGCACGGACTCAACTGGCCGGGGTGGGGGTCCATCGGCCCTTACATCTATATTTGCTAATGTGTGTGTTATAACTACTTACAAACTAAACTATGAAGATAACATGAGCGCGTCGCTAACACATACATACATACCTACATACATACATACATAGACTGCCAAAATCATTACCCTTCCTTTTGGCTTCGCCGTAGTCGGGTAAAAAATAAAACCGACTTCAATAAAAAAAAACGAAAAAGTGAAAAATCAGTTTCTGAAGTCGGTGACTTTTGTTTGTTTGATTTCATTTTTTTGCCACCGACTTCAGAAACTGATTTTTCTTTTAAATTTTTTTCAGTTTTTCGTTTTTTTTTTTTTGTAGTCGGTTTATTTTTTGTTAAAAAGTTTTTATTTTTCACTTTTTAGTGGTTCACGTGTAAGTTCACATGTTCTTGAGTCATAATGTGGACAATGTAGTTTTTTTTTGAGTTTTGTTGATTTTTCAAAAACCGCTCGTCCGATTTCAATAAAAAAAATATGGGACCATTTGGGAAGTACACCCTTTCCAACAAAAAAAGAGTTTTTCAAATCGGTTAGCAAGTGACGGAGATAGGCCCGAACAAACATAAAAAAAAACATTCGAATTGAGAACCTCCTTCTTTTTTTAGAAGTCGGTTAAAAATTCTAGAATTTCCCACAAAAAACAACGCAAACATTTGCTATTACGAATTGTCAGGAGTGTGTAAATTGCTGTTTCTATTTAAATAAATAATCAGAAGAGTAGAGAAAGACCTAAGAAACGATGGACGCCTGTTTGAAGGATGATATGGCTAGAAAGGAGGTGTCTGCAGAGCTGACGAATAAAAGAGAAGTATGGAAGAAGAAGACAAGATGCGCTAACCTGACGATATCAACAGTAAAGTCCATTTCACAAAAGAAGTCCCGCGGACAATTGTTGAACTAAATTTGACAGAAGCAAATACAGCGCAAAATAGCGAATACAGCGCTGCGTCTGCGGGACTTCTTTCGTAAAATGGACTTTAAGTCAAGTACTTAATAGACTTGCCGTAAAAAGCAGCCTGTTAACTTCAGTTACATAATTCGAATGTTATGAGAATACTAAATCCAAGAACAATAACTCAAAACAAAAGCCACATCAACATAAACCGCCAGATTTTTGCAAACAATCACCCTCCACAGTCCTACCTACCATATGTTTTTCATATCGTCACATCAGCCGGGTTGGTGCGAAACTAACCATTGTTCTTGCGACAACCTGCCACCGACGAGCCAGTCGTGCTGTCTCAGATGTGTCATGTGATGTCGCGCGATTTTTGTTAAGTAGTGTTGTGGATGAGGTGGCTGGATGTTTATTTTCGTTTTTAGTCAGACAATAGGAGGCGTCAGAATGTTTAATGGAGACTGTCGGCTGTGGTTATTAATTCGCTACATGCTTAATCAGGCTTATTTATAACTAGAAGAAGAAGGTAGGTAAGTAAGGTAAGGTAAGCAGTACGCCAGACAGGAGATTAAGGAAATTATAGGACATATTCTTTACAGATGCTAAGTAAATATCAATTTCTGAAATATTATTTTGCCCCACTGCTGGCCCCCATAGACTTCCACTCTTTTCTCCGTACGGTTTCCATAATAAACATTATACAACAGAACCAAAATTTTTCGTGGTCAAAGACCGCAGAGGTAACGTTCGCATGTAATTTGACCCCATGTATACGAGAACGATGAACGAACGGTGAATGATGTATGTAGACGAGAAGGCTTAAAAAGGCTACTAACTAACAAACTATACAGACACATCTGCATTTTAGCGGAAGAAATGCGAGCACAGATACCAAAAAAGTTATATACGTTTTATATCCCTGTCCACCAACACTACTAAATAAGACGCAACCCCATTAAAAATAAATAAGCTACAGAAGATATTACTAGTGATAATACAGCGCCAGCAACATGAGTGGGTAGGCAGACAGTGTCGTCACGCGTCGCTGATAATTCGCAGCTGAAAATGAGCTGCATATCACTGGGTATCCTGTGCACATACAGGGTGCGGCGTTTTTCTTTTTTGGGAAATAATAATATTATACCCTTATTATACCTACTTGTTTAAAATTGGGACATGTTGGTTGGACAATTTTCAATGTGACTGCACAAACAGTAAATAAGACTACACTAAAGCACTACCTAATTTATTTCGTAATCTTCTGTAATTAATTATACTGTAAATAATAGGGTAGTTGACAAAAAAAACTAATTAGTCCGTCAGATAGATTTCCAAAAAATATTGAACACGTGCACGTGAAATTATTGAATATGCTAAGAGGGATGTGTGGTGTGACGCGAAAGGATAAAATAAGGAATGAGTACATAAGAGGAAGTCTGAAAGTGGCGCCAGTGAATGAAAAGTTGATTGGTAATCGATTGTCGTGGTATTGTGATGCGAAGGAATGAAGGAAATGTTGTGAGAAAAATGTTGAGTATGAATGTAGATGGCTACAAAAGGAGAGGAAGGCCAAAGAAACGATGGATGGACTGTGTGAAGGATAATATGGCTAGAAAGGAGGTGACTGCTGAGATGACGTGAAAAAGAGAAGTATGGAAGAAGAAGACATGTTTCACCGATCCCAAGTAAATTGGGATAAGGGCAGGAGAATGATGATTGAACACGTGTTTTTTCTTTTTTCACGTAAACAAAAAATTAAGACGATACAGTGCTTCGATCTCAGGTGTCGCCACTTTGACCGATACCGTGCATCTCACATCCAGCCGGTCCCCGCAACCTTCATCAGGTAGCTCAGTATAATTATCTCATAACAATTTGGGTTGATCTTTAGGTTAAGCCGCGCTTGCCTAGGTTGGTCTGTGGATGGGTGACCGCCCATTACATACCGAGTTTCCTCCGTGCCTCGAAAAGCACGATAAGTTGTTGGTCCCGGCTGCCTTATAAATATATGTCGGATCTTTGATGAGTATGCACTTAAATTTAAACACAAGCGCCTTTGTTTGGCGTTGTGCGGAGTCTGGATGTAGGTGTCGGATACGGACCTCAGTCCCATGGATCGCCACTAATCGCCAGTGATCGTTCGGGCATGGTCGCGACACATACTATCTAGGAACTGCTCTGTGTTTCCTTTTAAGTACAGTAGTGTTAGTAATTGACTGTACAATAGCTGTGTACAAGTTAAAGGAGCTATTTCTCTCATTTACCCGTATCCCTTTCTGTGCCCACAACTGTTTGACACTATCTATGTCATTTAGTACTTCCTGACTAGCGTCCTATGTACCTGGATGCGACATCAGAAGTGGGATACGAGCGGGTTGAGAAATCTCCTGAAAGTGAAAACTGTGTTTATAGACAATTGCGTGAACTGTTCGATAAACAGAGCTGCAACATAGTTGCAGATTCATTGTGTTCTATTCCCTTAGACAGGTGTGCACGATGCACAGTTCTGTGATGATGATGGTCTTGATAGCACGAGGTGACTATCCACCATCATGATACCTGTCTGTCAGAGGCGTGAAACAGAGTGTTTGAGTGAGAACGAGTAAAGGTAAGGTTATATCCGGTGAGTCGTAACCATTTTTTAAGCGAGTGAAGAGAGTTGTTTTGAAAAGACCTCTTGCTACTCCACTTGGTTGTCGTGTGATCATGTTTTATTGTGATCATCTTGTTAGCCCGTTGGGTTATCGCGGTCGCGAGCGCGACTGCTGGATGATCCTGGGATCGATTCCCAGGTAGGGCGTTGTGTACTGTTTGGTGCATTTCTGCCTGACCCTTGTTGTTGCAGGCGATGTGATGAAATAATGCAACTTACTGCAACGAATGATGAAACTAATGTGCAACTGTGATCTACCAGTTGGCGGCTGCGGAGTGTGGGGTTCTAGGATCAATTGCCGAGTCGGAATTTGAATTTGTGATTGATGTGCTAAAATGATTAATTTGTGTTTACACAGTTTATGTTTGGTTCAAGTATCCCAACTGAAAGATATTTTAACCACGACTACCGAGTTGTAAATGTAAACAGAAACATACTTGAACTGAAATTGAGAATCTCGAAGGTTCTTAAGGTAGCGGAACGCTGTATTGATGGTTTTAGTAAAAGATGGGTGTGCTAAGCACCTCTGTGTGCCCCTTTGGGCATTGTGACCGTTAAGTTTAATTTTACGTGCTTTTCCGATGAAAGCGAAAAACGTACCAATGGAGATACGACGTCAGTGCGAGACGTAGAGAGTAGGTGTCGATTGGTGTCGATGTTTTCCGAATGATTGAAATTAAAGTGTATCGGATATGAAAAAATCAGAGGACACTAATAAACTTGAAAGTCGTCATTTGCGTAGCCGGTTCCCAACTGTGTGGGATTGGTATCCGGTCGGTGCGGCCGGTGCGGCTGAGAGCCGGTGTTGTGCCTGTGGCGGCAGCTTGTCTGGCCACTGTAGCCCGCTTGGTGCTGGGTGATGTGGTTCCCCTTGGGGGAATGGGTTGTCAGACTGTCGAGCCACTGACTGCCAGTGACGGCTGTCGGGGGTCTGCTGGAGCCAGTCGGGACTGGCGGCTTGGCGTGTTTTTTTCTTAGCGCGGAGAAGGATTGCTGGGTGATGGATGGTCGCACATCTATGGACCGATCTAGGCGGATAACCTAACTTGAGGTTCCACCCGTGTGGCTGTGATTGTTTAACCATGAACTCCTCCTCGGTTAAATTCAATGAATTCAAACGTAATGCTAGCTAAACATGAGATAAGGTTAACAACGGTTACAGTCCGTTACAGTAGAGCAACGAGTATCCAACTGTTTGGAGCTTGAAAACTAGCAGTAGCATAATAATTATGGCGTACCTACTGGTGTACCTACAGGATGGATGTAACGAGTTGAGCTCCGAAGAGCAACCCGTGTATCGCTCTCATAAGATCGTGATTTAGTCTTCATACTATATCACAGCAAATCCTATCCATCCATCCAACTAAAAGACTACTCAGATGTGAAGTGTTGACTGATGAAACATAGTTTAGTTTAGTGCTTTGGGCAGAAAGCCTTATTGTGACTTGTAAAAATTCACAGAACAGATTTAATTGTGAGCATAATATCACTAATGTAAAGTCATTAATGTCATAGTGTGATACAATATTTTGATTGGTCATGAAAATAACCAATGTTTATTGTTTATTAAGACTGAATAGCTGAACCATTGAGAACTCGAAGCTCAATTTTAACAAAGCTTTACAAAGCTTGATTGTTGAAGCGGTTTCATTAAAATCTGTAATGTAGAGACGATTACTCTTAGCTTTCATAACACAGGATAAGCAACACGAGTGCTTAATTATAACAATCGGGACTGTGTGTGTAACGCGATCACCGAATGTAAGAGAGCCATTGTAAGTTTGTGCTTTATGAATCGCACTTGACTTCGTCATTGTTTACGTCAAAGACGCCGAGTTGCTGTCGGCATCGATAGAGCAAGGTTTAGACCTAAACATTGTTATCGACGTACTCACTAGTCATCAATTTCCGAAGGCACGGTTGGCGCAGTGGTTGGGCGATTGACTGCTGTGCTTGCGTGTCGCGGGTTCGATCCCCGCAGGGAGCAAATATTATTTGTATGGCCTACAGATAGTTGTTCTGGAACTGGGTGTTTGAGTGTCTGGGTTTGAATGTTTGTGGACGCACCCACGATACAGGAGAGACTCCTGGTGTGGGGCAACGCTTAAAAAGAAACGAAAAGAAATGTATTTGGTTTACCAAATAAAATGATCTTGGATTAGTTCACACTAGTGAATCGGTAACGAACTAACAATGTCTTGATTGATGAAGTGGTGATACTTAAGTGGCATCAATGCAAGGCTGTGTTGTGGACATTAGTGTGGTAGACACTAAAGTAGAAACTGTGAGTCACTATAGAAAAATAGCGCACAAAATAAGCTCTGTATGATAACAACAGGATTGTTAGAAGTTACCAGCTAAGATGGCTTAGTTGGTTTTCAATTGGTGATTTTGTTTTGATAAATAATGAAAAGCAATAATCAAATGAAATCTTCTTCTTAGCGTGTCGATGGCGGTCTGAATTGTGTTGGCCTGGAACTGAGCTAGGTACTAATTTGGCGCTTTTGGTAGTGTGCATCGGTCCCTGTTGTGGACAAACAATAGGACATGCAGGATACAATATTAAGTGCCACATTTGTGGAACAGCAACTTAATTAAACTCTATGGCAGGTGGATATTCAGGTTTTCCTTGCTGCGACCAGCCTGGGGCCGGAGTCTATTTAAAGGCTTCCAGGTGGGAGAGTAGCAGACGATGAAACGGATGGGTTAGGCAAGGAGTTAGTTAGCTACCTTTCCGCAACTCTATTCTTTAGACTATTCACCAGTGAGTGGGGTGAATGACAATCCTCAGAAAACGGTTTTGTGCCTTTGCGATATAAGGGTGTTTAAGTGTAAAGGGTGTCGTATGACTGAAGCCATTTCGGCTCTTTCGCGAGAGCTTGCCACTGTACTGTGAGCTTCTGGCAGCGCTATTCCTGCCAGTGGGTACATCATCTGTACCGAGGCCGGTTTAGAGCAACCAGTAGTCCGCAAGACATGCGGCGAAGCACACAACTTTGAAGAGATTAGTCGCCGTAAGAGACTAGTCGCCGAAAGATACTATAATAGTCGCCATAAGAGACAAGCAAGTTCGCAACTTCTGCTTGATGTTAATGCAGTACTGTTTTTACTATTTTACTATTACAGTTACCTACTGACAGTCAATGATCTGTTCAGAGAAACTTAAAGATACTTTGAGAGTAACTGTGCGGGATAGACATTCCACCCCAGACTATGTTAAGTCTGGGTCCAGCCTCTTGTTTCGAAGGGGAATAATGCAAGATTGTGTTTGCTATGGCTGGGTTAGAGTGAATTAGCAATGAAATATGTGGCTTATTCATATTCACTAAGAACATTATTAACAAAGCGGACCTCAATCTCCTCAACCTAAAGCTGTAGCTTGGGAGGTGAGGACAAGGTCGATTGCATAGAAGAACCGGGACGTGTACGAAAATAAAACCGAAGTAAGGCTACTTTTTATGTTAGCGAGTAATAATTTAATGGTGAAGCTATGAGCTAAAAAGTCTACGGTGAAAAACGTCTTATTGGTGCGTTCAGAATAGAGTTAAGAGAACGCTGGAAAGTCAAGTACCTTTAACGTAAAACTGAGTCAAATGTGTTGATGTTTCAATTAAATCTAGTAATGGTGTGGTCGCTGAGTGTGTATGGTCATAAGGATGACTATACGATTGTAATCACTGGGATGATTACGGGGCCCAGTCACAAAGATGAATTTGGGCGGTAGTGGTCACTGAGATGACTACTGATGTAGCCACAAAAAGGATGGCTAAGGCACCTGGTCACTGGGATGACTATGGTCGGTAGTGGTCACTGTGAGGTTTACCGCGTAGCCCCCGCAAGGATGGTTACGTAGCCTGGTCACTATAATGACTTTGGTTGGTAGAGATCACGGGGATAACTACTGAGGTAGCCACAGGGATGGTTACGGGACCTGGTCACTCGAATGACAATGGTCGTGATGGTTACAGGGATAACTATCGGAAGCCACAAAGATGGCTGTAAGAGCAACCACCATTCCTTGAATTCGATTTTAGAGACTGATTTTTGAGAAATTGAGAGATTTTGAAATTTATTGGTCGTAGTTAAAGAGTACTTGCACTTTGTTGGGCTGACTGTTCTAAGTCGTAATGTTTGTAACGAAAAAGACTATGTAAACAAATGATGTGATTTTGAGGTTGACGTCTCGTAACAATGAGATAATCTAGCAAGACTGATAATTATGTTACAAGAGAAGTTTAAGAGTTCAACTTGGTTAAGTCAGAATGACCGAACGGTGTCCTGCGATGAGAATCTCTGGTATTGCAGGTTTACACACGAGGACGTGTGTCATGCAGGATGGCCGTGTCGGATCTTTGATGAGTATGCACTTAAATTTAAACACAAGCGCCTTTGTTTGGCGTTGTGCGGAGTCTGGATGTAGGTGTCGGATACGGACCTCAGTCCCATGGATCGCCACTAATCGCCAGTGATCGTTCGGGCATGGTCGCGACACATACTATCTAGGAACTGCTCTGTGTTTCCTTTTAAGTACAGTAGTGTTAGTAATTGACTGTACAATAGCTGTGTACAAGTTAAAGGAGCTATTTCTCTCATTTACCCGTATCCCTTTCTGTGCCCACAACTGTTTGACACTATCTATGTCATTTAGTACTTCCTGACTAGCGTCCTATGTACCTGGATGCGACATATATTTGGAGGTCGCTTCAGGTAGTCAGTGAACTAAAAAGTTTGACAACTAGTGACAACCAGTCTTCTCATCATCATCAGCCTATATTGTTCCCACTGCAGGGACTCAGGCCTCCTCTCTAGGAGAGGGATGGGCTATAATCCACCACGCGGACCCAGTGCGGATTGGTAGATGTCACATATCTTCGAATTTTTTGGTTCTAAGATATGCCGGTTTCCTCACGATGTTTTCCTTCACCGTTTTGAGAGCAGTGGTGATGAAATAAATTACACAAAGTAATGCGCCTGCCTGGGTTCGAACCCACGACCAACTGTTCGTAAGTCGGGGCCGCACTGGGCCACCACTGCTCTCCAACCACTGGGCCACCACTGCTCTCAAAGCGTAGTGCAGTCTTCTCAAAGCGTATCGAATTACCCAGTATTAACTAGGTTGTGGAGGTTAGATAGGCAGACATTTCATGTAAATTACTGGTATTCCGCTGCATCCAGTTATACTGGAAGCTGACCCCAACATTGTTGGGAAAAGGTTAAGCGGATGATGATCTACCTACTTACATTAGTATTTATAATACAACTAGCTTTTGCTAGGCTTCGCCCGAGTGAAAATGACGATTTTCCATACAAACTTTCATCCCCTATTTAACTCCCTTAGGGGTTGAATTTCGGAAAGTCCTTCCTTATTCCTTGTCTAAATTATAAAGGAAACCTCTGTGCAAAATTTCAGCTTTCTAGGTCCTAGGGTTTGGGCTGGGCGTTGATGAGTCAGTCAGTCAGGACTTCTCTCTTTATTTATATAGATTTATCCCAAAAGTACCAAAATATCTCCAAACTAAAAAACCCTCATTACAATTTCCAGCCACCCTGTATCTCCTCCTTACAACCAGACACAGTTCACAACGCAGGCGTAAAATAAAAATTAAAATAAACAAAAGGCTACACTCGTCCTACACCCCGGGGCCGCTCGTATTAAAGCTTTTGTCCTAAGATTAGCTATTAAGAAAGGCCTTAATACAAGCTAGGTCTGTCGTCAGAACCTCACTGGTACGGTCTGGAATGGTCTGGAATTAGTCGGTTTTGTGGGGGGAGGGGGGGGACTTTTGTTGCTCAGTTGGTCCTTTAGATGAGAAAACTATGAGGAATGAAGTAGTGTTGTGACTTGATGGTTAGTTGTTTTGTTTTTAATATGAACTTGTTTTTATTTTGTTTTTAGAATTGTTGGGTTGTGTTTGGGATGGTTAGATTGGCTGATTGTTGTTTCTTATTGTGCTATTGGATAGAATTGTGAATTTCTATGCCTAATTGTTTAAATGTGTCTCTTACTAAATAGAATTTCACCTTACAAACTTCTAATACTTTAATAAACTTTTGATTGAATTTACAAAACATAAAACTATGGATCGTACTATCCCCGAAGGCTTAGGCAGAGGTGTACCTAACAGTTTACCCATATTTTGTTAATTATGATAAAGTGTAAGAGGAGGCGAGCCTATTGCCATCAGCCGGGCACGAATACAGCCTCCGTGGCAGCTACTGAGGAATTCCCTGAGAAACCTTAATATCACTTTGCCCGACCAGGGAATCTAACCCAAGACATGCTCAGCAGTTGCGATTGCGACCACTAAACCAACGCAGTCGATTCTAGACTTTTCTCATTCCACTTCTTTCAAATTCGCACGTAACACTATTTAGAATTTAAAGTAAATATTGTAACGTAATATTATTATTTAATATCTGTCGCTGTTAACTGTACTTTTATGCAAAATTGTAGTGATTAACTTAGCAATAAATAATGTTTCATCACGTACAAAAAATATGAAAATTAATATTATTTCTTTTTAAGCAGATGATTCAATGTCATTGCGTAATCACACCATCTATGACTGTATCAATATCAAATAATATGACATTCGATAATCACCTTGGAACATCATTAATTTTGTACTTTCCCATATTATGTCTAGAGGCCAAAATATTACGCAAATCATAATTAAAATTGTCTCCTTTCGGCCATTTACCCTATACTTAAAAATTATAATAAATTCAAATCTGCAATGTGCGTAATAGGTGATTTCCAAATTTTTACTAATAAACATTATCATATCGATAAATTCTATGAATATTAAAAATCAATTAAAACTAATCTACTAAGAATAATTTCGAACAAAATGCTAATCAACAAAAAACAATCTACACAAATCGCACAGTGGACAACTCACTAAATATCCGTAGACAAAATAAAAATCCCGGGAAAAAAAAATATCTCGACATTTATCACAACGTAGAATTCCTTTTAAAAAGTAAATTCTTTTCTTTAGCATCGATGGAAAGAACAGCGAAAGAGAATTAATGCAAAACAAAAGTCCCGCTATCTGGATGGTGGGCGGAGTGGCGGCACTAAATTACTCGATGGGCGTCAACCCACCGCCATGTATCAATCAGGCTGGCCTAGATTTATGGGACAGTTCACTTCGGAATCGTTAGCCTCCGCGACGAAAATGTGTTACTGTTATCCTGTGTCTTCCGACTTTTCTCTTTTTTCGGAGGGTGGGGTGTTGCGTTCGTTTATCTAGACTTGCGAAAATACGGATTGCGTGATTGTGCGAGCTGTAATTCATGGTGAAAGCTGTTATGTGCTTGATTGTGTAAGGCTTTTGAGAAAATTAAGAAAGCATTTAATTTTATTTCCGAACTTAACAGAATTTCCAAAAAAAAAAGTTTTTGTCTAAATTCCTTTCCTCGTTCCTAAGGGTAATAGCCGAACCTTGATCGTTTCACTTTGATTCGTTGAACTTGATGACATAAACTGATGAAAAGTCTTATCACTTGCAGGCCTAAAAATCAATGAAAATTATTGAAACATCATCCAAATGACTAAACACTGTCCAGTGTGCACATCACGTAAGTACTACAATTAAAAATCAAACCCAAAAAATACACAAAAAACCAAAATAAATAAATCCTTTACGGTTACAGTCAGCAACACAATAAAAAACATTTATAAAATTAACGTTTACCAGTCCAGACTGTCGCCATCAGCATTGATGGTTCTGTCCCATCCTTTGTCGGCATGAAGCACTGTGCTCTTGTCATGTTGACATAAATGGAAAAAATGCGAATGGTCGCCACACTGAGGCTAATTTCCTTTTCAATGTTCCCTGTCCGTGTGTCCCTGTCCACGTCAGTCCACGTTGACGTCCCTTTCAGCTATTTCAAGCTTTGATGTTGTTTTTGATGGTAATTAATTATGTTTGTAATATTTTACGTGTGTGAGTTTTTGTAATTAATATTTTTATGATGTTTTAATTTTTTGCTTATGAGTGTGTTTGATTTCTGAGGGTTTGATGTGTTGTTTTTAATGAGTAGCTGTCTAAGAGGTAGGTTAATTTCCTTTGAAAATATTTAGTTGCGAAATTACATTTTTTGTAGGAAGAAATTAAAAATGAGTGACATTACACTGCGTACTTAGTCACAAAGTACGATTTAATTGAGCATTATTATTAATGTGTAAGAAAATCATCATAATCATTCTTTACCCCTATCTCTCTCATACTCCGATTAGTTTGGGGTCAACGCAGCATATTATCTTCTTCTTTTTTTCTTGTGTTAGAATATGTGATTGCTATTACCCTACCCTACGTTTATTTCTCTAAAGACGACAATTCAATATTCTAACCGAAAAAAAATCTTCCAAGATTTATACTTGCATCACATCTGCATCATCATCATAAACCAACTTTCCCCCAAAAACATTTTTACTTCTCAAAAAAACCTTAGCGATCCTAGTCACACGTGCCCGCACTCCTTCCGCGTACGAAATACGAGCGACACGCGTTACTATAACGATACGATTGCGTAAACACACAACAACTCACACCTGTGCGGTATTTACGAGTTGTGCTCGACTGTACGCCAATTTATTCGCACTGTTGTTACTTTTGTGCTTTATAGTACTGAGGGAGTCTATTGAATGATTGGGCGTTAATGTTGATGAAAATGTTGCGAGTGATGTGTTTTTTTTTTGCCGTTTTTTGTTTGTTATTTTGTTTGCTGAAAATTATGCTAATTTTATGGACTGCTGCGATTATGTTTCATTTTCCATTTTGAATGTTTTTTTTTAATTCATAACAACCACTACTATTAATATCATAAACGGGATATTTACCACCACCAACAACAACCACTAACTTACCTAATTTTTAGGGTTCCGTAGTCAACTAGGAACCCTTATAGTTTCGCCATGTCTGTCTGTCTGTCTGTCTGTCTGTCTGTCCGTCTGTCCGTCCTCGCTTAATCTCTGTGACCGTTAGCACTAGAAAGCTGAAATTTGGTACCAATATGTGTATCAATCACGCCGACAAAGTGCTAAAATAAAAATTGGAAAAAAATGTTTTATTGGGGAAGTGATTTTTTTTTTAATTTTAACCCTAACGTGTGATATATTGTTGGAAAGGTATTTAAAAATGAATAGGGGTTTACTAAAATCATTTTTTGATAATGTCAATAATTTCGGAAATAATCGCTCCAAAAGTAAAAACAAAGCGTCCCCCCCCGTCTAACTTTTGAACCATAAGTTTAGAAAATACGAAAAAAATCTGAAAAGTAGAACTTTATAAGGACTTTCGAGGAAAATTATTTTGAACTTGGATGGAAACAACAGATGGAAACTGCAGTTAACCAATATAGTTTGGTCCCTGAATCGTATGAGCGCCTATACAATCCAGAGGTCAAGTTTCATTGGCCCGTATTTCAAACAAAAAAATATTATTACTACGGAACCCTACACTGAGCGTGGCCCGACACGCTCTTGGCCGGTTTTTATAAATGTGAGTTATTATATTATCATCATCATTTCAGCCAAAAGACGTCCACTGCTGGACATAGGCCTCCCCCAGGCGTCGCCACATTGACCGGTCCCGTGTGTCTCTCATCCAGCGGGTTTCTGCAACCTTGACCAGGTCATCGGTCCACCTAATGGGAGGCCTTCCAACGCAACGTCTTCCGGTTCGCGGTCGCCATTCCAGAACTTTTCGGCCCCATCGGCCATCCGTTCTACGAGCAATGTGCCCTGCCCATTGCCACTTAAGTCTGACGATTCTTCGGGCTTTATAGGGCGATTATATTATACACGTTTGCATTAAATTTATCATCTGCCTGATTGGTTTCCTACGTTGGGTCGGCTTTCAGTTTAACCGGATGCAGTTGGATACCAGAATTTTGCATGGAGGAACTACTCAGACCCCCACAATCCAGTTACGAGATAGCAGCACGACACTCCTAGTCAATTTATTTATTGGAATCTCCAAACCAGGATACAAATACACAATTCACAATTAATCGAAAAAAATAAGAATTAAACAAAATATCATGAATCACAAATCAACTTCCCACTAACTTTTATCTATGAATTTTATGTTTGCACCAGTGTTCATTCAATATAAAGAATATTTTAAGACTAAGTAAACTTGAAACCTTTTCTATCCACAAAGCACTAAGAAAATCCACTGCAAAATAAAACACAACAGAGAGTAATACAAGACTAATCTTTACTACTGTCAACGCCGCCATTTTCTTTTCCCGCCATTTGAGTCCCGAAAAAATAAAAAAATATAATATTAATAAAAATGCAAATTTTAAGTTTAATTCAACGGTACGATTAGCCTCCTTGAGGGTACAGTGACGCAGATAACCGAAGCTGAGTCGCTGAGGTACAGTCGCGTAGATAAGCGGCTTTCATTACTGGCGTGTCGCGGCGACAATGGATTGCGACAACAAATCTCGGCGTTGAGTTATTTGTTGCTTCTGAGGTTATGTCGGTGACTGTACCTGTTATTGATGCTTTGTTCTTGATTGTACTACAGTCTTGGAGGTGATGGCCGGGAAAGAGGTGTCTGGAGTGTAATTTGCTTAGTGGTGTACCATGGAGTTTCTTGCCTATGCTTACCCATCGCGCTACGCTTTGGAATGGGCTACTACAGTACATTTACAAGTTGTTTTGGTTGTATTTTTTCTCGTTTTTGTTCGCGTTCTTTTTTTTTTACATTTAAAAGTGTCTGTAATGGTAACCCTATAACACTACCCGACCTGAGAATCGAACCCAGGACCTCATGCTCAGAAGCTGCTCTTGCGACAACTAAGACCAGGGCCTGCAGTCTCTACACTAATAACGTCGCTACGAATGTCGCTAAGTCGTAAAATCGTAAACTTTATTTAGTATATTTTCAACCTTATGCCGTTGAAATAAAGCTGACAATCTAATAACGAAATTTGACATCGATACAACTTTGCGACAGATTTTTAACGATATTTAGTGTAGAGACTGCAGGCTCAGTAGGCGGTCTACTTTTAGTGGTAGACAAAACAACTCTAATACTATAATAATAATCCTTCCAAGCCGGTTTCGGCTACGGCGACCGCATCATCGTCATCCTACTGGCGTCTATCATGGGCTCTCATGTGGCTAGAAAAACCACCTTTGTTAACAAATATTCTCGCACAGAGTGGACACGTGAGAGCACCATTAACATAGTTGTAATTGATTGCCGCTGGTGGTCGGGCTTTTAGTTCGTCACGCTTCGAATCCAGTTTTGAGAGCCGACGATCCTCAAAGTCAAAAACTTTCTGTTGTACCAGTGACCTCCACTCTCCGCGGTTAGACGCAAGCTCTTCCCACTGAGATGGATCTACGCCACAACCCTTCATGTGTCGCTTTAGCACATCCTTAAACCTCAGGAGTTGTCCGCCATGCTTTCGCTTGCCCTCCCGAAGTTCAGAATAAAGAATGCGCTTCGCCACTCTCTGCTCTGACATGCGTGCCACATGGCCGCACCACCGAAGTTGCCTCCTCATGAGGTATGCCTCAATACCACCCACATTGGCTCGTCTCAATACTTCAGTATTGCGCACTCGATCAGACCAATGAATGTTAAGAATTGTACGAAGGCATTTGAGATGAAATCGGTCCAATTGTTGAATGTGACGTCGGTACGGTGTCCATGTCTCGGCAGAGTATAGAATGTTAGGTAGCACAACAGCCATATACACTGATATTTTAGTGGCGCGCTTTAAGTCGTGTGAGCAGAAGACCCTGGTATTTAATTTACCGAAAGCTGCAGCAGCAGCACTGATTCTGCTGTTGGTTTCGGCGTCAAGGTCACACTTCGATGTTAATGTGCTCCCCAGATATCGAAACTTATCAACCTGCTTCAGTACGTCTTCACCGAGCTTAATATTCAGCGTCTCATGACCATGAACGTCCAGAGACATAACTTCCGTCTTCTTGACGCTGATCTTCAGGCCAAATTTAGAACACTGCTCGTGAAGGTTAGCAACAAGCTGTTGAAGACCTTCCGGGGATTCTGCCACAAAACACAAGTCATCTGCATACATAATATCTTCAATGTGTGCAAGAGACACTTTAGTACTTGCCTTCAGTCTCGCCAAATTGAAAAGACTGCCATCCGTTCGAAAACGCAGCCGAACTCCCTCTGAAGATATCGCGAGGACTTCACGAATTACCACTGCAAAGTAAAGGGCAAACAGAGTAGGGGCCAAGACGCAGCCCTGCTTCACTCCACAGGTAACGGAGAAAAACTGCGACTGCTCATCTTCTGCCACCACACAACACTCCATGTCATCATGCAGGAGACGCACAAGTCTTACGAACTTTTCTGTACATCCCAGCTTTCGCAGTACCATCCAAAGGGCCTCACGAGGAACGCTATCAAACGCCTTTTCCAGATCGACAAAGCAGAGATACAAGTGCCTACCTTGCTCTTTACTCTTCTCCTGCAGCTGTCGAACAGCGAAGATTGCCTCGCAAGTACCCCTATCCGGTCGGAAACCGAACTGCGTTTCTGGCAAGATCTTTTCAGACAGTTTTCTTAGGCGGTTAAGCAACACTCTGGCGAAAACCTTTCCTAATACTATAGAGATAGACTAAACTGATGCATTCATTTTACAGCCATTATATTTTCAGCACTAAAGTATTTATTATACCTAAAGCCCGCTTCAGTTTTAGATCAGTGCAGGCAGTCGGAAATACCTAAAATCAATTTAATTTCACTCAAACACGACACGTAACGTAAACAGATCTGCCTTTTATAACCTCTACTTTACGATGACACCAAAGTAAACTGCGCTTGCGCATCGAGCGTGAACGTAACTGTGTACGCTTCGGAATGTAGTAAAGAGTAAATTTTCTCTTTTAAATTTTAAAGATTTTTTTTTTTAATTCTGGTTTTGTTTAGCATAAGTATAATAATGTGACATGAAATGTTGTAGGTATGTCTTGTCATGTAGTTATGACAAGACATTAAACAGCTCATAATGTAGTGCTGGAATTCGGACTACCTCTCGTTTTTGTGATTTACAGTGGGCCACGAGGGCTCAGTGCGGGTTGAAAGGCATGTCTTTAATTTTTTGGAGTTTGGGACATGCCGGCTTCCTTCACATCGTTTTTGGCCTCTGTTTTAAGAGCAATGATGATGAAATGTCTTACACAAAGTAAAGAGCTTGCTTGTATTAGCACCAAGCACCCACGACTTGAACTTTACGAACCTAATAACAACAATTAGAATTACTGCAGTCTTGAAAATAAAACTGAAATGAAAATCCGTGACACAGATTTACTTTATTCTCAAGCTGCCTCTAGCTTACTTTATACCACTTATCGTTAAGTTTTGTCTAATCTCATAAAGTAGGTACTACTCGGCATGTCAGCATTTAATTATGAAGTGAGCAAGCTAGTGAGAGCTTCGTTTTATTCATTAGTAGATGAAATGTAAAAAAGTAGTATGTTTATATAAATATCATTATTATAAATGAGTAGTAGTAGTATGAGTAAACGTGTGAGTTTTATTCGTCTGCAGTCGGATGCAAGGCGAATAGAGTTCATACGTAGTTGAACAAGAAAATACAATTTTTAGGGTTCCCTACCTCAAAAGGAAAAAACGAAACCCTTGTAGAATGCTGTCCGACCATTCCCCCTCCTTATCTCCGAAACTCCTGAGCCTAAATTCTGAAATAACGAAATTAGTTCAACACCTATTTACATTACAGGAAAACCTACTATGAAGACTATAGTGCTAAAATAATTGCCCGTAGTACACCCAGGTGGACTAGGCGGGTGGACCACGGGCAATAAACGCTAAAATAAGATGGCAAATCTCTCAATATGTACTACGATGGTACGGAACACATCAGGTGCAAGTCCATCTTGAACTTGGCCAGTTTTTTGTGATACTCAATATTGAGTTTGCTTATTGCAATTTATCAGCAGAAATAAGTCATTGCAAAAACACTCAGTCTGATCCCAAACTCGTCCGTTCCTCCATTTTTTTTCGTCCAGGAAAATTCAGAAGACATCCCATGTCTACCCAATGATAAACTGCAATAAAATAGAGCCAAAGAATAAAAATATAAACTCCTGAAGCTCCCCTACACATTCCTCTCAGCGGCTACGTCCTACCGTCATTCCTCACGTATGTTTTGACACACTTGCGATATATTACTCGAACCAGTAAACGTTCGTGATGAACGGCGGGATACGGCAGTAGAAAATTGTATGGAACAGAAGGTCAAATTCAAAAGTCACTTGTCTTATTCTAACTAGGCTGATTATCAGCACTTTTCGAACGTCAAAATTTGTTTACAAGAGACAGTCCCCCAAAACGCCCACCCTGCGACACTTCCTAGTGTTTTAGCTGGAAAGAAGAAGTGGTGGAACCAACTCCCCAGCAACAAATCAGGTCAGGTTCATACATCTGGGCTGCGGGTGGTTCGAAAGATTTACCGCGGCCTCGGACACAAAGGGCTAGGAAGGAGCATGGGTGGTTTTTAGTCAGTAGAAGTCTGACACTCCCTTCCGCTTCGTCCAGAGTGGGAGGAGTCATTTCATGATTACTCACCCTATGTAAGTATAAAAAAAAGTTCATAGATCTAGCGAAAACACACGCTTATGTAGATTAACCTCACGAACAGACGCCAGTACATCAAGCTATCCGAAACTGTTAAGTTTTTCCAATCAACCTTGTACCTAATGCTTTGGCGATAAAGTTGAAAATCTATTGAAGTATGACAGAATGTAGTAGCTTGATCTGCTGTCATTTGCTTAAGATCCACACTTACAAATGTCCCAGGAAAAGTTACCCTTTGACAAGATCATCATCGATGTTCGAACTAGTTGATGAAATGTAACATTATCGGGCTGTTACAACCGTGAATATAGTTTCTGTTTTCGGGTCCGCATTGACCCTGGATCGAATGATTTGGAGGTTATGGGGGGAGGCCTTTGCCTGGGCAACGTCCAGCATCTGCGTCTGTGTAACAGTAACATGGCAGAAAATTCCAATTTCGAATTTGATTTCGAAGACTTCGAATTCCAATTTCAGTCAAAGAATACAAGGTGCGACTGGTGTGCAACAGTCAACTAGTTTTTTTTGTGTCAAAGAAAGAAAAAAAATGAGGAAACTTTGCTCCTGTGGGGGATAACGGCGCGAAGGTTGTGCGGTTGTGCCGATTTGGACATAAAAAGTTTTAAATCTAAATTACCCTATCTGATTTTATAGTCATAAGTCATAAACTGTCGGCAAAAAGTATTTCGTTCGAACATCTATTTTAGTTTGTTCTACGTAGCCAACCTTCTGCATTATTCTGTGCGTGCACAGTGGACCGCACAGGTGATTCTGTAGAAATAACCAATAAAATACAATGGTTGCGTCAATTTCAACAAACTTCCAATGAGTGATTATTGCTTATTTTAGTGCATGTTTGAATGTAAATAAAATTAATTAAATGTCAATTTGTTTAAATGATTACTTTAGATTCTTTATTTACTTGTGATGGACTTGGAACGGATGTCGGGATTTATGATGGCGCCTTTGGTTTTTTAATCTGCATTTTCACTTATATTTATATAAGTGAAAATGCAGAGTGATAAGCAGAAGGGAAGAGCAGAGGTATATCTAAAAGTACACCCACATTTGAAGTCCTATGATAGGGGGCAAGCCTATTGATACTAAACAGGCACAATTCTAGACTCTGTGGCTGTTACTGACGAATTCCAAATGAACCCTGTAACACTTTTCCTGACCTGAAAAACCAAATACAGGACCTAAAACTCAGTATTCACGCTTGTGCGACCACACTATAGAAGAGGGCCGAAGCCTTCAAAAATGGTAAAAAATGAAAAAAAATTACAGTAGGATGAAACCCATTAGAAAAGGAGGGGAATATGATCAAAATGAAAGGAAAAATAAATTACGGTCGATCCGAGTTCGGGAAGTGGGGGTGGGGGGGGTTTTAAGGGGGGAAAGCGGTTTATCTCGATTTCCGGCAAAACTACAAGTCCTATGGAAAAAAGTTGAATGGCAAAGTTGTAGGTAATAAAAAGATCTACAACTTTTGTATTTGCAATTTTTTCACATAACCTCAAAATTTAGGTAAAAAATTCAAAAAACCAAGTTTTTGGTTTTTAATTTTAATCTTTTACAAAAAACATTTTTTTTTTCACGAAATTTAGAAAAAACTTACATTTTTATTCCCTTAATACACTGTAATTTTTTTGATAATTTTTTTTTATTTTTCACCTTATTATTGACTTAATATCGAAAAATCAGCCATATTTTCAATCGAAAATTCTGACGTCAAAATATCTGCTTCTTTTTTAAAAGTCGGTGGGCGTTGTGTTCCTTATAATCTCTACTTTCTGATGATGTATAAAAAATATACATTGCAATGGTAAATTTTCTCAGAAAATGCAAAATCAGCTGCTGCGAAATAATACCCACTACCAAATAATGGCCTAGACAAGAAATTATAAGCGTATTTATTGCTGTTTTATGCCTATTTATTGTTATTGTAAGATAATTTATATATCGTGGAGGCCTACGGAAAATTTTGGCCCATCAAAAGGTATTTCACAGAGAAGTGGGGAAGGGGCTAGGAGGGTTTGGCCCTTACTACCTGTTATTTTGTAGCAGCTGATTTTGCATTTTCTGAGAAAATTTACCATTGCAATGTATATTTTTTATACATCATCAGAAAGTAGAGATTATAAGGAACACAACGCCCACCGATTTTTAAAAAAAAGCAGATATTTTGACGTCAGAATTTTCGATTGAAAGGCTGATTTTTTGATATTAAGTCAATAATAAGGTGAAAAAAAAAATTAAAAAAAAAAATAACAGTGTATTAAGGGCATAAAAATGTAAATTTTTACTAAATTTCGTGAAAAGAAAAATGTTTTTTGTAAAAGATAAAAATTAAAAACCAAAAACTTGGTTTTTTGAATTTTTCACCTAAATTTTGAGGTTAAGTGAAAAAATTGCAAATACAAAAGTTGTAGATCTTTTTATTACCTACAACTTTGCCATTTAACTTTTTTCTATAGGACTTGTAGTTTTGCCGGAAATCGAGATAAACCGCTTTCCCCCCTTAAACCCCCCCCCCCCCCACCCCCACTTCCCGAACTCGGATCGACCGTAATTTATTTTTCCTTTCATTTTGATCATATTCCCCTCCTTTTCTAATGGGTTTCATCCTTCCGTAATATTTTTTGGTTTCAAAAATTTTCGACCCTGGCCTACTAGGCCAACGTCAGACAGTCTTCATTTGGAGTGCCTTATTCACCAAACTAGTCTAAAGTACTGAAGAACATGCATTTAAAATGGCTACTCGAATCAGACAGATTAGCATGCAGTCAATCATATTTGAATAATTGCAGTATTGTCTCTCCTTTTCTCCTCAATTTATCTAAAAAAATATCTTCAAAATATCGCGTTTGCGTTAGGTAAGACTGTTCATGTTACGTTGAATATCTGTAATGACAAACCTTGTTTAATTGCTTCAGTTCACCTGAGTAACAAATTATATAGCTTCAGTGTCTAGCAAAAGTCCATACAAAAGACGTGATGAGATTGCATCATTACCTTGTTGAAGTCAATTAAAACCAGCAATCATTTGTTAGTGTTACCACACACTAATAAATCTGTAACAATATTAAACCTGTGCGAAAAGTGATGGTAGATGACTGTACTCACAATAGGTTATATTTTACCTCTTACACCAGGGGTGGCAAACCTTTGGATATTCACGTGAATTCAAAAAAAAATCTATGACATTTCAATAATAACATGATACCATGGTCGGTAAGATATTTATTTTTTTACGACAACATTCTGTTTAATACCTGAATATTTCAACCTTTAATTTTTCTACACGAGTAATTTTTTAACTTTGCCCTTGCTACATTGTTGTTTTGAACAGTTGATTATAATTCATAATTATTTCTCAATCTTCTAATTTTCTGCCTAACCAAAAGTTTACCATCTCTGAACTTACATAACTTTACAACTTATTGTTTTATTCTCTTATTGTTTCACTTAGAATTCTGATTGTCTTGATTGATGGGTACAATATTCTTATCCGTCCGTCTGTCTGTAAGTAATGACAGGTTAGAAATCAATTTTCGTGATCTGTTTTCGTAAGTCGGGTAAAAAGAGATTAGCGTTGCTATTGTGGTTTTGGAATTCTATCAAGGTTTTCTTATTGAGGCTGTTTTTATTTTGTTTTTATTGCTGTGGTGGATTAAGAAATTAGAAGTTATGCGTAATGGCTTAATTATTGGAATAGGTTTTTGTAAGATGCTTGATTTAGTCACACACCACGTACACTCAATAAGAAGATACACTCATACAATTAAGTAACGTTAATTAAGTTATTAAGTTTTGACGTGTTATTACCGTCATAAAATTTGATGGCCGGCTGCACGAACGAAAAAGATGACGTCATACCGCGTTACCTCGCTTTGAGGCGTTCCATAGCAACGGTGTCAATTGTTTTGTTATATTTTCTTATGACGTTGTCACGTTCAACTATCGTCAGTAAACCGATTTTACAGACAACCGATTTTTTTTATTATGAATGTGAATTGGTGAAAGAGTTGAGGAAGATCAAAGCAACGATGGATGGACTATGTACTGTATGTACAGGATGACATATATCCAAAAAGGAGGTGTCTAATCAGATGACGAGTAGAGAGAAGTATCACTAAGGACGAACAAAACATGCAGCGTCCTCCCCAAATGAATTGGGATAAGGGCAAGAGAAAGGTGATCAAATATGATTTCGAGACTACTTAACTAATATTTTTACCGATAATGTTGGTCTTTTTATATGAAAACCTATTTTTATATGTACCTATGCTAACTATAAGTTTTTAAACTGACATGGTCACTGACACTACTATTAATATCATAAACGGGATATTTACCATGTTTGATTGTTGTTTCGCGTTCCCGATATTTCCACCATGATCACGGATAAACTGAAGAAACATGGTAAATATCCCGTTTATGATAATAATAGTACTATGCCTATTATATATATATATATATATATATATATATATATATATATATATATATATATATATATATATATATATATATTTAAAACGTTGCCCCACATTAGGAATTTCTAATGCGTTCACAAACATTAAACTCACATGCACAAACACGCCCAGACCCGAAACAACTATCTGTAGGCCATACAAATATTTGTTCCGTGCGGGGATCGAACCTGCGACACGCAGCGCAGCAGTCCAATCGCTCAGCCACTGCGCCAACCGTGCCGTCAATTAGTTCTGTGAACATTCCGAATTGAGACTAGAAAAACTTTCCTCACCTCGATAACAAAATTAACACACCACTCCAAGCTACCTCAAATCAATTACTAAACCTTTTCTATAATTAAAACACCTTCATATACGACAAATTCACAACTAAAAACCATCTTTCCCACATACCTATCCAATAATTTGACATATAAATATGTTAAGGACTTGGCACGGCTCCACGCACGTGAGATGAATGGCTGCTGACTCTCATGAAGACCCAGCTGTAGGCGTCGCACTAGTCTGTAGTCTACTACCAGCTAATACAATTAATTGTAACGCCTACTGAATTTTGATGACTTGTGAGTTGTACTTACATGTGGTTTTGTGTTTTTTCTAGATGGGGTTTAGATTATGTGGCAGCTCAAACAAAATTGTTTTGAATAAAATAATTCAAATGCACTATCATGTAATTCATCACTACAGCCGAAAGGCGTCCACTGTTAGGCCTCCCCTATAAGTGTCGCCACATTGACCAGTTCCGTGCGTCTCGCATCCAGCGGATCCCCGCAACCTTCACCAGGTCGTCGATCCACCTAGTGGGTTTGCTTCCTGTCAATGAAATGAGCTGCAATCTTCAACATGGTCCAGTGTACGCTGGTGGATTTTAAGTTCTATGTCTCCCAATTTTTCGGTCCTAGGACTTGCAAAGAAGCGATGAAATATGTAAAGACCCGTTTTAAAAGTGCTTGCTAATTACATAAAATTAGCAAGCACTACAAGTAATACAAGTAATATACAAAACCATACCCAATTATAGTTTATTAGTGAAAATACGCAGATGAAGACGAGGGGAAAAGTTTGACAGACTCTTGTAAAAGCTCTTATTTCGTGATAAACTAACATTTTCGAGAAGTTTAATTTGAATAGAGTCGTCATGTTAAAATATAACTGACGGCAGTTTTTGTTTTATTTATTGTGCCTCTAAAACCCCGGCTGGCCGAACGTTTTCAGATACAAGTGACAATTCACGCCAATTCGTTTGTAGAGGCCGCCTCTCACACCGCACTGTAAAGGGTTTTAGGGTTTGGGTGATTATGAACAAGACATTATGTTGTTGCAAATTTAAGTAGGTATGAAAGGATTTTACTTATTATTCAATAGTTAGCATGCACTAGGTAATAATAACAAAACTTTAATATCGTTTACAGTTCTATAAACCATAAGAAGCAATAAAATCATTCAGAGCAATGATATAGTTGTTTCTGAATAAGTGCAGGTTCATTCATACTTTTTTTGAACAAACTCTAACCTAATTGGTTTTTTTTTACATAATATACGAACTTTAATAGGGAATCAATAAAGTAAAAAAATCCTTGATATAAAATCAAGGTCGCGAAACACACGTGCCCTTAATAAAACCATTTTGTTAACAGCCCAAAATCAACTAATTTTGCATCTTCAAATAATATTGCAACACATAATTTGATCAACCATATACAGACAGCAAAAACGTCTGAACTCTAAATAAGTACAACATTAAAATTTATCACTATAATTTGTCTGATTCTTAATTCGTTGGCGATCCGGCCGAATTCCTTCAGTGCTATGTTAAAATGTTGCTTTTAAACGTTTTTGAGAAGAAGAAAGTAAATTTTTTGTACTTTTTTGGATAGATATTTTTAAAAGTGTTCTTCCTAATTGGTATGGAACGTTGCGATGAGTAAGAAAAGAAAGCGAAGTTGTTCTTTTGGTGTAGGTGGATTTTATTGTTCTTATTGAAGAAGGAAAAAATATTTATTTATTGACGAGCATGCAAAATGACCAAAAAAAATATTATTGGAAGTAAGTTTCTTCCATAATATCAACCAAACCAATTGAACTTGACGAAGAAAATCGAAAACTATTGCAGTTACAGGACTGTGTGATAGCCGTCCATGTCCCCGACCAAAAAAAAAGACGTTGACTTATTTACATTTTACATACAAACGCTATCCAATGGTCGTCAGTCAATCGACTTTCTGAATTTTATTTCGGTACACCAGACATGAATCCTCGACTTTTAGTTATAAACATTTTTTCACTCCATTTCACGAATTGAAGTCGTTGAAAAGTTGACCTTTCGGATTTAATTGGTTTATTGATAGTTTTGAAATGTTTTTTTTTTTTTAATAAATAAAAACCTTTTTCGAATAAAATTGACGTTTGCATTCTAAAATATAGTGACGAGAGTGGTCAAGCTAAAAACGTTTTCTAGTTCCGACTAATAAAATTGATTGGTTTTAGCAAACACTTTGAATATAGTTTGCTCTAAAAATGTCAGCCTAATTGTATTCAGTTTTAAATATGTAAATTTCAGTCTGGATTTTGAAGGGATAAAAATAGTTTGCTGAGTAGAATCTTCTGTTCTTTATTTTGTTTTAGAACCTATTTTGGAAGATAAACTAGTTCGTGAAAATAGGCAGTTATTTTGAAGCTGAGATTCTATGTAAATTGAGTGAGCCGTCGGCTAACAACCCCTAAATACTTCAGTCCACGTCGTTAACTTTATAGCATGCAGGCTTTAAATAGGTATTTACTTATTTTATGAGGTCAATGTTTTGACCACAGCCTTTGGGTATCTTTACCAACATGAATGATGTAGCCAAGATTTTGTAGCAATCTTCTTCTTCTTATCGTGTGGGCAGCAAGGTATAGCGACCCCACACACCCTAGTGTCAGAGTTTCTAAACCGCCGCAAGGGCCTCTGACATGGTTTGGCGACCGCCATTTGGCGGCCGGGACCATCGGCTTTTACGTGCCTTCCGAAGCACGGAACCATCTTTTTATCAGACAATCAGGTGATTCAAGCCTGCAATGTCCTAACCAAACTGGAAACAACTTCACAAAGTATGCTTCCCGTGGGAATCGAACCCACGACCACCGGGTCACAAGGCAACGCCTTAACCACTCGACCACGGAGGCAGTTTTTGATTTTTGATTTAAAAGAGAGCCTATGTGGGATCTTGCTCAATCTTCCTAATAGAGATCTGCACTTGGGTATGGGCAAGAAGTACTTTAATTCGCTTTTTTATGTTTTTATTTTGACATACAAACTGCCTGCCTGAATACTTAGTCTATTTGAGGTTGTCTTTGGCTGACAAGTTTTTTTGTTGATGACATTTAAGTACAAATAAATTGTGCATTTGATTATTTCAATACGCGTCTCTTCTATTACATTGGAAATAATATTTTCAGGCTAGATAATGTATCGTTAAAACTGGTCATGACAACCATCATCATCATCTAAAATCACACCGATTCCTTCATCAGCTTCCTTAACTACTCATCACAACAAAATCAGCCTATCTTAAACACAATCAGTCACATACCCCGGCCGTTACAACCCCCGCCCAACCCCTTATTAGACAAAAATATACATCTCAGCATGTTCGGACCGTCCAAGGGTGGTACCGGGCAGGCCACGGTCCACCCCAGGCTTTAATTATCGGCCACTAAATTAAGTTGGGCTGGTTCTGCCGCCTTGCACTTCGTGTTTTGTGAGATCGCTGCGATTGCAATATGGTGGATAAGAATGTTGAGGAGTTTTACGGTAGTGAAGGGGAGTTTAGGGTTTTCGGGGTAGGGTTTTTAGAATTTTTATGGGCGAAGATGCTTTTTAAAATAAATGTTTGGAAAATTGGCTTGAAAATTGTAAAATTGAATTTTATAAATTTTTAAGCAACCTGCTTAGATGTAATAAGAATATGACTTAAACAAGTCAGGGTAAGCATCCCGTGGGTGCTGCGGGTTGTTCCAAAGAGATAACGTGGGGGGTTTTTAGTCAGTAGAAGTCTGACACTCCCTACGGAGGAGTCATTAAGGAGTCATTTGATGATCCCCCCCCCCCCCAAAAGGGGTATTAATATGTAATGTGTCCACTGCCGGCGAACGCGGGCCCATTGCCGTTTATACGGATTTAAAGTGTTTTTATTATTTTAGTTATTTTTTTTAAAGTTTACCCCACTCTAGGAATTTCTCTTGTATCGTAGATTCGTACAAACATGCAAACAACGCCGTATATTTTCGTGCAATGTTAGAACCAGATATTTAAAGTATAGCCTACGTCTACGTTTCGTAAGCTGCAACCAATGCCACTACTCTTAGGCTGCTTCAGAAAAACTTGGCAAGGTGACGTAAAATCATTGATAATGTACCTCCATCTTACAACATGGAGTGACTCATTCTCCCACAACATTTTATATGATTTGAAGTTCAATGCGAGGCCGGTGCCCTTCTTGTTCTAGTTCTCACGAAACAAGTTGGTCAATATTTTGTTTAACAAGAACAATACAAGTGTTGCACATCCTACGATCTTATTGTTATCTTCAAAGTCAATTCGGAGCTACGACGATGTAAGCAATGCAGATTTGCATGCCATGGTTGAAGATTTGAATATTCAAAGATTAAATAATTAACAGGGAAGAATGGAAAAGGAAAACGTGTTGCGCCGACCCCAAATAGAATGGGATAAGGACAGGAAGATGATGATGATGAAATTGATGTGACTGTCTCGCTGGTTTTGTTATGGCAATGAAAATCTTTAAAAAATCGCCTTCGAGACAAACGATTTTAGTCGTGATATGTGAATGTAACGATTAAATCTGTGGCAATAGAGATGTTTCCTGACTTAAAAAATAAAATTATGTTCAGTGCGTCTATTAGATTATCGAAAAACATAGGTTAAGTCTTTTTTGTTATAAAAAATTAATAAAAAAATACCAAAATAAAACGTATCAAAGATCATGAGTGGGGGTTTGTGACGTAACTTTCTGGCAAAAAATGTACCAAACTGTGACGTTACACGACTTTTCGAAGCACTGTTTCGTCTTCATTTTTTGTTCACGTGAAAAAAGAAAAAATATGATGTGTTCAATATTTTTTGAAAATCTATCTGACGGACTAGTCAGATTTTTTTTGTCCTCAAGCGTATTATAATTTGTTTCAGTTCGACAAACAAATGGAAGGTTGGAATAATTTCACATATAATTTCGCTAACAACGTCACAAAACTGCCATAACCCCAAACCCTTTGATCTATTAAAACTCAAAACCACAATCATAGCAAACTACTCATACAATTAATAAACACGTGACACGTCATCGGCACGCGTATCGCTACGCAACGCACAGTACGCCATGATATGCGCACTACGGGACGGTACGCCGCGGGCCATCGATAGGGACATCGGGACAAAACATCACCTCTGTGCTCGATTGTACATCAAACGTCTTTGATTTTGGATGGTTTTATGTAGGAGTGCTATTTATTTTTAGTTTTTGTTATTTTATTTATATACCTTGGAGATATAATTGCTATTCAAGTGTAAAGATGATTAATTAACTTTTTCCTTCTTTACAATTTTATTGATATAACATAATAAATTATTAAGCTATTGCATAGCTTCTATCGCGGGCCTTGAGCGTGGAGAGCGAATCCAGAAATTCCGTAACGAAATTTTCAACCAGGTTGCTATGGTTACGGAAAATAACAAGGTTGTCAACTGAGGTTGTCCAATTAAATAATTAATTATTTGCTTAAGTTGATAAAAAATGCTATGCAATAGCTTTACCGCGGCAGTCTCCGAGTGCCACATTTAGTTTTTTTTTTATATTATGTACTTATTATTTCAAATTGAATGCAAAATGGTCATAATTAAAACACGATGGTCACAAAAAAATGTAAAGCTCGTAATATAAACGAGTTCCTTCTATACCAATCTGCATGCAGTAATTAAAAATCCATTACCAAACATTAACAACGGCATTTACACTTTGAAAAAACGAAAACAAAAAAAAACTATAGGTAAACACAAAAAAAATCCAAAAATTAAAGAAAACAGAAAAACACCCACTGTGTACCATACTCGTCCAAATGACGATTATAAATTATGTTAAAGACAACAGTAATGGAGGTTCGTAAAAGAACACAGGAGAATAAAATAATACATACAAGTACAAAGTAAAATAATAATTACCCGTACCACCTGAGGCGATGGCAAGATAAACCGCATCCGTATAACCTTTGTTATAAAAGATTTACTTTTTATTCAATTAGTCACATAATGCGAATGGAAAACGTCTAGGTCTTGCCGTGATACGGACAGCGGCTTTGAAATGTTAAAGCTTACGCGTAATTGGAAAATTTTGCCTTTTTACGTTTTTGTCTGGTGTGTGTTCTTGTTGCCCACTGTGTGCCTTTTTGTTTGGTTTAGTTTTTGTTTAATAAGGCTGGGGTTTTGATTCAAATGTATGCTGTTGGATGATGATTGCAGTTTTTTAGTTAGTTTTGGTATGTGACTGTTTAAATATTGGTCAGGGTGGTGATTGGTGTCAAGTTTTTTGGGTTTTATATAAGATGTAATTCATAAATGAATGTCTAATTGGCTTTTTAATAACCGTAATATTTGCTTGAATAAATTTTAAAAAGTAGTTTCCTACGTCGAAAGTTAACGACCGATCGAGTGCGTGTTTAATTATATTTTATTATGTTTTGTTAACCTTTGACATTGCACTCTGTTAAAAATGGCCACAGTGTTAAAAAACCATTGATTTTCTGCTTTAAATTCCAACTGAACTCGCATAAAAACAATATCTTTTAACGCTAATTACACATTACAACATTTCCTGTAATTACATATTATGCATAATTGTTAATACTGCACAGTGTTTAAGACAGCTCGTTGTTTAAGAAAAAGTGTATAATTAACTTTTATCAGCTAACCTTGTTTCTTGACCTGAGTGTGTAATTTGGGCTGTGGAGGTACATATCCATTTTCACTTTTTAAGCCATTCGCTCAAAATCTTGCTCGCCTTGATGCGATCCGATCTCATTCCGTTCTCTAGAAAATAAATACTGAGAAATTTAGCGTTGCCTAATACTAAATGATGCTGCCTTGTTAACAGTAGATGATTTCAATAAATTATTTTGATAAAAATGCAATAGTTGCAATGACGAACTTGTGGTTATTCAAGGATTTTCATTCACTTTTTTAATGTCAGGACGCTTGTATCATTGGAATTTTTTAAACTGAAATCAATTCTTAGTTACAATAAGATTTTAAATATTTTGACTAGGATGAACTTTGACTGTTAAAGATACATTGAAAGTGAGACACACCTTCAAATATTTTGAGGTCAACTACTTAGCAATACTAAGTCAATGAATCTATTTCATAATTTACAAAAGATCATCAAAATCTCTCGTAGTATTCATGAATTACCGCCAGCGCAAAAAAATGTAGGACAACATTAATTAATATAACCACGCCATATTTGGAGCATGGATATAACGACTTCCTGCTTTAAAATAAAGTCTTAATATAATAACCCACAAAAAGCAGTCGACAATGGAAAAGTAAACAACAATACTTGACACTTTATTTACAGTAAGGTAAACACGTAAGCCATGACCTATTTTTTTCCATATAAACATGTGTTTGGCACACTATGCGTCTTAAATTAATTAATGGTTGAATTAAAGGCGGGCAAAATGAAAGGCCAAAAACCTCATAGCGTAAGGTTAAAGCACAAATGATTGTACTGACATCTCATTAGCTAAAGCGGGGAACGATATGCCTGAGGCACTATCCGATTATTAAGCAAGTTACAAGAGGTAAGCGGGAATATACGGTGGTCATAGTTTTGTTGTTATGTCACACAGATATTGTTTTAAAAATTCTTAGTTTTTATTTTAAGGTAATTTTAATAAGCGAATCAAGCTGCATGTTTCGTTTTCCTCTGTTATTCATTATGTTGTGAGATCCAAGAAAGTTATACCGTTTTCTAGGACTTCACCGAGTGTCATTGTCTGGTTTTTCTCAACTATTTTAGGTTGAGCTCCGGTCCAACCCGATGCAGCTGAATAATTATAAGTATTTTATTGGACGCGGTTGTCTAGCTGGTCCACTACTTAGCTACTGGGTTACAGTTTTTGTAGACTGGATGACAGAGTAACAATAAATCTGAATACATTATTTAGTTTTGTTTCATCCCAAACAATAGCTGCAATTTATTTTCATAAATTAACCAATAGTCGCTCCTCCAGCTGTATATCCACTTTTACAACTAGCATTTTTCTCGCGCTCGCTTCCGCCTCTGCCATATACCACGATATAAGGCAGAGTACACCACATATCTGTATTTTTGCCGATCAAAGGAGCGTTGCGCATGACGGCCGTTTGAACCGGTAATCAGATTAGCTGTGCTTCCCATTCTCAAAGAAAAATATGTGTCTATCAGTATCTCTGGAGTTGCCAACAAAAAATAACCTGTTAGCATTCATTAAGTTTGATATTGTTTGAGAAAATGGAAGGTTGTTTTTCATTTGATTGAGTTTTTTCTGAGTTATTTGGTCTGTTTTCTTCGTTCTAATGTTTTTATGCTCGTGTAACTCCATACCCAGTTTCCTCCGTGACTCAGAAAAATCATTTGCATTGTCAATCGTCATTTGTTGATCTTTAAAATAAATAAATAAATCCATTTATTTCAGAAACATTGTCCATATGTAATGTACATGTGAAATCAAATTACTAAAAATATTAGGCACATTAAAAATTAATTAAGAGTCATCAATAAATTATAAATTAAAAAACACATTATAAATTAAAATTTAACATTAATGAAAATTAAATGATTAACATTCACAAACTGATTTAAATACACACAAAGATTAAAATAAACAAAAAAGCCCAATCGCCTAATCGTTACAGGTATTCAGGAAGTAGTTCGAAAGTCTGACAACTTATAATCATACTATTACCAGGGCCAAAATCAAGCTCAATGACTTCATACATATCTCACTTTTATCCAAGGGACACACAATATCACAAATCGTACATTTCTCCTCTATTAACACGTAGGTACGCTAAAATATTTTTCCCCGACTACCTATTTATACCGAACTGCCAATCTTCCCCCTCACAGTCACCGTGATGGTATGAACGTACTCCTCCCTATCGTAAGCCCCTTTAAGCCCTAAATTTTGTTGCCGTACTGATTTAATGACATCACATGACGCCCTCTATCGAATGTCAACTGGCATCGTTTATTATCCTATTTGTCAAAAACATCCCATCTCTATACACACCTCCAAACAAAACTGAACCTTACGAAACTATGATAGAGTTTAAAATTGATTAGTAAGACAGTCGAGATATGAAAGGTACAATCGCACACACAATGCATAGGTTAGATATTTGAGTCACGAATCCATTTTATGACTAATTCCATAACTTTGTATGTGAATTTCGGGATCAGGTAGGTACACATACAGGGTGTATGTTTACTGTGTCATATCTTCTTCGATCTTGAGCCTGAGGGGTTTGATTTAACGGTGCGATCATGCTTCGGGAAAGTTCAGGCGGATATTGTTTATGTTGAGCTAGTTTTTGGGATGGTATTTTGTGGGGCTAGATAAAAAGTAAGGCCTCTAAATAAATAAGGGGAAATAGGATAGATGAATCTCTGAAATATGGCACAGATTAAAAAGTGGCAGGATGAGGTTGGCATGGAGCTTGGCATGGATATAGTGACGTAGGTAATGCAATCACCGAAAAATTGTCAAAGCAAGATGATCTACTAGGTATACAGTATCTTAGTAGCTACTGGCTCTTCTTCTCGTTTTGCAAACTTTTTCCCGCTTTTTTATGTCTCTTCTTAAGTTGCTAATTGCTTCAAAAGTTGTTCATCTTCAGCAGTTCCTTCTTAGACACATCACGTCTTGTTATTTATTTCATGACTCTTTCAGGGCCTTTTGGTCTTGTACTTTCCTTAATTTTGATTTGTCCTGCGTGGACAGTGTTTCTACATCGTGAGAAAACCGGCATTGCCTAGAACCAAATAATCGAAGATCCACCACATCATAATGGACAGTCGAATTCCTAGTCCTTTGACAAAGGGGACGCCGGTGTCCCAGCAGAGATGTCGAAGGCTAATGTTGCTCCAATCCTTTATGCAACTTTGTTCCAATGTGATGTTCAGTAACTAAAATAGAAATAACATTACGTTTATTACAAAGTAATCAAACCGGATGGCGCTATGCGCGTTAGGCGCCTGTTTATAAGGTACTTTAGTCATTAAGCCAATAAGGAATTGTTATGTGGAGATTATCTGTGGTTTACCGTTACGTCAGTATAATCTCTATTAGGACCACTACATTATTCCGCGTAAGTCCAAAGTTTTGGACAAGAAACGAATAATAATGGCTAATTTAGATTAAACTAGCGGTTACCCTCGGTCTTCATCCGTGTGAAATTATTTTTAAAAGATACTTTTTTTCGGATCGAATCGGATTTATTTCATATTACTTGAAAAAGTTATTCTTAAAAAAAATGATAAGCTTAAGTTATTCCGTATACCATCTGCTATCTGTCATTAAGCCAATATCAAGTCAGTCCAGCCGTTTCAGAGATTAGCCGGCACAAACACACGTACAATTTTTTTTTTATTTGTACATTATGTATAAACTTGCATTTTGTAAAAAGCTGTATATAATTTCGAAACAGAAACTTCAATTTTATTTATTTGTACAGATAATGGCAAACAGGTCCAGCCAGCAGCACCAATATGTATACACTTAGCAATAATAATAATAATAATAATAAGCCCCCTAAACAACCACACGTCCTGATTGACCATCTAATCACGTGGGGGGCGGACACACGAATGAGAAATTACTGGCGTGGCTAACGTGGCACTGGAAACCCATAAAAAAAATGGAGACTCGATCTAAAAGTAAACGTATAGGACCGCTACCCGGGGGCGATCGTCGGGGCGCATCTGGAGCTGACGCTGGGTGCCACAGCATGCGAACCGTCAGCGGTGAGGAGTTGAACAGGCGGGCTCCCACCGACAAAGATACTACAGCCGAAATCATTGACGATGGTGACAGACTGACGGACAGGACAGACACCCCTGTAGAACCGTATAGTCCAAGCACAGTTTCATACGCACCTTCTGGGCGATCATCACCATCCATACCATCGTCGCCAATACTCTCATCACCCCCACACATCATTAGTTTAAATACAGTTACACCCACTCCAACCTTGAATGCTGCGCGGGAGGTATCTACCTTTGTACCCGCGTCCACCAAGGCAGGAAAAGCAAGGGTTCGCATGAGATGGAGCAAAGAAGTTAACCTATTTATCATGCGAACCTACTTACATATCACTAAATTAGAGACCGACATGACCACCTACAGACAACGATTACATGAACAGAATATCAAACCAGCATGGCAACAGAGGCTAGAAAAAGATATAGAAAAATTAAGGGCAGATATAGCTAGACTTACACAATACATGAACAACAACAGATCAAACAAAGTAGTTAGAAGAGTCGAGGCTATTTTTAGGAGCCATTTGATTCACACAAGGCATGAGAATAACAACAGAAGACCAGAGGAGTTCTTAGACACTATAAAACAAAAGTTAGCACTTAAAGTTCATAGGCTCAGACGATACAAAAAAGCACAGCAGCGCAAAGATGATAACGCCATATTTGCCACAAATGAAAAAATATTCTACAGACATCTAAACAAACCAAACACTGACACAAGCAACGACACTAACACAGACACACCTAACCAACCTACAAAAGAACAATTAGAAACATATTGGTCTAGTATTTGGGAAGAACAAGCAAAGCACAATGACGAAGCAGCATGGATAACAGAAGAAGAAATAAAGTGGGAAGCAATACATGAAATGGAGTTTGTAGAGATAACTGAGGCAGATATCACACATATAACAGGCAGATTACACAATTGGAAATCTCCTGGTATAGACAAAGTACACAATTTTTGGTTCAAAAAATTAACCATACTATACAAACCATTAGCAAGAAACTTAACACAAATCATATTAGGACAACAAAATATACCAGAATTTATTGCAACAGGCATAACATACATGCTGCCTAAAACTAAAAATTCACCAAACCCTTCCCAATACAGACCAATCACATGCTTACCTACAATATATAAAATATTAACATCAGCAATAACAGCGAAAATCAACACACACATTGAACACCACAACATAATGGCGGAGGAGCAGAAGGGTTGCAGACGGGGCCACATGGGATGCAAGGAACAGTTAATAATAGACTCTACTATACATAAACATGCCACCACAAAGAACAGAAATCTTCATTGCACCTATATTGACTATAAAAAAGCCTTTGACAGTGTTCCCCATTCTTGGTTGATACAGATACTAAAAATTTATAGAGTAAATTCAAAAATAATAGATTTCTTATGCAACATAATGTCACAATGGAAAACCACACTTCAATTAAATTCTAATCACAATAACATTACAACGCGACAAATATTTATCAGGAAAGGTATCTATCAAGGTGACTCTCTGAGCCCCCTGTGGTTTTGTCTTGCACTAAACCCTCTGTCTCATCTGCTGCAGCGCTGCCGGGCTGGATATTGTCTCAAAAACACTACAACACAAGAACAAACAACAATCTCACATCTGATTTACATGGACGATATTAAACTATACGCGCAAACCGAAAAAGATATGAAGAAACTAGTAGAAGCTACAGCAGAGTTCAGCCAAGATATAAATATGGAATTTGGTCTGGATAAGTGTAAAACACTTCACATCATACGAGGCAAGATACGACCCGGCGACTATGCCGTAAATGACACAGACACCATAACAGCGATGGAACCGTCAGACTTGTACAAATACTTAGGTTACACACAGTTGAAGGGGCTAGATCATGTTAGAATTAAAGAAACACTTACTGCAGAGTTCAAAAGAAGACTTCTCGCTTTATGTAAAACCCAACTGTCTGGCAAAAATCTCATCAAAGCTTTAAATACATTTGCTATCCCCATATTAACATATTCATTTGGAGTTATTAAATGGACAAAAACAGACACAGAACAACTAGAACGAACTATTCGCACCACACTTACAAAACATAATAACTTACATCCTAAATCCGCCATAGAGAGACTTACCATCAAAAGAGAAAATGGAGGGAGAGGCCTAATAGACATCCAGCACCTATGGCGGAAACAAATTTGTAGATTAAAAGCATTCTTTCACACAAAGTCCCACAATAGCAACATCCATAAAGCCATAGTCCAAACTGATCACAATTACACCCCACTTAACTTAAGTGAACAATCAGATACCCTACACATTGCTAACGAAGACCCGCAGATACAAAAAATTGAAGACTGGAAGAAGAAAATTCTTCATGGCCGACATCCTCATGACCTAGAACAACCACATGTCAACGGGGTTGCATCAAACAAATGGCTCAAAATAGGTAGTTTATTCCCAGAAACTGAGGGATTTATCATTGCAATACAAGACCAGATAATTAACACTAAAAACTATAGAAAGTTTATTATCAAAGATCCCTCAGTAACAAATGATAAATGTCGCAAGTGTCACACACAACCAGAAACCATTCAGCACATAACAGGAGCATGCACAACCCTCACGCAGACCGACTACACACACAGACACAATCAGGTGGCAAATGTTATCCATCAAAGATTGGCAGTTCAATACACACTCATACAAGACACAAACACGCCATACTATAATTACACACCAAAAGATACACTCGAAAATGAAACTCATAAACTTTTCTATGACCGCGCCATTCTCACAGACAGGACAATTCACTATAATAGGCCGGATATAATACTACAAGATAAAATAAATAAAGTCACTTACTTAGTAGATATTGCTGTACCCAACACACACAACATACAAAAAACAATCACCGAAAAAATTAGTAAATACGCAGAACTCAAACAGGAAGTAAGAAGAATATGGGAACAGGAAAAAGTGTATGTGGTTCCTATAGTTCTCTCAACAACAGGTGTTATTCCGAATCATTTACTCCATAGCCTCAAATTATTAAACCTCAAAGAAACGCTATATATCACTTTACAAAAAGCTGCAATTTTAAATACTTGTCGAATTGTCAGAAAGTTCATGGAAATTGAAGAAAACGAAATAGGTCCTCATCATAACACACCCTCATCATAAAATCATAACACACCACACGCTGCATTTACTTTGGTTTCGACCCGTAGATGTAGTTGGAAGCTCCAGTAAAGCTGAGAAGCAAAAGCACACTCTAAATAATAATAATAATATTCCACAACTATCACACAACGCCATCTAGTCCCAAGCTAAGCAGAGCTTGTGTTATGGGTACTAGACAACTGATAAACATACTTATATATTTCTAAATACATACATATTATAGATAAATTACACCCAGACACAGAACAAATGATCGTGCTCATCACACAAACATTTGTCCTGGGTGGGAATCGAACCCACGACCTCCGGCATAGCAGTTAGGGTCACTAACCACTAGACCAACAGGCCAGTCATGTCAGCAATGTTTACAAGCAATTTTCACCTACTGTATACATTGTATACATTTCGTTTTGATGTTACGTAACTAAACTAATATTTTAGAACACAAAGTAGGCCATAATCTCAAAGATAAATAATGATGATGCACTGCTGATTTTCGACAAAAATAAAATGCCCTTTCTAATTTTCTGCCATTAAAGTCAGCCGGAAACTACTGTGAAATAACCAGTAAAATATTAGTTATACTCAGCTAGCTATACCGATAGCAAAGGTTAACAAGTGTCTGCCACTCTGCCATAATCCGTCATTACTTATGTCGAATGTCGGCGGGCGCGCAAATTGTCGGTGCTTTTTATTTTTATTACTTAACTTAATACTTTTTACTTTCACTGTACCGCGGTACCGGACCGGACGAGTTAGAAATAAATAGAAGAGATGGACTGGGTGTGTTAGGTACTATTTTAGTGTGTTGTCGTTTTCAGCGTTGACTTTTCTACAGCTTATATCAATGTCAGCATTCTAATTTCTTAAAACACAGTGTTTGGACCAGATTGTTTACATCGACCATAAAACTAGACACTGGACAAGCGCGACTGTTTCTTCTTAGCGTGTCGATGACAATTTAAATTGAGTCGGCCCAAAATTTGGCGACGAGCTCGGCACTTTCAGTAGCCTCCATCAACTCCTGTGACACGACTGCTGAGCGCGACTGCTGAGCCGGAGAGAGGTCTTGAGTTTATTTTTCCGTAGCAGTCACGGAGCTTACATTGTGCCCGGATGCTGGCAAAAGGCTCGCCCCCCCATAACATGGAATTTCTACTTTTTGCTAGTCACTTCGATAATCGATATACGAATGACGAACAACCTAGGGAGTTGCCAAATGAACTCATTAATAAGTTTTAGAAGTACCATGAGATTAATTAAAATATTATGAGGTATCAACAACTCTATATTGCGTCTTCTAACCTAGGCTGTGTGATAACATCGAGCGTTTTGCGCATTTTTGAACTAGGAAACCTGTTTAATATTTAAACTGAAGTTTTGACCTCTGACATTTGACAACAGTGTCTAGTGACTAAATTGGTCTTTTAGCACTTTCTAGACTTAAACTTGTTCCTATACTTACATATAAACACAATACATATTATGGCGACGAGTTGATATTTAAATTGGAAAGTATTGGTATGCATATCAATCTTATACGTTTTTAAACTCACATGGTCACTAAGATAAGATAAGATAAGATAGATAAGATAAGTCTTTATTTGCTTTAAACATGGTATAACGGTGTTACAGTCTTATACAATGTCCACATGTTTAGCTATACAGAATATCAATTGCATGCAAAATAATAATCATGTCAAAACAACAGTAAATATCAATTAAATCATTCAAATTATTAGATGGATATAATGTTATAAAATGTCAAAGAAATCTTTAATGTCATAGAAATTATGTCCAATCAGCCACTTATACAGCTTATTTTTAAATGAATTATAATTATTTATACATTTGAGTTCTTTCGGAATTTTGTTGAAAATGCGTACACACATCACAAGGCAGCTTTTAGCATAAAAGCTAAAGTTATCATTTACACTGAAAACGGTATATTTACTGTTTGTTTCGAGTTCCCCAATAAACATGGTAAACATCGCGGTCTTCTAAAGAACTTATAGAAATAATTTGGCCACTCCAGAAATTGACACATACACATCGATATTGATGATATTTCTTTTTATTTACATGTACTTAAGGACAAAGCCCTCCATGAAAAAAAAAACTGGAATTCTTTCAGAAAGAAAAGTGTATTTTTTTGTGTCAATTCATTTTAAATCACACACAAATAGGTTTTCAAACCCAAACCAGCAGCACGAAAAATGAAAATTATTCAAACGAATTAATAACTGCAATTAATAACGGAATTATTGCGTAACATTTATTGATATTTATTACAAAAACTTGTGTTTCTGACATGTGTTAATTTGAAGTTAATTGGTGTTCATAATTTAGCGGTAGTTCCGTGGTGACCAGGGGCTACGGTCATGGGTTCAAATCCGCATCAATCCTTCACCTTGTGCCCGAGTTTACATCAGATTCTCATACCTTAGTGGTATAAGATCTATCTGTCCACTTTCATCGTCTGCCTAATAGGTTTACCTTTTCCCAACAATGTTGGGGTCGGCTTCCAGTCTAACCTGATCCAGCTGAACTCCAGTATTTTACCTAAAGCACGGCCGTCCGACCTGCACATTCCATGTAACTTCCATGTAACGATAACACGATAACCCTTGGTAATACTCCCTCTATACCTCTATCTACCTGCCTGTCTTTCTCATCAAAATACACACGTAAGCTAGTACCTCCAAAATTAATCCACTTTTACCGTAAAACCATAATATCTAGTCTATAACCTCCGTGACCTAACACGATATAATGCCTTAGTCTTAATCTCCAGCTATAAAAAAAAGTATGTCAATATAGGCTAATAACAATAACAATTAGAACTATTATGGTCAATCGAACATCTTCTAAAATAAAAACAGCTTCGATCGTAAAACTTAATAGTTTTTGATTTTGAGAGTGGGTGATTCTCTTGTTATGTAACATGTTTTGTTAGTAAATTAGTTGGGTATATAGTTTTGTGCAAGTAAATTATAGTATTATTTTTCTGTTTGTCTATCTCATTACCCTTTTAGATTATAATTTAATATTGGTAAAAAGAGAATAAAGGGACTGACAAATAAACTGTCATTCTAATGTTCCAAATTTACTTTGGGTCGACGCAGCATCTCTTCTCTTCTATCTATCTTCTATCTATTTATATAAAAAGAGAAGTCCTGACTGATCGACTGACTCATCAACGCCCAACCCAAACCCTAGGACCGAGAAAGCTGAAATTTTGCACAGAGGTTCCTTTTATAATGTAGACAAGTAATAAGGAAGGATTTTTCGAAATTCAACCCCTAAGGGATTTAAATAGGGGATGAAATTTTGTATGGAAAATCGTCATTTTCACGCGGGCGAAGCCGCTGGCAAAAGCTAGTCTTCTATATAAATAAAAAGAGAAGTCCTGACTGACTGACTGACTCATCAACGCCCAGCCCAAACCCTTGGACCTAGAGAGCTGAAATTTTGCACAGAGGTTCCCTTTATAATGTAGACAAGGAATAAGGAAGGATTTTTCGAAATTCAACCCCTAAGGGAGTTAAATAGGGGATGAAAGTTTGTATGGAAAATCGTCATTTTCACGCGGGCGAAGCCGCTGGCAAAAGCTAGTCTTCTATACTTTTCTATAACTCGACATTTCAACAGTCACTTCCTTTCTAGCCATATCACGCTTCACACACTCCATCCATAGTTACTTTGGTCCTCCACTTTTATAGTCATCTTCATTTTCACCCGACTACGGCGAAGCCAAAAGGAAGGGTAAATAATTATTGTCTGATATTCTTCGTAGTCGCATGCCACCTTGCTAATGCAGCAATTAGCAGCTGACTTCTGTATCAATGAGAACGCCATGAAGGAGCATCAGGTATCCAGTGGCATGCGACTACGAAGAATATCAGACAAGAATTATTTTCTTGTTTTCTACTTTTAAGACCGCGATTTTGTTAGTAGTCGGGTTTTAGATTTTTGAACTTAATTTTTTTATTCTCACTACATTTTCCTCATTCCTGCGCACATAGTTCTTTAGTCATCTGCGTCACTTTCAGACCTTCTCTTCCCCTGACAAATAAATTAAATAGTGAAAAATAAAGTAAATTCAATAAGTAACCACAACGTCTGAAACTGTTGTCTTTCACATTACATTATTTCACTTATCTAAGACTTTTTTGTCTAAGTCCAACCACAAAAGACACATCTGTTGCATTTGCGGTTGATTTAAGAACCCTCACTGTTTGACGATGTTTACCTAACCAAACGCTTTTTAGTGGTTTTAGCGATATATCACTTTATACAAATGTGGTCAACATAGTAAGTAACCAAGAAAGTTGTTAACCAGAATTTCTCGGTAGCAGTTTTTAGAGATACTGGCAATAAAACCTAGGCGCGAATTCAGGATGCCGCTGGAGAAGGCCTGAGCCCTGCGAACCAATGATGTGCACCGCTTTTGCAAGGTCGTGTAGAAACAGTGTGAGTGTTTAATAATGTTCATCAATGCGTAAACATACGATACGATACGAAGCACCTAAAAATCAGTCAATTCAAAATATTCACAATAAAAAATCCACATTCTAATCCTTGCATCCAATCAAAACCCGTCCAGCAGTTTCGACACATGTTGTAACAGACGGACAGACAAGATGCATCTCAACAATGTCACAGAAAGTAGTATTACGTCACACACGGACTTAATACCTACATACTTATTAGATCAAGACTAGTAACATCTGATACGTAATTGGCCGAGTTTTTGTTAGATAACTATCTTTTGCCCGCGGCGTTTCTTAGATGACCGATGTGAATGTTGTTGTATGTGTGTTTTGGTATGTGTGTGATGAGTTGAGTTTTCCTTTCATATTCTTCCGTGTGATTTTGGTTAGGTGCATTGTTTTTTTTTTTACTTTTTTTTCTTTTAATGTGATATTTTCTCAGTGATTTATATACTCGTAAATCTCCATGATTGGTTAAATTGGGTGTAAAAATAAAACTTTTTTGTTGACAGAAACAAGAAAAAAAAACTAGAGCAATAAAAAAAATATTTACAGACGATGATCTCATGTTTTCCTCAATTCATTTGAGGTAACCCAATTATCCTTTCATCTACGGTCTACCGGCTATTAAAACTAAGTTAAAATAAAACGATATCATACCTTTAATGTAACATTGCAATAATTTCTGGTATTGCACTCATGCATTATCAGTTGCACATCAAATAAAGCTGTGATTACAAGTACCTACTAGGGTTCTACATAGTGATTTTTTGATGAGCTCATCGCAAAATAATACATTACTAACCATCCACAAGCCCGCGCCTACGGTGGCCGGAAGCCATCACGTGGCCCTCGACACCTGGCCCGTCTCCCACCGCGGCTGGTACGAGAGGTTCTCTCCCTCTCACGTTCCACCACCTCCATCGCTAGCATCACTGCTTGGCAGGAGGCGATGGCGTCCCATTCCCTCTCTTCCCGGACCATAGCTTGAACCAGGACCGGACGCGAGAGGTCGCCGAGCCGTAGTTACCTAGCGTGGTCTGTTGATGGGTACCTGTTACATACGGAATTTCCTACGTGCGTCAGAAAACATGTTAAGCCCTTGGGTCCTGGCCAACATTTGTAGATATTTGAAAGTCGTAACAGGTAATCAATGGCCCGAAGACCTGACAACCAATCTTACCAAAGGGTATCGTGTTAACCAGTACTAACCCAGTTGAGGAGATCAGATAGGAAGTCCAAGTAAAATACTGGTATTCACCTGCATCCGGTTAGACTGGAAGCAGACCCTAATATATTTGGGAAAAGGCAGACATTTATGATGCTTATTTCTTTGTAGGAATAAGGGTACTGGAAAAAATAATACTTATAACGGTTACATCTAAAGATTAAGAGGTGTCTCATGAGATCTTCTTCTTCTTATCGTGTGGGCAGTAAGGTCTAACGACCCCACACATCCTAGTGTCAGAGTTTCTAAACCACCGCAAGGGCCTCTGACATGGTCTGTCGACCGCCATTTGGCGGCCGGGACCACCGGCTTATACGTGCCTTCCGAAGCACGGAACCATCTTTTTATCAGACAACCAGGTGATTCTCTCATGAGATGACGAGAAACAAAGAAGTATGGAAGAAGAAGACCACAAATGAATTGGGATAAGGGACAGAGAATGAATTATGATGGTTACATCTTAAGTTTGATCCCTAAGACATGTGACTGCAGCTTTACACCTAAGTATTACGAAACTGAACGATTTAAGATAGTCAGGTATGTTGTAACTTTGTAAGTTAATAAAAGTATTAACGGTCCGCTTGAGACAAGGTTATGTATTGTTTGAGAGCGGATCTGATCTCAGATAACATTTGAGTTAAAATTCGGTGGTTTGAAGAGAGTGGTAATGGCAGTGAATGTGCTGTGTTTATTTACTATAACATAATATAACATCATGCCTGTGTATCCCCGAAGGGTTAGGAATAGTCCTCCTGACCGTTTTTCGGCCACGGCGGCCAATCCCAGCGGAGATTAGCCATCTGCGTGGGAGATATTATAGTGCACAAGTGTGTGCGCAGGCACAAGTGCACTCTCTGTTCCCTTTTCTCTCATAGTCCTCAGGGACGGCAATCCGACTCGACCGGAGAGAGATCAGGCGCAGGACCAACGGCTTAACGTGCTTTCCAAGGCACGGGGGTATTATACCACCAACTTCCAAACTCCGGGCTACTACTGGGAAATTTCTAATGAAAAACCCAATAGCACTTTTTGGCCGACCCGGGAATCGAACCCAGGACCTCACGCTCTGCAGTCGCGCTTGCGACCACTAGACCAACGAGGAACAGGTTGTACGTAAACATAATGTTTAAGTCCCATGTTCTTCTTTTTTCTTTTTCGTGTAAGTATGATTAATTCTGAGCAACTTGTAGTTTCAGATAATTATTATTTTATTATATTATGTTGAATTTAAAAAAATCCTTTAAAAAAGTTTGAATGTAGAATTAAAAATATAGTCAGAAGATATCCAATACGGCAACTCGGCCAGTTTTGCTTAATTATAGTGCACGAGCTAATTCTTTAAAAGTCAGATTTTCTTCTTCTTTTAATCCACTTCAGTACATTGAATCGTATTGTGAACCTTACATGCTGCTGTCAAATGAAATAGGCTGATTTGATAACACCATTTAACTCCGTCTGGGGGTACAGAACTTGGCACCTCACGTCCGACAGCCTCACTTCCAACCTCTGTACCATAATCAAGGTAATATTTTACAGCTCTTAAGCAAAGCTAAAACACTAATAATATGCCTGTTTTGTCCTTACATAAGACTCAGTCTAGCCATGTTGTCTAATGTTAGATTGCGCAAGTCATGTAAGCTGTATAGTTCCTGATTATAAGCTGAACTATCTCGTTGCTTCCCATTGCTGTCTTTGAGGTAGTCAGACTTGTCTATAATCTAATATTTGCTTGCAGATCTGTTCCGTATGATTTGTTCATAAGTCTTAACTGTGTGAAGGCGATAAACTGACTTGTATATTACCAACTGGTATTTTTACTTTGCCCACCAATGAGCAAAGCTTTGCAGCCGATGCAGATCAGGGTACGGGTGGGGATTGAACTCACTACCTACTTCATACTCGCAATAATCTCTTGCCTGTAACTAAATCGTTAGAATATGGACACTTCGTCAATGGAAATGAGGTTTTCTCTTGTGTTGTAGTTTTCTTTACCGACACAAATCTCAGATCATAATTAAAACCTTTACGTTTCCTTTGACATAACTGGCACAATGTCAATGTGGATGTACCTCCTCATGTGTACATTTTGTCTAACCCTTCGAGAATTGAGGAGGTTCTTTTCAAAACTTGACTATTCCACTTTTCAATTTTTTTCAGAATTTAAGAAAAACGTATTTTAGATATGCAGCAATGTAAATCGTTTTTTTTTTCTTTGGATATTATATATAAGCATAATACTCATTGTGTGGTACAGGTTTCAAAAGTTTAGGATTAATATATACTGAATAAATCGACAATTTAAAATGGAATAATCTAGTTCTGACGCGGCTGTGCTGGAATAATCAAGTTTTGTTGCAAACTCTACAGTAATCAATGACAATCATGACGTGACTTTTGTGTCAAACAAACGCCACAGTCATACAAGTGTTGTGCAATCGTTCAAAAACGATAATTTCAGCTTCTTAACGAAAGAGTAAAGAGCATAAAGTTCTAACTGAAAAATGGACGGATGAATGGACAAAACATGTTTTGTTACAATCTAGATTAAAATAGTAAATTAACTTCAGGATTAATCATATTTTGTTCCAAAAATGAATATTGGAAGTGGGTAATGCCATTTCGAAGTGGAATTAACTACTTTTGACCAAATTGTGTGTTTTGTTTATTTTTTTCCAGTGGATCTATCGCGTTTAGCTAAGCTCTTGTTTTTGCATCGTGTAGATTTCAATGTTACCAACCCAAAAAAATATAAAAATCACTTTTTGTCAAAAGTGGAATAGTCAAGTTTTGAAAAGAACCTCCTCAATTATAGGCGTTATGTATTTTTTTCCATAAAATAAAATGAAAATATTTGTCAACTAGCGCGGAAACCAAACCCGCTACATCCAATGATGCAATAAGTCTACATATTTAAGTCACTGGGCCAGTGAAGCAGCCCAAATAAAAAGAAGTTTGTCCTCAGTTTGATCCAAAGCCCTTGACACTACGATAACTATCTCACGTTTACATACCTACATTTATTATTATCAAACTGGTTCGATGACATAATTTTATTATGATTTTTATTTCAGGTTGGGCAGCTTTAACAACCAAGTTGCTCGAGCTTATGAAAATTAAAGATAATTCATACGTAAATTATCTTTAGTCTGTATATCAAAAGTTCACTGTATTTGAAAACTTCCATCAAAAGTCGGTGCATGGTTGGTTAGTGTTGTTGGTGCACCTGTGTCAAATAAATACTTACTCATAATTTCTACACAATTTTTTTTTTTTCCGTAATAAAAAAGATTGTTAGAAATAAATAAATAATAATAATAATAATAATATTCCACAACTATCACACAACGCCATCTAGTCCCAAGCTAAGCAGAGCTTGTGTTATGGGTACTAGACAACTGATAAACATACTTATATATTTCTAAATACATACATATTATAGATAAATTACACCCAGACACAGAACAAATGATCGTGCTCATCACACAAACATTTGTCCTGGGTGGGAATCGAACCCACGACCTCCGGCATAGCAGTTAGGGTCACTAACCACTAGACCAACAGGCCAGTAAAATAACTATTTGCTCTTTCAACAGAAATGATAAACCAACAGAGATGCTCAAAGCACATTCAATGGATTTAAAATAAAGTATTCTTTAACTGATCAATGAAATTAACAATGTCAGCAATGAAATCGGTCTAGAATTAAACACAACAAAAACTAAAATTATGACAAACAGCATAAAAGTACCAATACACGTTAACAATGTCTTACTAGAGTACGATCAGGAATACATATACCTAGGCAAACAAGTGTCATTTAAAAAGTCTAGACACCAAGACGAGCTAAGGAGACGCATAAACATGGCCTGGAATAAATTTTGGAGTATGAAAGAAATTTTAAAGTCAAATATGTCAATGAAGCTGAAAAAAACTGTGCTGAACTCTTGTGTCTTACCTTCTCTCACCTATGGATCCCAAACATGGATTTACAACAAACAAGCCAAAAACAAAATATTAACTACCCAAAGAGCTATGGAACGGAGCATTTTAAATCTAAAGTTGAGTCACAAAAAGAGAAGCACGGATATAAGAAAAATAACAAACTTAATTGATGCTCTGGAACACTGCAAGAAACTGAAATGGAGGTGGGCTGGCCATATTGCACGAATGGACAATAACAGATGGGCCAAAATGATCACATTTTGGAAGGGACCCATAGGTAAGAGAAGCAGAGGTAGACCGGTAGAGAGATGGCTCGATGAAATATTGAAAGTGGCGGGCAATGAATGGATTGAAAAAGCGGGTGACAGAAGAGTGTGGAGGAAAATGGAGGAGGCCTTTACTCTATAGAGAGGTCCTTAATAAATTAAATGGAATGATATTAATTGTAATGAAATAAATAAATAAGATTCAATATATATAATATATATATAAAAAAAAAAAACAACATAATAATTATAAGTAGAAATGGAACTAATTGTGTACTATGAAATGATATATTGTGTTTATAAATTGCATGTTAATCAAATTATTTATTCATAATTACTATAATCGTAAAATTGAAATTGAATGTTTTTATTAAGGAAATAAAAGGCTTTATTATTATTATTATTATTCTTTAACTGAACTAAATAATAATTATTTTCTATTCATATTATTTAAAAATTAAAACTAAAAGTTAATAAAAACATAAAAAATAATGAAATGAATGTCTTAAATTAAATAGTTAATTAAATAATGTGTAAGTAAAATTACATAGTTTAATAATTTACATACGTTCCAGAACATTGTTGTATATTCAACAAAACAGGTGTAAACAGATGGCTATCAGTGTTGATAACACCATGACCACGCGTTACCATTGCGTTACTAAATTACCATAAAAACGCCATCAGAATTCAGTTTACAAGTACAAGACGCACAAAATGCGGGTCAATGGCACAAACTTACGGCGCACGTACTGAGCACTATGCGTGAGATTTGTGTGGAACAAGTTGAAGATACAAGCGGGATTGTATGAACTCGTAGTGTGAAAATTTAATAAAGGTACTATTGAACAGTAATAACAAGTGAAATAACCTAGAACAGTGTCTATGCGTTGCTTCAGCTATAGGTATGTTTTAAACACACATCGCATAATAAGTATGTGAAGAGAACTACTAACAAAACACCATTAACATTTTTTTGTTGTTTTGAAAGTATCTCCTTAGCCTAAAACGTAATAAGGCTTTTAAAAAGAAGTCTTTGAATTTTTGATTATGTCATGGATAATAATAATTAATAATAATAATCAATTTATTTTTAGGCATCTAAGGCCCATCGATAAATACCTTACAGACTAACATAAATATAATAATTATAGGAAAATTATACATTTGCAAGTAGGGCGCATAACGGTCGCATTGTTTTCGAAATAATGAACCATTTACAAAAACCCTATCGCGTCCGCTTTTCCTCTACACCACACCTAACCATTTGATATTATATTCTAATCTTTACATAACACCTGATCCACTTACAAGTACAGTACAGCTGTAGTACATATAGCTTGCACAATTACCTAAATGTTTTCCATTTGCCACGTATTACTCTCTGCAATACAACTGGTTGGTCACAAGACCCGGTCGCATCGTCACATGACCACTTTTGCCGTTACATAATATGATCAATTGGTCACAGAATATGTTAGTCTTCTAATAATATCCTTGTATAGATGTTAAGGAAAGCTGCAGCGAAGAGAATTGCGACAAAATTAATATGCGCTTTAATTAGGTGTTATGTAAACGGAATTTGTTGAATGTGGTAGAAGGATGCGATGTCGCAGTTTGGTCTTAATTGTCGAATCCTCTATAATTTCTGACTGTTTTGCTAAGTAAACGATAGCATTAAGTAGTATGTGCTAGTTCACATGTAACAATAATATTATAATTTCATCATCATCTGCCTAGCCTTTTCCCAACTATATTGGGGTCGGCTTGCAGTCTAACCGGATGCAGCTGAATAGCAGTATTTTACATGGAGCGACTGCCTATCTGACCTCCAACCCAGTTAATACTAGGTAATACTGAATAAATAATAAATAAATAATAATTAATACCCTTTGGTAAGACTGAATGTCAGAATTTCAGGTCACTGACTACCTGTAACGACTGCCAAAGATCTATATATATGGCAGCCGGGACCAACAGCTTAACGTGCTTTCCGAGGCACGGAGGAAACTCGGTATGTCGGGCGGTCACCCATCCACAGAGTGGCATGGATCAACCTGAGTGGCAGTTCTTAGGCTGAGATTCAGAGACAAGAACATAAGACGGGCGAAGACCGCTCTAAGCCAAGTCGTGGCTAAGCGCATCTTAGAAATTTGTATTCAGAGACACAGTCCCCATCAAACTTACGTCGGTCTTAGCTAAGCTTACACTCTCTTCTCTATGGCCATTTTTAAAAGCAAAATGTTCATCGGTGAGTTACGGTTTTTATGAAACTGTGTAGCCAGGCGTAAATAAAAATTAAAGCAGGATCGCAATAAATACAAAATGCTATTGGAGTGAGTGAAACAAAATATTTGAGACACAAACCTATTTATTTATGTTACAACCTCTTTGTAAACCGCGGGAGTTATGAAAGTTTGACAAGTGAGCGAAGATACGGTATCATGGCTGCTAGAAAGGCTCCCTTTTCATCTTACGAAAAAGAATTTCTAAAAGAGTTAATTGGTCCACATGCCGCGATATTGGAATCGAAGAAAACGGACGCAGATTACAATAAAAAGAAATCGATCCTTTTTTTTTTTTTTTGGTGGGTGGAAAATCATCGAATGACCCCCCCCGCTCTTGGGCAGAGCGAAGGGGAGTGTCAGACTTCTACTGACTAAAAACCGAACCCATGTTCCTTCTTTGCCCTTGCGCCGAGGCCACGTAATCTAGTACAAAAATCCGCGGCCCCGACGGGCAAGAAATCGATCCTGTGGGCCGAAATAACAAGGGCATATAATAACTCGCCGAGATGCCAAGAAGTAAGTTTATTGTTCTTTACATAATTATTAATGAATTACTGGGAGGAATAAATTAAGCACAACATTGTTTTTGAATAGCTTAACATTTATTTACCTATTTCAAATTATATTATTTTTTATTATTATTTTAAATTACCAATTAGATCATCGTTACAGATTCCTCCAAGATGATGCCGTAGGTAACAAACACAAAATTTAAATTAGTTACACCTTAGCCCACTTGGTGGCGCTAGTTCCGTCTTAAGTAGTCGATATTGACTACTTGGCTTATCTTAGTTCACGCTAAGTTTAAGACGTGTTCCGAACGTCTCTGAATACAAATTTAAGGGTAAGTCGTTGATTTTGACAGATGGAAGTGTAAGTTCAAGCTTAGACTCGTCTCTGAATCTCAGCCTTATTAAGCCACGAGCTGCTCCTATAATATTATAATTTAATGTTATGGATTCTTTGATAATATTATTATTATCTCACACACTATTAAAGAATCTGGTTGTTCTAACCGAACAGACAGATATATTATAGCTGGGGAGGTTGTTCCGCCGCTTATTCTTCCCAGCTAAAACACAAGAAAGTGAATGAAACTAGAAGCCTGAATTTATTATAAGTAAGTAAAGTTATTATAGAGGACAGCCGTAGTCGCATGCCACTGATACCTGATGCTCCTACATGGCGTTCTCATTGACACATAAGTCAACTGCTGCTGAGGTGGGCGACTACGTTTGTCTTCTATAATAATTTTACTTTTAATACGTTAAATTGCCAAGTCCATCTATTTATTTCAAACATAAAAGCATTAAATAATGATGATAATGGTCACTTTACCTGACTTTGTATTACATGGATCTCACAATTTTTTGCGGTAGAAGAACTGAGTTGCGAGACTTTGTATATTTTACAAGTTATGTTTTTTTTTTTTCAGTCTAGTTTTGTAGCAAGGAGTTAGACAAGACTGACGTTCAAAACCCGTTTTTAAAAACATCAAGTTCTTAATCTGACTGCCTCAAACATAGAACAGTGAACCCGGAAAACAAGGTTCCAGTATTACAACAATAAAAAAAAATGTCATAATCTCTTACACAAAGCTTTTTAATTTACAAAAACGATGCAGACATGCAAATCATAAAGAAATGCGGACAGGCATTAACATAATTCGACATTTTATATTCAACATGTTTTATTAATCGGTGTAATCACTTCATTATGACTTATCAATTATAAATGTATGAATTTGGCGAATCTTTTAATAATACACTCAAATACAAGTTTTAACGATGTCAGGGTTTGTAAATGTTTTAGAGTGTTGCATTCTTTTGTCATCGTCTGTTTCGGATTCACTTATCAAAGATTTTCTGCTAATCACTTTGATCACAATCAAAATTGAAAAAAGTCGCTCCATGTAAAATTCTAATATTCATCTGCATCTCGCTATAGTGAAAGCAAACCCCAATATAGTTAGGAAAAAGCTAGGCAGGCCGGATAGATATGCAGCCCCTGCAGTCTCTACACTAATAACGACGCTACGAATGTCGCTAAGTCGAAAAATCGTAAAGTTTCTTTAATAGATTTTCAATCTTATGCTGTTGAATTAAAGCTGAAAATCTATTAAAGAAAGTTTACGATTTTACGACTTAGCGACATTCGTAGCGTCGTTATTAGTGTAGAGACTGCAGCCCCAGAGTGAAGTCCATTCAAGAGCATTTCCATACCGAAAAAAGCCGAGAATCGTTTTGAGGTATGATAGTCTAATAGTTTCAAAAATTATTTGAATGTGTAAATATTTTTTCTTTTAGATAGAAACAGAGTAACTTCTTTATATCCAATGATCTATCTTCTTCTATATCTATATAATCTAATCTATATAAATAAAGAGAGAAGTCCTGACTGACTGACTGACTGACTCATCAACGCCCAGCCCAAACCCTTGGACCTAGAAAACTGAAATTTTGCACAGAGGTTCCCTTTATTATGTAGACAAGGAATAAGGAAGGATTTTTCGAAATTCAACCCCTAAGGGATTTAAATAGGGGATGAAAGTTTGTTTGGGAAATCGACATTTTCACGCGGGCGAAGCCGCTGGCAAAAGCTAGTATAAACATAATATAATTCAAACCAGAGATGTATTGTGAAATATTAAAGTGATGTAACCATAAGTAATTGGATTTTAACATCACAGTGATTCATATTTTAGGCCTGTGTTGGCTCATCAAGATTTAAGGAAAAAATATAGAAGGTTTAGGAGAGTACTCAATATATCCACATTTACATTTCAGTCCCATATAATAGGGGGCGAGCACAAATCCGTGACTGTTACTGAGAATGTCCTGATGGAAAAACCACCAGGAATCGAACCCAGGACCCCATACTGAGCAGTGTCGCTTGCGGCCACTAGATCAACGAGGCGAGAAGAAGAAATTGCTAGTACCTTTTTCGCCACACCGGCTCATTTCGGGTAAACGTCCAGACTCTTTTACTTATATTTCTGTTTCGACTAATTTCCCTTCTATCCCAAATCATCGATAGCCCATTGACAATCCAACCACCTCTCACATTGCGTGCACCTATCGCAATATGTCAAAGGTAACCAGTCCAGATCAGCTGTTCTCAGATAATGTCTACCTTTCACTAAAGCTTTGAAATGCTACCGGTGATATTCAAACTTAATGCGTACTTACAATCCATCTAAATGTAAGAGCTTGAAATTTCAAATTACATACATGTCTTTACAAGAATGAATAAGGTAAGGAACGAGTATAAATTAAAGGATGTTTAAAAGTTGAAAGAAATCGACTGTCTTCGTATGACATGTTAGGAGGAGGGATGAATCGCATGTGATCGAAAGAGTCATCATCATCTGCCTAGCCTTTTCCAACTATATTGGGGTCGGCTTCCAGTCTAACCGGATGCAGCTGAATACCAGTATTTTACATGGAGCGACTGCCTATCTGACCTCCACAACCCAGTTAATACTAGGTAATACAGTACCCTTTGGTAAGACTGGATGTCAGAATTTCAGGTCACTGACTACCTGTAACGACTGCCAAAGATAAAGGAAAGAAGAGAAGAAGGAGGGAGAAGAGTGATGAATATAAATGTTAGTGGGTGGAGAGAGAGAGGAAGACCAACGAAACGATGAATGGATTGTCTGAGAAATGAAATGAAGGAGAAGTCAAAAATGTATTGGATTCACAAAAGCTAACGAAAAGCTTAAATAAAGGTCTCTTAATGCCACCTTCCACATGTTTAGATATTGGAACTTTGAAAACAATGTTAACAAAATCATCACGTCAGTTTGTTGACATAGTTGGCGCAGTGGCAGTTTTTGTTGAGGGTCTGGATTTTTGTGTGAGTGAGTGTTTAAAAAAAATATAAAAGAAATATACTTTGACAAATAAAGCTTTTTGTAGCACACATACTTGCATAAGTGTGTGTTTAATTTGTTTTGAAATTCCGCCACAGATTCAAGTCGAGGGATTCCCCAATACCGTAGAATAAGTATTTTATAACGCTATACGCTACTTATAAACTACCAATTTAGAGATATTTAAATTCTTATGACCACGTCACTCTGTCATTAGCAACAGCTCTATAATTTTTGATACTTTCTTGTAGCCAGATTTTATTTATATAATAAGCTTAGATCAATTAGTTCTAGACATTAGCTAATATATTTAGGTGTGTCGTAAAAATATGCCATTTTACAATGTGATGGAATTATATATTTCGTAAGAACTGTTACGAATCATTTTGTATAAACATCAACGGGATTTTTAATTTTTGTTTCATTGCACAAGTCAAAATTCTTTTCAAAGTTTAGACTTATTACGTACTTACCTAAAATTATTTTTAAATTCGATTTGCTCTTACGCGGAATTCATGGTAATGAAGTTCTCTCTATCTAGTATCAAAACTAAACAATAATAATAATATTTAAAACAATGATGATTTATAAATTATATATTGTATACTTATGTCATAAAATTATTAACGACTACAAAGCTAACTTTTAGAACTGGAAAAACTTAAAACTGCTGATTAAAATAATCGTCTTGATTTTGTTATTTTATTAGTCCTATTACTGGGTAAAGGCCTTTTCTATTTCCTGTCATACCATTTTTTATATGTAATAGGCCTACTCTTGACCTCAACCGTGTACTAAGGACGAGAGAGAGATGAGATCAACGATGGAACGAGCACAGATTCACACAGATTTCATCTCCAGCATCTGTGATCTCTGGGCATGTCAGCCTTGCAAACATGATAAGATCGTCACGCCACCATCGTCTTATTTAAAAAAAAATTGTTCTGAGTACTTCATATTTAGGTACATCCAAGAACAAGCCATGGTATAGTATGGCAAGGGGCCTTACTGGGCTGCGGATTATCGAAATGGCATAGCGCGGCCCCGGCACAAGGGCGAAGAAGGAACATGGGTTGGTTTTTAGTCAGTAGAAGTCTGACACTCCCTTCCGCTCTGCCCAAGAGCGGGGAGGGTTATTAGATGATTTTCCACCTACCAAAAAAAAAAAGAAGGGGCCTTATGAAGTTGGAAATTTTTATTTTTATTTCAAAAGCGGTTCCATGATAGAATACGCCAATGCCTAGGTCTATTGCCTAAGTGAGATCATTGAAACATTTCCATGTCGATCTCATTGCATCAATTAGAAAGCAAACATTTCAATGATAATTGATATTTTGTTAAATAGAACCAGTTAGTTGATTTCTACATCAAAATTAGTGCTTGTGTAGCAATTATTAGAAATTGATAAGACTTGTATTACTTCCTGTAGCTTGTCTTAATTCTATGACGACTGGCTAATGACTTCATCATCAGCCTATAATGTTCCCACTGCAGAGACTCAGGCCTCCTCTCGGAGAGGGATGGGCTATAATCTACCACGCGGGCCCATGACTTAATCAGGTAAAATCTTTCTGCTTTTTTTTTATTAGATCAATCCATTACGAGCCACCAAATACGCACTTTGGATGTGGAGTTGTGGAGAATACAAGACTCCTTCATAATATATCTGAGAGCACGTAAAGCAGTTGGTGCCATTGATCTTTGACGGTCGTTATAGTTGGTAGTGGGTCGGTGGGTTTGGTTTGGTGGCCAGAAGCCAATCTTACTTACCAAATAATAACTAGTTGACCAGCTATTAAGTCGCTCCAATAGGGATGTTTCGAGATCCTGACTAAATAAAATATGATTCTGTTTAGTCCCTCCGTTAGATTGAGTTGTTCCGGTCTGATCCCCCAAACCGATCCACTGCCAATATTTTTCTTTTGTTTATTCCTTTCTGATATCGAAAAATATTGGATACGTGTATTTTGTTTTATCAAATTAATAAAAAATGGCGTAGATAAAAAGTGTCAACGATCATGAGTGTAGGCTTGTGACGTCAGTTTTTGGTAAAAACTGTGACGAAACACGACTTTTTGAAGCACTGTATCGTCTTCCTTTTTTGTTTACGTGAAAAAAGAAAAAAATGTGTGTCCAATATTTTAATATGGAAATCTATCTGACGGACTATTTTGTTTTTTTTTTTGTACTGAAAACCGACCCCAAAATAACTTGGAAAACGCAAAGTTTGTAACTTAAAAAACTAAAACTATTTATTGCAGTTATGAAGCAGAACTAGGTACCTATTTGTAACCATTTGAAGTACCAATGTTTATTCTGTATGTGTTGGCGGATAGATTTGGCAAGATAAAGTTAATTATAAGATAAGATTTATTAAGATAATTTATCAAGCCGACCTGTTATTGTCCATTCCTCACACCTGTAGATTACAATAATTATAGACTGCCATCATCAATGCAATGCAATCTACAATAATATTTACAGGGTATTACGTCTATCACAAGCTTAGAAAGCCAAACCTACAAAAACAACTAGCAAAGCTGGTATCAATTACAAACCTCCAAGTCACCATGCAAATCTCATACTAACACAAGTAGAAATTGAGTCTATTACAGCTGTAACCCCATAAAAGGACAAACTAGTGTAAGGTTATCCAGGTCACATCCTCCTTTAAAAAACCCACAGGATGGTCGGCCCTGATTGGTCAACGTACTAACACCACTACCTTCTAATATATAAAGCATCATCTAATTGAATCGAAACATTGCATCACTAAACAAAACTGTATTAAAGTCGTACTTAAATAGCGATGTTCCTTTATCGATAGAAGTTGATCTGTGTTTTTTATGATGATTATTATTACGTAGGTCTTACGATTACATTGTTGATTTTATGACTGTTTAGTAACACGTTTTATGGTTTATAAAGATTCGTTGTGTACGCAGACCCCTTTCTCTTTGATAGAAAGAAAGAAAGAAAAGAAAGAAAGAAAAAATATTTATTCGTCGCAGCTTAACAAGAACATACAAGGAGAAACAAATAGAAAATAAAACAATATAACGCTTAATAAACAGTAAAAAAAAATAGAAAAAGGATGAATATAAAATAAATGGTTAGCATCTTGTACGTACATCGTGACTGCGACAAAGAGGTAACCACTCAGCATGGTGCTGTGCTATGGGGACCCATTAGCACAGCGCTGGTTTTCAGTGGTCACCCGTGGAAAAAAAAACGTGCGAAAGCCAAAACAGCTTTAGTACTGGGTACTTACTTGTTTAAAATTATAAAATAAAATAAGCAGCGAATTAAAAGTAAGACAACAATTATTACTTACAAAAAATAAACAACAAAATTAAAATTAAAACTAAAATTAAAACTAAAATTAAAACTAACAGACATTTATACACAAAATAAAATAAAAAATAAGGTACAATGTGAGTGCAGATAGGTTACGTGTTACGTGTTTTGTCTCGCTCCCTCCCCTCCCTACCGTGGCCGTGTGATAGACGGTATATTATTGAACTTGGGGATCACGGCTAAGCAATTTTTTAAACGCATCATGTCCTATTGTACAGACGCCAATCGCCAGCATAATATTAAGCTTCTTTATCCTGACATTATTTATTTGATTTTCAACTTTATCGCTAAAGCATTAGGATCAAGGTTACGTAATTGGGAAAAATTTACAGTTTCAGGTAGCCTGATGTACCTACTGCTCTCTGTACATTTTGCGTCCATCACTTTACAACCATAGTTATAATAAAAAAAATCGCTTAAGAATATCACTAAACAAAAAAATATCTATTGGTTTATACTCGTTCAGCTATTCTATTCTACAGCTGAGGCTGAGGTGGGTTCGTTAAAATATTTTCTCTTATTTGGAATACGATTTATCGATATGTTTCCAAAGCAAATGACCGATACCCAATCCCAACACTAGTAGGAACCTAGCTTATATAACAATGATTCACAATAACTGAGCAGCGCTGACCTACATTGGACCATAAACTTATATAGCCATGTAAATGGTCCAGGACATTTCAAATTGTCAGAGAAAGTTTTCAATTTAAATGAAAGATATAGAGAGATAGGGTAAACTGACGTAAGATAATCTGGCGTGTTCAGGTCAGTTTCGAACTAGATTTTGACAGTGTGACGTCTCATGATTCTAATTAGATGCAGTTGATAGGCTCCAGTGCGTTGTAGATGCAGTATGGTGTTAAAATAGACGAATTTACCAGAGGATATTAGTGGCATGACTTGTGCGTATCTATTTAAAATTTTGTTAGCACAAAACAACAGGGCAAGCAAATACTGTTCAACTGCACTATCTCACAGCTTGGCAAATGCCTCTCTTCATGATTTTCAGGTGATTCGATCCAGGTCCAATGTTGACCACTGTTCGTTGGTTTTGTCCAGCTCGTCTCGTCATCACCATCTAGGTCTAGCGCAACGGTTGGAGGTAAATAACAATACAAGATATTTATCTCTCAGAAAACTGGGAGATCATCATCCACAGCCCGATTTACCAACTGTTGGATAAATCACCTTCTCTTTGTTTGAGCATCTCTACTGTCTATTGTATTTTCGCAGGGCTAAGGCCACCTCGCGTGGGTACCAAGATTTAAACTTTAACAATTTTATAGGTTTACCAGGTAAGGTGATTTAACGATTCAGGCACATCACTTAACTTTCGCAACACAATGGCCAGATAATATTGACCCATGGACGATATACTCTATGGCAACTAGACTAGACATAAGGTGCGGTCATAGACAGTGAAAGTTTATAGACCATGGCTAGTCTCTGATACCGGTCTAGCTTCAAAATGAAATAATGTGAGAATGTGCGTGATGATAAATTATGATTTTAGCGGTTACGAAGACTACAATCTCTTATGGGTGCGGTATTTTATATTAGTCAATGAAATGCAAAACTGTGGGTGGTTTAATCGCTGAAAGCTGCATTCGCTAGGATCAGTGTGCTTACTCTCGAATATAATTCCTATAGATCGACATTGGAATTGTCAGTCAAACGTCAGCAAATGGCTGGACTCACTGAGTCTAGCCAATCCCTGACGTTTAACTCAACCAACTGACGTTTGACCAATGTCGATCTAGAGTGCATAAGCACCCAGAAAGCCAAAAGTCCTCGTACCTACAAAATACTTTTGAATTCAAGTCACGATCTTGTCTCACCTACAATCACCGTCGATATTCTGATAGATTGAGACAGAGATTATAGAAAACATAATGGGATGACGAGAAACAGAGAAGTATGGATAAAGAAGATATGCAGCGCCGACCCCAAATGATTTGAGATAAGGGCAAGAGAATGTGATTGAAGTATGTAAAAAGCTTACACAGCAAAACATATCATATCTGCGTCATTCACCTGCGCAATCGTAACGTTCGGCCGAGTAAGCATTTTACTTGTAAGCAGACAATATTGTACACTTGTGAGAACAGTCAATAAATTACCATCAAACTGTCAACATGTCTTTGACTTAAGAAGACCATCGCCACCTACCTACCTCATAAGGAAGACAACACTCTGCATGGCGACCCTGCCACACCGGCCAACTTAGAAGATTTAAAGAAGAAATATTAAGCTATGGGAGATTTTTGGAAGAAATAAATAAATATGGGCAAGACATACTCAAAAGAAGAGGTGATCGTCGCACAAAATGCCAACGGCGAAGCTTCCGCAAATACTACGTTGGAGCATCACCAATCAAACCACATCATTCAAACCTTATTGATCGTCGCTGTCGTTCTGATCGTCGCTGCAACCGTCTACTATATCTTGAAGAAGTGCCGCAACAGCGCTATCAGCACTTTGAGGCGAGAATTGAACGCCGTTTCAATCGATAACCTCGCACGAACTACAAACCAGTAAGAAGAAAGAAGAGGAGTCCAGGGTAATCCCGGCCCACATCAAGAGGAGTCCAGGGTAATCCCGGCCCAAATCAAGCAGATGCCACGTTCCTGCTGCCCGTCGACTGGTCGCGCCACGCACCGCCCACGCGCAACGCTCCGTGCCACGCCGCCGCGCCGCCGCTGATGATGAGCTACTCCGTCATGACGCCCTTTAGCTAAGTTATTTTATTTTTAAATAATGTTTTAAGTAGTATTATGTAATGTCATTGCAAGAATTAAGTAATTTACTTATAAGCTTGAAAGAAATAAGAGATTATTCAATTAAAATAGGCCCAGCTCGTAGACAAAGTTCCGAGACTGCCAAAAACAAATTTAGAGAAGCACAAAAATTGTATTCTCGTCTGGAGTATATTTCGTCAGACATTAGAGTAAAGATAGAGAATTCTGAGATAAGCAAAGACACTTTAGTACCCATCAATAAATATATAGATGACATACATATTTTGTACAAGACAATTTCAAGTTTGTATACTGATTTTGAAGAACTAGAGTTCGAAGATAGTACAGAAAATATGGCTACGAGTAACTTTGACCTAAAAACGGCTTTGGCCCTATTACCAGTAATGAACGCCCAGGAGAGCGTCATTATTCAATTATTAGATAGCATACAACTCTATAGCGATATGCTGAATGATCAAGGAAAATCCCAATTAATTAATTTTGTTTTAAAGACTAGAATTTCTAGTGGTGCTAAACTTAGATTAAAATCAGAGTACTCCACTGTTACAGATTTAATTAAAGACATGCGCACGCATTTATTGCAAAAAAAATCAGCAGTAGCTATTCAGTTACAACTTAATTCGGCCAACCAAGGTCGTAGGTCCATCGACAAGTTCGGTTCCGAATTAGAGCAATTATTCGTGAACCTGACTATAGCTCAAGCCGACGGCGATACCAGAAAGTTCGATGTACTCCATCCCTTAAATGAGAAAGTAGCAATTAAACGTTTCGCAGACGGATTGTCGGATCCACGTTTAAGGCGCGTCCCCCAGCAAAACGTAGCTCTAGCCGTTTTTTATGCAGTTTTCTGGAGCTTATAACTCTTAAAAAAAAAGATATATCAACCAACAAAAAATACATTAAATTTCTACATAATCTTACCTTCAAAATGGTACGTTTTGTTTTTTTCTTTTTTAAGTAAAATATTTAATTAATCCCCTCACAACGAAACCACAGAAATGAGAAATAATTATTGAAAACATGCTACTTCTCCAAAACTAACAATTGTTTTTATTTTGTTTTTACACTAATGGATAAGCAATTTCATAATGAACATTATGGTACGATTTTTTTTTTCAAAAACCCAAAATTTGATTTTATAAAGATTTTTATGCAAAATTCTGAGCGTATTCGCAACCGTATCTATTGACATTCAGTATGCCGCCAGGCCTCGAAGGGGGAACCCGTGTCGCTCGTCACCGCGCCGCGTCGGCTCATGCGCTCGCTCGCTTACGTCACATTATCAACAGATCTAAGAAGTAATTTCAAGTAATAGATATGGCATTCATTGAAATATTTTTTTATGAAATATTTATTGGTGCGTCCAAATACTTGTGGTCATTATGAATTCAGTTATTATACTCACGTCGATAAATAGGTAGGTAGGTACTTTCAACTTTTACTGTGATACAAAATAATATTGGCACGATTACGAAAATGAGCTCAAAATTAAAATCCAAGATGGCGGCTAGGAAAATTTTAGGTTTTTCCGTCATGGGTGTCGTTTTCATGGTTTTTGGGGTCGCTGATTACGAAAATGAGGTCAAAATGAAAATCCAAGATGGCGCCGACGAAAAATTTTGGTTTTTCCGTCATGGGTGTCGTTTTCATGGTTTTTATGGTCGCTGATTACGAAAATGAGGTCAAAATGAAAATCCAAGATGGCGCCGACGAAGATTTTTGGTTTTTCCGTCATGGGTGTCGTTTTCATGGTTTCTGGGGACGCTGATTACGAAAATGAGGTCAAAATGAAAATCCAAGATGGCGGCTAGGAAAATTTTAGGTTTTTCCGTCATGGGTGTCGTTTTCATGGTTTTTGGGGTCGCTGATTACGAAAATGAGGTCAAAATGAAAATCCAAGATGGCGCCGACGAAAATTTTTGGTTTTTCCGTCATGGGTGTCGTTTTCATGGTTTTTAGGGTCGCTGATTACGAAAATGAGATCAAAATGAAAATCCAAGATGGCGCCGACGAAAATTTTAGGTTTTCCGTCATGGGTGTCGTTTTCATGGTTTTTGGGGTCACTGATTACGAAAATGAGGTCAAAAGGAAAATCCAAGATGGCACCGACGGTTTTTGGATGTTCCGTCATGGGTGTCGTTTTCATGGTTTTTGGGGTCGGTGATTACGAAAATGAGGTCAAAATGAAAATCCAAGATGGCGCCGACGAAAATTTTTGGTTTTTCCGTCATGGGTGTCGTTTTCATGGTTTTTGGGGTCGCTGATTACGAAAAGAGGTCAAAATGAAAACCCTAGGTGGCGGTCAGGAAAATGTTTGGTTTTTCTTTCACGGGTGTCGTTTTCATGGTTTTTGAGGTCAAAATGAAAATCCAAGATGGCGGCCAGGCTAAATTTTTGATTTTTCCGTTATGGCTGTCGTTTTATATTATATAACTATATATAGTCGAAAAACCAAAATTTTCGTCGGCGCCATCTTGGATTTTGATTTTGAGCTTATTTTCGTAATCAGCGACCCCAAAAACTATGAAAACGACACCCATGACGGAAAAAACCAAAAATTTTCGTCGGCGCCATCTTGGATTTTCATTTTGACCTCATTTTCGTAATCACCGACCCCAAAAACCATGAAAACGACACCCATGACGGAACATCCAAAAACCGTCGGTGCCATCTTTTATTTTCCTTTTGACCTCATTTTCGTAATCAGTGACCCCAAAAACCATGAAAACGACACCCATGACGGAAAACCTAAAATTTTCGTCGGCGCCATCTTGGATTTTCATTTTGATCTCATTTTCGTAATCAGCGACCCCAAAAACCATGAAAACGACACCCATGACGAAAAAACCAAAAATTTTCCTGGCCACCATCTTGGATTTTCATTTTGACCTCATTTTCGTATTCAGCGACCCCTAAAACCACGAAAACGACACCCATGACGGAAAAACCAAAGATCTTCGTCAGCGCCATCTTGGATTTTTATTTTGACCTAATTTTCGTAATCAGCGACCCCGAAAACCATGAAAACGACACCCATGACGAATAAACCAAAAATTTTCATCGGCGCCATCTTGGATTTTAATTTTGAGCTCATTTTCGTAATCGTAATATTTGTATCACTGTAAAAGTTGAAAGTACCTACCTATTTATCGACGTGAGTATAGTAACTGAATTCATAATAACATTTCATAAAAAAATATTTCTTTGAATGCCATATCTATTACTTCTTAGATCTGTGAAGTTTACTTGTATTCGTATGAAGTTCGCCAGGTGGCGCAAGTAATAGTTTACGAAGTATTGTAGAGGTGGGGTGCGGCAAAGAGGGAGCAAATGCTCAAGGTTATTTGCTCAGGGTACCACCTTAAGCACCATCATCGCCTCCCGGCAATTTCAGTCTCTTCCTGAGGCCATTCAAACGGCTCTTGACGAAAATTCCCTATCGTCTAAAGTAGAACAGGTCATGAACGTAAGGTCTTATCGTGGAAACAGAAATGCCAATAGGTTCGGTACCAGACGCGGCAACGCCACGCCTAGGAATAACTCATATATAATAATAATTACCAAACATCTCAGCGCGGTAATAGCACCTCAAGGACTTTTCATAACTCTTATAGAGGTCGATCATCTAACAGTCGTGGAAGATACCAACGAGGTTCTTTTCGAGGACAATATGGCCCCCCACCTCGTTCTAACGGAGCCCCTCATGTAGCCCAAATACAGCCAGAGCAGATCGAGAATACTGAACGTGCTCAATCCGCACCGAATAGTGAGTTTTTTCGTCCCTTTAATTAACGAACATCCTATTCTAAATTATAACGTTAGTAGTATTGTTCAAATAGAGTTAGGCGTAGGTAATGTAATAAATTTATTAGTAGATAGCGGCGCGAGCATTTGCGTCATGACATATGAGTGGTTACTTGACCACCCGGAGTATTTAAACGAATTACAATACGATAAGTTGACTATCAAAGGCGTTAGCGGAAAACTAATATCAGAAGGATATATATACTTAGATTTACTATGTCAGAATGTTAGTTTTAGGGAAAAGTTTTATGTATTTAAGGACTTATTGTGTACAGGAGATGGAATATTAGGAGAAAATTTTTTCAGGCGTTATAATGCCGTGATTGATTACGAAACAAAAATTTTACGTTTGTCTCATAAAGGACACGTAATTAGTTTGAATATAGGTAGGAGCAAGGATAGGTATACTCATGTGATACCTGCACGATGCGAAATAATTAAATACATACCTTGCATTCTAAAAGAAGATAGTGTAGTTTTAGCAGAGGAAATAAAACAAGGAGTTTTTATTGCCGGTATGATTTCAAAGCCATCATATAATGGCATACCGTTGCAAATTTTAAATACGACATTGAGATAGATTTTTCTAATGTTAATATTGAACCAATTAATAATTTTGAATTGGCACACCTAACAAAAGATACAAAATCCGTAGAACGTGTAAAAACTTTATTCGAACTACTCGATCTAAATTACTTGAATAAGGAAGAAAGGCTTAGTATCGAGCAAATATGTGCAAAATACGCCGATGTCTTTCACTTACCAGGCGATTCTTTATCAGTCACCAATTTGATGGAACATAATATCGTTTTAAAAGACAACGTGACCCCTACTTATGTAAAGCCCTATAGGATACCCCAAGCTCTCAAAAGTGAGATTGAGAAGCAGGTCCAGGAAATGCTAGATAATGACATCATAGAGGAAACAGTTTCGGAATGGTCCAGTCCCGTCTTGCTAGTTCCAAAAAAGGCAGACAAATCAAACCAAAAGAAATGGAGATTAGTTATTGATTACAGACAGTTAAATAACAGAATCCAGGACGATAAATTCCCTTTGCCTAACATCACAGAAATTTTAGATTCCTTATCAGGCAGTATTTATTTTTCGAAGTTAGACCTTTCACAATCGTATTATCAGTTATCATTAAGTCCTGACTCACGAAAATATACGTCGTTTGGCCTGAACAAAATGTATCAACTTTCCTTAGATAACGATTCCCGTAAATACACTACATTCACAGCAGGTAAACAATACCAAATGAAGCGTTGTCCAATGGGTCTCAAAACTAGTGCTAGTGTCTTTTCTAGGCTCATGACCATAGCAATGGCAGGCCTAAATTACCAAAAATGTTTTATATATCTCGACGACTGCGTCGTAATCGGAAATTGTATAGAAAACCACAATAAAAACCTCATTGACGTTTTAAACCGCATAAGAAAAGTCAATCTTAAACTAAATCCAATTAAATGCGAATTCATGCGAAAAGAAATTGTTTACCTAGGGCACAAAATAACACAAGACGGTATTTTCCCAGACCCAGGTAAAATTGATACCGTACGTAATTACCCAAGACCAAGGACTGCTGACGACGTAAAACGCTTTGTCGCATTTGCCAACTACTACCGACGATTCATATCAGGTTTCGCCAACATCGTGTTTCCGCTGAATCGATTGTGCAAAAAAGATGTACGATTCGAGTGGACAAACGATTGCGAAACATCTTTCGAGAAATTAAAATTAGCTCTTATGAATCCACCTGTACTGGATTATCCAGATTTTTCGGACAACAATATTTTTAAATTACAAACAGATGCGTCGAAATTAGGTTTAGGTGCAGTACTTTCAAACGGAAATGGAAAAGTAATCGCTTACGCTAGCAGAAGTTTAAAGCCAGCCGAAAGTAGGTACCCGGTAATTGAACTTGAATTATTGGCAATAGTTTGGGCTGTCCGACATTTCCGCCCTTATCTGTATGGTAGAAAATTTATCATCTACTCAGACCATAGGCCACTAGTGTATTTATTTAGTCTAAAAGACCCTTCCAGCCGTTTGACCAAGTTCAGACTGTATTTAGAGGAATACGACTTTATCGTGGAATATGTCCCAGGCCGACAAAATGCAGCTGCAGATGCGTTAAGTCGACTCTCGGTGACGTCACGGAACTTGAAAGAAATGCATGAACACATAGTATCTGTTTTGACTAGAGCTCAGAGCAAAAAACTCAAGACTCAGATAGGAAAACAGATAGACAAACTTCCTTCAGTCCGCGGGTCTGATCAACCTGCAACTGTTGAAGTACTTAAGAGACCTACCAATATAGTCGAGTTACGTTTTTCAAATTATCAAGGAATAAATGATACGAATATAATTCTATCAAATGCTAAATATTGCACATACGTCCCATCGAAATCGACGGTATTTCTTCATTCTCGATCGTTATCATCCCCAGAGGAGTTAGCGAGAGATTTAGAAAATATGTGCATACGATTGAATATTAATGAATTACTTATTACGAAGAATAAGAGTAATAGTAAAAATATTACTTGTTTACTGCGCAGTATAAAAGAATGTAAAATAAAATCGCCAAGATTTTTAATAATTAAAGACTTAAAGAGAATAAACGACAAACATGAAATAATTACAATTTTAAATGACTTTCACCTCTTGCCCACGAGTGGACATGCAGGCATAAATCGAATGATAAATAATATTAAAAAGTATTATTTCTGGCCAGGAATGTCAAACGACGTCATGAATTATGTTAAAAAATGTAAAAGTTGTCAAATACAAAAAACGACAAACAAACATGTTAAAGAACCTTTGTCGATAACGTCAACCGCCAAGTCAGCGTTTGAACGTGTTAGTTTAGATATAATGGGCCCACTAGATTTAGATAATTATAGCAATAAATATATTTTAACAATCCAATGCGATTTAAGTAAGTTTGTGGAGGCTTACCCTTTACCACGAAAAGATAGCGAGACTGTAGCCAGATGTTTCGTCAACAATTTCATATTACGCTACGGTATACCAAAACAATTTATAAGCGATAGGGGAACCGAATTTACTTCAACTATCATGTCAGAAGTTTGCAAGTTACTGAACATAGAAAAAATTCATTCAACTTCTTACCATCATGAAACTTTAGGTAGTTTAGAAAATACACATAAGCATTTAGGCGCATACCTCAGAATTCAATGCGAGAACAATCAAACTGATTGGAGCGATTGGATACCATTCTGGTGTTTTTCTTTCAATACCAGTGTTCATTCACAAACGAAATATACCCCATACGAACTAGTATTTGGCAAAGTCTGTAATATACCTAGCAATTTGACAGAGTCATTAGACCCCTTGTATAACTTTGATGACTACCCAAAAGAACTTAAGTATCGTTTACAGCAGGCTCAACAAGATGCTAGACAAAATTTATTAGAATGTAAAAACCGTAGGAAAATATCATATGATCAGAAATTACACTGTGTAACTTACAAACCAGGAGATTTGATTTTAATAAAGAACCAAATCGGAAACAAATTGGATTGTATTTATAAAGGACCGTATAAGGTAATAGAGGAGCTCTCACCAAATGTTAAAATTAAAAAAATAAATAAAGAGATTATAGTACATAAAAATAACACCAAGCCATTTAGTAATTAAAAAAAAAAAAGATTGTTAATAGAATAAGAGATTACGTTAACTAAGCTATTAAGTTGCTAATTAGTATGTAAGTACAGGCCTAATGTTACGTAAACGCAAACTTTTTTTTTTCTCAAAAAAAAAGGGAGGCCACCTACCCACTACTTTTCGGGGGAGGTGAAGTATGTAAAAAGCTTACACAGCAAAACATATCTATATCTATATCTAACTATTTTTATCTTTGAAGTTAGTGACGAAAGGTGAATAGTTAAAGCCGTTCAAATTCATTTACCAAAAAAAAACAGGTCCGTCTGAATTCGTATTAAAATATCCGTATATAATTTAAGAGAGCAAAATCGTAAGCAGAAACGCAGTCGGTTGATGCCTTTACGTTGTTTTAAACTAAGTATGTGGTGCAACTTTGACATTCTGTTGAGTACTGCACTTTATATTGTACTCACAATTTTAGTTTACTGCGAGACTATCCTGTTTATTAATAAATTCAAGCTTTCTACAGGCATAAAGAATGTTGTTTGTTTAGTTCACCACTGCGATCCAAAACTATCAAAATTAGTTAGTTAAAGAATGTGTAAATTTCAAAATTATTACCCGGCCCGGTTTCTGGTTGCAAACAAAAAATCGTCTTTTGTGGTTTGAATGTTGCAATAACCACATACTTAGGATGATGAGATTAAAATTTCATAGATGGGCCTCAAAAAATTAAATTATGTAGTTTTGCAATATTAATATTTATGTAGAGTGTCCTCTAAAGTGTTGGCGCCGTGGCTGCTGTGGCATAATGTGGTGATGTCGGCGCCAGCGCACGGCTGAGATCTATCACGATAGATTAGGTAAAGATAGATGTCAGCAAATTATCTGACTGTAAATGCATTTACTAAGTGGCTTATATTGGCGACAGATGATGTTTTTTTCTCGTAGTCAACGTTAGTGAATGGAGCCTTGGTCGTCATAGTTATTATTAAGTATAGATTAGGCAGCTTCATAGTATCTGGTAACAGCAGTCAGCAGGTACGGTAGATTTAGATACGTGGTATCTAAATCTACTTTTAAAAATGTTGTCATCATAAATCCTAAAATTTCTTGACACCTAGATTTTCATGTGAAAATGTTTCGGGTTCAAATGACACTTGTGCTCTTAAGAAATGTTCTTTTCAAGACAATCTGGTCACCCTACAAAGAATATAACCCACGCATTTATAGCTGACTGACGACCGATCTAAAAGTATTGTTATTACGTCACCTAAAGGTTGCAAATGTTACAAATATTACATTACCTGAGTGTTCAATTATGAGTTAGTGAAAGGTTACTTTACATTGAATTGTTACTCTAATCTTAATCAATAAAGATATCTATTGTTTGAGTTAAATATAGGGTAATTTCTATAGCTGAAATTATAGTTTACTGCTTTTCAATCTTGGGTAAACGTTTTCATTACGTGATCTTTCGCTTTGTCATCGTTCATCAAATGGGTATGTAGGTGTTGCAAAACTGAGTAATTCATCATTTGCCTAGCCTTCTCCCAATTAGGAATATTGTGGTCGTTTCCTAACTAGATGCATCTTATTTGGCCGGAAAAACTGCTCATTCGACCTCTAACATGGACAATGATTTATATTTATATAACCCGTTTCTTCGGTGGTCATGCTAAGCCGGCAGGTAGGTACTATTAGACTTCAAGCTTTATCAATAACACCATATCGGACCATATCGAGCCCAAAAGTAAATTTTACAACCTACTGAACAGGTTGTAAAATTTACTTTTGGGCTTGAAGTCTAATAGTACCTACCTGCCGGCTTAGCATGACCACCGAAGAAACCCGTTTCTTCAAACTAGATGCATCTTATTTGGCCGGAAAAACTGCTCATTCGACCTCTAACATGGACAATGATTTATATTTATATAACCCGTTTCTTCGGTGGTCATGCTAAGCCGGCAGGTAGGTACTATTAGACTTCAAGCTTTATCAATAACACCATATCGGACCATATCGAGCCCAAAAGTAAATTTTACAACCTACTGAACAGGTTGTAAAATTTACTTTTGGGCTTGAAGTCTAATAGTACCTACCTGCCGGCTTAGCATGACCACCGAAGAAACCCGTTTCTTCGGTGGTCATGCTAAGCCGGCAATTCGAATTAATAATGTCGATTCTTCCGTCGATAAAACCCGTTTTATCGACGGAAGAATCGACAAAATGACAGATTGTAAGGAAAAATCTTTGTCTATTCTTGGTAGAATAGAGATAGAATCGCCATGCTACGGGGGCTGGTTGACGGCTATAAGCTCGCCCTTAGTAAATTGGTCTTCAATCACCGGTCAGATAAGGGTTTTCTATAGGTGGACTCTACAATAAATCATTACAGGCGAATATTTGTTTACTAGCCTGAACTCCTCATTACTGGGTAGAGGCCTACCCCAATTCCTTCCATGTCTATGTGTGTGTGGAACCACGAAAAAACTCTCGTCCTTCCTCTGGCTTAAGGTCACTCGCGGTACGCGTCTAGATCGTCTCACCACCTCTTTATTAAGTCATCCACCATAAGAAAGAAGCAGCATGTCTATGTAAATAAAAAGGGAAGTCCTGACTGACTGACTCATCAACGCCCAGCCCAAACCCTTGGACCTAGAAAGCTGAAATTTTGCACAGAGGTTCCCTTTATAATGTAGACAAGGAATAAGGAAGATTTTTTCGAAATTCAACCCCTAAGGGAGTTAAATAGGAGATGAAAGTTTGTGTAGCAAATCGTCATTTTCACGCGGGCGAAGCCGCTGGCAAAACAGTTACAAATAAGAAGTCGCATTTCCTAGACACCGTGTCAAGTTGAAATAGACTGTAGCTAGTGAGACCGGTCCATTACCACACGGCCTGGACCTAGTCTTGGCTAATACTAACACAAGCATTGCGATATTGTAACCGATCATCTTACGGATGCATTAATTGGAGCTGTCTCTCTTTGATGCAATTATTGCTGTATAATGATACAGTTTGGTTTTGAGTTACGAAGGTTCTGCGGTTTGAATATGAAGTTATTAGAATCAATGAATAAGTTACTCTAAATAACTGTTCCACTATCATTATTAGCCCACATGCCATCAGGCTCGGTGGAGCGACGAACTTCGCAGGGTGTCTGGTAGCAACTAGATGAGAGTTTAAGGGAATTGAGCTGAGTGGCGTACGATTGAAGAGGCTAAAGCAGTGGATTCAGCAATAATAATAATAATAATCTTTATTCAGAATAAATAGGTACATTTTAGCAATCCAATGCTTTAGCTGATGATTATGATTAGCCCACATGTACAGTTCACTGCTTGAAATAGACCTCTGCAATCGTACGCCATTTTCCAATTCTTCGAAACTCTCGTTCAGCTTCTTACAGTCACCTTAAAAAGATCGTCGCTCCGCTTAGCCTGAGGGCATCTTAGTTTACGTTTGCCAATACTTAGTGTCCCCTCAAACATATTTTTGAACATGTCTACCACAACGGTCATTGGTTTTACCGGCTACGGCTAATGTGGTCGACCCCGTGCCACTTTAGAAAACTTATTTCCATCCACTCCTGCAAATAGGCTCCCCCCAATTATTCCAGTTCTCACGATGGTTTGCTTCTTCTCGCCAATGTATGATGAAACCGTTTAGATGCTGTCTTAAAGCGTCCCGTCATCTTCTTCTCGTTATGAGAATGGAACAATAAGTATTTCTTTTTTTTTTATGAAAATTACGAAAAAATAACTATAAGTGCTGAATGATGCTCATTAATATTACGTAACATCAATATTTATATTCTTAAACGTGGGTCTACCCCACACGAAATACACTGTTATGTGATTCTCTGCTTACCCATAAATGGTTAGCGAGAGCGATATAACACGAAAACTAGGTCAAAAGCAGACACTTACGTGTTTTACTTCCTTTTTTGACGTTTTGGGTAAAGTCAAAGTCATATTTCAAGGTATTTAAAAAAAAATAAACTTTTCGATTGTCGAAGGCCGAAATTGTATTGAGATGCAGTTTAGATGCATTAATTTTATATAAAGGACCATACGACTTTTCATGGACTGCCTCGTTAGTGTGTGTGTCCACAAACTGCTGAGCACAAGGTCCTAGGTTTGATTCCCGGGAAATGTTTTAAAGGTTTTTCCATCGACGAAAATAAATCGATGGCTATATAATATATGGCCCATGAGACAGAAACATAACGGGCGAAACGTATCTATAGGTACTATTAGGTACACCTCTGCCTAACCTTTCAGAGATTACAAGCTTGATGTTTTGGTTGTGTTTATTTTAATTGAATCACCGAAACGCACTGAACTATCGCGTCAATCCTCAATCCTCCTCTGCACGACAAGAACCCTCCGGTTCTGCAGTGTGAACATTTCTCAAAGTCAATTCAAAGCGGCATTTAGAGACTGGATTTGACGCATATTCTTGACTGGAGGTGTGTACCATAGCACGTCTTCACTGTGGTCTTATTGACACTTACAACACTTACATAGGTAACTACCGTGACGTAGTTTGGACCATTAAGATAATAATTATGATGCGCCAATCTTTTTAAATAACGGCACATGGAAAAGTTTCATTGAAGAATTTAAAGTTTGACTTCATAAATAATGCCGAAAAAACAAGATCCTGGAATGGGGACCTGCGTTAACATAATTACTATTAGTCTGTTGTAATAGCTGACATAATAATAGACGCAAAACAATAAAAATAAACTTAAGATAATTTGCATCTGCTTCTAATAAAAAAAAAGATGAAAATATACAATGGTCATCTGCTTAGCCTTTCTTGAGACGGTTTCGAAACTCTGAAACTAGGGTGTGTGGGGTCGTTAGACCTAGTAAGGTCTTCTTATTCGTAGCCCCACACGATAAGAAGAAGAAGACCGTCTTTGTAAACGTGATAGTTCACACATAACATTCTCTCCAAAATTATTCTTCACAAAAAAAACTCTTCAAAAAAAAGTAAAAATAATTCGCATATTTCGTGACGTCACATGTAAAGATGAAGAACGTACATAATGATTGTAAAAAGTTTACATAACGGCGATCAGTGAATGGTCGAGATTGGGCAGGTCGCGCAGTTTCCGAAGCATGATAGTTTGTTGGTGCGTTTCCACTGCTGTGACGATACGACACGGTAAGATTGGTAAAAACGATTACATTTATATTATTGAGGTTTTTATTTGGCGAAGTCTCGAGAGCTAATAGAGTGAAAGAGATCCAGAGAGTGCGATGATAAGAGAATGTATACGGCAGACCAGACGCAGTGTAGAAAAAAAGTGGAGGGATCTGGGTGTTGTAGATCAACTTGGAAGAGTCATAGCAACAAGGCTATGGATGTTTTTGAAGTCTTTAAAAAGTGGGGCCGGAAGAAGGAGGAGAGTGTTTTGTTACGCAGTTAAGAAGAGGCCTAGATCCAGCAGTGGACAACAGACTGATTTATCTGAATTATTTTATTACTCTAGAAATTCAACGACGTGTACCTATAACAAAACTACGGGATTCCAAGAGGCTCCATAACCAAAATTACGCAATGATAATTATCATCATTATAATATCTCCGCATGACGCTTGCAAAATCTTTAACATTTTATGACATTTCTTTTGCCTGTCCTCATCATCCATCAAATGTCACTTCAATCCGTCAGTCAATGGAAACACACTCGCATATTAGCCCGGATCTCGATTCCTTTCTCCATTGAGATGAGCACAGCTTCAGTAAAGTTGCACATTGTGAATGGGATGGGTGCGGAGCATTTAATCGTAATTATTACGTCGGTATGCGGTGATGATGAACTCTCACTGGTTTTGTACTCGGATCAATATTTGAGCGAATGTTTGATGTTAATCGATTGTTAATTAAACAATGTGATATTTGGAGAAGCAGTATTTTTTGTAGTTTTTCCTTATACTGTTTTTAGTAGTGATTTTTTAACTGTAGTTATAAATCACAGGAATATGAATGTCTAATGAAACTACATACTGCTACGAATTCTGTAACGATATCGCCTCGAATCAAGATCATCATCCGATCTAACCGTATGCTATTGAATACCCATGTTTCTCGTGGCGACTGTTAATTTTAGCTTCACAACTTATTATTAGGAGTACTTAGTTGATTACCTGTACAGACTATCAAAGATCTACAAATGTCAGTCAGGATCAACAGTTTTACGTGTTTTCCGTGTCACGGAGGAAACTCGATTGGTGATGAATGGTCACCCACCATGGAACGACCTAGGCAAGTACTGTTTAACCTTAGAGATTCGTGATCAGCGAGTAAAAGTAAGGTGTTGTGATGCTCCCGTCGGGGCTGTGGATTATCGAAAGGATAACGCGGCTCCGACACAAGGGCGAAGAAGGAACACGGGTTTGGTTTTTAGTCAGTAGAAGTCTGACACTCCCCTTCGCTCTGCCCAAGAGTGGGGGGGGGGGTTATTCGAAGATTTTCCATCCACCAAAAAAAAAAAAACAGGTGTTGTGATGCTAATCCGATGCAACGCTGCAGTGCTATAAGCTTGAGGTTACAAATACAACGACTGGTAGACGCTGCGACTTTTTATACCTACCGTAAACTTAGATTACATGCATCTACAATAGTTTTATTTTAATAATTGAGACATACCTTAGAAACTTATGCAATCAGCTAATTGGTAACTTCTGAAGACTTTAATACCTATTTATTGAAGATCTATGTCATAGAACGAAGATCTAGCAACAAGATGTGGTCGATTGGATTGCGTATTATTTTATTACCAGCTGGTTTAACTAGATTTCTTGAAGAGTATGTCTGTGTGTAATTAATATAGCCTGTCTCTTGACAATCAGGCCACCTTTCCCTTGTCTACGGAACTAAACTTAATCATTCATCATCATTATTTTATGGCCCTTGTAGGGATAAGGGTGCCGACCCCAAATGAATAGGGATGCATTTGGGGTCGGCACAGCATGTCTTCTTTTTCCATACTTCTCTAATACTCGTTCTTCTCTAAACCTGGTTTAATTTAGACTTGGTTTATCTCGCATGACGTCTCACTTCAATAATATTCAAAAGAAAGTGACAGCATGCGCGATAAACCAGGTCTAACTTAAACCAGGTTTAACTACCTTTTGTAATAAGGCGGAGTATCTCCTTAGACAACACAAAAAATGCTTTAAATTTTCAAGAAATCAAAATTGGCGCAGTGGCTGAGCGACTGGACTGCTACGCTGAGTGTCGCGGGTCGCGGGGAACAAATATTTGTATGGCCTATAGATAGTTGTTTCGGAAGTGGGTGTGTTTTGTGTGAGTTTAAATGTTTGTAAACGCAAAGTTTTAAAAATGAAGTCGGAGCAACATTCATTGTCTTTTTCTTTCATATAAGTACTTCTTGTATTATTTTAATTTCATCAGACACCAAAAAAGTTTTCATTTAAAAATAATAATACATATTAATAATTCTTTCATAAAAAAATAAAGTTTTTTATTTGAATTAATTTTTTTACCATTAAGATTAAAGTTATTTGTTATTTTAACTTAGTCACAATATTGCTACAAAACCAGCGATTCCATGTCTCCACCGCGCTCGCGTGTGCAAGTACTCACGGTACATCAATCTGCGCACACGCAATAACCAACACGTCTGTCAAAGGTCAGTGCCGCGAACTTGGGGACATTGCGCTTGACTTTTAGTGAAGGATGGTCATTATATGAGATGATCATCATTTACGTACCATTAAATCTTGAATATCCTTGGTTTTTGTTGGTTTATGTATGATGAGGTAGCTACTGTTTCGTTTTTGATTATTTTGGCCGTTTCAGTAATTTGTGGTCCATCCGCATGAGAACCAAAGTTACCGACATAGCCCGAAGAATCGCCAAACTTAAGTGGCAGTGGGCAGGGCACATTGCTCGCAGAACGGTTGCCCGATGGGGCCGGAAAGTTCTGGAGTGGCGACCGCGAACCGGAAGACGTTGCGTTGGAAGACCTCCCACTAGGTGGACCGATGACCTGGTGAAGGTTGCGGGGATTCACTGGATGCGAGACGCATGGGACCGGTCAATGTGGCGACACTTAGGGGAGGCCTATGTCCAGCAGTGGACGTCTTTCGGCTGAAATGATGATGATGATGATGAGTAATTTGTGGTTGACCTTTAATATATGATTTATAGGATGTGGTAAGTTAAACTTTGAAGGCACGGTCTCAACTTTAAATTTACTGACTTCGGAACTGCTACTGAGAAATTCCGGATTGAAGAACCCAATTTGTTCGATCCGGAAATTGAACCTAGGACCTCTTTCTCAGGAGTTACGCTTGCAACCACTAGACCAACCAGGCAGTTTAATCAGGGACATACATCTATTATTAATATTTTTATTATATTACATAATTATTATTATCATCATCTGCCTAGCCTTTTCCCAACTATATTGGGGTCGGCTTCCAGTCTAACCGGATGCAGCTGAATACTAGTATTTTTCATGGAGCGACTGCCTATCTGACCTCCACAACCCAGATAATACTAGGTAATACAATACCCTCTGGTAAGACTGGATGTCAGAATTTCAGGTCACTGACTACCTGTAACGACTGCCAAAGATCTATATATATGGCAGCCGGGACCAACAGCTTTCCTCGGAGGAAACTCGGTATGTCAGGCGGTCACCCATCCACAGACCGACCTAGGCAAGCACAGCTTTACCTAAAGATCGACCTGAGTGGCAGTTCTTATTAAGCCACGAGCTCCTCTTATATTACATATATTTACTAATATTAAAGCATATCAGCACGGCTGTACGTGTTCAAATGTGATGCATCAGAATCTGTCAAGCAGTTTCGCCGATTACCAAAACAGCCAAACATGTTTAATATACGTGAAGCAGATGAAGAAATGTGTATCATTTCGTATACTCAAGAGTTACATTACTTTAAAAGTATAATTAATGTGATAATGACAACATTCGGACAAGTCTTACAATAAAATTACGGGTATGTTAATAAAATGTAACTTTTCGTTGGTTTGTATGTCATTTAGAAAGGATATTAATTACATCACTTCACGCTTGTAATTCTAATAGTATAAACAGAGCTCATTAGTCAACGGCATTTTTTAACAATATTTATTATTATTATTACTAGCCATTTGTGTCCCACTGCAGGGCAAAGGCCTCCCTTCCCTCTTTCCACTTATCCCTATCCAATGCTGTTGATTGCCAATCCCTGCGAAAAGAGTCGAGTTCGTCTCGCCATCTTCTTCTGGGCCTGCCGCGTTGCCGTTTACTGCTGTTTGGGACCCATTGTGTGGTTACTTTAGCCCATAGCTCCTCCGGCATGCGGCAGATGTGGCCAGCCCAGTTCCATTTAAGCTTGGCAGCCGTGTGACCTATGTCGGCAATGTGAGTTTTGGAACGCAGTATCGAATTTCTTATTTGGTCAGTAAGCTTGACTCCAAGGATACTACGCTCCATTGCTCGCTGACAGACCCCGAGTGCGGACTTTTGACGCTTGGTTAATGACCATGTCTGCGCTCCATAGGTGAGGGTAGGAAGAATGCACATGTCCATGAGTTTTCTCTTTAGGGAGAGAGGGAGAGCTCCTTTCATTATTTGTTTCATCGACCAATAGCTCTTCCAGGCGTTCTCGGTGCGTCGGGCAACTTCTTTGTCTTGTCTTGCCTGGAAGGAGACTATTTGGCCGAGGTAAATGTACTCATGGACATATTCAATCCTCGCACCCCCAATTCCTATATTGCGCTTGGTGCTGTTCGTCATCACCTTGGTTTTTGTCATATTCATCGCGAGTCCGACCTCGAGGCTGGCACTGCTCAGTTGGTCGAGCATTAGGCCTAACTCGGCTGCCGTGGAGGAGAAAAGGACAATATCGTCGGCGAAGCGGAGATTAGTTAATCTTCTCTCGCCCACGTTGATGCCCTTGTCGCTCCACTTGCTATTAAGTTTTCTAAAAACTTCTTCAAGGGTGGCAGTGAAGAGTTTTGGAGAAAGTGAGTCACCCTGTTTTACCCCTTTTTGGATAGGGAATGATGGTCCTGTAGTGTTTATTTTTATGGCTGCTGTGCTACTTTGATAAATTTTCTGTAATAATTTAATGTATAGAGGTTCAATGTTCTGGTTTTGCAGAGATTCAAATATGGCGTTGTGCGATAAACTGTCAAATGCCTTAGAATAATCGACAAATGCGAGGTATAGGGGTAGGTTAAATTCGAGATGTTTTTCAATGACCTGATTAAGGGACTGTAGATGGTCGGTAGTGGAGAGGCCACGGCGGAATCCGGCTTGTTCGGGAGGTTGATGCTGATCTAATTGGCCAGAAATACGATTCTCAATTATCTTGATAAATATTTTGTAAATGTGAGAGATGAGGCTGATGGGGCGGTAATTGCCGATGTCAGTCCTATCACCCTTTTTATGGAGGAGAATGACATTCGAGTGGCAAAAATCATTTGGGAAAACACCTGTTTGTAAAATTGAGTTAAACAAGTTGCAGATGTATGGCAACAAGGTAGGCTCTGCGGCTCGAAGTGATTCGGTTGTAATACCATCTTCGCCGGGACTTTTATTGTACTTCATGCCTCTGAGAGCCTGGTGTACTTCATAGCCATTAATAGCTGGGATCTCTTCAGGACATGAGTAGACTTCGTTTACTTCGGATGTTGACTGGGATGTTTGATTGTCGGAATATAGGGATTTATAAAATTCGGTACTTATGTCAATAATTTTTGTTCTATCTCCTTGCTTAACGCCATTTTTATCTTTCAAATGAGTGATTGTAGACCTGCCTACTTCCATACCACGCATAGCCGATTTTAGGCATCGGTTGTTGGTTAATGCAGCATGGACGAGTTGTGTGTTATGGTGCCTTATGTCCTTTCTGATGCTTCTCTTCACTTTTCGATCTAGATCCCTATACCCTGCAGATTGATATGTTATATTCTGTCGCTCTTCTATAAGACGTGTTGTGCTGTCAGTGAGTTTTCTTTTCTTTTGCTTGAGACCCACGATTTTTTGACTGGCGATTTTAATAGCTTCCTTAATGTTTTTATACTGTATATGAACGTCCTCTGAATCTGTATCTAGTAAACTAAAGGTGTTTTTAATATTTATATTGAACTGTTCTCTATTTGCAATTAGTGTACATTTGTCTAAACGTTTGATTGTATTTTGAATAAGTTTGTTGCGTTTATAAGTTTGCGTTTATAAGTTTGCGTTTATAAGTTTTTTTTTCGTTAATAAGTTTGTTGTTAACAATAGGTTACAAGAATAGATACTGTTCAGTTAGTTGTAAGTCCTGGGACCGATTCCCTGTTCGAGTAAAGTGCAGTAAGGGTTTTCAATTTGGAGTATTTTTGTAGTACCCGAAGTCCGGATTTGTCCTCGCATGATGGTAAGAGGCTCGCCCCTATTTGATGCGAGTTAAACTTATGTAAGAGCAGTGGTGGCTCAGTGGTAGCGGCTTCGACTTACGAACAGTGAGTCGTGGGTTCGAACCCATGTCAGGCGCATTACTTTGTGTAATTTATTTCATCACCACTGTTTTCAAAACGGTGAAAGAAAACATCGTGAGGAAACCGGCATGTCTTAGAACCAAAAATTCGAAGACATGTGACATCTACCAACCTGCACTGGACCCGCGTGGAAGATTATAGCTCATCCCTCTCCTAGAGAGGAGGCCTGATAAGATAATGATGAAACTTAAATGGTGAATTGTGAGTGTCGTTAGGTACTAGGTATCGATATACTACTTCGGTCTACCCTTTCGGGGAAGTACAGGTGTTATGTTATGTAACTGTTAGTTGGATCATTCATGCTCGCTAAACTTTGATTAATAAATCTCAGATTGCATAGTGACCAGTATAATTATTATATTTTAATCACTCAAACCAAACCATTTGGCAATGACTTTGATTGATGAAACGCACCCGCATAAACATAATTAATTTTGCACATTTAATGATTTTTTTAAACAAAATAGCCGTAAAGTTTTTAAAGAAAAAATACATAAGATTATAATTAGCACTTAAAATGGGATATTTACCATACTAGGTATTTGCTTCGAATTTTCGACATTTCATCACTGTTGCAAGCTTCATGATCATGAATAAACTGCATAGATCATTGTGCTTGCTAATGACAAAATGTTAGTTACCGTACCACGTCAGTTTAAAAACTTATTATACTTTAGATGAACCTAAAGTCAAAACGGTGAAAAAAAATATCGTGAGGAATCCGGATGTCTTAGAACCAAAAAATTCGTAGATATTTATTTATTATTTATTTATTTAAACTTCTCGCACACAAAAAAAGGTACAAAGGCGGACTTAATGCCTTAGGCATTCTCTACCAGTCAACCAAGGGTGGTGTAGAGATTAGATGGCAGGTGCTCTTTTTGATAGGAACAATGGTAAAAAAAATAATATTCAAATATATCATACCTAATGAGATATGTGTTAGAGATACCAACCTGGCGCACTGGGTTGCGTGGTGGATTGTCGGCCGTTGCGTGTGTAGGCCTGAGTCCCTGCAGCGGGAACATTATAGGCTGATGATGATGTCTAAGGAAAAAAACAATTGTGTTATACTGAAAGACACTTTTATGTAACATACATCAATATGCGTTTGGGTGTTCCCTGAGATGATGCATTTTCCTCATTGATATTTTCGCGTTTGCGTATGCGTCTGAGTATTATAAATAGTAATGTTTAGACCTCTGAAAGTAAATAGCTAAACTAAGTACACTCACACTCAATATAACCTTACGTCATCAAGTACTTAACATTGACTGAAAAACGCATCATCATGGCGGCAACCAATTGACTTTCTAATTTCTCTATTTACACAATTCTCAAGTATTCTTTACTTTTCAATGCCATAATGTTGATGTTATACCTAGGATGTGAGTATAGCCTTACCCCAATACCACGCGGATTCATGACAAGAGGCGATAGTTTTATTTCAACAGCCGGAAACCTTAGCTTTAAGAGCATAGACGGGCTGCGTATAATATACGTATATATAACTATTGCCGTCGCGCTGCGCTCTAGCAACCGGGCGGTATCAATATGTGAGTGCGATAGAGACAACTGCAGCTCAGAACGATTGTACCTATAAAAAACCTTGACCGAACGACGTTTCGTATTCTCCTGTTTTCTCCTCGAAACCTAAGCCAATTAAATTATATTTGGTATCAAAATTTAAAGGAAGAATAGATCTATGCCCCTATTACTTGTTTTTATTTTAAAAACTTTTCAATTTTCTTTGGTAGTCATCTGATTACGTAGGTAAAAACGGGGTATTTTTTTAGGTTTTTGGTAAGTCATATTTATTTTTGTAATAATTTTTTTGAAAAAAAAAAATGACAGGGGCATGCCTTCAATAGACCTGGATTTTTATAAATAAAAACGATTACTCTAGAGGCATTATCCAGGAAGAGAATAGGGGAATACATTTGTATGGAAAAATGCAGCCCGTCTATGCTCTTAATGGTCGGCTCTTCATCTTCTGCCTACCCCTTTCCGAACTATGTTGGAGTCACCTTCCAGTGTCACTGGATGCAGATAAATTAACAGAGCTAACTAAATCTAGTGCTATGTTCAGGCTTTTTTTGAGCTGTATTTTACATGGAACGGCTGCCTATCTGACCTCCACAACCCAGTTAGTACTGGACAATAAACATGAAACTAAACGCGAATCAAACTGATGGAAAACCCAAAAACATTTTTCTCGATCGGAGAATCGAACCCACCTCATGTTCAGCAGTCGCGCTTGCGATCACTGGATCAACGAGGCAGTTCAGACAGATCACACACTTCATCCCTGGATTGATCCCTCTTGTATGAAAATAGGAATTTTCCATATCTTGGATTACTAAGCATCATAAAATCTATAAATTATTATAGTCATTGCATATCGAGGTCAAGAGCAGACCTATTCGGAAATAAACAAATTAACGCACTTTTACTCTACTAAAAATATGGTTTCAAACCAAATAAAAACAAGCTAATTAGAAAATACTAAAACCAGGGGTCTCTAATGACAATTCTAAACGCATACTTAACTCCTTGACACGTTTAAATAACATTAACAAATCGTTTATGCGTATAGTGTGTAATTATTACCTACGAAAATGCTACACCATTATGCAAATATCATCTTAGTTTGAACGCTCTTCATTATTTATTACGTTTAATGATTGTGGCGAGTTAAGATTATGTAGTTTTAAGAGTAATTGGTTTTTACAGACGCATACGAAATTAAGAAGGAATTATGTCGGTTCGGCGATTGAAATAAAATACTGTAGGATGTTTCCGATAGATTAAGGAATTTATGAGGGCTCGGATGCAAATAATTGATAGTTTTGAGTATTATATGAGTATGAAACTACGGTTTCTTAAATATCACAAAAACATTTTCATGCCTGACTGAACTAGGTATATCTATAGTACACATCCCAAGTTATGTTATACTTCTAAAAGGTAATTTTGCAGATATTATTAATTATTAACTAATATCCAGATTGTTATATTAAAATTTTTCCTGCAGGAATTTGTCAGTAGCATTCTAGAACTTGAATTTTGCTCGGTTTGTGATAATAATAGGTTCTATAGATATCTAAGTTCGTTTCTTATTTATAGGACATAAATAAACCTTACTGTGAAACAAAATCTACAAATCGTTTTGGGATATTTAATAGTCGTGTTTTTTTCAACAGATTATAAATAAATTTAGAGATTATAGAGACTGGGCCTTCAAATTTTTTTAGCAATTTGAGGTCACAAAAGATACAGAAATATCTAAATGATTGCGTCAATATTACAATAATGAAATGTATTAATTTCGAAAATGCATCGCATTTAAATATATAAATAATTGAAATACCAAATTATAACATGTGTAACTTATAAAAAATATCTTTAATAATATGGAAAGGTGACAATATTAAATAAATCACAATTGCCATTACCAATTAGTAAACGGATGCGAAAGTCAATTATAAAATAAAACTTTAACAATATATGAAATCAATGCAATAAAATATGAATAAAGTTAGTGTCTGTTTCTGTCTAGATATCTCTAAAATACTGAATTTATAATGTTGCGGTTTAGTCTTTTAAAAGTATAGAAAACTAACAACGTGTTTAATAACAATACCTACTTAATATAATTCCAGTTTTTACTAATGATAATTGAAATGTTAAGACAAACTTTATTTTGTTTAAAACCTTTATGTTTTAAATTCTAGTAACTCTAAAAATTTACCGTATTTCTTAGTGTAAGATAATTGGAGCACTTAACCCGCTACCCATTTTAGCATCAGTATCGCCAAATGTCCGAAGCCTCACCCACTAAAATGAAAATGAAAAAATAGTCCATTTGCAACCCGAATTCGTCCTCGATAGCCTCTGCTAGTAAAGTAAAAGTAGACGGTCTGATCTCCACTATATAAGCGGATCGTTTCGAGCAGAAGGCATCACACACCAGCCAGCGTTCAACCAAACTAGACATGGCCAAATACATCGTAAGTTGGAGTGCAGTGAATGTGTTGTGTCGTGTGAAGGTGCACTATGCACACCGTGTGAAGTGGACTTAAGTTTCGAACAAAATCGGTGCTTTCTGGATGTGCTTTCGGATGTCTCCGAGACTCTTCAAGGATTTGATCGTCATTTCTAAGTGTTCTGTACCAGTTTTGGGAAAATGGAACGCTTTGTGGAAAAGGCTGTAGGAGTGATAGCTTCGAAGCTACACTTTAATTGTGGACTTATTAATTGGTGATCAGTTGGTTACCGAGCCAATCACCTATTCATAAATCTGGACAGTGCATCTATCCAAAGCATCGCTCTAAAATTTATCTCCCCAGGTTTTACAAAGTTTCGGAATCGGTATCTTAACTAAATGTTTGTTGACAGGTCGCCCTCGCCCTCCTGGGTTGCGCCGCTGCTGAGCCCCCAGTCAGCTACAGCTATGGCGCTCCCTCGTCGCACTCATCCTCCATCTCGCTGGGAACCCTCGGCGGCGGCGGGGATTACCATTCCGTGCCCATCGGCCATTCCGAAAGCGAGGGATACTTTGTAGACCCTCATCTCCTCTACAAAATCAAGGACATCCTCTTGAACGAGGAGATCAGGAACCAGGGCTCTGGCTCCAGCCACGGTCACGGACACGGACACATCTCATCCCATTACGGAGCCCCTGCCCCCGTCTACGGCGTGCCCCACCAGAGGGTCGTTGGCATTGAACTCGACCACGTCCAGCAGGCCATCCAGGTCGCTCAGTACCACCAGGCTCAGGAGGCATACGCCAGCGGACACGCCAGCTACTACTCCGGTGGACAGGGAGGCTACTCGTCCGGTGGACACGGTGGCTACTCGTCCGGTGGACACGGTGGCCACTCATCCGGTGGCTCCTACGCCACCATCGGCGCTCCCTCGGGATCTTACGGAGTCCCCTCCGAGTCATACGGCCACCCCCACTAAACGACCAAATTGTTAGTCATCTCATCTCATTTAATGTAAATCATGTGATCGCATCCTAGATGTTATTATGTATTATATTTGTTGTTATAAGTTTCTGTAAATAAAAGAACAATCTATTTTGTATACGAACGACTCCTTGATTGAATGTCCGCACTTTCACATCCCGAGGTACCGCAACTGGTACATCTTGCTGCTACAATCGTAAACCCATATGTGGTTTAACAAAAAATATATTAATGCGAAACAAAAACATGTTTCGACGCCTTAAAGAGCTGTAATAGGTCCCTATCGAAAGTAGTTTTCGATAAAATCGAAAGTACTGATGTCAGCGGACGACTTTATGACATGCACGTGACGTAATTGACGTGCAATTTTATAATAAAGTGGAATTAAGTCGGTTTTTTTTCGACATATTAAGTTACACACTTAGCACCTCACAAAATGAATCACTCTTGATTTCGCAACCCGCTGACCGAGATACGTGAACGTAACAATCTTAAAACCGATGAGGAATTAGAAATTACTGTTCGAAATACCAGATCGCACTTTCGAGGATTAGATAAAAATGTCGAAACTGGCAATGATGCGAGCCACCTCGTGTTACGTCACAGCGGCCATTTTCGTGGAATTAGCGAATAATTTCGCTCGAGTTGTTAATCCGTATGCACCATGCACTTTCTCCTGCACCTCGGGTGTTCCGAATCTCACGTGCTTACATAATTAACGCATGAAGCTGCGAATGATCTGGTCGTATCCATCTGTAGGATCTTGTTTAGGTACATCAAATTATTTGGTTGCTTAACGCTATTCTGTTAATTAGCAGTTTCTGATGTTGCGAGATTCAAGAATTTCGTATTACAGTTTTTTGAGACGCATTGATTATTGGATACGATAATTACCATGTTCATCAACATCAGCCTCCATTATATCAATTTGTTTTATTAAATTCCTGAGTCGTTTATTCTCATATTTTGGGTGTGATTTCACCGAAAAGTGAGTAATGACTTTTTTACGTGCGATGCGAAAATTGAGCTCCTGAATTTATATTTTTTTGTTCTTAACACTTTCTCTCATCTTGCAACAAGTTATTGTTGTGTGGGCTCTGAATATAAAGGCTAATGTGGCACTACTTAATAGCTACGTATATAGGTATTACGTATAGGCACGAGGTTCATTTATATAAACATTGAAAACGAAATAACAAACGATTTCTTAAAGCATTTAAATGTAGAGCAATTTACCAAGGTTAAGAATTTTCATACTTTCGGATGAAATTGACATTCAGTCGCCGTCATTTAATTTTATGGATAGGTATTGGAACATATGATTTTTGGAGTTAATTGTCCATGATCAAGGCTAAAAACTAAAAAGGTTTTTGACATTAGATCCTTTTAATTAATTAAATACAACATTCTCATGTATTCCATCATTTATTTGGTCATGCATGAATCAAGATAATATTTTAATTAGGTAGAGATAAACTCAAATACTTAAGTAGGTATTCGTAATTAGTAGGCTAGTATATCAATAGTACCTAGTTACCTACTTAATAACCACAAAAGTATATGCAAATATTACTTGTATTTTGCAATATAGCTTGAAGTTGTATGAACACATCGTCAACCGATTTTTTTTTGTTTTATTTAATTTATAAAAACAATAATAAATACACACACAACATAAATAAATTCAGTTTATACAGAAAAAAATACTCTGTTAATTGTTCTTTTTCAAAGTCATAGTAGGCGATCTTTATATCACCTTCGTTTCCGACTGCCAAAATTACACAATACTCATAATAAAATGTGTAACAAAATTACAATGTACGCAGAGTAACCGAAGACTAACGTTCCATCGCTTTAGATAGTAGTAACACTGGTTTTTAAGACTATTGTATAACCACAAACATACGTTAGCTTATACTTAAATTTATGATATACCCGTAATGTTTGTCAATAAGCCGTGCGTGTGTTCTTTACTCTAGTGCTCTAGCGAGAATGGGGTTCAAGCTTCTATTCCTAGATAATTGGGGTTTGGCAATAATACGGATAATTCGGCAGTGTAATTGGGGTTTTTTATATCAGAAGTTTATCAGAATTAGTTTGGAGTCACAACTTGTACCTGGTTATCGGGAATAGGCTCGCTGTAATACAAATTTTAACAAAACTGGAATAATATGTCTATGTCAGTCCATTATCCAATACTGCATTACCGTGTGGGGAGGTGCAGCCAAGACCTACCTGCTCGGGTTGGAGCGAGCACAGAGAGCTGTGCTCAAGGTTATGACCAAGAAACCGTACAGGTTCCCCACCTCACAATTATTCTCTGAGCTCCAAGTCCTTACTGTCCGCCAGCTCTATGTGCTCAAAATCACCCAAAGAAGACAAGGAAGTGTTCCCTTACCCGACCCAAATAAGCGTAGCAAATCTTCGATATGCCCTACTATACCCTGCCGAACCTCATTTGCCAAACACCAATTTAATAGTTTAAGTAGCAAACTATACAATCTCGCAAATAAAAAGCTAAACATTGATAAAATGTGTCGGCAAGAAATGAAAAAGAAAGTAGCAGACTGGCTCCAAAAGATGGACTATCAGGAGACTGAAAGCTTATTCACATTCATAGTGTAGTATAATATTATCTAAAATCCGTACACGGTCTTCAATTCTCGCTTTTTCTCGTCCTTCTACACATTTAAAGGTGCGTACCAAAACAGACACTCACTCACTCCCATATGCACACACACGACACACTCACACACAACACACTCACACACCCAACACACTCACACCACATGCACACGTACACACGAACACTCATCAACTCACACACTTTCTCACACAGCAATACACACACACATAACTTTAGCCTTATAATTTTGTTCTTTGTTTTTATTTTACTTTATCTTCATTTTATTTAAGTGCTGCTAAATTAAAAATGTTTACTAAATACCAAACCGTGTTACCAAACGGCAATAATCTTCGCTGTCAACTTGACACTCTCAAATGCTGTAAATACCTACTAGAAGTTAATAGAACCCATGGCTGAACACTGACCCCTAAAATACAGGCCCAGGCCTAGTTTGGGGGTTAGGATCTCATTATTTGTGACAATATACTTGTGTGTTCTCTTATTGTGACTGTGCTAGGAACTTATATTTTAAAGTGTCAAATAAACATTTTTATTTATTTATTTTATTTATTTAATATGGCGGTACAAACGTTAAATTCTTGCCCATCCTTTTGGGGATATTAGGCGTGATGTTATGTTTTAACCGACTTCAAAAAAAGGAGGAGGTTATCAATTCGATTGTATTTTTTTTTTTTTTGCTCATAACTTGCGACTGGGTGAACTGATTTTCATGATTCTTCTTTCATTTGAAAGCTGGTGCTTCCCGTGTGGTCCCATTGTCACAATTTCAATATCTGATGATGGGATCTTGTGGAAATCGGAGGAACTCTTCAATAAATAACAGCAGATTAACCGCGATTGTTGCTATAGCATATCTAAGCATTGTTTACGCCATCACACAACATAATATCACGCCTGTACTCACTACAAAGGTGATGAAGAACTTCCGAGATAGGCAACGGAACTCCTCAATTAATGATAGCATATGGACTGAGATTGCTGAAATCTCATGACTGTCTATTGTTTACACCAGTTCATTACATAACATCACGCCGGTACGTTGTGAAGGGGTAAGCACATGTGAACCACTAAAAAGTGAAAAATAAAAACTTTTTTACAAATAAAAATCTAAAACCCGACTACAAATAAAATATTGGTGTTTGCTCTCCAAGACCTTTCATTTAATACCAAACATGTTATGATTATCTCAATTTAATATTTTTGAGGTAAGTTTTTGACATTTAAATTCCGTCATAAAAAGAATTTATAAAATTTATATAGCCTATGTCACCCGGGCTATTCTTACGAATCTATTGACACCTCATTTATTAAAATCCGTTCAGTATTTTAGGCGCTACGGTGGAACATACATACATACATACATACATGCATAGACTGCCAAAATCATTACCCTTCCTTTTGGCTTCGCCGTAGTCGGGTAAAAATAAAACCGACTTCGACAAAAATAAAACACAAAAAGTGAAAAATAAAAATCAGCAGCAGCGTTCCGTATGGTGTCGGACGTAAAGAATAGCACCATCCCATATCTTCCCGTGGGTGTCGTAAGAGGCGACTAAGGGACTTACCAGAGAATGGGCAGCAGCGTTCTCTGTGCCTTTGTAACAACCATACTGCGATCGCCAACCCGCCTGCCAAGCGTGGCGATTATGGCAAACCCCCCCAAAAATGATGAGCGCAATGCAGAAAAGGCCCCTAGTACCCGGCAGCCCGTCTACCCTCGGCTACGGTAGCGGTCGAGGCAACGGCGTGGCAAGGGGTGCTAAGAATCCCCGGACGGGATCCGGCTACCAAACATACCGACGACTGGACCTGGCAACATTCAACACGCGCACACTCCGGGCCGACGAGAAGCTAGCGGAACTCGAGGAAGAATTAAGCAGGCTGCGATGGAGTATTGTCGGATTATCTGAAGTCCGAAGAGAGGGGGAGGACACGATAATCCTGAAATCCGGCAACCTGCTCTACTTCCGAGAGGGAGACCGGCAGTCACAGGGTGGTGTTGGGTTTATCGTCCACAAGTCTCTCGTGAATAACGTAGTGAAGATCGAGAGTGTGTCGAACAGGGTGGCGTACCTTATACTCAGAATATCCGCAAGATATTCGCTGAAGGTCATACAGGTCTACGCCCCGACCTCGGCATACCCCGACGATGAAGTAGAAACCTTGTATGAGGATATTTCTAAAGCCATGCATGGTTTCAGAACTTACTTCACCGTTGTCATGGGGGACTTCAACGCGAAACTGGGCAAACGAAGCGATGATGAACTTCAGGTGGGGCAATTTGGAATTGGACAGCGGAATCGCCGGGGTCACCAACTGGCCAGTTTTATGGAGAAGGAGGGCCTCTTTATGATGAACTCCTTCTTCAAAAAACGTGAGCACAGGAAGTGGACCTGGCAGAGCCCCGATGGTGCGACTAAAAATGAGATTGACTTCATCATGTCTACCAACAAGCAAATGTTCAATGATGTCTCTGTGATCAATTCGGTGAAAACCGGAAGCGATCACCGAATGGTAAGAGGCACATTGAACATCAATATAAAGCTGGAAAGGTCACGACTGATGAAGTCTACGCTCCGTCCAGCACAGATCCAAATCCATAACTCCGAGAGCTTTCAGCTTGAACTTCAGAATCGCTTCGAATGCCTAGGAAGCTCAGTGGACGATTACAACGACGGGTTCGTGGAAACTGTCCATACGACTGGATCTAAATTTTTTAAGATTCGTCGTACAAATAAGACCAAAAAACTCTCAGATCACACTCTCAGGCTCATGAAGGAGCGGCGTGAGATGATCCTGCAGTCTTCAGACGAAGCTCGGCAATACCGGCAGCTCAATAGACAGATCTCCAAATCCTTGAAGAGCGACCTCCGCCGCTTTAATACCGAGCGTATTAAAGACGCGATTGAACGCAACAAGGGCTCCAAGGTATTTGCAAGAGATCTGTCTATTGGGCAGAGCCAGCTCACGAAACTGAAGACCGACGATGGCAGGATCGTGTCCGCCAAACCGGAGCTTCTGAGAGAGATCGAGAGTTTTTATGGGCAGCTGTACACGTCAACTAGTCAACCCGTCGAAAATCTAGCGAAAGACCCCAGAGCTAGACTGACCCGACACTATACCGAAGACATCCCGGATGTCAGCCTGTACGAGATTAGGATGGCTCTGAAACAGCTTAAGAACAACAAGGCGCCGGGTGATGACGGAATTACGGCCGAACTGCTGAAGGCGGGTGGCAAACCGGTCCTTAAGGCCCTTCAGAAGTTGTTTGATTCCGTCATACTCGAGGGGAAAACGCCGCAGGCTTGGTGCAGGGGTGTGGTGGTGCTCTTCTTCAAAAAGGGTGACAATGCCCGGTTGAAGAACTATAGGCCCATCTCACTTCTAAGCCATGTCTACAAGTTGTTTTCAAGAGTCATCACGAATCGTCTCGCACGCAGGTTCGACGATTTCCAGCCTCCCGAACAAGCCGGATTCCGAAAAGGCTTCAGTACCGTAGACCACATACATACGCTGCGGCAAGTTATACAGAAGACCGAAGAGTATAACCTGCCTCTCTGTTTAGCGTTTGTGGACTACGAGAAAGCCTTCGATTCGATCGAGACTTGGGCTGTACTGCAGTCTCTCCAACGGTGCCAAATTGACTACCGGTACATCGAGGTGTTGAAGTGTTTGTACAAAAACGCCACCATGTCAGTCCGACTTCAGGACCAGACCACGGAACCTATTATTCTGCAGCGCGGTGTGAGACAGGGAGACGTCATATCTCCGAAACTGTTCACCGCTGCATTGGAGGATGTGTTCAAGGTTCTGGATTGGAAAGGACTTGGCATCAATGTCAACGGCGAGTACATCACTCACCTTCGGTTTGCCGACGATATAGTGGTCATGGCTGAGACCATGGAAGACCTCAGTAAAATGCTCGATGACCTCAGTAGAGCTTCTGAAAGAGTGGGTCTTAAAATGAACATGGACAAAACCAAGGTTATGTCGAATGTTCATGTAACACCCACTCCTATCAAGATCGGAGACTCTACGCTCGAAGTTGTGGACGATTATGTCTACCTGGGACAAACGGTCCAGTTGGGTAGATCTAACTTCGAGAAAGAGGTCAATCGTCGAATCCGACTCGGCTGGGCAGCGTTCGGGAAGCTGCGCGGTATCTTCTCGTCCAACTTACCCCAGTGTCTCAAGACGAAAGTCTATGACCAGTGTGTGTTGCCAGTGATTACATACGGGACCGAAACGTGGTCGCTCACAATGGGCCTTATCAGAAAGCTCAAAGTCACCCAAAGGGCAATGGAGAGGGCTATGCTCGGAGTTTCCTTGCGTGATCGAATCAGAAATGAGGACATCCGCATGAGAACCAAGGTTACCGACGTAGCCCGAAGAATCGCCAGACTTAAGTGGCAATGGGCAGGGCACATTGCTCGCAGAACGGATGGCCGATGGGGCCGAAAAGTTCTCGAATGGCGACCGCGAACCGGAAGACGTTGCGTTGGAAGGCCTCCCACTAGGTGGACCGATGACCTGGTCAAGGTTGCAGGAACCCGCTGGATGAGAGACGCACGGGACCGGTCAATGTGGCGACGCCTGGGGGAGGCCTATGTTCAGCAGTGGACGTCTTTTGGCTGAAATGATGATGATGAATGATGAAAAATCAGCTTCAGAAGTCGGTGGCAAAAACATGACATTAAACTAACAAAAGTCACCGACTTCAGAAGCTGATTTTTTATTTTTCACTTTTTTGTGTTTTATTTTTGTCGAAGTCGGTTTTATTTTTTGTAAAAAAGTTTTTTTCAATAAAGTCCCAGCTAGGGACTTTTATGGGTTTCATCTAAAAGCGTGACTTATAAGTTTAGTGCCTTATTGGTTTGGTGGTATCAAGGTTACATTGTAATGTAAAGCAGGCATACAATTTAATTTTCGAAAAAAAAAACTTTTAGTTTGACCATTCATGCAGTTACTAAACTTTCTGAAACGAACCAAAGAAGAACGGTCACGTCCCATATAAAAAAAACCCAGACCCGACAGAAAAGTGACTTATCTCAGTTTTTTTGTTATTATTTATATAATCATATTATATAGTTTTTATATTCGAAATCAATGGCTAACACCAAAATATTGCCTTATGTTTTTGTTCAGGGTTTACACTAAAAAAATACAAAATGCCTACTTATCTACAAAATTCGTAATGTATGTAACTAAATGACGATAAATAGTTATGGGATGTATCCAGGAGACCTGGAGATACAGCTGTATTATATAATTTTTGAACTCCGAGTACAACATTCAACTTAGGATATTTTTTTTAAGGTGGTTTAAAATCATCTAATGACATCTCTCGCCCTTGGGTGGAGCGAGAGGGCGTGTCAGACTCTTACTGACTAAAAAATTCCACCCCGTTCCTTTTTGCCTCTGGTACTGGGGTCAGAGCATGCCCTTCTGGATTCGCCCTCAACTTAGGTTAGGTTAGGTTAGGTCAACGAATTAGTGGAATAATCCGATCTGAATAATCGAATATGACGATTTTAATTAATCCTAAGTTGAGGGCGAATCCAGAAGGGCATGCTCTGACCCCAGTACCAGAGGCAAAAAGGAACGGGGTGGAATTTTTTAGTCAGTAAGAGTCTGACACGCCCTCTCGCTCCACCCAAGGGCGAGAGATGTCATTAGATGATTTTAAACCACCTTAAAAAAAAATATCCTAAGTTGAATGTTGTACTCGGAGTTCAAAAATTATATAATACAGCTGTATCTCCAGGTCTCCTGGATACATCCCATAACTATTTATCGTCATTTAGTTACATACATTACGAATTTTGTAGATAAGTAGGCATTTTGTATTTTTTTAGTGTAAACCCTGAACAAAAACATAAGGCAATATTTTGGTGTTAGCCATTGATTTCGAATATAAAAACTATATAATATGATTATATAAATAATAACAAAAAAACTGAGATATGTTACTTTTCTGTCGGGTCTGGGTTTTTTTTGCCTGTTCTTCTTTTCCAACATAATGAACTAGTTTAATAGCTTGTAAAGTGAATTCAACCCTGCCAGAGTTTCCAAAAAAATACACAAGATGCATGCTTCCTTAAGGCGCAGTTAAAGGGGCACCGTAAAAACGACCCGTTTTTCGTCGCAGAGTTAGCCGTATTGCTACTTATTACAATTCCAAAAAAAATACAGTGTATAGTCAAATGTATAGGTAAAAGACTTATGCAAAAATATTTTCTAAACGTAATCAAGAACCTCAAAAAAAAATCTCAAAATCACAAAAAAATCACACGAAAAAACTTTTTCGTCTCGAAATGCTCAATATTTTGAGTGACAACTGTTATTTTTTTTTTTACTATCAGAAAGGAAATTTAACCAACTAAAGACATATGTAAAAATATTTTAACATTACAGCGTATTTTTTTTTTTAATAAATTAAATCTGCGAACTATCGTTCATTTTGGCAGTCACGAGCATCAAACGCATCGCCATTTTCAACCTTATTTGTTTAGGCGATGAGTTAAACACGCGCTCAAGGTCGCGGGCAGCTAATGTCGCCTTAACCCTGGAATTCTCTAATCATCTTCTGGTATTTGAAACTTTACGGCAGAGAGAGAGAGTGTGAGATTCTCTCAATGAATCTAAAGAAAGATACATAACGATTATTCGCTATAAATGAGCCAATACCGATTACCTAATCGATTAGCCACAACAAATAGTCAATAGATAAAATAATATAAAAACTAAACATCGCCACATTGAACATTTACCACGCCAATTATCGAGACAATGAACCTGAGTAACGTCTTGTTTAATAAAATAAAACAAATAATATCTGCTTTGATAATAAAGAAACGCGCGTGAAATCAATTGGCCGTGACGATACGCGGCAGTGTAAGTTTTAAGTGCGTAGTACCTATGCTAATTGTTATTGCTTTTCCTGCAAATGCATATTTTTGGAGGGTGTTGCTGCATCTTGCATCGAAACTTGAGTTCTTCCACGTAAATAACACTTATATTTTGCAAAACATCTATATATTATCTATATAAATAAAAAGAGAAGTCCTAACTGACTGACTGACTCATCAACGCCCAGCCCCAACCCTTGGACCTAGAAAGCTGAAATTTTGCACAGAGGTTCCCTTTATAACGTAGACAAGGAATAAGGAAGGATTTTTCGAAATTTAACCCTTATGGGAATTAAATAGGGGATGAAAGTTTGTATGGAAAACCGACATTTTCACGCGAGCGAAGCCGCTGGCAAAAGCTAGATTGATATAAGTCAGTATCACCATATTTTGCAAATGGATTTGTAAAGTATACTGGTACTTTAAGTGTCATTTCACGACTGGGCGAGGACTTATGACTTCGATAGTTTGCTAGTACTTTCGTTATAGGGCCAATGTGGCCCACAGGTTGCCCACAGGTGCAAGAAGACTTCCAGTGGGAAGCCTTCTCCTTCTTAAATCATTGGTATCTTGGAGGAAGAGCTTAAGCTTCAGCGACGGTCACATCACTAGGCGATCACTTATTAAAGCTATCAGAAGGTATTATTTCCCTCACTAGTGCAATCCTAGAAGTTATAAGTTCAAGGACATTATTGACCTCAAAAACCATTGTTTTAAGCTGTCAAATTACGTATTCACACTATGTAAATAGAGAGACGATTCTCAAACAGACATTACACTCTTAAACAAAGACGAGTTTACTCTCAAATTGCATTACTTAACACAAAGAAGTCTCGAAATAATTTGCATTGAATAGGTCACCCAAAGATGGCAGGAGAAAGTGTATCTTGGACCGCGATTCCATTGTTTTCGATGACCATCTGACGTTGGACGTAATTATTGTATTTTTGTTGATAGTAGTGTAAGTGAACTACATTTTTGATGAAGGGGACAGTAGAAGCGAAGCTTATGTTCTATGGAAGAATTAAACATCCATTTTTAATAGTGCACGCGTGTGAGGTTGTGGGTTCAATTCCTAGGTCGAGAAAATTATTGATTTTGAATCATGAATTTTTCAGTAGCTGCCACGGAGTCTGGATTTGTGCCGGTTGATGGCAAAGGCCTTGCCCCCTTTTGCATGGGACATAAACATAACTGGCGCAAATGTGGGTATTAGGCACACTTCTGCTTAACCGTTCGTGTATAACAGGACTGATGTTATGTTAAGAATGTCAAAGAATGAGAATAAAGTTTTGAGACTAGCAATTAAAATATTCTTATAATGAAGCATCATTAATGTCATTACGCGAATTATAAACAAAAGACTTCCATTGTTCAAATGTCAACAAAAGTCTAGCGAAATTCTAACCAGAAAGTTGGGCACTACTTCCTATCAAAAACAATAGGTATTTAGATGATTATCTCTGAAAAATCTACACGGAACTAAGTATCTCGCCGGCAACATAACAATGCTCGAATAAAATTTAAATAATTTATGCTAATGAAATGCCCGAATTCTAATAAAATGTACGTAACGAAACGCTGCAATTATATAATGTTGTTGCATTTATATATTTACATATTTAGTGAATTGAATTAATTTTGACTTGGCGCTTATTTGGTTGCAAATATTTCTTGAGAAATTTTTGCAAAAGCTCACACGTCTTTTAAAAAGTTCTAGAACAAGACATTTCATAACGTGTTGATGGAAATTTCAATTATGTAGGCCAAGAATTTAGCTTCAATTAACATAATACCTTCTGTACTGTCCAAGTCCATATTTTTTTACAGTAATGAGGGGATAATATTAATTGCCGCTTAATTTGTGGAACAGCAACTCGTTCACACTCTAGGTCGTAGTCATCCATGAATCTTCACTTTGGCAAATTTTCCAGGAACAAAAAAATTATCGAAAAAAAAAAATACCAAGACATCTTGGTCCTGTTGGTCTAGTGGTTAGTGACCCTAACTGCTATGCCGGAGGTCGTGGGTTCGATTCCCACCCAGGACAAATGTTTGTGTGATGAGCACGATCATTTGTTCTGTGTCTGGGTGTAATTTATCTATAATATGTATGTATTTAGAAATATATAAGTATGTTTATCAGTTGTCTAGTACCCATAACACAAGCTCTGCTTAGCTTGGGACTAGATGGCGTTGTGTGATACTTGTGGATTATTATTATTATTATTATTATAATATGTTCTAAATTCATTTGTCATAAATATTACAATCAATAATATACGAAAGACATAAAAACGTTTTCCATAAAAGTTTTAAGTCCTAAATTAAAATAACATAATGTTTATTTATCATAATAATATTATTAGAACAAAATATAACAGCTTTTGGTCACGTCACTCATACATGCAACGCATGTACTACATGACGCGCGCTCGCTTCGCTCGCATATTAATAATAATAATAATAATAATATTCCACAACTATCACACAACGCCATCTAGTCCCAAGCTAAGCAGAGCTTGTGTTATGGGTACTAGACAACTGATAAACATACTTATATATTTCTAAATACATACATATTATAGATAAATTACACCCAGACACAGAACAAATGATCGTGCTCATCACACAAACATTTGTCCTGGGTGGGAATCGAACCCACGACCTCCGGCATAGCAGTTAGGGTCACTAACCACTAGACCAACAGGCCAGTCCAAATTAAATAACACTAATGTCTTCTGTCCCCGAAGTGCCGGGCCTCCGCCGGCCTCCTTCGTCGGTCTACGGCCCGGTGCCCATGCCGCCCATAAATGACACTGTCGCGAGACGGTCGTACTATAATTTTGGTTATTCATCCGGCTTCTTAGCGGACGACTAATTAATTTTATTCATCCGTTAATCGGACGACTACACACTTCGAATTTTTTTAGGACTATAAAATTTATTATAAACGAACATTCGGAATAATACACATTAGGTAAAGCAATAGTTAGGACATATTAATTTAGGTCATGTAAAATTAGGAGATTCAAATATTATAGTAATCGATATTATGACAGAATACTTTTAGAACTAAAGATAATTATGTTAAACAAAATTTCGGCAATTTGAACATTATGGTTAATGAAGTTTATGGCAAACGCGTTATGGATAATGATTTTCGGACAAACAATTTTAGGAGAAGTAAGGGAGTACCGTAATTTATCTATAATATGTATGTATTTAGAAATATAAGTATGTTTATCAGTTGTCTAGTACCCATAACACAAGCTCTGCTTAGCTTGGGACTAGATGGCGTTGTGTGATAGTTGTGGAATATTATTATTATCTTCATTGGGAAAAATACACGATTATAAATAATATAACAATTTGAGCAAGTTTTACTCTGTTCTTCTTCATTACGGATTAATGACTCAGATGATTTCCGAACAGTATGTAGCAACCTGGATAGCTCCGTCCTGGTTAGCTTTATTCCATTCCAACAACAATTCTGTAATTCCAATGAACTTTGTTCTTGATGAAAGTTGATTTGATTCAGAATAAGATTCTCGTACAAAAGTGGGTCTAATTTCTTAAAACAGTATTTCATGGTTGACACCAAAACTTAATCAATGGTTACATTTTGTCCTTCTTGGAAATCTCTTGGACTACAAAACACCATAAAAGTAAGAATTAAATGCCCACACGATCGTCATTTTACGGCCACCTACCAACCAACTTAGAATATCTAAACACAACCAGAAAAACAAATGCAGGTCAGGACATACAAGAGAAAGCTGATCTTAAGATCAGTGACGTAACGCACAGATTGGAACGAATTGTATATGTTCACCACGTGGGCTGTTTGCCTGGGTATTGTGTGGAATCGCTAATCTTATAGGCGTTAGCTATGTAATGCTAGTGTTATGACCGATGCACTTCCCTAATAGTGCATGGAGTCTATTAGAGGATACTATCGTGATGAGAAACTTAACAACCTCTACGTTCCAACTGTTCTGCCAGAGGGATACCCTCAGTAATACAGAAAGTTCAGAAAAAAAAACAAAATTTAGATTAGCATACAATTAGAAATTAGTCTTCGGCTAGTCCAGTCAACTCCAGAAATCAAGAATGTAAACTTAAAACATTCAACTAATGTAAACAAATCAATTTAAGTAATCCTACTTAATCAGTTCGTAGAGCGGTGGCAAGTTCTGATGAAAGAGCCAAAATGGTTTCCGACGTTATAGACCAGGGTCGATAATTTTTGAAACCAAAAAAAATTACAGTAGGATGAAACCCATTAGAAAAGGAGGGGAATATGATCAAAATGAAAGGAAAAATAAATTACGGTCGATCCGAGTTCGGGAAGGGGGGGTGGGGGGGGTTTTAAGGGGGGAAAGCGGTTTATCTCGATTTCCGGCAAAACTACAAGTCCTATGGAAAAAAGTTAAATAGCAAAGTTGTAGGTAATAAAAAGATCTACAACTTTTGAATTTGCAATTTTTTCACATAACCTCAAAATTTAGGTGAAAAATTCAAAAAACCAAGTTTTTGGTTTTTAATTTTTATCATTTACAAAAAACAATTTTTTGTTCACGAAATTTTGTGAAAACTTACAGTTTTATGCCCTTAATACACTGTAATTTTTTTGATAAAAAATATTTATTTTTCACCTTATTATTGACTTAATATCGAAAAATCAGCCATATTTTCAATCGAAAATTCTGACGTCAAAATATCTGTTTTTTTTTAAAAGTCGGTTGGCGTTGTGTTCCTTATAATCTCTACTTTCTGATGATGTATAAAAAATATACATTGCAAGGTAAATTTTCTCAGAAAATGCAAAATCAGCTGCTACAAAATAACAGGTAGTAAGGGCCAAACCCTCCAAGCCCCTTCCCCACTTCTCTGTGTTCACCTTTTGATGGGCCAAAATTTTCCGTAGGTCTCCTCGATATATGAATTATCTTAAAATAACAATACATAGGCATAAAACAGCAATAAATCTTATAATTTCTTGTCTAGGCCTTATTATTTGGTAGTGGGTATTATTTCGCTGCAGCTGATTTTGCATTTTCTGAGAAAATTTACCATTGCAATGTATATTTTTTATACATCATCAGAAAGTAGAGATTATAAGGAACACAACGCCTACCGACTTTAAAAAAAAAACAGATATTTTGACGTCAGAATTTTCGATTGAAAATATGGCTGATTTTTCGATATTAAGTCAATAATAAGGTGAAAAATAAATATTTTTTATCAATTAAATTACAGTGTATTAAGGGCATAAAACTGTAAGTTTTCACAAAATTTCGTGAAAAAAAAAATGTTTTTTGTAAAAGATAAAAATTAATAACCAAAAACTTGGTTTTTTGAATTTTTCACCTAAATTTTGAGGTTATGTGAAAAAATTGCAAATACAAAAGTTGTAGATCTTCTTATTACCTACAACTTTGCCATTTAACTTTTTTCCATAGGACTTGTAGTTTTGCCGGAAATCGAGGTAAACGGCTTTCCCCCCTTAAAACCCCCCCCACCCCCACTTCCCGAACTCGGATCGACCGTAATTTATTTTTCCTTTCATTTTGATCATATTCCCCTCCTTTTCTAATGGGTTTCATCCTACTGTAATTTTTTTTCAATCTTTACCATTTTTGAAGGCATCGGCCCTGGTCTATTAGACACCCTTTACACAATAACATCCTCGTTCCGCAAAGGCTAAAAAGCCGTAACAGTTTTTTGAAGTGTGTGCCCCCGCTCTCTGGCGAACGCTCTAAGGAAAGACTCAAGCTGTGGCGCGAAAGTGTTTTCCTACCCAACCCATTTGTGCCACTTGCCGAACATCTCCCACCTGGACACGAGTTGCCATGGCTGACCTGGAAGTCCTTAAATAGACTCCGGACACAGGTCGGTCGAAGCAAGGAAAACCTGTTCAAGTGGAAATTCATAGATGACTCTGCCCTGGACTGCAAATGTGGTGTTACCCCACAGACGATGATACACTTGACATCGTGTCCTGCCTGTCCAGCTTCTTGCACATCACAGGAGCTAATGATTGGAACTGAAAATGCCAAACTCGTCGCTAAATTTTGGGCTGACTCAATTTGAATTGTCATCGACACGCTAAGAAGAAGAAGAACACTTAAAAACATGACATAAACAAACTTACATTTCTAGCAATTAATCGCAGACCCAATCATATTAATCAATTTATCATCATTCGCCAATTATAAAAATTTATAATTTATATTATGTAAAACATTTTACGTCTATACTTATGTAGTTGTAGACTTTCTATAGATAATAAAACCTGAATGTCAGCATTTAATTTGATGCTTAGCTAAAACATTTTTAGGTATTAGACACTGATTCTGTTATCCTGCGTCACCACACTAGGATTCTCCCCATGATTTCCAGTTGCTTCGATCCAGGGCTAATGTAGACTACTGGTCATTGGTTTTGTCTAACGTGTCCTGCTATTTACTACAAGGTCTGTCACGACGTGTTCTGGCTGTATCGAGAATCGAATGTAGCTATTTTGACCCATGATAATGAATGATGAATGAATTGCGCTCCCCCAAACATCATTCAATCCCTTCCTCGTTACTTGTAGTGGGCGCAGTAATTATGTCTATTTCTCGTCCCTAAAATGTTGATAGCTTACATTCTAATCGAATAACGTGAAGTAGAAACTTAGATAAAGCACCAAATATTTTGAGACCTAATCAGTAACATCAACGGATATAAGTTTAGTACTAAAATACAAAAACAGATCCACCTGACTCTCACTTAGTTTGCACCAAGATTCCAAGATATTACTGGCATCCGAAATCAAAGTTAAAAAAGGCCCACTTCGAACAAATCGTGTCTAAAGATTTTGCTCAATACGGAACAGACAAGACTGGTGTAATTTTGGTGTGTTTTGATCAACTTTGTAATTCTGGGTAGAGAAGAGAGAGAGGAGATAGACTACTATTTCCTTTCAAAGCGGCTTATGTTGACAGTGTTGAGTAGTATCGAACTAAACAAAGCTAATCTTCTTCTTTATTGTGTGTTTAGTGCCTTTTTTTTTTGTTTGTGGGTGGAAAATCATCGAATGACCCCCCCCGCTCTTGGGCAGAGCGAAGGGGAGTGTCAGACTTCTACTGACTAAAAACCGAACCCATGTTCCTTCTTTGCCCTTTTTTTTTTTTTTTTTTTGGTGGGTGGAAAATCATCGAATGACCCCCCCCACTCTTGGGCAGAGCGAAGGGGAGTGTCAGACTTCTACTGACTAAAAACCGAACCCATGTTCCTTCTTTGCCCTTGCGCCGAGGCCACGTAATCTAGTACAAAAATCCGCGGCCCCGACGGGCGTCGGCCCCTTCTTGCTGACATCTCTTTGAGGCGCGCGTGGAACACGAACGCGCCACCGACACGGTCTGTTGCCGTCATGACGACGGCCGGACGGCGAGCTAGCCCATTACTCCCCGTCCACAGGCCCGCGTCTACGGTGGCCCCGTACGTCCGTCTACGGACGCCCGGTGTGTTTAGTGCCTGACTTGGTGTTAGACTTTTTATGCCACCCGTGGGCCTATGATTTGGCTTTTCATGCTATCGAGAAATAATCTCACAGGCGTGCAGAAGTTAATAGGAGCCACTAAATAACCGACTGTATTTTATACAGACCTCAACTGACCAGTTGTTGAATTTGTGTCTTGATTCATTAAATTATATTCACAATTAATATCTGCACTGGTCTACTTTACGAGCTTTTTAGAATATTTTGCCACCTGGTAGAACTTCTGCACTTTACTGCATTACCCCTTTGACCACTGGCGATAGCAACACTTAACATTATAAGTTTTTGTCGAGTATAATGATGTGTCATTTTGCGGTCGTTAGAGTGTTTGTACACATCAGCTTGTTAGTTATGTCAAATTGAGTAGCCATTGAGGATGCTACGAATTCTTGAAAAGGAAAAAATTTAAGTAGGCACATCTTTAGAGTTTGTAGGAGAAATTTTAGATAAGCACTTGAACGCAATTGAAGAAATGGAATGATGCATGAATCATAATTGTTATTACTATGAAGGTGCTTACATTCTATTTGCACGCATGAGTTCTTATGAGGTTACTAGGCAATGTCCGCGGCTTCACCCGTCTGAAGGTTGGTTATTTATTTATTTATATATCAACTTACATCTACCATTACAGGGTAACACCCAATGCGATAAATGCGCCTTAATTACTTAATTCTAACTAATACCTATAACTAATAACAAATAGAGCATTCCTCATGCAGCATTATTCTACTGGTATGATATATTATATCAGGTTTTTTTAAATCAATCTGTGTTCTAACCTAGGTCATAGTCTACCTTTAAGACCAATTTCATCAAAGGACTATGGTAACTGAACGGACTTACAGGTCAAAAAGGTAATAGACTGACAGACAAACAGATACAGACTTTAACTATCTGTGTTGCATTGAAAATATTTGTATGGATCATTCGAATTCCTGCTCGTTTTCCTCAACATAATCTAACGTTGTAACCTGTACATCATAAATAACCGGTCACTTTCAATATCTAGAGATCACAGTGAAAGTAATATTCTTACTATAGCTTTATATACCTACGTGCAAGAAGTGAGCTATGATTTTACCAGTCATATAGTAACTAGCGTACCATTCGACAACTTATCACTCTGGTGGTAGTAAATTAATATTACTTTAAATGTTGTAGTTAGGATATAACAAACTAATAGTGTGGTCTCTAGGCCAAGATAAATAGTTTTTTTAGAAGGCGAAGTTAATTTATCAAACTCATCAGTCATCTGATGAAGTCAGTTTAGAATTTTGTATGTATGTGCAAGTTGTAGTAGAAAGTAAACATTTTTCACTACTTTTGTCCATGGCGTACGACAAGGTTCTATTCTAGGTCCATTTCTATTTTGACGTTAGAGAAATGATCTGATTTCGTGTTTTAAAATGACTTGAACATATCAAGGTCGTCAACAATCCTAATCCTAACTAATATTATAAATGCGAAAGTAACTCTGTCTGTCTGTCTGTCTTTGCTTCACGCCTAAACTACTGAACCGATTTGTGTGAAATTTGGTACAGACATAGTTTGGAACTTGAGAAAGGACATAGGATAGTTTTTTTTTTTGAGATCGGGAACTATGTGGGTAAAACCAAAAATCTGCCGTAAGTCACTATTCCACGCGAACGAAGTTTGATTTTATTTTGAGCCGATGTCAATTGATAATCCTATATTATTTATTTAACCACCACCATTTTCCGTTTTTCCTATATCAACGTTATCAAAACTGTAGCCTGATCTCTGCAGGCTCCTAACAACAGACTGTTTTAAATTAAACTAGAGACTAGCTAATATACCTACTCTTAACACACCGGACACTCGTCTCGCCTATGTTTTAATCTACAATCACTGGACGATTACATCACCTACATTCACTAATCAACTTTACTTGGCTAACAAACCACAGAATTTTGATTGGTCACACGTCATTCTTGAATGTTAAGATGAGAGAATATTATTATATTGCCAAAATTCATTTCGTTGTTGGTGATATAATATTTATTTAAAGATGTGGTTAAAATGAGAACATTGAAATGAACAGATATAGGTGAGAGATTTTTCTGTTGTTGCAGTTAGTGACTGGTTTTCTACTTCATTTACGATAAGTTATCTTTACATTCTTGTCTGTAAATAGATTTTTTGCTATCATGTATTAATATTCTTGGAAATCCATAATATATATGTGGGAGTGCATGAGCGAATGTTTGTTTAATCTGTGGTCGTATGAAAGGAAAGAATGAGATGAAGTATGTGGTGTGGGAAAGAGAGGACAGGACTATGGCGGACGGTTTTTTCAAGTGCTTGTATCGCTCTCAGATATTTTTCCTAAATAAAAGTCACAGTTGAAGATTTCAGGCTTTAATTTATCCCAAGTCCTACAAATTGGGGGCTCGTCCGGGATAAATACAAGAAACCTGTTTCGACACGAAGATTGGCGGGCTACGACGTAGGCGAAATACGCGAGCACGCGCAGGCGCAATAGTGCCATAGTCATCTCACGGGTGTGTGGTTGATTGAACGATTCCGACCGACATGCCTAAAGACGGAAGACGAAAAAGCCGGCAAGATGATTTTGCCGAGAACGACGAGCACAGGGAGAGCCCGGTGAACATGTTGCAGATGACGGCGGACTTGGTTCCAAAGTTCAGTGGCACCGACAGTACCTACCCTGTGGCGAACTGGATCGACGACGTGGAGAGCAATGCGGAGATATTCGTGTGGTCTCCTCTGCAGCAGCTGCTGGTGGCACGACGATCTCTTACGGGGACAGCGGCGCTGTGGCTACGTGCAGAACGAGCTTTCAAGAGTTGGGACGATTTAAAAGCGGCTGTACAACGAGAATTCCCTGATACAGTGGATATAAAAACCATCCATGAGCTTATGAGTGCAAGGAAAAAGCAAGCGAAGGAAACTTGCCTTGATTACATGTTTGTGATGAAGGAGATAGGCAAAAGGGGAAAAATGGCTGACTATGTCGCTATAAAGTATATAGTGGACGGAATTGAAGATGTAGAAACGAACAAAGTGATGTTGTATGGTGTAACTAGTTACAGTGATTTGAAAGATAAACTGAAGATTTATGAAAAAATAACGTCGAAGTTGCAAGAGGCAAAACAAAGGAATACAGAAGTAAAGACATCGAGCATCCAGCAAAAAGGCAAGCGTATTCGTTGTTATGGCTGCGGCGAGCTAGGGCATGCATCCTGTGACTGTCCTCACAAGAGTAAAGGCTTAAAGTGTTTTAAGTGCAACGAATTTGGCCACGTTGGATCAACATGCACGAAGACGAACAACGAGACGATCGTAAACAATCGGAAGGCTTCGGCAAGCGGTCGGCAGGAGCGTCAGGATCGACAACCTAACAACACGTCAACGAAGCGGGCGATGTTCGGATCGGTGGCGAAGGATACCGATACAGTTGGTGAGGGTGGTGCCAATGCTGAACGAGAGCGAGAGCGAGTGGTGAATGAAAACAACTCTAGCAACACTGCGGCCAACGGGAAAATGAACGCCGGAACGAACAAAACGAACGAGATTGTCTACGAGTATGACAGTGACAGCGACCTGTCACTCAAAAGTGTGGTAATGCAAGTCAACAAACAAAATAAACATTGTAAGTCGAGGAAGCCAATTTTACCAGTGAAAATCGCCGGACACAATATAAACATATTGATAGATTCGGGGAGTGATGTGAATATACTATCGACGGGAGTTTACAATGCGATCGGAAAGCCGGAATGTGTTAAAGACGAGCTCACTTTGTCTGGTATTGGTTCCGCGACCGTACGATCTTTAGGAAAGTGCAAGTTAGATTTAAATGTTGATGAACAGTGCTACCAGAATGTTACATTTCATATAATATCTAGGAAAAGCATTCCATATGATGCTATACTCGGGCAGGAATTTCTTGGCGACGTTACAGTGGTGATGGAGGGAGGTTGTGTCAGGTTTGTGTGCAAGGACTGGCTTCAGCTGGGTTGTTATGTGAGTGAGGTGTGTTTATATGATTCTGTTTTAGGTCACATCACCGACCCGGCACTACGACAAAAGGTCATTGAGTGTGTGGAGAATTATAAACCCAAACAAGTCAAGGAGTCACCCTTACAACTGAAGATCATACTTAAAGATGACATTCCTGTGGCGCAACAACCTCGTCGATTGTCAATCAAGGAACAAGAAATAGTGGAACATCAGGTATCCGAGTGGCTGGAAAATGGGATTATCAGGGTAAGTTATTCGGAATATAGTAGCCCTCTTGTACTAGTGCAGAAAAAAGATGGATCCACTAGAGTATGTGTTGACTATCGGAAAATAAACAGTAAGATGGTAAAAGATAAGTTCCCATTGCCAGTGATTGAAGACTTAATAGACAAATTAAAGGATGCCAAGGTATATAGTGTAATCGATCTAAAAAATGGATTCTTCCATTTAAAAGTTAGTGAGGAGTCAATTCACTTCACTTCATTTGTGACACACCATGGTCAATTTGAATTCTTGCGTGCCCCTTTCGGATTGTCTATTTGTCCGAAGTATTTTATGAGATTTATAACCATAATATTTAGAGACTTGTTAGCTAAGGGTGAAGTTATGATATTCATCGATGACCTATTAATTCCAGCAAGTGGTGAGCAACAAGCACTCCAGAGGCTTAAAAATGTACTTACCATTGCAGAACAATATGGATTAGAAATAAACTGGAAGAAGGCGAAGCTCATATGTCATGAAATTGAATATTTGGGTCATTTAGTTAAAAATGGTGAAGTCAGACCCACTCCGGAGAAGACAGATGCAGTAAGAAGGTACCCTAGACCAACCACTACCAAGCAGGTACAAAGTTTTCTTGGATTGACTTCATATTTCAGGAAGTATATACTGAACTATGCATCTATAGCCAGACCGCTGACTAACTTACTGCGGAAGGATGTCAAATTTAAGTTTGAGGAAGAGGAATGCACTTCTTTTGAGGAATTGAAGAGGAGTCTGGCGAGCAGCCCAGTTTTAAAAATTTATAATGCTGATTTACCTACAGAGTTGCATACAGATGCATCATGTGTTGCTCTATCTGCAATATTGTTACAGCTTCACCCAGAGGGATTGCATCCGGTATATTACATGAGTAGAAGAACCAATGATGCCGAATCCAGATATTCTAGTTATGAATTGGAAGCCCTAGCCATAATAGAAGGAGTGAAAAAATTTAGAGTGTACTTGTATGGTTGTCACTTCAAAATTGTTACCGATTGCCAAGCATTCCAGTCTACCCTGAAGAAAAAGGATTTGTCAGCCAAGGTTGCACGTTGGGTATTATTTTTGGATCAGTTTGACTATGTGGTGGAGCATCGTGCTGGGTCAAGAATGAGGCATGCTGATGCACTGAGCCGTAATCCCTGTATGGTTGTGACAACCGGTAGTCTGAGAGAGCAAGTAAGATCAGCCCAACAGAATGATGAAGGTCTAAAGGCTATCCATGATATTTTGATGAATGATTCATATTTGGACTATTGGATTGATGGTGGCCTCCTGTATAAAGGGGAGCAGAAGCTGCTGGTTATACCTAGTTCATTGGAGAAAGAAATCATTAAGCAAGTTCATAGTAATGGCCACTTTTCAATTAAAAAAATGAAAGAACTTGTTATGAAAGATTATTACATCAAGGATTTGGACAAGAAATTGCAAAACTTTATTGTCACTTGTATACCATGTTTACTTGCTACCAATAAGTCAGGAAAACAGGAAGGCTATCTTAATCCCTTGGAGAAGGAAAGTGTTCCATTACATACTCTCCACGTTGATCACATTGGGCCACTGACTGAAACCCGAAAAATGTACAACCATATACTTACTGTCGTGGACGCATTCACGAAATTTACCTGGATATTTCCAACAAAAAGCACCACCAGCAAGGAGACACTGGATAAAATGAAAATACATCAACAGCATTTCGGCAATCCATCTAGGATTATCACTGACCGTGGAACTGCCTTCACTAGCAATGAGTTCCAAGAATATTGCAGGGAGGAGAACATCCAGCATATCCTGATCACTACTGGTGTACCCCGAGGAAACGGTCAGGTGGAGAGGGTGCATAGAACTATTATAGCAGTATTAACAAAATTATGCATAGAGAATCCTGCATTATGGTATAGACATGTGAGTCGTCTGCAAAGGAGTTTGAATAGCACCTTCCAGCGCAGTATCAACACTTCTCCATTCCATCTTATGGTCGGTAAAAACATGAGATCAAAGGAAGATTTGGAAATGGTTCAATTACTTAATCAAGAGGCAGTTGAGCAGTACAACGAGGACAGGGAGGAACTGAGGATTAGAGCCAAGCAGCAGATTCTTAAGGTGCAGGAGGAAAACAGAAGAACTTTCGACAGGAATAGAAAAGCCAGTTCTAAGTATGAAGTTGAAGATCTTGTTGCCATTAAAAGAACACAGTTTGGAACTGGCCTTAAATTAAAACCTAAATATTTAGGTCCGTATAGAGTTGTTAGAGTAAAAGGTAATGATCGATATGATGTGGAAAAGGTGGATGCTAATAGTGAAGGATCTAATAAAACTTCCAGCTCTGCAGACCAAATGAAAAGGTGGCCGGTGCTAGACCAAGACTGAAAAGATGCTAGGTTGGTCCCATTTAATTAATAATTTTTCGGTTGTAGCTGCTTGGAATGTGAGATGATGGGATGCAATATATAATCACTACTGTAACAGATGTCAGACTCAATTGCTGTCAGTTTTCTATTAATGATGCGAGTATATAACTAGTAGGTGGGTAGGTACTTGTGTTTTGTAATTGATAGGTAGGATTTGTAGTAGACTATTTTAATATTTTTGGTTTGTAATTTGTAAACAAATAACCACCTCTAGACTAAGATTGGTGCACTTGTTCTTATCACTGTTTGTTTAAGGAAATGGGAACTTTGTAGTTAATTTAATGATAAGTTGTCTAACGTGGTTCATGTTAGAGTTGAATTGTTAATTTCTTTATTACATTGTTAAATACTATAATTAGAGCATAAGCTTGTTTAATAAGGGACTGTGTGTGGGTTGTGTACTTGTGGCAGTTAACGTGAAAGGTAGTAGTTAATCAAATGAATGACAGGGGTTGTATGGATGTGTCTGAGGACAGACATGATAGCAGGACGGCCGAATGTGGGAGTGCATGAGCGAATGTTTGTTTAATCTGTGGTCGTATGAAAGGAAAGAATGAGATGAAGTATGTGGTGTGGGAAAGAGAGGACAGGACTATGGCGGACGGTTTTTTCAAGTGCTTGTATCGCTCTCAGATATTTTTCCTAAATAAAAGTCACAGTTGAAGATTTCAGGCTTTAATTTATCCCAAGTCCTACATATAATCAACTGTATAATTTTTCACTCTTCTTCTTTCTTTCAATTTGGTGTCAGATTTTTGATGCCGCCCATGTACCTCGCTATCGTGCATTGTTGTGAAATATCTCTCAGGCATGGCCGGTTCCCTAACGATGTGTTTTTTTCACCGAAGCAAGTAATAATTGTACAATACGCACATTAATTCAAAAATCAAAGGTGTTGGATTGAGTTTGATAATTTTTACATATATATTTTAATCTGTTAAATGAAGGGCATGATCATTCATCGTCGTCCCAGCTGAGACCTTAGTTTCCTGCATTTACTCAGTCGCCATCATATACGGGACTTGTTGTGTTTGAATCGTATGGGTTGCACTTTGTAGCGCTGTAGTTTTTGCTTACCTACCTGGGAAAAGGGCATTGGGTCACAAGCATTTATTTTATTTGTTTCTGATCGCATTGGCGATTCCAAATTGTATTGGCGATACGGATCACGAAGATTTCGGAATGCAAATCGAAATCAGTAAATAAAACAATTTTATTACCCGTTTGCGTAATGGTTTTAAGATTTCTCGAAGTGTATCTCCAATTTGTTATGTAAAGGAAAGGTATAGGTAAGTAACAAGTAAATTGTGATTTTTAAGATATTACTATATCTGATTGATACTTAAATTGGTATAAGGCCATATTATAATTTTTTCTTAGTCTCACATCTGCCGAAAGATAAAACAATTAACGTTTAGGTACAGGTTTAAATCTTACCGAAAATAAAGTTGTCGTTTTAAACAGATATTTTTCCTTAGATTTAATTTATTGGTCGTCATGTTGATATACCAATAGTCCAAGATACATTTAAGTTCACATGCAATAGAGGGGTCTATTGCATGTGAACTGAAATGTATCTTGCCAAGTACCTATGTAACATAGGTACATTATTATCATTTCAGCCGAAAGACGTCCACTGCTGGACAAAGACCTCCCCCAAGTGTTGCCATTTTGACCGGTCCCGTGCGTCTCGAATTCAGCGGATCTCCGCAACCTTCATCAGATCATCGGTCCACCTATTGGGAGGCCTTCCAATGCAACGTCTTCCGGTTCAAGGCCGCCAGCAATCCAGAACTTTTCGGCCTATGTGCTGTTTAAGTAAATACGGAAACTGAAGACGGAATTTATCGATTTAACCAGCACAAGGACCAACAGAATCCGGAAACAAACTTACCCCCACACCACCAAGTAAAACTAAAATACTCTTAAAGAAGGAAAGTGCGTGAGAAACAGAATTCAGGTCATACAGTACATTCACAGCATGCTGATCAGATGCTGATATTATGCAGATCATGCACTCCACAAAGTTGGCTTTCTGAGTCATTTGCTAGTAGGTATGCGTTGCGTGTGAGTGGTCTTCCCAAATTGAGATCTTGTGTGTAATAGGGAAATTGTACGCTGTTATGAATAGTGAGATCATAATGGTAATGGCTTTTACTTAAATGGTGAAATATTTGTAATGCAGACTACGAGTTTAGTTTCGGTTTCCTACATGCAAGGAAGAGTAAGATCCAGATTGACTCCGTCGGGGCTGTGGGTACTGTCGGGGCTGCGGGTTTTTCAAAAGAGATATCGCGGCCTCGGCACAAGGGCTAAGAAGGAACCATGGGTGGGTTTTAGTCAGTATAAGTCTGACACTCCCTACCGAACTCTCTACCCAAAGAAGGAGGAGTCATTTGATGACTTCCAAAAATAAAAAAGAGATCTAGATTGACTACGTGCAGTTTTACTTACTTCACGTTACCGGTCTTAATTAGCTACCCGTTGGTGATTAATTAACATATAGATGTACCTACATGAAAACTTTTTTCATAAAGGAATTTAATTAATTCTAGACAGTTTTTGTCACGTGTTTTGGGGCTACTAGTAAGACTTACATAATTATCTACTTAAGCATAAACCTTACAACAACAAAAAAAACATTTAAAATTAATCTATTGCTTTTTCCGCAAGTCGACCTTCGCCCTTATTTTTCTATTCAACTATTTGCAATATTATAATTTAATTTACATATCTTGAACCTTATTGCTACATAAATACACCCATAAAAATACAAAACAATAAGTTTGCATACAATGAAGCCCATGCTGCAATTTGCCCATACTTCGACATTGACCCCAGAAGTAGTTCTGCTGACCCCAATAAGCGTCACGTCCACCTGCTTCCTTATGAGTGCCTAGTATGTTACACAAGCGGACACCTGACGCGAACTACCTTTAAGTGTATGTGTACTAACCGTTTTAACATATTGTGGAGTATTTATGATGCTTTTAAAGTAAACATTTATGAAAGGGCAGTAGAGAAAAGTGAAAAGGACTTTCTACATTAATTTTATCGTTTGTGATATGGCAGCATGGTGTGATTCTGGTTCACATCTGAATGATGAACAAATAAAGATAAATAGACACCTAAAAGTTTAACTACGTCTATCATAAGGAGAGAGAAAAAAAGGAAGAAAGAAAGAAAAATGATTTATTGGTTTCCCACAGGATAAAGACAAATTGACAAAAAATTACAGGTAAACCAATTAAACATATAAGTAACACTTAAAATTAGGACATACATTCATTAAATTGAAATTGTAGCCAATTTAAATTAATCCCGTGCGAAGCCAAAGGGCCACTATCGAGAGATGAACAGACGACATTATAAGGCTGACACAAGAGCGTGGAGCTTGACACAAGCCAAGAGAGGCCTATACCCTACCCAGCACTGCCCAGCAGTGGGTGAAGTCGGGCTTTGGGTGATGATAATAACATCCATTCTAGCCGCAAGACGTCCATTGCTGAAAAAGCACCAGGCACCATGACGACAAAAGCCCTCTAAAGAACCTGGGACCTTCTACACAAGACTATTCCTACGTTTTGAAGGAGAACAGCGATCCTCAACAAAAAAAACGAAAAGTGATCGTTCAAGAATCTCAAAAAAAAACCAGTCGACATCCGTTCACACTAAACGATGCGTACACGCAGCCTAGTTTCCACGTTTTAGCGCAGCATGCGTCTGCCACTTAGCGAATCACGCGCACGCATGACGCATTACTACTACATAATATCGACGCTTTCCGCTACAAAGGGCGTAAAGACCATTTTGGCCAAATTGACTTTTTGATGCAGTCTTATTTAGTTTTTCACGCTCTTTCTATCTGTATATTCAAAATTGCGCTACGGTGAAAAAAATGGTTTTTACTACCCAATATTTTCTTAACGCTAAACATCTCTCTTTAAAAAAACCAAGTCGTAAAACACATTTCTTTTACGTTACGACATCAAACTTGGTGTATCTACAAACAAAAATATTTTCTTGAATGTAAAACGGGGTAAAACACAATAACAAAACAAATTGTGACTTACGCCCTGCAAAAAAATATTCTGATAACTCTTGATGTCGGTAAAAAAGGATGTATCTCACAAAGGTTACGGTAGGTAACATTTACGTCTCTGTCGTAACGTTAATAAACGTTTAACGTAGAGCGTATAATACGGTGATAATCTGAATTGAATTTTTTTTTTTGTTGGAAATAGGAAATAAGTTACATAATATTTGCAAGGTATGGGTGGTAAAACCACATTGGAAAGTCTGCACGGTCAAGTTAGTTGCGATATTTTAGTTGTATAATAAGTTACTAAAAATAGTGTTGTATTTTATCAAAATATTGGTGTTACGACCTAAACACCAATATTTTTGATTTATACACCCTAAAATTCACTAAGAACACAATTAAAGTATGGTTTTTACACCCTACGTTTAAATGTCATGAAGACAAAATATTGTGTTTTACGACCTAAGTGAGGTAGGTATTTATTATAATTTAGTTTTAGAAGAAACGTAAACGGCTTTAGAATGGATGTTTGTTTGCGAAGGTGTTTATTTCTTTAATACGTTGTGTAAACGGCTTGATGGATAATGATATAGTTTTGAAAAGGTAGATTCATCTAATGTAAAAGTAACTTATGGTTATCTGTTGTTATTATTATGCAGTCGTTTCAGTCGTTAAACTCCAAAAAACTTGGGCCTCAAACAAAAACAAAAACAATAAATCTCTGTATTTCCAAACTAGTAGTTGAAGATTTAGCGAAAGACCCCAGAGCTGGACTGACCCGACACTATACCGAAGACATCCCGGATGTGAGCCTGTACGAGATTAAGATGGCTCTGAAACAGCTTAAGAACAACAAGACACCGGGTGATGACGGAATTACGACCGAACTCCTGAAGGCTGTTCGATTCCGTCATTCTCGAGGGAAAAACGCCACAGGCACGGTGCAGAGGTGTGGTGGTACTCTTCTTCAAGAAGGGCGACAATGCCCGACTGAAGAATTATAGGCCCATCTCACTTCTGAGCCATGTCTATAAGTTGTTTTCAAGAGTCATTACGAATCGTCTCGCGCGCAGGTTCGACGACTTTCAGCCTCCCGAACAAGTCGGATCCCGAAAAGGCTTTAGCACCGTAGACCACATACATACGCTGCGGCAGGTTAAACAGAAGACCGAAGAGTATAATCTTCCTCTCTGTTTAGCGTTTGTGGACTACGAGAAAGTCTTCGATTCGATTGAAACTTGGGCTGTACTGCAGTGTTGAAGTGTTTATACAAAAATGCCACCATGTCAGTCCAGCTTCAGGACCAGACCACGGAACCTATCCTTCTGCAGTGAGTTGTGAGACAGGAAGACGTCATATCTCCGAAGGATGTCGTCAAGGTTCTGGACTGGAGAGGACTAGGCTTCAACATCAAGGCGAGTACATGACTCACCTTTGATTTGCCGACGATATAGTGGTCATGGCTGAGACCATGGAGGACCTCAGTGCAATGCTCGATGACCTCAGTAGAGCCTCCGAAAGAGTGGGTCTTAAAATGAACATGGATAAAACCAAGGTCATGTTGAATGCCCATGTTACACCCACTCCTTTATAGACCGAAGACTCTACACTCGAAGTTGTAGACGAATGTCAACCTGGGACAAACAGTCCAGTTAGGTAGGTGGACCTTTTTTTTTTTTTTTTTTTTTTTTTTTTTTTTGTTTTCGGGGGGAAACCTTCAAAAGGCGACCGGTCTTTTGGGGAGAAGACCGGGGAGTGTGGGATTCTTACCTCACTAAAACCACCCCGGTGGTCACCATCCGCACATAAGAGAAGGCACCGTTACCTCTTAAAAGACCTGTCCGGAGCCTCCTCTGTGCAACGCCTGTTACGGCACTTCTCTGGGATGACTAGAGTCTCCCCTAAGTCATACTACGCAATTGTATACGGCAACACGTGACCACTGATGTGCTGCCGTTCATCTCTGAGGTCACTCGGTGAGCGCACAGAGTCCCCACTCTGAACGCCCGTGACCCCAAAGTTCCACCTGCTTTAGGTAATGCAGGCGGTGTTTCGGCATATTAACCGTCGAGGCGGTTGCTTCCCCGACGATTTCTTCTCCTGCCAGGATCTGCCCTCTCACGATCCCGTTCGGCAGCTTCCTTCTGGACCATCACGGTCTCACAAAACGAGGTCACCTCCCTCCAGTTGTCAGAATCCGCCAGCATCGCTCCAACTACTGCTGGCAGAGACAAATCTCGGCCGATCCTGGCTACCAGGACTTGCCGCTCAGAGGCCCACGCAGGACACTCCTCAAGCGTGTGCTGTGCTGAGTCCTGGCCAACTCCGCAATGATGGCAATTCGCCGTGGCCTCTCGCCCAATCTTATTCAGGTACTCACCGAAGCAACCGTGCCCGGTCAGTACCTGAGTGAGTCTGTAGGAGATGCGATCCCCTCTTTTCAGCCAGGCTTCGAAGTGTGGCAGGACGGCTTCGACAACGCGCTTACGTGATTATTGCGGCTGTTGAAGCCGCTCACGCCACTGCTCGAGCGCGTGTCGCCGTTCCTGCCGTCTTAGCCTCACAACAGCAATTTCTGGCACGCCATTACCACTTTGGCGGATAGCGCGGAGACGGTTATAAACCTTCGCGTCCATATCTGCTAGAATGTCCAGTGGTGGAAAACGTGCCAGGAGAGTAGCCGCCTCAAAGGACACAGTACGATATCCTCGTGCTATTCGAATAGCCATTTTACGCTGCAAACTGTTGATTTTAGTTCTGCAGCGGCGGACACCAGACAGCCTGTTTGACCAAACAGGCGCCCCATAGAGGACCATCGATCGCACGACTCCTGCATACAGGCGGCGAACTTCTTCTCGTGGCCCCCCGAGGTTTGGTAACAATCTGTGTAGAGCACCCACTGCTTTCCCAACTCGGGGAACTAGGCGCTCGAAATGCTCTTCGAAGCCCCACCGACCGTCTAGGATTAAGCCGAGGTACTTAATGTATCGTCCTACGGGGATTTGCACTTCTCCAACTCTAACTATTGAACTGGGTGGCTCTCTGTTTCTCGGCAGCTTATGAAACCATAGTGCCTGAGTTTTATGAGGCGCTATCTCTAAACCCAGTTCGCGGATCGACGCCACGACTTTTGCCAATCCGATCTCGGCAAGTTGAATGGTCTCTTCGGTGGTTTCCCCAGCGGCTAACACCAGGGTGTCATCCGCATAACAAACGACATTAACGCCAATGGGGAGATCAATACGCAGGACAACATCGTAAGCGAGGATCCATAACAGAGGCCCTAAAACAGATCCTTGCGGAACCCCACACGTAATCTCTCTGCGATGAACGCTACCGTCCCGACCCACATAGCGAATGTGTCGGTCACGAAGATAAGCCCCGATGATGCACTGCAGGTAAGCTGGCACTCTGTGATGTACTAGTGCTGCTCTGATCGCATCCCAGGGCAGAGAATTAAAGGCGTTAACTATATCTAAACTTACTGCCAACGTTACCCCACCCCGGGATACTGCCTGCTCCGACAGCGATCGAACGCGTAGGATTGCATCCACGGTTGAACGCTGCTTTCGAAAACCGTACTGGCAATCGGCAAGGTCAGGACCAACACTGGTCAGATGCTCAACAAGTCTTTCGGCAATTATTCTTTCGAATAGTTTGGAGACGTCGTCAAGTAGGCAAATTGGTCGATATGCAGAGGGAGACTCTGAGTCCCTGCCTTCTTTCCTCAACAATACCAAATTAGCCTCCTTCCAGCCAGAGGGGAACAAGCCTGCACGGAGGCAGCTGTTGAACAGTCGTCTTAGGCGATCCCCGAGAGCAGGCAAAGCCAGAACCCAAGCCCGGCCAGGGATACCATCCGGGCCTGGTGCGGTGTTACGAGCCCCCAAGCGTCTAACGGCTCTGTCCAGCTCACTTTCAGTAACTCCAAACTCATCAGACCAGCCTGTCGGTGATAATAGTGGCGAGGGATTATCCCTAACTACGGGAAAGAGGGTATTAACGACTCGCCCTAGCAGATTTGGATCCATGGTTTCTGTGATAGGGGGAACCCATGGACGTAACTTATTCATAACTAACCTATATGGTCTTCCCCATGGATCTCTGTCCAACCCATCAATAAGCTCTTTCCAAGACCTTGACCTAGCTTCCGCAATGGCGTGTTGGAGCTCCATTGTCGCCTCGCGGTATGCTCTATAAAGCCTGTCAATTTCTGCCTCCGTGGCTCTCGGCTGTCGTCTGCGTCGGGTCCGCTGATACTGGCTTCGTGACCTTAGGCAGTGAACGCGCAACTGTGCGATGTCTTCCGACCACCAGTAAACCGAATTAAGGCGCTGGCTGCTCCTGACTCGCGGCATGGAAGCGTCACAAATGGATGCCATCCTTTCTCGAAACCAGGCCGCTTCTTCCTCTAGATCGGGCGCGGTTATCTGGGAAGGATTATCTTCCGGCCAAGCCGTTATGTTGGCAGCTGCGATGAGCATGTCTGGATTGAGCTTTTTGAGGGCCCATCTTCGTGCCGGTGGGCTTGAATTTGAGCGGATGGCGCCGCCAGAAGGTCGAAGAGTCACTTTGAATATAATGTGGCGATGGTCAGAGAGTGTGACCATTTCCTCCGCTACTCTCCATTCCGATACCATACGAGCAACAGAAGGAGATGCCCATGACAGATCGACAATAGACTCCCCCTGCCAGCGAACACAAGTGGCAACAGATCCCTGGTTTAAAAGTCGGAGGTCAAGTGACGCCGCCCAGTCTTGTACTGCTTGACCCCTAGGGCGGTCCCGGGAGTTACCCCAAACTCTGGAGTGAGCATTGAAGTCACCCATGACAAGTACCGGCCGGGGTGCACATTTGCACCGAATGCAGTTCGCAACCCCATCCAGATATGCCTCGAATTCGGTGAGAGAAATGTTTGGAGAAACGTAGCAACCCACGACTGCCAGAGATCCCCATTCCACAGCTACAAAACCTTGCCCACTGTCTAGAATAGAGCAATGAAGCCCACCGCTTCCACCAGCCCAATAAATTGCGACAGAGTTCCCGGTGTCCCGGAACCAGCGAGGGTGATCCCGAAGACCGTAGGGCTCAGCTACTACCGCCAAAGCAACAGACCACTCCGCAATAGTTTGCATAAAAAGATTTTGCGCATTGCGGCAGTGGTTCAGGTTGCACTGGAGAACATTTAAGGCTGGGAATGTGAAGCATCTATTTCCATCTCAGGGTCTGCACCCGTTGGTGCCTGTACGGGTCCTTGCGAAGTAAGGGGGACAAGCGAAGCTCGATTTTTACGCGGTGCGCATTTCTTTCCACCCAGTCTGTGATCCGCTGGAAGTCCATGATCTGCACACAGTGGACACCGCACTGTCAGCGATGTGCACTCTCTCGCTTTGTGAGCTCCCCCACAAGCATAGCATTGGGTGCTCCGATCAACCGCACTAGTGCAACGGCAGCGAACGTGCCCGGGCTCGAGGCACCGAAAGCACATCATACGACGCGCTGCCAAAATCTGAACACGAACTATCGTCCAACCTAAGCGCATACGTTTATCGGATTCGAGCTGCTTTATTGCTGCCAAAGGGCCACGCACCCAGACGTGCCCTAGAGAAGCGGGTGGACGACGAATTTCACCCACTTTCACGTCTTCTGGGGAACAGCCGCCTGCTTCAGCAATAGCAGCTGCCACTTCCTCAGGTGTCACAGAGTCATCAAGATCCATTATTCTCGCCTCAGCTCTTTTGGTTGGACGTGAAATTTTAACATCAAACTCGATGAGGACTTCGCGCATACGGCTGGCGAGATGGTCTGCCTTAGTGGAAGAATCGGCGCCGGATACGGTAATAACCATACCCCCATCAGCAGCCCTTTTCTGGCTGACAGTTTCAATGCCAAAATCAGCCAGGCGAATACGCTGCCTCATCGCAAACATAACCTCACCAAGAGTCGAAGTTGATCCATCTCTCAGTGAGACTGTTATAGCCGCAGTAGTGGGAACTCTAGGCAGTTTCACTGGTAGATTTTTCCCCTTTGCGGGGGTGGACAACGTTAAAGGGGTAGGCGGTACTTTCTTTGCCTTTCTCCCAACTATGGTAGACCAGGTCTCCGACTCAGTCACAGCTATATCTTGCGGAGCTTGTGAATCCTGCGAGGACGCTGCAGACACAGCGGGCAACTCAACTACTTGAGCTACCGCCTTGCCTTTTCCTTTTCCCTTTCTCCTAACGTTTTTCTTTGTAGAATTATTACATGGGTCGGCAGCGGCATCCTTTGGCAAAACACTTCTAGCGTCATGGGCAAGTGGCGGGCGCAAGGGTGTCTCTGGAGGCAGTCTCTTCTCTATAGTGGCCAATTTAGCGTCAATCATGCTCCCAATTTCTAAAACTAAAGAACGCCGAAGCTGGGCCTCTGACTCGTTGCATTCATATGGTCCAGCCACTGCAACAGCATGGCTGAGCCTCGTTGATGAGGCGCCCACTGCAGTGCTCGTCATCTGTACACCCTGGCGACTTAGGAGTGTGACCTGCTCTGTCAACTTCTCAACCTGTGCTGAAAGACTGGCAAGCCGAGCTTTTAAGTCAGCATTTTCTGTCTCCAACCTCTCAACGTTGACCTCAACGGCTGATCGCGTGGCCAACTCATCCACTGCAGCTCGCACTGTCACTGCAGCCAACTTGAGACTGTGGACCAAACTCCCTTTGAGGTTGCGAGATTCGTTAGCAACTTCCTCTATTTTTCTAAGGCTGTCTTTGATGCATAAATTAAGTTCCGCCGTTTGTTGCGCCTGCATCGTTTTGATCAACATTTCTGGCTTTGGAATGTTTTGCTTTGCCGATACACGAGTTTTAGCCTGTTTAGCAGGTGGACTCGAAATATCAGTACCTCCACCGTCCTCTCCGCTGTTGGCCAGTGGTTTGTTAAGGTTCAGTGGCGTAACAGGCTTCTTCCTAGTTCCGTTCTGCGTTCGCTTGCATGAGCGGTACCGAGATGACCTCGACGTTCCAGAGGCGAATGACATTTGCGAGCAAGAAGACTCACAAGTGTCACTCACCACCTCGTCGGCCATTGGAGTAGGCGGGCGCACGAATTGTGGACGAGCTGATACCCCCTTTGTCGCTTTCGGTGCTTTCTTCTTCTTCTTCTCTATGTTGGCTAAGTTAACTTGCTCTTTAGATTCCGATGCCACGGATGTGCTAGGTATACGACTCAGCAACTCCTCATCACCGGTAAGTGAGCCACCTTGGCTCAATGCGCCCCTAAAGGACGGATAAAAATTCGATTGTGATTTAAAGCGATCAGTGTCCCCCCCAGAATACATGGGACAGACCGAGCTCTGCTCGGTGAGGGATTCTCCTGCTGCGGAGCAACAGGTACCCTCCTGGGGTAGTTCTTTTGATTGATTCGCTTCCATTATTATTGCTGAACTCAGCTTTGCCTTTTTTTTTTTTTATGGGGTGGGGTCCCCATGTAGTAGATTTTTAAAGAGGTTTTCTCCCCACAGTCTGCAGCCACGACTGGCTAGCGAACTCACGCTTCACTGTAATTTCGCTTCTCGAATTCGTCGAGGAACGAACCGTGCCGTTACAACCCCGTTCAGTGAGCCATCACATGGTACCCAAAGAAAACCCCTTATTCACTTTCCAATAGCTTGGATAGTGAATTGCGCACAATTTAAGTGAACAGTCGATGCGCCCGCCACAGAGGTCCGATGTAATGGACTCTGCCTCGTGTCCCGCTTAGTCTGGTCTCTCACTTTGGACCTTTCCGGCATGAGTGACTCTACCGGCAGAGCCCCAAAGATCATTGAGACACGCAAGCCCCACCACGACGACAACGTGGGGACACCCTCAGTGGGGTAGGTAGGTGGACCTACCTAACTGGACTGTTTGTCCCAGGTTTCACTTTGAGAAAGAGGTCAATCGAATCGAATCCGACTCGGCTGGGCAGCGTTTGGGGAGCTGAGAAGTATCTTCTCGTCCAAGTTACTGCAGTGTCTCAAGACGAAAGTCTATGACCAGTGTGTGTTGCCAGTGATTACATACGGGACCGAAACGTGGTCGCTCACAATGGGCCTCATCAGAAGGCTTAAAGTCACCCAAAGGGCAATGGAGAGGGCTATGCTCGGAGTTTCGTTGCGTGATCGAATCAGAAATGAGGACATCCGCATGAGAACCAAAGTTACCGACATAGCCCGAAGAATTGCCAAACTTAAGTGGCAGTGGGCAGGTGGGCACATTGCTCGCAGAACGTATGGCCGATGGGGCTGGAAAGTTCTGGAGTGGCGACCGCGAACCGGAAGACGTTGCGTTGGAAGGCCTTCCACTAGGTGGACCGATGACCTGGTGAAGGTTGCGGGGATCCTCTGGATGCGAGACGCACGGGACCGGTCAATGTTGCGACACTTTGACCGGAGGCCTATGTCCAGCAGTGGACGTCTTTCGGCTGAAATGATGATGATGATGATGAAAAGCTTTTTATTTTATCCTTTTTATTGGGTACAGGCGTGTTATTATGTTGTGTGATTGTAGATTGATTCACAGGACCTGTAACTTACCAGTTGTGATTCAATGAAGTGCTTAATGTTCCTATTACAAGTAATAATAAATGAATTGATTTTTAAAACCGTTATTTTCATTTTGACTCGACTAACTATGATTTATATTAAAAATACCTCCAATATATCCTTACTTATTTAATAATATTCATCCTTATTAATAAAACTGATCTTATATTCATTGCATTAGTATTAATAACAGGGTGTATCTACATATTTTGCAAAATAAAATGGTCTTTACAACTACAAACATTACCCTTGCATGTGCCTAACTGGTTTTTACTGCAGACGTTTGTTCCCAGGCCATTTAATTATGGGTTGTATCTACATTTTTATTTTATTTTCAGGGGTGTAACTCCATGCTAACTTCGTCAATAACTATCGTAGACGATTGTAATTAAATGAGGCAAAGGACGGCCAAAATTTAAGAATTTTATTCCTAGAACTCAAAATAAGTATAAAAACAAAAGAGTTATTGAAGAAAGTTTTTTTTTTTTTTGTTTTTTGCTCATTGCCAAAAGTATGAGATTTGGAGTTACGCCCTTTGTAGCGGAAAGCGTCGATATGTAAGACTTACTTAACATGTTTTTTGTTTCTCATGGGTGTAATTTCAGTTTAAAATGAAGGAATATGAATTTGAAATGTAGAAACTCAGCTGCTGAATATGGATTAAGACTGCTAAAATTAGTATTGTTGAGGTAGGTAATTCATATCATCAGAATGCTAGCTATCACTGCTCACTTTATATCATTCGAAGGTATTCAAACCTTCGAATGATATAAAGTGAGCAGTGATAGCTTAGCGATGTGACCGTTGTGCTGGCAATTTAATTCATAAATCTGGTTTTTAACCGACTTCTAAAAAAAGAAGGATGTTCTCAATTCTTATGTTTTTATTTTTTTTTAATGTTTGTTCAGGCATAACTCCGTCACTTGCTAACCGATTAGAAAAAATCTTTTTTTGTTGGTCCATAATTTTTTTATCGAAATCGGACAAGCGGTTTTTGAAAAATCAACAAAACTCAAAAAAAAACTACATTGTCCACATTATGACCCATGAACATGTGAACCACTAAAAATTGAAAAATAAAAGCTTTTTAACAAAAAATAAAACCGACTTAAAAAAAAAACAAAAAAGTCTGATTTATTTTTGACTTTTTTGTGTTTTTTTTAAGTCGGTTTTATATTTTGTTAAAAAGTTTTTTTCGGATTACTGTGCGTATTGCATAATTTATTATCACTTGCTTTACTGAAGGGAAACATCGTGAGGAAACCAGCATGCCTATAAGTTATTTCTCGACGGCATGTCTGACAAGGTTAGACACTTACCATCGTGTGAATGAAACAGCATGTCTAAAGTACTACTAACTACTTTGTTAGGTTGCAGACAAGATCCGACGCCTGTACTGTAGGGGCTGCGGGTTGTTAGAAAGAGGTACCGCAACCCTAGACACAAAGTGCTAAGAAGGAACATGGGTGGTTTTTAGTCAGTAGACTGTATATTGAATAGTTTGACACTCCCTTCCGCTATACAGAGCGGGAGGAGTCATTTGATGAGTTCCCACCTCCAAAAGAAAAATGCACGCTGACCTCTAATTTCTTGATAATATGTTGGGAAAAGATGGCCTTACTTTGCCGTAAAATCACACAAATGTTATTTAATTTTCTAATGATGGCAATCCAGCTAATACCTTCCAGCTTGTGTAAGTATGGAGGAAATATGATTCTGCAATGTTTGTACCGTGAACGATCGCAGAGCAATCTGCCACTAATTACGTCTCATTTTCTACTTTGCAGCGTAAACGGGTAATAAACTGTGGTAGTTTTTGTAGTGAAAGACTGTTTAGAAATTCAGAAATACAAACATTTGTAGGTATTGAACTATTTATTTAAGTTCTCATACTTGGCTAAAAATAATTTAACTAGATAAGAATCACAAGTATCAATAAAAGTAAAGTTGCTTGCAATCAAATTCAGACTTTTTAAATTAAAGCGCATGACGTAAACGCAGACCCTGTTAGCATAATTATTTGAACTCAAATTATTAATAATTTCCCGTGGTACACCCAGGTGGACCACGGGCAAAAATTATTGCCCGTACGTAGAACACCCAGGTGGACTACGCGGGTGAACCACGGGCAATAAACGTTTCTAAAGTGTGTGAAATAAAAGCAGACCAAATAGATTTACATCATTATAATAATATTAACTTTATTTCAATATCACCCACGCACAATAATCGGTACTCTGTAACAAAAAAAAATTACACAAATTTCATACAATTTCACAAAAGAAACCCATCCCAACTATTACGAAACATTGACAATCATAATACAGAATAGTACATAAGTACAATAAATTCCTTTGTAAAGTAAGTAAAGTATAGAAGAATATACAGATTTTATACTATACCATAATAAGGCAAGAAATGGCAGGAGTGGAGTAGGATTTATAATAAAAAAACAACTTAAAAATAACATAATTGGTTTTCAATCATACTCAGACAGAATTGCCACCCTTGAGTTGGAAATGCCTGATAAGGCCGTGTGGTCTATAGTGCAAGTCTACGCTCCCACTGAATTGTGCGAAGAAGTGGAGTTGAACGAGTTCTACGAAAACTTGGAAACAGCTCTAGATACTCTAAACGCAAAAAACCTTATCATTATGGGCGATTTCAATGCCCAAATTGGAACAGCACAACAAGGCGAAGAATCTGTATTTGGCAGACACTCACATGGCAAACGATCAAAACACGGGCAGAAATTAATCGAGTTCGCTTTAGAAAAGAACATGAAATTCATAAATAGTATGTTCAAAACAAAAATTAACCAGAAATGGACATGGATGTCGCCGAATGGAAAACACCACAACGAAATTGATTTTATGCTAACAAACAAAAGCTCAAATGTTTCTGCTTTCGATATAATAAAAAACCTCAACTTTAACACGGACCATAGAATGTTAAGGTGCAGGATACACTTAGAAAACACTAAAAGAAAAAGCTTTACTAAAACAATGAAAGCAAAGTGTGCAAGAAAATTACCAATAGTAAGGAGAGAAGACGGGACGCATCTAGAAAATAGATTTATTGACCTACTCAAAGCATCCACTCAAGTACAGTCTGCACAGCTAATAAGTATACATCACGCACACTAGCTAATGAGTTTACACTTTACATGTGTGAAATAGATAATGCCACACAAACACTGAGTAAAGCAAGCGAGCTCTGTCTTTATTAGTGTGCGTGCGGCACATCACCATATACCAATATCATTCATTTGTCACTGAATCAGATATAATATTTCACTAATGCAACTATAGCAATCTTGGCACAATAGTTAACACCTTTGGTTAACGAACGAGGAGTCGTAAGATCAAACCACGGGTGCTGCTTTTCTTTTTGTAATCATTATTTTGTTAAAACATTATTTAAAGTAGAATCTATAACGATTCAATCCCGTTCATGGATGAGTTATGAAGTTTGCAACGTTTGAGAACTACGACACTCTCAGTCCATTTTACTTCGGCTGCTTTTAAACTAACTACCGACAATTTAAAAATAAAATTGTTTTCAAACACCTTCATTTATAAAAAAATTGCAGTCTTAGTGGTCAATCTACGATTATTTGCATTACTTAGTTTATTGATAACACAGAATTACTCCAGATATATTCGTTTGTAATTTATTTCTGTGAATCCAAACATGCATCATTAAACAACGTTAAAAAGGCAGAAATCGTTCTTTTGCATGAGCAAACCTTATTTATTAGTGAAATTGCAAGGCGCTTAATGATATCGGTAAGTAACAGATACTATAACTTTTATGTTTACGTAGGAATTAATAAAATTAACGTAACTTTAGTGCATTAACATTGTTGTATTAGCCCATTTTTGTTTGCTAATGTATATTTAAACCATATCTAAAAGTATTTTAACTTGTAGTGTATCTATGCATATGATTATTGAAAATAAATAATATTAATTTGGTGTATATAGAAGTGTGTATGTATTATAGTTTATATATGGTATATATAGTTACATATAAACCAAATTACTATTAAGTATTTCATCATTTAATATATAGGTATACATTAAGTTAACTAAAGTGCATTAACCATTGTTATAATAGCCCATTTTGTTTGCTAATAGAGGTATATATAGTTTAAGGTATATAATAGGTATATATTTAAAAGTATTTTATATAATTATTGTATATAAATAACATTAATTATATATACCTATATGAAAGCATAATTTTATTTTTTAAGTATACATAAATATTACTATTTACTATAAAATAACTATTATCATAAGTATTTTAGTAGAAGTAGGTATTTTAAATACTGTTTTGTTTTACATTCACAGAGAAGAACCGAGCAATTATGGGTCCACCGATATGCGGATTCTGGAGACGTGGAAAATCTTCGACGTGGGCCAAAATCAAAAGCGAATTCATCAGCTCGACACCATGACATCGTGGCAAAGCACAAAGCTAGTTCATTCAGATTGCCAACACGCGTCACAGCTACAGCACACAATGTGTGCTTACAAACGGTGAGAAATCACCTGCGTTCTGCTGGTTCACGCTGCAGCAAGCCAGCGCGGAAGATTTTACTGTCCACTGCGCATCGACGACGCCGACTACAGTTCGCTAGGTCATAATTATTTTAATTTTGATTGGAAGAACAATGTGGTGATTTGTAGCGACGAAAAAACTTTTAAGTTGAATAAGGATGGGCGTGAAATATTATGGAGAAAAGGTGGTGAAAGATAATTATAATGAATGTATTAACTAAATTAGTAGAATTTATTTTAAATATTAAACGATTGTGAACCTTATCGTTATATACATAATGTTCATGTTTGTGTAAACAAATGTAAAACTTAGCATTATTTTTATTTGTTATATTATACAACTTGCTGTATTCCTCTGTTTGAAACAACAATTCGTATTGTTAAAAGTCTGGTGAAGTGATGTTATTGTTATGCAGATAGAAGTTGCCATAATTTCTTACTATCTAACATGTTGATTCACTTCCCAGCTAATTTTACTTTCGATTCAATTTAGATACCACCCTACTTCAATAAATTATTTACGTCCATCCTTAAGCAACAAATAAATTGTCTAACTAATAAATAAAACAAATTATTTTATTGTTTTTATTTAATTACCTTTCTACTTTTTTGTTTAAGTGATTTTATTGGTCACAAACTTAATTTTATAAAACAAAAAGTAAAAAAGGTAAAAAACAGTATAACTGAATTCCTCAGTGGGGATCGAACTCACGACACCGAGCGTAGACTAATAACTATGTCAAGCGCTTACACCACTCTGCCACGGATGTTCTACTAGACATATCTAAAATATTGGGTCATATTCCTTCACTGTGAGCCCATTTCTTGATTTTTTACCCGTGTATGTTTAATACGTATACCCACACAATATTAATAAAAGTTACCGATGAGTGCGTGATGTAAAGTCGGCCTGCGGTAGGCCAGTTTTGACTTATACGCACATAACGCACACTATTAGAAACATAGTTCACTCGTTTTACTTAGTGTGTGTGCGTATAACTATGACTTCACTCACACATTGCAAAATGTATACTTATTAACTGGTTCAACTGTACAAGCACAATATGACAACTTTGAAAAAGGAATGAAACATTTAATATCACAAATACCATCCGAGAAGAGCAAGGGAAAATACCCTTTAAGTACACACACACGACAACTGCTAGAAGATAGAAAACAACTGTACAAAGGAAAAAGAACAAAGGAAATAAGAACAAAAATATCCGAAATAAGTAAAGAAATAAATAGAGATATCTCCAAAAGTAGAAAGAAGCACAGGCAAAATGTATTTGAAGAATACTTATCAAAAAAGGGAGCAATTAAAAAAGCATACAAAAATCTTCAAAACTCAACAAAATGGGCAACTAACATGGTGGACAAGAAAGGAAAAGTTATATCGAAGAGGTCAGATATAGTAACAGAGGCTACCAACTTTTATAAAACTTTGTACTCATCACAAGAAAGTTCCGGTTTCAAGCAACACATAAAGGACAAAGTCTACATCGACGAACCATTGCCCGAAATACTAACGTCGGAGATTGGTTTTTCTATCGAGACTCAGAAGAAGGACAAAGCACCTGAAGAAGACCAAGTAACGAATGAAATATTGCAGTCTCTTTCGGAACCTCTGCAATACCCACTGCAACAACTGTTTAACAATATTTTACAAAAAAGGACAACGCCAAAACAATGGTCCGAGTCTTCAATAACCCTTCTTCATAAAAAAGGTGACAGAGGAGACCTGAGTAACTACAGACCAATTAGCCTTATGTCCAACATATATAAAATATTTTCGAAAATAATTTTAAATAGACTCACAAGAACCCTAGAGGAAAGTCAACCGCGTGAACAGGCGGGATTTCGCAAACACTACTCGACAACCGATCACATCCAAGTGGTCACGCAAATAGTAGAGAAAGTCAAGGAATATAACAAGACTCTATACTTATGTTTCATTGACTATACCAAGGCATTCGATTCTCTGGAATATAGCGCTATATGGCAATCCCTAGTGGAACAAGGAGTAGACATCAAATATGTGGAGTTACTTTATAGCATTTACTCTAAAAATTCCTCAAAAATAAAATTGGAAGTGGAAGGGCCAGCATTTACTATAAGAAAAGGCGTAAGGCAGGGTGACCCGCTCTCGCCTAAAATATTTTCGTCGGTTCTAGAGGCCATATTTAGAAAACTAGACTGGGAAGAAAAAGGCGTAAAAATTGACGGCGAATATTTAAGTCACCTACGTTTCGCAGACGACATCGTTGTGTTCACGGAAGATCCCGAACAACTAGGGGATATGTTGCAAGAGCTGGCGGAGGAAAGCGGGAAAGTTGGTTTGACCATGAATGCTGGCAAAACCAAAATTTTAACAAACGGTTCGGAAACACAAATAATTGTGGATGGTCAAGGCATAGAATATGTTAACGAATACATATATTTAGGACAATCCATTTCATTCCTAGACCAAACCGAAAAGGAGATCAATAGGCGTATAGCGTTATCATGGAAGAAGTACTGGAGTTTTAAAGAAATAATGAAGAACACCCACATAAATATGAAGTTAAAATGCAAGTTGTATGAAATAGCGATCCTTCCATGCCTTACGTATGGATGCCAAACATGGTCACTGCGGAAATCAGAGGAGCACAAACTCGGTGTCATGCAAAGGAAAATGGAGAGAAGCATGTTGGGCATAAGATTGTCTGACAGGATAAGTAATGAAGAAATAAGGAAAAAAACTAGAATAACGGACATAGTAGAAAGAATAAGAAGTCTGAAGTGGAAATGGGCAGGACATATTTGTAGAATGGGGAACGAGAGATGGACAAAGAAAGTCGTGGAATGGGTACCTAGAGAAGGAAAAAGAAATCAAGGAAGACCGCGAAAACGCTGGGAAGATATATTTAAGGATAGATGTGGACCTGACTGGAGGAGACAAGCTAGAGATAGGGAAAAATGGAGAAAACTGGGGGAGGCCTACGCCGCAGAGGCGACTTCCATAAAGGAACAAAAATAATGGAATATATAAATGTAATTTAATTAATGCTATGAAGAATGACATGATATGGAAATTTTATTTGGATAAGTATGAAATGTTATTGAATGGATGTAATAAAATTAATGTAATAATAAGAATAAATGTTATAGAAATAATGTAGGTAATATTAATGTTAACAAAGAAACAGTATTATGGAATGTTACGGAATTAATGCAATATTGTTAGTGTAAAGATGAAATGTTATGTTGATAATGTAATGTATGTCGGTAATGTAATGTTGATAATTTAATGTAATGTATGTCTGTAATGTTATGTTGATAATATAATATAATGTTGACAATGAAATGTTATGAATGTATAAATGTTGATAATGTATGGTGATAATGGAATGTTGATACTTAATGTAAATTCGCTATTTTTATGTTAGTAACGTAATGTTGTTAAATGTTAATGTGTGTTAAAAATATAATATTTAATGATAATAAATTGTTAATTTTGATAATGTTTTGTGAATGTAATGTCGATAATGTAATAGGTATGTTAATAGTATTTGTTGCATCCACGTTGAAACCAAGTCTATATGTTCCTCGAATCAAGTTTATAAAATGTTCTTTTTATTTATGGTAGAAATAAAGGCTTTTTTATTTTTTATTTATTTATTTTATTACAATAAATTCCTTACGACTTCCCTACAACGGTAACGAAGGAACGCACGTAACGTTACAAGGCCGTATAGAAAAGAGTTCAACGCATTCTGCACCTAATTGTTTACTGTTATGGTTTACTTATACGGACTAATGTGGCGGTTACAAAGGGCTTGATGATGCCACTGTATAATATGGAGAACTTTTTTAATAATAGCTTTAGATTGTTAAGTAACTCTGTTTGCGTTTGTAGGTTCAGAGGTAAATAGAATATTCTGAATTAAGTATACAAAATTCAATTAAAATTAAAAAATCTAAAAATGTTATTTTAAGAAAACCTTTCGATTAGACCTCTAATCCATTGAAAGGAACATCTGGTCAATAAAGGAAGACGTAGAAGACTTTGCAGGTAATCTGTGGTGTTCTACATATTTACATGAGAAAGAGTAGACATGATTTACAGAAATGTTTACTCACAATGGCAAAATGATAGGAAGATTCAGTTACTATTTTATACATTTAAAAAACATAACCTAGTGAGAGACCTTTTTTTTTGGAGTTTGGTCTATTTCTGTGACTAGTTGACGGTAAAAGGCTCATACTATGTTATATGGTACTTCTAGCGACACCTACATTAGCTCAATTTAAATTTTCTTTATTTTCTTTTTAACCGACTTCCCAAAAGGAGGAGGTTCTCAATTCGATTGGTATGTTTTTTTTTTCTATGTATGTACACCGAAGACACACTTCAGAAGCTGAGTTTTCTTCTGAAGTTTATTTTTCACTTTTTGGTGTTTTTGAAGTCGCTTGTTTTTTTTTGCAAAAAAGTTTTTTTTTTAATATAGAAACAAATTGCACATTACACTTAAAAAGTGAAAATTCCTTTCAAGTAATACTAAAGGTTTTTATGAGTAAGTCTTAAAAGGGAAATGAGTACTACTAGTACTTATATAATGGTGTTAATAGGCGAAGAACTACAAACATCGTAAACACGCACTAATACTGCTAATGTACTTTTATTACTTACTACTAACTGTATACAAATTATGGACAAGGACTTAAAAGGCATACTTTGATCTTGTGTGTGATAAAGTTTTTTTTTTTTTTAAATTTAATATGGGCTTACTCTTGACCTCAATCTTGCCCTAAGGGCAGAGATGAGGTCGACGATGGAACGAGTTTACCCAGAAGAAGCCTATTTACTCGCGACTTAAATAGATTGGGGTTATAATATGAACTCGGGAAAACCGACGCAGGCAGGGTGTTCCACTCCTTGGCTGTACGAATAATGAAAGACTTAGCAAAACGCTTCGTACGAATGTGTGGAACATCGACAAGGTATGGGTGATAACCTGCAGTACGCCTAGTCTCTCGATGGAAGAAGGGAGATGGTGGAATAAGCTCGTGGAGCTCTTGCGCACACTCTCCGAAGTACAGTCTGTAGAAGACCGACAGACATGCAACTTTGCGGCGGTGGGCCAGGCTATGTAGCTTGGCAACCTGCTTGGCGTCACCAATCAGCCTCCTGGCTCTACGCTCTACTGAGTCGAGTGTGGCAAGTTGGTATTTGGCTGAGCCATCCCAAAGGTGACAGCAGTACTCCATGCCGGACCGGACTTGAGCTTTATACAATATATTGAAAGCTGTCCAGGCTTGAAGTACCGCTTGACCCTGTTTAGGATACCCAGCTTTTTTGCATGTTTGTGTTTTTATTTTATTGCATATCAAATAAATGAAATAAATGCCACCGTGACGTCTAACAGGGAAGAATGGAAGAAGAAAATGTGTTGCGCCGACCCCAAATAGAATAGGATAAGGGCAGGATGTTTGTACAGGACTGCTCAAAATAGGAGGGTTATGTTTTAAGGGTTCATATATATATGTAAGAATGTACGTTTATGTGTTTCATCACAATGTTTTAAGTGTGTCACTTCTACAGGCTTACAGTAAAACGTGCAGTAAACGTGTGGTGCTGTTCCTCAAACAATGGGGCATTTAATATCGTGCCCTGCATGTCCTGCTGGTTGTTCACTGCAGGAACTGATGGACGCTACCGAAAGCGCCAAACTAGTAGCCCAATTCTGGGACACAATTTAGATTGCCATCGACACGCTAAGAAGAAGAAGTAAAACGTGATATTTGACCCCGATAAGTGTCGTTTTTCAGAAATCATTTTTCGTAGAGTTACTTCATTTGATGTACAGAATGCTTGGCTGAAGGTTTTGTGCCCGTTTACATGTTTGTATGACTGCATACTAATATACATACAATTCCAGTTATGTAAGCCCTGAGGATAAATAATAAATCGATGAGTCTTAGAGTCATTGCATTACTCTAAAAAGTGGAACAAAATCATTGCCCCACATACTGACATATCCTTATAATCTAAAAGACAATCTTATTCACACTTGGACAATTTTTATGTGTCACATGCAATGGTTTTTATTATCATTGCGCATTGTGATGCAATTGGGACCGGCAGTGGGCGGGCTATTGTTTATAATAAATGTTTGTACTTTAGTTAGCACCTTTGGGCTATCACTGACCTAGTTGAGCAATGGAGGGATTGAGGGCGTATCCTGCTATTTAGGAGGGAACTATTAGAAGAGGACTGTGATACGCTGCAGATATTATGTTTTTGTAGTTAACTCAATGTCAAAAAGCATAAAAACCCAATGTATTTTAAGAATTTTGTACTTAATTATCACTTAAATTGAGTTCAATTAATACCGCTTTGCTAAGTAGATTTACTACTTATGGATGTATATTTTAGCGGAATAATTTGACCCCAACCTTAGACAGTCGCAGCCTTCAATTCATTGCGTAGGTTGTGCCTGAAACGTACTTTTTTATGAAATAGAAGGTTGCTGAAAAGTCGCAAATGTTTCCATCACCGAACTACTGGTTCCCTATCATCTTTATAAAATTCTATATTGGTTTTCTATGGTTTTCTAAAGGAAAAAAGTATGGAACAAGTAGACAATATAAATTGGGATAAGAGCAGAAGCAAGATAATTTACCTGTATCCAATTAGTGTGGATGTTGACACCAGCAAAGTAGGAAAAAAGTCAGACTAAAAGAATGGTCAGTCACCAAGTTTTTTTTAAACTTTTATTGTTTATACATAGATGGACTATACTCGTATGTACGTATAGTCCATCGCGGAATCCAACCTGCCATGGCCCATTTCTTTACGTAACCACAGAGAAATCTGACGCACTTATGGCGTTCCAATTAGGGCTATTAGTTCTCATTATGGTGTACCAAGAGAATGGGTTTATGAAATGAGAAGTAATTATGTTTGTATGTGTCTCACGCCATATCTCAGGAAATGAACCACGTTCACAGATTATTATGTAGAGCTGTGTATTTGTTTTAGGAAATGCATAGTTTTAGTAGGTTGATGTCAATAGGTTAGTCTCTATTACATGGGGCATAAAGATAACTCAGCGAAGTGTGCACTTTTAGTTACTTAAACATTTGCGTAACGCTTCGGGGGGTTATGTTGTATTATAAATAATTTTAATAGGTTTTGGAGTAGAGTTAAAATTGGGTTTAAGCTCAGAAAGTTGTTTATTATATAAATATATTATGGTATAAGCTTTTCTTAATTCAACTATTGTTTGGAAATAGGGTACTTAGAGATTCTAATTTAACATGACATAGTCATGACATTAACAACATTATATGAAATTGCCTGTCTGCTACTCACAAGGTTTCAAATCATTATACACTATTTTGTAAATGAAAAATTTTGCTAATATCTACCTACTTATTTTACGGTGAAAATATGTAGATAACATTACCCATACATTATCTGCATAAATACATCCTATGACCAAACAACAGTGAAATCGAGTTACCTAAGATAAACTCGGAAACAAGGCATTTGCTATTGCACGTACATAATATATTGAGCATGTAAATGTGTATAATATGTATGATGGTATCGCATTGATTGATTGAGCGAAAGGAATATGGCCGACGTTCGATAAAACTTGTTTAGACGCTTCCATTTTAAGCAATTGGTTGTTTGTGATGCAATAACATTTTTTGAAAATGTTAAGGTGATTTTTGAGAAACTGATTGACGGCTCACTTTTTGTTTCTTGATAGTTGTGGCGTCAACAAAGCTATATTGCGCACAAGCTACTACAATCTGTCAAATTTCTTTAATAGATTTTCCACTTTATTGCTAGAGCATTAAGTTCAAGGTTTATCGGCAAAATTTGACAGTTCCGGGTTTTATATGCATGTCAAAAGCATTTCTTGATTTGTTGCCCCGAAAACGTTGTCATGACTTGTCTATATAGTGTTAACACGGAAATGTATCCTATAAAATACATACCTAAAAACCCTTGAATATCGCGCCATTTCCAAAAAACACTAAGAAGATGATCCACCAAAATCATAGTCAATGTACAGCAGACAACATACGAGTATATTTGAGTTAAATAAGTTACTGAACATAAACAAAACAAGTGTCAAGTAAACATGACTAAGCACTTACCTACTCACTCTCACTTACGTAATAAAATGACCATCAATACAAACATACATACATGGATAACATAGCTAAGTGCCACAAAGCATGGTGTTGGTTACGTATGAGTCACACACTCGAAGTGGACCCACGATCAGTCGAACAAATCACATTTTAAATAGTTTATTTTTTCATATTTTTATTGTGGGTCCAGTTGCAAGCGTGTCCAGTTGACCAAAGACTCCTATTGACCGGTTGTCTGTACCTTCACTTTCGTTGGTATTCTTATAAAGTTCATCTATAACTTTTCCACCGCAAAGCCTTTTTGAAATGTGTTGGGAAAATTAGTAGAACGTTGCTGGAGCCGATTTTTGGTAAATAAGTACATATAATATACATACTCAATACAAACTAAGTTTCGTCTGAGCCTCGGGATGTACACTAAGCCGTTGGTACCGACTCATTTAATTATATATCTATGACAATCGTTACAGGTAGTCAGTAGCCTGAAAGTCAGACAGTCAGTCTTACCTACTTGCCTAGTTTTAACTGGGTTGTGAAGGTCAGATAAGCAGCCATTCTATACAAAATACTGGTATTGAGCTGTAATCAGTTAGGCTGAAATCGGACCCCAACAAAAAAAAGGGAAAAGACTAAGCAGCTGTTTTTTTTTTCTACATAATGGCCTGAGTAAGATTAATTAAACGTTCATCAAAATTAAGATGACCTAAGCACTTAACTCTCACCTTTCATACACCTCATGATCATCATAAACGGACTTGCCAATCAATCAACCAATCTAATCAGTCAATCACAATACACGACTTTGGTGGCCCATATATCTCGATCAATACTAGACATCCACCATTAGATAATTAACTTAATCGGCTTATAGACCAATGACCATCAAAAAACTATGAAATCTACGTATTGCACTTATAAAACACGTATGCTCAATCATTCGTTGACGATGAACAATTTTTATTTTAAACGTTGCCCCACTTTTGGAGTTTCTCCTGTTAACTCCTGTACCGTGGTGGGTGCGTTTTAAAACATATAATTATGTAAACCCATATACAAAAACTGCCAGACCCATTCCAACTACTACTTAAAACCATAATATTTATTTACAACATTTAAAAACTACAAAGACAATAAAACTATTTGTTCCGTGCGAGGATCGAACCGCCCAACACGCAGTGCAGTAGCCAATCGCTCAGCCACTGCTCCAACCGTGTCGTCAATGAATAAAGAAAGATTTTTGAAAATTGATCATAAAGTGGAGCATGAAAGTTTGAATGGAAGTTCGTCATTCTTACCAAAAGGCTTGTAATACTTCAAAAAACAAACATGCTGTTGTAATCTGTGGCAAATGTCAAAGATTTTTTTAACCGACTTCTAAAAAAAGAAGGAGGTTCTCAATTAGGATGTTTATATTTTTTTTTTATGTTTGTTCGGGCATAACTCCGTCACTTGCTAACCGATTTGAAAAATTCTTTTTTTGTTGGAAAGGGTATACTTCCGAAATGGTCCCATAAAAACTCAAAAAAACTACATTGTCCACATTGACCCATGAACATGTGAACCACTAAAAAATGAAAAATAAAAACTTTTTAACAAAAAATAAAACCGACTTAAAAAAAAAGTGAAAAATAAACTTTAGAAGAAAAATCAGTTTCTGAAGTCGGTGGCAAAAAAATGAAATCAAACAAACAAAAGTCACCGACTTCAGAAACTGATTTTTCTTCTAAAGTTAATTTTTCACCTTTTTGTGTTTTTTTTTAAGGTTGAAATATCATCAAAATTATATGACAAATGACTCCTTCCGCTCTGGGCAGAGCGGTAGGGAGTGTCAGACTTCTGCTGAATAAAAACCACCCATGATCTTTCTTAGCTCTTTGTGTCGAGGCCGCGGTATCTCTTTCGAACGACCCGCATAATCAATGCCTTGATTTTCATAACTGGCATCAATTAGCCTTTAGCAGTGAGTTTTTTTGATACATAATGGCGTCCCTTGCTTTTTCACACACTCACATTACTGGCCAAATTGATTACCATTCTACGACTTCAACTCATACAATGCATACTTAGGTATAAGTGCTAAGTGCCACAAAGCATGGTGTTCAGAAGCATTGACCGGTGGCCGGTAGGTAGTAGGTAGGTAGCCAGGTACCTTCACTTTCGTTTTACGTAATAGTAAGTAAGAGGCGGCATCCGAACATTGTGCTCTGAACTTGTTCTGTGATTCGGTTAGATGTTGCGAAATTGTTTTAAGGCTTTGGTTTCTTATAAGTTGGTTGAGTTATTTTCTTTATTGTTGGCTTTATTTTGGAATTATGACTCTGTGTCCAGAGAGGCACCGATAATTAATAGGTTTATAAACATGGAGTTTAAATGTAAATCTGTTCCATAAACGATGCACGTTACTGTACGCCGTGGGGTCCCGCAAGGCTCTGTTCTAGGTCCAATCTTTTTTATAATATTCTTAAATGACTTGATTGAGTATATACAAAGACATTTTAATGACATAAAATTAATAATTTTTGCTGATGACACAAATGCCATAGTTTCTGCACACGACATATTAGAATTAGAATCCAAAATTAATACTGTGTTACAGGCTTTTGAAAAGTGGTTTGGCACAAATAATTTAAAAGTTAATGTAAATAAAACAAAGTGTGTATTATTCAAGCCGACGCGGTGCGAAATAACGCTAACATTGAGGTGGTATCTTGTGGTAACAAAGTCGAAGTAGTTGATAATGTCAAATTCCTAGGTGTTCATATTGACGCATTATTAAATTGGAAGGTTGAGATATTGTCTATCACAAAGTCTATTAGCTCTGCATGCTATGCAATCAGAACCCTGAGGGAAGTACTAACTTTACCTCAACTTAGGAGGGTGTATTTCGCTTTGGTTGAGTCTAGGCTCAGATATAGCATTCAGTTTTGGGGCAACAGCTACAAATACAATATCCAGTCAGCATTTGTTATTCAAAAGAGAGCTTTAAGGACAATGCTTCGCATGAGACAGATAGAATCGTGTAAGGAACACTTCATACTAAAAATTCTAACCGTGCCATGTCTCTATATTCTTGTGTTGCTAACAAACTTTGTTAAGAATTTGCACAAATACGAAACTGAAGAGCAAAGATTGGCTAGGGATAGTACTCGTAGGAAGGACTTACCGTACTACACAATTCAACCAAAATTGAAAGTTGTTCAACATAGTCCCAGATATCAATCGGTATGGTTGTACAACAAGTTGCCAATAGAATTTAAAAGCATTACCAGTGTAAATTTATTTAAAAACAAATTAAGGAGATATTTATTGAGGAAGGGCTACTACAGTATAAAAGAGTTCATTGACAATTAAAGTTGACAAATGTACTTATATGCGATATTTACTTATTTTCATTTTAAATTATTATTATTGTTCTGTTTTTGTTTAATTATTATTTTTTTTTTTCGTATGTAGCCAGCCAGTATAATCTTGTTATTGTTTGACATGAATTTATTTTGATTTTAATTATTTTTTATCATTACTATCTAATATTAATATAATTTTAAGTTTTTTTTTCTACACAATGTATTTTGTTATGAAATAAATGACTATGACTATGACGTGTCATACTTGTCCTGTTGGATTTTTCACTACAGGAATTAATGAAAACTATAGCTCAATTCAAGGCCGACACAATTTTGATTGCCATCGACAAGCTAAGAAGAAGAATAAGTATACAGTTAATTTGATGTTTGGTCTGCTAGTTTGCTCATTCATTATAAATTTTATCTCCCAAGATTAAGTTAACCTGAGATCGAGTCGTGCTGTCGTGCAGACGGTAGTCCGGTATGATTAATAAAATAGAAGCAATTATACACCGGAAGATGTCTTGCGAAAATAACACGGTCTACCTGTCTTTCTGTAACCTTGTCACGACTTAAATGAAGAATAATTTGGCACAAGGATAGCCCATGGCCAGAGTTAGGGCATAGAATTGCAGGGATAAATCATATTCTATGCCCTAACTCTGGCCATGGGCTATCCTTGTGCCATTCCTATGGGATGTGTGTGTCTGTGGATGGGTGACCGCCCGTCATACCGAGTTTCCTCCGTGCCTCGGAAAGCACGTTAAGGCGTTGGTCCCGGCTGCCATATATATAGATCTTTGGCAGTCGTTACAGGTAGTCAGTGACTTGAAATTCTGACACCCAGTCTTACCAAAAAAAAGAGTATCGTATTACCTAATTAACTGGGTTGTGGCAGTCGCTCCATATAAAATACTGGTATTCAGCTGTATCCGGTTAGACTGGAAGCCGACCCCAACATAGTTGGGAAAAGGCTAGGCAGATTTGACATTCCTATGGGATGTATTCCGCCCTCCATGCGAGCGAATCCACAGACAAAATCTTTTTTCCGTATATCTTAAAGTTAACGTGTTTTTCTTTGCATAACATAACATCACGCTTGTAATCCCGCTTGTAATGCTAGGCAGAGGTATACCGATTAATACACCCACATTTCTTCAGTTATGTTGAAGTCACATGTAATAAGGGGCGCTTTTCTTTAAGTGATTTATATCTTACTAGCTGATGCCCGCGGTTTCATCTGCGTGGATGTCGGTTATCGCGTCCAAAAGTAATCTTTTCATCCCCCTCTTTCAACCCCTTACAACCCTTTTTTAACATTAAAAAATTGCATAAATCCTTTCTCAGGCTCTAGAATATGTGTTCCAAATTTGATTTAAATCACTCTCGACAGACAGACAGATGCTTTCGCATTTATAATATTAGTAAGGATCATCATGCAATATCTCGCTTTTGTTGGTACGAAAGATCAATCGATAATCTAAACTCATCAATTATTGTAGAACAACAACAAATTATTATTCAACAAATATTCAAACAACAGCAGTGGTGGCCCAGTGGTTGTGGCCCCGACGTACGAACAGTAAGTCGTGGGTTCGAAACCAGGCAGGCGCATTGCTTTGTGTAATTTATTTCATTTCACCACTGCTTTCAAAACGGTGAAGGAAAACATCGTGAGGAAACTAGAACTTGAACCAAATAATTCGAAGACACATGACATCTACCAACCCGCACTGCGCCCGCGTCGTGGTAGGTTATATAGCCTTCTCCTATTCTAGAAAGGAGGCCCGAGTCCCTGCAATGGGAACACTATAGGCTGATGATGATGAATTATATCTTAAGATGCAATATCTCTCTTTTATTGGTACGAAAGAACAATCGATAATCTAAAGTCATCAATAATTGTAGAATAACAACAAATTATTATTCAGCAAACATTCAAATGAAAATAATAACAATGGCGAACCCACGCGTGTTAAGCGACACGCTATAACACGCGTGGGTTCAAGAGGTCAAAACGTTATTAATAATGGTAAATATTTCATTAGGCATATATTTTGTGAAGGACGCCGCAGGCTATGATCATCAGTCAGCACAATATGCCTAACATATGTGATGATTTAATAATATACGCATTATGTCTAGTCAAAACAACTGTATTCAACGCTGTTAAGAATATATTAAAACAGCTTCTTAGTGAAACATAGTCTTTACCTTAATTGACGACTGTATTTTATTTTGGAATTTCATAGGGATAATACCTAATCACACTATTTCAATTCGAAAAACCGGGCTAGTGCGAGTCCGACTTCCCCAAGATTGGATTTTTAACATCGTATTAGAGGCGTTTAATTTTTAATATTTGTTGCTAATCCGGCAACAGAAGTACACATTCTGCGAAAATTTCAACTGTCTACATATCACAGATTAACAGCCCGCTCACAGACAGACGGACAGACCGACAGCAGAGGCTTAGTTAGGGCCCCATTGGTTACTGTTGACGGTACAGCTGGCACAGTGGCTCAAGCAGTTGACGTGCTAGTGTCGCGGGTTCGATCCCTGCACGGAACAAATATTTGTGTGGCCTACAGATAGTTGTTTCGGGTCTGGGTATTTGTGTATGTGAGTTTAAATGTTTGTAAACTCACCTACGATACTTTTTTTTTTTTGGTGGGTTGAAAATCATCGAATAACCCCTCCCCCCCGCTCTTGGGCAGAGCGAAGGGGAGTGTCAGACTTCTACTGCCTAAAAACCAAACCCATGTTCCTTCTTCGCCCTTGTGTCGGAGCTGCGTTATCCTTTCGATAATCCACAGCCCCGACGGGGCACCTACGATACCTACAAGAGGAATTCCTAGTGTGGGCCAAGGATAAAAAAAAATTGGTTACTCTTCGGGTCCGAACCCTGAAAACGCTTTAAAAACGCGTCAATATCGCACCAATTTCATTCGCCTCTAGAATTTATTTCTCCCCCCTCAACCCCCAAGCTCCATAATCACCAAATAAAACACTCCATGATATCCCAAAGACAGCTCTAGGTAGAGTCGTGCTCTAGCTAGAGTCGCGTCGATAACGTCCCCGCTCTAGCGTATAAATCTATTTGAAATACTCCGACGTAGAGCGATTGAGGTAAAATGGTTACAGTGTGTAATTTGTAGTAGGTAGAGCTATCTTACGTTATGTAGGATTAGGTATATGGATGTAGGTATGTAAATACTATCAAAGCAAGCTTACTTATTTTAGTTATAAAATAATCATTCTGTGAAGAACTAGAAAAAAAAATGTTTGACCTAGGTAAACGTCGTTTTGTCCAAATAACTATCATGCCACTGTCAAAAAAGTTTTTGTTTAAATTGGTACTGTACTGACTTAACCACTGCTAATATTAATTAAGACATGCCATAGTATAATAATGTTATGTTCAATTTGAACTTAAATATGAATAAATTAGTTATTATTATTAGTTACAAGGTCAAACTTTACTCCGTTTTGTTTAATACCTGCACTATTAATCGTCAAAATAATGTAATTATTATTTATTCTAAACCTCCATATTCCTCTTTGCTGTTAGTATAGTTAAGTCAAACCACAACACAGTCATGTGACTCGTTCGTTTATCCATTGATCCTCAACTACTGTTTATGAGAGGTCTTCTGAATGTGAGTTCGATTCCCATGACAGGCTTAGTGCTATTGTGTATTCAGCAGCGCGATGTCTCATCATCATCATCATTTCAGCCAAAAGACGTCCACTGCTGGACATAGGCCTCACCCAGGCGTCGCCACATTGACCGGTTCCGTGCGTCTCTCATCCAGCGGGTTCCTGCAACCTTGACCAGGTCATCGGTCCACCTAGTGGGAGGCCTTCCAACGCAACGTCTTCCGGTTCGCGGTCGCCATTCCAGAACTTTTCGGCCTCATCGGCCATCCGTTCTGTCTGGCGATTCTTCGGGCTACGTCGGTAACCTTGGTTCTCATGCGGACGTCTAATATTTTAAAATTATATCGGATATGTGGCACACACAATAATGACGGAATGTTGGTACTCTGGTAGGTCTGGTACCTGCCGTACTTTTAGAAAATAACAAGCATGATAATTATGATATGTGAAACATAACACATCATATTCTTTTCAAACATTAACATTTGACATTACTAACACTCAAATAAAACTCTACAAAATCTAATTTGTGATATCCCAAGACTCGGTAGAGCCACCGATAGCAGCCCGCTCTACCCCGCATAAATCTGCCTAATCATTTGAAATACTCTACCGTAGAGCGGCGTTTAATACGCCACAATGTAGCGCCAGACAGATATAACAATCTACGTCTGATGAGGATCCCTAGGATTGAGGAATTGATTTGTTGGACGAGAAAATGTAACTTTTCTTTATCTAGTACCTAGTGTCTTTGGAAGAAGTGATGGCAAATACTTACCTCGTATGTGCTACATATACATACAAGTGATGAACATCGGTGACCAACCTGCTCATCCCTAAAAACACCCAAGCCTTAGCCTAGCCGCCTAGCCTTTTATTGCCCTATATTGAATGTATTGAATTTTTATTGATATTTTAATAAGTCTACTAACGTACTTTTAAGAAATTTGTTACTAACAGTTAAGGACAAACTTGGTCTGAAATTAAAGTTTATTTAATTTAATTTAATTTAAAAACAAAAAAGTAGTGGAGGAATTTGATTTAGATTTACATACTACTATATTAAATATTATGTAAATCTTAAGATAAGCCAGAGTCGTCACGCAGTGGGTACCAGAAGACTGTCGTCGTCGTGGCCGAGGGATGCCTAGAAAATGTTGGCGTGACGTTATAGAAGCGTTTGTGACAGATTGGTCAGAGCAAACTGCACAGAGAGTCGAGTAGAAGGCTATGGGGAGGCCTTTGTCCAGCAGTGAAACAATAATTTATGAAATGAAAAAAAAAAGTTTTACAAAGAAAACCTGCCCTATTTATTCTTTTGGGTCAAGAATCAGAAATATAGTTACCTACTTCTGCAAATCTAACGCCTTCATAGTGCCCCATGGTTTGTAGAACAACACCACATTTACAGCAGACTCATCATAAAAACTCATCATATCATAAAAGCTTAAGGAAATGCACAGTTAACTCTAATTAGCAATAATATTTAAAACAACGTTCCCAAACGCTAAGCGAAATTTATGCCAAGACAATATTAGAGCAGAGAAATGAGAGAAAATGCAATAACAATAAATAGCGATAAATAAAAGGATTCAGTTGTTGCTTGTATTGTATGATACTAATCCTGCGGGCCGGGGTGGGGTGGAGTCGATGTTTGGCTGAGAAATATTTTTGGGTGTTTAAGAATGGAAATTAATTACGGAGCTAAAGTGTGTTTAAAGTAGAATTTGTGGTGCTTCAGCAGTGTTGTTATTAGATGATTATTAAATTGCTGATGACTATGAGAGAAAGTTTAGAACAGCTGAAAGTGCAAAATTGTTAAGAAATTAAAGGATTGAAGGAAATATAAAAATGCCTAAGTTTGGTTTGTGAGTGCTTTATTTTATTAGAATTATAATGATTGTTTACTCAGTTGAAATTTTGATGTCAACAAAATCTTGTGTAATGGTTTTCTGACAGTCAAAATACCCTCTTACACAAACCCCAAGTTACAATCGTCTAAATAACACCACTGCATGCACTGTTCCAATCATAATTTTAACAGCAAAACACACTAAACGACTGCGTAACACAAAATAGTAATCACAACAATTATCGTCCTCCCCAAAAAAACTCTCAACCCAACAGCGACTCCACAGCTCTCATCTCCGCAGAACTAATCCAAGGCAGCGTCGACTGTTACGGCGATTACTTTAATTGGCTCAATCTCCATTCAAAACCACCTCGCGGCCTGAGGGGGGGTGGAGTACGGGGGGCGACGCCGGGAAGGGAGGGGGGGGGGAGCGGCTAGATTTATGGCAAAAGGGTAAGGCTCATGATCCCTGTTTATGAAGGAAGATGGCGAAAAATTGTGGATGCGATAGTTTTGTGGTTGGGTTTGGAGTTGGTTGGGTGCGTTGGTGGGGTCTGATTGTAAGTGTTTTGGAATTATAGAGGGAGTTTAGGTTAGATGGAGATATGAAAGGCACGCTTTGCAATGCTTAATGATGGGCAATGCAGTTGCTTTGTCTTATGGCCACTTTATAATGCAAGTTCTTCCGTCAGGAATTTCTCAGTAGCAGCCACGGGCTCTGGATTTCTGCCCGGTTGATGGCAATAGGCTCGGCCACTATTATATGTGACTTAATCCTCACCCCCAAACTTGACCTGGACCTGTATTTCATGGGTCAGCATTCAGCCATGGGTTCTATTTACATCTAACAGTATTTGCGAGTGTCAAGTTGACAGCCAAGATTATTGCCATTTGTAACTTATAAGAGTAATTTCAAAATTTTCCTTGAAAATCAATATATCTACATATTAGCAACCACTGCAACCTTGATCCTAACACATTTCAAATAAAAACCAAATCTATTTCACCAACAGGTGTGGTCAACTGATGGCGACCATAGCGGCAGCCTAAGGCCATCACGATTGCCCATCAGATGATGGATTACTTGCAGCTACTTTATAAACATATAAACTGTTACCGGTAGGTGCCAATTAGGCGCCATAAACCTTTTGACGTATTGCCCCTGAGGCCCTGGCATTTCATACACTTCCCTTTTAGCAACATTTGTGGCCAAGTTGTAATAGCACGTCCTAGGTCGAAGGTTTGAATCCAGGGAAGGTATTTGCCGTATAAGTGGATTTTAAGTAGAGTCGCCTAACTGCAACTATCGACTACGCACGTGGCGCAGTGACTAAGCGATTAGGTGATGCACTGCGTGTCGCGGGTTTGATCCCTGCATGGAAAAAAGTATTTGTATGGTCTACAGATATTTGTTCGGGGTCTAGCTGTTAGTGTATGTCAGTTTAATTATTTTTAAACGCACCTACTTATACGGGAGAAATTCCAAGTGTGGAGTCAAAGTCCACTGCTGGACATGGGCCTCCCCCAAAAGTGTCGCCACATTGACTGGTCACATTAACCACGCATCCAGGGGACCCCCAAGCCATCCGTTTTGCGAGCAATGTGCCGGGCACACTGTCACTTAAGTTTGGTAAACCTTCGGGCTACGTCGGTAACCTTGGTTCTCTTGCGGATGTCTTCATTTCTGATCTGATGAAAACATCGAATAAAATGTAATATGTTATTTCCTCTTATCAAGTCCACATTAAATGTGACATATACAAACAAAAAAACACCACCCGGAAATACTTTCAACAAAAAAAAACCAGCACACTGTTTACATGTCCACCTTCATCCCCCAACATCAGAGCTAACTAAAAAATACCGCATAAAAAGCGCAAAAAACTAGGGTAACCAGCCATAAATAAGCGATGATACAGGTGGTACAGCATCCTTATTATTTAAGATGTGTGTACACGTCTGTCCGTCGGGCCGGCGGCCGATTATATCAACATTAGTACGTCCCCCGTCTAGTCCGTGAGAGGGACACGTTGGAACTTGTTGTGCTGGATGTGGCTGCTTTGTTAGGTTTTTGGTCTACGAGAGATATTCTTCTTCAGCGGATCGCGTGGTTGTAAAGAGAAACAGTCATGATTGCTCTCTGTTCAAATAATGTAACAGTGGCTGAGCTGTTCCCACTGCTGGGACACCAGCCTCCTCTCTTTGAGAGGGAATGGGCTATAATCTACCACGCGAGCCCAGTGCGGATTGGTAGATGTCACATGTCTTCGATTTTTTTGGTTCTAAGACATGCAGGTTTCCTCACGATGTTTTATTTCACCGTTTTGAGAGCAGCGGTGATGAAATAAATTACACAAAGTAATGTGCCTGCCTGGGTTCGAACCCACGGCCTACTGTTCGTAAGTCGGGGCCGCCACCACTGGGCCACCGTTGCTCCTATTATTATTTCCTTTTTTTTCATTCCTCATTATAATGCATCGATTGTTTTCTTGGCATTCTTTTCCCTCTTCATTCTCTTCAGCTGTTTAGTTATTTTACTTTGACCCCTAATTTCACACTGCAGTAAAACACAGTGTCGCATCTAGTAGTTCTCACAAATCAGTATCTGTGTAGTGACCCATGGGACGTCAAAAATGAAGATTTAGTCCCCCACCGCGTCATACGTTACCAACTAATGAAAACACGGCTGTGGCCTGATGAAGCTGTCACTTCACCAACTCTGCTACAGAGGTGGCCGGATAGTAGGGTAAGCAGTAATCTAAAGTAGTTTGTTGAGGTAGTAAGCTGCTGCCCAAAAATATCAATGTTAGGCAATTCAAGTATTAGTAAAGTCACCAGAAAACTAAAGCATGGCTGTATTTTACTGTAGGTCATCAAACCATTGGAGAGAGAGTATGCCAAAGATAGGGCATGGGCATGTAAAATACCAATCTTGACCAAAATATGGCTGATGCCTAAGGTTACATGTTCACCGTCAAGCAAGATCTTCTTCTGGGTAAGCTCGTTCCATCGTCGACATCATCTCTGCCCTTAGGGCAAGAGAATGTGGCACTCGGAGACTGCCGCGGTAAAGCTATTGCATAGCATTTTTTATCAATTATTTAATTTGACAACCTCAGTTGACAACCTTGATAAATTCCGTAAACATAGCAACCTGATTGAAAATTTTCGTTACGGAATTTCTGGATTCGCTCTCCACGATCAAGGCCCGCGATAGAAGCTATGCAATAGCTTAAAAAAACTGTAGCTGGTCAGAACGATAGAATTAAAACATTTCAGTTTTGTTTTAGTTAACATAGGCTTTATTGTGTCCCACTGCAGGGAAAAGACCTCCCCTCTTTCCCTCCAAACCTATCTGTTTTTTACAATAGCTGGCCACGCTTGAACATATTTTATCGTCACACCACCTTCACTGCGGTTGACCTCGTTGACGATGTCTGCCCTCAGGCGTCCATTGAGTGACGGTCCTTGCCCACATCTCAAGTCAACCCTCCCATTTTAGCTTGATTGTAGATAATTATGCTCTGTAGATTTGAGATTTAATTATCAAAGCCTAGAAAATTCCAAAAGACATTTTGCGTTGATCATAACAATTCTTACTAGCAAGTTGCTTGGCTAGACATGGTGATGGTAAGTAGATCAGAGCCCTAACGGAATATTTGTAAGGGGCGGTAGACTCACAGTATGTGCTCTCAAACTGTGTGTGTCCTGCAGGTACAAAAGATCGCAGGGAAGATCCACATGATATTTGTACAGGCCAGATAGCATGGCACTAGGGGAAGTGGCCTCCGAGGATGCCCAACAGTAGATGTTGATAATCTTTAAAGCAATGCAGCAAGTAAAATGAACGTAAGTTGTATGTATAGTGAAGGTATACCAAGTAATAAAACTAAAAGTTAACTAACAACTCGTAAAAGACAACTGAAGGATTTCTAAATCGACTGTCACTGTACAGCAATACATTAAATTATTGCAGTAATAAAACAAACAAGTTATGTCGGTTTGGACAAGCAATATTGATGAACGTATTGGTAAAACTGCGGATATGAACAAAATAATGAGAAAGGGTAACTGAAAAGCTAACTTTCATTCTTGTAATATCTACATGGATGACACAGAAGTCGAAGTTCTAACCTTTTATTTTCGGCTGAATTTGCCAATCCTGGAGACAGACTAGATACGTGTGGAGGATTATGTGTTTGTAATGCAGTTTGGGGTAGGAAGATATCCAGCCGTGGACTACGATTTAGATAATTATAATAATATTTAAGTATTATTCTTTTTTTTAACATAACTGGCGAAATGTGGGTGTACTATTAGGTACACCTCTGTCTAACCCTTCGGGGATAACAGGTGTGATGTTATGTTTATGTATGTCTTTTTTTTATTTCTTTGGGGATCCAAAACAGTTAAATCGTTTCTCTAGGACTTCGTCGAGCTTCATTGTCGGCGCTTTTCTCGTGGTCGCCACTGTTGATTCTGGCTTACAGGAGTTAGTGGTTTGGGAGTAGTGTGGCGGGTTGTCATAAAAAATAAAAAAAGTCATGTACTTAATATTTTTGTCTAAATTAACCAACAACACACATGGACTTATTAGTGATATTTTTCAGAAAGGCTAGTTTCGTAATTCTCGCAACAGGCGTGCTATAAGACTAGATGTATGAAAGTAGACGAGACAGAAGTATGTTAGGGTCGTAGCAGGTGCTGCAGGTGTCGTTCTGAGGTTTCTACAAATGCGCGAGTTATAATAGTGCATGTTTACGTAAAGGTCTCAGTAAATTAATAATGACGACTGACAGGGCAGAATGAGAGAAAAAAAAAAGGACAAGACGAGCATTTTGAACGCGCCGCGCGACGCCCCGCGTCTCCGTAAACGAGCCCGTATTGTATGTTGATCAACCATTTCTTCACACACACGTTAAAAACAATAGTATTGTAAACAGTTAGTGGCAAGAGATTAAATGAAAAGTCAGTGTCAGTGACTTATAATACTACTACTACTGATTGTGTTGTGAAGGCTCGATGTATGTGAGGTGTTACGTAAACGGGCATTTACAGGGAGTAACATCATAAACGCAAGACTTTTCGTGTAGTGTCTCAGACCATGAAACTGAGTAACTTTTGTTCTTTTTTTCATTTTATCATCAACCATCGTCAGTTCCTAAAAAGAACGGATTTTGTATTTTTTTTTTTGCGAACTTTATGTTGTCGTAGAACAAACGTTTAGAAAATAAAGAGAGACCACACGGGAGGTCTTACTTTTATTACACTCTATGTTGTACATATAATGTAGGTACATTTTTGACTGGTTTTAGGTTCAAAAGTACCTAAATGATTTACCCACTTTCATATTTTGACACTTTACTAAACATTTTAGTTAGAGTAACCAACCATATCACAATTTTCTTACCTCAGCTACCTATATATTTTCCTACATTTTGAAGTCTTAAACTTCTGACCGCGTTAAGCGAAGATTATTTCCCATAAATCTGGCCATCATAGCATGGTGAATGATAAATATCGTGCTCTGATGTAGTGATCGCTTCGATATTTCAGTCTGCTGTAAGATTCCTGCCCCTTGAAAATTATCGAGAGCTTAACTCTTGGAGGATGCGAGCGGAAAGATGCTCTACTTAAACTTTCTTGGGAAATTATCATCTTTTGTATTTAGTCCATTGTGACCAGGCATCCACAAAGTATACCTAAGTTGCTACCAAAACATATTTTTTGTAACTTTTCAATTTTACATGACACCAACTCGTCCGCGTGGTTGTACGGGAAGCAGATCACCAGCCTATAGCAATCCAATGCTGGATCTAATGAAGGCCAATCACGTCGCATTAGGTTGTATGAAATCGGTTGATTCCTAACACATCTTGACCACCCGAACGCATGAACTGGGTGGTGTGATGTAGCCGATGTAGGCAGTGTTCATTCTTGCCACTCGTACTATTAAGTATTATCCTGACACATGGGGGCAAATGCGATGTGTGTGTGCAAGTGAAGACGTCAGTTGAACACAGAGAAACAGGATGACCCATCATCACACCGCAATATTTAGATAATATCCATACAATTTTAACATTTTGGATTGTACATCACAACATAATTTTTATTATTGTAAAAAAAACACCTACCGACTCTAACTAAACCATCGTTACCATTACAAAAAGTACAACCATAATATAAATTAAATCTTACGAAACAGAGCACTCACCAGTTCGTATCAGTAGCAACTAGCCAATCTCGTTCATAGATAATTTATTTGTGCGCATCACGAGAGGTTCTCTCTTATGTAGGTTACCCACCACTTCATATTTCCTTCTGACGTCGATATTTATATGGATATTATTGATGGTGTATCTGTGGTTGGGAAATTGGGGATAAGGCATAGGAGAATACTTGGGACACTGCCTATGGCTAGGGCTAACTTGGCTACCGAGAGTAACGATACAAAATATTGAATGGCACGTCGTCTCTCCGAATTGGCAATAGCAGACACCAGCGCAACTGCTGAGTATGACGCCATGGATTCGATTTCCAGGTCAGAGAAAGGGTTATAATAATAATAATTTATTTATTAAACAGACTACAGAGGTCCACTGTGTTAGTAACAATAAACTTAGCCTATGTTAGTACTTAATAATAATAAACAAAGACAATTCACAAACATTTACACAAGAGATACTTACAATACTAGAATGTTAAGCTATGGAATCAGGCGTTACTTTGCGGAAATCCATGACATTAAATGCTATGAAATATATTTAGTTTTAATACCGCGAGACATATATCCAGGTCTGAAAGCAGGACACAAATCCCACCGTCATGCATATGCACATGCACACATGGGCCCACCCTCCCGCCCTCATGCATATGCACACATACAAAACAAGTGAGAAATAATTAGCATGCCATGCAATCAAACCTCGTCGAGCGTTCGAGCTCGAACGCTCGACGAGTCAACAACTCCTGAGGATGCCCCGTGGAGGGGCGAAACACGTGTCGAGTATAGGTTTGATTGCATGGCATGCTAATTATTTCTCACTTGTTTTGTATGTGTGCATATGCATGAGGGCGGGAGGGTGGGCCCATGTGTGCATGTGCATATGCATGACGGTGGGATTTGTGTCCTGCTTTCAGACCTGGATATATGTCTCGCGGTATTAAAACTAAATATATTTCATAGCATTTACTAGAATGTTAGTAACAATATGACTTATAAAACTATGTTAGTACTTATATTCTACCACAGATAAGGTGGTTTTAATATAGCTATAAGTCACCTTGTTGTACTACTAACACTTTATGGACCGAAAAGTCTGAATTAAATGTTTTGAATTTGAATTTTGAATAAGATGCCTCACTATGGGGCTTTCGTCATGCCTGTCCGCAATAACGCTCAAGAGGCTGTTGCTACTACCACGCAACCTGGCGAGAATTATTAGGAGATGTTATTAGGTTTTTTCAGCAGGAATCTGGTTAAACATGAGTAACTATTAATTACACCTCTGCCTCACCTTACTGGTATTACAGGCGTGACTATATAATATTATCGTTCGTTGTCTTGGTCATGTTACGCCCTTTTACTGCGTGGCATGGACACTTGAAAAAATATCTTAACTAGACATGGTGAGAAAATATTCATTGTTTTCTTCTAAAACTTTTTGTTATGAAGTGTAGTCTGAAGACCAACATTTTTTTCGTGAACTTACGTACATTTAAACAGGGAGTAATATTCAAACAATTCAAAAATACCTCCATAATAAACTAATTGTTTTTTTTTAGCTCTTACTCTCGTCTTTGAATTTGGCTTATTTCGCATGTGCAGCTATCCTAAGCTTCAAATTCTAATACAGAACAACCCAAGGGAGTCCAAGTTTAGTACTAACAGGGATGGATGTCCAAGCCCATCCATCAAATATGACCCCTCATTATCCGCTTGAAATACCCCAGGGTAAAGACGACCAACCTCCTTACTTTGACGACTGTTAAAACGCAAATTAATTAAATTATTAATTAAATGACAAGACCTAATAAATCCAAAAACTTTACGTTCATAAATAAAAGTTGGACAACACGTCCGGGAATCGAATCAGGGCCTGTCCGTTCACCTCTCACCTCGGAGGGTGAGTGAGTGATTAGGGAGGCCCGCGGGGGCCTTTCGTCAAGGCTCACAGGGATGCAGCACTGAGGTCGGGTTTTATTACCTTTTAAAGGGCTAAAATGTATTTTAGAAAGATTTTGGATAGATGTTTGAATGTGGAGTTAGTTGAATGAAAATGGTCTCTCTAAGGGTCGACACACACATCTAACGGAAGATACGTCGGGCCGCGGGCGTATTGTCGTTAGTACGTTCGACGTAGTAAAGCATTATCGGTTATGTGTGTAAGTTTTCACGTTTAAACATCAAAGCGCAATCATATTTACTTACGTATAGGGTAAAAACTTTTTTTTTTAGTATTTTGAACTTTTATTTACTATGTTATGATGACCCTTTATCAACACAGTAAAAATATATGAAAATGTTTGCTATCAGAGAAATCTATGGCAAACGTCATAGATTTGACGAGTTAGAACTACTTGTTGATGTGAGAAATTAGAATCATTCAATGCAGGAATCAAGTCAATAGGTATAGCATAGCTGTCTTAAAAAAGCTGGAAAAAAATATTGGACGACCAAGAGTTGTCCAGGCCTAATTAATCAGGCACTGAATCATTTAAATTCGGACCTAATAATATAATAGGATAAACTCACGACTATAGGAGACGATAGGCTCACAAACTACCACGATAGCTCCTTTAGCCCACGTCCACGTCTGCAAACACTCTGAATTTCAGCATATCAGCCTAAGCATACTTCAAAACCCCCATAAAATAAATAATAAAGCTACCATAACCTTAAAAGTGTCTGGCGAGCGACAATAAATTGCTGGCGTGATGTCGTTAATTATAAAAGTAAGACAAGGCTGGGTGGGTCAAAAAACTAATGGCGGCTATTCGTCACTAGGTGTCGCTAATGTTGCCCTTATTGAAATAATGGTCTGTAGTTCTGCATAGTGGAACGGTGGAAGAAAATTTTTGGTTTGAGGGTACGGCAGTTTTTTTTTTAAACGTAACATCACGCCTGAAATACTTATAGTACACACGACTACACCAAGCTATACAAAACCAGTATAATCTGATCGTTCATTGTGCGAAAAGATCTAGTAAAGTGAGGCCAAGATTAACTGGATTTGTATAGCTTGATGTGTAGCCGTGTGTACATCCCAGTTCTTCGCCAGTTATATTTAAGTGTTAGGTTTACCTATGTCCCATGGGGAAGGGGGAGAGGCCTGTTCCCAACAACCACGCATAAGTTCAGACTCTGTAGCTGATTTTTTTTTTCTAAGTACGGATGCCCCTCATTATAAAGGGGAAAACATACAAGTTCGTGATTAGACCTGTCGTACTGTATGGATCGAAAGGCTGGACCGTAAGGAAGATGGATGAAGTAAGATTGCATGTAGCGGAGATAAGAATGTTGACTTTGTCATACCACACACCCATGTGGTATGACAAAGTAAGGAATAAGTTACAGCCTATTTACAGGAAGTTTGAAAGTTGCGCCAGTTACAGAAAAGTTGAAAAGGAATCGACTGCGACGATATTTAAGGGCAAGACATGTAATGAGAAGGGACGAATCGCATGTGACAACATGAGTGATGAATTTAAATGTTGATGGTTATAGAGAGTCAGAAACACCAAGGAATAGATTCATGGATTGTGAGTGGAATGATGTGAAGGAAAAGGAACGAAATGATAGCGTAACGAATGACGATGGTAAATGGAAAAAAACATACTGGTTGCGCCGACCCCATGTTGTTACGGAACAAGAGCAAGAGATGAAGGGTTCTACTAGGAACTTCGTCAATACTCGATAGGACTTACGATGGAATATTGAAGTTTTAAAATATAGGTATTGTTACCAGGGGGTCTAAAATGGCCACTTTTGCAGATCATAATGTGAATTGCGTTTAAAAGCGTAAAATGGACGTTTAAAAAAAAACTGCGTCTGTGACTATTTTACGAATGTTAACGCAATTCATAATTATTTTCCTATTATGATGTATTTTACTAAATTGTTACGGACGCAGTTATTATAATGAAAGGTCCATTTTACGCTTTTAACGCAATTCATATTATGATCTGATTATTATGATCATTTAGACCCCCCAGGGGGTCTAAAACGGCCACTTTGGCAGATCATAATATGAATTGCGTTAAATATCGTAAAATGGACCTTTCATAATAGTAACTGCTTCTGTGCCCATTTAGGATACCTAATAGAATAATAGGAAAATAATATGAATTGCGTAAAAAATCGTAAAATAGTCACAGACGCAATTACTATTATGAATGGTTCATTTTACGATTTTTAACGCAATTCATATTATGATCTGCTAAAGTGGCCGTTTTAGATGCCCTGTTTCTAAATTGCTCATCGACACCATAAAGCAACTAGCTTAAAAATATGAAGTGCATAAAAATTCACTCCAGAAATGATCCACTGAAAATTCCCAGAGCATAGCCGAACGACCTTACCATTAAAACATCCAGGTATACAATAAACAATCTAAATCAAATCAGAAACACTTTTACCGTGCGCTTGCGCACTAACACGGCAGCGCCATCTATCAATCACCGCGGAACATTACACGTTTACTCGTTGCGCACACTCTTTGATAGATGGCAGCACTTGTTGATAGATTTATCGAACTGTTGACGGTTTTATACTGCGTTTGATGCCTTGTAATAACATTATACGGAGTTTTTTCCCGTGGGCTGTGAGTCATGGGGTGTTTTCTTTTTTTTAATTTATAATGTATTGATGTATTTGTGCAGGTGAGATGGATGGGCGTTCGGAATGCTCTAGATTTGAGTTTATCGTCTGATGAGATTTAGGAAGATTTATTGAGAGAATAAATAGGATCGTCTCTAGGTGTTCTGTTATTAGAATTTTCTAGATTGCTGCTCATCAGACATTACACTTGCAATTCGAGGTTACAAGCTTTTTGCATTGCTGCATGGGTCCAGTATGTTATAGATGTCTATAAAAGTAAGGTCCAAAGAATCGATGGTTATGAAAGATGATAAATGGAAGGAAAGGTGTGACTAATGATAATTATTATGATGATAAGTATCATAATCTCTTGCTGCACTACTTACTGTCCCCAAATAAATTAGGATAAGGTGTAGGTAAGAAAAAGCGCATGATTGATTACCAGTATGGTGAGCATAAAGGGCAGTAAATCTAATTACAGTTTTGATTAAGAATGACATACCTACTCATGTTTATGCCTATTTATTACCGGTTTCAAATTCTGCAGCAATAAAAGCAAAGTTTTTACTGATGTCCTTCGCTATGAGAAAATGCTGCACTTTTATTAATTAGTAAGTAGTGTTGCTTGTAGCGCCGCTACTTTTCACACTGTTTGTCGCCTATTTGTACAGTCGTTAATATTGCAATTAAACATGGACCTATGAATAGCTTACAAGAGTGGGATGAGGCACTTTCAGTTATAGAGCTTCAGGTACACACGGCTACACATCAAGCTATACAAAACCAGTATAATCTGATCGTTCATTGTGCGAAAAGATCTAGTAAAGTGAGGCCAAGATTAACTGGTTTTGTATAGCTTGATGTGTAGCCGTGTGTACCTATCAGCTGCCATCACTTACCACCCCATCAGAGGTGAAATGACATTAACCATTATAAAACTATGTAATCGCAGAAAGACAATAAATTAAAATTTATAAGCCCAACGCGCCCAAGTTACCTACTTATTCTACAACCATATTACAGACAAGCTTTACGGAGCTTATATTTAAGTTAGGTACATCTGGTTACTGCATTGATCGTTTACCTCTGTTACATTTAAACAATAGGTATATAGGTGACCAACCCAAACCCCACAACATCTTAACCCTCACCAACCGTCCACTTATCCCGCATAAAACTCGCGACCATCCACGACCATCACACCGTCTCGCGACCACGACCAAATTGTTCTCGCATTAGATTTATCGCTCGCCAACGAAACAGCAACAAAGGCACTCTCTCATCCCCACGACAGCTTTATGATCCTAACAGTTTTTGCTAACAGCTACCTACGACGCCCAGCGATATTTATAGCTTAAGTTTTATTAATTAGCCATTTTCGAGACGTTGAAGCATGGCAAGGATTTTGGGTATTGATTTGTGGCGGCAAGTCACGGTATTACCTTTAATTTTGAGTTGAGGTATGGTCAGAAGGAAAACGCGGAGCGAGTGTGTGTAAATCAAAGTTAAATCTTGTTTTTTTTTTCATAAATTATAATTTTTTGTGATTTCCTGATTAAATTGTAAAAGCAATTTGTTCGTGAGATAAAAGAATTCTTAAGTTTTTTGTCAGGCACAAGTGCTACTGCGAATTATCTAATTTATTTCCTGAAGTAGGCTTTTTCTGAAGTGTAAGTTTCCAATAAGCAGACCTCGTATGACGCTCAGTATCTTAATGACCTGCACTATCAGCATCATTTCAGCCGAAAGACGTCCACTGCTGGACATAGGCCTCCCCCAAGTGTCACTACATTGACCGATCCCGTGCGTCCATAACGTGACCTGCATCATCTTCCTGTCCGTATCCCATGTCATTTGGGGTCAGCGCAACACGTTTTTTCCTTTCATTCTGCCCTGTTAGTCGTCACGTTACCATTTATTCCTTCAAAATTGCATAATTGCATAAAATCAATTACATATCACCAATGCATGGAAAGAAAATAATGCAAAACAGCAGAACCCCCCGACATGCAGCATACTTGTTCACATGCAAACAACCCTTCACACTGAACAAACAAAAACTTCGAATTCAAAAACAAACGGCGAAAACACCCGAGTTCACCCGAAAAATGCCGAGCGTCGATCTAACCGTCCCGCTGCTGCCAAAGATTTGACGTCAATGGTAGCGAATCGTAAATTACCATTATCTACAGACGCACCGTGCTAGTATTTATTATTTATGGGCCGGTTTGACTCGCCTGCGGCCCGATCGGGGGCGTTTTTCCCCATAGCGAGCGCAGGGTTGAGTTTAGGAGGTGTGTGTAATGTTCCGTAGTTAAAATGCTGTCATTACCGCACTTTTTGTTTTGTTAAGGATTTGGTATAGATCTAATTTATAAGGATAAGGAGAAATTATGATTACTTACCTGTGTGAATATTGTTTTAAGGAGACGATTTGCTCAAGTAAGTCGTGACTGGGTCAAGTTCGTGATTTTCAGTCAAAACTTTTATTTACCTATGTTTACTGTTTAAATATTATAAAGCAATCAAACTTATCCATTGCGAATTTTAATAAAACATATCTCTAAACTTAAAACGGAGAAGTTGCTCCTTCAGAATTCCATGCACTAAATGAAAACAGTAAAAATAAACATAATCTGAGATTATATTTCACAGAAAAATGATACCTCGAGTCTGGGAACAAGCGGCGCTTGCGTCGCGAATCAAATAAATTACAAAGATATATTATTATTAAAATTTGGGCACCAACTTCGTCGCATTAACTTGGGTAGTATCGGGACTGGGGCACACTGGGAGCGGAAAAACGAGAGCTCGGGAAAACTGTTAAGTCTGTTGTTTTCAGGAGATAGAATTATCTGAAGCATAATGATAACGAGTTATCTATTTTAGTGTTTGTTCATATTAATTTGTTATTAAAAGATCGAAAATTTCGACAAAAATAATTGGCTAAAAGTGAGCCTGGAGATTTTCGATATGTCAAACAGAAAATGATGTGTCCAATAATTGTACTTGTGACTAATTACTTCATTACAGCATGAACTCAGATGATTCCCAGGTCGGGCTAATGAGATTGTTCATCAAAAATTTCTCAGTAGCAGCCACAGAGTATGGATCTGTGCCCGATTGATGGCAATAGTCTCGCCCTTGGATAGGTACATAGAACATAAATGTAACTAGCGATATGTGGGTGTGCTGTTATGGAAGCTGCCTAATCCTTCGGAGATTATAGGTGACAGGCGTGATGATATGTATGTATGTATGTTACTTTCATTATGCAGGATTTATAAGTTTCGAAATGTTGATAATGTCAAAGATGCCTACGAACTATGCTCTCATTGTGCCACCAAACTCATCCTATAGGCCACGGCTTGTGACATCTACAGAAATTAACGAGTTACCGTTTGAGACGTGCGATGTGAGGACCCGATAACGACCCTTCCGTGGTTCCGGCACGACGCCGATACGGCTCCGACACGGCAACGATCCGATACCGGCACGGAAGGCGGTAAATCTTACCGATCGGCTATTTAGGCATTAAGCTCATCAGTTACCGAAGATCGTTCAAGGAAATTGTTGTGTCAAGGTGTTTTTGATAATAGGCTGAATTGGTTAGCTTGTGGCTCGATTTTGGTATGATTAATTTCAAAATGGTGACCAAGGTTGGGGCTAAGAAACCATGGATCTTCCAAAAGCGTGTTGGGTTGACGATATCGTCAGAGCGCGGCAAACGGATGGATGAGGGACGCACAGAAAAGAGAAGAGTGGCTGAAGAAAGGGGAGGCCTATACACAACAGTGGGCGATTCGGGGATGAAATGGTCATGATCAATTTTACTGATTGACCTAGGTACTGTTTTCCAAACGAAGTGCAGTTTTTTCTGTTTTCCATCTTCATACATGGAAAATACAAGCTATTTTCGAATGTATCAACAGTAACAACCCATGGGTTAAACTTGGAAGTTGTAGTCATTGCCACAAACCTTTTTTCAAAAATTAAACTTGACATTTTCTCAATACACAAACTTAAAAAATATAAACATACCTACAGCGCCATCTTAAACAAAATAGTCGAACTAAATCATACGACAGGTAGGTTGTGGTCATGGACCATACCAGTAACGCCATCTATCTTTGCAGTCTTGAAGCTTTTCGGTAGATCGATACCTAACGATGTAGACTTATTGAACATTACTTTTACTAATTTTAAATTTAAACTTTCACTAAGGAATTTTGTTAAAACATTTATTTTTATAACTGGTTTATTTATTGATATGTGAGCGCAAAATATGGTCAATGACCATAAAACTGGCGCCCTCTATCCAAACTTCTTAAAACTAAAAAAGACATTAATTAAGCATTCGATACGTGGTCACTGTGGTTAAGTCCAGCAGCAATGGTAATTCCAAAATGTTTATTGACTTAATGTAGCTTGCCAATACATTATTAGCTTATAGATATTTAGAATTGCTTCCAGTGACAAATGACTTTAATTATATTATTTTTTGTTTATTTGAGGATTACTTAATTCAACTTAAATTGATTTTCAATTAAAGACAAAGTTATCGTGTAATCACTATCAATGACCCTAACAAAAAAAATACATTCAAAATTCGAACACAACGAAATTACACAGACTAATCAAGAACAACAGAGGTTGATTTATACGTTTTATTTGCTGGCCGCTAGATGGCGGTAGCTAAGTGGAGCCATTTTCGCGTACTTAAAGTACTGGGGTAGCTGTGACCGCATTATTTATCGCACCATTACCGCATGGACCCTTAAATCATAACATGACGTGAACCGTGTACGTGTGCCTTAATGAATGGCGGGAGAGTTGCCCAAAGTTTTTTTATTCTTTATGAAATTCTAAGAGCACTTAGTGGGGAATCTATTAGAGCGAATGTGCGTTTTGGGAGTCGCCTCGTGATGTTTTTAATCTCTTTTTTTTGTGTGTGTGGTCTGTGAATGTGGATGTTTGTGTGGAATATGCGACATAAATTAAAACGAGTGGATGGAGAACTACGAGCACCGTATACCACCTACTTAGGAACTTTTAAAATTGCCTCCTATTGTGTTTGTACTGTATAATCATTGCATTATTATTGTTTGCTTTTTCCTGCACACACTACTACACACACGCTGCACCCTTGGCGAAAGCTTAGACTCTTAAAACGCCGCCGTCGCTTAGTAGACCCACTGACCACTCTGCGATAACCCTGAAAGCCATCAAGAAATCTACATTACCTAAGCTTAACAATCAAAGATACAGAACTCTGTCTGTATACCTAATTACCCACCTACAGTTAAATTAAACAAACTCCTCATATAGGTAAGTTAGAAACTATCGCCTACCATATTTCCATAGTGCCATGGTTTGCGATTGTCATCAAATTATAAGTTCGGAACAATGCCTATCTGCCAACTGTATTGAAACTAGTGATTGTACCCGTATCTACTCGCCGATCTAGGAGATCTGTAGTGAATAGGATTTCATTAATTAGATTGAGAGGTAGGTAGAGAATAGAGCCTTTAAGTAAACATTTTGATGTTAAGGGAGGTAGGTGGCTAAAAAGCACAGAATCTTATACTCCAAGCGCTGGTTAGCATCATAACAAATCACGCTACTCGAAACTTTGCAAATAGTAAACTATTGATCACGTCAACATTCTACCAAAATTCAATAAAAATCACGGTCTACGACATGTTTCCTCCCTATAACTAAGTTATGAGAGGTCTACGAGTGTACATGCGGTGCATCCGTGGTTCTAACCAGTAATGACAGGTGGTCCCGCTAACTTCATTATGTAACCCTTCGCAGTACGCTTTGAGGGGTACCTGTGCTATGAATATGGGGGTCGTAAACCTTACCTTTGATGGATAGTTAATTGTATGAATTTGTAAATAATTGAGGTAGTATTCACCTATAATTTAATTAAAGCGGTGAACTGGGTATAATTTTTACCTTTTTGGCAGTCTCGGGTCGATCGTCAAGTCGTTGGTCTGTGGACTTCTCATCATCATCATCAACAGCCTATTAATGTTCCCACTGCTGGGACACAGCACAGGCCTCCTCTCTTTTTGAGAGGGAACTTCTACCGTGTTTTAAAAGCACGAGGAATCGATAGTCCCGACTGTAATTTGTAGATATTATAGTCAGTAGACTGAAGGTCTGGCAATCAGTCTCACCAAGGCGTTTTGTATAACTAATTGAGTTGTGCAGTTCAAATAGGCAGTTACTCCATTAAAAAACAAAAAAACGTGTGGCACTCGGAGACTGCCGCGGTAAATCTATTGCATAGCATTTTTTATCAACTTATGCAATCATAATTAAATAATTAGGTATTAATAGTGTAATTACACACCAAAATAATTATTCATTCAAAAAATTTGAACAAAAATAACGTTATAGAGTTTGATCTTCGAATTTCGCGCGATGTACATTATATAAATCAAAACTAAAATTCAATTTTGAGAGCTCTGAGGTGACAGCTGTGTCGCTCGCTCCGATCGTACTATAATAATTTAACTACGTAATATATTAATACGTCGCGAAATCCCTCTAGGGATTCTAGTCTACCTTTCAACCCTTCGCCACGTCGTGGTTCCAGCGTCGTGAGGGACGCTTGGAGAAGATCCTCTGCTGCGAGTGACACCTACCCTACGCAGCACTGTTATTATTCTACCTGGGACAGAACCTGGGACTGGAGCCGTTGGTTGCGGGCAAGACCAAGGACGGAACCATCATCGCTGGAGACGGTTCAGGCCAGTGTTCCCTACCCATTCTTACCCTCTACAATCAAGTCGTGTGATGGCCACAGGAATTTAGGCAATAAATAATAAGTAACTTAATCTTCCGAGTTCTTATTGTTTTCAACCCCTACCTACCTACCTGCTGACACCCCTTCACAGGGCAAGTGTCACAGTGGCTATAAACTAATAGGTCTATCAGAACCATCTGGCATTATATGGCTGAGCACAGCACCTATACCATTCTGAGACGCATCACATGAAAGTCTCAAGGGTAAATTTCTATTAAAATGCACTAAAATATTATCAGAAACTATCTCCTTTTTTATTTTTTCAAAGCTACTATTACAATCTTTTGACCATGAAAATTTCTTATCTTTTTGTAGCAAATCATAAATAGGTTTTAATATCTGAGACAAATGTGGAACAAACTTAGAATAATAATTTACCATACCAATCCAAGACCTAACCTCACTTACATTGGTTGTTGGAGGCGCTTTCAAAATTGCCTCTAACTTTACTTTGTCCTTTTTTAATCCCTCCTTGGAAATAATGTGACCCAAATAATTAACTTCTTCTTGAAAAAATAAACATTTAGACTTATTCAACCTAATTCCTACCTTTTGAAATCTTTTCAAAACTTCCCTCAAATTATCTAGATGTTCTGAGTCATTACCCCCTGTAATTAACACATCATCTATGAAATTGACTACTCCTTTAGCACCTAACAATACTTTTTCCATTTTTGCCTGAAAAATTGCACTAGCAGGCTTGGTACCATACGGAAGTCTTTTTAATTTATAAATACCTTTTGGTGTCGACCAGGCTAGTAACTCACCTGTATCACTATCCACTAATAGATGATTAAAAGCGTTGCGAAGATCTAACTTTGTGAACCTTTCACCCCCTTGTAACGCTGTAAAAATATCTTCAATACGCGGTAAAGGATGGTTAATGTCTTCTAAATATTTATTTATAGTTATTTTATAATTAGCGCATAACCTGAGACTACCATTTTCCTTGATAACAGGAACCAACGGTGTACCCCACTTGGAAGTTTCTACCTTCTCCAATACACCTTCCCTCACCAACTTATTTATTTCCTGATCCACTTTTTCCTTGAACGCATGTGGAACTGGTTTAGGTTTGTGAAATATAGGTTTAGTGTTCTCCTTTAAGTCTAATTTTATTTCTTCCCCTTTTATTACTCCTAGACCACTATTAAAAATTTCTGAGAACTCTTGTAACAAATTATCTAATTTGCCCTTCTCCATTGTATTAATGGATAAAATTTCTTTGTTACTAAAATTAAATTTCTTTATTAAATCTCTACCCAGTAAAGTTTTGCTGCCATTTCTTACTACAAATAGTTCACCCTTAATTTCTATGTTCTGATACTGTATACAAGCCTTAAATTTACCAACAGGCTTTATGATTTCACCATTGTATGTCCTTAACTCAACATGTGTTTCAATAATCTTTATGTTAGAAAATTTTTGCTTATAAACTACTTCTGGAATACATGAGACCGCTGCCCCTGTGTCCAACTCCATGTCTATAGGTACATTATTAATGATACATTTAAAAATTATAGGTGAAATATAGTCTACATTTAAGTTAAAAATATCTAAATTTTCAGTACTATTATTACTTTCGTGTACATCAACAATATTTGTGGGCTTAGATTTACACACACTAGCTAAGTGTCCAACTTTTTTACAGATTTTACACTTATAAGATTTGTATTTGCACCTAGCAAATGAATGATTACCTTTTCCGCAATGAATGCACTTCAACCCCTCCGTCTCTGCTTGGCTCCGCTCCTTGTTTGTTATTTTCACTGCTTGTTTGTGACCTCCTTGGTTCCTCTGAGCTACTCTGTTTACTTGAGCCCTCTCCTGTAGTACGGATTCCTTGTTTAGCGCAATTTCAATTAATTCTTTTAGCTCCTTCTTTACATCTTCTTCACATAATCTTTCGTAAACTGGTCCTTGTTCATTCCGGTTACAAATTTATCTTTAACTCTTTCTTCTACGTTATGAAAATTACAATCAGCCGCCGCCTGTCTGACACGAGCATACCATTTTGTGACGCACTCGCCTTCATCCTGCCTCATCCTGTCAAACGCAGTTCTTTTCCTATAGTATGATGTCCTAGGCTTGTAACGCATTCTGAGTGCTGCTTCCAGCTCTAAATATTTCTTTTGTTACGGTAACATAGGATGCACAATGCTCTTCAAAACTTTATATGTTTTCTCGTCGATCATTGTCAGTAAAGTTGCCACTTGCCTTTCTGCTTCTATTGTGTTGGCTGTAAAATATTGCTCCAACCTCTCCAGAAAACAATCGATGTCTTCTCCTTCCGAAAATGGTTTAAGTGCGCCGGCATTCGACGCCATCGCCGCCATGACGATAAAATTTTTGCAATTTGCTTACTGAATTTCCGTAATCTCGTCGCCAAAATGTGGTGTCCTCACGCCTTGTCGTGTCCTGGCCCTCAGGAACACGGGAGTAGGTGTCCAAATTAATGTAAATACCAGAAATTAAATTAAACTGTTTTATTTCCATTAGCACACAACATGGGTACAGCAAGCTTAGAGCGGAAGAGAGTGTTGCCACTCATAGACAAATATTATAAAAATAAGTATTGCGTTCCAGTACACTTCAATAGACTAAGCTAGTAAGAAACTCTATGACAGAAAATTTAAAAGAAAAAGTATTGACAGCCTGACGTAAGTGTCATAACATTGAAAATTATGAACATTATTTTATTTCATTTTAGATATTTTATAAGAAAACGAATCGTTTTAGACCGATTCGCAGAATAGTAATGCAAAAATCAATAAAACTTATGATAGATGCGTACTAATAATAAAATGAATGTACATATAGAGTACTCACTCCTCACTCATTTTCTTTCACTATTTTTTCGTGACTTTCTTCATTAATAAATGCACTTTGTTTATTCATATTTAAAACACTTTGTACACAAATAAATTTACGAAATTTAAATTGATTAATTATACGAGTAAGAATATTTTAGAAGGAGAAAGCAAAGAGACAAACAATTATTTAATTTGACAACCTTATTTTCCGTAACCATAGCAACCTGGTTGAGTACTGAATCTTAATATTTTCGATTTATTCCTAACCTGACCCGAAATCCTAACCCGGTAGTGGGTTAGGTTAGGAACACGAAAAAAAAAAGAATTTTATTCCTAACCTAACCCTATTCCTAACCTGACCCGATACCCGTATTTTGGATTATTCCTAACCTGACCCGAAATCGTAACCCGGTCGCTAGTTAGGTTAGGAACTCGAAAAAAAAGCCTAACCTAACCTGACCCGATGTATCGTTTCTACCAATCTAAAACGAAAATCATCAAATAACCCTCCGCTCTTGGGCAGAGCGGAAGGGAGTGTCAGACTTCTACTGACTAAAAACCACCCATGTTCCTTCTTAGCCCTCGGTGCCCTAGGCCGGATCATTCCCACTAGTTCTACTGCGCAGTCCTACGATAGAACTAGTAGGAACTTTTTTTATTTCTTTTCGGCTACAATTTAAATGCTCACCAAAAAAGATTTTTAGACCCTAGATTAAAGTACAGTAGAGTACTAAATAAAATATTTTAACTTCAAATAAAATAAACCCACTCTATACTGAGGTGCTTAAAGAACAACGTTTTAAGTTTCAAAATAATTAGACACTCATCAGAATAATTGTACGTGTTGTATTTATATTCTTTTTGCCTACCAAAATGGATAAATGCTCACCAAATCAATTAACCAAAATTATAATACGATCGTCTCGCGACAGTATCCTTTATGGGCGGCATGGGCACCGGGCCGTAGGCCGACGAAGGAGGCCGGCGGAGGCCCGGCACTTCGGGGACAGAAGATATTAGTGTTATTTAATATGCGAGCGAAGCGAGCGCGCGTCATGGAGATAAATTGAAAGTCGTGAAATACAATATTGGTGACATCTATTTAGTGATTTAATATAAAATATTTGGTCTGCAGTTAACTTTAAAGGCGTTTATAAATCTTTATGGTATAGAATAAAAAGGAAAATAGGTTCATTCCTACAATACTTTAGGAAACACAATTTGGTGAGCATTAATCCATTTTGGCCGGCATTTCGAATTTTTTGGTAGTAAAATAGGTTCTTTTCTGGTAGGCGTTTAAACACAAGCCTTTCTTTTCCCACTAGTTCTACGATTCAAGGTGGTACAAAATCGTAGAACTAATGGGAACGAAAAGTCAATTGATTTTTTCGTTCCCACTAGTTCTACGATAAAGAGTGTTACAAAATCGTAAAACCAGCTGGACTCAAGTTTCTCATTCGTTCTATCACACAGTTTAGGGTACAATTACGGCACAAACTACCAGGAGAATAGAAGTAGGCAGGAGGTATTGAAAACTTTTTTTTTGGAGAAGAAAAAAAATATAGGTAGTAAAGTCCCACAAACTATCAGGACGATGGAACGAGCTTACCCAGAAGAAGCCTATTTACTCGCGACTTAAATAGATTGGGGCTCATGGACCTAAGTATATGAACTCGGGAAAACCGATCTGTTCCACAAACTACCAGGAGAATAGAAGTAGGCAGGAGGTATTAAAACCCTTTTTTTTGTGATGATACAAAAGGATTAAACTATAAAAGCAAATAATATTATGTTAAGGAATAATTTAGATTTGATTTAAAGATTCCAATACCTTCTTCCTACTTCTGTTCTCCTGGTAGTTTGTGGGACTTTACTACCTATCCTTTTTTTGCATATCCAAAAAATTTTTTTTCAATACCTCCTACCTACTTCTGTTCTCCTGGTAGTTTGTGGGACTTTACCACCAAACCTTTATTTTTATCTCCAAAAAAGATTCCAATACCTCCTTCCTACTTCTGTTCTCCTGGTAGTTTGTGGGACTTTACTACCTATCCTTTTTTCCCGGGAAACCTACCATTTCGCAATTCGGGTTAGGTTAGGAACGATACATCGGGTCAGGTTAGGAATAGGGTTAGGTTAGGAATAAAATTCTTTTTTTTTTTCGAGTTCCTAACCTAACCCACTACCGGGTTAGGATTTCGGGTCAGGTTAGGAATAAACCATATTTTCGTTAGGGAAATTCTGGATTCACTCTCCACGCTCAAGGCCCGCGATAGAATCTATGCAATAGTTTAAAATTATTTGGGTTAGATTGGAACCCAACTTGGAGGCTAAACAGAGACAGCACAATAACGCATTCTATTCGGAAGAGTCAGCAACAAAAGTCGATAACAATTTTCCACCTAAACTTTTTATTTATAAATAAATTATTATTCAAGATGTCTCTACCATGAGTTTATGATTAAGCGAATACACCCACACTCTTTATAATTCACGAAATATTATCTCCACTTATCATCCACATGTTTACCCCACCTTATATTCAGAACATCATTAAACCCTTGGACAGAAAAACAACAGACATCAGCTCAAATATCTCTTCAAAGTAATAACTTCAAAGAAAGATAAAATGTTAACCCCGGGACACAATGTGGGTACAAGTACGAGTACCTATCAGAAGCGTGGCAAAGTCAAAAATATCACAACATAGCGCATACATTAGAAACATTATCGTGTCTGTGCCCCACAAAAGGTTGAAAAGTCGCATTTCGCACGTATCTGTGTTATCGTTGGTCTGTTCAAACCCTTACGTTTGGAGGGAGAATTATACTTCTGTTTATGTTATAAGCGACGGCGGTTTTAAGACAAAAGGTCCAACTGAATTATCCTAGATGGAAACAGGATACAAAAACTTACGACCCGAATTTCAGAAAACTATAGCAAAACATGTCAGTAATAGAAAGTACCGTGGTGGTACTTTCTATTTTAACAAGTAGAAATTTTAAACGTTTTAATACCACACATCCTTCTCACACTGAAACCTCGGATAAACATAGAGAAATGCATGCATTTTCAACCACACTTCGCTCTATATATCCTTCTATCTATCATAGTTAGTCTTTCTTAAATAAAACACCTAACGTATCCGAAGGGCACTGCTAACGCCCATGATCCTATTGTTGAGGTCAATCCTAGTCCAGAGGCGGTTGTCCGTCGAGTTAATTAAAAGTTTTTTTTCAATCATTGCCTCTCTTGGTTAGTTTTTAATCAATAGCTTGATCTGCCTGTTTTATCTAGGACTAGCAGATGCCCTCGGCTTCGCCTACGTAGATATCGGTTAAATTATATACTTACACCTTTCTCGAGAAATTAAGACCTCGAATCCATTGGTGAAAATAGCCTGACAATCGCTGCAGTAGTTTTTGAGTTTATGGCGAACAGACAGGCAGATGCGGCGGAGAACTTTGTTTTATAATATGTAGTGATAGTGAGGTAACCCCCCATGCAAATGCCTGTCTACGGCCCTACCTTTACAGGAGCTCGTCACCAAACCCCCATTCTCTTACACCTTGCAACCCATCCTTAGTTCGGAGGGCGAATTATCAGAAGTCGTTCAAATGATTTATGTACACAATTATTGGGTTATTCAGGTACGATGTTTTGTGCGATTCGATCCCGTAGCGATAGAAGTTTTGAGACAATAAGAGTTAATTTAATGCCTTTCTGAGAGCTGTGTGTTGCGTAGTTCGGATGTGTGGATTAAATATGGCGGGGGTTGAATTGTTTCGCGTGAAACCCCCGAAGCTTGGGTGAGTAGGTGGTGAAATAAAGCTGCTAACAAATGGGAGGTTGCTAAATTAGGCCATCATTTAATTAAAATTGAAACTTCTTGACTTTCTCCATGAAAAGACAGATTATGTAGTTTTGAACAACATTCTTAATATTTAAATGAACCCTCTAACAAGTTACACTGGACAATAACATTTGCGAATGCCTAAAAATCAGGTTAAAGAACCCTTTGCAATGGAACCAGGTGATCCGACAGAGAACTAGAGTTGTCGACTTATCTTATAATTATGCAGAATAAGTGAGCTGGACCGGTCATAATTATTAGCCGTAGAACTTATGACTGTTGAGGTTGACGAATTCTTCCGTGGCAACGCGTATCGATAAGCATAAGGTGGGACGCTCTCAGGTTCGGTGTAGCGACCATCTTCGCAAAGTAGCTGGTAGCAACTTAGAGAATCGAGTTTAGAGAATAGGTCTACGTCTAGCAGTGGACTGTAGGCTGATTAATGATCTTTACCAAAAGCAGATTTTAGCTGACTTTTGTTATCACTTGTTATGAAAATATGTCAATCTTACAAACTTCTTTCTTTTAAACCATTTCGCACATCCCTCCATTTCTCACCTTATTTTTTCCAGAAGTTTATATTTTTTAGTAGGTGTACAGAATGCCGTTACTAGGCATGGTGTACACAACACGTGTCTCCGTGATACGTGACAGGTTGCAGGCCCATTCCCCATGAATTATATAGCAACTCATCTCCATCAGACCACGGCTTGCACGGAAAATGTTGTGAGCCTTTTTTCACGCTTAAATTAGAAATAAATGCATGAGTTGAAAGTCACAGGTGTTTTTTTTGTGAGAATAGTATTTTGAACTCATATAGGGAACCCGTGTTACCAAAGGGTATATATTATCTAGTATTAACTGGGTTGTGGAGGTCAGATAAGCAGTCGCTCCATGTAAAATACTGGTATTCAGCTGCCTAGAATTTTCCCAACTATAAGTATGTTGGGGTCGGCACCCCAACATAGTTGGGAAATTCTAGGCAGATGATGGTAGGGAACCCATGTTGTGTGTAATTTCAAGAAACTCTACTGATTTAGATAACATAAACTCACGCCCTTTTCCCATGGGGGTTGACAGAAACCACAGAGCGCCACCTGCTACGATAATTACTGATTCACAATTGATTCAAATTATAAATTATTCGCAAACTAGACGACCTGGTGGGATGATGATGAGCCCTTCATAATAAACAGCAAAATTGCATAATTACAATATTTTTGTTCCTATTCAAAAATCTACCTGCTATATTATTTCAATTATCTAGAGTTGATCTCGGGTCCGAAAATTAAATATTGATGTAATATTGTAGCAATGATAACAATGCTAGCTAGTTCAAATGGAAAACCTTATGTCAGTCCTGTTTAAAGACATTCTAGTATTACGAAACGCTTCAAATTATTTGTCAAAATCTTCCAACACCTTGCTGACAATTTCCAGAACTGTAACTCTTTTCACCCTCGCAGAAACTCACATAAAACGCAAAAGAACCACAGAAACATCTATCCGCAAACCGTTCTCAAAACGTATGCACTAACGAGATATCAAAACCGAATCGAATGCAATAGCCACGAGGGAAATGTTCCCAACGTAACACCTCGGTACGAATCTATCACTGTCCTGATTGCTTACCGAAACTAGTCTGCATAAATCCCACAAGTATAACACGATTTTGACATATCATTGATCTATCCAGCCCAGGATCACCTCAACACCTAGCTGCCGTCTCCCCTGAGACGTCAAACCAAAACTGTATTACATCAACACCGTTTTTGATACCAGCATCCTTCCAAACATAATCTACATTGCTGCTTTTACTATTAAATTTTTTGAAAGCAAGGATAGAGAACACGCAATGGATGTTGTAGAACGCGAAGCAGTTGCTTAAAGAAAATTTCGAGATATGGTTGCGCCAATACACGCTGTTCCATCTACGAAAGTCAATGTTTCTTGCTGTTTCAATTCAAGCTCTGTCACACTCAAGTTAGAGTGTGTTTCTGGTTGTAGAAACTTGGTTGATGGGAGGTTATGGATCAGGGAGTAAACCAGATAGTTTGAAAGACAGGTCCTATCAACCGGTGACAACTACATATTGTTTAGACGTGTGTTTTATTCGGTTGTATAGTGATCTCTGCTGTTTGGTGCTCTCTGGAAATTGTCTTAACAATATAGAATACATTATTCACGACACTTGAATGGCGTTTGTCGATTGGTTCGGCTTTTATAAATTTTACCTTTGAATCTGCTTGCTTGAAATGTATGAATTCTGTGTTTGGTCTTCAAAACCTTGTGTCGGCTTCTACAATATGTGATGGTGTTCTTGCTTTAGATTCTACATGATCATCTTCTCTTGTACCCATTGATTATCTACAACTTATATGTTGTACAAACACAAACTTATATGTTAAACAATAAGACAAGTGATACAGTAGGTTAATTAATAACATTGTGGATCTTCAGGTGGGCCCGTTGATGGGTAACCGTTAACATAGTTGGGGAAAGGCTTGGCAGATGTTGAGTAACTTACTGCCTGGACAGCCAACTTAACATGATTGAGCGCTGTCTCTTTCAACAACTATCTTCTGTTTAATCAAGTCTTGTGTTGTCAGTGTACAGTGCAACCATACATTATGGAATTCAGTAGTTTAAATGCCACATTCATTTTCAGCTCATAATAAATATATCTCTATCTATGAAGTCATCAAGTATTCTTGTTTTTTTTTTTTTTATTATAAATGGGCTTGCTCTTGACTTCAATCTTGCCCTAAGTGCAGAGATGATGTCGACGATGGAACGAGCTTACCCAGTAGTTGTTTCAACTATCAATGGCCGCGTCACTCACTTCATTTCCACATCATCCGTCCATTAAGCTCAGTTTACTTTAAGCACCTTTGGGACAATATAGTCGTGTTTTAATAATTTACCTTATTTCATCATACTGTCTGTTTAAGGAAATTCAATTAGCTTATATTTTTAGATTAATGAGAATACTGTTGAATCAGTCCTCTAAATAATTGAAATCGTGATGATGAACTCATTATGACGTTATTTGCCGATAACATTCATTATTTATTATAGTAAGTAAGTATATACGTATATTGGTAGGTTGTATTAGTTTGAAATTAATACGGTGACCTCTTTTATTGTATCACAACTCACAAGCAGGTGATACGCTTTATCTAATTTGCATAAAAACCTAATTTCGGTTGAATCACAATAAATTATGAGCAACAATCGGTTAGCTTCTACATATTCCCCTTATTTAACATCGATCATGTTTCTTTTTGATTCCAAAAATCAGCATTAAATTAACAGAATATCCTCAGATAACCTTGAGAGTAACAAAAAACGAAATTGAAACAAAAATATGGACTATAAATATAAAATACTTATCAGATTGGGCGTGTAAGTTTAACGTTTTAATAAATAACAAGCGGCCGCCATCTTGGATTTTTATATTTATTTGTAAAAATTAATAATAATGCTGAATAAATCAATAAAAGAATGGAAACATTTCAGGACTGGCTCCGGTTGAATGATTTGTAGTAATACGAGTGTAGTGCCGTCTGCGCGCTGTAGTAGCGCCGGGAGGTTTTGATACTCTAAGATGTATTGGATTTTTATTAATTACGACTGTGCCACAGTTTGTTAAAAAAACTCGGGGTTAAGCATTAAAAGAAAGAAGAAGTATTTATTGGTCTCTTAAAGGACAAAACAAACAATCTGTAAAAAAATAACAATTAACAGGGGAGGAGCCACCAAAACTAAATTCCTTGAAATAGAAAGAGCTCAAAGGTCACTCATAAAAGTTATGTACAGACCATACAGATATCCCACTGACGATCTATACAGAATCAGTGGCTTACTTACAGCGAGAAAGTTATATTTTTGTATTACTGTCCTGTATTTACAAAAATCAATTCCATTTAATCAAGAAAGTGAGGAGAGAAGACGAAAGGATATGGTGGCTTACTCCCCGGGGGTCCGAACAGCATTTGCACGACGTCAATATGCAACCCAGTCAGCCTACATTTATAATAGGATAAACAAAAAGCTAAGGTTCCACCATGAGGTCTCACATGTTTGCAAAAAGATAATAACTGAGTGGCTTAAAGCTTTAACATACGAGGAAACTGAACAGGTTTTGGTTAGACTCGGTTAAATAATTTTCCCTCCATTCGTATGATACTATCAAAAATATTTATATTATTTCGGGCACATTGGCACTTAAAATAAGACATAAACACACACACACAAACACATACACACACACACACACACAAAAACACATACACACAAACACATACACACACAACTATACAAACGTTGTTAAAAACAAGACCCACATACATACCACCCACATAGGCATACAACTACACTTACCTACTCAAAGAGCTGCTAATTAGTTTATAAGTCATTTAATTTTACTGTTAACTATTTTTCTTAAATTTAATTCTTAGTGTACATTTTGTTACAATTTGTGCAATAGTCTCAAATATTGTTAATAATTAAGGGAAAGAGCGAGATAGCCCCAACACAAGTATTATCAATTACTTACTGGGGTTGTCTCATTTATAACCATGTAACTGTTTTTGGGACAAATAAACATTTTGAATTTTTGAACAAAAAAATATGAAATGTAAAGATGAGAAAAGTTTAAAAATTACGACGGATGATTTAAGCCATTGCATATGGGTAGCTACCATTGCTTTTAGTAATTATTATGCTACTATATTTTGTGCAGTCCTATTTAATTATTTCAGATGAGGCCAGCCAGATAAGTAATAAACTTGTTTTGAATCAAGCTTTTCTAACATTTCAGACAGAAGTGTTCTCGTCGGGGCTGAGGGTCCCGTCGGAGCTGCGAGTTGTTCGAAAGAGATACCGCGGCCTCGGCACAAGGGCGGAGGGAAATGGGTGGTTTTAGTCAGTAGAAGTCTGACTTTTCCTTCCGCTCTGGCCAAGAGCGGGAGGGGTTATTTGATGATTTCCCACCAGCCAAAAAAAAAAAAACAGAAGTTTTGTTGTAGAAATAATCTGTCACCTCTTCTCCCCAGCTGAAACAACTTTGGCGGACTCTCGTATGTAATTATTGACATCCAAATAGGTCTGATTTTCAGTCCTGAAGTACTGACTTCTCATTTTTTTCAGTAACATAATCTAGAAAGATACCGAAATTTTCTATCAAGTATCAAAACCGCTCACACCTCCGGTATCACAAGCTAGCCTTATATCAGTTGATATCGAGTCGAGTCGGCTGTACATCTCAGTCCCACCTCCAATAACGCGCAGCCATCAATTCAGACGGTCGCAAAAACGTTGCCTTACCTCGGGCGAGGGATGACGGATGGATGGGTGGCCGCTGCTGCACTTTGTTGTGGTACCTGAGATTGGTTTTGTTACGTTGAGATGGTAGGTATTAGAAGTGTATATTGGTGAGAAGTCTTTGAAGTATCACGCCTGCAGTAATCCTCAAAGGTTTAAGCAGTGGTGCAGTACCCATTTGTATATCCACATTTCTATTGAAATAAAATGAATTATGTGAGGAAAAAATTTAAATCGAAAGAAGTAAATGACGCCGTGACGAATGACAGGAGAAAATGGAATAAGAGCCAAGGGCAAGAAGAGATGATGAAACTCATGGAAGATCGAACATCAACACCTGTAGCAGTTTTCATATCCTCTCATGTGTTTCCAATACTACAACTTTTAGAAGCTTAGGGGCTTGTGGCTAAGCAATAACAACCGCACGGTCGAAGGGTATGTTTAGATACGTGTATGAGTAACCAATCATTACGTATAAAGATCCTTGTCTATCTATCGAAAGTCATGTTAACCCGTTGGTCACGGCTTTGATTTGTTTGCTGGAATTGATACATTAACATGACATCCCCATTCATCATCTGCCTAGCCTTATCCCAACTTTATTGGGGTTGGCTTCCAGTCTAACCGGATGCAGCTGAATACCAGTATTTTACATAGAGCGACTGCCTATCTGACCTCCACAACCCAGTTAATACTAGGTAATACGGTACCCTTTGGTAAGACTGGATGTCAGAATTTCAGGTCACTGACTACCAGTAACGACTGCCAAAGATCTATATATATGGCAGCCGGGACCAACAGCTTAACGTGCTTTCCGAGGCACGGAGGAAACTCGGTATGTCGGGCGGACACCCATCCACAGACCGACCTAGGCAAGCACAACTTTACCTAAAGATCGCCTCAAGTGGCAGTTCTTATTAAGCCACGAGCTCCTCACATGACATCCATTGATAAACTAAAATCAGATGCAGATAGTGTTGTAACTTACTGGAATCTTAGAGGAAAATTGACAGGAAAACGTCACATAAGATTTAGTCGTCCGGTTTTTTACAGTCATGACGTAAATAGATTAGAGAGAACTGCAGACTCAACCACAGGTAAAAACTGAATTTAGGTTAGGTAGATTTCTGTTTCCAGAGAAAAAGAAAAAGCTGGGAGGAGCTCGTTGCTTAATAAGAACTGCCACTCGGGTCGATCTTTAGGTAAAGCTGTGCTTGCCTAGGTCGGTCTGTGGATGGGTGACCGCCCGACATACCGAGTTTCCTCCGTGCCTCGGAGGAAACTCGGTATGTCAGCACGTTAAGCTGTTGGTCCCGGCTGCCATATATATAGATCTTTGACAGTCGTTACAGGTTGTCAGTGACCTGAAATTCTGACATCCAGTCTTACCAAAGGGTATCGTATTACCTAGTATTAACTGGGTTGTGGAGGTCAGATAGGCAGTCGCTCCATGTAAAATACTGGTATTCATCTGCATCCGGTTAGACTGGAAGCCGACCCCAATATACTTGGGAAAAGGCTAGGCAGATGATGAGGTTTTCCTGTAATCTATAAGTTTTGAACTAATTTCTTTATTTTTTTTCAAAATTTTAGGCTCAGTAGTTTCAGAGATAAGGGTGATGAGTCTGTCTGTAGGTCTATCTGTCCGACACAGATAGACATACAGACAGACACACGAGTGATCTTTGACACACGGTTTCATTTTATCCTTTTGAGGTATGAAACCCTAAAAATCTGATATAACTAAGAAAATATCCCAATTTGCAAAGACGCATCATAATTCTCAAGAAAAATCTTAACATTTTGTCTAACTACAAAGTTACCTAAAATATACAAATTTTTCTAAGAACACCAACGACGTCTATAACAATAAATCAATCGAACAGAATATAGATAAAATAAATCATGCAGAACCGTCAGAGCAACGTGTCTCATCAAAATTCAAATGGATATGGACCGGCCGCGTCAGGGCAAGCTGACGGCCTGCTATAGGAAAACTCCAAGATGTACCTACCTTTGATTTATTTGAGTACTGGGTGGGTCCTGGTGTCTCGGCTGGCTATATTTTTCCAGGGGAGGGGGAGTGACTTACTGGTATTTCTTCGTAACTAAGGTATATATGCTGATTTTTGACGAGGTATAGTTTTCTCATCAATGAACTCATGGGTAAATAACAGCCCTTTCGGTCGATCTTTTCGTGACCTCCGTGGATCGGGCGTTAGCACCTGATCAAACAAAACAACGGTCTCCAGGTTGTCAGATATAACCAATACCAACCTTACAGCAATAAAAATAAAACGATAAAAGGACCACAGCTGCATAGACCAAGAGTCCATACATCAACCGCACTCCCATCTCAGAAATTAAACCATACTCAATACCTGATTAAACTGCCCATCTAACGTATCCAATGTACCACAATCATACGACTGACCATCTTAAATTTATAATCGGCAGATATTATCTGTGGGTGCAGGCGCAGCACGACGCTACGAACTAATGATAATGTGCGCAGCCAACAATTAACTTCTATACGGACTGGGCAGGAACGTGTCAATGTTGATTTGTGATTGATATTATGTGCTCCAAGTATAGGTAAGTTTACCCATAGAATATTACACCTTAGATCGTGAGAGATAGAGTTGTGTTTAGCAAGAGCTTAGACAGGTATTGGTCTTAGAAAGCTGTGCAAGCGACTTTCAATTGTTTCATTTTGAAGTTAGAGCTGGTATTTGGCTGTTGTATTCCAAACGTGTAAGGTGAGTTTCAACTATTGCATAGGTATAGGATTTAGGGTTTTATGTAGAGGAGGCTAAAGTGGGTTTTTGATGTGATAAAGGTTTTTGTAGGATTAATCGGTGCGTTTGAGCCTGAAGCTTTTTTCTGAATAGTTTAGCAATGATTTATTTTAAACTTTAAGCTCTTTGCAATAGGGGCTGGCTATGGTTTTAATTAATTGTAAGTTTTTGATGTATATTGGTGATTAGCGATAGATATATTATTTTGGAGGCGTGATGTTAATATATGAGATCAATATATTCATTTTAAAGTATATATCATTGGGTCAATTATCAAAATAGTTATCGGTTGACGAGATCTTGTTGGGAACCGAAAGGCTGCAGGTTTGCATTAGCTTATTTTTTTAAACAACTCAGCTAGCGTTAGATTTATTGCATACCGGTACGTAGCAGTTTTTTTTTTTTTTTTTTAAAAACGTTGCCCCACACTAGGAATTTCTCCTGTATCGTGGGTGCGTTCACAAACATTTAAACTCACATACACAAATACCCAGACCCGAAACAACTATCTGTAGGCCATACAAATATTTGTTCCGTGCGGGGATCGAACCCGCGACACACAGCGCAGCAGTCCAATCTCTTAGCCACTGCGCCAACCGTGCCGTGCAGTTATTTCCTTATAGATACAATTTTAACCGATTTTACTTAGAGTGACTGGATTGAGTTAACTAATTAAAAAAACAATGAAAATGGAATGTGGGAAGACAACCACCTACTTGGACAGACGATTTAATTAAAGTAGCCGATAGAAACTGGATAGCAAAAACACAAAATCGCCAAAAGTGGAGAGATTTGGAAGAGACCTACACTCAGCATTGGGTGGTCGAAGATTGAAGAAGAGAAGAGAGTTAAAAAATGGAGTTATTTAGGTAGACAACTATCGTGAAAACCCGGGAAAAAAAGGGGGATATGTGGAGACTTCTACCAACACGCACTGGACCCCCGTGGGGGATTAATAAAACTCCTCCTTTTCAAAGAGAGAAGGCCTGTGTCCCAGAAGTGGAAACACTGTAGACCAGGTAGTAATAGGTAACCACATCATAGTAGACGGGGCCTGCTAACGACTGCCAGGGATGCGGTTTTTTTTTTTTTTGAAAAGTCACCGTGGCCCTGGAACGTAAAGGGACTTAGGAGGAACAGGAATAGGTTTTAGTCAGTAAGAGTCTGACACTCTCTTCTACTCCGCCCATAGCGGGAGGAGTCATTTGATGATTTCCTATCATTAAAAAAAAGGTACCCACCAATTACCAATACATGGCAATCTCTACCCCACAACTCCACAAGTTTAATGCTTCTCTCCCTCAGATCTCATTTCGTCAGTCTGTGACCTAAGACCCATCAATTCTTCCCGAATTACGTAACGTAACGTAAATTTTTACGTTTCCCATATCATACGCAGATGAAATACGTAACCTCATACAGTTTTATCTTACGGTATACGAAAGTAATAACTTATGAAACAATAGGCTACAGACGCAATATCAACGCCTCTTCGTAAAATATGGTAGAAAGTGACTGTTTTGGTCATTGTTAGTTATGTGATGTAATGTTATGAGATTCGGTGTTAGTTCTGACTGGGTTTCGTCTAGGAATGGACTGTTTGATCGTGTAGTCTCTAACATAATTATAATATGCTATAGCCCCTTTATTCTGTCTAAGTTTCCCTCATTTCATACTGCCTCGTTGGTCTAGTGCAGGGATGGCGAACCTTTATGGGGTCAACGTGCCATTTATTCTAAAGAAATTTTTATTGAGACCTTACATGTGCCATCAAATAATATTGCTTAGTCTTTATTGGCAGATAATTAAACTAAATATTTTCAACTAAAAGCTCTTTCTTTGTTACCAAAAAAAAAAACTTGACCTATGTCGTAATAAATTCTCGTGTAATTCAAATCAAAGTAAGATTGCATCTTGAACTGGACTCGTCTACCAAACGGGTTCTATCCCTGGTCTAGTGGTTATAAGCGCGACTGTTGAGCATATAGTCCTGACTTCGATTCTCGGGTTGAACAAACTGTGATTGGATTTTTGAAGTCAGGATTTGTGCCCGGTTACTGTAGATTACCTACAGGAGTGATGTTATGTGATATTCAATAGTTCATAATTAAGAGGTAACTGACGGGACTACGGCCTATATCCATAACTATTAAGAATTTCAACTAAATTACGAAAACTCATTGCATTAAAAACTTTAACTCAAAGTTAGCTTCAAACAGACGCAAATATTTGTTTTGGAACCATCTCAAACATTAACAAAACTTACCATTTCCTATTAAAATAAATTGGAAACTTTTGGTGCCGAAACTTTAAGACTTTAGATCTAAATTGACAGTATTTTAGATTCAAACCGACAAGTTTCTAGGTCAATAGACTTCCTTGAAGTTTTCGAACAAGGATATTTTTTGGAGATCGTTGATTTATGTGCACCTATTTGACTCGGAGTGAGTAACAGGGTGAAAAAGTTTTGATAATTCTGTTACATTTTAGAGGCTTGCTTTTATATGGGACTGAAACATATGGTTGCGGGGATCCGCTGGATGCGAGACGCATGGGACCGTCCAGCAGTGGACGTCTTTCGGCTGAAATGATGATGATGATGATGAAACATAATTGACGAAATGTGAGTGTACTATTAGGTACATCTTTACCTATCCCCTCTGGGATTACAGGCGTAATATTTATGAGTAATTTTGTAAATTTTGTTCGATTAAAACATTTTTTTATTATGATCGATTTGTCTACTGGTTGCAAGCACTACTGCTGAGTCGATGAGGTCATGTGATTAGATCTTAGGTAGGTTAAAGTGTTGTGGGGTTTTTCTTTCACGATTATTTCAGCCACGTCCTATTACATGGGACTTACGTAACTATATAGCTAATTAATCTGAGTATTCTAAAGAGAAATATATATTATATTTTCGGGAAAAATTGGTGTGGAAAATTTCAGTCAGACAAAAACAGTTATTTTTCACTATCGAATGGTCTTTCAGAGCAGTCCCCAGCTCCCATTACAGTTAATACGAATAGTACATACCTAGGTACTTTAAATTGAGAATCTACTTGATCTGGGAGGAGCAAGAGACATATAAATCAAAGGCAACCTGGTCCCTTACGTCAGAGCGTGTCTGTTACAACCGCGGGTTGCTGGGCATCGGGACTTACCAATTAACGAGACGATAAATAATATTGGTTGGGATTAGATGTTGTTTCGTTGAGCTGATCCCGGTTTCGAATAGTTATCGTTGTTGGTGATAACATTGATAAGTTAATAACCAATTAAGACATGGTTAATACATACATTATTGTTTTCATGCCATAGAAAATGCAATTTCAGACTTCTAAAGGAATTATGTTTGAAAGGAGCACTAAGAAACAAAATACGATCATCAATCCTTAGCATCGTAACATCACGCTTTTTGTACCTTGCAAGCGTTGCAGAGGTAAGGACAGGACGACAAGCCATGCAATAGAATGTCTTCGCCAAAAGTGCTTTCAAACCGACTGACTGGTAGCAGCGGACCGGACTGCGGACAGAAGACTTTGTCAGATAATCATCGTCATCATCCTAGCCTTTCCCTAGCTATGTTTGGGGCGGCCTCCAGTCTAACCAGATGCAGCTGAATACTAGTTTTTACATGAAGCGACTGCAGATCTAACCTCCACATGACACATGACAGCAAGGACCAACAGCTTAACTTTCCGAGGTATGGAGGAAACTTGGTATTTAATGGGTGGTGATTACTGGTCATTCGTACACAGACCAACCATTCGTAAGCAAACCTGAAGATTGATCTAAATGGTTGCTTTTATTTAACCATGAACTCCTCGATGGGGAACCTATACCTCGTCAAAATAAGCGTAGGTATACAAGCGCAAGCGCAGCTTTACTAGACACCTGATCCCAGTGACTACTATTATCTACCCTCGAGCTCCTTACACGGGATAATATACTGAAATATCTGCCGGTGTACGAATCTAGTCTGCTGTCTTGTAAGCTCAAGAGGAAGTTTGGAGTAAGTATGTTTTCCAAAAACTAGCTATGATGAACCCATAAATCTCGGCTCGGTTGAGCGACTGACAGGACCTGTAATTATTGCTGTAAACACCAGTTTTCGGCAACACCATCATTGCGGTGATTTACATCATGTTGTTACCATCACCAACAATGGAAGTAAGCGGTGATTAACGAGTTCATTGTTACTTGAAGTCTTTAGTGATTTATTGTAATTTTTTTTTTGTAACCTAAGATCACGAAAATGTTGGATAGAGGTGTATCGTAGGGCTTAAACATGGCGCAATGTCCGTACATTGAGTCATGTTCGCCAGCTATGCTTAAGTCCCCACATAATAGGCATGCTTTCTAGTTCTAAAATCAACCGGGTAGAAATCTGGACTAAAGGGCTGATACTGGAAAAAACCTGGAGGAAAATCGCATAACACAAAATTAAAATGAACGAACGAACCTGCTTGTTGGCTTCAGTACCTACCAGTCACAGGTATTGATATCAATATTGAAAGTTAAGCACCAACGGTTTTGATGATTGCAAAATCAAATAACGTACCACCAACAGATTGAAAATCATACAAAAAAAACAACTTTACCAAATAAATAAAATTATTTTCTCACCAACACAAAGTTGCCCAAATATTTTTACGATGCAAATACCGTATCACCTTGGGGCTTATTAATTTTAATCTTAAACTGATACTAACCCACATACGGTACATTACTGGTGATTATCAACGAGGATTTGGCGGCTATCTGATGATTTTCATACAAAATATAATGTTTCAGTAGTTATTTACACAATAAAAACGTTTTACGAGTTTTAAATTGACGTTGAGAGGTAAAACGGCGATCCTTTCAACTTTTGACACGCTCGGATCTGACCTGATTTTTGTACGTTTCCATTTGATTGCGGGATTTTGTGAAAAGTGATTGTTTTGCGTGAATTTTGTCATTTAAGTTTTTAAACTGACATGGTCACTGACATTACTATTAATACTGTAAACGGGATATTTACCATGTTTTGATATTGTTGCGAGTTCCCGATATTTCGGCGCTGTTACAAGCACCATGATCACGGATACACAGTACAATGGTAGTGGTACCGAGCGCAAAAAACGAACGAGAAAGAGGGTAGACCGATTTGTCTGCTCATAAACATCCACCCGCAATGACTTCAGTTTATCCGTGATCATGGTGCTTGTAACAGCGCCGAAATATCGGGAACTCGCAACAATATCAAAACATGGTAAATATCCCGTTTACAGTATTAATAGTAATGTCAGTGACCATGTCAGTTTAAAAACTTATATTGCAAACCGGTACGGGCCGGATGGTGTAAAACTAGTGAAACATCTTGAACGTACGCGGAAAAAGTGCGGTTGTTTAGAGGAGTCCTTGGCTTTTCTGATAAAGTGCAGGGATGCGGACGTTATCCCAGTGTGTGTGAGACTAAAACCACGTCTAGACATCCACGGCTCCGCGAGCATTCTACGTAACGCGAGTGTTAAATTGTTGCGTAAGGTTATCCGTAACACCAGATACCAAATAGATGAAATCCATCGTGAGTTGTATTGCGTACATCTTGAATGCAGTGCTTTGTTGACATCTAGTGACTTCGATATTTGTGATCGTATTACCTACCTGCAAGCCGAACGTTCTCGAGAGATAAGTGCAGTGGTAAAGCAACAAAAATATGAATCACTAATTCAAAGACAAAAACCGGTGAGTCCCTACAATGATAACTCACATAAAACTCGAACGGTTATTAATTTGTCCAACAAAGAGTTAACACAAAGTGCTCTTAAAGTCCTTGAGAAAGGGTTGAATTTTGCTCCTACTCCGAAACGCATACCTTACGAAGAGGTGATCGGAAGTGTAGAGGAAGCAATAAGACGAAATATGATACCGGCGAGTGATGCCGATGTGCTAAGACAGGATACCGCCGTCGCGTTACGTCACGCTAAACCTCCAACATCGAACATCACTTCTGAAGAATTAGCCGCACTACGTGATCTCCGCAAGGATGAGGACGTACTTGTACTTAAAGCGGACAAAGGTAATGCTACTGTAGTCATGAACTTTACTGAGTACGACAAAAAGATTCGTAACTTATTGAGTGATGTGAACACCTACAGGGAAGTGAATTACAATCCTACGGCACGAACAAATCGCAGTACACGCAAGATTATAAAAGAATATCAACATATAATCACGGACGATACAGCGAAGTACTTGCTCCGTCCCAGAAATGTACAGCCCCCTAAACTGTATGGCTTGCCAAAGGTACATAAGCAGAATGTTCCGCTACGGCCCATAGTTAGTCAGATCGACTCACCCACATACCACCTGGCGAAACATGTAGCTTCAGTACTTCAGCCATTGGTTGGTCATTCATCATCTTATGTCAAAGATTCTCGACATTTTATCAACATCTTACAATCCAGCAAACTCCAAGCAGATGACGTAATGGTCAGTTTTGATGTTGAGTCTTTATTCACGAATGTGCCGGTGGCGGACTGCATGGAGGTTGTTAAGATTAAACTTCAAGAAAATAACATCCCAGTAGAATACATCAACCTACTACATCATTGTTTGTCAACCAGTTACTTCGTGTACCAAGGTCAATATTACCTGCAACTTGATGGTGTAGCCATGGGTAGTCCAGTGGCTCCAGTGGTAGCCAACATTTGGATGGAGCATTTTGAAGAGTTGGCAGTCCCAATTTCACCTACACCAATAAAGCTATGGAGGCGGTATGTTGATGACGTCTTTTGTATAATGAAAGGAGACGAACAAGATGTAAAAGTATGCTTGGAACATCTTAATAGCATACATGGTAAAATAAAATTCACCTACGAGATGGAAAAAGAGAGGACAATTCCATTCTTGGACGTAAAAGTAGGGGTCCGTACTGACGGTGTTCTGAGCCACTCAGTCTACAGGAAATCGACTCACACGGATAGATATCTGCACGCTGATTCTCATCACCATCCCAGGCAGCTGAACTCTGTAGTGACTTCACTCATCAACCGGGCATATGATCTATGCGACGAGGAACATTTACGTGTTGAGTTAACACACGTGCAGGAGGTCCTACAGAGAAACGGATACACGGGGAAGTCTGCACAACTTAAACAAAAAACTAATTATAAGCACCGGAAGTGCGAGGTTGAGAGGCAGCCAGCATTTTTGCCATACGTGAGGGGAGTGACAGATAAGGTTGCGAATATTCTTCGGAAATACGCCGTAAAGACCATCTTCACTCCTTTCAGGAAAGTGTCCCAGATGCTGCGTTCGCCGAAGGACAACTTTCCGCTGGAAAAACCCGGGGTTTATAAAGTAGACTGTAGTTGCGGCAAGTCCTATATCGGTCAGACAAAACGTACGGTGTCGTGTCGTATATCCGAACATATTAGGGCAGTGAAAAACAATGACACCCAAAAATCGGCCATAGCTGAACATCTACTTGAATCGGGATCGAACCACTGGATTGAGTTGCATAACCCTCAGGTCATCTCAACAGAACGCCACTATATACCTCGTCTGGTTAGAGAGGCTATTGAAATTACAAAATATAACAATTTTAACCGGGAGGATGGGTTTCAACTGTCGAGAGCCTGGAATCCAGTGGTTCAGCTGTGTAAAAACCGAAAAAGTGCCGAAAAATGTTCGCGAGTGGACACAGTGAGTTTTGTGTGTCGGGAACAGAATCGTGTAGTGAGTGACAATGGTAGTGGTACCGAGCGCAAAAAACGAACGAGAAAGAGGGTAGACCGATTTGTCTGCTCATAAACATCCACCCGCAATGACTTCAGTTTATCCGTGATCATGGTGCTTGTAACAGCGCCGAAATATCGGGAACTCGCAACAATATCAAAACATGGTAAATATCCCGTTTACAGTATTAATAGTAATTTTGTCATTTATTGTGGCATTTCCCTTTTTGTGTTAAGTTGACAAGAGTGCCATTTATTACTTTTTAATAATAATAATTGTTGCATCTTTTTATTTTGAATACGATACGAGAAATATTTGTGTCTTTCAATAAAATGAATACCAGATTTAGGAAGCTTCTTCAAAGCTCTGCAATAAGAATTGGCAAATAGTAAGTTCATCTTCCACAACGTCAGTATAGTTTGTGTTTTGCAGCACAATGTGGTGCGTACAAGCACATAGTCGGTTAGTTTGACGCGTAAAATACTGCGCTTCATTGCACGTTGGCAAAACCTGAGCTTGCACTTTAGAATATTAAAAAAAGTCGTATCATAATGAAAACTCACACAAAATTCAGCTAACAGTGACTCGCATCAAATAATATCGATACAATTGCGCCACGTCGCGTTTACGATAATCGTCGGCGCGCGAGAAAGGAGAGCTGCGCGCACGCATTATTTTTAAAATGGCGCCCGCTAAGTGAGGGGACATCGTTCTACGAATTTAATTATTTAACTTATTGATATTGCTTACGATAAGTGTTTCTTGAAGGTTAGTTAACTTAGTTTAGTTAAATGGTGTTGGTTTATACTTGCCTAATAATAGAGTAAATTACAGCTAATATTGATGCTTAGATGGGTTTTGCTACTTGAGTTTAGTTCAAATTAAATTCATTCTTCTTTGCGCAATACCTCAGTAATACCCGTATTTATAAACAAGTACATTACTATTACTTGAGTAAATTTCATTGTTTATGATACGATTTTTTCTCTGTAGTTTAGTAATTCCTTAATGTTAGAACTATTAAATGTTGAATTCTTAGTTTTGCTTTCATTGACGGTTCTAACTTCGTTTAAATTCTTGCCCATTGCATAAAAATATTTGCATAAGTAAAGTAAGTAACTTAAGTCCAAGTAATTACTTTGACTTGACTATAAATACGGGGGTAAGTATAAAATATAGACACATCACGCCGGCAAAGGCGCGGATACATCACCCACATTTCATCAGGTATAGGCAAAACGATTCTTGGAGATTTTTATGTCAATTCAAGACATTTTGATCACTTTTTCTTTATCGTTATCCTTTATGAAATGTTTCTTGTCCTGACCCTCTGGTTGTTTTATTGTATTTGGTGGGTTTCTTCGCAAATTTTTGAAAATACTTTCCTACAACTTTGTATTCAAAATTATAAAGTAAAAAGTCCAAAAATGGAACATACCAAAAAATCCGCATTCAGCCATACAAATCGCTACTGATTACATTTTTATTAATCGTAAATTCAGCAAGATATATTCACGACTCATCCGTGAGGGTACTAACTTTATTCCTAAATTGCAATTTATGATCGGAGCGTTAACTGCAGATCGCATCGTAAAACCTTGTCACTTTCGGGAAAATAATCAAAAAACTATAAACGTTGTCGAAGTGAAATTATTTGTAACTGTTCCGCTACAGATACATAATTAGCTTGGAACTGTATTTCTTTCTTCTATAAAGGTATAGAAGAAAGAAATACAGTTCCAAGCTAATGGTTATTGCTTAACCTCTGAAAAAAATCTCTGACACCAGTAAGAGATTTTATGCCGCCTAATTAAGGGCCTCTAACCAACCTTACACGACATCAAAAAATATCTCTCAGGCATGCTGGTTTGCTCACGATGTTTTTCTGCAAGTGTTAAATAAGTATACAATATGCACATGAATCCGAAAAATCTGAGGTACGAACTCGAGACTTATTTATGACTTGGTAGTTCAACGGTTATATCACTTGACTAACTTAAATGTATTAAGTACCCTACACAATAATGTGAGTGGGTAGAGAGGTAGGTATGTATGTAAGTGTACTGGACCTAATTATCATCTCAAAGGACACTACTCGCATGGGAAATCAATACCACTTGCACCTATTTTCGAATAAAACCTACTAAATTATCTTTATAAATTGCAGCATATTTATTTTCTTGCTTTACTGCAAAGGAGCTCGTGGCTAGATAAATACAGCCGCTCGAATCCATCTTCAGTTAAGCCACACTTGTCTAAGTTGATATTTGGATGGAGTTTCCTCCGTGTTTCGGAAAGCACGTTAAACCGTTGGTCCTAGCTGTCTTTTTAATATCTTTGACAGTCGAAACAGGCAGTCAATGACCCGAAAGTCTGACAACCAGTCTTACCAAGGGATAACTTACCCGGTACTAACGGGGTTGTGGAGGTCAGATAAGCAATCGCTCCATGTAGAATCAGGTGCATCCAGTTCTGAGACTGAAAGCCGACCCAGACTAAGCTGGGAACGGCTAGGCAGATGATGACTGCAATACGTCTAATACTATGTATTTGATAATGTTCAAATGTGCTAAGCGAAATAAAAGTTGGCCTATATTTAGTTTTGAGCTAAATTATTCGCATATAAACTTTTAATGAACTGTATCATCTTCCTGCTATCATGTAACTTAGGGTCAGCACCACAGGTGTTCTTCCATTCTCCCCTGTCAAGTGTCACGCTCTCATTCACTCCCTTTTTATTCATATTATTCCTCACACTATCACGAACTGAAGAACTGAAGTGGAAATTATGTTTTTTCCTACTCTTCCGCTATTCTTTTCTGATTAATTTCGTTCCGGGATCCAAGACAGTTAAATCGCTTCTCTGGGACTTCGTCGAGCTTCATTGTCTCGGCTCTTTTCTTGTGGTCGCCACTGTTGATTCTGGCTAACAGGAGTTACAGTGGTTTTGGAATAGTGTGGCGGGCTTGTCCCTTACAAAAAAAAATATATATATCACGAACTGACGACCACTATTCTGCCAAACAGGTTCTGAGTGAACTAGTCTAAACATTATTTTGTTCGTGGGCTCTCTATGAAATCTATAATCCATCTGCAGTAATTTTACCGGACTGCGGCGAAGCCTAATAGCAAGGTATTGCAGTTAATATTGCCTCTGTTTTTGAATCTCCTTCTTCTTAGCGTGTCGTAAATTGCGTCGGCCCAAAACTGAACCATCAGTATGGAGCTTTCGGTAGTGTCTATCAGTTCCTGAAGTGAACAAATACCAGGATCTCCGTAATCATCAAAGTGATCACTATTTATTTACAATGCAATAAGATTCCAGTTAGGTGAGGTTACTGATCGGTGGTGGAGTTGCTGTCAGGACTTCAACTTTTGCCAATTTATAAGCGCCTGTAACTGATTTACTCATTGAGTTTCAATTCATCATCATCAGCCCATGCAGGCCATGCATGTTCCCACTGCAGGGACTCAGGCCTCCTCTCTAGGAGAGGGATGGGCTATAATCCACCACGGGGGCCCAGTGCGGATTGGCAGATGTCACAAGACATGTCTTCGAATGTTTTGGTTCTAAGACATGCCGGTTTCCTCACGATGTTTTCCTTCACCGTTTTGAGAGCAGAGAGAGTTTCAATTTGAATTCAAATAATTTTTTATTTGTAAAAATAACCAACTCATGCGCAAGATGTATCTTAAGTCCCAGACCATCACTGTCACAATTTACTTTACTACCTCTCTTACACCCGTGCCAACAAATTAACACCCTAATAATAAATCCGTCCAATTCTCTAATATTTACAACACGTAATCACAACTTACTGATAACGGTGATCATCGCGTTCAAACACCACCTGTCATGGCCGCTTGTCAAATGGGACTTATCTTTTATCAACTGCTGCATTTCTTTACGGATCAGCGTGACATGTTTGACTTTGTTGAGATGAGGTTAAAATATGGTGAGGTAGGTGCGTTATGGGTCGCATATTATGGTCTTGTTGTGGTTTTACGAAGAACGAAGAAAGAGAAAAAAATTAAACCTTTTACTACAATTATGGTTTCCGTGACAGGACTGGGCCCCATTGCCACCCTATCATAATTTTGGTGTTGTTTAGGCGCTTTTCTGGTTGTCGCCACTGTAGAGTATGGCTTTCAGGAGTAACAGTGGAATATGAATAGTGTGGCGGGCTTGTCTCATAAACTAAAAAAAAATGTTTCAAACAAAAACCATAGCTGTCATTCATTAAAATAAGCAGGGTAAGTACGTTAATACTAAAGAGAAAGAAGGAGTACTTACCTTAAAGATTTTTCAATCGTTTGTTAATCATTCATGGGCACAGTAACACTTCTCGACAAAATCTTTTTATGTTCGTCTTCTCGTTTCAGTATGATCTGACGATGTCATTAAATAATATGCAGACACAACTTCGTTCATACCGATCATCATTGACGGAGAATTACTTTATGAAGGACAACTGATATAGATCTACACCACACAATGGATTAACCCACGATAACACTGTACTTTTAAATCCTGTTAGTTATATTAAACCAATAAATATAAAGGACATTGCGTAAACCAGGATCTTGCTGATGTTGCAGTCACGGATCTGAAAACCCAGTTAAATTAAAATTGTATAAAAATAACAGCTTTGTCGTTCATTAACTTCGTTAAATTTATTCAAGTAATTATTGTTATCAACATGTAGTTATTAACTGAGTGTAACGGAAAGGAAGGTCATGTTTTGGCATTTTTTGTTGAAGGTAAGTCTAGCACTAGAATTGGCTGGCTGAAGGTTTCCTTCTTGAAAGTTCTGTCTTGGAAGCCATCGTTTAGGGAGCGATCAAATGAGCACAATTCATAGCACGGCCCCTATTTCGTAAAAATTACAGTCTACTAAACTTATCTCTCACTTAATCAGGTGAATGTTTCGACTCACATTTTCGAGGAATAGTCTTAATAATATCAAGGGGAGCCTAAAATTCAACCAGTATTAATAACATGTTCTTCTTACGAATTACACTTAATTCTAAGCAAATAAATAAAGCTTGAGATTCTTACAGTACTGCAGTACAGTTACTTTCATCAAAATCAGCCTCACAATCTTTATCTCGATCAAAACCTTCTCAAAATATACAAACTGTCCAAAATATCTCAAGAGCTCTTCAAACTTAAATTGAAGACACTTCACCCCATCAGAGCGACACATACAAAAACAAAAAGGAATCATATCTATATTGTTATCAAGGTTTACTGTTGGTTCTACCATAAAATTATAACGAACAGGCTTTGATGCGCGGCGATTCTGAATAATGTCCATCCTTTATTTTTTGTTGAAGGCATCGCTGAAACGTAAGATGGACACTGTTTTCCATTTATTGCTGGCGTACATGGATGTACGAATGGAAGAATTGGGCAGGTTTGTGTAGAATTTGATTTGATGATGTCAGAAACATACATAGTTATCTTGTTCCTGTCAGCTCTCTAAGGATTGGGGGATTATTCAGTGCAGTGTTTTCTTGGCTTCTATCTATAGAAGAAGAATATTTCCCTCTTGTATATAGTTATGAATACATTTTTTAAAGTTATTGCCGATAGTATTTTATGTAACTTTATGCGATCTTGTGGAATACTAGTGAGCAAGTAAACGAACAGTCAACTTCTTTTTACCCGACTGCGGCGAAGCCCAAAAGGAGCTAAGTATGTATGTATGTATGTATGTCCGTTTCTTTGTTCCCTCATAACTCCTAAACGGATGAAGGGATTTGAATGAAATATACATCGTTAGATTCGTCTTGATGGCGCGAGTGTTATAGGCTACATTAAAATTAAAAAACAAAGAAAAATTGCGGATTTTGGGGGCCAAATCGCGGAGTTCAAAAAAAAATTTTTTTCCTATTACATCGAGTGGGGTATCAAAATAAAGGGTTTTAAAGGGAGATTACAAAAATATAAAACACTTATATGTTTAAAAGAAATTTTAAGTGACAAATCCTATAAACAAGCACAAAAGTTAAATCATTTGCGAAGAATTTTACACGACCAACGAAAGAACAAACACAAAAGAACTAAAAAGTTGGAAATAAAAAAAAGTAGTTAAAAAACTAAAAAACCCGACTGAAAAAACTGAAAAGCAAAAAACAAGCACATTTTAAATTAAACAAAACTTGGAACCAGGCGGGGTTCATTTGAATATTAAATTATGAAATGAAAAACATAGAACTAAAAAATAGAACCCCACCTGGTTCCAAGTTTTGTTTAATTTAAAATGTGCTTGTTTTTTGCTTTTCAGTTTTTTCAGTCGGGTTTTTTAGTTTTTTAACTACTTTTTTTTTTTTATACACTGAGATGCTAAAACAAATGCGGTATCTTGTCATTTGAATGCTCCAGTATTATTTTATTAAGTGTTACAACTGGAAGACATCCACAGTCCGATTGTATGTTAAAGCCTTCAAAGCAGCAGCAAAGGCTATTTTATTCCATCTGAAATTGAAAACTCGATCATCAAATATAATACTTATGCCTTCTCCAAACTAACCCGCTTTTCGTTCCGATCATATCAGAACTTTCTTCGGCCACCCTTCACGCGCTGATGACCACTTTAGACACAATAAAAGCATATATTATTATAATAAAAACATGTATTACAATAAAAACGGCTATGGACATTCGTACGACGAACAATTCACAAAACTTGTAAAACTTTACTGCCCCGTCAATTGATCGTGTTTTGGAAACCTTTGGAGGTCAATCTTCGAATCTTCGGTAGAGGAAGTTGGCTCGTAAAGATTGGGAATTATAGTATTTTTAAATGTTCTTCGAAAAATCGTGATTCGGTAGTTTCGACGTATGGAATTCGGAGATGGATTCGAGGAAATTGGAGAGTTCTAAGATAACTGTGTTCATTCAGATATTTTGAGAATTTTAGTGTTACGAAATATCACTTAAGTGTTGTTTTTATTTTATGAAGAGGTTTAATGAATGCCCGTATTTTTATTTGTCGATCTTGTTTTATAATATGGTCACATAAAGGTATAATATATTTAATAATATTTAAACTTATAGTTTTTGAAAAACCATATATTTTATTCTGGTAGGTATGTTGGTAGTAATCAATATTATTGTATTCAGCTGCATCCCGTTGGATTAGAAGCCGACTTCAGCATAGTTGGGAAAACGCTTGGCATATGATGTTGGTCATCAGTATTATCCATTATTGGAAACAACAACAATCTGTAATGAAACGAAATGATGAAAATATGATTCAGCTTTCGTCATCTGCTTAGCCTTTTCCCAACTATGTTAGGGTCAAAATACCAGTATTTTGCAATTACTTATCTGACCTCCACAACCCGATAAGTACTGAGTCACACTATAAATACCTTTTGGTAAGACTGATTGTCAGGCTTTCGGGCCATTAGGGATGTTAACTCAAAAAATCTAATTAGTCCGTCAGATAGATTTCCACAATATAATATACCTATTGTGGAAATATTATTATATATAATATATATATTGGACACATAATTATTTTCTTTTTTCTCGTTAACAAAAAATGAAGACATAACATACAGTGCTTTGAAAACTCGTGTGACGTCATATTCTAAGACATTAGTATGACATTTCTTAGCGAGCAGTGACGTCGCAACCTCCCACTCAAATCTTTGACGCGTTTTATCTTCGTCAATTTTTATTGATTTGATAAAACAAAAAATATCCAATATTTTTCGATAATCTAACAGACACGGACTAATTAGAATCATATTTTCTTTAGTTAGTAAACATCCCTATTGACAGCCTGGCCCAACGGCTTAACATGCTTTATTTGGTAGTTTTAAGATAGAGGCTTAAACTCTACTCAAAATATAGGTCCCCCCAATCTAAGATCTATCAACTAGACCATTAAACAGAAAAGTAGCTAAAGAAAAAAGGGTCAGTACAGGCATCGGTGGACACAACAAATCATAAGGAGTAGCCCTCAAACAAATGTGTGAAATATGAACCTTAGCGCCTTTATCACGGTCACCCAAAACATGGCTGTTGTGGGCCAAGTGAAAATGTTAACTTATTAGACGTATCAAGGAGCTTTTTGTAACTGAAGAAAAAGAATGTGTTGGTGTTTATTTTATTTTTTTCTAGTGTTTAGATCATCTTTAAGGCTAACATCGTCCCCGTCGGGGCTGCGGATTATCGAAAGAGATGACGTGGCCACGGCACAAGGGCGAAGAAGGAACATGGGTTGGATTTTAGTCTGTAGAAGTCTGATATACTCCCCTTCGCTCTGCCCAAGAGCGGGGCGGGTTATTTGATGATTTTCCACCCACCAAAACAAAAAGGCTAACATCGTCGTCCTCTAATAAAACGTAAAACTATATGTGGTTTTTGTACAAAATATCTTAGGGTACCTTCAATACACTAAGTGTTTGATTTGTCTGAACTATGTTTGGGAAGTGCACCTACGTAAGTTAGGCAGTAGCCTACGGTGAGGAGTTCCTCTCACACGCATTTATTATTCTATATTCTTTGACAGTTTTCTTGAAAACATTTTTTATTTCAGCAGAGAAGATCTACGAGGAATCATCTTCATCATCTGTTTAACCTTTTCCCAACTATGTTGGGGTCGGCTTCCAGTCTAACCGGATGCAGCTGAATACCAGTATTTTACATGGAGCGACTGCCTATCAGACCCCCACAACCCAGTTCATACTGGGTAATACGATACCCTTTGGTAAGACTGGTTGTCAGACTTTCAGGTCACTGAAAGTCAGCCAGTTTTTTTCTTTCTTTCAGTCACTTTTCAAAGTACAATATCAGAGTTTTTCATGGAGCCTATCAAACCTCCACAACCAAGTAAGTAGGTATTGGAGAATCTGAAGATCATAGTAGATTATTTGAACTAATTTTCAACCTCTAATATTCCAGATTCTTCCTACCTAACAGGAGGTCTACAGATATCCAAAAAAGCGTGGTTAATCGCCGCCCACTCGTATTTCACGCCATATTCTCAAGTTCACGTAAGAGGTTATTTATAGGCGGAGGCTGGCATGTCCAAAAAGCTTAGTTGTGTCAAAAGTTGAGCGTTAAATCATTGGCCACTATCTGGACACTGCAGGCCGGACTCTGGCCACTAGTGTTCGGTGCGTGTCCGTTGTTGTACGATGTGCGGGATGACGTGACGTGACGTACTGGTAGCTCTAGGATAAAAAGATTCAAAAAGGACTTTGAATGTAAATGGTCTGCAATCTGCAACCGACTTGTTTAAGAATGAAGTAGGTAGTAGTTTATTTTGGTCCTTGGTTATTCCAGGGTTATTGCGTAAGACACTAACTATAATGGCGTTGCATTTAATTAAATTGCAGTACAAAAATATTCATTGCATGTTTGTTGTTATTTGGGAACTGCAATCAGTTACAAACATAACGAAGCAATGGATTACCAATTTTAGTTGTGGTAAACAAGTGTGATACGTAATTCAAGTACGAGTCAAGGGAAGGATTACTAAAAGAAAAACATGGTTAAATTATAAATTGTAGACATTGTATTTTTTGGCTAAATCGTTGACTATGAAACCGAATAGCTCTACAACTGCAAAGCCTTTAATTCGAAATCGAAATACCGTCTCATTTCTCATTATTATCTTATTTGTGCAACTATAAGAGTTTTCCAGTTTGAAATCGAGTTATCTTTGAGCCGTTTTTCTCTATTTTTCATAGTTTGAGCTTGAGCTTTATAAATCAAAATCACTGTATGATTTATAAAATGGAAATGCATCTAAATCATATCTGTTTTTTCTCTTCAAATAAATTTCAGAAGAACACACATCAAAAGAAACGAGCATGACAAAAATGTATGTGACACTTTCTTGTTGCAAGTAGAAAAATGTTAACAAACCCTTAGTAAATCATAATCATGCCGGGTGCCAATGGAAACGGTGCCAAGCTAAGTGATCCGACACAAAATGAAATATGATGACACTTCCACACATTACAATACGAATTTTTCGTGTAAATGAAAAAAATAAGCGTGTTTTTTGCCCACTAGTCCAGATAGAGTGCTTTGGTGTTTGGCCTTCCGTCTTAGATAAGTCTGATTAGTGTTAGATCTTCAGAAGTGGGCCTATCACAGAGGTAAAATATGTTCCATGTATGGAATATGGGTCATCTAAAGTTGCATGCAGTCGGGCTTCCAACCAAATATTTGGAAACTAATAATAATCAGAAGCAACTGAACTGGACCTTACTTCAGATATAGTTAGAATCAGCTAAAGAAAAAAAGTTCTTAGATTTATCATCTAAGAACTTTTTAGATTTAATATACTTTTTATCTTAATCATCTTCCTGTCCTTATTCAATAGGGGATCGGACTGACTCAAAAAAATATGATTCTGTTTAGTCCGTCAGTTAGATTACCTATCGAAAAATATTGGATACGTGTTTTTTGTTTTATCAAAACAATAAAAATTGACGAAGATAAAGCGCGTCAAAGATCATGGAGTGGGGCTTGAAACGTCAATTGAAGGTACAAAATGTCCGGGGCGAGGAGGAAGTCCGGGGCGAGGAGGACGTCCGGGGCGAGGAGGAAGTCCGGGGCGAGGAGGAATGGGACGCCGTCGCCTCCTTCTGCGAAGCAGTGATGCTAGCGAAGGAGGTGGCGGAACGAGAGAGGGAGCGATCCTCTCAACGTCCCAGCCGCCGCGGAAGGCGCGGAAGGCGCTCCGGGCGTCGGGGGCCACGTGATGGCTTCCGGCCACCGTAGACGCGGGCCTGTGGACGGTGAGTAATGGGCTAGCTCGCCGTCCGGCCGTCGTCATGACGGCAACAGACCGTGTCGGCGGCGCGTTCGTGTTCCACGCGCGCCTCAAAGAGATGTCAGCAAGGAGGGGCCCGCAAGGGCCGACGCCCGTCGGGGCCGCGGTATTTGTACTAGATTACGTGGCCTCGGCGCAAGGGCAAAGAAGGAACATGGGTTCGGTTTTTAGTCAGTAGAAGTCTGACACTCCCCTTCGCTCTGCCCAAGAGCGGGGGGGGTCATTCGATGATTTTCCACCCACCAAAAAAAAAAAAAAAAAAAAAAAGGTACAAAATGTACTATCATATTTATGACGTCACACGAGTTTTCAAAGCACTGTATCGTCTTCATTTTTTGTTTACGTCAAAAAAGAAAAAATACGTGGATAATATTTTTTGGAAATCTATCTGACGGACTAATTAGTTTTTTTTGTCCGATCCCCTATTCTAATTGGGGACGGCGCAATACATTTTCTTCTTTCATTTTGTCTTGGCAGACCTCACGGCATCATTTACTCCTTTCTTTTAAATATTATTCTGTACATGATCCATCCATCTTCTCTTTGGCATTGCGTTCCCTCTCCATATATCCCACCACTTTTTTAGTAAAACGCTTTTCATCCCTCCTCATTACATACAGCCCATACCAAGACAGACAAACTTATGTGATGGATAAATAAATTAAGCTTTAATGTTCTAAACTTCAGTAGGCATCACGAGAATTAATTCAATCCTAATATAGCAATAACATCGTATTTCGTTCCAACTGCTGGTAAGTCAGACTGGTAGATGTCACCTTATCTCAGATTTTTTTCCTTCAACAGATAATTCTTCAAAAAAAATCAGTGCCTGCCGGGGTTAAAACCTTCAAAGTCGGAAGTCGTGGCCAATTCAACTCAGCCACCTGAATATCTTGGTTCATCTGAAAAAGTTTCATTTAACTTACAATCAATCAGGTTATTCGAGGAGTTGAAACAATTTAGCATGATCTACGACACAAAAACCCTGAGCCATGCAACATCAATATTTCAATTAAACATTGTCGATACGGCACACAGGTTAATGAGGTTACACCATTATAATTTATTGTTAATTGTTATTATAAACTGCTGCCTAGCAATTTACTAGGCGCAGATTTCGATCGATTTGTACTCGCGTGCCTATTTGATGGCTGTGTTGTATGGAATTAGGTGCAGCCTTCTTGTGATGGGTAATGCGGAATCACGAGTTTAGATTGCTATCTTAGGTTAAGGAATTAGCAGTGTTAGTTATATTTGAATTGCGTTTTCGAGTATGTATGTAATGTCATCGCCGAGAGGAAAGTCCTAGAATGACATACACTGACCTGAGTTGTCTTTTTTATCAAAAAGGTAAGGTGCGTGGTACTCACAACCAATTGACGTGGCTGAGTTGATCCGTGAATTGGTGATCATCACTCATTACATACCGAGTTATCTGCGTCCTTCGAAAAGCACGGCAGCACAACTCAGCCACTGAGACTAGCTGGTTTCAGTGACCCAAAAGCCTGATTACCAGTCTAACCATGGGAAATCGTAGTACCTAGCATCAACTGAGTTATGAAGGTCAGATATAACAGTCGCTCTATTTAAAATACTGGTATGCAGCTGCACCTTGCTAGACTGGAAGCCGACCCATCATTTGAAAAGGCTAGCCAGATGATGAGTTGATGACTCTCAAAATGGTTTAAGAAAGAACCAAAAATTCGAAGATATGTGACATCTACCAACGTAGTAGATTAAAGAATCTATCACAAGGGTTCCGGTCACTATTTTAAGAGTTATCATCTAGACTTTTCCTAATTATGATGATAGCTTCCAGTCCCTCTCATTTAGAGAAAGCCTGTTTCTCAACAGCGTTTGATTGTAACAGTCACACAAAAATATCCAAATGATGTGAAGTTCATCCAAGTCAAATTGTCTATAGTTATTATTAGTAGTCTGTCATCTGTAAATCATGTTCGTCCACGTCCGTCTGCTCACTTCAAAGAGTTCCATTCCTGAGCTTCTGTCTTGTTTCATGTAAATAATTGGGTAAATATATCATTGTTGTGGAATTATTTAAGTTGGAACATCGGCGGCATCCTCTTGTTAGCTGTACATTTGATGATGTGATGATTGGATGATATTTTTTTTGGATGTTGTTTGAATTTTTGAAGGCTATTACATCTCTGAATAAGATTTAAAGATATTGCCAATAGACTACCTGCCTATTTTATACGTATTATTACGTGCTATCAATAGGTTATCATTAAATAGTTTAAAAAATATCACCAACAACCCAAACTTTAAAAAAAGTTTAATGCTTGGAAATAAGTTTACGCTGATTTGTCACTTCACACCAAGTAATAAGTAATAATATTTGCAAACTAGTTCGAAGACGTACGTCTTCGAACTCGTTTGCAAAAATTATGATAGTTCGGTTAAGATGCATTATAAAAAGATAATTTATAGTAATGGGCACTCACAAATAGGGTATTTTTTATCAGTGAAAAAAGTTTAAGAATTAAATCATTAGTTCCGGAGACTATAACCCCCTACTTACAAACAAACACCTCTTGATAATATTATGACCGAAGAAAATCTATAGTAGGTGAAGTCTCACTACCTACCCACATCTTAAAACTACCAAGTCAAAATTCCTCGGTACTAAATACACATCATACAATACCGTACCTAAGTCTGTCTAATTTTATCACCACACGATAGATGACATCCATACATCAGAGTTCAGACACAGTCGGACTGACCCATCAATCTGAGGTGTGTGTTTGTCTCTGTCACCGTTTCTAAAGAACAAATTGTATTAGCCGTGTTTGTTACTGAAATAATATCAGAGGTATGAATTGAAGGTGGGAGGTTTATTTTCTGGATTGGGCGCGAGATGGCGTTACAGGTAGTTTTGAACTCATTTTATAAGGAAGTACTGTAACTCTTTCCTCAATTATGATCTTACTGTAGGTATGACGATGCAGTAATCGCTTAGGCCTTTGCAATCAGAAGACCGATATATCTGGATCCTAAAAATGCGTCTAAAGTATCATATCTCACATAATTAATTTGAACTTCCAGGATAAAAAAAAACACCAAAAATCTATAAAGATGTTTGAAAAAACAAACTGGTCACACAAACAGAGAGACAATACATGACATAACGCCTGTAATCCCAGAAGGGTTAGGCAGAGATATACCTAATAAGAGTACACCCACACAAATAGACACAACATAACAGACAGACAAATCGCATTTATTTTTCAATTGCTGCAACTAAACCCAATGCGCCTGATCACCATGCCAAATTGTTTTAGAACAGAAAGCTACTAAGTTCGAAACTTACATTATTTCTGTGTTGGTTGTCCTAAGAACTGCAATCGTGGTGGGTATAGTTTTCCTAATATACAGATCATCTATTGCTCTTATCTCAATTAATTATTCATCCATAAGTTCCATAACTATCTCATCGGATACCTCCTTTCTTGCCCAAAATGAAACCAAAACAACAATTAATCAAAACATCAATTAAAAAGGACTCTGCTACAGAAAAAACGAGACTACTTATAAAAATATAGCTGCAATTTCTCTTTCACTCTCCAATCCACAATCCGACTTATAACATCTTTACTCCACATCAGCAAGTAAATAAAAACAGTGAAGTTATGTGACATCTCACTGGTAAGTCGCCTACGATCCGTCGCGCGTCGACCTGCGCCCGCGCACGTGGGCTGCTCTAATTTATTAACGTGTGTTTACCACTCGTTACTCGTAAACTGAACTGGTTAGATGTAGGAACTGAGGTGGTATTGTCGATATATGGGGTTGTCTGAATGTCTGTCTTTGCTTGACCGCTGCTGACTGAAACATGTCTCTTTCTTAGAGTTTACGAGGCAAGGAAAACAAGGTATCCTCATAAAAGGTACCCTGTGGGCTGTGGCTCAGCTGTTCTCAGCGGGCACTTAATGCCCTACGAGTCCAGTATAATGTTTTTAGGATGTTGTTGGGGCTTCCGAGATACTGTAGTGCATCGGGCATGTTTTGTGAAGCCCGAATTGATGGCTTTCATGCCATCATGAGAAAGAGGGCAGCCTCACTGCTGCACCGTATACGGGGAAGCTCCAACAACATTCTGAAAGTGATAGCGGACAGGCTCGATGGTCCGTTTTTGAGACACTGGATCGCACTCCACGTATCAGTGTGATTGATTAATTAGTTGTAAATATGTATTTAATTTGTGTGGTTTACGAACATAGTTCTTAAGTTATTACTAACATTATATGGATCTGTGTCTATTACCTGTGTGATGATTATGGTCTGAAATTAAGTTATTATTATTATTATAAAATAGTTGTGGCGTTTTTATTTACATAGGTACATAAAATCACGCCTGTAAACCTCGAAGGTTTAGGCTGAGGTGTACCTAATAGTCGACCCAGATTAGGCCGGGTATGTGTAAGTCCCATGTAGTAAGGGGTCAGTCTATTGCTATCAACGGGAGTTTGAATTTGCGCCCGTTGATAGCAATAGACTGACCTATTGCTATCAACGGGCACAAATTCAAACTCCGTGGCTGCTGCTTACAAATACCTCATGGAAAAACCCAGTAGCACTTTACACGACCGCAGTCAAGCTTGCAACCACTAGACCACCGAGACAGTTTTAATATGGGATATGATATTAATGTCATGGCGTAATTAATGTGAACTTTACTAACAAGATCTGCTAATAGTTTTTAAAACATTAACCTTAAATGCATACCGCAATTGGTAGAGCAATGGCATGGGCTCTATAAATCCTATCAGATGTCAGTTTAGTTTGTAGGTATACTAAAAACGAATTTGATTGAGATTTTTTGAGATTGGAATCAACATTTGTACGGTTGCTCAATAGGAATCTCATAGAAAATACTTTGTTTTAGTGACTAATAGCTGCAGCGGTGGTTTCGTATTATATTCCCCCAGTACACACATAAACTCGCACTTTTTTGCCATGGGGGCAGACCGAAGCCATAGAGGCCTCTGCACCTGCAATGATATTTAAATAATCCTTCCACCACGTCCATGTTTATGCATCTGGCCATACATTTTATTTTATTTTATTTTATTCTATTTGGGAAACTTACAGCTAATACAGAACAATACAATTAAACAATAAACATTTGAAGGCCAATTACATGTTTCCACTGGTAAACACGAAAACAAAAAAAAACAAAAAAACAACAAAAGAAAGGTAACAACAAAAAAAAAAGGTAACAATAAAAAAAACAAAGTAACAAGATTGGAGAATATTAACTAATAACTAAAATTATAATAGGGTACTTAACAACAATTACTTTTGTGCAAAAAATGTTTTCACCAGCACATTTTTAAGCCGAGATACACTGGTGTTGAATATGTCCAAATCAAGTTCACTATTGAGTTTGTTGAAACTTCTGCTGGCACGGATCAGGAATGAATTTTGCCTGTACGCGGACTTGGAGTGAGGGACATGCAACAAACTAGGCTTGCGAAACATTTTGCAGTGCGTAACCAATCCCATACTACTCAACAGCTCTGGGCAATCGATGGTACCATTTGCAATCTTAAATAAGAACAACAAGTCAGCAATGCGTCTACGCTCATGCAGTGGTAAAATGTGGAACCTCTTGCATCGAGTTACATAATTGGGAGTATAATATCTGGTTTTAAACTGCAAGAAACGTAAAAACCGCTTCTGAATACCCTCAATTCTGTCTATGTAAATATTGTAACTAGGGTTCCATACTTGTGAGGCGTACTCCAAATGGCTAAGGACAAAAGCACAATAAAGGATTTTATATGTTTTTACGTTTTTAAAATCAGCTGATAACCTTAATATAAATCCAAGTGCTTTAGAAGCTTTGCTAACAATGTCCTCAACGTGTGCGTCAAAGAGAAGCTTAGAGTCAAATGTGAGACCCAGGTCCCTAATAACGCTTATTCTGTTTATATTTGTGTTATGAAATTTATACTGAAACGAGATTGCAATGCATTATACTGAAACGAGATTGCATACATGCACGTTGACACCTCAAATCAGGCGGAAAGAAATAAAGAAGAGATAAAGGATCTGGAGCATGACCTACGAGTTTATGTTACTTAGTATAATATCGGTCCATGTTTATGCATCTGGCCATACAACTCTAGTAGATTACAGCCTTCTCCCCCCCCCTGTTATAGAGAAAAGTATGGGTCCTAGAAGTGGGAAAATAATTACATACGCTTAAAAGCATTCTCCTTTTGTGCTGTAACTTATAATCATCACTCTTATTATTTCTCTGAAATTACATACTTACTTACTTAAACTAATTAAATAAAACTATAAATTCGCGATAACTTTCAAAGTTATTACTAAACACTTTATGTGGTAAAATGAAACGTATAAAAACTTCTATTGCGTGTAAATTTAAAATGAAAAACATGTGAAAGGCTGCTGTGAGAGATTCAGAGCCGAAGGACCTTGCTAACTTAGTGTGGAGAAGGTTCTTTTATTATTAATTCCTAGTTATATGTTTTTCGCTACTGGCGAAAAAAAACCTGTTGATTGATAAATATCAATAATATTATGTAAGTAAGTAATAAAAAACGATTTAACAAAAAATAAAACCGACTTAAAAAAAAACACAAAAAAGTGAAAAATAAACTTTAGAAGAAAAATCCGTTTCTGAAGTCGGTGACTTTTGTTTGTTTGATTTCATGTTTTTGCTACCGACCGTAGAAACTGATTTTTCTTTTTTTGTGTGTTTATTTTTAAGTCCGTTTTTTTTATTTTAGGTATTTTTTTTATTTTGACTTTTTAGTGGTTCATATATGTAAGTTCACATGTTCATGGGTCATAATGTGGTCAATGTAGTTTTATTTTTGAGTTTTGTTAATTTTTCAAAAACAGCTTGTCCAATTTCGATAAAAAAAAAAGAACTTTTCAAATCGGTTAGCAAATGACGGAGTTATGCCCGAACAAACATAAAAAATAAAATATTTATTTATTAAAATCTCCCAAGCCTTACAACTATCATTACAGGTGTACACCTAATGCGATAGCGCGGTCTTAACGCTACCTATAATAATTATATATAAACATCCGACTTCCAAAAAAAGAAGGAGGTTCTCACCTCCTTCTTTTTTAAGAAGTCGGATAAAAAGGCCTAAATATTTTGAAACAAGAACGACAGGGCAGATTACAAAAAAATCTTTTTTCATCGAAGTAGCAATTTATTTTTACGGACCTAGATCAGATATCAAATAGTTTGACAAAAAAATCTTATTAGTCCGTCTGATAATTTTCCAAAAAATATTGGACACATAGGTACTTTTCACCACGTAGTGACGTCACAAGCCCTCAATCTTTGACGCGATTTATCTTCGTATTTTTTTACTGATATGATAAAACAAAAAATACGTATCCAATATTTTTCGGTATTCTAACTGACGGACTAAACAGAATAATATTTTTTTTAGTCAGGAAACATCCCTTTTGAGATAAGCAGTTACTTCATGTATAAAGTATCGAGCAACTACTTATACTGCATTGCTGGGTAGGTAAGCCTGAAAGCTGACTTGAACAGATCCGAAAAGGCTAGGCAGAATATGATGCATAGATATCCTATCGTAATTTATTGTTCATACCTAGCAATAAGAAGAAATAATCCAACTCGGATGGGCAGACGCGATACGCGACATCTTTTCGTTCAAAATTCCGCAGTGTCTTAAGACGAGGGTCTATAACCAGTGTGTGTTGCCAGTGATGACCTATGGCACAGAAACATGGTCCTTAACTGCTGGCCTCTTAGAGAAGCTCAGAGTCACGCAACGAGCCATGAAGAGAGCTATGCTCGGAGTTTCTTTGTGCGATAAGATCCGAAATGAGGAAATCTGCCGAAGAACCAGGGTCACCGACATAGCTCTCAGAATATGCAAGTTGAAGTGGCAATGGGCCGGCCACATCGCTCGAAGAACTGACAACCGATGGGGAAGGAAGGTTCTCGAGTGGCGACCACGAACCGGAAGACGCAGCGTTGGTAGGCCTCCCACCAGGTGGACTGACGACATTGTGAGAGTCGCAGGCAACCGGTGGATGCAAACGGCAGGCTGCCGTTCGTTATGACGTTCTATGGGGGAGGCCTTTGTCCAGCAGTGGACGTCTTATGGCTGATGATGATGATGTAGACCTAGCAATAAAGCTAAAGGAAACATCTGAAATATGCATGTTTATTACAGGTAGCGTTATAAATAATATTAAAGGTGTCACAGAGTTTATATTTCATTGCTAATAGAGAGAGTTAATTGAATGTCAGTCATCGTCGCGAATATTTTGGCACACGATATGCATGTTGCAGGTACTTGATGAAAAACGGCAATTATTAAAATTAACTAAGTTTGCAGATGTCTTTATTTCTCTAGAATATAATGTTTGATTCCTCATGTTTCACTAATATTATTGGTTAAGCTTAAACTACTTCTTCTTCTTCTTTTCCAGTCGATGACTAAACTCTGTCTGACCAGTACGTGGCAACCTGGACGACTCTATCATTTGCTTCATACTAAACTACTAGAAACGTATCTATAACCAATATCATTGAGAATAAAACAGAAAAAATACGGGACATAAAAATCGTTTCAGCTTTTTAGGAGTTACGATGTCACAGCACAAACACACGTAGATACCTCTTTTTTTAAGGAATACATACAATAAAATAAAGAAGGCAAAAATTAAATCAAAGTCTATTAAATGGCAGATTTCAACACTTCCCTGCTACATATCAGACGTGCTGGAAATAATATTATAAATCAAACAAATAGTTATAAAAGCATTCTAGGTGGCGCTATCAGTCACGGGAGATATAAACTACCGCTGTGACGTCAAGGAATCTAATGCCAAGTATTATTGCTGTCAAATTCTAAGACCTAAGCTATGATTTAATAGAAGTGGGTAATGCTTTTAATAGCGAGTAAGGTCAAGGTGGCAACAGTGGCGCACTTGCGGTAGTTTCAAAAATATTATAGGTCTCTCACTCATCGGAAGGTCTATCTTCTAACTTATTGATGAGTGAGAGAAATAGAAAGCTATCTTCTATCATATTATTATAAATTCAAAAGTAGTAGATGCATGTAACTGAATCACGCTAGAACGGCTGAACAGATCTGAAGTGATTTGTAGTCAACCAATAAAATACCAAAAAACTAAACCAGGTTAAGAATATTTACCGGATAAAACTGTGTCACTTACCTGGCAGTAGCAGAAAAGCAACAAAAAAAATGTTCTTATAATGATAACTTTGTTACAAAAACAAACTCCTTTTCCACCCTAACCGAGCACCACATAAAACCTTATAAACGCCACTAAATAGTCATCTTTATACGACAATAAAAGTCGGCCATCTTGAAATATATTTATCAATAAATATATCAAAAGTATGTATATTCTTTCTGACCGTAATTGATCTCGTCATGTGGATCACTTTGTATCCAAATAAGGATATTGTGTTGTATCGGACTAATTTATTTACCAAATATTGTTGTCGTATAATAATATTGGGGTTAGTTTATTGGATACTTTTAAATCAAGGAAGGGTTACAAATACGAAAAAATAAAAGGGTATTTCTTTACCTTTGTTTCGTCCATCTGGACATTACTACGAAGACTGTAATAATGATAATGATGACACATGCATATAAATTGTACACATACAGAATACCCATTTGAAAAACATCTTAAAGAAACCAGTATTTCTCGACGGCATATAAAGCCAAGTCAGAGACCCTTCATCATTTCAGCCGAAAGACGTCCACTGCTGGACATAGGCCTCCCTTACGTGTCGCCACATTGACCGGTCCCGTGCGTCTCGGATCCAGCGTATCCCCGCAACCTTCACCAGGTCATCGGTCCACCTAGCGGGAGGCCTTCCAACGCAACGTCTTCCGGTTCGCGGTCGCCACTCCTGAACTTTCCAGCCCCATCGGCCATCTTTATTCTGCGATCAATTGAGAGACCCATGGGTGGAATAAAAACTCTGACTGATTCAGTAGGCACTTTCTGTCTTCCTTTTCTAATCTCTAAATTTCATTATATGCACATAGATATTAGCTTAACTTAGTATTAGTAAACTGGCACCCGCCACTGGCACACAAAAGACAAGTCCAATAAAAATTACGCAGCATAACAAACACAAACGAATCACCGAAGAAAATTAATTAAAACCAGTTCCCACACTACCCCTAACTGGCAACCATCCCCAGTTAAAACAGAACCAAACAACCATACTATCAACCATCCGTTACATGCAATAGTAACTAGTAGCTGTAGCTACCGAAAACCAGACCTTTTTAGTCCACAATAGAAATTATCAATCACTAGGATTTATGGCGCGGAACCAAAGCCTGCTTTTTCCACTATAAACCGTATAAATTTGGATGAAAGCTAAATATTTAACTGACTTGTATACGACGAGCTCCTCCTAAATGTGTCGCATAAATTCGGTCAAGTAAAAAGTCGTCAACTCTTGGCGGTGAGGTTAGCGTGGATACGACGACGACGGATGGGGTGAAATTTTTGAAAGAAGTTTTTTTGTGTTTGTTTGTTTTTTAAAATGTTTTGATCATTTTTGTTTATTAAACTTTAAGTCAACGCCATGTTCGAAATGAAATTAAATTATTATTGTTTATAGATGAGTATTTTACACAAAAACTTTGATAGTTTGTGAAATAACTTGTAGGAAAACCGGACGAATGAAAAAATGACGGACGGATGAAAAAGTTTTCCATAAGTAAAATCAAGCTGAAAGGAAAAAAAGTTTAAAATTTGGAAAAAAATCCGTGTTCCAAACAGCTCAGTCACTTGCACTTAGGCGGCAATTGCCTCTGCCATCGTAGGTCCCAACTCATTTAGCAAAACAACATTTTCTTAGCAACACAGATTCCATAAGAATAACTCATAAGCATCTGGATCGACCTTATTTATAGTCCTTACTTTTACTAAAAACTTAAACAATGAGAAAACATTTACAGTGAAATTACTTTCCCACCAAAACAATAAAGCACAATACGGCACATCCACACTCATCTCACCCCTCCGTCGCCATTAAACGCAATAGTTACGGTTATATAATTTATTGTTTTTCATCTTTGAAATCTTAGCGGAGTCAAGTTGTATAAATCATGCGTTAATGCCAGAGTATTATACAAATTCAAATTTATAACATGATAAAATTGCCGAACGGGCGCCCCCTTCACCCCCTACGGCTGGGGGACGTAAACTACGCTGCCCTTAATTCATTAGAGATCGGGTTCGGTTTGGAGTATTTGACTTTTGAGATTGAATATCAAATGTAGGCAATGTGATGACAGGTTTTGAGATGTAGCGTTTGGGATGTAGCGTTTTAGATGTAGCGTTTTGGATGTAGCATTTTATGGTGGTTAGGGTATCTTGTTGTGGTATGTTTAGTAATTGTATTAGTAATTGTTTTATACTGCGGCCAATTTTAATAATCCAACTTGCCATTATCATAGGTGACAGATTTACAAGTTTCTATCATACATCTTTTTATTTTGTTTTTTTTAATGAACTAAGTATACTGTCTTCATATGAAAATGTCTTAATGTTGACATCCTTTGGCAGATACCTATGCCGCATTGTCGGTAGTACAGTGAATAGGGCACAGGTCTCTGCTTGCCATGAATTGTCCGAGTAGTCTTTATCATAGTGTAACATATTTTTTTTTATTGTGCCCGTGGCTTCGTTCACGACTTTACAAATCAATATAAACTTAAAGTTGCAGATTATTCAAAAAAGTGAACAATTATCCCACAAAATTTCAAAAGATAACGCAATGAGTCTTGTATAAAAGATAACAAACTATATTTGCCTGAGAAAACGCCACTGAATTATTTGACAATGATCCAACTGGTCCCAGTATACTTTACTCCGTCTCACGCTTTACATAATATTACACGTTGAAAAACGGCTAAAAGATTAGAGCCATATGTGTCTAACTCCACTTTGATGGAGATAACAATCTTTATCTACGAACCCATAAATATGAAAGTAAATCAAAAACACAAGGTGACGCCATAAAAAACATCTTATACACACTGTCACAACCCTTTTGTATAACATGATATACACATTTCTTCCACACAAATCTTTCTTTCATCCTGCCCATTCAAAACCGCTCAAAAGCATTTTTTCACACAATCGAATAACTCAATTCAGAAATAGAAAATTAATAATCGTCTAAAACCGATTGCGAGCGAAAAAGGCCGATTATCATCGAAGCAATTATTATCAGTGAGTTTGATTTATATGGATTTTGGAGTAAAACCTCTTTCTTTCCTATTCAGATTTAATTGAATGATCAAATCGGATGGCATTAGCGAGGCTCCTTTGTCTCCCATTTGTTTAAACAATGGGAATCAATCGGTGATCGGTTTGCGGCTTTTTTTGTAGTTCGTGCTGATTATTTGGGGTTTCCAAACGAGTTTCGTGAATGGGTGTCCTTTTAATGTATTGTCCAAAGAATATTTAAGGTTTTTATAGAAATAATACACAGTTTTAGTGCGTATGACTTATTTTTAAAAAGGAAGTAATATACTTGAACCGACGAAAAACTTTTCAGTGTAGGTCAGCCCCAAAGTTACATAAAATGCATCGAATTGAGAACATGCTTCTTTCTTTTGTCGGAAAAGTAAATAACTATAGCACGGGTTGATTTGTTCATTGCATAATCACTACATAGTAATTACTGCCTGTATCTACACATCGAAATAAAAAAAACAATAAAAGCGTAACAATAAATGAATGACCGGCCGTCGTCCCTTTGCAGCATAATTAATAAAAAAACCTTTATTAATTAACGCACAACCCCGAAAAATCATCGTCCAAACATTCACCATAAAACGTAAACATCAAATATTCCAAATATTTAGCAAAATCAGCACCAAAGCTTATTAATACGGCAGCCGGACCGTCCATAACTAATAATTATATTTTGTCGTCCATCCGTAACAAATATGTCCCAATACGGTGATATCGGTATGGTGTTTACCCCCAAAACCCCCACCTTTTACCCCTTTCACCCCCGAACTACCCCCATATTTAATGCGGGTACCCGATATTCAACTCTGCTGTATTGGTATACCTTAATAAATTTAACATTAAAATCACGGTAAAGGGTTATTAGTATTTTGTTTTGATAATTTGAAAATATTGTTTTTGTTATACTTATTTTTAAAGTGCCCTTTGTATGTGTAGCTGAGTGTACATTTTGGGTTAATTGTTTTTATTGGAATAGGAAATCAAATGATTAAATAAAGAAAAGTATTTCTAGCTTGACTCTACGTGTAAATTTCGAAAAGGTTACGTATTTGCCGCACACAAAAACACAGAAGTCATCTGCCTAGCCTTTTGCCAACAATACAGTTGAATACTAATATTTGACATGGAGCGACTGACTATCTTACATCCACGCCCAATTAGTACTGGATTGTGGAGGTAATACGATAGATACCCCTTGGTAAGAGTGGCTTTCAGACTTTCAGGACACTGACCGTCGTTACGACTGTCAAATATCTACAACTAGCTGATGCCCGCGGCTCCACCCGCGTGTATATCGGTTATCGCGACCAAAAGTAATATCTTCACCCCCCCTTCAACCCTTTTTTCGCAACATATACAAATCTGCCTTCGAATATCGTTCTTTTTTAGTATTGTTAATTTTACTCTATTTTACTAACATAGTGATAAGTTAATGATTAACAATATTTTAATAGGTACCGTTCCGATACTCGTTCCAATGAACGTATATTTTTGTAACCAGTGTTTCTCATCCAAGTGTATAATTGTGTTCTGTTTTTGAGAAATAAATGTCTTAAACCATAACATAAAGTATCCTATTTCCTTCTCAGGCCCTAGACTATCTGTGTACCAAATTTGACCAATTAGTAAGGATAAGGAAGATAGGACTAACAGCCAGGATTGTTCGGTATGAAATGGGTGGTCAAACCAACATAATAATATGCTATCATGCCTTAACCCGAAGATTGATCTGAGCGGATGTTATTATCTAGTCACAAGCACCTCTGTAACACAACCTACGTATCTAAATAAGTATTCAATATAAAAAAAATAGATGTAAATGCATTGATATAAAAACTAAAGATACGGTCGTCCGAACATTTTGCCCCATACATAGAAACACTAACGCCATCTATAAGAACTAAGAAGATAGCCGATCGTGAACTAGTTCACTTCGGTAAACTTCGGTATAATCAAGACCTATTTGGGACTAAGTTCGAGGCGTCATTTTATCATGCGGTCCGCCCAGTCCTTACGCAGTAATATATAAGTCAATGTGTAAATGCCTATTCATTTAGTACAACATTATTCTAAATGTGTATCAAAAGTTGTACAAGTTTTAATTTTACAAGGTAGCATTGAGTTTGACTATACACGTGCCTGACATTTTACTATATAATATCGGCTCATAAAATGGTTTTTATGGACTGACGATTTCTTGATAAGGCAATTGACATTTGTAAATATTAGGTAGGTACCTAAATAATTTAATTATTAAAACGTCCACGTGCATGCCGACTTGTCAGTCAGTGGACATCCGGAAAATCCGGACATTTTGCCCCTATGTCCAATAACTAGTCAGGTCTAGAAAATAGTAGTGACTTAGTGGTTACAGCCCCAAAAATGAGTAATAGGTTCGAATTTAGACAATCGCTTTATTTTGTGTAACTAAATTCAAGTGACTGCTTTGAGAACGGTGAAGTTTATGTAAACCTTATAGAAGGCTATGAAAGTCACTTGGAGAGTTCTATGCATGGAGTTTCTCTAAGTGATCGAATAAAAAATTAAAGGAGATACAATGAAACAATCAAAGCAAGCGCCAATGGTGATGATGATGAGCCAACCCTCTTTGCTTTACTGGGACGAGCCCGCCACACTATTCCCAAACCACTGCACCTCCTGCAAGCCAGAATTTACAGTGGCAACCACAGTAATTTATACTTCTCTTCATATCAGCAGGAGACAGAACAGAACATAGCCAACCCCTTATTTGTTTTCGCTTTACATTCATTTCATCTCAGACAATCATAAAAGCTTTTGACTGACGTATCAACGCCAAAAATAACAACTATTTCCCCATACGTCATCAGTTATCAAAACTGCCGACTTCCCAGCATACCTATGTCTACTAGCTGACGGGAAACAGAAGCATGGTATCAAGCAGCTCCGTTTCAACATCGTCAGTGCCCAGATAAACACAGCACACCACTTTTGCACCGCCACAGATAAGTATAAGCACTTAGCACACAAACTATGCATAAGCGCAGCTTTTTGATAACTCGCCGACGGTACTCGTGTGGGGAAAAGTGTTTAGGGGATATTGGATCACTTTTCTTTTGTCTTTTTTTCACTTTTGTCAGTTATGTTCATGTTTATTTACAAAATATGTAGTTTTTAAGTTTAAAATATGTTTTTTTTTACTATATAAATAAATGCATTTATTTTGTTCTTTTATTTTGAGTTGTCGACATAGTTCACAGAATAAGTAAGCAGAAGTGGCAGTGGGCCGGCCATATTAGTCGCAGAAACGATGACCGTTGGAGTAGACGTGTTCTTGAGTGGAGACCGCGAATCGGCAAGCGTAAGGGGGCAACGTGCAACCGTCGCGGGGCGGCGGTTGCACGTTGCGGCGTGCATTCGTTGTTCCGTGATTCGGGGTCTCGAGCATTCGTTGTTGCGGTTTGCGTCACTGCGTGGTTTCGTGCTCGCAGTGTTCGTTGTTGCGAGCATTCGGTGGCGTGTGGTTCGGCGTGGTGGCTTTCGGAATGACGTATTGCACTCGTAGTTTCGTTTTTTTTTTTGTGAAATGGTCTTCTGACATTCAAAAGTGCCTGTAATGGCTTAATTGAAATAAAGCATTTGAGTTTGAGTTTAAGTTGGGAAGCCCTCAGGCTCGGTGGAGCGATGATCATCGCAGAGTGGCTGGTAACAACTGGATGAGAGTTGCCGAAAATCGAGTTGAGTGGAGAGGCCTATACCCAGCAGTGGATTGCAATAGGCTGATGATGATGATTTAGTTCAATGAATCGTTAGGACTTGAATGAAGCAAACAACAAAACTGTCCAGGTTGCTTAATGAATTAATTAATTGCTTAATTTGGTTGCTTAATTTTTTTCGAATTGGTTGGACAAAATCATTGATTCGAGAAGAAGAAGAATAAATCGTTATCACCATGAGCTTTAAATAGTTTATTTAAGTAGTTACCTACCTAATTACCTTGATGTTTGACATTCATAAATGATCAGTGATAGAACTTGTTATTGATCTTTCTAATAATAGGTGGCATGAATATTGGCGACTATTAAAACTGCATTATCTCCAAAATGACGATATCCATCGTGGCTGTGGTACAGTGATAGCATTGAGAAACTTGGTTGAGGTTTTCGTTTTTTTAAGAACTATGTAAAAATACAAAATATACAGTCAAGTAAAACGTAATTTTAACTATGTTTTACTAAAACTCATGAGCTACGGTAAAATCTCGGAAAATCAAACCTTTCTATTTTTTCTCTAATTGTTATATTTTCCTTTTCCCAAAGCACTTGTCTTCTTAACAGTACGCGTGTACCGAACACCTCTCACGTCTGGCGATCAAGCGCACATTTAGCGTTCTCTGATTAAGTCAATAGGTGGCGCGCGCGTCGCTCTCACACATGCATTATTTACTCAGACGGTGGAAGTCTGTGGGTTATGTAAGCCGATGATTATTGCTGCCGAAACGTGGCGGGATTGGAAACAAGTGTTGGAGAATGGAGGGTATTGATTTCAGGGGTTTTTGTATGATAGTGGCAAACATAACGCAAGTTTTCCATCGCCGAAAGGTAAGACAGAGGTATGTTATCCAGACTCCACGGTGTGTGGGATGGGAGCAATGTCTAGTGAAAATATCCCATAAATATTTGCGCTGTCTGGGAATCAAACTGACTGTGGCAAGACAATGCATTATGATTTTCATTAAAGGGGCAGGAGAATGATGAAAAGGGAAACTCTAAGGAATCTTTAGAAGGCACGTTTTGGCATAAAATAAATTGTTTTTTTATGGATTTAAGGCAGCACAGTTTATAGTCTTTAAATTACTAAAACAAATTCAGGGCCCCGAGTCTGCTATTCAATAGTGTCAGAATGGTCGATCATTGATCTCATAATGGTTGATTGACGACAAGCCAAAAAGTACCTTAAGTCGACAGGCATAAGGTACTATTTGGCTTGTCATCAATCAACCATTATGAGATCAATGATCGACCATTCTGACACTATTGAATAGCAGACTCGGGGCCCTGGAATCGGAATGACCACAAGTCAAGAATAGTTTTCAGTATCGATGTGTTGCTGATGCTGACTTGTAAACCAAAATGTCTACAAGCTCCCTGTTGGTTGACCACTTTTATGCTTTCTGTCCTGACAATTGAAAAATGGTCGACCGTCAGTGACTCAGTACCTAGTGATAATAATTAGTTAAATCGTAGAGAAAAGTTCATCAACATCTTTTAATGTAATTTCATCTTACTAAATACATGTCTGGTTAATATAAGTAGGAGTTCCAATATCAGTTTAAATTTACAAAAAAAAAAACGACTAATTAAGCACTAAACCAAACTTAAACCAACCGTCTCACTCCACGGCCAATTTACAACTGTCAAATTACGGACATTTTTTGTCCCACAATTTCACACTCCACTTAGAAGAGCATGCACACACGGCCGAATCGCAATACATTTGGCGTTTCAACGGCTCGACGATAATCCCGAATGAAGGAAGCTATACATCAAGGGAAAAAACGTCGGCGGCGATGCGACGCCCGTGTGTCCCTCCCTTTAGAGTTATGAATAAATTATTTGATTATAATGATTTATTTGAATGTGGTTTTAGTGTGTTTGAGGGATGTTTGATGGTGATCGTTATCATAGGCCCATGGGAGGTGAGATGGGTAAGTATGAGCATGTGTTATCAGTTGTGCTTAATCATGAGAAACGCCTATCCTATCATAATTGGGTGAAGTTAACAGGCCCTTTATTCACAAGCACTTCGATTCAATTTCGATTCGAAGAGTCATGTGGCTATTTCGATCATTGCCGTTATGCCAATAAAAGATAGACTTACCAACTTGTCGAATCGAAGTGTTTGTGATTACGGAGGCAGGTCTTGTATAGATACAAGACCTGCTAGCTTTCTCCAACTACCAACAACAGTTACAGCGTTGCAGTATTTTCAGAGTAACCCGGCGGCCTAACAAAAGCTATTGCCCCGTAAACAAGCGCCAGTCGCTTCAGTAATTTTTTTTTTTGCTAACCTGAACACGGTTGCACCGATAGAGAACACCTTCTGGTTTACCCGATACATGTTTAGCATACGGGTAATATTAAAATAATAATTATAAACGCGGTGATTGCAAAATCGCACCTCGGTCGCTTTGTTAAGGATGCAGCTTGAGGCAAGCAACGATGTGAAAGACGTCATTGTAAATACATATATATCGTCATTACAACAAAAGTTTGCCTACACTGAAATAATAAGTAATTACAAAAAAGGGGCCTAATAAAAGGAAAATAAACAAATTAACCAAATAAGCAACAGATTGCTTAGACGTCTAAGTACCCCTCCACATCGCTCTCATCCGGAGACGTAAATACATAATTTAGTTTTAATGTTCTAAATACAAAATTGTATCAAAATCAAAACTCATTTATTCAAACTAGGCAACAGCACTCAATCAGCACTTTTCGAAGGTCAAAATTAACCGGTCGAAATTTACTTTACTTTACTATTTACATTTAATGTAAATAGTAAAGTAAAGTAAATTTTGACCGGTCTTATACATTTTTTTATAAGACAGTCCCCCAAAACGCCTATCACAGTTCTAGTTATTCTTTTAATAAAATTCATGAACAATAAACAGGTTTTGATGAAAACAATCTCAATAGCTTCCTGCTCATGTTCCTAGAAGTAGATAGCCTTAAAGACAGAAAATCAAAACGACGATAGCCCGGAAACCAAACCTATCCTATCCTTTAGAAAAAGTCGTAAAAATAGCCTCTCTACCATCACCCATTGTTTTGGTTGCCATAATTTTGAGAGAACCTTTTATTCCCCTTCTTTAACTACATTAGCGTGTGTATGTAGTGCTGTTAATAAATCGGGCGGCGCCATTAGTCCCGGGTTCGAGTCCCGGCGGAAAGCATGCGTCTTGTTGATTTGTGATGAACGCTGATGGATGGGGTGTGTTCAGTGTTAGTTTTTTGGATGATGTTGTTTCTTGGCTCAGATTTGTGTGGATGAGTTTATTTTAATGTTGTTAGCTAGTTTGTTTTATGTTGTTAATAAATTATGTTGTAGTCGAATCTAGGTGATTTCAGGAAGATAAAGCTTGTTTAATACTGCTTAAAGCGGAAAAATGGAAAACTTTTTTATTTTTATTTTTATTATTGATAGGTTCGCGTTTGACCACTATCTCACCTGATGGAAAGTGATGATGCGGTCGACGATGGAGCACGCTTACCTAGAAGTAACCTATTCACTCTTGACTTAAAGACCCCTAGGTTATAGCTATCAGGAAATACAGACTCTGGCAGGGAATTCCACTCCTTAGCTGTACGCACAATGAAAGTATTCCCAAAATTTTAGTGCGTATGGGTGGGATGTCCACCATATAACGGTGGTGCATCGCCGTACGTCTTGTAGTCCGATGATGGAACGGGCTTGGCGGAATTAGATCGTGCAATTCCCTCGCACACTCTCCGAAATGTAACCGATAGAAAACCGAAAGGCTAGCTACTCGTCGACGATGTTCAAGGCTCTGGAGCTTTGACTTGACAAGCGCGTCATTGCCGATGAGCCTCTTGGCTCGTTTCTCAATTGACTCTAGCGCATCAAGCTGGTATTTAGCGGATCCATCCCAGAGATGAGAGCAGTACTCCACACTCGATCGGACTTGCGCTTGTTATAAGTTGAGCAGCTGTTTCGGTGTGAAATACTGTCTCACCTTTGCTAGGATTCCCAGCTTCTTGGCAGCCAGTTTAGCCTTACCCTCGATGAACGGACCGAAATTGAGGGTTGACGTAAACGTAACGCCAAGAAGCTCAATGTGATCGGTTAACGGCACGGTCACACCACGGAAAGTAGGAGACTGTTGGAAATCGCTCCTTTTTGCGGAAAAGAGACACGCCTGGGTTTTAGCAGCATTGAGCTTGACCAGGTTGGCGTCGCCCCATTCGGAGACAGCCTTCAAGGACAAGTTCAACCGCTCCACCATGGCCTCGCGTAGAGACTGGATCTGAGACCCACTAGCCCGCGCGCTGGACGTGTACCTCTCAGCAACAGTGCTGTCGTCTGCATACCCAAAGGTGCCGGGCACTAGCAGACTATTAATATGCAGCAAGAATAAAGTTGCTGAGAGAACCGACCCCTGAGGCACCCCGGCATTGAGTTTTTTTGAGAATTTTTCCCGTTTTATGCCGTATTAAACAAGTTTCACCTTTCACCTTTTTATTTCTTGACTGAAAAGTATTATGGACAGCCTCGTTGGTCTAGTGGTCGCAAACGCGACTACGTGCTTGGGTTCTAGGTCCGATTCCCAGGTAAGATTTTCCATGAATTCCTGAATTCGTGCCCCTGTTTATGGCAATAGGCTCGCCCCCTATTACATGGAACTTAAGCATAACTAAAATGTAGGTACGGTACACCAATGCCTAGTCATTCTTGGATTGTTGTTAACTTCGTCACAAATTAATTTCATACAAAACATCACGCAAGCTCAATTTTTTCCACGACACACATATAATTAACACGTCCATAATTGCTAAACCACATGCCATAAACACATGCAAATGATATGAGCGACATATCACTCTATATGACGCGTGATGTACATACAGACATACACTTGTCACATATATCCGTCATTATACTGATTTATGCGTCTTAGAACATCTGCTCGCCATATTAGAAACTGCAGTGTGTGAGCTTATCTTATAATGCTCGTAAATTAATCTTTAAGTATGTTTGTGTGAGAAATAGATCGTAGTAGTTTCTCGTGACTTTTCGATAGGGAGTAATTTTGGAATTGTTGAGTAGGCTAGATGACCACTGTTAATCGATAAAATCAAACAGCGGGGCAGATTTAGTACAACATTTTATAAGCAGGCAAGAGTTCATGGGTTTCTTTTGGATTTCTCTCTTGATGGTGTCAAAGTGTTTTTTGCCGCTCATGGGCCTTCTGACTCGGCTTAATTTACTTTGACTTATTAATATCTTCTCTATTTAAAGAAATAGGCCAAGTAATAGCCTTAGTCCTCCACACATGCCTAATTGGCGGACGTTACCTTTTTGTCTTCGTATTATCAGTTCGAAGATATGCCAATTTCCTCATAATGTTTTCTTTTACAATATATAAGTGAAATTATTTCAAAAGTGCTCAATTACATATTTTCTAGAAGTAATTCGGTGAAAGAGGTGGCGAGACGGTCTTGACGCGTACCGCGAGGGCTGATTCGAGGAGGCACGTGAAAACAGCACATATGGAGTTACTGGGGGAAATGGAGAGGCCTTTGCCCAACAAAGGTGAAATACAGGCATATTGCAAAATCCTACGCAAAACTATATAAAATTCAAAGCCCGCTCCACCATAGTTCATTAAAACTATATTTGCCTCACCAGACAAATCCTCTTATCATTACTTTCGACATGCCCAAAAGACACAGTGACCCACTAAACCTCACCAAATCGTAAGCGGCACAACAAAGCCACACCGGTTAATAACCGACATACATTTCATTAGTAAAACACACAGGAATCATAACAAAAGACACCGAACTTCAACTTATCTGCCGACGCAAACATTTCAGAGACCTCTTGAAAGTAAAACTCTTTTCAACTTACCGCTGTCACTGTGTAGGAGAATGCAGAAGGTTCGAGTTTTTATTGTAGTCATTGAAAGAGTTGAGAGAGTTGAGAGATAAGGAAATATGACATAATAATACGCCTAAATTTCAAAAGACAACTGTTCCTCTTCTCGAATCGACGACAGATTTTTCTGACCAGTAGGTACTTAGCCTGGACCGACCAGTGGTTTATCTAAAGTCTTTGAGGGTGTGATTAGTGAGCACGACGGGCAAGAGAAAAGTTCAATCAATTGAATTGAAATAATTTATCATATGCCCAGCTTTATTAGAGTCGGATTCCATTTTTACTGGATGCAGCTGAATCACAAAATTTTACATTAAGAGACAGTCTATCTGACTTCCAGAACCCAGTTAGTTTTCCTTTACAAGTACTGTCTGAGATTGCTTTTCGCCATATTTCATAATTCTAGGTCAACAGAAAGTATCTAGGTTTTGATTCACTTGTGAAATCGCAAAATATGCGACATAAACGGTCTTATCTTTTGTTCGCATTGACTTGCAAGTTTGATTTTTACTGCCCTATTTAATATTAATTTCAGCTTGATATCTCTACGTGTTCCTGAGAAAAAGGATAGTGACAGACGGTGCCGACTGAGGTCCGGAAACCTAAAAATAATTTTCCTCCAACATTCTAGTTCTTTCCAAAGTCGCTAGCGCTACTCAGTGACATCCCAAATAGATCTTCTGCCTTTACAATATCAGTGGCAAAGCTCTTTTCAACTCACCGCCGGCGCCTGCGCATTCTGTGTCAACATGCGCGCGCATCTTACAGCTATTTGTTTAGCCATTTTATTATTTTATGTTTTAATCTTGTAGAAATGCTTTGATAAGTTTGTTAGTTAATAGATTCTGGCATAGTTGGAGCCTTTTAAGAGATTTTGTATGAAATAGGTAATATTCAATTAATAATACTTTATTTGAGCAGTGGTGGCCCAGTGGTTGCGGCCCCGACTTACGAACAGTGAGTCGTGGGTTCGAACCCAGGCAGGCACATTACTTTGTGTAATTTATTTCATCACCACTGCTCTCAAAACGGTGAAGGAAAACATCGTGAGGAAACCGACGGATGGGCTATAATCCACCACGCGTGTCCAGTGCGAATTGGCAGATGTCACATGTCTTTGAATTTTTGGTTCTAAGACATGTCAGCCTATAGGCTGATGATGATGATGATGACGATGACTTCATATTATTACGTTGACAGTACCAGGTTACGTAACAAACACTAAGAATTGAATTGCAAACAATTTCAAAATAATTGACATTAAACAGACTGCCCCGTTGGTCTAGTGGTCGAAAGCGCGGCTGTTTAGTATGAGGTCCTGAGTTCGATTTCTGGGTCAAGCAGTGTTATTAGGTTTTCCCAACAGGAATTTCTCAGTAGCATCCACTGAGTCTAGATTTGGATACGGTTCATGGCAATAGGCTCATCCCCTTTAACACGGGACTTAAACATAACTGGAGAAATATGGTTACATTACTAGGACTAAGTATCTCTTCCTATACCTATCCCTTCGGGGTTTACAGGCGTGGCATTCATCATCATCATCAGCCTAATAATGTTCCCACTGCAGGGACTCAGGCCTCCTCTCTAGGAGAGGGATGGGCTATATCCACCACGCGGGCCCAGTGCGGATTGGCAGATGTCACATGTCTTCGAATTTTTTGGTTCTAAGACATGCCGGTTTCCTCACGATGTTTTCCTTCACCGTTTTGAGAGCAGCGGTGATGAAATAAATTACACAAAGTAATGCGCCTGCCTGGGTTCGAACCCACGACCTGACATTATGCGTGACATTCGGCGTGACATTATGTTATGTTTAAAACCAGTTTTACCAAAAAAGGTGACTAACTTCATGAAATCCAACTTGTACACCAACAAGTCCCATAGTACTTACTACAAGTTTTACAAATTCACTAGTAATCCAATATCCTTCAAATAGTTCAAAACTCCCTTCATTTGTCTAAATCGCGCAACTCAACAGCCGACAAACAAAAAAAATCTTCATTTACTTAAGTAAAAATATTATCACGCGACCCCTGAAATCAGTAAATAACTCCAAACATATACCTCCTTGAAGTGTACTGGTACAATTTATTGCCCTTTGCTTAACCGACTTGGAAAAAAGCAATGAACAAAAGAAAAAAAAAACACAGGATCATTCTAATAGCGGGGCGAAGTGAATCAAATACTTTTCCGACGGGGGAGGGAAATAAAATAAATTTATTTGGCTCCCTGTTCTGTAAGTTTGAGAACTGTTTAATTCTTGAATCTTGTATTGGATTTTTTCAAGGCTTGAGTTGGAAGTTGGATTGGGCCCATTTGGGTGCCAATAGTTCGGCGGAAGTATTTTTGTTGATGTTAGTTGTGAATAGTGATGGTTTCTTTACTTTTTTTTAATAAGATATTACTCTAAGTGCTATATTATCTACAAAAAAAATAATTCTTCTTCTTCTTATCGTGTGGGCAGTAAGGTCTAACGACCCTACACACCCTAGTGTCAGAGTTTCTAAACCGCCGCAAGGGCCTCTTACATGGTTTGACGACCGCCATTTGCCGACCGGGACCACCGGCTTAAACGAGCCTTCTGAAGCACGGAACCATCTTTTTAACAGACAATCAGAGGTGATTCAAGCCTGCAATGTCCTAACCAAAGTGGAAACAACTTCACAAAGTATGCTTCCCGTGGGAATCGAACCCACGACCACCGGGTCACAAGGCAACGCCTAAACCACTCGACCACGGAGGCAGGCAAAAATTATTGCTTCTGTGTTTTTTGTTTGTGTGCTTTATTTTTACCGATAAAATAATGCAAGTACCAAGTATTTATTTCTTGTTAGTTCTTCCTTAGAATTATTCCCTCGAAGCAAGTTGAAGTTCCTAAGTCTGAAATAAGGAAAATAAGTTAATTGTACACTAGAGTTACTCATAACATAACATATTTCATCACGCCTGTATTCTCCGAAGCGTTAGGCAGAGGTGTAACTAATAGTACACCCAGTTTGCGCCAGTTATGTTAAAGTATAGGTACTATAGTTTCTCATAATCGCGTTAAAATTAAAAATTAAACAAATACACGACATCTTTCGGCGACTATTTTTTAATTTTAACAACTTTATGTAATTACATAAAGTTGTTAAAAAATATTCAAATTCATTTATTTGCTATTATGGAAAATTATCCTTAATAGCAAATAAATGAATCTTTTAATCAAAATTCAAAAAGTTCTTAATCGTTATGTAAAACTACACTACTACTTTCAAATAATCATCAAACCATTCCCTATATGCACATCACCGAAAACCATCCATGAATTTTTTCGCGTTACTTTCTTCGTCGTCCGCAGTGGGGTTGAAATTATTACAAATAACTTTAACCCTGCCACCGCGAAGGACTCCCCAACCTGTTGTTGAGTGAAACTCTCTTAACCCTCACACACTCTCATATTCGTCAAATGGTGCTTTTCATAAATATGCAACACCGCATCACGGTTGAGTGTGGTGTTGCTAGTGTGGAATAGTTTTTTTGAAGTTAAAGGACAATCAAGTTAGAAAGAATCAGAATTTTGAAATTTAAAGCTCATTATTCCCAAATAAACAACAATTAATAACTAGGTAAGCACTTTCAATTATAGGTTTCCAAAATAATTTACTTACCTACTGGTATTTTCTAGAGCATGTAGAGTGTAGACTAACAAACAAAATTATTTTATATCAAAGTGACAACAATGATTTTTTAGTTCACGATTTGAATATGAATATTGGACTATGTAAAGGATGATAATTATGACTAGAAAGGAGGAGTCTGATGGGATGACGAAAAATACACAAGTATGGAAGAAGAAATGCTGCGCCGACCCTTCGACGCCGATATTGGAATAAAAGCAAAAGAATGAAGATGAATTGAATAAGTTCAATCAAATTCAAAGATTTACCGTAACAGTTTAATCTTAAACTATGATGCACCATCCTTGGCCATTTTTCATCTCTGAATCACCAAATGACTTCCCTAATATTCAAACAGTCACTCCAAAAAATCAAACTCAAAAATCCTTTTTTTCAACCCTAGCAACCCGAGGTCCGCCCTCCTGATAGCACCTAAATAATACATTCAATTTGCAAGGCCTGCCCATCAAATACTTGGCGCCTGATAACCTCGTGTTTGGACGCCATCTTAGACATAATGGCGATATTTAGAGAGTTGCAATATGCTAAGATGGTAGCCTGTGGTATTAACAAGTCAGGAGATGGTTGTGTTTTGGAGGAGCAGAGGTGCGGTGGAGCGGCGAGTGAAGGGCTTATGCGAAAGGGTTGTTCTATGGCAAAAAAATTCGGTGACTCTAATTAAATATAGTTTAAGTAAGCCAAGTCGTTAAGGAAGGTTATCTATCAGATTTAAAATAACAAGAAATAATTTGATCAATATAACAAATACATTGTTTTTAGGGTTCTGTGCTTCAAAAGGAAAAAACGGAACTCATAACGGATCACTCGTGTGTCGGTCTGTATGTCGAAACTAATGAGCCTAAAATTAAAAAAAAAAATTAGGAATTAGTTCAACACTTATAGATTAAAGGAAAACTATAAGAAGTCTATGGTGCTAAAATAACATGGAAAATCTCTCAATATCTACTACAATGGTACGGAACCCTTCATGTGCAAGTCCGACTTTCACTTGGCCAGTTTTTTTATCCTTATGATAAACGCATAGAAGATCTGAGATTGGCAGGTACAAAGCCATTTTTAACTTGTATTATTACTAAAGCATGCGCGATTGTTACTTTCGTTATTAAATATAACGAAAGTAACTATCGCGCATGCTTTTCGCAATCATGGTTACTAAAAACTTTTTTTTTTCGGACATAAACCAACCTAGCATAACTTAAACGTAAGAAGCAACACACCCAAACCAAAAGAAAAATCATAGCTCAAGAAACACATGCCAAAACAAATAAAAACCTATATAAGTACATATCGCAACTCAACAGTTTTCCTAGAGCAAATTTTTACGACAGCCGCCCTGCTCTCTCCGCCATTCTAGTAGCCTCTCACAATTCCGCGCCGCCTGGGCCGGCTGTTAAAAACGCAATGAATAATTATTTCGGGGCCCTACCCGCACCTTTTTGGCACGACTTAAACTTTCATTGCTCCAATTTGAAGACTCCGATCTTTCTGATTGACAAGCGTTTTTTTTTTTTTTGGAGAGAAAAAAGAAAGGGTATGTTTTGTAGAGTAATAAAATATGATATCTAAATAGTGTCAAAGTATTTCACATTTCTATATAGACATTGAATATCATTGACACCAACTATTAGAAGCTTCGATAGATTATGTAAGTTTACTGTGTTCAACAGCTCTGAATGTGGTCTTTTTTTTTTCTCTAGCCTATGTTGTCCCACTGCTGGGCAAAAGCCTCCCACATAGCCTTCCACTCATCCCTCTGTGCGGTATTCTCCGTCCAATTGGGCAAAAACGCTTCTAGGTCGTCACGCCAGCGTTTTCTAGGCCTCCCTCGGCGACGACGCCCGTCTTCTGGCATCCACTGCGTGACAACTCTGGTCCATCGGTCTTGATCCATCCTACAGACAATGGCCCGCCCAATCCCACTTCAAGCCAGCAGTCTTTTTTCCCACATCAGTGGCCTTCAAAATAAAATTGAAACCTTATAACCTTATTCACTTGTTCTTATCTAAATTCATTTAGGGTCGGCGCAGTATGTCTACTTCTTCCAAACTGCTCTTTTACTTGTGATCTAAGGATCCTTTTATATCCCATACACTTATATCATCCTTTACACAGGCCATCAATCGTTGCTTAGGTCTTCCTCCTCTACTCTAATGTTTGACCCGTCCACTTTCATGCTAAAACCTTTCCTCATGATATTTTGCTCATTCCTCCGCATCACATGCCTAAATACCAACATAAACAATTACCGGGTTATGGGCATTTACTGCAGAATATTGTATGAAAGTTTAACAAAATTGTTTCTTGTTAGTTTAATAATAACTGCCACTCGGGTCGATCTTTAGGTTAAGCCGCGCTTGCCTAGGTTGATCTGTGGATGGGTGACGGCCCATTATATACCGAGTTTCCTCCGTGCCTCGGAAAGCACGTTAAGCTGTGGGTTCCGGCTGCCTTATAGATCTTTGGCAGTCGTTACAGGTAGTCAGTGACCTGAATGTCTGACAACCAGTCTTACCAAAGGGTATTGTATTACCCAGTATTAACTGGGTTGTGGAGGTCAGATAGTCAGTAGCTCCATGTAAAATACTGGTACTCAACTACATCGGTTTAGACTGGAAGCCGACCCCAATATACTTGGGAAAAGGCTAGGCAGGTGATAAAACCCGTACAAACTAAGTTCATCAAGTACTAAGGTTCCATAGTAGGTAATAATAATAATATTCCACAACTATCACACAACGCCATCTAGTCCCAAGCTAAGCAGAGCTTGTGTTATGGGTACTAGACAACTGATAAACATACTTATATATTTCTAAATACAATACATATTAAAGATAAATTACACCCAGACACAGAACAAATGATCGTGCTCATCACACAAACATTTGTCCTGGGTGGGAATCGAACCCACGACCTCCGGCATAGCAGTTAGGGTCACTAACCACTAGACCAACACTGCCCTGCTAAGCCGAAAGGCGCTATCTCTGAGATACGCCCTTTTCGTTTTTTTTATACCATTCAATAGCTAGAATAATTTCGCATCTAATGGTATAAGCCAAATAGCGATATCTAATTAAAAACATTAAAATAAACCACTAAGAAGTTTTTTTGTATCTCAATTTTTCCTTAAATTACTAAGAGATTTGACGGCATGTCGTTTTTATGAAGCCAAATAGCCTTATATTGACATAGGCTAGAAACGCTTAAAAAATGCGCGTAAATGTGGGGTATTATTAGTTCGCTAAGGTTTGAGATACGGCTATACCTAAGTATAGTAGGTAATTAAAATTGACTTTAATATCTTTAGTAATAAGGATTACACTCACTTACATTTTACAATAGAGCGTGTCGTGACATGAAGATAAACATTATTAGCGATCATTTCTTAGTTTGTTTTGTTGGCGGAAGGAAGCAAATTCGTTTTATGCTGTGTTAAAAATAAGGAAAACTTTATTAAATACCTACAGTATTTTTCTAATTACGCAGAGATAAGCTTTTGTGTATTAATATCAAGGTAACTTTTTATAGTTAATTCTCTAGTTTTTCACTTTCTTTCTTTCTTTGAGGTTAAATTAATTTCAAACTTGAAGTTTCGAGAACAACACTTCGAAATTACAAGTGTTCATCTCAGTAGTTAATTATACACTCAACTGCATATCAATTGTGATAATATGTTTACCTAGAAGCTCTCAGAACAGAGGCAGTTTTAACATTAGGTACAGAACTGGTTTCGATAATGAACCCATTACGGCTAGCATTATAGGTACAAAGTTTTTAAAATTAGACAAACTTCCATCCCCAACTTAAAAAAACAGTACCAGCAGGAATATCTCAAACAAAAAAAATAAAAATTTTAAAATCTCTTTCCAGTAACCTGCTAATAGAATGTGTTTTTGGCGGGAACTGCCAACTTTTGATTAATTTTATTTCATAGAAAGCAAATAAATTGCTTTAACTTTTTTTTGTAATTTGCTGCTACATTTAATAACGTTGTTAAAAAAAATATTAAATGAAGTTTTATTACAAATTTATTCGGTATTTTCATCAAATATGAAAAAAAAACATTTTGTATGGAACTTTCTATGAGCAGAATAAGACTAAAAGCAGTATCTCAATTTTTGAAGCCTTTCTTTTTAATCAAAATAGCGGTATCTCACAAAATAGGTATAATGGTGCCATTTATGGATAATTTAGGTATGTCAGTTATATCTAGGGTCAAAAATACGTTTATATAAGTTTTAACAGTTTTAAAAATATTAGATTTAACCCCCGTTTGAAGGTGGGAAAAATCCATTCACAAAAAGTCATTTTTCTCAAAACTTACTCTGATTGAGTTAGCGCTTTTCGGCTTATCAGGGCAGAACAGGCCAGTCGAAACATCCGAGTCAATGCACACCAAAGTCATTTTTATACACAATTCTCCATCACCGCTCCTACTCCTCATCTCCCACAGCCTCCCATCTAATCAGACGTCGTAAATCGCGATCACCATTTATACACAATTTTTAATTCTGCAACACTAATACATCAGGCTGATTTATGTCGCGACTGGCAAAACTTGTAGATTTACGGCGCCTCAGTCGAGAAGCCATCTTCTGCGGGACGCTGCAGCTTTTCGTGTGGAACTTATGTTATGTATTTGTGTGTTATAATCATGTAGCTTGGTTTTTGACGACTCTCGCCGTGTCTGTAGGGAGGCTGTTAAAAATGAGTGACCGATACAGAACATGTAGTTGTGTACTCATGAACATCTTATACCAACACTGAAGTCGCGATTATTACCATTTTAGTACGTGAAAAGTGATGTAATGTACGTGAGCCTATTGCCATCAAATCCAAACTCAGTAGCCGCTACTGACAAATTCCTGTTGGAAACCCTTTGCCCGGGAATCGAACCCAGGAATATGGGTGTACTATGTATGTGTAAAAGTGATGGCTTTATAGGTTTCAGGGTTCATTTCTTCTATTTGGTTTAAAACATAGTCGCGTTTCATGTAACCGCTTATATAGCTTAAATGCTTCTACACAATGTAGTTATTTTGATGCCGGTTTCACTATCATTTAGATATAAAATAAGTCATTGTGAAGGGGTTATACTATGTATTCTCGAACATTATTATGTTTCTAGCATAATAACGTCTATGTTTTTATTTTACTGCTTTAATAGATTACCACCGTGCGAAACCTTGACTGGTGGGTCTTTAGTAAACAAAAATAGCCATACCACATCACGAAACGAGACCACCAGATGCATTCGCATGAGCTTGTTTGCTTCCACGCCTATCAAACTTGGCATTCACACAACAAACCGCATGAAAACATAGCAACAATACAAAATAAATTATCACTATACATCATTCAAAATCAACACGTTTAAAAAAATCTCGCGTTACAGTCAAACCCTCTAAAACGGACATAAAAGGAAACGACCAATAAATCAGCAGCACGTCGCGCTAGACAAATAAAACATGTATGAAACAAAAAAAACTTGTATATATGTGTACAAAATTCGCAAAAAGAATTACAAGCAATAACATGCAGTAGTGTTAATATTGGATGCGTAAGAAAGTGGATTGCTACAGGAAATTGCGTCTTGTGTTGTTGTGATAAGGTTGACGGTGATGGCAGGAGACAGCGTGGTAGTGATTTAGTCCCTATCGGCCGTCAACCTGATAAATGTCGCTAGTAAATCAGCGGATTACGACAATGCGAGAAATGACGAGTCGCGGCCGGATCGCAAGCGATACTGGTGTGTGGTGTAAGCAATATCCGAAAAACCAAAGTTTTCTTAGAGGCTTGTAATGACAGCTTTTCATAGTTATACACATCAAGCCACACTAATGGAGTGTTGAAATTTTTTGAAAGTCTCTGGGTACCTATAATCACCTTTTTTTTAGAGTCCCTTATCTTTACCATAATGTATTTTACATTAGTTTTATTATTTCACATGACAACTTTTAAACTATTTTCTTATTTACGTATATGAGCTATGAGCAACCCTCCTTCTCTATCCTCCTTTGTGCAACCTACCGCCATTGTACGAGTGCAGCTATTCTTTAAACTCGCTTCCGCTTATTCTTTGCACTAACAAATGTCACTCGCATCGAATTATTGAGTAAACACGTATGTACGTAATCGCGCGATCGTTTCATTTAGAACGAATGCAAGGGGCATCGAGAGAAATATCGCTCCGTATATTTTCTAATATAAAAGTGTCAATTTCATTTAATAGGATTTGTATGAAAAATATAGTTTTACACGGCTTGTGAAAGGTAACATAATCTTTAAAAAAAATTGTACCATTTCGGAAGATTTATATCAGAGTTAAACTGTCGGTCTGAAATGGTACCCTTGCTATGAAATGGTTTTGACTATTAAAGATGATTAATCAAGAATTGCACAGTTTAGTTATTATTGTGCTAGGTAAAGACAAACAAAATTATTAAAAAATAAATAAACAAAAATTATAAAAAAAAACTACAGAAAAGCTTAAAATATGACATAGGTAAGTTAAACTAAAATAAACCATTTAAAAATCTCAGAGGCACCTCAAGCAAAATGTAAAAGCATAAAAGTTCGAAATTTTAAAACATGTAGCAGCGAGCGATTGCAGTCAGACTTCTCGCAAACTTGCTAGGTTCGTCGCGCTCCCCTCGACGACATAAATCAATTTGTCAGTTACAACGTGACGTAGATGCGCGCACACACGCAAACTTGTGGACGTGTGGGACGGTTTTTTTATTTATATTTTTCAGTTTATTTTAGTTTTCTATGGATTGTGTGCAATTATGAGTGATTGATTGGAATGGTGTTTTGTTGTGAGGGATTTTTGTAGTAAAAATTGTGTTTTTTTGTTGTTATTGCTTGCTGACACGCATTTTGTGGATAGATGTTTTAGAATACATTCTGCTTTTTGATGATGACGATGATGAGATTTGGTTGCTGGAGTTATAGACAATTCGGTCATTATCACAAGACTTATAGATATATTGATGACAAGTGCTATATAATATAATAGCGCAACTAAAATGCCGCTTATGGACCTCTAAATCCGAAAGTTCACTAATAAAACATGTTGGCAAAAAAATTACATTGTTTTTTTGTTGATAATACACATTCACCAGCTTGCTAGAAAACAAACAGTTCATGTGAAATTGAAAAGGAAGTTACTAGCAAAGTCACACATAACATAAATGCTATAATTTCATTTATTATTTTTATTGAACCCTCGTTTTGAACCCGTTATGCAAAAACTTATCAAGATTTATCCTTATTTTTCTCCATACCTCTACACATTCATAATAAATTATTTAGCGAAATGGGTTATGATTGTATATTTTCTTTATTTATTCATATAAATCAAAGTAAGATATGTTACGTTAGATTTTTTATTCTAATTTACATTTCTTGCTATTAGATGACTGCACAATCTAAAGTATTATGAATTAAAACGGGACTATATATTTTAAGACAAAAATTCAGCAAAAACTGTATTGGTGATGCTTGTAATGACAATTCTTATTCTTATTCTTTATTACAATTTAATGTTTCTACTGTTATATTATTATGTGGTGTATAACTACTGTCCCATGTGGTCGTAAGGATGCGTGGGTGTTATAAAAGCCACTAAGTGGTTGTACTTTGCGTTCTCTTTTAGTTACATCATACTTTAACCTTTTTTTTTTCATGATTGACGAAAAATGTGGAGTCTAGTGGATCTAGAATTCTGAAAAATATCTTCCCACGTAAGAGTCGTGGAAAGCTCAAAATTACAGCACTTCATTTTATTGCAGGCCTTTTTTTTTTTTGGTGGGTGGAAAATCATCGAATGACCCCCCCCCGCTCTTGGGCAGAGCGAAGGGGAGTGTCAGACTTCTACTGACTAAAAACCGAACCCATGTTCCTTTTTTGCCCTTGCGCCGAGGCCACGTCATCTAGTACAAAAATCCGTGGCCCCGACGGGGAGATTTGAATATTTAATTATCGAGCGCCCAGAATCATCATCTGCCTACCCTATTCCCAGCTATCTCACCTCTACAACCCTCATAGTACTGGGCAGTAGGTTCCATACCCCTTGGGAAGACTGGTTTTCAGACTTTCAGAGACTTCATTGAAGAGCCCAAAATCGCAAACGTATTATTGAAATTAGATGATTATGTTTAGTGAAGAGGATACACACATTAACGAATTTTTGATTATACACGTGTAGGTAGGAGGAGCTCGTTGCTTAATTTCTAAGATCTTTGGCAGTTGTTACAGATAGTGCGATGGCCGAATGTCATAATAAATTTCACTAAGAGCAAAAGGGTACCAAGTAAAAGGGTAGGCATTTCATCATCAACAGAGTAGTAGATTATTTCCGCAAAATCTGTTAAACACGCAAGGATTGTATTACCTACACGTATCATCTGCCTAGCCTTTTCCCAACTATATTGGGGTCGGCTTCCAGTCTAACCGGATGCAGCTGAATACCAGTATTTTACATGGAGCGACTGCTATCTGACCCCCACAACCCAGTTATTACTGAGTATAATACGATACCCGTTGGTAAGACTGGTTGTCAGACTTTCAGGTCACTGACCACCCGTAACGACTGCCAAAGATCTAAATGGCAGCCGGGACCAACAGCTTAACGTGCTTTCCGAGGCACGGAGGAAACTCGGTATGTCGGGCGGTCACCCATCCACAGACCGACCTAGGCAAGCACAGCTTTACCTAAAGATCGACCCAAGTGGCAGTTCTTATTAAGCAACGAGCTCCTCCTACCTACACGTGTATAATCAAAAATTCGTTAATGTGTGTATCCTCTTCACTAAACATAATCATCTAATTTCAATAATACGTTTGCGATTTTGGGCTCTTCAATGAAGTCTCTGAAAGTCTGAAAACCAGTCTTCCCAAGGGGTATGGAACCTACTGCCCAGTACTATGAGGGTTGTAGAGGTGAGATAGCTGGGAATAGGGTAGGCAGATGATGATTCTGGGCGCTCGATAATTAAATATTCAAATCTCCCCGTCGGGGCCACGGATTTTTGTACTAGATGACGTCGCCTCGGCGCAAGGGCAAAAAAGGAACATGGGTTCGGTTTTTAGTCAGTAGAAGTCTGACACTCCCCTTCGCTCTGCCCAAGAGCGGGGCGGGTCATTCGATGATTTTCCACCCACCAAAAAAAAAAAAGGCCTGCAATAAAATGAAGTGCTGTAATTTTGAGCTTTCCACGACTCTTACGTGGGAAGATATTTTTCAGGCAGAGGTCATCTTAAAGACCAAACAATAAAACTCTGAACAGCATACTTGCATCTTGAATTTTACGATTTCCCAATAAATATATTTTTACTATTATTTTATCAATACGTGACGGACAGACCAGCCTTATCTACAAAACTATATACCAAATCGTTACTTAATTGGATACATTATACAGTTTTTACTTCAAATCAATTGACACCTAAAGTTTTATGGTATTTTGAGCCATAAAATCTTGGGACACTAAAATGGTAGATTTAGTGGTGAGCGACCAATCGTGTTACACTTGGTTTATGGCTTTTGACCATAAGAACTTACATCACCAATCCCGAGTGTCGTGTATCGTAAAATAGATAAATAACGATTTTCGAACTTTTTATACGTCTAGATAAGATATATTTGTTATTATATGTCTTTATTGGCTTCGGTTACAGAATCAGAGTGGACGGGTCTGTTTGATGGCCGAATTTTATGTTGTTTTTAATTAAAACTAATTGTCGAATCGTTAATTTTTATCTACATTGTTAGTCTAAGATCTCTAACGTTTTGGAGTTCATTTTCATTCGCAATAAAAAATCCATAATTTTTTTACGCAGCTACTTAATTTAAAAATCAAAATAAAATCTTGTCTGCATAATAATCTATGCTATTATACTCTTTAATGCCAACTGGGTAGGTAATAGTTCAAAGATTATGTAGCCAGATGGCAACTGGTAATAATAACTTATCCACCTGTCAATGTTTTTATAAAGCGACATTAGATATTTAATATAAGATTGATTTTTCCTTGATTAAATACGTTTAGGAAATGTTAGTAATGCGTGACGAATGACCGTGGTTCCTGTTTACCCCTCTTTGATGAAAGCGATGTTGCAATAGGTACTGGGGCTAGAATTAAAGTTGCATAGTAAGTTTCACATTATGGATGTTGCAGGAATATCTTCGTTATAACGAAGTAGTATGTACTTGCAGCTTTTTTCTGTTTTTTTCCTAAAGCTTTTTACATAAGGAAAATATTCTAAACCAATAGTTTGAACATAATTGCCTGTTGGTCTAGTGCTTAGTGACCCTAACTGCTATGCCGGAGGTCGTGGGTTCGATTCCCACCCAGGACAAATGTTTGTGTGATGAGCACGATCATTTGTTCTGTGTCTGGGTGTAATTTATCTATAATATGTATGTATTTAGAAATATATAAGTATGTTTATCAGTTGTCTAGTACCCATAACACAAGCTCTGCTTAGCTTGGGACTAGATGGCGTTGTGTGATAGTTGTGGAATATTATTGTGGAATATTATTATATTATTATAATTTGTATTTGGACTTTTCATTGGTACGAACTTTTAAAATGAAATGCTTATTACATGATTGTTAGCCAGATTTATTATATCTTGCCATTTAATTACGATTTATCGCAAGTTGCCAGTTTTCTGAAAAACATAGAGCTTTTCGACTTTAAAAGGATTTCTGATATACAGTATCTTGGAATAACCAATTTTGGGAGATGTTGCTTTTAGCAATGAAACAATAGACACAAGAAACAGCATAACACTCGTGGTTGGCCATATTTAATTGAAACAGAAATGAGTAATTTTTAAGTTATTTTCAGTTTCACCTGCGACTCATGTAAGTTATATTTCTGCAGTCTTCCATACATTCACATAAAATGTGGCACTTTGCAAGCTGGACAAAACAACTTCCTTTTAAAATATACGAGAACATGCCAGCCAATATAATAAGCAATCTTTTACAATTTTCAATAGCAAAATGTCAGCTCATAATATCAGGCACAGCCATCTAACTTAAAACACAACATATTATATTGAAGTACAATGTCATAAAATGGTCCAAATTACGCGGGACCGATATCCAAAAACAATGTCCCGATCGACTCGAAATTTTACTACATTTTCAACCTTATTTTCTATCGTGTAAAGTTACTTTTATGTATCGCAGCTAACGAATGCAACTACGCGACTGAATAAGTTTTTTTCAATTATAAAAGACTTAATTTGTTGGAAAACCACCAAGCGATTTTAAAGCGTTTCGTTTTGGAATAGGGTGGTAAATCGCTTGGGGGTAATAATGATATATGACCAACCAAAATCAAAAAGGTTATCCACGAAAATGTTAATATAATAGTTGCTTCAGTACTACGGGTTTTGTTGGCGTGAAGGCATAAATCAATTTTATGGCCTCATCTAAATCAAGCGCGTTTTAATGGGCGTCCCCCGTCATATCATAGCGTAGTATGATAATTTACTGCTACTATGTGACGAATGTTAGAAATAAAGGGCCCTTCGACCGCTCCCCTACGCCCCCCTTAGACCCCTCGCCCCCCTATGTCGTAGGGATTAGTTTTATGCCCTAAACCGTTGTCGTAAATATGTCAGACGTATCTCGGGCCTTCGGGAGCTGTGCTGTGTGAGATAATTTTTGAATTTACTTTATTATTAGTTTTGGAAGGGGGTTTGGTGTGTCGTTGTATGGTAGTGGATTGGAGAATTGGAGGTTCTAGGTTTATGAAAATGTAGTGGTCAATTCTCTTTCTTGATTGCACTGATTGAAGATAAAATCCAATGTTTTTTGTATGTAGTCCTTTTATTTTCAGTACATAACTGAGCCTAGATTGGTAGCTTACAACAGGCACCTTAATTTTGAATTTGCCAATTATCAAAAATTCTTGATCATAACATTAAGATTAGAATTAATTTTCTAAGCAATACAGTTACAATAAGGTTAAGAGGCAAGAATACTAAGTAAAGTAAAGTAAAGTAATGAGGTGAGCATGAGGTCCTGGGTTAGAGTCCCAGGGTGGGCAAACGGGTTTTTCCATCAGGAGTATCTCGGTAGCAGCCACAGAGTCTAGATTCGTACGGTTCGCCCCCGATTATATGGGACTAAAAACAACTGGGGAAATCTTGGTACCTATAGGTACTATTAGGTATTCAGGGACAAGCCCGCCACACTATTCCTATTTGGACTGGCCTGTTGGTCTAGTGGTTAGTGACCCTAACTGCTATGCCGGAGGTCGTGGGTTCGATTCCCACCCAGGACAAATGTTTGTGTGATGAGCACGATCATTTGTTCTGTGTCTGGGTGTAATTTATCTATAATATGTATGTATTTAGAAATATATAAGTATGTTTATCAGTTGTCTAGTACCCATAACACAAGCTCTGCTTAGCTTGGGACTAGATGGCGTTGTGTGATAGTTGTGGAATATTATTATTATTCCCAAACCACTGTAACTCCTGTTAGCCAGAATCAACAGTGGCGACCACAAGAAAAGCGCCGAGACAATGAAGCTCGACGAAGTCCCAGAGAAGCGATTTAACTGTCTTGGGTCCCGCAACGAAATTAATCAGAAAAGAATAGCGGAGGAGTAGGAAAAAATATAATGTCCACTTCCCTCCATATCAGCAGGAGACAGAACAGAACAAGGCCAATAGGCACACAGGGACAACTGGAATAAGCCCAGTTGCCTAGCACCACGGATATTATTGTCATTAATATTACTGGGTCCTAAATTGTGAGCTGTTATATTTGATTCCAATATTAGGTATGACAAAAATGCTTGAACGCATGCACGGAAATTTGTTCTAGTTATTTGTGCTACTATTAGGTATACCCTTACCTAACCTTTCGGGGGTTACAAGCGTGATGTTATGATACACAAAGATTCGAACAAGCAACCTTGAGCGCAAAAGCAAACTCGCTCCGCCACCCCACTCCACCCCACAATGCAAGCTATAAAAACAAAATGCGATCGCCCCCATTCCTACTCCTGCAATTCAGTCAAAACTTTTGAAATGTTTCGTCTAAATCATTCTCACAATAAAGGAAGACATTCTAACTTAAACACAACTTAGTATATTATACTTAACTCATGCTTAATGCTCTGCAAAGATAGCAACACTCGCATCTCTGACTAACTTAATATAAGGTCATGTTAATGTTAGGATATAGGTTAGTAGGGCTGTTAGCAACGGTTTGGTTTGTCAACTTTAAATACTTTTCAAGTTTTTATTTTAGAACGTTTTTCCTGAACGATCAAAGTCGAATTTCACTCTTTGACTTTTTTTAGTTTAAAATCATGCAAACAAAGCCGCTGATATTGTTTCTCACTAGTTAAAATATTAAATAGACTGCCTCGTTGGTCTAGTGGTCGTAAGCGCGACTGCTGAAAATAGGCTCCTGGGTTCGATTCCTGGGTCAGCTAAAGTGTTATCAGGTTTTTCCGTCTGAGATTTTTCAGTAGCAGCCACGGAGTCTGGATTTGTGCCCGGTTGATGGCAATAGGCTCACCCTCTACTACATTGGACTTAAACATAAATGGCAAAATGTGGGTTTACTATAAGGTACACCACTGCATAACCCTTCAGGAATAACCGGCGTTAAGTTACCACCAGACCAACGAGGCAGTCAGTTTCTATCTACTCTCAATTATCGCCCTTTTCTGTGTCTTTTACCACCAAGGAGTAGACGACTATACAAACATTTATTTATTTACCACTAGTTATAGCAACATCACAGACAAGACATCCTATAAGACACAATAGAAAATAAAAATGTAAAACTAAATAATTAAACTATAGCCAAATCCGTAAAACATGACAAAGTTTATAGTTGCACCCCATTTTCATCAATATCTATTTGTGCTCTTTGAATAGATTTCGGCTGGTTTTGCCCAAATAAGTCTTCCAAAAACATGATAATATTAATAATACGCGCGGCTCGTGACATAGGAGCATGGAACATTGTACACTGTATGAACCACAAAGTCTGTGAACACTACACTTAGAACATTACAGATTTCTTAAAAATCACATTCGAGAGCGCAAGTTCTGCCCACCACAAAACAAACATGCCACGGACACCTCAGATAAAGACGTGAGGTATTATCTCTTCAGGCTATAATAAAATACTTTGATTTGACGAAAATACAGTCGTTAGTCGCTCTAGAGTACAATAGACTAGGCAAGCGTGGCTCGGTTTAGTTTCATCTAGTTCCGTAGAGTTTTTCAATAGTATGTATGGGCCGAGTTTTTATGAAAGATGTAAACGAAACCTTAACGTAGCCCTTAACCAAGCATTCTGTATATCAAACTGAATAATTCTACGCAAAAATGATAGATGGGAAACGTTTTTTGGGGTGAAAAATCACGTTTTTCAGTGAGACTCAATGAAATGCACTCAAAACATTACATGGATATATTGGATGTACAGGAATCGTGAAGGTATTTAAAGTAAAAGTACTAATAATACTGTTAATACCGTGTACTGTTAGTACTGTTAATATTAGAAACTTATTTTAAGTTACTGAATGTTCAGAGGTATGGTCTATAAAAAAAATGGTCGCAATGAAGCTGAACGAGAGAACAAGTATCTTTCGACCTCTTAAGGTAACTCTTCACCCTTTGTTACCATTGTGTATAAATAGTGATACACCTCTAGTTTCTGAAAGCCTGGTTAAATCTTATGTTCCATTGGCTAACCAAGTTTCAAAATCAAGAAGTTACAGATTTTCAGACACGTGATAAGTTAATTATTTGTATATTCACAGCTTTCTGACTCTAATCTTGCTCTTCTTTATTTATTCTTATTAATGAAAACGGGCATAATTTAAAGTTGCCCTGCAAATCGGGAAAAACTAAAAAAGTTTAAAACTACCATGGCGTTTCACGTTAAGGTATTGACCGTGGTATAAGTTAACAAAAGCTATCATGGTTATAAATTATAATTATATAGATAGTCTTAACTTAGGCTTTTAGAAATCTAGGTAAAGGCTACCTACTCTAAGGACCTGTCAGCAAAGCGTCTACTTGTCAGTTAATTATGTCTCTTAGTACAAAATGCTTTTAAGAGTCGATAACCTCAAGAGTATGGGGTATCGCCATGACATGTGATGTTTAGTAGCGGTTTACTAAAAACGTAGTATAAGTTACGTTATTAAATTAACTATCGACGAAGCAATGTATGTCGTAGCTGTGTACTGGTTTTGTAGATAGAAATATGGTCTGCAAAGTTTTTAGTATGACTATGCACATGCATGTAATATATGATCATCTCAGACACTAATCTGCATGGTCTTCATATGACTTGACCAAAGTCTGAACTTTAAAAGAGACAGTGACCCCTAAGTTTACGTACGACACACCGGCCCCATCCAGTTTTAAAATATAACATATAGTTGGGAAAATGCTTAGCAGATGATAATGATAATATGCTCTTCACGTTAAGTCCTAGGTAAAGGCAAATCATAAATATGTGAGTTACTCCATGGCTATTCGCGAAAGCTCGTGAATGAAAAGCAAATCTATTCATTAACTAGCCAGCCCATGGTCTCTACTTAGGTCTCTTCTTAACGTTCTCTTTCTCTCTCCGCTCTTCACTCCACACCAACAAAACCTTCACTAACGGAACCCTAAAAAACAATGACCTCATTCGCTTAACGTGTAGGCAAAATATAATAAGCAACATGAAATTTATGTCCGACATAAATTTCATTAATTACCTACAGCAATGATTAATGGCCATAACTATGGTATATTTAACGAAAATAATCATTATTATTGAATAACAACATACCGTTCAGATGGATGTATTATATATTGATAGTTTCAATTGATTAAATGACTTGGTTTTAAGATGGTCATTAGTTTTTGGATGCAGTGGGTGTGGTTTATGCGTTTGAGTTTGGATTTTATAAATGCTATGCTAGCTATATAAAAGGTTTTTCTGGAATGTTATCTTGTTTTTTCTGGAATGTGTTAATTTATGCACAGTTGCGGTTGCATTTATGGCTTTAAATTATGATTTTTATGTGTATTGAGATCTGGAAAATTAAAAGGAAATCTGTCATTTGAAAGTTTGTTTGGTGTAAAACACTTTGAACTTAGAAGGATAACCAACCTTATTTGAAACATCTTTCAGGATCGTTATTGTTTTTACCTTAGTGCAGGGTAGCATAAAATTAGGGTATTGTTTTTTTTACTTTAGTTGCTTCAAGTGTTACTTGCTACTGAGCAATATAAGGTCCCATTAAAATAGGTGGACAAATTTTAACACAGCGTTCAGTAGGTCTAACCAAACATTCTAAACAAAAAAAACATTAAATGAAATGATTTTTTTTTTACTTAAAATAATAAATTGCCGGCACTGTAGAACAAACTCATCCTTTATGAGTAGGAACTTAAACGCGAATTCTTAAAAAAAAAAAAACCTTATTTTGGTGGTCTGAATGATTTCTGAAATTTTGTCCACATATTTTAATGGGACCTTATATATCCTTGGTTTCATTTTCAACCAAAGTGTTACTGTGTTTATTCATCAGGAATTCCTAAATACCAGCCATGGAATCTGGAGTTATGCCCGGTTGATGGCAATAGGCTCGCCCCCTATTATACGAGTATGAGATGTGTTTGAGTGCTATCAGCCACACACCTATGCTTAACCCATAGTTCCTCACTATGGGTTAAGCATAGGCGTGATGTTATGTAATGTTTTTTTATTATTAAACTAGCGGTTTCGCCCTCGTGGATTTCGGTCAAATTATATACTTACTTAAATCTTTCTTGAGAACTGCACTCTGTCCATTTGTGAAAACAGTATGAAAATCGGTGCAGAATTTTTAGAGTTTATATCGAACAGACAGACAGACACGGTGGAGGACTCTGTTTTATAATATTTATATAGTGATCATTTCATATCTCAAAGACCAAATAGAAAATACACTTAAATCTTGATCACTTTTACTTATCTATCTTTCATTTAGTCAATTATGAAAACTAAATGCTACACTAAAAGTACCATTGAAGCGAGCTGCACAAACTGGAGCGCAAAGTGACACATTGACCATTTGATGTCGGCAGCTCATGGATCAGGATCTGTCTGTCGCTCTCACTCAAATAAATAATGACAGCTTCGATCTATGGGATGCGGCATGTGAGATGGACACAAGAATTTAATTATTATGACAAAAACTTTTTAACAAAAAATAAAACCGACTTCAAAAAAAAAACACAAAAAAGTGAAAAATAAACTTTAGAAGAAAAACCAGTCTCTGAAGTCGGTGACTTTTGTTTGTTTGATTTCATTTTTTTGCCACCGACTTCAGAGACTGGTTTTTCTTCTAAAGTTTATTTTTCACTTTTTTGTGTTTTTTTTTTGAAGTCGGTTTTATTTTTTGTTAAAAAGTTTTTATTTTTCACTTTTTAGTGGTTCACATGGGTCAATGTGGACAATGTAGTTTTTTTTGAGTTTTGTTGATTTTTCAAAAACCGCTTGTCCGATTTTGAAAAAAAAATTATGGGACCATTTCGGAAGTATATCCTTTCCAACAAAGAAAGAATTTTTCAAATCGGTTAGCAAGTGACGGAGTTATGCCCGAACAAACATAAAAAAATAAATAAAAAAAATACAAACATCCGAATTGAGAACCTCCTTCTTTTTTAGAAGTTGGTTAAAAAAACTAAATTTTGAACATTGTATCTAGAACTTGACTGCCTCGTTGGTCTAGTGGTCGCAATCGCAACAGTTGTACGCGAGGTCCTGGGTTCGATTCCCTAGGTCGGGCAAAGGGTCACTAAATGCTGTCCATATTATCTTTGAGGATACTGCTAAAGCCAATTTTCTCGTTCCTTCTCTATCCTAAAAGAGCTGTCATCCTTAGAACTTCAACTACGGTCGCGATATGTGTGTGTGCAAAACTTACTATGACTGTGTTACAGATGGCTAGTCTCTTACAGATGTAACGCCATTGCACTATACAATCCTACATATCCCAAGCATGCAACAGTCGCTGGGCCCACCGGACACAGCACCCTCCTTGTCGAAGAATGCTTTTATTTTCAATGGACGATGACAGTCTTCCCACCCTTTTCCATATACTTTATGTGACAAACTGTTAAATTTTCCCACATCAATGAAACTACAAACTATAAAGTAACAAATATTCAGTACAAGCAAGTAGAAAACTTAGATCACAAACATTATTATGTTGTCCCTTTCCTCCAGACTTTTACGATCCACCATAAACAGCTTACAATATTTTGATTACATACTAAATTTTTACTGAAGGAATCACATCCGAGATTTGGTTTCTTTTTAATGAGATGAACCACTAAACACTTTATAGGGTACGGGGGCCATAATAAAACACGCGAAACATTTAAATAATTACATTACGACTTTGTCGGGTGAAAAAAGTCGTAAAACGGCTTCAATTTTTACGACTCTTTTACCGATTGAAGGGAATGATGCGTACATGCGTAGATTGTGTTTCCTTGGTTCGATGTCTTGTATGTAGGATCAGATAAAGTATATAGCTGATGATTATCGACTGTAATGCTGTAAAGAAATCAGCTTTAGTTTGTAATCCACCAGTAAGCAGAAAACTTTTTATTTTATTTCAGAGATGTTTATCAATCTATTGTATATCGAGGAGATCATCATCATTGAACACCAGTATTTTACGTGGAGTGTCTGCCCATCTGACCTCCGAAACCCAGTCAGTACTGGGTAAATCGATATCCCGTGGTAAGACTGGTTATCTGACTATCGGGCCATCTGACAAACTGTAACGACTAAATGACAGCCGGGATTGACGACTTAACATACTTTCTGATACACGGAGAAAACTTGGTATGTAATTGATGGTCACCCACCCACGGACCAGCCTTGGTAAGCGCGGTTTAACTTGAAGATCAACCCCAAAAGATATTCAAGCAAAAACAAGAAGTTAATACTTCCGCAGCATTATTCAAAAATTGCCTAGTTTTAGTTTTACACTGTGCCTGCTTAATACGCCCTGAGTCACCCAATGCATCTGCTCCAGTGAGGGAAAGTGGTAGTTGCATCTTCATACCTTTCTGAAGATTCCTGGAAAAGAAGGCGTAACGATGACTTTATTCTCAACAATCTAGCAGTTGTACACTTTCACGAAAAGTTAGTCCTTAAACCTGAAAATTGAAAAGGACTATATTCTTCCCATACATCGGAACATAAATTCAAAAATCAAAATGTAGCATAAATAAAAGCAGTAGCATAAAGCGGTCCATGAATAACTCATAGGATTGTTTCATTTCATTTTATTACGCTCTGTGCCAGTCACACCGAATTTTGTATAATACACGAATGTGCAAGCTATAAAAACGTTGTTTTTATAGGTTTAATAACTTTACTGGGTATGTTGCACTAAAATGGCTAAATTGTAAGCTTTGAGCGATCGTAGCGAGTTATGAATTTATTATGAGAGTTGTGAAGTTAGTTAGGTATAAGGATTATTATTTATTTTTATGTTAATAACTTGAAATTAAGAAGATAGCATGGGATACAAAATGGGTAAATCTTTGCGAATTTTAAATTAAACAGACAACTTACAACAGACCCGCGATTTCTTCAGTCCCGTAATTCAATACATAAACACATTCATCAGTTGACTGCACCAAAAGTTTGTAAAGTTTAAACAGTTTTTCAGCCCTGTATATGGCTAAGTTTATAAGATATTTGTTGAAATAAAAACATTATAACAAATTAGCAATATACCAAGAGGTATGTCGTTTGGCGTGTAGTTTTTATTTCTAACGGACCCCATTTTTTTTTTGGAAATCGCAATACGTACCCACAGCAAGAAAGACAACAACCCTTATTCTCATCCTACCCTTCACCTTCTCTTTAATACCCCATCATCAGAATAATCCCTCTTAATAAGTTAAAACCTCCGAAAAACCCAGTAAAAACTCTTTCCCAACGTTATTGCAGATCGCTGACGTGACAAATGCCGACGTTGACGTTGCAACGCTGACGTCCGACAGTACGACCCTCGGCGGGGGTGAAAAATGGGCCGTGTAATGCGGCCTTTATTGCTAAATTAATATCATTCAGGGGACTGATTTTTGATTGGTTATTGAAAAATTTGGAAGGATATTTTTGCGCTTTTCGACGTAGATGTTGGGATTTACTTTTGTACATTTTGATTTGATCACTTTGACACTGAGAACTTAATAGTGTTTTAATGATTTTGAGTCTGAGTGGGTTTGGTGTTCCTTGGATTGAACAAGTGAACAGTCTTTGTTGTGAACTATCTCAGAGAAAAAGAAATATCTTAGAACATGTTAAGCGACATCACAGTTAATGTACCAGCAAAATCAACATTTTTTTTTTAGCAAGTTTCTACTACTTACTTTTTTTTTTTTGGTGTGTGGAAAATCATCGAATAACCCCCCCCCCCCCCCCCGCTCTTAGGCAGAGCGAAGGGGAGTGTCAGACTTCTACTGACTAAAAACCAACCCATGTTCCTTCTTCGCCGAGGCCGCGTTATGCCTTTCGATCGTGTCTTTTTAAGCAAGTAAATGCCTGTATTAGGACACGTACTCCACTCTTGCGTAACTTTAATACACACACACAAGAATTATGCCAGTAAAAGTTTATGGATCTCATAGTTTGATGAATGAAACTAGAAAGCATTTTCAAATCGTCAGCTCAGACTTTCGAGTTTACCAACATCAAAACAAAATATTTCCAAAAATACAGTTCCACCCAAGACCAGTACCACTTCCACAAACACACTCACAAGTAACCTAACATTAGCTCAACCTTCCTAACCCTCAAAAATCACTAAATAACAGCCGCCAGCACCAGACACATAACTCACCTCCACCCACCCGTCATATTTCCATCATATGCGAGCAAAAATACAACTAGATTCATTATCAGCCCGATACATCACCCCCTGTAATGGCCGGAGGGTGTTGGCGGACCGTGGGAGGGGGCCAGGTTGATTCATAACCAATAAATCAATGGACTAGGGCGAGGTAATAGTCCAAATATTGTGCGCATACTAGGGTAGGTCGGTAAAATGGTCATCCCTTAAAGAAGGTTGATTTGTGCGTAATTTTCTTTTTGGTTTTTTGTTTATGTTTTGTTTACTTTGATGCGGGTGGTGGGTTGGGGTTCGGAGTTGTAGCGGTTGTGGTACAGAAGATATTTGGTAGTATTCTCTGTAGTGTATTTTGTGAACTGCTTGGCTAGTAGGTATGAGGGGTGAAGTTTTGTGGAAGATACTTGGATTGAATCAATAGACAAGTTGAAAGGTAACTAAATCACATATTTCATGAAGGCTATATGAGTTTACTGGTAAGGTTTTGGTTTTTTAATTGTGATGGAAAACCTCTGGACGGTAGAATAACACGTGCCGATGTGGCGGCGCTTGGTCTCGGCTTATGTCTAGTAGAGCCTTTGGAAAGATTCTAATCACTTATTCAAATCTTAGAAATAAAATTAAACTACGCATAGAGCAGCTATGATATAATAAGCAATAAATAAGTTACCTCCTTTCAACTACTCTATAAGTTCACAAAGCAGCACATTCAGTATTTCCAACACTATAACGCCACTATTACTCCAGCTTCCCCTAAAAATGCCAGCGATCTGGTACAATGTCGCTCACTTCACGTATCTACTCGTCGATCGACAATCCTTCGTCAGTCGTCACTGTGCCCGACTGTATCTCTGACGTACGTCACTCAAGTCCCGAACGATTGAATAAAATGTCGATTTTCCACTTACAACCCTGTTCATTTGGCTTTTGGGGATTGTGGATAAATATATGCAGCAATTTGGGAGTCAATCCTCAAGGTTAAGCAACGGTTGCTGAGGTCAATCCATCGATGGATGGCCGTGCATTACATACTAAGTTTTGTTTAATTTTTCAGTCGTTATTTAAAAATCTATGCCAGTCGGTACCAAGGTAACACAAGTATTTCACCATTACCCCAGCTTCCCCTAAAAAACTCCAGCTATCAGGTACAGTCGCTCACTTCACGTATCTACTCGTCGATCGACAATCCTTCGTCAATCGTCACTGTGCCCGACTGTATCTCTGACGTACGTCACTCAAATCCCGAACGATTGAATAAAATGTCAATTTTCCACTTACAACACTGCACTGTTCATTTGGCTTTTCGGGATCGAGAATCTATATATATAAAAGAAAGTCGTGTTAGTTACACTATTTATAACTCAAGAACGGCTGGACGGATTTAGCTGAAAATTGGTAGGGAGGTAGCTACGAACCAGGAGAAGGACATAGGATACTTTTTTTCTTTTTTTTTTAGGTAGGGTAGTAGGTAGGGTAGTAGGTAGGGTAGTATGTAGGGTAGTAGGTAGGGTAGTAGGTAGGGTAGTAGGTAGGGTAGTAGGTAGGGTAGTAGGTAGGGTAGTAGGTAGGGTAGTAGGTAGGGTAGTAGGTAGGGTAGTAGGTAGGGTAGTAGGTAGGGTAGTAGGTAGGGTAGTAGGTAGGGTAGTAGGTAGGATAGTAGGTAGGGTAGTAGGTAGGGTAGTAGGTAGGGTAGTAGGTAGGGTAGTAGGTAGGGTAGTAGGTAGGGTAGTAGGTAGGGTGGTAGATAGGTAGGTAGGAAAAACGCATTGCAACGCATGCGCGGGTTCAGCTAGTAAATAATAAAAAAGGTTTGGAAGGATAAGCAACAGTTGCTGAGGTCAGTCGATGGATGGGTGGCTGTTCATATACCAAGATTTGGCTTTATTTCTGGTATTATTTTATAGATATTTGAAGGTAGTTACAGATAGACAGAAACCCAGAAGTCTGACAACCAGTCTTACCAACGGTTATCGAGTTACACAGTAACTGGGTTGCTAAGGACAGATAGGCAGTTGCCACATGTAATTTACAGCTGCATCCGATTAGACTCTAAGCCAACCCTAACATAGTTTCCACTGTATAGGTATTTGAATGTTTCTTCTTTATCGTGTTAGTGTTGTTGGCATCCCAACACAGATATTTATAATTTTATATTTTTTTATGTCGGGCAACATTAATTGTAGAAAGTTGTCTATGATTTTTTCCTTTTTTATTCTCTCTGGTACGGTGGATATAGCAGACACACTTGCAAATATTACCTTGTTGAAATAGTAAAAAATATAAGAAACTAAAGTCCAATCAAGAAGTGTTTTCAATCCACCAATCCTCACGAGAACTAGCTTAAACATCCATACAGGCACAAGAACAAGTGTTATTTAAATACAGGGCCTATATTAAAAATAGTCAGATAATTTTATCTCAGCAAATCTTGTAATCTTGTGATTTATGGGCTATTTAAGATAAGTTATTTTCTTTTAAAGGTAATTTAAAAACTAGTTATAGGTTAGATGTGTCATGTGATAAAATTACTTCCTAGATTTAATTTCTGATAGTCACGCAAACAAACTAAAAAAAAAACTAGTTCATTCTTATATTTTTATAATAATAACAAATAATATCACAGTAAGTATGTTTAATAATCTAATGAAATAGGGGGCGAGGCTAATGCCACACAACAGGGCACGTATCCAGAAACAGAACTGCTACTTTTAAATTCTTGTGGGAAAAACCCAAAATATATTTTTTACAACTTTTGAATCATACCCAGGACCTCTTGTTTAGCAGTGGCACTTTCAGGTACTAGACAGACGAGGTTTGTCTCCACTGGTCACATTAGCAGATTGAATTAGCCACGGATCACGGCGAGTTCTATCCACTGACACCGTGATCCATTTCCCCTATAAACAATATTAATGTTAAAACACATTATGTTACCATTTAAAAGCCTTTATTATCATAATATCCATCTTAATACAGATATATCTGTCGAAATATTTGAAGCATTTCTTATTATTGTCCGCTCGGCGATCCTTCGTCAGTTGTCCGTGACTGTATCAGTGACGCGCGTCAATCAACTCGCCAACTATTGAATAAAATGTCAATTTTGTACTTACGCTCTTGTTTTTGTGGAGCGTGTAGAGTGGATTCGGTTTCATCGTGCGGTGTTGAGTTTTTGTTACGTTGTTTCATGTTGTTGGAACTGCTAATGGTAATAGTGAATTTTGACAACAGATTAGATTATTTCTGAAGATAGTTAATTATTACTCCGTAAGCTAAACTCCCTTTAATATTGAGAAATATAGAATCTGAGTTTTAGCTGAAGTTGAAATGTTATAGGCTAATTAGCCTTAAACATGTTTTAAAGTTTTAAAAAGTGGTCAATAATATTAAAAACAGGATATCTACCACTATTTATTTTAATTATGCTTGCAACTTGCAACAGCGCAATTTCAGGAACTCAAAACAATTATTTTGTTTTCAGTTTTAATGATCACATTTTTTAAACTTTTAAAGCTAAAGCTATTTTCAAGTAATTATTAAAAACGCTGATTCAGCAGAAATCCTAAGGACACTTAGAATTAAAATCATATTTTATAAAAATCACAAAAAGTTCCTCTCCCTACGTCCAAAACTATTAATATACCCACAAGAATCCAGAAACGCGATAAAAGCATCAATAAACATAGCAAGTCACTACTGAACCATTTGAAACGAAAAAAAAACAACAGATGCTGACAAAAGAAGTCTTTTGTCAGCTCGCGCGACTGACATTTGTCAATCAACCCTCGCGCCTGTCAGCTGTCAATGACAATTAATGGCCGCCCATACAAAGTTTTATGGCTTTTATTACCCGAATTGTATGAAAATGATTAATGCAAGCACTAATGCAAATCCACGCGGGCGACGCACGTAGACACTTATTGTGTTTTTCGTAGTTTTGTATAAAATTGATTTATTGCGAATTTCGCAGTTACGTCCTTGTTCGTCGTGGATGTGGGCGGTGCTGAGTGTGTAGATCATTATTACGAATTCGGTTTAAGAATGAAAATCGAACGTTTCTTGTAATCGAAGAGACTTCCGTGTAAATGTATTGGTTACTGAGACTAGGTTAATAATGTTGAACGAAACGAAAGCAATTCCTAACGGAATAGTTCTACCTGACACTTCGCCACTTCGCATTCTGTAAATCGAACTCACGATCTAATGTTACACTCACAATCGTAGTGCGTACCTACACGCTACGGTTACTTAAAGTACACATTAATATTGTTACTGCATCGTTGCTCTAGTAATCACAAGCGTCACTGCCAAACATGAGGTCCTGGCACACCTCGGACACTCCATACAACGCCCGCAAAATAATTACCTATTACTACTACATAAACAAATAACGTTTGTGCACGACGTGCACGTGCAAATGTGTGCGTAAACTCTAGTAGGGTTATCGTAGCCTAAAAAATGGCGCGGAAAGTGCAACGGTCTGCGTCGCGAAAACCGAAAATACGAGCGCGAGCCATTGCTCAAGTGTCGACGACGAATACCTCGAAGTGCGGGGTGAGGTGCGGTATTTAATATGAGCGCGGGGATGGGAGTGTCCCTTCTGTACGTAGTACTATTAAGTATTCTGTGGTCCTGGTTTTGGTTCCCTGATTGGGCAAAGTGTTATTGGGATTTCTCCATAAGGAATTCCTTCGTAGCAGCCTTGATTCGTGCTTGGTGATTTAAAATAGGCTCGTCTCCTATTAAATAACTGGCGAAATGCGGGTGACAACTACTATAGGTACACATTTTCATAACCCTTTCAGAAATACAGGCGTGATGTTATGATTGAATACTGTAACAATAAATATATATACAGTGACACACAAGACAAGATAGCAAAGTGTCCTTATAGATATAGCTTGCACTACCGATCCTAACACTCTTTAATTGCCACCTATTTGCCCGAGTGAGGGCCAGAGGTCAGGAGGGAGCATTGAGCATTGACCACGCTCGCTCAATGCATGTTGACTATTTAAACTACGTACCTATGCAGAGTAGATGGTAGTGTACTTCAGATTTGCTTACAATGTATTACTAGTTCGGTCAACCGGACTACTGCAACTAGACCTTCTTTTGTTGCAAGATTCTCATCATCATTTTCCAGCCCTAGTCCTGTTCTACTTGGGGTCGGCGTCACGCTTTCTTCTTCCATTTTCAACTGACAGAGGTCATTCCTGTAACAATCTATCCATCTGTTCTTTGGCTTTCCTCAGCTAATACTAAAGATCGACCCGTGGGACTTTTATTATAATTTAACCACGAACTTTTATCACATTATTCTTCAACATTTTTTACTCATTCTTTAAAGTACCCTACAAAAATATGATAGAGATTACTTTGATTTTGCATTTAATAAATTAATAAGAAAATAATAACAAATACAGTTCAAGGTCTGAATACAGTAAAAGGATCGTGAAAGTTAATATAATCCCGAAGCAAACGTCTTGTGAAAATAATTAATATCGATTTCGAGACAGAGCGACTGTTCTGCTCAGCTCTGTTTGTGGTCCAAGTAATGGGAGACAGCGGTAGTGCGGATTGAAGATGGATAAACTATATACCCACTGCTAATCTTACGATGGTCAGAGCCAATAAGTATTTATTCCACGAATCATAAGTAATCTTGATTCAAATAGATCAAAAGCAGTGGATGAACTTGTATTGGCTGTGTTGGTAACGATCAATTTGATGAATCCCCTGTATTTAATACTAGCTTTTGCCAGCGGCTTCGCCCGCGTGAAAATGACGATTTTCCATACAAACTTTCATCCCCTATTTAACTACCTTAGGGGTTGAATTTCGAAAAATCCTTCCTTATTCCTTGTCTAAGTTATAAAGGGATCCTCTGTGCAAAATTTCAACTTTCTAGGTCCAAGGGTTTGGGCTGGGCGTTGATGAGTCAGTCAGTCAGTCAGGACTTCTCTTTTTATTTATATAGATAGATAGAAGATAGATAGATGACAATGTATGTATATCTTTTAAGCACTCGCTCCATGTAAAATACTGGTATTCAGCTGTATCCGGTTACCCTGAAAACAAACCCTAACATAGTTGGGAAAAGGCTTGGCCGGTGATGTGTATCTTTTTAACCGACTTCAAAAAAAGGAGGAGGTTATCAATTCGACTGTATTTTTTTTTTTTTTTTTTGTTTTTTTTTTTTTTTTTATGTTTGTTACCTCATAACTCCGTCGCTTGCTAACCGATTTGAAAATTTCTTTTTTTGTTGGAAAGGATATACTTCCCAAGTGGTCCCATGATCACCAAGTCAGGATCTGATGATGGGATCCTGGAGAAATAGAGAGAACTCTTCAAATTTTATAGGCACACTTGCAGTGATTTGAGTAGTTTTTGGAAGAGTACTTTCTCGGAGTGGTTCCATTTTAATTTAGTGAAGATCTGATGAAGAACTTCGGAGATAGGCAACGGAACTCCTCAACAAACGATAGCAAATGGACTGGGATTGCTGAAATCTCATGTCTGTCTATTGCTTACACCAGTTCATAACATAACATCACGCCGGTACGTTGTGAAGGGGTAAGCACATGTGAACCACTAAAAAGTGAAAAATAAAAACTTTTTAACAAAAAATAAAACCGACTTCAAAAAAAAAACACTAAAAAGTCAAAAATAAACTTTAGAAGAAAAAAACAACACAAAAAAGTGAAAAATAAACTTAAGAAGAAAAATCAGCTTCGGAAGTCGGTGGCAAAAAAAGCCAAATCAAACAAACAAATGTCACCGACTTCAGAAGCTGATTTTTCTTCTTAAGTTTATTTTTCACTTTTTTGTGTTGTTTTTTAGGGTTCCGTACCTCAAAAGGAAAAAACGGAACCCTTATAGGATCACTTTGTTGTCCGTCTGTCTGTCTGTCAAGACCTTTTTTCTCAGGAACGCGTGGAGGTATCAAGCTGAAATTCATATCAAATACTCAAGTCTATGGTCTCTTGGAGCTGTGAAAAAATCAAACTTCTAAGTCAACGCGATCAAAAGATACTCCCGTTTATGCCGCAAATTTTCGACACTCGCAAGGGAATCAAAACCTACAGGGTACTTCCCGTGAACTCAGAATCTTGAAATTTGGTACGAAGCAACGTCTTATAGCATAGATAAAGGAATAATTACGAAAACCATAAATTTTTAGTTACATCAAGATACTCCCGTTTATGCCGCAAATTTTCGACACTCGCAAGGGAATCAAAACCTACAGGGTACTTCCCGTGAACTCAGAATCTTGAAATTTGGTACGAAGCAACGTCTTATAGCATAGATAAAGGAATAATTACGAAAACCATAAATTTTTAGTTACATCACATAATATATTTTTTTACGGAACCCTCGGTGCGCGAGTCCGACTCGCACTTGGCCGGTTTTTTTTCTTCTAAAGTTTATTTTTGACTTTTTAGTGTTTTTTTTTTGAAGTCGGTTTTATTTTTTGTTATAAGCAAAACTTTTCTTGAACATACAGGGTTAGTTTTTTCCAATTTCAATGACATATTTTCAATTAAAAAAAATGTTTTTTTTTTTAAATTATTTACGTTGTTGAACTAAATTGTGTTTTTAAGACTTCGACGCTTTCTTTTAACAAACTTCTTTTTTTCCTAGTAATTTTCGATTCCGATTTACCTCTATTTTGACTATTCATAGAAAACTAACCTTTTAGTCATCACTCACATCACGAAGGTATAGTAAAAAAACTAAACTAACTTTTTAGTTTCCAAAAATAACTCCCAACCCGCTCCTCTCTCAAACATTACACCTCTCGTCAACGTCACAATTTCATTACCGCCGAGATCCACGTCACGTCACATCGCGTCACGTCAACTCACGTCAGTTGCCGTCAGTCCCGTCAGTTGTCACCCGGCCGTCACTTACCTGCCACCGGCGGTTTAGACAGTTCGTTAATTAGACGGTAACTTGATGTGTTACGTGTTTTTAGTTCGGGTAATGTAGTTTTAGTTCTGAGCTGTGAGGCGTTTGGGAATATGGGTTGTGGGTGTTTTGCTAGTATTTTTAGGCAGTAGGATTATACTATAGTAGTCTTTGGTAGGACTTTTGAGCTGTATTATATAGCCGCTTTTCTGGCTCAGCAGCGACCAAAGTGAGCTTCATCTGCCTTGGCTTTTTCCAAATGTTGGGATCAACTTCCAGTCTAACCTGGTGAAGCTGAATACCAGTAGGTATTTCTCATGGATCGAGTAAATCTGACCTCTACCGGTGCCATGTAAAATATTGGTATTCAGTTGCACCTGATTAGACTGGAGGACAGCTCCAACAGGAAAGCCTTATGAAGGTATACCAAGGCCTTCCTGTTGGAGCTCACGACACGATCATCGTTATATAATTATAACAATGATCAAAGAATACAAGCCAGTAGTAATTGCTAACGCACCTGACTAAAATACACTGCATCTGATCGGCATAATCATCACCTCAGTTATACTCGCTGATTCCGATACGAGGCTTTACGTAGAGTTACGTTGCAGTATTGTGTTGTAAAAGAATCCCGACTGTCTTGTTGGTGTAGAAGTCGCGAGTGTTGAGAATAAGATCCTGCGTTCGATTACCAGGTCAACCAAGTGCTACGGGATTTTTCCATTATTAATTTTACAGCAACAGCTATGGAGTCTGCACTTGTGCACGGTTAATGGCAATAGGCTCACCCACTAGTACAAGGGACTGAAACATAACGTTCGAACTTTAGTTGTGTAAGGTCAGTCACCTCCTCGGCCTTACCCTTCGGGAATTACTTATGTACTACTAATTATGTATACGTAACTAATTATGTAGGTATCTAATCCCCAAACAGTTCGAGTCAATACGATAAACCGCGTACACTATGTTACAGTACATTGACCTCTAATCATAACAAAACAAAAGCCATCATCTTCCATAACCTATCACAATCTATGCTAAATAAAACCTTGGACTACATGGCGAGTGTACGAACCAACAATGTGCGTATTAACAGGTCGGTCCGTCGTCGGACCATTGTCAGAGAACGGTAGGATCTTCAATTGATTGTGTCAATTTATTACACGCGACCACTTCACAACTGACTGATATTTTATTTATTGGTGACTTGATGTTTCGTAGATTGGTTTCGTGGTGCTGTTGGAGTTTAGACTTGCAGTGAGGTACTACACTCACTGTACAGCTGGTCCATAGATTCATCAAGGTCGTTCAGCGAGTGGGCTATGCTTGGAGTCTGTCTCTGAGGGATCGCATCTGGAACGAGGTGATCTTATAAAGAACCAGAGTTGTCGATAAAGATTACAGAATGAGTAAGCTGAAGTGGCAACGCACCGGCCATATTAGCCGTAAAACTGGTGACTATTGGGGTAGACGCGCGTTCTTGAGTAGAGACCGTGAATCGACAAGCGTAAGGTGGGACACAATAAAGCTCAGTGGAACGTCGATCGTCATTCGTAGGGTGGCTGGTAACAACTGGAAGATAGTTTGTGAGAATCGAGTTGAATGACTTATGGTAATGATGATGACATGGGTATTTCAGGGAACCAGCAATCTGCGCACTGGATTTCCCTGAATAGTTAGGCAGTGGGAACTTGTACATCTTTACAAGTAGGTACACCCACACTTTTCCAGTTATATTGGAAGTCCCAAGAAATGTGTGTTAGTTTATGATCATCAACCGAGCACAAATTCTGACTCCGAGTTGCCACTGAGAAATTTCCGATGAAAAAATCAATATTACTCTGCCTGAACTGAAAATCGAACTAAGTTAGTAATTTCACCAGAGAATAGCATAGCAACGTTCCTTTGTGGTAGAAAAAGGTAGTACAGTCACTGCCTCGTTTTTTTTTTAAACTTTGCTCCACACTAGGAATTTCTCCTGTATCGTGGGTACATTTACAAACATTGAAAACCACATACACAAACACTTTTCTGACTCTTCGGTTTTATAAGATGAGTAATGCAGCTCACTGACAGTACAAAAGTTACCCAAATAACTACGTAATTTCCAAAAGCGCTTTATATAAAATCTCAATCCACATCGAAACAGCATAAAGCCATCAATGTATCTGTCAATACACCATGTTTACCCGGCCGCAGCTGAAGCGCTGCAAGTTATTAAAATAAAGCGCTTCTTTTTTCGCCACAAACTCCCGCAAACGCGTCTGACTATTTTAGATTTGATGATATATTGTCGACTTTCCCGCGATTGGGAGCTGCCACAGATGTGGCGTTAGGTACTAATCTACTGGTTGAAGTAATTAAAATGGCAATTTATTGGTATGAGATATGAAAGGTTCTATTTTTTACAAGTTGTACGTTAGGAGATAATGCACGAGCGATGATACTTGTTTAGGGATTATCATTTGTTTCGATGAAACAAAACATCACAACAACTAACACACCACAAACTAGCATGCCTAACAGATATTTCTCGACGGAATGTAAAATTAAGTCAGAGCGGTATAAAAACTTTGACGCCAGGCAAAAACCACATGATAAAGAAAAGAGAAAGAAAAGAAAAGGGAGAAAGGTTGGAAACTGCCCCACTCTCTATTGGAAAAAAAGGATCCTCCGGCCAGGTGGTTATTGTATCTGGTGTCCTTAAATTGTCCGACGGTTGTCATGAGGCTATTACAATATTCAATTTTTGCCTACTTGACCTGCAGAATTTTGCGATGATATATTATTATGGTTTGCCTGTGGCTTCATACTGTCCTGTACTCTTAGATGGCCAGCACACTCCTGAAAACTAACTAACAACCTTTCTAACTAGCAAAATATTTCGAACTAGCTTATGCCAGCGGCTTCGCCCGCGTGGATGTCGGAAAATATCAAAAATGTCGATTTTCCATACAAATTTTCATCCCCTATTTAACTCCCTTAGGGGTTGAATTTCGAAAAATCCTTCCTTATTCCTTGTCTACAATATAAAGGGAACCTTTGTGCAAAATTTCAGCTTTCTAGGTCCAAGGGTTTGGGCTGGGCGTTGATGAGTCAGTCAGTAAGGACTTCTCTTTTTACCCGACTGCGGCGAAGCCCAAAAGGAGGGTTATGTGTTTGTTACCCGACTGCGGCGAAGCCCAAAAGGAGGGTTATGTGTTTGTTACCCGACTGCGGCGAAGCCCAAAAGGAGGGTTATGTGTTTGACGTGTATGTATGTATGTAAGTATGTATGTATGTCCGTTTCTTTGTTCCCTCATAACTCCTAAACGGATGAAGGGATTTGAATGAAACATACGTCGTTAGATTCGTCTTGATGCGCGAGTGTTATAGGCTATATTAAAATTAAAAAACAAAGAAAATTTTTGGATTTTGGGGGCAAAATCGCGAAGTTGAAAAAAATAAGTTTTTTCTATACCATCGAGTAGGGTATCAAAATGAAGGGTTTTAAAAGGAGATTACAAAAATATATAATACTTATATGTTTCGAAGAAATTCAAAGTGTCAAATCCTATAAACAAGTACAAAAGTTAAATCATTTGCGAAGTATTTTACGCGAGCAACGAAAGGACAAACACAAAAGAACTAAAAAGATGGAAATAAAAAAAGTAGTTAAAAAACTAAAAAACCCGACTGAAAAAACCGAAAAGCAAAAAACAAGCACATTTTAAATCACACAAAACTTGGAAGCAGGCGGGGTTCATTTGAATATTAAATTATGAAATGAAAAATAGAATGGACCCCGCCTGCTTCCAAGTTTTGTGTGATTTAAAATGTGCTTGTTTTTTGCTTTTCGGTTTTTTCAGTCGGGTTTTTTAGTTTTTTAACTACTTTTTTATTTCTATAGAAGATAGATAGATAGAAGATGGATGTAGGTTTAGAGACGTCTCGCTTGCTTAGTAGAATGAAGCTAGGATTTTCTGTTTCGAGCTCTTTAGATACAATTTAGGTGTCAGACCAGATTATCTATACGTCCATTACGATTATTAACCATAAAACCATAGCCAGCATCATTTCTGCCAGAAACATTAAGACAAATCCAAACTAATCCAGCTATCGTGTATACAAACATCTCAAACTACCTTCCATCTACTCAAACCAAATAAAAACAATCCAAAACCATTTGAAAAACAAACAACATCCAATCTCCACTCCTACTCTATGTCCAATGTTTGTGAGACGTAGTAGAAGGGGGAGGCAGGCAAGGAGGGAGGGAGGGAGGGGGGAGACACACAGATGCGCCCGCGCAGTCGCCGCTGTGACGAGCCTTGACAGACATAAATCAATTGTCAAAGCATCGGCGGTAATCTTCAGTAATGGCGGGTAGAGTTGTGTGGATACGATGGTCTGGTTTTTAGATTTAACAGTCGGTGTGTGCTTTGTTTTGTGGTTAGTTTGGAGAAGAAAAATACTTAGAACTTTTAGAAGACTACTTTATTTTCTGTTCGGTTTAACAACACGGTCTACATCAGTAAGATTAACCTATATCCTTGGAGAGGTCCTGATGAGGAAATCACCTAGTTAGAAAATCTGTTCAGAAAAACAGCCGTTACTAGTATTTCTTGTAAAAACAGAATATTTCATAGGTCTAAGAAGTAATGAACAGGCGGCACTGATAGCATCTGCATAAAACTGGTGCATAAGAACTACATAATTATCCGATACTGTTCCACGGCTGCGACACAGGCCTTCTCTCTGTGAGAAGGAATGTGCTGTAATTCTAGCATGCTGGCACACTGACATGACGTGAATTTTTGGATTTAAAATTGGTACAAAGAAAAACAAATTCCTGTCGGGGCTGGGGGTTTTTCGAAAGAGATAACGCGATCTCGGCACAAAGGGCTAAGAAAGAACATGGGTGGTTTTTAGTCAGTAGAAGGCTGACACTACCTACCGCTCTGCCCATAGCGGTAGGAGTCATTTGATGATTTCCCTCCGTCCAAAAAAAAGTGCATGAATCAAATTAAAACATTCAGACATACAGCTAGACCACTTTAGACAGCTCAATATGTCTCTAGCTAAAATATCAAACATAACATACCAACATTTCCTCCCACACGCCACATCCTCACAAAGCCAACGCTATCAAAGGGCAACGAGCACAGCTTAATAAGTCCAAATGGCGGCGGCGACAACAGAAACGTGTTGTATCATGTCCCGGCCGTGGGAGCCTTCAGCCATCAGCCATCGATTGGCTCGAGTGCTGTCATGTGGCTGATTGGGTCGGGTGACGGCCGCTTTAGTTTTAACGTGGCTTGTGATCTTGAAGAGTTCTTTAGTGGGATGAGGAATTCAAATTCATTTATTTCAATCCATTTAGAATCATAATATCCTCGTATCATTTACACATTTGAAATAAAAATTCAATTATAAAATTTCAACCAAGCAAAAAACAAAAATATAAAATAAAATATATATGTTTTGAATTAGAGAGTTGAATCTATCTTAAGTTCTACGTGAATGATGACCAAATCAATCCCTATCTGCCCAGCGTTCAGCAATATCAATGTCAATGGCAAAGCACACTCATTCGTGCACACCCACACCACACACAAAGAGAGGATTATAATTTTAAAAAGGAAACATTATTTATAATGTTTCCTTTTTAAAATTGTAAAATCGTTTCTTTTTTTCTCTAGTTAAAAAAAAAAAAAACATATATTTTTTCTTTTTAATTTAAAGAATATTCGTTTAAATGTACATTTATGCATTGATCATTGTGATATCAAAATAAATATAATTGGTAACTCAGGGGGATCGGCGTTGAGGGCTGAAATAGACTAAGCACTGTAACTGTAAAAAATGTACCTATTTATTCTGAATAAACATTATTAATTATTATTAATTATAATGACTGTGGTAACTGCCCCGCTGAAAGTGTCATTGTTCGTGGGTTGACCCCAAAAAAGCGGTAAAAAAAAAGGGGGCCATAATCTCACATTTTTGTACTGAAAACGGAAAAATGTATCGTGAGTTAGGAAGTACCACATTATGCAGTATGGTGATTATATAATGAATTCATTTAAAGAAAAACGTATTTGTGATGTCGTATAAAAACATGGGGTATTTCATATCTGCTCGTCTATTAATTAAATACTTTTACTTTGAAGTTTCCCGTGGCTATCATTTGCTCCCCTATTAACTAGCAAAACGTAAACAATACCTTCCATATCGTAGTCAACTTCAATCTATGCTTCAAATCAGTTCGCAAATTACAGGGGATTGTATGCAAAATGGATCACAACAGTCCTATTACGGGCAGTAATCTGTCATTAGGGAAGACCATTATCTGAATAAATAGGCAGGCTATCTGTGTTGTGATATTACTGTCAATTGCTAATGTTGTGACTAGCACTTACCTACCTTTGGTTATACAGTGAAGTGCTTTGTAAGGAAACTGTTTGTTCTTTGGGTTGGGAATTAACAGCTGACACAATTTTTTAGACATATATTATTTAACGTAACATTACGCCTGTATTCCTTGAAGGGTTAGGGCAGAGGAGTACTCAGGTTCACTGTCCACAGACCACATACGGTCTGTAGAGAGTCCTCCATACCAGTCCGCAGACCGCATGTGGTATGTTCGTTCATACAATTTCTAAGCCATCTGATACTGTGGACGTAAGAAGAATGTTTCTTATTTAATGCGGACTTGGCAGGACACATCATAAGGATTATAAAAAATGCTAGGACCCAGGGAAATACTCGTTTTTTTTATTTAAATTATTGACGATTAATAAAACCATAACGGGACTTATGGACCATTCCCACTCTGAAGCCTGGACAGTGAACCTGTTATTAGTACAGCTACTGAGAAATGGCTGATGGTAAAACCCAATTAATCTGACCCTCACAACCCAGTTAGTATTGGGACTCCTTCCCGGAAAAAGATCTAAATAGTACAGCCGGGCCCAACGGCTAGCTATACGTGCTTTCCGAGGATCGGAGAAAACTTGGTCTGTAAGGGGTGGTCACACTGGTCACCCAACAATACCCATACAAGGATCGACCTGGCAAGCGCGGCTTATCCTGAAGATCAACCAGAGCGACTGTTAGTTTGTAGTTGTGAGTATAAAGTGATCGCTAATCTATAAAAAAGTGAAAAATAAAAACTTTTTAACAAAAAATAAAACAGACTTCAAAAAAAAAAAAAGTGAAAAATAAACTTTAGAAGAAAAATCAGTTTCTGAAGTCGGTGACTTTTGTTTGTTTGATTTAATTTTTTTGCCACCGACTTCAGAAACTGATTTTTCTTCTAAAGTTTATTTTTCACTTTTTTTTTGAAGTCTGTTTTATTTTTTGTTAAAGGTTTTTATTTTTCACTTTTTAGTGGTTCACAATTTCACATGTTCGTGGGTAATGACAATGTAGTTTTTTTTTTGAGTTTTGTTGATTTTTCAAAAACCGCTTGTCCGATTTCGATAAAAAAAAATATGGACCGTTTGGGAAGTATACCTACCCTTTCCAAAAAAAGAAGATTTTTTCAAATCGGTTAGCAAGTGTTAACCCGATTTGAAAAATTTAGGAGTTATGCCCGAACAAACATAAAAAAAATGTATAACCTCCTTCTTTTTTTAGAAGTCGGTTAAAAATTAGAATCAAACAAAGAGGCACAGTCCTTCTTTGGTAACTGTATACATTCAATAGCAGTCTGAGTACTGATAAAAGTAAACAAAGCCATAAAACTATAGTTCAGTACCGCGAGACCGCATGCATCACTACAAACACCAAAGGACACAGGTAATGTAAAACTTATAGCCGACTCATTAACAAAGCACTTAATCGATTGGCCTCACTTAGCCTCATTTTGAACCTTATTGCTGCAGTAATAAGGGTGAAGGGTTGTTTGAAAGGCGACCCCTGAAATATGAGTGGTGGCGTCATGGCTACAGTGATTGATGGGTGCTGACTGACGTGTGCACGAAGTGGGGTGTGGTGGGGCGTGGGATAAGGGATAAGCGGTAGCGGGTACCTACTGGTTTATAACGTACTTCTTTTGTGAACCTGTATCCTTAAACGACAGTGTAGTAGATACCGTTAACTTGCATCAAGGATTGTGTCACTTCAATTTTGTAGACTTTGGAACGAAACATTTAGCTTGAATAAGATTTCTTGTTTTCCTCTAAATCTGGTACAGTATGAATTCTTGGAGAATGCTTGCAATGCTTTCAGGGTTTGATTCGAAACCATCATGACACTTTAGTTTGTTTGTTTAGTTATAAAGAAACCAAGACATAGAAAGAAAGTCATCTGCGCAGCTACGAGGGCTTTAAGCTAAACCAAACTTCCAAGTAAATTTTGGTTGAGACATCATTTTAGTTTTTTACCTAAAACAGACTCCTACGTTTAATAATCTCTCTTTCTCTGCATTACATTAGAGCAAAATGTTTAACTGTTGTCACAGTTATACTGTCTAGATAATTTATAAATAAGCATACTAATATTCCCACTGCTAGGGCACAAGCCTTCTGTCTATGAGACGGCATTCCGTCTCATAGAGAAAAGGCCTGTACCCATAGCTATGATCTACAATGCGGGCCCAGTTCAGGTTAGAAGTTGTCAGAAATGTCTTCGAATTCTTTCGTTTCCTCGAATATCAGTGAGATCAGTTGGGAATTTGGGATGACCTCATTTTCATTGTATTATTGTGAATAGACAACAGCTTACAACTTGTACCATTCTGTATTGGGGTTTGCTCTGTACACATAAGCATGGCTATTATAGTTTTGACCTGGACTCTTTTTAGTTTCAATTTTCAACATATTGATTAAATACGATGGCTCTCAACCAATGTGTCTGGCTGTTTCGATTGATTTCATTACGGGTTTTGTTTGTATTGGTTTTATTTTAGAGTGGATTATTTTGGTGACTAATATTGTATGTTTCTAGGAACAAACGATAAGTCTGATGGAGTTTTCCATCGATAATAATTAATTAGGATCCAAAAAACGATGAAGTTATTTATGTAGGTTTAAGTTTTACTTTCCTGCACTCATTGCACCAGTCAGGGCTTGAATGAAGCCAACGACAGAGCTTTTCAGGTTGCTACGTTCGGTCCTAGTAGTCGTATAAAATCGTCGATGAGAGGAGAAGAAAAAGGACTTATAATAAGAAGTCTTACACCCGTATTTATAAAAAGTCATAATGATTACTTGAGTAAATGTCATTATTTAAGATACGATTTTTTCTCTGTAGTTTAGTAATTCCTTGATGACTTGTTGACTTGTTAACTATCAAAGGTAATTCTTAGGTTTGCTTTCGTTTAAATTCTTGCCCATTGCATAAAAATGTTTGCATTGCTTGCGTATACTATAGATACGGGCATAAGTACTATTTCTATAATTTTAACGAAAACAAAACTAAACCCATGCCGAGTTTACCATAATTTGAATTTTCGATATGACGCATGAACCCTTTACGAGACGAATTTATAAAAATCTCATTGATTTCTTCTGCAAAATTTCATGTAAGTAATCCTGCTCTATTCTTGATTGTTTTTTGAAGGAAAAGGGTTTGAGAACAACTTTCTTCAATACTTTTGATTTTGATTTTCCTTGTGATTATTCGCCTACCCAAATACCAATTTCCTTATGGTGAGCGCAGCAAGCCTTTGCGAACTCTTGAAGGATATCAATTATTTAAGGAATCTGAAGACTCACTTGACTGCTGATCATCAACACTGCTTCATCGATTTCAACTTCAGCCTCCACATGATCCGATAAAGAAGTATCCATACTAGGAGCATCTAAATCTTCATCCGTATTCTCCCTTAGTCGTAATCTCAGTCTCATTTTCAGGCATTTTTTTAGAGGGTGGGAATTCATCAAATGACTCCTTCAGCGGCAGAGTGGTAGGGAGTGTCAGACTTCTACTGACAAAAAATCACCCATGTTCCTTCTTAGCCCTTTGAGTCAAGGCCGCGGCAGGTAACTCTTTCGAATAACCTGCAGCTACGCAGATCATTCATAAAACACTCCACATACCACCAAAACTAAATAACACTCCACAAAATATAACCACCACATCATAATGAAACAGAAATCAATAGCTCCAATCCAACACAAACCGGCGGAAACTCGAAAGTGAAACAGCGCCGAGATAACGTCAACTGTCGATCGGTTGTCAATCAGCACAGTGTGCGCGCGCGCGTGCGCCTGGACAAAAAGATTTTATCTAATTGTTATTATTATTGTTACGAGACGCGGTACGGTTATAAAAAGTATGATGGGTTCATTTTGGAAGATTTTTTTAGTGTGCGGTTGAGTAAGATCGTAGGATGGGATGTTTGGTGCTTTTTGTAAGAAATATTGAGAAAAGAGGAAGAGTTAATCTTATTTTTTATTTTGTACGATAATTGTGGAGTTTTAAGATCACTGTTTTATATATGATGTTGTTTTTATCACGAATCCAAAGGCAGATCTGGTACGCAGCTGCTGATGAGGAGTTAAACTGATATATTGAGATACATACCAACCTGAGTTTAATCCGTTACCGTATTATTAGTTCTACCTGCTAAAAATCTCCCACCTGGACATGAGTTGCCATGGCTGACGTCTGACGTCTGAGTCTTTAAATAGACTCCAAATTCATGTTGGTTGCGGCAAGGAAAAGCCGCTCAAGTCTTCTAAAATCATCTACAGACTGACAACTGATAGATACGTGACAAGGCCGCTGATTGCATATAAAACGCCAAAATAGTTTGCCAAACTTAGTACATTCTGTCCCGTTTCTATATTTCGCCACAAGCTCCGCAAAGTATGTCAGCTCATAGCTCTGTATGCGACAGAACTAAAATATCGTTGACACAAGCGACACAAGCGTCACAAGCGACAGAAGCGAACAGTTTGGTCGATCGTCGCTTAATCATCGCCGCGACAATTCGAGCGTAACTTGACAGCTGATGTTTCCTTTCCGCGCTCTCTTTTTGTGATATATGATCGATAAATATCAATCGCTGTGTGAGAAGTCCTAGTTAATATTGGAATAGAAACTCAGCTCACCAAGAATTAGAATTTATTTAATTGTAAGAAGGCAGTTGTACATTGTATTGTATTAGGTTCGTTATAAGGTTTCTCACATTCTACCATTTTATCTGATGTATAAAGGAGATGGCTAAATACAGTTTGGACTATACTTGATAAAGGTAGTAGCCATCTCCTTTCTAACAAGTTCTAACAGAGGAAAATACAGATGACGCCGAAAGACGACTCCAGTATTAAGCTGTATTGAAACAGGTTTACTGAATCAAAGGAAGAAATGCCAACGAAAAGTAACCACCTTCAGACGTGGTTAAGTCAAAAGAAAGAACCACCGATAAGCTTGAAGAGTTCTACAGTTAACTCTGTTAAACATAAACTAAGGTAGAAAGATTTTGAAAACAAGATAGACTAATAATAACACCTAGCAACGTGTTTTTTTGCTACAATATTTGATTTGCAATTTTAAACCTTGTGTCTTGTGATCGATCGGGTTCGTTTCCCATGATGTGATTGGATTTTTCAATGAGGAATTTCTGAGTAGCATCCTTGGAATGTTGATTTGTCCCCAGTTGGCACTAGGCTCGCCCCCTATTACATGGGACTTAACTTAACTGGTGAAATGTGGGTGGGTGTACTAATGGGACACCTTTGTCCAACCCTTCGAGAATTACAGGCGTAATGTAATGTTATCTTTCTTTTCAAATACTTACAAAGATTGATTGATTGATAAATTAGACGAAAAAAAATTTCAAAACTGAAAATTGTCGCGTACAGTACGAATTTAATTTAAAATATTGCAATTTACACTAAAAATACACAAGCTCCAGCTCGGTCGAAAATACCCGACCTACGAGCTACCATTTCATGCAACCCGTCAACGTCAACGTGGATTGATAGACGGGAATATATCTAGAGCGGGTCTTGCGAGCCCCCCCTGCCAACCCCTGCGCGGAAGTGTGCGTCCGTCCGCCATCCGTCATCGTCAAATGTGTGCACGGTGGGCCGAACTCGCGGAGTCTGGACAAAGGGGTAACTCGCAGGTGTTTGAATTTTGTTTTTTTTTCAGTTTTCTTTTTTTGGGAGGTGTGAGTAAAGTTAAACAGCTTTTTAGTGTGTGTATGTTGGTTTTTTTCTGGTATCTTAATTATGCTAAAATAATATAATTGAATTGACTGTTTTACTCAATAGACCTTTCATTTTTCACCGTGGCTCATCTAGGCGCAACGAAGTATTTATTATTATTAAGTTTCTCAAATTATGTAACGTAAACTAATGTGTAATTTATGAAAGGAAGACGCTTGTTCACAAGTATTTAAAATATTTTTCTGACGTAGAACTAGCTTTGATCAGTACTAACTGGGTTTATCTTAATTTAGTTACGTAATAGCTGAGAAGACATTTATATGAACACGTCTTTAAATTTTTCTATCATTCTATGAGATCGTTAACTTTTCAACAGCTTGCCTGCGTTCGTTATTCAAACACTCGCGAATCCGTGAACCGATATTTATATAGCCGTTATTTTTATAAACTGCCATCTTTATTTCTGTCATAAATCCCGCCAATCACGGCAATTATTTATAGCGTCTGAGGAAACATTGAATGAAAGTAATTTGTTAGTCGTCACACAAAAACTTTTTTTCTGTAATCCTATAGAATGCTCCCTATATTCAAAAAGTTGCTATCCAAAAAATTTATGGCACTAAATCGCATAATTTGATTAACGAGCGTGTCAAATCCATGCGATTTTTTTGTCCATCGTCTTTTGTGGATGCACATTGGGCGCAGTGTGCAGGCGATAATGGACACATGTCCCGTCATCCATCAGTGCCGACAGATGCCGCAGAGTGGACGGCATTTGTTTCGACAAGAGTTATAGGTGGAGTGCGCTCCATTTCAATATAGTTTTAGTTTAGTAATCGATACGTTTTAGTTTTGCCGGTGAGGTGGGTTTTATATTGAAAACGTAAAGGGATGAAAGTTTTTGGTGAAATACTTTTACGTTTTTAGTAGAATTGATAGTACGAGTAAACTGAAGCCGTTTCAGAAAAAAGCTTAATAATTAATTTTAACTCAATTTTGTATCACTGTAAAATACTTTAGAGGAAATTACAATGAAAACCGATGTAAACTAAGTGGGAATAATTGTAATAGTGGTAGGTATCAAGATAACTATTAAAATATGTAAAACTACACCTGTTTAATATTATTAAAGTTAATAATATTATCCTCATATAATTTTGCCCTGGTTAACATACAAAGGTCGACCATTACAATGACAAAACACTTTAATCAAATAATAGTCACACAATCACCTAACATCAATTAAAATACTCATCTGGAACTACTAAACTATCACAAGCGACGTATTTATTTAACATTACAATTATTTCACGTCCGAAATAATATGTTTCAATAAATAAACGAATTTATAACGCCTACATATCATTTGAAATATTAACAATGTTATTATATTTTGTCCAGAATAAACAAACGTTAAGCACAGTGTGCGAAGTAATTAATTTATTTGAATGGAATATTATTTATATTTTTGATGGGTTACACTCCCTTTTTGGATCAATTTGGCAACATTATGAACCATTATTATGCCAACTGCAACATAAAAGTATGACGAAATTCTTCATACAGTTACTTCATCCATAAAATAAGTAAAAATCTACTTGATTCAAATATTCTGAATATTAATTTCCAACTTAATCCTATTACATACTAGCAAGTCCTTGGGTCTTAGCTTTTGAATAGAGTCAGTACAGCTAAAAACGGGTTCTCTAAAACTTCACCCCCTGTGGTGATTCAAGGTCACTGAATGAAGTAGCTGGCAACGGGTTATAATGTTAATAACGTTTTTGTCAAAACGTTAATCGTTTCTGTCTTCACACATATAAACAGACTAAGAAACTAATATTATGTAGAGTAATAAAGTGAAGATGAGCTGAGCCCTTTATTTTTCTTTTTAGCAGGGTGTGATTTCACCAAATAACTCCTCCCGCTCTAGGCAGAGACTTCTACTGACTAAAAATCACCCATGTTCCTTCTTAGCCCTTTGTGCCGAGGCACGGTATCTCTTTCGAACAACCCACAACCTTCAGCTACGTTGTGGAGCCCTGACACAGCCATAAGACCTAGCAGGGACAGAACCGGGTGAGTGGTCCACATAGGCCCTGGATCGAAAACTTTTGACGTCATAGGAGTAAGTCTTTGCCCAGCTGTGGGATGACACAGGCTAACAGTAATAACGTAAGAAAATTCAGAACTCAGTACTGACCAATCTATCTATATATATATATAAATAAAGAGAGAAGTCCTGACTGACTGACTGACTGACTCATCAACGCCCAGTCCAAACCCTTGGACCTAGAGAGCTGAAATTTTGCACAGAGGTTCCCTTTATAATGTAGACAAGGAATAAGGAAGGATTTTTCGAAATTCAACCCCTAAGGGAGTTAAATAGGGGATGAAAGTTTGTATGGAAAATCGTCATTTTCACGCGGGCGAAACCGCTGGCAAAAGCTAGTTATTAAATAAAGATAAGTGTAAAATGCATCACTATGTTATTTTGACTTACTTCTGAGTTCAAGCAGAAGAATATTACAGTGAAACTCATAAACAACTTTAGTATTTCATTCTAAACTGAAAAGTCGAGAGTAAAACTTCTCCCTTACAAAGTCGGTCAAGGTCACAAAGCATTTTGGGAAATAGACGGGGTATTCTAGGGTATAGTCGAGCGGGAGGAGGGTTAAGAGTAGTTGTAGCAAAGGAATAAGGTGTACAGTGCTTATAAAAATATTATAAAGAACTTACGGCTTAGATTAGAACTTTAAACAAAAAAAAATAATGTAAGTATTAATTTCATCTCAAAAGTGTCATTCTAAAATTGAGCCAATCTCAGTACCTAAATCAATAAAGTATTGCCTGTTTTCATTACCATTAGGTGGCACTTAAACGAATGCCTAAATAAAAGCCCACTGTGAGCTGTGGGATTCCCGGCTCATCGACTAGAGTCGCAACTCCGAGCTTTAATCGTATTTTGGGCAAAAGCTAAGGCGTTATTTTGTGTCAATAAAAGTGGGAACAAGTAAGTTGTGCTGTAGTTATTCCCTGAACTGTGTGATAGAATGAATGAGAAACTTGAGGCCCGCTGGTTTTACGAATTTGTAACACCCTTACTTATATCGTAGAACTTATGTCGCTGTTGTGCCTGGCTGTACTTTACGCATTATTACTGAGAAAACTTTTTGTTTCATTCGCGGTTCGAATAAACCCATTCAAATTCTCATAAGGTCGATTCACACCGCGGTCCGAAACAGCCCATTCTTCAGAGCTCTTCTGCGTTTCACACCGCGGTCCAAACCGCTCGTGGTGCGAAACGACGAACAACCCAAAATAATTATATTCAGCAAGTATAATATGTTTGTTTTATCCTTTTAAAAGCATGATCGCTCGAAAAAGAGAAAGAAAACCGATCAATTTGTCATAACTGGTTTTATTACATATTCAAAACTAGTGAATTCTAATAAATAGGGATAGGTAAAGATTTTATTATCTTGTAATGAATCGTCCTGTTGACGAACAGTCCAGTGGCGAATCGGTCGTTGGAGAACGGTTGCGGATTCGTATTGATGTGTACCTATTGTATTTAATTTATTCACGCAATATATTATTTTCCGAGTCAATATTTATGAAGCTATTACGTTGTATAGAAACAGCTGGCATCACGACATACTGCATTTCACATTCAGTTTCTTTAAAATTTTCATTGCCAAACCACTTACATATTAACTTCTGTGTGTACAAATGTATTGCTATTTACTTATAATCCTATAAGCAACTAAGACTACTTCTCTTGAAGTGGAAGAACCGAAAAAAGTGTCAATTGAAACTCGTATACATTAAAAAAAACTCCACAGTCAAGAAAAACCATCTGTTTCTGATAACCAAACTTAACCCCTCCACCGCTTAAACAAATGACGGGGGGCGCTCCTACATCAATCTACTTGTTACGATCATCTAAATAATCGAATTGAATAGTAATATGGAACATCAATATCAGAATGTCCGAAAAAACCTTGACTCTTACTAACTTTTTCTATGTTTTGTAAAGGAAAATTAAAACATAAGTTACTCAATGGAGAATCTTGATACATTTTCCACTAATTACTTTTATAATCCTTTCAACTCCTTAGAAAACTACTCACTTGAAATGTCGAAAGTGAAAAAAGTGTCACTTAAAGCTAAAAAAACACTCCAGTCAAGAAAAAACCATCTGTTTTTGCTAACCGAACTTAACCTCACCACCGCGACCGCTCAGACAAATGACGGGGGGCGCTCCTACATCAATCTACTTATTACGTAATTGAAAACTACGACTTCAATGCCACAATATCCTAAAAAAAAACTCTTTTTTTTTTCTTTTTTTTAATGTTTTGTAAGGGAATATGAAAATAAAGTTAATCATAAATGGAGGATCTTGAACAAGACAACATTGGTGGATAAACCAATTACCTATATTTATAATTATTTAATACCCTAGGAAACTCTTACATAGTGTATCTAAAAAAACTCAACAGTCAAGAAAAAACCATCTGTTTTTGCTAACCGAACTTAACCCCACCACCGCGACCGCTCAGACAAATGACGGGGGGCGCTCCTACATCAATCTACTTATTACGTAATTGAAAACTACGACTTCAATGCCACAATAACCTAAAAAAAAAACTCTTTTTTTTTTCTTTTTTTTAATGTTTTGTAAGGGAATATGAAAATAAAGTTAATCATAAATGGAGGATCTTGAACAAGACAACATTGGTGGATAAACCAATTACCTATATTTAAAATTATTTAATACCCTAGGAAACTCTTACATAGTGTACCTAAAAAAACTCAACAGTCAAGAAAAACCATCTATTTTTGCTAACCGAACTTAACCCCACCACCGCGAACGCTCAGACAAATGACGGGGGGCGCTCCTACATCAATCTACTTATTACGGCCGACCTGAAGTAAATCATTTATTGTGCGATCTAAATCTCGCTATTTACTCAACGATGGGTCATGGAGACCCATCAGTCAGGCGATAGTGACTCTTTTGTGGGTCATTGTTTATGAACGTTTTTGGGCCAAAAGTAAATGGGAGTGAAAAGTGAAATGAAATTGGCACTTCGGTTGAATGTGGTGGGATACTGATAAGTTTGTTTGTTTCTGGGGTTTGAGGAGTTTTTGTCCTTGGCTTGATGTGTATCTAAGGACTTTATCTGTCCCTCTTTCCACTATTCGCTGTCCAGTGCGATTGTAAGCAAAACCTTTAGTAAGAGTTCAGTTCATCTTAACTATTTTTAACTACCATAAAGTTAGGAGCTTTCCGAGTTTCTAAATATCTAATCATGCTAAATAAAGGTAAATGTCACCAGCCTGGGGAAAACTGATTTAAGTAGTTCTGAAATCAGCTATCTTTAGACTCAAAAACTCTTAGTTGTTTCGGGTCTGGGTATTTGTGTATGTGAGTTTAATGTTTGTGAACGCACCCACGATACAGGAGAAATTCCTAGTGTGTGGCAACGTTTTTAAAAAAAATAAAAACTTTACGGTTAAACAAAAGGTGATCTATTTAATCAATTTAACTACAGTACTTTCACAAGTTATTATGCCTTGTGATTGTGACTGTAGCGTAGGAGTGCAATGCGTCGTTTCGGGAGTTGCTGCGTCGGGCTGCGCGGCGCCGGATGTTACCGGCGGCGAGTGGTGTGGGTGCGGGGGCGCGCGGCGGCGTGTGCCGTGGCGGCGGGTGTGCGGGGCTCCGGGTCGCGGGGCGGCGGTTGCACGTTGCGGCGTGCATTCGTTGTTCCGTGTTTCGGGGTCTCGAGCATTCGTTGTTGCGGTTTGCGTCGCTGCGTGCTTTCGTGCTCGCAGTGTTCGTTGTTGCGGGCATTCGGTGGCGTGTGGTTCGGCGTGGTGACTTTCGGAATGACGTATTGCACTCGTAGTTTCGTTCTTCTTCCGTCCTTCTGTCATTCAAAAGTGCCTGTAATGGCTTAATTGAAATAAAAAAAATATTTGAGTTTGAGTTTAATTGAAATAAAATATTTGAGTTTAACTTTCTGTCAAGTTTCCGATTTCCTGTATGATGCAGATTTTAGACCGCTTTTTTATAAACTTTGACATAATACGACCTGGTCACTTTATTTTACCTCAGCGTCCAAAAGAAACCCATATCTCATCAGTGACGTACGAATATTGAAGTATATACGACTAATAAGACATCCAGCGTTTGTTGATGGAGTGTGTCCGGTCCCACTTTAATGTAGAACACTTGATTACTTTTATGTCCCAACAAATTACGCACAGGAATGTTTCATGACATTTCAAACTGTGGAAAAAGACAGAAATTAGAACTGAATTAAATGGATCAACTATTGATATACTGCATCACATTACATAACTACTCATTAAAATAAAACGAGTTCCACCCATCAGTAATAATCCCTTTTTTTCCATTTGTATATCACAGACAACATACAGATGTTCAATCACCATTCATTTTAATAAAAATCATAACCCAAAAACAGTGTAACGATTTTATTAGTGATCCTTTTTTTACGAAAGACCCCTAAAGCCGATCGTAAATAACAGTGGAAATAATTAAACATTCTCGACAACTATCCCGCCATCACAATAAATAAGCGAATTTACTGTCCAGAAACAACTATAATTAAAAGGCAGAAAAAAAATAAACACAGTATTATTTCATTCGATGCCATAAAAAGATGATAAACAGCGTATAAATCATGCTATCCATCTCGCGACTGCGTTGCTCGTAAATCGTGGGCAATGGTACCCCGGTGTACCCCCGTACCCCCTCGGCGGGCGGGGGGTTGTATTCATTAATTTGATGATATAAAACAAAATGTCATTTTAATTAGTCACCATTATACGTACAATGACAGACAGCGGTCTGTGGGGCTTGCGGGGCGGGGGACGTTTGTCTTGTTTGGGGTTGGGTCGCTGGGGCAGACGGGGTTTTAAGGGGGTGAAGGTGTGACGGTGACGCTTTACTGGAAATTATCCTGAAATTCAGGTTTTCACTAGACTACTTTCATTCTTGAAAACATAATAATATGTTTTTTGTTTCGTATAACTTAAGAGTTCAACCACTTAAGATGTGTTACCAGTGAGCTGATACAAATTCCCGTTTGGTTACCCTTACGGTACGGAATGCTAAAAGCTGAAAACTCCAGAAGTTTTGCATTAAATATTTCAGAAATTTAGGCCGAGGACGATTAATCACTAGTACAATAGGGGCGTCACCATAAAAAGTTCAACTTACCATGCAAGCTACAATGTGTAAAACATACTCATCCATCCCCCGTGCCCGCCCGCACTACCTCCCCGTATATTTCCTTTACCTGTAGCGACGAATACTCGCCTTCAAGGGTTTGACTGACGGCCCGTCTGTCACAGTTCTCTCTCAACCTTCTCCTTTACCAACCTATCCATTACCGCTCACCTTCACAAGACTCCAGTCCGCCGCTTGTTCAGCCGTCAATGTATAGTACAGATTGCAAACCGTCGATGTATTTTGTTGGTTGGTGAGGGATGTGCGTAAAGTGCGATGAATGACGTAATTTGGGTGATAAAGACGAGGTTCCTTGGAGTTAAGACGTCTCGCTGAGTGATTTCGGGGCCCGACAGATTTAGTAGTGGTTAGTCAAACGTGTTTTATGACTGGTTAATTGACGATTTTTGAGCTCGGTTTTGTGAATATCTTGGTGGAAGTTTTTTTTTTTTTTTAAGTTGCTTAATGCAACTTAAAAAAAAAAAAACTTCCACTTTGTGCAAAACTTTGAAAAGTTCCAGCCTTACAAATAAAAATGTGTTATACCGCTTCTATTCCATTCTTATATTAGGTATAGTTATACCAGATATAACTTAAAAATAAGTCGAGAATATTTTTTTACAAATAAACCAGATATATCTTTGGTATAACAACGCCTCCGATATGTCAAAATGCACGATTTGGCAACAGCGCGACCAAAGAGAAACATCTAAAAAAAAAGCAGTTTGTCTATGAAAACTGTATGCCTTTCAGCCTTTGTCAACTTGACGTTTCTCGATCTCGACCGTTTTGTTTATTTTGTTCTATGCGCGCGTACTGAGTCAGATAAATTTCTAGTTTATTTTGTCGGATAGTGAAATATAATTAAAAAGTGATTACCTATTAAAATGGCTAAGAGAGAGCGATCAATCAACTGGGAGCAAGAAGAAAAGGTATGTATCCTAAATTACGGTGCGAGCATCATGCGTGGTACTTTAATAAACTCATCGAAGTTCAATAAAATACCACTCCTTAATAAATGTTGATATTTTATTTACAGGCTCTATTAAGGGAAATACTTCGACCCTACATGCATGTTATCGAAAACAAAGATATTTCTACAAATACAAATAAAGAAAAAATCAAGGCTTGGACGGAAATAACAGAACAGTGAGCAAACTTTTATTTCTATATTATCGACAGCTGAATTGAAAAATGACAAAGGCATGTGTTAGATGATTTAATAAAATATGTATTTCAGATTCAACACAGCTAATAAAAGAATTAGGGACAAGAAACAACTTGTCAACCAATGGAAAGTCACAAAGCTGAACTCTAAAAAAGAGTTATCATTGTATAGACAACGAACAAATCAAACTGGTGGTGGGCCAAAACCACCGTCTCCTAGTCAAGAGACATTAGAAATAATGGACTTGATACCTCAAGAATTTGAAGTAGATTTTAGCAATTTTGACTGTGATGGTGCAAAGGTGAATATTTACAACATAATTTATATTTATACTATATTATTCCTTGAATTTAATTAAAATGCTTTATGCCTCTAGCAAAGAACATCATAGTTTGTTCATGGGTGAACACTGAACAGTGTATTCGTTTATGTAAATACATTAGTTATTATGACATTACCTGGCCGATTAGCCTAAGTGTTATCTTTTTATTATTATCTTCGGGGACACCGGCAGACACCAGGCGGGCGATCAGTCCTTTTGTTGTGGATTATTATTTTAGCCTAAGTGTTGGTATGATGTTTTATGAATGTTACAAGGAAAAAGTTTACCCCCACATCTTCCGATGAATCTTTTTGTAACTGAATAAGGTGTACATAAACTAAGCGGTGGGCTCCTAACTTTAGAGACTAGACTGTAAATTACTTTATTATTAACTATTCTTTTGTTTTCTATTTCAGAATATTTCAGATGAAGTCAATAAAAAGTTATGGAACAAATGCAACATTGTAAATGATATCGTACGTAAAAAGAAAGACATTAATTACCAGTATGATTTTATTAAAAAGGTATCATTCTAAGTACTGCCGCTTATTTTCAGACTATTTTAATAGATGATAACAAAATGGTGGAAACAACCAGCCAGCAGACAGCTTCCACTAGCGAGCCAATAATGATTGGCGAGGCAACCAAAGTTGACATCCAGCCGACTGCATCCACCAGCCAGCCGACAGCATCTACCAGCCAGCCAGTACTGTCCATCAGGGAGCCAATACCAATACAGCAGACACCAAAAAGTTCTGTAAAAAAAAGAATGGTCAGTATTTAGATTTTGTAATAAGGTGTTTATGTAGTGCAATGGTGTTCTAAAGTATAACCTGTGATAAACTAAACCTTAGCAAATTTTGCTGTGTAAACCTCCTAAATTAATGGATCATCTAATGCATTTTTATTTATTTCAGGTACCTGACAAGTTTAATTTTGCTGAAGCTTCCTACGAGGACATGCATAAGTTAAGAGTTCTGGAAAGTGAACGCCAACAAAAGGAACATGAATTAAGGATGAAATGTATGGCTGAGATACATAGTCAGATTATGACTAATTTAAAACTGCAGCAAGACATGTACCGCAAATTTTTAGAAAAATGATATATGTATTAGATTTATTTTAATTAGGTATTAAATATATGTAACTAAAAAGAAAAATATAGATTTTTATTAAATACAATACCTAATAGTTCTCCTCTATAAAGGTGGCTCTAACTGCTGCACCACGCAATGTATTTCCCTGTGGCCGCACCTCTGGAGGTTGATCTGGGATATTTACATTTACAACATCATTGTCTGGGAAAGGTTCCTCATTTAGCTCTATGGCTATATTATGCAGGACTGCCAAAGCTACAATGTACATCTTGGTGTTTTCTAGAGATGTTCTAAACCCTGTTAGTAAACATCTGAACCTATTTTTCCACACACCAAAGCACCTTTCAATTGTATTTCGAGTCCTTATGTGTGCAAAGTTATAAGATTCATCTTTCCGTGTTGCTGGATTTAATAAAGGCGTGAACAAATATGGTGTGCAAGCATAACCAGAATCGCCCAGTAATCTGCCGTAAAATTGTCCATTTTCAAAACTTTGCTTTAGTAAGCTTTCATTAAATATACGTGAGTCGTGAGTACTGCCCCTCCAACGTGCAACAATATTACGTATTTTTAATCTTGCATCGCAAACTGCCTGAAATTAAATAACTTTACATTAAAATATTTTACTTGTATTGTTCCTTAAGTAGGTATTACCTACCTATGCATTGGAATAATATTTACAACTATGTTTAGCTATATTAATGTAATTTTTTGATGAATAAAAAAGTACCTACGCACCTGAACATTCAAGGAACTGTACCCCTTACGATTTATGTAAAACTGACCACTAGGGCCGTTTACTTTGGGCACTCTAACATGGGTGCAGTCTATCGCACCCACGACATTTTTAAATCTTGCTATGGCTTCAAAATCTTCCATAACACGAAGCTGTTCATTTATAGTAATTGGCATACTAATGTAGTCTGCTTTTCTCTCTAAAATTGCCCTGGCTACACGACGGCATACCGTCGTAATAGACTGCTGAGTCAAACCGTGAATGTCTGCAGCATCATCTTGTATCTGAAAGAGATGGATAAGGACTAGTTTAACAGAGCAGAACTGATGTAAGAGTACCTATAGGAAATTACTTGTATGAGTAGGTGAAAGTTCTTACCTGATTACGTCCCCAGTATCTCAAAGCAATCGTTATTTGTAAAACAGAAGATAATCCACCTCCACGCGTGTCCATATCAAGTGATCTACCAATTAGTTGGTCTAAAAACGTTACACCACCTTTAGAAAAACGATATTTTAACCGGAACTGCTCATCGGTATATAAATCAAAAGGATTTTCTCTTTTTTTAAATATTTTAACTTTTCTTTGAACCTGCATTAGATTTATAATGTTATTTACTTGTTCTACTTCTTCTATTGCATTAAATTCCATAATAAAAACGAACGTAAAATACTTAAATGACCGTAAACGAACACAAACCGTGGTATTTTTAAGGTTATACTAGCTTTAAACAAGGGTGCAAGCGCGCATAACTTCGATATAGCGGTTGTTCGAATACAACTGCCAAAGTTATACTTGGTATAAGCTATTTCTTGTTTATTTGTAGAGATTTTGCTTATTCTAAGTTTATTCTCGAGTATAACTTTTATACCACGTTTATTTGTAAGGCTGTTTGCGGTGTGCATACGCCAGTTTCATTATGTAGAATAAGTATGAAGTTTTACACTGATAGAATTTTTGTCTAAATGAAGTTGATTTCGTCAATAGTTTTTTTGAGAATTGTATAATCTACTGTCCTACAACATTCTGTATTTTGTTTAGTTAATTCAAAGCTTTTACTCTACATCAAAAGCACTGAAGGGTACACTCTGACCGAAAGCTCTATAAGACCGCCTTCACATTAGGGCGTTAGCAGCGCGACAGTCGCGCGGCTGCAGCACATTTCTTTAATTTTTATAAGAACAGCCGTAACAACCCGTTGGTAATTGTTTATAGTCGCACGACTGTTAACGCCCTAGTGTGAAAGCGGTCTAACTCTCCCCAATGCAATCGTGTCGCAATACTCCGACGCTGGCCGGAGGGCAAGCGAAGGACAACGAAGAGCCCAGGAGTGACTTGGTGAAAGTGTACAGCCACCATTACAGTATTCCTACAGCCACCATAGTTTATCAGTCTACGAGCTTCAGTATTCTTTTTCCCTTCAGTTGAGTTTCTGCTTTTTAAATATGAATATCTATAAATTAAACTACCTTCTCCAATGTTTAACCTTTTTCCCAACTTTTTGCATATAGCATACTGTCCTCGGTTCCCAATCTAACTGGATGCAAGTAAATACAGGTAGTATGACTCTTTACCAAATATCTGCCTTTAATTTGGACTCCGTTACCAAGTTTCATTGCTACTGATACTCGCATACATGACTACATGAGTGAGTGCATATCTGACATTCACAAACTAGTAACAGAATACGATAGGTACCTTTTATTGGATTCTGTTTATGTATGCTTCATTCAACCCGATTTCACTTCGGGCTGAGCAGAACCGCTTCATTTTTCCGATGTCCATTCACAGTGAGTTGTATTGATAATTTTTATGATCGTGATTCTTTAGATACATATATCGTGCCCTTACTTCAAAACCCAACTAACTGCACAAAATGTAGTTTCGAGAAAATCGTGTTTAAAGGTTCGAATCGTAAATTTTTTATTAAAATACTTGATAAAGAGGCTAGTACGTGTATTTTGATTTCTTATTATTCATTATTCGGGTGGTGAAGGAAAAATAGCTTAATTCTCAAACAAGTAGGAAAAATGAAGGATTGGCTTGATAAATGCTACAGATAAGTGGTTTTTCCTGTAGTCGCAATGTTTTCTTATGTTTTGAAGAATAGAGTTTAGACAGCAGTTTTTTATGAATTTAATTAAACGAAATATTTATGTTCACCTAATGGGTATTTGTTAATAATAAGTAGAAATATTTAGTCTCAGTTATTGTTATTGTTAATTTAATGTGAATCATGACAAAACCACATAAACGCAGATATAATGTTTTTCCTGGCGAGAAAAATTGCTTACAGTGCAAAAACATTGCTTTAACCGACACTTACTGGGTTTTGTCTGTTCTTTATTAAAAAAATCTCCTGATAAGCTACCTTAGCTAAAAGCTAAATCCAGAACGGAGCGTCATATCGGAAAACGGGTTTTACCAGTATGTAGATCTTGAAAAGGAGATTCTAACGGTATTTGTAACTCATTTTTGCCCATAAGTGACTTTAGTTGGTTTTCGCTTTAAGGGCACGATATGTTACGGCCGCAAAGTGCAAAAACGTAAGAAAATTTTGTATTTCGTGGGTTACCCTGGCGCTTATAAGGTAGCCCATAAACTCAAATTATTTGAAGATTTTTTTATCATCATTATATAGTATAAAAGTCGCTTTCTCTGTCCCTTTGTATGCTTAAATCTTTAAAACTACGCAACGGATTTTGATGCGGTTTTTTTTAATAGATAGAGTGATTCAAGAGGAAGGTTTATATGTATAATATAAATCAGCATTGCACCCGTGCGAAGCCGGGGCGGGTCGCTAGTAATATATAAACTATCTGAACCCACCCTTTGCTTGATTAAAGTCAAAACAGATATGGGCCCAGTTAACAATTTTTTTTTTTTTAAAGTAAGAGGTAACTGGTCCGTGGTCCGAGTTCCATAATGGGCCGAATAACCCGTAACCCGTAGAACCATTGTAGATCATCATCACACCTTATTCCAATTCATTTGGTGCGTCAGCGCAGCATGTCTGCTTCTTGCATACTTCTCTATTACTCGTTATCACAGACACCTCCCTTCTAGGTGAGAGTCAAAATGGCGGGTGTACCATAGCGAATCAAATTATACTACTTACCATAAAATTCTACCTAAAATGTACTATTCTATACCTAGCTCTGAAAAATCTGTACCTGAAGGAGGTACAGATTTTTCAGAGCTAGGTAGCTACGGAGGAGGAACGGTAGGAACGGAGTTATTTCGAAATTAAAATACACACGCGGCCATATTGACATCAAGATGGCGGGTGTTCTGTAATATTTTATTAATGAACAATTACTCATAAAATATAGTTACAAAAAAAAAATGTTTCTAATAAGCAGAACACCTTACACTTGAACACTGTATCTTAATTTTGAAATAACTCCGTTCTGAAGGAGGTACAGATTTTTCAGAGCTCGGTACAGAATAGTTCATTTTAGGTAGATTTTTATGGTAAGTAGTATAATTTGATTCGCTATGGTACACCCGCCATTTTGACTCTCACCTTTCTAGCCATATATATCTTTCACACAGTTCATCCATCGCTTCTTAGGTCATCCTCTATTCTTAGATTCAACATTGAACCATTGTAGATCCTTTATTTAAATTCCAAGATTTGTGTCAGTTACTGTCGCACTAAGAGATGTCATCACTACATCACTACCATCGCTACATAGTATAAAACAAAGTCGCTTTCTCTGTTCCTATGTCCCTTTGTATGCTTAAGTCTTTAAAACTACGCAACGGATTTTGATGCGGTTTTCTTTAATAGATAGAATGATTCAAGAGGAAGGTTTTAATACCTTTTTTGCACCCGTGCGAAGCCGGGGCGGGTCACTAGTTTAATAATAAAATATCAATCATAAACTATCAGACCAGCAGATGTCAAATCACTAAAATTGAAATGTTCTTAATCTGTCTTCTTTTTGATTGACAAACATTTTTGAATGACATTTTATTTTTAGTTATGGATCGTATTTAATTAATTCATAACATCGTAGCGTATTATTTGTTTTATATTATCACAAACTTAAGGCTCTAGAGGTTAGACAGGCCTGTTACATTTAAGGCGCAGATAAGAGGGACACCGTAAAAACGACCTGTTTTTCGTTGCAGAGTTAGCCGTATTGCTACTTATTACAATTCCAAAAAAAAAATACAGAGTATAGTCAAATGTATAGGTAAAAAAAATATTAAACAAAAATATTTTCTAAAATTAATCAAGAACCTTGAAAAAAAAAATCACAAAATCACAAAAAAATCACACGAAAAAACTTTTTCGCCTCGAAATGCTCAATATTTTGAGCAATAACTGTTATTTTTTTTTACTATCAGAAAGGAAATTTAACCAACTAAAGACATATGTAAAAATATTTTAACATTACAGCGTATTTTTTTTTTTAAAAATTAAATCTGTGAACTATCGTTCATATTGGCAGTCACGAGAATCAAACGCATCCCCATTTTCAACCTTATTTGTTTAGGCGATGAGTTAAACGCGCGCTCAAGGGCGCGGGCAGTTAATGTCGCCTTAAGTTGAATGTTAAAGAGCCATGTGATAGGGATCTAAGCCTTTTGCCATCAACCGGTCATAAAACTACACTTTAATTAAGCTATTAGTCTGCTACTGAGGAAATGCTGATATAGGTACCTGCAATCTAAATAACTCTATCCATCCTCGGAATCGAACAGAGGAGCAGTCATCTGCATGATTTACGTGAGGAGTCATGCAGATGACTCCTCACGAAAATCAGTACTGAAATCTGTTTTTGTTTAAACTTTGATCGGAGATATTATCCTATTTTCCCATTTCATACTTACACAATAGACATTGGTGCCGATTCTCTTGTACACCGAACTAACCTAAACTAAAACTAAAATTTCTTATTTTTAGTTAGTTGGTTTTGGTAAGTTATTCTGAAAACAAGATTCTCTAAATTTAAATATAGTTTTGACACACCTAAAATCGAGTTTGACATTCGTTAAGTTGAGTAGAGCATAGACCAAGATTGCAGTAGACCATAGACAAAAGCTGAATGAAAGTGAACGAAATGATCTGAATTGCAAAAAAAAACCTGAGGTAAATCAAATATTTATTTAAATTTGTATACGTAACAGTAATCATTAATGAAGTACAGTCTGTCTGTATAGTCAAGAAATTAATGTTTGAGGAACTAAGATTATTTATATTATTATACCATGGATTATTCAAAAGTAGGGTAACACTAAATCATAGTACATCAAATGTCATCGGCTGTCTGTCATCAACTTGTTATTATTTTATCTTGGTATCTTTTGCATTTTTAAATGTTTTTCAAATCTACGTCGACAAAACTTCGAAGAAACGTGTTAAATATGAGGAAAACAAATAGGAGTGGAGCTCGGGAAATTATTTCAAAGTATATCAGCGATGTGACTTGCGATGTTTGTTAGAACACCAAGCTGGACAAATTTTATCAAATTTGGATATTTATACTCGAACAGCAGCTATGACAGGTATGTAATCGTGTTATTGTTTGTTTTTTATCTACCAGAAGTCACAAATTTACTAAATATACGATTTTGTGACTAAAATAAGCATTGTTTACATTGCGCATTTATAGGTTAGATTGCAAATGTAACTAATGTAAGTAGCTAACTTTTGATACTTTTGGGTAATCAAATTTACCGATGATTTTAAATATGAATAAGTTTTAACATGTTTGAAATAAAAATAGTGCTATCTATTTTCCATTAGATACTACATCTTTTTTTAAATCTTTCTTTCAGGAAAATCTGAGAGTACAGTGAGGCGTATTGTAGATGAAGGCAAACACAGATCAGGCCGTCCTAAGAAAGAAATGGATGACTTCAACATAAATAAGTGCAATTCGACAAAAAATTCAATTCTTTTATAAAACGGGCAAGAGAAAATGGGCATACAGTGGTACAAAAGTTAAAACATAACATTAATAAAAAATATGTACGAACATTTTTCTTTTATTTACTCATTTTTATTTCAATGAAGGTCGGAAGGAAAACATCGTGAGGAAATCTGGACTATAATTATTATAATATACCTAATAAGTCTGAAATCGCCAACCCGTCTTGAGCATGCATGGTGATCAGTGCTCGTGCCTTCTCTGTAGAGAAGAGGCAAATATTTGGCATATTTTGTTGATTATTGTATTTTGTTAATTATTTTTTTATACAAAACATGAACTGAATATGCGGTTTCAATTTGTGATAGAAACCTAATCGCCACTCTTAGATAGGTTAATTAATAAATAAGGTGATAAGAAAATTAAAATTTTAATAATAAAGAAATAAAATGTTTAATTTAATTAAAATTATTGACAAGTAATTGCCGAATTTCCCTTGCTTCAGCAAGGAAGTCTGCGCCAGGATCCTCTACAATAGCATCCTGCTCCTCCACAATAGCATTCTGCTCGTTATCCTCGTTGCCATCGATATCTTCTTCGTCTGCAAAGATACACTTATTTAGATTTCAGAAGAATTAAGTTGTCTTGTAAGTTGTTGTCAAGTAAGTTGTCTTGCCCAACAGCTGTTTGATAACTGCCTTGAGCAAACAGATTTAGTGCAGCTAGAATCTGCAAATGAGTTCTATTATCATACAGGTAGGTAGGTAGAAAGTTTTCATTCTAAAAATGCATGTTGCGCCACTGCTTGTTGCATACACTTTTCGGTCAGTGGGTCGTTCAAATGTTTGTAAAGAAATTTTAGTGGAGGGGCGTGCGGTTTTTGACTGAAAGATCTCAATTATGTAATGACTAGGTTTAGATCACCCATAAATATAATAAAAGTGAGATACCACTCGACTAAACTATAAATTCTTAAAAACTTGTTTATGCAAGTGAATTACTGCACAAAACTGTTCTAACCTTTCGGTGTTTGGGGATAAATCCTTCATCTAACCGAGGATTCCTTAGCATATCCACCAAATAAAGTGCTCCCGCTCTAGGGAGTCTAAAGAGTTTTTTAAATTTCTCCTCTGCCATTTGGAATTGGTTGGATTGGTCTCGCAATCTTTCCAAATGAATTCTTTCTTGAAAGTGTCTATTAGATAATACTCAGAGCCTGGAAGTGGCTATGATTATGAGAAGTGCATTTATCCACTTCTTTTCCAACTAATAATGTAGCAAGTACCTACATTAGATGTTCAGTACAAATCCTTTGTAAGTTTTCACGAATGCATTTTGTATTGTATCATAATAAAATAACACTAAACTTACCTTTCTGCCGCATCGCCAACAGCTGCAATCACCTAAGCTTCCATAATTAACTCAAAGTCATCCAAACTTTCGAAAAATAATAGAGAAATATGCTTTGTAAATTTTAGTTTATGTCAACTAATTTTATTCCACACCTTTTTATTCGCGATTAAAAATGGTCTGATTTAGTTTGACAATCATAATTTTAGGTGAAAAACGTCAATTTCAGAATAGCAAAATTGCCATTTTCACTAAATTGAATAACTTAGTGCTGTCAGACTATAATTTAGTTAAGCTATGTCACTTTAGTCAATTTCAGAATGGATAACGTCGTTTGACAGGATTAAACTAAATTTTAATGATTTTTAGTCTAGTTTAGAGAAATTTGTGACAAGAGAATCGGCACCATTGTATACTTACTCCTTATATTCTAGTTTTGCAGTGGATGTCATTTGCTAGAGATGCTGATGATTTAGTCTTTCAGGTGCTGCAAAGCTCCGTACCACTGAAGATCGCTGGAACTGGAACCTTTACTTTCGAGACAACTGAAGTGTCCTCCTTCCGGTTTATTTAACCCTACATTTACTTAATGTAACATTGCACAGTGAACTTTATAATCGATACAATAAGGTTGAAAGTGTTGCAAGTACTGACAAATTTATCAAAATCAAAGTGATCTTTTCCGATACTATAAGATTGCTAGAGTCTTTGGTGAACTGGACCCGCGGTTGCTACTGGACCTGCAGTCCGTTGACCAAATTATATGTGATTTGTTTCCTACTCCCGCGGGTCCAGTTGACCAAAGACTCGCTATTAGGTTGCGTTCACTGACAAAGTTGTCAAAATCTCAGTGATCTTTGTATGCTGTAATAAGGTTGATTTTGGCGTGCTGTTATCAAAGGTACTGTGTAAAGACTAGTCCTTCAGTGACTCCCGAACACGATGTCATTGAAACTTGGTTACCCATGTTTTTTACACGTGGCGATTGTGTCAATATAATATTATGTTTTTTATAGATATTTGTATAAACAAGGAATTTAGTTGACACCTTGTGACGATTATGTCAATAGGACCGTCTATCCGGTGATGTTGATGGCTATCAATATTTTTCCTTGTTTTATTTTATTAGTTTGTTTCAGACATTTCCGTGTCAAGCATTTTAGGAAAAACTATCACAGAAAAATTTGATGGTGTCTTGATAATTTCTAATTAGATTTTCATTCCATACATTATCGTAAATTATTATGTTAGACATAGAAGATGGCGAGATTAGCTTAAAGTGACCAGTGACCGGTGGTCTACATTGGCCCTGGATCGAAACCACTAGAAGTCATGGGAGTACCAACCTAGCTCCTTTTTACTGTAAGTCTTCATAGAAATGCATTGAGTACCTTAGACAAGGAGTTTACAGGTTGGATTTTGCCACAGCGTTGTTATCTTCTTTTGGTCAACAGTATTTAATTTTTCATGTATCGCAAGTTGTTTAGCACACTATCGCAGATTGTGTTACAGTGGCATTCTCAAATGTATGCAAGACACTATCAAGCTATACAAAACCAGTTTATGCGGAGCTCTCACTGTACGGGAAATCTATACAAAGTCAGCGGTAAGCGCGATCATGTTATACTGGGTTTGTATAGTTTGACGTCGACGTGTACAATGATCTCTTGAACTTTTCTCTTGTTTCTTCAGTAACGTTATTTGTAATTATTACAGGTTTTTTGTGTGTTGTGTGTTTGTGTAAGCAGACATAGCTGCTTGATTTGGTTTTGTATCAGGTAATAAGGTAAGGGGTATATATTCAAATAAAATGAACATTTAAAGTATGTAACATATATATTTCTTTGAGCTTTTAATTGCATTTTGAAATACAACATAAAATATTAAATAAGATTATTAAATTTGGTAAAATCAATATTTCAACACCATTTTTTTACTTTTTTTTTCTTAAGAATGAGCAAAAATCTCTCATCAGAGCTAGCGTAGGGGAGACCGGGGCAAGACGAAGCTCGGGGCAGGACGGGAAATGTGCTTTTATGCGTGACTCGTGAACAAAACAGACCCTTACACAGGGCCATCCGAGCGATGCTCAGTTGCGTCACACGAGTCCGAGCGGCGCGTGCGTGTCACTGCGTGTTTTGGTTGCGTGGCGCGAAAAAACTGTGTTTTGAAGTATTTTTATGAAGTTTATGTGTTTTATATCGATGAGCATCAAGGTAAGTATCAGTGCTATTGTAACATTTTTTCAGATACTTAATGTAATAGTGTTAAACTAACGAATGTAGCTTGCTTTTTCGCAGAATAATTTTGTAGGTTAAAACTGTTGTTACTTTTGCAAAATATGTCTGTTGGGGTAAAACGGTCGGGGCATAATGGGATAGCCCCATAAGTATGTGTAGGTACAAAAATGTTTTATACCTACCTATTTAATAACAAGTTTATTTTTTATTTGCAGTTAAAATGGCATGGAACTATAAACGTAAAACAGATCGTGGAAAAACAAGGTAGCTGCTTGTCATCTACCCAAAGAGGACAACTAGTTACGGTTAAAATCTGTTTTAACGCTGCTGGAACTTATATACCACCAATGCTGATCTACGCCCGATAATGGATGAAGAATTAATGGCTAGATGATGCACCACCGGGATTTTGGGGAACCTTTAATGATAATGGGTGGATTACTTCACAAATATTCTTTATTACATTGTGTACTCATTATGCCCCATAGCGTTTCCCATTTTGCCCCGGTCATGGGGCAAGACGGGATATTTGCCATGTGTCATTTATTTCCTATTTGCCAAAAAAATAGGTGCTTTAGCGCTTTAAAAGATTATTATTGTGTTGGTTAAAAGTGTAAGTGTTTTTTTTGTTGTAAGAGTCTTTTAATAAACAGTTTAATTTTTATATAATGACGTTTTTTCTCTTAAGTATCCCATCTTGCCCCGGTCTCCCCTATACATAATATTTGTCGTATGTTTTCATTATTATCGTTAAAATGATAGATTTTTATTACGATTTCAAATTTGTATCGATTTTAATCAACATTAGCTGAATATTCGCCACTTTTGCAAGTTATATGTATAATATTTAAACATCAAAAAGTAATTCAAAATAAAATTTTAAAATTGTATATTCCATTAAAAATGTCGTATACTTCAAAGGGTAAATGGAATTTTAAGTGTTACGAATATTCAGTTTACAATCAAAGTTTTTTTGTTGATATCGTCTGAAACTTACATTAGACAGTTTACAATATTTTTATTAAATATAAAAGAGGTTCTTCACTCTCAAGTGCCGTATATACATCATCGTATATCTGTCGTTACAAATTGGAAGATATATCTGGTATATCTTTATGTTCTAAACGTATACGAATGTTATCATTCCTTTCAACGAAAAAAAATGTATATGTATCACTTTTAAATATAGGTTGATTGTTCAACCGATTAATGCGCTGGTATAATGGTATACAATTGTTCACAGATGTAGTTTACCTAATATTATGTACTTATCACTAAATAATAAATAGCATCCTCGCGTGGAGAGCATACCTATAGCAAAATTTACACTAAGGAGATTGTTATATTGCATTCTATGTCGAATTGTATGTACAAAACGAACTGAAACGAATGAGATTGAATCTCCGAGATTATACGCGTCGACGGATCTCTTAAATTCACAAAAAAAAAACAAGAAAAATCATCAAAATATACATAAACTAACCACGTTAACCCTAACTCTGATTTACATAAAAAATTAAGTAACACGAAAAAAAAATGATATTGCAACGAATTTTCTGTTAAAATACTGAAAGTCAACGCCACTACGCGACTAATACGATAGACGAATCACATGCGAAAGGCGAATTGCAATTAACGAAAACTAATTTCCACGATTTACCTTTTTCAAAGAATTAATTAGCAAAAAATATACATTTACAAAAAGAGATCGAATCGTATTTTTTATGACTTAATGTGACTTATATTTACATTTATCGAAATGGAATTATAACGTAGTGTGGAAGATAAGCCACGGGCACTGCCGCCCTTACAACAACCGATCACCTAAAGGCAATATTTTGAAAATATTCTCTTAATACCTAAAACGAACGTAAGACGTTTGGCGTATACTTAAGTCGCTATTAATTTATTACACTAACCGATCTATGCGGTGAAATCTAACAATAATTACCTAAATAATTAAATTGGCAAAGAGTTTCGAAATACTTAGCGTCGCGGCTGCGACCTAACCCTAGCAAGGTTTAACGTAGCAAGATATGGTATCATCACAACAGCCGGCCGGGCCCAGCCTACACGTACTTACTGGAGAGCTGCTTGGCCAGTTCCGTGTACTTGAGGAACTTGGAGTGAGGGCTCTCGTCGAACGACTGCGAGGGCGAGCGCGGGTCCTGCGGCGACGCGGCGTTGGAGCCGCTCTTGTGCGCGCCCGGAGACCCCGCGCTGGCTGGTGCCTTCAGTGGCACCGGCTCCGGCAGCGCGCCGTCCTTCACGAAGTGCATCTTGGACAGGTGGTGCCGGTACGCACCCTTCGAGATGAACGGTGTGTCGCACAGCGCGCATTTCATGATGGAGTCAGTGACGACGGCATCGTTGCATGCCCAGCTGAATGTCAGGATGCTCGGCGGGCCGGCGGGGGAGGGCGCGGGGGCGGGTGCGCGGTTGGGGTTGGACTCTGTCTTGTCGCACAACTTCTGCAGCGCCGCCAGTGGGTGGCTGCCGCCGCGACGTGACGAGCTCGGCTCACCGGAAGAGCCGCCCCCGGCTAGGTTGTCGAACATAGAGGACAGTGCGCCCAGGCTGGACGCGGGCTTGCGCTCGGAGCCGGGAGTGTTGGCGGAGCGGTCACTGGCGGGGCTGCGGGGGCTGGCGGCGGGGGAGGGGCCCTCGCTCTCGCGCTTAGCCACGACGGGCTTCATGTCCTCGTCAGCGGTGCTGCTCGGCCGCGGCGGCTCCTCGTCCTCGTCTACTTCAGTCTTGACTCGCACTGGCTGGCTGCTCAGATCCACGCCATTCTCGCGCTCTTCCTCCTCGACTTCTCTCTTTATTCGCACTTCAGTCGGGCGGTCCTCGGAAGCGGGGGTTTGAGAACCGCGCGTATCGGGAGTAGTGCGAGGAGTCATGTGATACGTGTCCATCTTCCTATCGGGAGTCAGTGACTCTACTCTACTGCCGCCCCGCTCCGACATGGAGCTGGACTCGCTTCCACTGCGCTCGCGGCGCCCGTATCCCTGCTGGTGGTGGTAATTCCTCAACATATTCATAGTCTGGGGATCTACCAGCGGTTTGGTATAGTCTACGCTCTCATCTATGCCTAATCTCTTTAGGATGCTGGACCCAATAGGCGCGTGTGAAGCGCCGCCCGGCATGCCGGGCACGGTGTGCCGCGACCGGGTGTCGAAACTCTTCTCTATCAATTGTTCTATGGCATTGAGAACCGAAGGCGACGAGCTTTTCTCATTGCTCGCGTTGGGATCTTTGGAACTCGGGGAGGAATCGTTCACGGAGGATGGAGAGCGGTGGTGAGCGGAGCCGGGAGATGGCAGCTCTTCGTTGATGCTTTTGCGGCCATCGCGGCCAGTTGGCGTGACGTGGCCGGGCACATCGGGTGGGATGATGTTGTTAGATAACAGCGCGCTCTTCAAAAAGTTCCTTTGGCTATTAGACATCGGAGCACCGATACATTGTCGTATGTGCTCGACGAATACCGCAGTCTCAATTTTGTCACCGCATTTTTCACATGTGATGCGGCTACCAGCGCCGAAATCTCTGATTGGTTTACCCATCGGTACACCGTTCCCTTCCCCGTTTTTGAACTCGTGCTGTGCTCTCTCCAATTCGAGGAGTTTTCTCACTGGCAGAGATTTCTTTCGTTTTTCACGCGTCTGACGTCTTCTGCCTCCACTTTCGGTGATAGATCGCATAATATGCTCTTTGTAGTGTGAATTCTTTACCATATGATTACTCAACTCTTTCAAGGAACTAAATGCTTGGTCACAAACCTTACAAGTTAATACAGCGCTAACATGACTACTGGTACCGGAAGGGGGTGGCGCAGTGTTGTTAGCACCTGGGGCGCTCGAGTTGGACCCTCCCTTGCTAGCGTCGTCCGAAGACTTCCACGAAATTATTTGTTCTTGCGATATGATGTTTGTATAGTGCTGAGTCCTCTGCATATGACTGGTCATTTCAGCGAGTGAGCGGAAGCTCTCAGCGCACCACATGCATTTCAATATCTGCCTGGTTTGCTCTGCGCCTTTGCCTAACCACACATCTTGGCCACGGACGAGTTTTCTAGGAATTGGCATATTTTCTTTAATGAGCATGTTCAAATCGTTTTGGCTCGGTTTGGATGAACCGCTCGAAGAAGACGAGTTGTGTGACGGTGTCGATGGCGAACTAGAAGGTGGTTGTAGGGAGGAGGGCATAGGTGCTCCAGAGGAGGGTGGCATGGGCACGTTGACCCCGCAATGCTTTGCCTCCTTCATGTGTACTGTCAAATCTGCGAGTGAGTTGAAACTCTTCTTACACCACACACATTTAAGGACATCTTTAGTTTGGTCGGCGCCCTTGTTCAACCAGTGGGATTGCCAGGCAGAGTGACGAGCGGCTGCGTTTGGAGCTAGACCAGCGCCTAAAGCGGCACTTTGTACTGATCGGAATAATTCCTCCCCGCCCAGTCTACTCAACTCACTCATCTTTTCAAGTGCCTTTGTGGCATCGCTCGGCGTAGGGCCCCCATGTTTTAGCTTGCCATTCCAATCAGATGGCACGCCTCCCTTAGGAGATAAACTAGCCGCAGCGACTGCAGCTGCGAAATATGGCAGATGCGATGACACTGGCGTGGACCAAGGAGATGGAGAGTGTTTAAACTCTGACGGCCTGGAACTTTTTCTAGAAGGAACTGGCGATGGCGAGTCCTCTGGGCCACGTTTTCTCGTGCCAACGGACAGGTCAAGTGGGCCATTTTCGTTCTTATTGCTAAGATTGACAGCGTCATCGTGATCATCATCGTCGTGCGGTGACTCACAACGCTTTGTGCTGAAGTCAAGTACGGCGTCACCTCGTTCGGAGTCAGTCATGTCCTCCTGGCAGGACATGAGGAGACGCTGCTGGGCGGCGGCGGCAGCTGCGGCGCCGAGGTAGGCAGCGACTGCGGCCGAGTGTGGCGGCAGTAGGGCTGCGGGTAGGGCTGCGGTCAGAGCGGCCGGCAGCGGCAGGCCCGCGCCGCTGCGGCTGGAGTACACCGAGTCATTCGAGGGACAGCGCGGCGCGCCCGACGATTCCCGCGACAGACATCTCGGGCTCTCCCTGGGGACAAAAGCATGACGCGGTTAGTTCGACCGACATAATTCACTTAGCGAAAATTGCCGCATCTGTCTGAGCCCGTCGATATCTTAAACCGGTTATCGACATTTGAATATCGACGGTAAACAAAACGAATGCAAGTTTTTTTTAATGGCCATTTTTAATAAATTAATAGCTCGGTCGTGAATAGCAAATAGACACACTAATGGGTTTATATCGATCTTAAAAAAAACTTCATAGCTCGTTGTTTGGGTGTCCTTGTAGCTGGAAGTTTTTTGTTTTGTTAAATTTTTAATGATGACAATACGATCATAAAACCAACCGCTGACAGAGTTGACGTTTTGACATTAGATTTAATGTGTTTGATACAAAAGGAAAAACATTGATGACATACGACATTAGTATAAATCAAGTAAATTGGGTACAAATAGGTCAAGTCTGAGACATGAATAATCAATTGGATATCAAAGAAGTTATATTAATGACAGCTATAAAATTTAACAATCACATTTTCGATGTAGAGAATATATTATAATATTGTAAAGCAATCGTTCATGGAATAGAAGTGATATCAGAAGTGATAAACATGTTGATCACAATAGTTGATGACACAGCTTAACGATATTTATGCGACAGTAAAACACACAAAAACTTCATAAAACAGGTTCCATTATACAGGAAAAGTGAAAGACTATCGAATGTTCTCAAAAATCCTTGTAACTCGTAAAATATCAGAATGTAATAAAATATTGTTGTTTTGAGAGACCCACATACCATAAACGGATCAAACGTTATAGATAAAATGACATAAAATAAATCAAGATATAATCTAGGCTTTAAAACTTGTGAATATTTTCCCCAAAATCATGTAGGACTTTTAGAAACAAGCTTTCCTTTTGATTTGAATAACAGACTTGGTCGAAAAGTTGAAGTCAACGTTGTATTATCACTATTTTATTCAGAATATGAATACAAATCTATTTTGAAACGATAAAACTACAGAAAATGTAACAGAAAAACACTTTTATAGTGTAAGGTCATCAATAATTTGAACATACAGGACACTTAGAAACTTAATAAAGCTCTGATCGGAGTGAACATGAAATATTCTAAGTTGAAAGTCGACAAATTGGAGTGCGGAAAAGTCGCAAAACATCTCCAGATAAAATTCATTAACTGAACCGAAAACAATATGAAACATGAAGAATTACAGAAAACAATAAAACACTTGGACAAATAGAAAACCTACCTCACGTGGTCGGGCTCGACGATCATTTTAGAAGTAATGTTTTCAAAGTACTCCAAACTGGTAACGGTGAAAAACTTGCGGATCCATCAATACAACACTGATACAATTGATAACACTTTGCTACTAGACAACAATTGAGACTCCCCAAAAATAGTTGAAAATGTAAACACGTCGCGAAAGACGCGCCGCGATGCCGGCGGTCGGAAGGGAAGTGCGCGGTGCCTGCGGCGGCGGCGGCGGTCCCGCGTGGAATGAGACGCCGCGTGATTTACGACCCGCCTGCAGCGCCCCCGCCCCGCACGCCCCTCGCTAGACAGAGACAGGTGCCGCTGTAACGGAGCAAACAACGCGCCAGACAGAGACGGCTATCGGTATCCCACTTCGAGGGGTGGCGCTGCGTAATGCAAGCGTGCGTGCGATGCGCGAGGTGGACGTGCAGTGACGGGCGATCGTTCCGATGACAGCCGACTGACACCGCGGAGCTACTCCGCATAGCTGAGTCACAGTCGTAACACCAATGAAAAATGTACTGAGTATCCTTGATGGCCAATAGGCGCAATAACTTTTTAACGAGATTGTTTACGGAATGCCATCTGCATAGGTGAAGTAAGCAAAGATGAAGCGCTCCCGGCGTGGTAGATAGAAGTCTCGGGGCTTAAAGAAGATTACCCGGACAGGGTTGACGGCGTTGACAAGGAAATGGCGCGTTAACAAAACGCCGAGACGAGTCCTTTTAACGACTCACGGACAGACAGGGGACGCGGACGGATTTACGCGTATCACGAACAGATTTCCTGCTTTGACAAAAGGAAAATATTTTCTCATGTTTATTTTATTTTTACGCAAGGAAACGTTAGGACACTTCCGAACGACAATACCATAAATGTCAGACAGCGAATCGATAATGACAGGACGTCGTCTAGCTAAATAAATTAACAAAGTAAAGAAACTATGTTCCGTTAATCCCCGGAAACGAATGTACTATACGTTTTACAGCCCATAATACTGTTTTTATTATCATTGAACGATCTCGAAGTAAATGTTATCAACGAATCCGATCTAAACAACTGTTATAGTGATTTGACAGAACCTTGTGTCGAACCCCAAAAGTTTTATAAAGTTTTTAATAAGAGAATCGCACATCTGTTTATTGCTTCCTATGAGCATTAGTGGGCTGCGGGTCAATCAATCACAAGTATTTATGTGACAAGTCTCTCCGTCTCTTTCCTGCGCCAAACTAAAATAACCCCGAGTGGGTTGTGACATAAACAAAAGAATTCTAGGCTATTTTTCTACATGTAACGACAGATGATAAAAATGTTAGTGGCATATATTTTAGACTGTGGCCGTTTTGATGTGTTGGAATTAGGACGAGCGGTTTTATGCGTCAATGTGTGCATAGTGCGGGTGGAGTGATGGGGGACACCTGACATCGTTTGAATAATTTTGCACTAACAAAGCAAATTTTATAACTGACACATGTCTCCTTGATAATAAAACTGCAGTCAGCTTGATAGTAGACGAACCTTTGTTGAGAATATAGAAGTAACTACATATAGACGAAAAAGAAAACCTTTATGAACATACGAGTACAAAAATTAATAATTCTGATTGATTGTGTCTGGATCGAATCTTATTAGATTTACTATATTACCATTTTTTTAAAACTTGTCATACTTAACTGAAAAATTTTAATCACGATTTTAAGAGATGAAGAAAATAATGTTTTTTTTTTTTATTCTGTTTTGACAGATTACCAGCTCAATTATCGCTTAGTAAAAGACTATAAAAAATGTTTCAACTAGCACGAATAGCTTCCCGAAAATAACGTGCAATTGTCATAGAAATGAACTTACAACGAAATAATGAAGAAACTTATTTCATTAAAGGGTCTAACCTTTAGAAACATTTTGTTTCGAAATCATATTTTCTTGAAAGAATAAACCGAAACATTTAAACAGTTAACACAATATAGTCGAGACGAGGTATTGGTACGAGTTAGATAATTCTGCTGCCAGACTTAGATAATTTCTCTAATTCCCCTAATTTTATCGCAATTAGACGAGGCTAAGAGATAATTTAGCTATTGAATATAGTCAATTACAAGAATTTCGAAATAGACACAGATGTGTAGATGTGGATCTTCGAAAATACAAAATGTATTAAACAGAACAGAGAGAGAACAAAATAATTCCGAGCAAAAGAAAATTAGCCATGCCAGTGCATATGAATCATTGGAATTTAGAGCCTTGTCAAAGAAAAAATTAGAATAAAGATGTTTAAGATGTCAGGTTAGTTTAAAACAATGCAGTATTTCTCGATAATGACAATAAAGACATCGTTACCAAAATTAAAGATCTACAAATCAATTCTTCTATAATAGAAATAACAGAAACGGTTACAGCTGCTGGTTGTCAAATTATTAGTAACCTCGTTTTATTACACCTGAACAAGTGACTTACAACTTGCCTAGAACTGGTTCCGATGACAAAGCAATTCACTACAGTCTGTGACTACGAGGGCCTACGAGGATATTATTAAATTCACATTCTACAAATCGAAGAACGTTTTAGAGAATCTAAAATAGTCGTATCAGAATTGCATGAATCTTTCCTTGTAAATTAGAAGGTGAATGAGGAATTTTGGAGAGTCGAAGAAAAATGTGTGAGTACAGAAAATGCTTTGGTGATGAGAATAACAACGAGTTCCTTTTTTCTTAGCCGTCATCTGTCCCACGGCTGGGCAAAGGCCTCCCCTATCTCCTCCCAACTCCTACTTCTCTATCTTGTACGACATATGGCCATGTTTACTCCGCAAAAAGATCAGATTGTCACACCAAATTTGGCGCAGTCTACCTCGACGGTAATTTTCATTGATAGGCGCCCAATGAGTGAAAATCTTTGCCCACCTCTCTGGGTGCATTCAAGCTATGTGACCAGCCCACTCCCACTTTTCCGACATCTGCAACCTAAGTTATGAAATGCAGGGACAAAAGAAGGTTTGTTTTGAAAAATTAACTGATCATCTTTTCAAATTCTTAAACAATCAATCAAAATTACCCAACTAATGCTGTCCCGTCATTCCCACCGGAACTTACATTTTTATCCATTTTAGCGAATACACAAACTAAATCAGCAGATCTAAAATCTAAACAATAGAACTTCAAGGCACTAGAACCTCAAAATGATTGATCACGCCACCTCAGTGCAACTAATTGACATTGATTGAACAGACTTGCTACAGTACCAACTTTACCATACACTTTCCATAAAGTTTCCTTTCCTTATTACCTTACACATAAAGCTTGGATTGGAGTAAATTTTGCTTTTTCAATTACAATATGTTTAGTTGCAGTCGTACCTGGCCGGACGAAAGATAAAGATTTGAAATAAAAGATTTCTAATACAATTAACATGTTAATGATGTCCTCAAGTTCGTATTAGTGAGACTTTTTATAAAGTACTTGTACGTGATATGGCCGTTTTTTAATTGCCTTATAAATAAGAGAGGTAACACGTGGAATACTTGATTTTGATTTAGAACTTCCAAAGGAATTACAGCTTTAAACAAGACTTTATTACAATTTAGCTACTGTTTTCGTCTGAAACACATATCCTACAGCACCAAGTATAGTTTTCCATCGGTGAAAGGATTTTTCAAATGGTTTGTATGTTTTCAGAGATTACCTCTTACATCCAAACTTGTGATGGATGAGGGACATACAGAACGGAGAACAGTGGCAGAAGAAAGGGGAGACCTATAACCAACAGTGGGAGAATACGGGCTAAAATTATGATGATCCAAAATTCCAAATTCACAAACTTTACCTCTATTAATAAGTATTAGTACAGATAAAAAGATGCGTAAATTAAGATTTTCCAGGAAGACGAAATGTGTTTCCATTATTATTGAAATTAACAGTAGCTTTCCGAGAATTTTAAGGCTTTATAAATGTCCCATGACTAATTTAATTACCTACTAATGAATGGCTAATTTATTTGAATTCCACACATTATCAACGACACGAACTAAATGATGAATGACTTATTATTTTTATATAAATTACAGAAATAATTACATCAATACATCTAATTAAATATTGAAATGAATTGCTGCAGCTGTCCTCATATGTATTCGATACGGTTCTCGTACAATCTGATTATCTAGCGATTCGTTACAAAACAGTATAAATCAGCTTGTAATCGAGACATGTAAGTAAAGAAATCGATGTTATTCTTATTGTCAGTCAAATGATGTGACGTCTTGGTGGTGTCTGATTGTGTTTTGTTTCTAGTAGTGGTACTGATGGTATTATTAATGAAGTAGAGATAGTTCAATCCATGATGGTATAATGTAAGATAATCTTTCAGTTGTTTTGTAAAGAGATTATTATCAGTCTATCATCAATTTAAAACTAATAATGCATAGAATGTATCTTTCGGTTTACCATCTTCTTCATAAGTCTTAAATTCGTTAATTCTCTGACTGAATCCACTGCCTGAGCCACTGGGTCTAGAAGCTTGAAATTTCGCACTAGATTTTTTCTAAAACGTACTTATACTACAAAAATAGAATTTATGAATACGAAATCCTAAAGACGTTAAATACGGCATGAAAGTTCGATTTTATGAATCTAGAAACAATACCCATCGTAAAAACACAGCATTATACAAACACGAGTAACAAACAAGCGAACAAAACGTATCCGCCTCAGATACAGATCTCCGAATCATAACCTCGCCATGATTAATTAACACAATCAAAACATCAATCATGTATTATTCTAATAAATATCAATAATCATTAATGTTCATGTCGATCCAATAATCAGGACATATGAAGTGATAAGTGGTATCTGTCGTGGGGATTATTGTCACGTTTCATCCTAATATCTAATAAATACTAACACGTTCTTGGAGGCCTAGGCAGAGAGATGCCTAAAGTACACCTACATTTCACCATGTATGCGTAATTTTTGAAGGAGAAACTATTACCATAAAAAAAACCATCAACCAGACACAAAATCCCCTGCTACTGAGAAATTCAGTTCAGTCAGAATTGGAAATCGAATTCAAGATATCATACTCAGCAGTCGCACTTGCAACGACACAATCAAAGCTAACCATAATACAGAGTAAGTAAAACCATTATTTTACAATGTCTTGATGACACTGCTTTATACTAAAATATTTAAGTAGTGCTCTAACGACGCTAACCTTGATTTCAATTGTAAGACTGATGAAGGTCAAAATGAACCTAATGAAGTTAAATTTTACATTGTAAGCATAATAAAGGATTCAAACTGCCTGATCTGTAACCTATTGAGTAGGCATAGCCGTAGAGATAGAGCCTTCATTTCTGTCATGCATGTTTCATTTCGTAGACACACTACCAATATTGAATTTATCTCTGATTTATTTCTCCTTCCTCAGTTGCACTTACTCCAAAAGTCTTAGGTGGCTTATGGCGTAAAGCATGACCCATCAATCATTCTTACCAACATCGATAAATCCAAAAGCATTTCAAAATGAAAATTGATGGAACGTCATTTTGAAAATTCAGATCATTTTTAGTCGTTCTGCCCACTATAACTGTCACTGACGAGTCCATTCATTTCTCTATCTCTACCAAATTGTTTATGCACTCCAAACATTCTAAAATCAACTCTAGTCCCTTCTGAGAAGACTTTTTTCAACTGCACATTTAAATTTTCGTTCCTCTATCTCGACTGTATTAAATTTTCTTTAAACATATTCCAGTTCAAACTTTATGAGCTTTGTAATAAGAGTTACGTTGGCTGCAAAGTTATGTTGGTTGAGTAAGTAGTGATGTCAGTGGACAGTCGTTGTCAACTGATCGGTGGAAACAATGGGATCATTAAAGTGGACACCATGGAGTGATGTGCAGACCTCCGCGTTGACAATAGTGTATGGTATTATGAATGGGTCCATAGGTTCGAGATTGTTGGTGATGGTTTAATTTCCATAAAAGCCTTGAGGTGCGGTATGGGAAACGATTGTTCTTGCAAGTATGACCCTGGAGGCCGTTGCAGCTTTATACCAGATGGATTGAGATAGGCGAATTTAAATACTGCTACGTTTGGCCAGTCTTGTTTTGATGACATGAACGATTGAAGATGCATGATCAACTAACATTTAAAGTAAATTAATGATTGTTCTGTCAGGAGATTGGAACAAAGATCGTATTTTTTTTTGCCTACGGCCGAAACTAATGATCTGTCAGTTATTTTTATGAGATTATGATTATGGCCATCTTTACTCATCGACCTTGTCAAAACCATCGACAATCTTCGGATGTTTCTCAATTTTTTTTAGCAGCTTTCGTATGAACCGAGTTATCTGAATAAGTAATTATGGTATTGTCAAGCGTCAACCTCTGTTCTAGCTCATACATTTTGTACGTTTTTAGGAGTATTAACGATTATGGTCGCCTTACGTCTTGTGCCTTCTACTACCATCGTATTGTTACCATCAACCTAATAAATTATCCTAAACTGTTCCTAAAGCTGCTATCAGATGATCTGATCTGGTCTTTGGGAGAGGATGACTATAACAGACTTTGTCATCTTATTTAAAATCTAGAACTCACCTCTCAGCATTGGGATCCTGGATCAGGGTAGCTGGTATACTGTGCTCAATGTCGTCACGTTCATCAGGCGCGGGGGAGGTGCGGGACGCAGGGGACACAGAGCCGGACGCTTCTCCCTCTGCCCCTTCCTGCCTCTCCCCCCTATCACCACGATCCTTCACTCCGCTTTCTGGACTGTTGGCTTCCTCTGTGGACAAAAGAGAAGATATTGTTAGAGAGGTTGTCAGCAAATCGCATGAAAAAGTACTAAGTAAAAGATAAATCATATTATCCTAAGAAAATCTGCAGAAGATAAATCAGTCGTTGGATTAGAAGATAATACTGACTAGACATTAATCTTTAGAGTTTGAGTTGGTAAAATGATGTGTGACAAAAATGAGACTTTGAACATAATTTTCGAGAACAATGAAGTAGATAAAACTAACTTCAATGAAAAAAATGAGGTGACGCATTCATATCACAATAAACCATTACAAATCAATAAATATGCATCAATATATCGCATATCAAAGCTCCAGTTGTCATGTTAGTCAAATGGAAAAATTCTGAAGCAAACAAGCATGACACAAACAAAACTGATACCGAGCTAATTAATATTGAAAACAAAACACCAACTGCCAAATTAATCATGATAATAAAGACATTTTAAAACCGTATTTAGGTTGATTTAAAAGGGAACAGATAACAGTATATCGCTTTATTGCGATCGTTCATCATCTAAATGTAATAATCGATGATAGGGTAGATATTAAAAATGATAATACAAGGAAAAACACAATTGTAACGGGGCCATCGTTCGTTGCGCAAAACCATGTGATCGATAATTGATTGACTGGTTATATTACTAGTCACAGACGTATCAATTATTCAAAATATATCTGCTGACATAATTTGTGGCGATAAAAACGAATATTGATACTCAGATATGGTTTTTATCAAGGAGTCACCTAATTAGATGGAGATAGCTGACACGATTGGTGCTTTTCTTTGGGTTTACGTAGTTTTTTTTAATGATAGTAATAATGCTTGATACGTGATTGAAGTGTTGTATTAGATACGATAGTTATCTGTGTGTGTTATGTTATATTACCTAAATACCTATAAGTGCAAAAAAATGTCTGAAACAAGATATTTTTTATAAAATTTCTATATGTTTTTAGAGTACTTTGGGTAGGGGCTAAGCATAATTTCTGTCATTACCGCACAATTGTCAAACTACAATAGCAATATAAAGGGTGACCTGTCTTAGCCAAAGCCAATATATAGATATTGGTCTCAGTATTTCCTCATAGAATTATGTAGGTACGTTTGAGAAAGTATTTCCTTTGTTAGTGCTTATGTTACTAATTAAACCAACAAGCCGATTGCTAATTTCGTCCTTTTCTTTCCTAGCTATTTCGTATTTAATTTCTGTATTGTTTGTCATATAGGAAATAGGAAACAACATGTATTGTGATTAACATTGCCCGGACCTTTCGCAATAAGAAAGACAATAACTATTTATTGTTATTAGTTCCTCTGCATTGTTGTAATAATACTGTTGACGATGACCGTTGTCATTATGAGGTATTTCCATCACATTTACTGATGTTCGCATTTGCTCTGTCCAAGTGTAAAATTAATCTTTTAGAAACGATTAGGTACCTATGCATTTTTTGTAATTAAAAATGCATCGGATAAAGAAGTCCCGTTTCAAAAAGATAACAGGAAATCTCAGGTAGACCGAAACTAAAGAACGCCACCTGCAGAATCCTTGCAGACTTCTTTTGTTTCGTCATAAGAATATATATTGAACATCAGCTCTTATAAACAGAACTGATTAGCTACAGACGATATCGGCCGATTAAACAAAATGTCTCGAGAATGATTACGACACAAAAGAAGTTAACAATCTGACACTGATGAGCGCGGAAAGTTAAAAAGAACAGTTAATAATCTAAAACAAAGCGCCCGTTTGACCGTAACGAAAATCTGCGGCCAAAAAGAGAACGAAACGCTCCGATTATGAAGTTATCGTCCATCCGAAAAACGCATTGAAAAAAAAGCCGTATTTGAAACCGGATAGCCGAATTGGCGCCGCGGTGGCCGGCCCGCTTATTTCACTGCCCATTGATTCGTGAACCACGTTTCTGAACGCTAATTGATTAAAACGCAACGTGTCAATCCGTTGCCGGTCGCCAAAGATGCGGTTGCGGACGAAACGCCCGCGGCGGTCTGCGTTGTGGCTAGTGGTGGGACGTTGCGTCCCGGGGTCGGGTGTCCCGTGCTTTGGGGCGCGGGACACTGTGCGGTGCGGGATTTGTTTAGGGGACTGGCTGTAGCTTAAGTTGAATAGGCTGTTTTGGACAGAAAAAAGGCTGTGTCATAATAATAGAAATGTGTCTACATCATTTCATTGTAATTATTTTATCGTATTTACTACGTCCTAAATTATATGATATTTTTGGCGAAAACTGATTTAAAATTAGATTCTCTGATTGATTGGTGCTAATTATGTATAATCTGTGATAGGATTTTCCGTTTCCCAAATTCTTTGGGTTTTTACACATTTTTGTATAGGTACAAAACATCCCGAATGATAACATAATAATACGAAAACGGGATTATTATGTGTCATGTTTACTACTTATTTCGAGTTTTCGAAATTATATGGTAATTGTACCTAATTTTAGTTTTATATTGTAAGTGTTAGTGACCATATCAGTTTAAAAACTTTTTCGAATGATAATACCGGGCTCGTGATCCCGCGGGAAACAAGTGCGGGCCATCCCTATTCCCGATCCGTATGTGCCAGCCAATTGATCAAAGGAAGTGATAGGCCGCTGGGTATCTGCAGGTGACTATTCGCTCTATGAGCGTGAATTTTAATGAACCCTCCCCTTTACCGCATTGTCTGTGAATTATGGGAGGTAATGAATCGGTATGTTTGTTTGGGAATGATTTTTTGCCTTTGAGGGTTGATGTGATTTTATTTTTAATTCTTTTATCTTTTTTCTGTTTTGAGTTGAGTGGGTAAAAGAATAGGGAGGTCCTTGCCCTGCAGTGAAATCATATTTGTATTTACAAACAACATTGTGGTCTAGTACCGAAACTTAGACATCATTGTGGTATAGGACCGATACGATCTGCCGATAAACTGTCCTGCAGTTTGGCAGAAGATGTGTATTATACCCACTCATGTAACTTTTTTGAAATAAATAAATAAATAAAAAAGTTTCAGTTTATCAGTGTTAAAACGATCTTTTTTTTAGATCTCTTAGGTATGTACCTACCACTTTTGTACATGAAGTTTAAATAAATAAATGAAGTATAATAGTAGTGTAGTAGACTTCGATCAATATTAGTTCAAAGGAATTAGGTGTTTTGTCTGTATTTTGATATGGTTGATGGACACGAAGACAAATAGGGCTTATTCCACAAATCCCCCCTGAGAAAATCCCCGTCAGGGGGGAAAATTGGACTCAGATGTAAAACAAGGTAGGTAACTCAGAAGTCAAAATACTTTTATCAAAATCAAAAATCAGACATTTATTCTGACGAAATCTTCAAAAATGTCAAATTCCGCATACATTACTGGAAGACAAATGTATCTAATTATCATTTTAGAAAACAGTTATTTATAAAGACCTTACTAACGGTCATCTGCCTGCTTTTGTCTCTTCAATTACTCATAAAGTTCAACTATTTCAACTTAAAAAAAAACCCTCTTTATAGGAACCATTCGTCACAGAATCTACAAAAGCGGTTACAAGTCATGACGAAACAATAGATCAATTTCACGAAAATCGCCGTGAAACCGATGTGATTACTGATTACCGATTACAATTGTTCACCAAATGACAACGTTAAACTAAACCGTTTCTTAATAAAACGTTATGAATCTTGATATTTATCGATTGCCGACGAAATGGGTCGATACTTTGGATAGTACGATAGTTCAACTTTATTATGATGTGTTTAAAGTTTAGAATGGCTTGTAAAGTTAGTAGTGCAATTTTTACAGTTGACTTGTAAAAGGTAAATTGTAAAATGTACTAAAAACAACTTTCTTTAATCGAAATATGAATGCTCATGGTGTGCTGGACAATAGAACGATCTTGTTGATTTGGAGTTGATTTAGAATGAGTACTTATTACGCTTTTCAACGATTTTTAGTCTCTATTTACACTAAGCTAACTTATTATATTATAATTATAGCTAGCCCATATTGTCCCTCTGCTGAGCAAAGGTCTCTCTCCATTCTTTCTAATAATCACGATTCTGTGCAATTTCTTTACAACGCTCAAGGAAGCCATCTAATTCATCCCGCCATCTCCTTCATGGTCTGCCGCGACCCCGTGTCACTGTTTCAGGGCACCAATCCTGAACTTTAAGGGCCCACAGCTCGTAAACTTACTTAACATGTAAAAAATAAATGGATAAACTGAACTTTTAGGAACCTTGAAACCATCAGTCACAATTTTTACAACTCACGCTACGCATCACACTTAGCCCAGTAAGTTTCACTTAATCGGTTCTTATCAGTTTTTATCACGTGATCAATCAACGGCAGATGTCGGTAATCCAAACCGCTGATAACTGATAAGGTTAGTTTCGCAATAACCGCGGTTACTGTTGACATACTACTTGTAGTTAGATATGCGGTTTTATTTGCAAAGCTTGTGTTGGTAGGTATTGTAGTTTTACGGTTTATACTTTATTTAGATGAGGTGTTTTCGACTTGTGGTTTTAAAGGAGAATTGATTTTTGTTCTAGAAGAAAAAAATATCAAGAAGACTTTCGGCATTAGGATTGCCGAAACAGTCTCATAACTGCAGTCTTTGACTGAACATTTTAAAATTTTGCTATCAGTTGACAGTTATTTGTTATGTAACAAAAACAAATAAAATAAAAAAGCATTAGAAAACGGTTTACTTGCAAATATGTTTTTTTCTGACTAATTTCTGTAGGTCGCAGGAATTATTATTGTCAATTCTTAAAGAGCACCTTATGGGCATTGATTACACTACTAATAATATCATAAACGGGATATTTACCATGTTCATAGTAGTGTGTGTGTGTGTGTTAGTGTAGTGTATTAATAGTAGTGTCAGTGACCATGTCAGTTTAAAAACTTATATTGATTACACTGTCTGATAATTGTCAAAAATTACGACTTTTTTACCTTTTCAGGATATTTATCATTATCAACAGCCTATTCATGTGTCCACTTCTGGGACACAGGCCTCTTTGAGAGGGAATGGGCTATAATCTACCACGCGGGCCCAGTGCGGATTGGTAGATGTCACATGTCTTCGATTTTTTTTTTGGTTCTAAGACATGCCGGATTCCTCACGATGTTTTCCTTCACCGTTTTGAGAGCAGCGGTGATGAAATAAATTACACAAAGTAGTGTGCCTGCCTGGGTTCGAACCCACGACCTACTGTTCGTAAGTCGGGGCCGCCACCACTGGGCCACCGCTGCTCTCTTAGGATATTAGTAGTACCTAAATAACCCATTGGCTAACTTATAAAAGAGTGAAACCACACGTTTACCACAGAACAGACAACCAACAAACATCACACATAAACTTCAAAAGCACGCAATCAGTCCGCGCGTTGTCTGCGCGTAATTTCCGCGAACCGTCCCGTTGTCGTGCCGTTGCGTTGTCGTGTCGTTACCGTGCCGTCAGTCGCAGACAGGACAAAGAGCAAGACCTCTTTGTTGGCCACCGATTCTGCATTGAAATGGAAGTAAGTTTCGCGATATTGATAGGTCAATTTTAATTTTCACTAAGTTATAGTTTGCTTTGAAAGGAATGTTGGTAATCGTTATTAAGTTGATAGCGTTGATTATTTTGTTTGCTGGAAATGGAGTTATGTGAATACTTCTGACATTCAAAAGTGCCTGTAAGGGCTTAATTGAAATAAACGATTTGAGTTGAGTTTGAGTTGACTTTTTGTATGTGAGTGAGTGATGCATTTAATTATGTAGGTACCTACGTATAGCTACGTATTGTTGTGTTAGGTTTTTCGAGCTTTTACAAAGTTGTTTATTTAATACTGAATGAGAACTGCCTCACTGCTGTACGATCCTGTTGGCCCAGTGGTCACAATGACATGTGCTTCTACTAAGCAAGATATTCGCATTCCTGATCAAGCAAATTGTTATTGTATTTTTTCTGTAGGTGAAGAGTGAATATTTTCTGGGCAAGCTCGTCTCATCATAAATCTCATCCATCGCTTTCCTTCTTTAATGAAAAAAGGTAGGTAGTAGATCTGATGCCTGGATTATTCTAGCTACATGCCATAGCCATTCTTAGGACTTAAACATAAATGGCAAAATTCGGGTGTACAACTTACAAGGAGGTTAATCTCTTTTATACTTCATATAGTTTCAGTTTCATCGACATCAGATATAATGTAAACCCTCGCACACTTCAACAGATTCAACACAATACCCTTATCTCCACATCACCAGTTCTTCCCACAGCTCGCACAATCACCAATCACCGCTCACTAATTACGAACATTGTAAAAAACAAACGCAAAACAAAAACATCACCGATCTGTCACCGTTCCGTGCATGTTGAGATAAATCCCTTGCGCACACGCACGCACTATAAATCGTGCTTACCACCGATGCGACGATGGGTGATTGCGATGTTTCGAATTTGTCCTTCGACTTTTGTATTAAGTGCTCCAATTATAATGAACTGGTTTGCGATTCATCGAGTTATGGGTTTTTTTGGCAATTTTTTGGCTGATTTTGTGGGTTAGTGATAATTTTTGGGATTATCTTTATCGATGTCGTTTAATGCAAAGAATTATGGAATTAAGAGATGGATAGATATGAAATAAAAGGGAGTGAATAATAACATGAGCATGCTGCGGGTTGTCGAAAGAGATACCGCGGCCTCGACACAAAGGGTTAAAAAGGAACATGGGTCAGTAGAAGTCTGACACTCCCTACCGCTCTGACCAGAGCGGGAGGAGAAAAGTATTACTACAGAGGAAAATGTACAATGAAAAACGAGTTTGGTCAACACGAAACCTATACAATTAAAACATTTAGTTTACTCATGGCACGTAACATAATTTTCATTGTTAAATCAATGAATTTAACTGTATAAACACTTGTATATCGGTCGTGGTCCTTTAACTGTAATGACATAGCAAATATCTACTTATAAGGTACGTTTTCAGCAACTAATTACGTAAATCAATATGCTCAGTCATCGTTTACTTACTATTTTTGGAATATAGTGACTCATCATGAGAATCCTTTTTGAAAAGAATCTACAGGAAAATTACGTAAGTAACGGAAACCTCTGTAAAATGCGTTTTCCGCAGTCTTAGGTTGTGTATCCTGTAGATTGTACCTTAAAACCCCCGTTATTGGATGGCCTACTCGTACTAATTACACTGTATGTACCCCAATATCCCAAAACATAACATTTTATAATCCACCCGTGCATCCGCAATATTGATTCTACACAATAAGCGCACGGTACCTATCTGTCGGTAATAGACCGGCCGTCCGGGTGCGCTCGTAAAATGCCTGATACCGCGTTGTCCGCGCGTATGCTCACGATAGTCGCCACTGGGGGTGAGCAGACTGATAACTGAGAATAATGTGGCGCTGGTGATAGCCTGGTGATTATGAGATTGGCGGGGAAAAGATTGGCGGTTAAATAGGTGAGCGTTTGTGCAAAAATGTTGGGGTTTTAATTCGATTACGATAGTTATGTTTGCTGATTGTGGCAGTGAGGCGGCAAGAGTTACAGGAAAATAACTATTTGCATATGCATTTTACGTATATTGAATGTAAATCTATCTTCTTCTAATAAATAAAAAGAGAAGTCCTGACTGACTGACTGACTGACTCATCAACGCCCAGCCCAAACCCTTGGACCTAGAAAGCTGAAATTTTGCACAGAGGTTCCCTTTATAATGTAGATAAGGAATAAGAAAGGATTTTTCGAAATTCAACCCCTAAGGGATTTAAATAGGGGATGAAAGTTTGTATGGAAAATCGTCATTTTCACGCGGGCGAAGCCGCTGGCAAAAGCTAGTATATGAATAAGCCGAAAGTAAAGAAACGCTGAAATAAACATGAAAGAAACGCTCTCGAAATATTGAACATTTTGGTGTGTTGCACATTTTTTACTGAAATGGTAGGTACTTATCTTCTTGATTTGCAATTAATTATCATCTATCGAACCTTTATCCAACTATATTGAGACCAGTTTTCAGTCTTACTAAATGCAGCTGAAAACCAATATTTCACATGGAGTTACTGTTTCAACCACAATATCATCATCACAACAACAAACCAACACAATGAAGTCTTCATCAACGTCACTACCAAAATATCCAACCCTCAAATGCGCGCGGCGTCATCGCTGACGTTAGACGTCGACGTGGACGTGGACGTGGACGCAACAAGTAACAAACACAACGAGGCTCAAGTGTAACTTGTCATGACGTCGCAGGCTCGCAGCGAGTCTCTTGTTTACGCCGGGATTGTGGACTCTACGAGTGAACTTCGGTTTTCACGCTTGTGGGTGAATCTGTTGAAGAATCAGCCGGCTCTTCAATGCAATAACTATGTTAACTTAAGGCAGGGCATTTACGTTTTGATATTTGACTTACGGATGAAATAAAAAATATAAGCATTACCTTTGTACTATTTTTTGTTCCTTTCTTTTTTTTCTGTATTTAGTGTGTACATAAATTGTTAAATAAAAATAAATAAATAAATATAATTGAAAAAAGTTTGGGAACTCAAAACAAAAATTAAACATGATAAATATCCCGTTTTCAATGTTTATGATAGAGTTTGGGAGTTCATAAAATACTGTAAATGTAGTTACTGTATTTTTTTATAATTCTGATAATCATCATCACTCATCAATCTGACTTCCCCCACCCATACTCAAACAATATCTAGTGATAGATCATTCGTTATCAAATATGAAGGATAGTGATAATTTCGTCTATTTATCTATCCATTAATACTAAAGTTGACCATTTCAAAACAAACATAATGAATATACCTACCTAATTTAAAACTAGTTTATTGCTGCCCATTGCAGGGTAAAGGCTACTCATACAGAACAAATATCTTAAATAAACTAATTTATTTGTCTGAAGGAAACTGAGATCAATCAGCTTCCTCAAGGCCACAACAATAATATTTTTTTAAATTTCCCACAAGTGCATCCGATTATCCCACCATAATAACCTCAAAATACATTTCCATACAACCGTTACATTAATAAACATGTATGATAACACTGCGGCATCTAAACACCGAACATATATAAAGCTCGCGCAACAAGTAACGATTTGTCGCTGTCACTCCGGCGGTAGAGGGTTGACTCCGAGTATATCAACTATTTGAGCTCTTGTTAATGTACGTACTTACGTCTTGTTGGCATTCACGGCGGTACAGCGGTGGATGGCAGGGTTTCAGAGGATGGGAAAGCAGCCTAGCTTAAGACCTAGATGAGTGGTAATCACTTAACATTATTCCTGGTAGAATGTCACTTTTGTCTTTGAAATCTAGTTACAAATTGATTGCTGAAATGTCATAAGAATAGATAAATAATAATATTGATGAAATCCAAACGAATTATGCAGGCTGCACCGATACTTTTCAGAAGGGTTAATAAAAATCCATGTTAGGTGTCTTATAAACCATGACGATGAACCATGATGGTGTCTTATAGCCATGTTGTGTCTTGTTAACTGTCTTATTAATCGTGGCTTATCGTCCATTTTGGTTCTATATAACTTTATTGGAACATTGGACTTTTGACTGCGTTTTTGGTTCAATCACGACTGTTGAGCATGAGGTCGTGCTATTAGGTTTTCCCAAACTGGCCTATTAAGTACACCACTGCCTCACGTTTCGGGGATTACAAGTGTGATGTTTTCTTGGCTGAATTGCACCATAACTTTTTTCACAGCTTCATATCCCATGCTTCTAGTTTTGAATTATCACCCAATGATTGACACACACTATCACAAACCCCTATTTAATCTTACCTCCATACGAAAACCCGCAACACATACATCAACAAAACTTTTGCCTTTCACATCAAGATAATTATATAGCTCGTTAATATCATAAATATCCATCAATGTCGCGGCGAAGTTAAATTAATACGCTCATGAATCTAGTGTCGTCGCGTATCAATCAACAGATGGCGTTGATTGATTGGTACGCCGACCGGCGAAACAAATTCTAGTATCAATCATGTTATCGACGAATATCAATGGTGGAGGTTATTCATTTACAAAATTATTGCTTGCGTGGTTTTGGTAGCGAGGTTTTTGAAGTTTTGGTAGTTGTTTTTTTGTTTGGAAGGTGTTTGAAGACTTGGAATTTTATCTATTACATGGGACTTGACCATAACTGGCTAATTTTGGGTACACCTCGGCCTAAGCCTTCGGGGAACTGAGGCACCAGCAGGGTTGGGTATTATTAGTCCACCCTGCCTGCCCAGTCCCGACCGATGGATGTCACAAGACGTCTTCGAATGTTTGGTCCAATTTTCTTACGAACTAGAATGTCATTGGGTAATTTACTTAGATGTGCCTACAGTTATTAAAGTTTTAACTAAAGTGCTGCTCTTCAGGCCAAAACTGCTACTCTACTTTAAGTAAAACAGGTTTTGAGATTTTATTAGATTAGATAGAATTTTAACTTTCAATCTAGTTAAGTTCAAGTTTATGTTAGTGTTGCAATAAAATGATACAAAAAGTTGATTGATTCCTTTCATTTAATGATTGACAAGCCAGTTTTATAGTATCATTCCACAAACAGTTTATAAGACAAACATGAAAAAAAAAATCAACAACGTTCATCATGTTGGTTTATTTATTTTTTATTGAGCAATATTTAGATTCGATCGATAAATCAATGATAGTTAATGACTTAAAATATAAATCAGATCTAATGGCTAATCAAAGTAAGACTTGTTTTTAATAAAAACAAAATTGTATGTGTGCAATATTTTTTGTCTTAAATTGTTCAATATACTTTTTGCGGTAATAAGTTATGGGGGAACAAAGTTGCCGACAATCTCGTCTTATGTATTTGGAAATGTCAATTCTATTAACTAAATCGATTTTTCTGTTTGTTTTTGTAACATCGTGACAGACACAGACATCTAAGATACCTAAAATATAAGCAAATAAATTAAAATCATAAACAAGTACACGTAAAACTGCATTCATTTGCTGTATAATGCAAATAAGACAGATCATGTCAAAAAAAAAAACGTTCTGTCAAAATAAACAATTTGATTTGTTTGTTTAAATTAATTTTGTCTCATCAGATTTGTAAATGTGAAGGTTATCGTCTTCTGCGATATTTAAATATCACGATTATCGGTTTTGATGTCTCGCGATAGAGGCTGATAGAGGCTGAGCAGAGACGTCAAAAAAATTAACAAAAAAAATGTATTACCATAGTACATAATGATCTAATAAAGGAAAAAGTTAGCTAGGTTTTGAAAAAAAAGTAAGGCACGTTATAGAAATCTAGATAGAAACGGGTTACGTTGCTTTATATGGACGAGATCACGAGACCCATCAGTTTTATTTTATATACATACGTTTTTAGATTTTAATGATTATCGCAGTGTAGGTAATATTTCAGAATTTAGGTAAACAGTCCTTTTGAGTCCTATGTAATAACTCACAAAGTGATAACTAGGTGGGTTATTAGGTTATTACTACTTAGATATTTTTATTTGTCTTATTTCCAAAGAAAAGGGATTCTATTTCAATCATGAAAAAAAGGATAGGTACCATAATATTAAAGATGGCTCACACAATCAGTTTATAATAAATTATTATATCCCACTTGTAAGTATGCCACTATTTTTCAATAAAACGTTACAAAAATGATACAAAATCCCAGCAACAGATGAGTGTTAATCTTACCGCGACATCGCCAGATAACCCTAAAAAATCGTCCGTCTGCCAACAAACATTGGGACAAATCTATCGGTCTAACCGACCCCGACGCTGGATTAGACGGGTACGCGTGAAAAATCCCGGACGGGCCAGTGTCCGGGCCGATGCGATCCATATTTGTCAACGCTGTGATGTCCGGGCATCATTTTCATTAGCGAGAAGAGCCTGGGTCATTTGTACCAATGTTTGGTAACAGATGGGGAGGAATGAGCGGTTGAATGCTTTCTTTCTTAAGTATTTTTAGGGGGTGGAATTTTAGGGTTGAAAATGATCACGAAGGTGACGATTTTTTTAACGTGAATGTTTTTGAAGAATAATAAACAAGAATGATGATCGACATATAGTTTTGGTGAAACATTAGTATTAAAATTACCACTATTATCTAATTATAAAATAAATAATAAAACCAGTTGCTAACATCCAATACGTCCTTCACAAAATCTTTGCATAATTTAAAGCGATTAATGTTATATAAACACATTAATTAAGTACCTACATTTTATTGTATATATAAATTATCAATTTATTGTTTTAAATAAAGTCCTGTTCAGTTTTGTCATAAATTATCATTAAAATTATGGCAATTTAAACGTTATATTAAAACATTTAAATCGTAAATTATTTGAGTTCTTAATTGATTAGGAGATAACATGTTTTCAAAAACTTTCTGTATTGTTTTATCGTTTGCATTAATTTGTGAATATTGCCAAATAAAAAAATATCATTTGTATAATCAGAAGCAGTAAAAATTTATTAATTTTCCATGCATTTATAATTACAGATAGATCTGACAGATAATTATAAAAATACCGTATAATTAATGACAGAAAAGTGTAAAACGGTGACAGTTTCTAATAATTTATGAATATAACTGCTAAAGATTTGAATTGATTAGCACTGAATTATAAGTTAGTAGTTATATTGTTATTCTGTAAGTGCTGTAACGTATGACGTCAAAGTTGGACTGATTTGACTTGGGTTAATTTGCAAGCGACAGAAAAAAGTCATCAAAGCTCGTTTTAATTTATTTTTCATACGACAAGTTGGTTTTGTTCAAATTGCAGTGAAAATACAAGATTTCTTAAAAATACAAAAGAGCACCGTTAAAAGAAAACACATTTTCATTACCAGCCTTATTTGTCTAGTGGTCGCAAGCACGACTACTAAGCATGAGGTTCTGGTTTCGACTCCCGGGTCGCGCAAAGTGTTATTGGGTTTTTTAAGGAATTTTTCGGCAACAGTTACGGAGTCTGGATTAGAGTTGATGGCAATTGGCTCACCCTATTACATGAGACCCTATTACATCCTTCTCAAAGAGAGGAGGCCTGTGTCTCAGCAGTGGGAACATTAATAGGCTGTTGATGATGGTGATGATGATGATGATGATTACATGAGACTTAAACAAAACTGGCAAAATCTGAGTTTAATTCACCTTTGCCTAACTTTTAGGGGATTACGGGTGTGATGTTATATGTTATTGGTGTTGTTGGTGTGTTATGTGTGAGGCACACAGCACATAGGTACCTACTATGTTTTTCCATTTTTGTATTTTTTTTTTGTATTATTGTGTGTGTGCTTGATGTACTGACGTCAAATAAACATTTTTTCTTTCTTTCTTTCTTTTATTTTGTCACCCATAAAACAAGCGACATTTGACTGGCCTGTTGGTCTAGTGGTTAGTGACCCTAACTGCTATGCCGGAGGTCGTGGGTTCGATTCCCACCCAGGACAAATGTTTGTGTGATGAGCACGATCATTTGTTCTGTGTCTGGGTGTAATTTATCTATAATTATGTATGTATTTAGAAATATATAAGTATGTTTATCAGTTGTCTAGTACCCATAACACAAGCTCTGCTTAGCTTGGGACTAGGTGGCGTTGTGTGATAGTTGTGGAATATTATTTATTTATTTACCTATTTACATTTAAATTATCAATTTGACAGTCACCTCATCAGAGTTTAACAATTAAAATGATAATAACAGAAGGTTTTTCGTTATTAAAGTGCAAATGTTTAAGAATTCTTCTCATCACGCGTCACGAATGAGCTGAACCGGTGGTCAGAATATTTTAGATAATGATTGAAAATAAATTAATGAAGTTAAGTTTGTAATTAATTTTGTGCTGATATTGAACACGTGAAAGGTTTTTATTTATTCTTTTAGTATGAAGAGTTGTGACGAGAATCTTTGGAGGGCGGCGTAGCAACTGGATGCGAGTATAGCCTAGAATCGAGCTGAGTGGCGTGGCATTGAAGAGGCCTATATCCAGCATTGGATTGCTGTAGGCTGATGATGAAAAAGAAGAGCTGTGGGTAAGACCGGAGTCTGTCTATTAACATTACCTAAAACGTGCGTTGCCCGAGACATTTCCGTGTCTACGATTATTTATACATTATTTGTTCTTTAACAGTGACGTTTGCCTAAGAATCTAAGGTCAAAGAGTCTATAGTCGTTTAATGTCGAAGATTTTTGAGTTTTTCTCTACTTTTGGTGCGATTATTGAAGGTCTAAAACGAAGTTAAAGACGAATGGACATATCAGTTTATTTCATTCACTTACAATAACCTCCCGTCCGCTAATAAATTTCCAGGAGATTTATAATAAATTGTGTCTATAATAAGGCGTCATCATCATCATCATCATCATCAGCCTATAATGTTCCCACTGCAGGGACTCAGGCCTCCTCTCTAGGAGAGGGATGGGCTATAATCTACCACGCGGGCCCAGTGCGGATTGGTAAAAGTCACGTCTTCGAATTTTTTGGTTCTAAGACATGCCGGTTTCCTCACGATGTTTTCCTTCACCGTTTTGAGAGCACTGGTGATGAAATAAATTACACAAAGTAATGCGCCTGACGGGGTTCAAACCCACGACTCACTGTTCGTAAGTCGGGGCCGCCACCACTGGGCCACCACTGCTCTTAATAAGGCGTATGAGCTCATAATTATTTATCAATAAATAATATAATACTCGTGTACTTTTCTGTACTGATTTACATTTTGCACTGATAAACTACTTTCATGAATGTTGTTTATTCATGAAAGTAGTTTATGACTGAAATACAAACATGATAATGCAATAGGTATGCCCATTTAATTCATTCAATAGACAACAATGACTTCAATCATATTATCTACTTGTCCCTAATTTCACTAAAATTATCATTCAATCAAGATGGACTATAAAAAAATAAATTAAGTATAATACATAAACAAAACCCTATCTGACACTAATCAATGAAATCATAAAACGTCCAGGCCCTCTACTATGACGTCTTAAAACAGTCCTAACTTAATATTATTCCAGTGTGGAAGCGTGACAGAATTATACAGGCTGTCTAGCGCCATCTCTCCTCCACAATGGATTAGGAATAAGTTAGGACTGTTTTAAGACGTCATAGTAGGGCCCAAGGTCACAACTTACATATAATAAATTACCAGAAAACATAAAGCAACAAAAGAAAACCAATATATTTGTAAATAAATTAAAGCAATACTTAATTAAAAAAAGCTACTATACAATACACGAATATTTAACAGATAAATCGGATAACAATACATAATTATAACGTTTTAACTAGGTAATAATAAAATTAAACAATACTTTTGAAACCAAATAGGTAAACAAATAAGTAATTTAATAAATATAACTAACTAAATAATTAAAGAATAGATAGACTGCTATAATATTAATAGAATAAGTAAATAAATATGAATATATATCGGTAGATTAATAGATATATGATAAATTAAGTAAGTATAGAAATAATACCAACTTTAATATTAAAAGAAGCAAAGCGCTCTTCCTCTCTCTAATTATTTTATTTAAAAAATTGCTGTGCCCGACAGGGTCCATAATTGTGTCTAAAATTATTCTATACCACCTGTAAACATTATGGAATGCAATAAACTATTTGAATTTGAATTTGAATACATAAACATAAGCCCATCCAATTATTGACCTAACAAACGGTTGCTTAACCTCATTAGGCATTTCTACAAAATTGACCTGTGACACCCATTAAAAGGCCTTAAAGTCATTATTATCATAATTAAGCGTTAATTCCTTATGTATTAGAAAGTTTTGCATTCTTATGTAAATAAAATATTTACATACAAAATCTTTTATGTATATTGATAGTAAAACTAATGGAATTTGTAACAAAGGAAAGGTTTCTTATTGATTCTGAAGTATTAGATATCGATAAATTTTATGATTTTATGGACATAAAAGTATCTATTGATTTGGGTTATGATGAACTTAAGTTTATATTCATGTATATACAAAGAAATCTTAGACATGACCCGAGAAAGAAAAATCTTGGGTCGTGATTTTTACACGTTAATTAGTAAGTTGTAAGTATGTATGTGCGTAGACTTAGATATTCATGTTCCTGTTTTTATCTTGCACTTTGACAGTGATAAGAATGACGCTTATCCAGAGTGCTTACGTGTTAAGTAACGAATGACTGCTATAGGTGCAAAAGTACCCAATTTGAACCCGAACGACACTGTTTTGTTACTCGCATCACTATTTTTGGTGTTCTTGACCACACCTATACCTATTCTAGTAACGGAGAAATCGGGTGTCAAAGTTTCAACTTTTGCTAAAATCGTAAATCGGGGCCGCCACTCCTCTCCAATGAAGCAATGCTGCAAGGTAAATCTGTACTTTGAAAAATATAAGATGTGTTGGATTGGGACACAACAAAATATTTTTGCACGTTTGAAAAATAAATACTGAATGCTGTTCATATAAATCAATAAGTAGAACAATAGCGAAACAATCGACAATGCCACAGATGAAAATCAATACGTAGATCGTTATCTCGTAGTATTGTATGTCGTCGATTACTAAGCTAACCAATTCTGTGCCTTGTCGACGACATTATCTATTCGTCAAAATCGGCTAGGTCGTAGTTGAAGTAATCTAGATTAGTCAATGACCTATCAGTACAAAAGGTTTAGACAAAGTGATGACGGGAATGGTATGAAAAACTTTTCTGGATTAATTTAAGAATACGTAATCGAAAAGCTTGGCTATCATGTTGAAAGTAGTTGTAGAAACTGGTAGAGCTTAGGAAGAAAAAGACAGAAGACAGTCTTGATTTCTTTAGTTTACAACACCAATATTGGTCACTGGGCAGAGGTCTGGGTTTCACGAGAATAAATGAATGAAAAAAAAGCTAAAAATAAATGAAGACTAACGTAAATATTTTTTCAACACACTTGCTCATAAAGTGGCTATAATTTCACCGCAATTAGGCACATAATGACACCTATAATCAAACTGTGACTTTTTCATTACTATTATTCACTAGTGAGTTATAGGTTTTTTTTTTAAATTTTATTGGTTGAGTTTATTCCTACGTTCATAAAAAAGTTTCGATACAAAAAAGATCGCGTTCAATAGTAAAAATAAATTAATGTACTTACTGCTTGCTCATTTCATGCAAATTTGAATTTAAATAGATAATTTCAACTTGAACGTTTTTATTAAATGAATCTTTCACTCAAATTATATAACTTTTATTTTTTCTGTAATAAAGAAAACTTTTTCCTCATTTTATACGTGGCTAAAACTCTATCGCGTCATTCATTTAGTCTATGGTCGATCGCCATATTGTTATAGTATGACTATTTTAAGTATGAATTTCATGGTGGCGCCACTGGTCAAGAACAAATGCATCGCTACGTCAAACATACATTTATTTTAATTCTGTGTTTTCCCACATGCACAGATAAGTTGGTAGAACTGTAGATGCGCGCGCATAGGAAAGCCGATTAATTTTTCCTGCTATTGTGACAAAAAATCAGAACTCGTTTTAACTGTTTAGATGACTTTTTTGTATTATTTTCTTCACAAGTGTGTTGAAAAACGTCGTATAATACACGTGTGTATTGATGATTACCATCCTCGGCTTTCTTAAGACCCTCATCTGACGGCTCGGGTCTCAATTGCGCCTCAGCGGTAATCACCAACGTACCACACTTGTACCATAATGTACTATAAGACGCGCTATCAGAAGTGGCCATCATAGAAAAAACTAACCACAACCAGCTGTCGGGCAGTAGCTCACCAGTCTGGTCGGAAGATCCTTCCTTTTCTATGGGTAATGAAGAACTTTACTTTCTGTTATTCATACCCCTATACTCCTCAGTACAGACTTCCAAAAGTTCCAAAATTCTTGTAAAGTCAGCCAGCAGAACGACTGACTCTATAAATAATCTATGAAAAAATCACAAACAAAAAAAAAAGACAAAGATTCACGTCAAACCAATAGAAACAATAAAAGGAAAGTATGGGAAAAGCATGTGTTATTGTGAAGGCTAGTCTCAGTTCAGCGCGTTACATTGTTGGTAGTCGTACGAGTTGTGGACACTTGTGTACGCGGGCCCGGAGGTCGCGCTAGTCAAGTAGCGATAGCAAACTATTGCGGATTTGTTTTTTTTTTATTGATAGAGATATTTTTATTGTCAGCTGGTTACGTTTAGTACTCCAATATACTGTTAAGAGGTTTTCATAGACTGATAGGGATTCACTTCAGTTTTTTTTTTGTCTTATGGTAACAGACAGCAAGAAAACTTTATTTGGGTGACAGTGCTGTCTTTTGAAAAATCTGTTCTGTTTAAAAAAACCGTTTCTTTGTATAAGTTGCCTTAAATGCTTCCTGCAGACATTTACGTCTCTCACAAGAAACAGAATATCTCAGAGAGTTACAAATTAAGGAAAAAAGCGACTAAAGATATTCCTAGAAAACTAAGAACATTACAGTATCTAGAAGCACAAAGCTGCTCAAAAACCCTGAAGTAAAGTTCGTAACAATCCACCACAATCTTATCCCATACTACTTCAAAAACACGAATAAGTTACTCGAATAGCACTTAGCAGATTTTCAGTGCAGATAAACACGGCAATCCGCACTCGCATTGCTAACGTTACATTTGATCCAATTGAGCAGCGAGCGACCGAGCGACCGAGCGACCGCTCTAGCATCGACCACGAGTCCGCGATGTTCGCTGCACCGCAGGGGCGGGGCCACGATGCGTTTTGACCAATGATTTCGCTCCGTTCAAGCAAAACTAATTATACTGATTTATGCTCCCATTGTTCATTGTTTTATGTCTTTCTCTTAGTGTACACTTACAAACCCATATTCGTATGTAGATAAGTGAGTAACTTGATATATCGCGTTTTGTTGCCTTTTTATGTTTTCGTGACTCGCCCAGTGGTGAGTTACGGGTGTAATTAGCCGTTTATTTTCATGATACTGAGACCTTCGGTTGAGGCCACTGAGTTGAAAGCGAGGGGTAACGCTTAGCTAGCTTTCAGCGTTTATAAAGTAGGACATTAGCTTGATAGCATTTGATATGATAATTTAGTAGATTACTGAAGATTATGAGCCGTTTAAGATTATAATCAGTTATGTAAACCAACAGGTGTGTTCAAAGCGATCGCGACCTCGCTGCCCTCACGCATTGTGTAAAGTCGAAAGCTCAACATTATAAAGTCGCCACCTTCCAGACACTACCTTTCACTCGCTTCGATGTAAAAATCCAATCGATATTTAAAAGCAGCATTTCAAAATTCCAGCATAGTTTGCGTTAAGACTGAACATAAAAAGAGACAGGCGGACGAGCAGCTACAATGAGGTCGGAGATGTAACAAAATCGCGCGCGGTGTCACCACCCATTGTATATCAATATTTTATTAAGCATATTCTGAAGAAAAACAGAGCAGCAAATGGTAGCGTCCGGCGTGGCAGCTGCGCCCGCGTCGCATTCACCTGTCGGCCGCCGCGCGCGCACGTGGGCGGGGCTAAGGAATGCAACGTTTTCGCGCTTTTTTCCATTTGCCCCGTCAACCGCCACCGGAATTCGGGTGCGATATTTTCTTTGGTTGGAATCCAAAGGCTTTACCGGGACTTGAGATATTTATTCCCCTTTAGTCCGTTGTCTTTTAGATTTATGTACGTTGATCTTTTTTATGCGATTTATTGGAGTTTTAATTCAGGTAACGAAACGAAGGTTTAGAGTTATGATTTTTAGAATTCGACCGTACTTTTTTACGAAAGATAATAAAGTAGCCGACGTAGTATGTTTCTTGTAAATTAAATGTTAAGTGATGCGTTTAAGGCGACATTAGCTGCCCGCGACCTTGAGCGCGCGTTTAACTCATCGCCTAAACAAATAAGGTTGAAAATGGCGATGCGTTTGATGCTCGTGACTGCCAAAATGAACGAATTTAGTTGGTTAAATTTCCTTTCTGATAGTAAAAAAATAAATAACAGTTGTCACTCAAAATATTGAGCATTTCGAGACGAAAAAGTTTTTTCGTGTGATTTTTTTGTGATTTTGTGATTTTTTTTTTCGAGGTTCTTGATTACTTTTAGAAAATATTTTTGCATAAGTCTTTTACCTATACATTTGACTATACACTGTATTTTTTTTGGAATTGTAATAAGTAGCAATACGGCTAACTCTGCGACGAAAAACAGGTCGTTTTTACGGTTCCCCCGTTAACTGCGCCGAGAATAAGGGTTAAGATAATAAATATGTTTTGCAAGTCTAATTGTGGCATTGCTTGCGCGTGAGAAATTTCTATGTATCGCAATGGAAATTGTATTAAAACAGTTTATTTGGATTATAAGGCTTTATTGGTTTTTTTATTACTCATTATCTTTTCTTTCACTATGAAATCTTTAAAACCAGCATTTTGTTTCTAGATTTTCTACAAATAACAGTAAACACTGTTTTAAGCTTTCACGGTTCATAACTATATTAAAATGTCACTTACGGGATATCTTCCGTGATTTTCATTTGTTTTGAGTTCCCGATATTTCGACGCTGTTGCACGGAAATCACGGAAGATATCCCGTAAGTGACATTTTAAATATAAATAACAGTAACTAGGTAAGTTTAAAATATTTCCTGTCCAAAAACAATTAACCCTCAACAAATCAACCACAGCCGAAAAATTCATCATTTTCATTAAACAATTCGTGTATATTTAACATAACAGCCTAATCGCGTGTGGTTCTACCGATAAAGCAAGTGGGTCAGCTATAGTGGGCTATCAGTCAAAAAATAAACAACAATAATACAACAGAAATCTATGGGGAACTGGGCGAGGTTGAGTGGCTTCCGTCGACGTAAGATTGATCGAGCAATCGCAATTATGAAAAATGATTTCGTGATAGCGGTGTCAAAGTGACCGACGTGAGCGGTGAGAGGGTTAGGGTTTTAGTACACAGTCTTTGTCTGCTTTCGGGGGTTATTGACTAAGTAATAAAAGCCGTATGGTTTGGTTGCTTAAGTTAAGCTTGCCGAGTTCAGTCCGTAGATGAGACCTCACACATAAAAGTGACTGAATTGAGCGGTGAGAGGTTTCGCGGGTTTCAGTACCTGGTTTTGGGAGCTATTGACTAGTAATAAAATCCAAATGGTTTGGTTGGTTGATCTAAAGTTGCCGCGGTCGGTCTGTGGATTCCCGGACCGACCGCAACACCTTATGCGGCCGCCACACTATGCTCCTCGCGCTGCTCCTCGCGCTGCCGCGATGTTGCCATGCCCACACTGCTCTACTCGCGCAATTAATCGCGACGCTCCTCACTTGTTATTTGTCTTTGGTGGACGATGAAACTGTGGCAGCGTGCGCGCTATGCATTTTTAGTATAGTTAATTATATCAATGTCATAAAAAGAAATATACATCGTCGTCATCGTCCTCGCCAACGGAGATGGTGGATCACATGTTATTCATCGCGCGATCATCGCGGAGCGGTGGGCAGGACGAGGAGCATGACGAGTAACGTTGCCACACTATGTCCCTGCCTCCTTTCCTCGCTACTTCCCATGCCACTCGTCGAGTGTGCAGCGGCCGCATTACATGTAAAACATAACATCACGCCTGTGTGTCCCTGAAGGGTTACGCTACTGTAGTATACCGACATTAGCAAGCCCATTGCTGTGAGTTACTTACGCATATTATTATCGATACCCTTACGTGGGCTACGTGTGTCTTGTTTCATATAATGTGCTAATGTATGTCAAAACATTTTTTTTTTAATTTCGTGAATGCACTTTATGCTGTGGTCATTACGGGTAATCAGTGATTCAAAAGTCAGACAACCAGTTTTACTAAAAGGCATCGCGGCAGATAGGCAGTTGACCCTTGTAAAATAGGTTCTAAAATTCAGCTGATGATGTAGATAACCGATACAAGTCCGTATTTGAATGATATAATCAAGTAGGTAATTTAAGTAATTTAATAAATTACTTAAATTACCTACTTGATTATTAATGATTGGGTACTTTTTTCAACTTTATCGTTCAAATCAAATGGAGCAAATCACTGCATTGATTCTAGTGATATTTATATGTTTTTTTTCATATCGCTGTTTTGATTGTATCTTTACGGTCTGAATAAAGAAAACAAAATCTTTCATCATTTATCTATATTTTCGAAGTTTGTAAACATACTCAGTGAATATATTGCCAAAACAACCATTCAGTTATTCTTATTTAGCTATCGAAAAGCAATTCTGAAAAAAATCATGATCAAATCGATGCCGGTGGAAGTTGCTAAAATATTATGAAACTACTATTAATATCATAAACGGGATATTAATAGTAGTGTCAGTGACCATGTCAGTTTAAAAACTTATATATTATGAAACGTTTTTAAAACGAGGGCCCTCGGTAACTTTATAAATCGCTTCTAACTCGTAACTTGCAACGCCTGTCCTTGAATTTATACTGGATTATCGACTAAGCTCCTCAAATAATGGGTTCTTTGAAGAGGTGAACGTGTAAAATACCAAAAAGTAAACCATCTATCAATGGAAAACTGACTTCCAACAATTTTTAATGACTTTTTTCAAACATTCACTCTTTTGAAGCTATACTTAATATTTTTCAGTTCGTTGTAATGCCAAGGTCTAATTTAGTTAATCGTGTAATTTAGGTTTGACATAACTGATCCATATTGCCTTGCACTTATAACTTGAAAGATACAAAAATTGCGTTTAGCCGAAGTTGGCGCTCAGTTACATATTTTTTAGATGTTGACCATACCTAGGTACCTATTTATTACTTTTCTGCCGTAATAGATACCTTTTATTAAAAACTCGCTTTCACACAGCAAATACTTAGCTAGCAGCTCTTATCATCCCTTAGTGATTAAAAAAAGTATTTTTGTACTTCGTAAACATGATGATTATAATGCTAAAATTAACTCGGGAAAATTCGGCAGTGATAATTCATAGTAAAGACACTAGTCATATCACACGACTAATTTTATTGTATGATCCATTCATATCTAAAAAATCACCTGATTTTAAGCCTAAGTGATATAACTTTATTGATACCTCTCATCAGATCTATTATACTATTATACTTTATACTAATATTATAAAGAGGTAAAGTTTGTGTGTTTGTATATTTGTTAAATTGTAAGGGGTAATCTCGTGATCTACTGAACCGATTTAAAAAAATCTTTCACCAATAGAAAGCCACATTATTGCTCAATGTCATAGGCTACTTTTTATCCCTGTATTCCCACGGGAACGGGATCTACGCGGGTGAAACCGCGGGACGTCCGCTAGTACAGAGATAAAGGTATTGTAAATTATTTAATTATTTATTACTTACTGTTATATCATATTTAGATAAATAATAGCCAGTAGACTAGACACATAAATCCGCTTAGACTGGAAGTCGACCCCGACACAGCTGGTAGAAGATTAGGCAAATGATGATTAGTCAGGAGCATTTAATTCACAAAAATATACAGAGCCGTTGGTAGAATGTTCGCAAACACGACAGCTGAGTATGAGGTCCTGGGTTCGTTTCCCGGGCCAGGTGAAGTTGGTTTTCAATCAGGAATTTATCATGCGTTGCTGATACGGAGTCTGGACTTGTGCCCGGTTGATGGCAATAGGCTCAACCCCAATTACATTGAACTTAAACATAACTAGAAAAATGTGGGTGTTACATATTAGGTACACCTCTGCCTCACCCTTTGGTGATAATAAGGCATGATACTACAGCCTAGCATTATTAAAAAAAGCCTCTTTCTATAAAATATTTACTCAAATCCCTAAGAAACCACTTACACCCAGACTTATTAGAATAGTCTTGCATCTCAAGAGTCTCCACTAAAATATGCCTGTATATAAATTATGGCTGTATATAAGTCCGAGTGTGTGAAGTCCTTCTGCGGGCAGGGCGTCCAATTTCGGATTCGATCACATTACCATAAGGCGAGAGCGGCAGTGTGCGATGCACTGGACAGTAAGGACATACGGACGGGGAGGATGGAAAGCGAAATCTCGAGACTTTTATTGTCTTTTTTTTATTTATTTTCATAATTGGGAAATGGACCTACTCTTGTCCTCGACCATGCTTGGTGGAAACGATGGATGAGGTATATTATGGAACGAGCGTGCCCAGAAGATGTCTGTTTACACTTGCTTTCAAGGCAAAAAAGGCTTTGGTGGTTAAAAGTGGGATCAACACAGAGAGTTTTTTTGGAATACTGTTTTTTTTTATTTCATTGATTTTTGTCAATCCACAAATATTCAAAGATTTTGTACCCAGCGACTCCATCATTATGTAGAGCGTCCCAGTTTACTGGTACCTAAGTCTTGAACTATATCCTATACTTTCCATGGGACTAAACTTTCTTAAAACTCAGAATCTCAGAATATTATGCCTAAAATTTAATTTAAGATTTAGAGTGTCACCTAAAAGTCTTCTATCCGAAAGGCATCTAAGCAGGCAACCATTATTGTAATAAAGGGGGACCATAAAGGCAGATAAATCCTATTAAATTGTGTACGCAAGCTATCAACCATTCCAAAAAGACAAAACTTTCCCCAAGCACCCAACCCATCGCTCGCTACTCTCCGCACCCGTATGTCCCACAACAACCTCGCAGACTATTTTATATAGTATTTAGATGCACATTAAGAGTCATCTTTAACTGGAGAATGTTCCGATCGGGTATCATTACCATATTGCCAGTCGGGGTCTCGGGGACCCTTGACTACAGACCTAGTGTATGATATTCAGACTAGATTATACTGGAATAGATAGGGACTCATTACTGGATCGCTGGCTAAGATTTTGTGAGTCTTTTTTGAGAGGACTGCAGTTTAGGGTTGATGTGGTGGGGGGTTTTGTAAGATGTCTAGTTTTGGAGTTGAGGGTTTAAATAAGACACCAATGTGCTGCTGAACAAAAAGTTATATTGAAGTTTTTTTGCAAAGCAGTTTATACGGAAGGTTTTTTTGATAAAAGGACCCTTCAGACAATTGAATCATTGAAAGCCTTTCCCCCAGCTCTCTCTAAGTTAAAAATCAAAGTCTCATGAAATAAAAAATGATTTAAACCCCGGCTGAATACGAAAGCAGCACCAATTCCCAATCAATTAAAGCAAACCGAAGCAAACGAACAAAACCAACATTAACCAGTCCATTAACCCTAAAGCCAGTAATTATAAAGGTGGCGAACGCGAAAACAAAAGCCAAGTCCTCCACGAGGCTAACGTGTAAAGAATGCACCGATTCCGAGAGACGCGACGCCTCTCGACCGCATTTTATCACCGACTAATGATCTCAGGCGTCTACGCCGCGTAATGAGAGCGCCAACCGCCCCGGCTCACAACCAATAAAATATTTATGAAACCATCCCCCGCCCTAATGGAACGCGTCAACTCCCCACTTAGAAAACTCCACTCGCATTAACCTCCGCAAAATTATCATTACCGCTCCACAAATGGACAATAGCCGATCGCATGTCCTATACGCAGAATGCGACTCGTTAAGTCGCCGAGGACGCGAATTTAAGAGACAGCTTCTAAATATCCAGTGGCAGCGTGCACATGCGTCCCGAGATCTGTATCGCGGCACAATACCGAGCCCGGCCGTCACGACGGTAGCAGAAATATGGACGCGGGCCCGCCGCATGCTCGCTTGTTTTATGTTAATGTGAGGCATAAACGGCTAGGCTGCGGGGAAAAATAACGCGCCGACGTCCAGCGTGATGAAATATCAGATACCCGCCGCTGATCGTTAGCCGGCCCTGCACAACCAGCACAACACGAGACAACACGAGATCCACACCTAACGCCATTGTCTCAGACGCACGAGGAAGTCGAATAATTAAAGCGAACGCGTCGTCAGTCCAGCGTGCATTCCCACAGACGCTATCGCTCCTGTCGATCTCGCGAGCGAAATACCGAAACCTAATAAGTCCGAGCCGAGTCTCATTTGTGTAAGGAGTCGTTTAAAAAAACGAACAATACGGAGGCGCCCGATAAAGGAGACGGCCCAATAATTTAGGGTCATTGTTTCGCCTCTTAATTTATGGAGTGCGGGCGTACGATTGATTTGTAGGTTTAGGAGGGAGATTCCTCGGCCTGAGAGTGTTGGGGATAAGCGGTTTTAAATCCAAGGCGGATTATCGCGAGGACGCGCGACGTCGTGGTTCTGTGACGCGCGTCAAGAACTCAATTTATTCGCGAGCCACTCGATATACATACAATGCGCGGCGGCATTTAACATGCGCGATAGGATTGGCCGGCCGGGCCTGGGCGGGGTGCGCGAACCATATACGCGTTCTTCGTGATGCACATATTAAGTTAGAAGGCTCTGTACATGGGATGCAGTGGAATTACGATAGGCACCGATGATGTCTAAGATCGTGAGTGTCCCTCCGGTAGTACAATGGGCGAACTCGGAGAAAATTATTAATGCCCCCGGGTTGTCGGTGTTACATTAAATTGCGGGTGGCGAGCGATGCCATTAAATTATCGGACTCGCTGATGTCCTCCTACAATGCATCGCTTGATAGTAATTCACGGCCGATGCTCTTGTGGTATAATTTCGCGGGTGCATTATGTGCCCATGACTGGAATTGGATTTGTTTGATTTAGAGAATTGAGGGTTATAATAGCATGCAGATGTGCTATTTGTTGCATGAATGCTGCATCTACATTGTGGTGTCCGTTTATAAGGTTCCAAACAAAACTGACCCTTAGAAACTTAACATCATAGCTGAATATCTAAATGTCCCTCACACAACACACAATCGAAAACCTCGATCGTTTCATCTGACATTTAACCCTAACAAAATCACTCCACAAATAAACCAGTCCATCGTAAGTACAGCGTATCAGGCATCGAGCGTCTGCATTAATTGGAACAGCCGATCTGGACGACGCAGATTTCACTTCTATAAATGGCTGGAAACTTTATGGTATCGCGGTGCGTTGTTACCGTCAACTTGCGCCTGCACACACTTGTAATTGGTCGACCGCCGGTTGACATTTACAAGAGAGCCAAGATGGCGGCGGCACATCCGATATACGACGTGTAATTGACAAATAGGCTGAAGGGTTAGAATAAATTGGGCTTCGCACGCAAACGGTTGGATTTTGTTTTTCGAGATCGATGGTGCGTTTGCGCACGCGATGTCGCGACAGATTGTTGACTGCTGAGTCGAGTAAGCGAGCTTAGAATTAGATGGGTTCGCTGTAAGATAGGGCCAGTCTGCAGTACAATAAAATTTTATTCGTCTGTGTGAATAGGGTTGGCAGTTCTGTTGCTGAAAATACAAAACACGTTTTTACTGACGTGTAAAAAAGTTGCCTCAAACAAAACTTAAGGTAACTTTTTTACACGATTTTTGAAGAACAGTACGTTGAAGACTTTTAGTGGGCCTCCGTAGGTTTGTTTTCAGTATTTCTGAATTTTGTCTGAAAGTCTTAGAAAAGCTGGATAAGCTCATTTTGTTTACGAATTACCTATACAGCACAGCAAAGCCAGCCTATAAAGTAGGTACCCACTGTTGGGACACGGCCTGCTGCACTAGGGTGAAGTGTGGGCCACAATGGGTGCTCAGTCCGTGTAGTAATAATTTAGTCTGTAGAATTCCTAAAATACTGGAAATAACTAGCTTACACTTATCAGCCCTAAGCGTGACCAATATCAATTTGTCCCCCTATAATCTTTAAAAATACCTAGAAAAAAAGGTATTTTTATTCACATAGCATATACCTGTCACTTAACTAAAGGATAATTATAAGTTCTTGAATGCAAGTCCTCTGTTGCTTACATCCGCACTTTAAGTATACGTAATGAGTATCTTGAGTACTTTGTAGTCGATTGAGTGCGAAATACTTTGGATAAAAACAAGGGGAAAAATATAAAATTGTTTAAAAAAACGGTAAATGTAAGGATATTGATATTGAAAGAATGTAAAGTTAAAGTCTAATTGCCATTCCACCCTTTAGGTGGTAGAATATCACTTTGATGTGGCTTTAAATGCATTGCAGATGAAATAAGGGTTGCCATTCGTTCGGTTGGTTGGCAGTATAGGTAGGGGTTACAAATGGACTAGGTTGATATAAAGTCGTTTTTTTTTGTTGTTATGGGATTATCATCAAGTTTTTTAATTATATTTTTGATACTAGTTCTCATTTACAGTGCTTGAATCAACTATAGAGCCACCTTTTAGGAAACACTGTTCAAATCATAAACTACACATAACTTACAAAATAGTTTAAAACCAAAACCGTTTTACAAACCCCAAAGGAACCCTAAAAAGATGATCCAACATAATAATCAAAAGCTATTCTCATTAACATACAAACGCATTAAAGTTCAAATTAATATATCAACTACAAACACTGCTGTACCACGATCATTAATAGGCGTGAAGTGTATGCAGCTATAGGCTCGGGACACATTGTGAGACTTAAAACAGTAGATGACTGTTAATAAGGGTTATTGAAAGCAATTATCGGTAAATACCGGTAAGGTGGCAGTTTTGCAAACACGTTGAGTGGCTCATGGTTAAAAGGGTTATTAGCAATTTCCTAGGGTAGGTAGGTATGTCATTGACTTTAATTTATTATAAAGTAAGTAGGATCAATGAATTAATTGTCGAGGTAATTTTCTATTTTTTTTTAAACGTTGCCCCACACTAGGAATTTCTCCTGTATCGTGGGTGCGTTCACAAACATATAAACTCACATACACAAATACCCAGACCCGAAACACTATCTGCAGGTCATACGAATATTTGTTCCGTGCGGGGATCGAACCCGCGACACGTAGTGCAGCAGTCCAATCGCTTAGCCACTGCGCCAACCGTGTCGTCAAGCTATGTAAACTATTGATTACTGGTTTAACACGACTGCTGGCTTCTCTTTGCAATTGCAATGATCTGATCTGACCAATAAGGACCATGTAAACAAGTATTCCTACTTGTTTACATGGTCCAGGGCGATCAAACATTTTGATTTATAACCAACTGCGATTTAAAGTCAATCTCTCGTATCGTAGCTGTGATGTTATGTTGACAAGATGGACAAGTCTCTTTTTTTTCGTGTGGTTAGGTGCTTAACCTAGAATTCAGTCAGAATTTTGTTGCCATCCATGGGCCTTTCACTTGACTTGACATGTAGTCGATCAGGCTGACTTTTCTCAAGATGCGATAGATCGTATTCGTGACTTACCACGAATCAACGTTTTTCTGCCCTTATTTCCATTTATTTGTGGCCGGCGCAGAAAGTCTTTTTTACATATTTCTCTATTAGTGTTTGTCTTCCATAGTCCAATGCTAGTCCATGCATCGTTTCTTTGGTGTCTCTTACTCCCATCGATACATAACAACAATATATTAGGTACTCAAAGATTTAAGAAATACCACACACACTTAATTAATCAGAAAATCCTTAAACAAAAAATCTGCCACATCAAAAATGGCACCTTAATATATCCGTTAAAAGGGTTTTGATTGATCAAGACGTCAAGCAAGGACAGTCGTCCGGCGACCGTCCGGCGACGCGACGGCAGAGCGACGACACGGCGACTGATGATTGATACGCGCTGTTAGACAATCGCACGATCCATCATCACTGTCGTCAGTGTGGTCCGAGCCTTATACGTGCGTGACCTATTGTATTCTAGAAAGTTATTTTTGATTTTTGTTTTGTATTCTTTTAAGATTTTGGTTTTTGGTGTTTTGCAGGAGGCACGTAGGTAAATGTTTGTTTGAAGGTAACTTTTGTGCTTCAAGTTTCTTATGACTTGACGTCAGGTTTTTTTTGGGTACTTAGTGTGCGTTATTCAACGCAGTTTTAATAAAACAGACAGACAGATTTTTTTGATATTCTAAAATTGGGAGCTAAAAGAGAGCTTTTATTTATTTATTTAAACTTCATGTACAAGAGTGGTACATAGGCGGACTTAATGCCACAAGGCATTCTCTACCAGTCAACCATAGGGTCAAATAGGACAGTACTGTGGTAGAGTACAAAAAAAATAATAAGGATAATACCATTTTGCAAACATAATACATATTATATCGGTGCATACTAATACACATATACATAGATATAATGCTTTTGAAAGCTCTATTCATCTACCTATATGATAAGCCCAAGATATCTGCAAACATCTTACATATTATAATATTATATATCATTTTATTACATGTTATGTTATAATCCTTTCTCTACCAAATTGTAATAAAATCATAATCTGCCTAGCCTCTTCCCTGTTACGATATTGGGGTCGGCTTCCAGTCTAACCGGATGCAGCTGAATATCAGTATTTCCCATGGAGCGACTGTCTATCTGACCTCCACAACCTAGTTAATACTGGGTAAGACTGGGAAGACTGGTTGGCAACTTGTAATAAAATGACCATCCAAAATCTACTAAGTATCTAAAAGTAACCATTTCGGAAACAAAAATATCGATTTCCCATATTTTTTATCGAGTTATCGCGTCAATGCGGCGCCGGCGCACGCAGTGATCGATTGCACGTTTAACACCAGGTAAACACCCCGTATATGAAATGAAACTATCACTTTACTGTGACAGTAAAGTGATAGTACCAACATACTGTATATACAACACAAACGACTCACCAATCTTTATGTTAAAGAAATAGGTTGAATTTTGAATGGTTTAAAGTTGCAGAGGTTGAGTCAACAAGTTTGTTTGATAAATTAATTAAGGGAATGATGGATTTGTCTGCGTAGAGTAGTGATTGATGATTTGACAATAATTTTGGGGTCGGATGGGCGAATGTCAACAGATAAACATACAAAATGGGTTCCGGATGCACCTGAGAACGATATAGGTAAAAAATGAAAAAAAAAAACTTAGTTTACTTGAGTCATACTTTAGAAAATATGACGAGGGGTCTACTTAAGTCTTTAGAAAATATGACGGAGAATCTCACGATCATAAAGTGTTTGAAGGATATCGTAACATTTACGATTATGTATGCAAGTTTTAAAGCTTGTAATGCACACAGTCCATTTATGGTAGGACTAGCATAAATTACTTTGAATTTGTCACCTAGTTTTAACCTTCGATTGTGGATTGGAAGTCAATAACCTGTCCCAGATGCTTTAAAAGCTTTAGTGTACAAATAAAGTACAACATTAACAATTCTATGATATTGTAAATTATTTATCATTTTAACGAAGGATTATCCCAAATATTTGTATCAACAAAGTACTCGATCATTAAACAAAAGAGTGACATTGTTTTGACATAGGTAACAACACCGCACTTTTAAGCTAGATTAAAACGAACTTAAAAAATAAATTAACAATCGATAAACAGACATAATAAACAAATCGAAAACTCGTTTAAAATTTAATATAATGCTCATAAACATACTTTTTTTTCGCAAAACGAATCACCCCATTTAGTAGGGTGTCCACTATAAACCTGTCACGCGGGACAGTCCGATACCCGACATCGCACTTATCAACGAACATAACATCCTCAACTTTACGACAATCTTGCGCTGGACGCGCGCGCATATAAATTTGAACAAACGTCAAGACAGTCCGATTTTATTTTACTGATCATGGAAATTGTATCGATATTTCAACGATAACGTTATTGTGTTGTGTCGGATAAAGATACTTTTTATGTTCGCGTTCGTTTGATTTTTATACGATCCGAGAATCGGATGAGAGTTGAAATCGATTATAATAAAGTTTACAACGCATGCTGTGACTAATAATAACTATTGGTATGCATTATCGTAAATCAGAGCTAAATTCAATGTACTTATCATTATCAATCGAGATTTCATTCACGAGCGTAGGTTGACTCATTCACGTTGAACTTCAATCACCAAACTACGTAGTTCTGAATCATGTATGAAGAACCTGTTGCTTTCCAACGCATGTACACCGCGACGCAATGCACGCGAATGGCGGTAAAAAGGACAAAACATGAACATATCGCACTACAAGTAAAACTTTTCCCACTGAAGCAACTGAAAACCTACAAACAACGCGTGAAAGCACGCAAATAAAAAAATCACAAAAATCATTCCTGCTGCTAAAACCCACACGCCACAATCTAGATCGCAACACACGAATAGCGAAATCTAAAAACCGGTTGTTAGTTCGCCATGTAATTCTAATTAGGTAATTCGAGCAGCCGGTACTAATGGTTCGGTTCGGTGCCATAAAGCAGGCGCAATCTGATCGTGTGAACATGTTGTCCGCGTGTCCCGTGCACATTGTCCGCAGACATGCGACGCTTTGTCACCCTAGCCCACGCGGGAGATAGCGATATGAGAGCCTGTAATTATTGGCTTCAGAGCTCTGTAAAACCGATTTTAGTGTTAGTAGAGGGTTCATCATCATCATCATTTCAGCCAAAAGACGTCCACTGCTGAACATAGGCCTCCCCCAGGCGTCGCCACATTGACCGGTCCCGTGCGTCTCTCATCCAGCGGTTTCCTGCAACCTTGACCAGGTCATCGGTTTAGGTAGGTTTTTTTTTGAGTAGAGGGTTAATAAATTTTAATTAATAGATGAGTTTGAGCCTACATTCGAAGAAACTGAAGAAAAACTGACGGTGGCTCTGGAATCACTCGGAAAATTCTACGCTGATAATGCCTTACGGCCTAATCCATCCAAGACTCAGTCCTGTGTATTCCACCTTCGCAACCGTCAGTCAAATAGACCTCTCATCATATCGTGGCAAGGCGTTGACATAGAGCATTGTTCCCAACCTCGCTACCTGGGTATCACTCTAGACCAATCCCTAACATACAAATATCACTGTCAGAAAACAAAACAGAAAGTCGGTACTAGGAATAATATCCTTCGTCGCCTTACATCCACCACCTGGGGAGCATCGCCACAGGTTCTCCGCACAACCAGTCTATGTCTTTCTTTTTCTGCTGGGGAGTTCGCATGCCCAGTGTGGCATCGATCCGCCCATGCGAAAGAGGTTGACATGGCGCTAAACGATACCTGCCGCATCGTAACGGGGTGCTTAAGACCTACCCCCCTTGCGATGTTGTATCCGCTTGCAGGTATAGCTCCACCAGAAGTGCGACGCGAAATAGCAAGTCGTATCGAAAAAAGAAAACAGGTAGAAGACAAACGCCACCCCCTGTACGGGCATGAACTACCACCTTCACGCTTAAAGAGCCGTAAAAGCTTCTTAAGACATACGATCTCCTTAGAAGACGGTGCGTCGGATGAGAGATGCGAACTGTGGCGAAAAAAACATCCAATCCCTCCATATTTCATCAACCCGGAAGAACACTTGCCGCCCGGAAATGAACTGCAGTGGCCAATCTGGAAATCTCTCAACCGATTGCGAGCCCAGGTTGGCCGTTGTAGATATAATCTGGCTAAATGGGGTATCCTAAACCCATCCCAAACAAATTGCCAGTGTGGGGCCCCTCTACAGGATATGCGCCACCTCCTTTCCTGCCCAGCCTGCACAACCACTTGCACCTTTCAGGATTTACTCGAAGCAAGCGATAGAGCTGTGCAGGTGGCTACATACTGGTCTAACATAATTTGAGATTTGAGATCATCGACACGTAAAGAAGAAGAAGAATTAATAGATGAACTTTTTTTAGCATTTTTCGTACGAATAAAAAAGTTTTATCTTTAAATATTAATTCTTCGACTACCTTGTTGGTCTAATAGTCGCAAGCACTACTAATGAGGAAGACTTTATTGAAACGATTCCCTGGGTTAGCAAAGTGATTTTGGGTTTTTACAACAGGAATTGCTCCGAACCTCCTCAGATTCTTGGTTTTCACATGGTTGATAGCAAGAGGCACTCGTTCAATTACATGGGACTAAAAAGTTACTGACAAAATTCTACCTAACCCTCCAAAGATTACAGGCACGATATTATGTTACTTTTAATTTACTATCCCAGTTATACCCCCTCAAGTAATTTCTCTCACGTCTTCGGGTACAAATTAGACAAAGTATTATTCTAAGTACAATACATACTTTCAGTTCTTTTCTAGTTGAGAGCACTCTGTCAATACTTACACGCAGTGATCACTTGAACTTTAACCTCTTGACTTCGAACGGCAGTAAACCGGTATTACAAAAGGAAAACAATAACAGTTACTGTTAGCATGTAGTTTCTTTTTAAACAAAACAATATATTTCCTTCCTTTCATTAATCGATTAGCAAATAAGGTTTCTGGATACCAAAATTAGACAAACAGGCGCTTTTCATTATTAATCTGAAGAGCTGAAATTATCGAGACATTGAATTCAGCAGATTTTTGGAAATCTTCAGACTAGGATCAATAGTGTCGATTATTAATATAATAAACCTGGAAAAATCACGCTTTTAAGCTAAGGACATGTTCCAAATATTTTCCAATCAGGAGACCAACTTTCAACTCCTGATTTCAACGGTCTTTTAACATCCGAAGCTGGAAGCCTTTCCCATATTCATTGAATCAATATCACCCAGGTTAGACACGTAGAGAGAACAAAAAAAAGTCCAACACCCAAGTCCGTCTGTCCGGACATAATAAATAAGTGCACATCGAGCCGAGACATGAGGACACCGATACACACTCAGCCCTCACATTGATGGAAGCGTTTCAAACGCAGTTTAGATAGCAAAGTGGCATTGACGTATTATTATCGTGGCTTTTCGATGTTCTCGTACCATTCCCAAGTATATCCCAAGATACGAAATTTTCGTGTAGTGATGGTAATGCGGTCCTAAAGGCTAATGTTTTTGTAAATGATGGGCTTGGAAATAGCGAAAATGTTTATTTGTAGGCGATTGATTGTAATCGTATTGTTTTATTGGAGGCAGGAAGTGGAGTTGTTTATGTTTTAAATAAAAAACAATTGTTTAACCCTTAGTTTTATGAGTGCCTTAGCAGGTGGCGTTATGTAAATTCTGCTTATACTCTTGGTAAAAGGCGTAAGATTATGCTTGTATGTGTGTTTATTGTTAAACCCTTTTTTGCTAAACAGATAAAAGATTCTCATCAATTGATTAATGGTCTGTCTGTATAGACAAGTTTGAATGTGTCAAGTAGAGCGTATTATTCTGTACTTCTAAAGCCCCAAAATTTTCAGCGAATAATTCAAATCGCCAACTAAGTTGCTATAAGTTCTTCAATAAACCTCTTTCGTTAGCACTATCTCACGAACTTGTTCAAACAGCTCGTATTTTGACATGTTTTATAGTTCTTCTCGCGTCAATCGCGCGTGTTGCGTCCGAAATACTTTATTTATAGCCAAAACGGTTGAGTCGTCGCGCCGTAAAAAGTTTTAGTATCTTCCGATTGAGGCGCCGTGTCTTTACGGCCGTTTTTATCAATATTGAGCCGTTTTTGATGGCCTGTTTAGGGTTATGACGTAGTTTTGTTTGTAAAGAAGCTATGGAATCGTAATGCTAGTCATTTTTATGTAACGTGGGCTTGTAACGCGAAGATTTTAGTGCATCTGCCGTTTTTGAACGAAATGTGTTAATAGAAGTAGACAGTGACAAAGTGCTAACAAGCCACTGTTGTATGATTTTATCTTTGCTAATAAATTGTGTTGTAGTAATTTGAATTTCCTGCTTTTCACAAGAGTTACACCTTTAGTCGCTGTGTTCGCTCACTAGTGAACGATTTCCTGTAACATTGATAGGCATGTTCTAGTTTCTGATTTTACATAAAGTGCTGGCTTTTAGAAAAGAGTTTTGAATTAGATTTTTAATACGAGAAAAATCATGGAGTATTGTATGTTATGTTGGCTAAGTGACATTGATTATATTTATCTAATGAGCATGTTGCAGATAAACAGCTTTAAACACATGCAGAAATAAATATCATGATCTAAGTATAATCTCTTAATTTAAGTTCTTCACTATGCTATATAAAGGCCCATATCCCTATCATCCCCGAGCATCAATAAAAGAAAAGAGAGTTCATTGACCCTGCGTGCTAACAATCCGGATATAATGTTTTTATATCATTATGTTTAGTGGATCATTAAAACTCTGTCAAAAGAGGCATTTTTATGACTTTTTTACGACAAGAAATCTGATAGTACGTCTTTTTAAATGTTCCCAATGATTTTTATATGAGTACTTTTATTGCGTACGACGGAAGATTAGTTTCATTGTTGTTAAATTTCTGTTTGATTGCTTTTTAAGTGTTTCTTTACGGGTTATTGGTATGTTTTCTTTTTTATGGAAATTGTGTGGTGTACGGTTATGCATCCGTTTTCCACGCATCAGTCATAAATTGAGTTGAGTCGCATATTAATTTATAATATATTAAAATTTACTTTATTTCATCACGCACCCTACACAAATCTACAATACCTTTCTCGCAAAAATATCGCTATATTAGAAGAATCACACTACTTACAAAGGCAACTACTATTAAGTTTCTACTTTCTTCTAATAAATATAAATGAAACCTTACAGAAACTTAGTTTTTTCCAATTTTATAATGTCAAATTGACAAAATCATTGTCACCCTAGTCTCAACTAAATGGGTCAGTATTAGGCTTTAGTAAACCTGCCACTAATTATTTTTTAAAATAATAATTGCCATAAAGTAAACTGCTCACAAAACTATTAAAAGCGTTTTTTTTTTTATAGTTACAGATACAAAATAACAAACCGTTGGAATTAATATGAAATAATATTTATACAGTCATAAAATTTATGATCGAATGATTGAAATTGATGGAAACGTTTAAAATAACATGTTTTAATTTATGAAACTAGTGTGAAATCATTTACTTTATAGTCTAATAAAAACATTATTCTTAACAGATTCAATATTAATAATAATAAAATTATGGACTTGCATTTTTTACGAATTATTTTCTGATTTATGTCGGTATATTTTTCTATTATAAGTAAATACGAGTACATTCTGATCTCGTCAAATTTTATAGATTTCTTGGTCAGCATCAGCATAATTTGTCAAAAATCTGGCTAAACGAAGATGAAGTTCCTTAAATTTAATAACAGGACACGTTGCTGATGCTGCTGGCATTGTATTAAATTCAAAGAAATTTCAGGTTTTATACTTTATTATTTATCTGCAGTGTAGACAGTAGTGGCTTCATACAAAAAATATCAAAAACTAGCGCACTCACAAATTAAAGTTGCCAATGCATCCAAAATTCAAAAATAAAATTTCAATAAAATCAATCACTACCATCTAATCCTACTTCAACCACAAAAACTTCAAAATTAACCAAAAATATATCAACGAGTGTTAATTAAAACGGAAGCAGGAGCACTCAATCACGTCACGTATCAAAGATGGCTGCCGTTTCATCTTCAAAATGATACATTTTTATAAAAAAAAGGCGTATGAACTTAAGGCAAGGCCGGAAGACGAGGCGTTGTATATCAATCAAGAGATGAATGAGATGGACCACTTGTATGTCACGCGACGGGGACGATACGTTTGTGGTGTTGATTTAATTTGATGGATTTTTATTGTGGGTTCTATTTGTGAATGAAATGTTTGAGGTTTTAGAAAATACACGGTGGGACATCTTTGCAGAAACTTTTACCATGAATTCAGAAGGTTGCTGATAGTGTTAGTCTGTGTCGTCCCACTGCTGGGCAAAGGTTGCCCCCATAACCTCCAAATCTTTCGATCCAGATCTAAACCGAAAGATAAATGGATGAAAAATAAACGTTAGCCATTCCATAAATTTTTGTCATAAAGATAGGTGTTGCAGTTTTGTCAGAAATCGAATATTTTTCTCGATAATCAGAAAATATCATGCATTTCATTGAAGTGTTCATGTGCCACTATAAAGTTCCACCATGTTTTAAAACACAAGTTATTTTCTTATGCATAAGACTTGAATTTTCACGTCACCAATATTGACTAACCCACCCTTCGCTATTCAATATTCAACGAACGAAATAAACATCTTGACATGTAGGCCATCATCAGATAAACACAAACTCAATAGTTTAAAGCCTCTTTTCTACAAGCACTGATACATTCCAAATCGTGACTTATAAACGCGATTCCTATTCATGATTACTAACATTATAATATTTGCGACTGTGCAACTTCCATACAACATTATTGTATGTAAATCTAAATATAGTCTGATCGGTCAGCCGGCTTTGTAAACGTCAAAACGATTGAGCCGAACAGTTAAAAATATGATTTAAGAACTAAACGCTATGTAATCTGCAGTTACAGCAGCTTTTTGTTTGGGACAAGATACAAACCGGCAGCGGGCAGATAGGGGTGATGATGATAGGTAGATTTAATAATACAGTGAAGAATTTAAGCTGCTCATCATCATCATTTCAGCCGAAAGACATCCACTGCTGGACATATGTTTCTCTCAAATGTCGCCACATTGACCAGTCCCGTACGTCTCGCATTCAAACTACTAATTATTGTCTCTTCATATAATAATATTATATATGGTTTGATACCATATATAAGATCTGTAGATTCGGCGACGGTAAAATTATAATAGAAAATGGTTATTTACCCAAAACATGAAGCGGAAGGAATCTAAAAGTTAATGCTATTTATGGTCCACAATTCTATGTTCTTTAAAAGTCAAACTATACCCACTGGACAGTATTCTGGTTCTAAGGTAGAAAATGATAACAAGTAACAATACTGTTTTAAATAAAGCTCACCTCCATTTTGGACCTCGTAAAATGCGCTAATCGCTACCTCTTATGCCTTCTAACATTATTTTTTTACATTTCAAGAGAGATTCAGCTTTACTGCTTATGCATATTTAATTAATTGCATCTTGCAATCTTTATTTACATTATTTATTGTGAAAACCGACATCAAAGAGTTTTATTACTTATTTATGACTTTTACAGATATATACTTAGATAAAACACAAGAAGCGTGGCGCCAAAATTATTGCTAAATCGTTTAATTACTGAAATAAAATAGCAATTATTGTTTCATTTCATAGTTTAACGAGGTTTTTAGTAAAACTTATCCAGTAAAGCTGTTATCGACTAAAGCTCAAATGCTCATTTAATTTATTATTTATCGATTTATAGAATTAAGGAGTAAACATAAATCTGCATAAGAATAATAACTATGCACTTTGAAACCTATAACTGAAGTTATATTTCAGGTTTAAAAGATGGGTTTTCGTTACGAAACTCATTTGGATATCATAGTCGTCTCTACATAGCTTACTAGGAGGAAATTAAAATAAATTAGTTTTTTTAATTATTTCTTGAAATGAGAAGAACTACTCTTCCGTCCCTCTTAACGTAGGTACTACAGGCAGTAACCAAAACATTACATCTACCACTCAACTCCTTAAAACAGCAACACTGCTAAAAAGACCCGGAGTCCGTTGTCTAATTGATAATTAGTATTCAGGCGGGCGGTGCAGGCCTACGTGTGGGCCGCCATGGCCCACCCGGCCCCCGCGGGCCCGGGGGACAGTGGGGGGTTGGTCAACGTTGCCACGTTGCATCAGCACGTTCAAGACGTCTGCTATTGACGCAAGACGCCAGCCGCTGGGAACGCGACGTGATCACAGCGATGCGGCAGTGGGAGGGTTAAGTCCGATGATTCCTGTTCATTGAATTTAATTGGTACTTTGATTTGTTTGTCAGGAATTGTGGTTTGATTTGATGGGTGAAGGCTGTCAATGTTTTGTTGTTTACTTCTAAATTGGCAGACCTTAGATATCAGTCTTCTAATATTGAATTCTGAAGGATGACGAAAATGATAACAAACACGAAAATGGTACATCAATAATTTGAGATCCACAGAAAGTTGACTATTATTAAAACACATACAGACAATGTAAAACACCGCAAATAAAAACAAGACTTGTATCTAACTGAGTTACTCGTACATACACAAGCTGTCACCGATCCAACCACCTCTTAACATCCCAGGCCAACCCTTCCACATCCACATGAAAAGCAAAAAAACCTCACAGAATCGAAACTACTCCAGCAACCAGATCGTCAATCCAACATTAACATAATTCATTATAAATTATTCATCCCAATAAACTGACCTATCCCACTCCGGCCAGACACAGACCAATCGCCTGCGACTATACAACACGGCGACTTTTTCAAGATTACCATATCTACGTTCAAGAATCGCGAGTGAAATGGACGGGGCAGTACAGGGTACAGCAAATTGGCTATCTAGCCCACGGATCGCGTATGAATCGCTGCGACCGAAGAATCGGAATATTTAGGCGATCGTGCGCGTCGCACAGAAGCAAGTCTGCGTCGGCCCTTATTTAGATACTTTGATGTTTTGTGTGTCTGTCGTTTTGTTTGCGTTGAATATATTTTGGTGTGCTATACGTTGTTTGTTTTTTTAATGTGGAAAGCGAGAGTATTTAGTTCTTGTGTGCTTTGTGAGCACGTGCAGTAAATAACCGAGCCTATAGATTTACAATATAATATCAAATAACTGAATGCTGGCTAATAAACTATACTAGGAGCAATCAAGGTAAACCATGTTAATGTGTATAGTCGACCAAGAAATTGGTTTACCACTTTTGATGACATCTCCCAGTAACATAATTATTCGCTAAGGATGACAGATTGACAGATTCTGACGTGAAAATAGCACTTGATGTTTTGTACGTGCAAATGATATTCAACCTTAGAGTGGTAAACCAATTTCTTGGTCGACTATACATCAACGGTTAAAGACATCTTTTGCTGACTTTTGCAGTAGTGTTTACAACCACAGAACAAAATAAAAATCATTAACAGAACAAAATCCTTAAAGATGCCACAGATTAAAGTGACCACATACTGGACTAAAACACAAAAGAAGAAGCAGCACAGAATCAATCAAAACTAGCAAAACATAACTAGAAAACTATATCACCAGACCGAGTAAACCCATGGACGTATGGAAGAATTAAAATGCCCAACAATGCAACCACCATTCTAATCACCAATCCACCACAAACACCAAACCATCTTAATTAACAACACAACCCAAGAATATTCAAAACAATCGCACCTCATTACCCACCGATCTCTAATCCGAAGAACACGGTACGTGCCAATTTCGAAGCAAGCAGCAACCAAGCAGCGAAGCACCCGGGCACCCACAGGCACCCACAACTCGGAATTTTTCCACACACTAATGAATCAGTCGGGTTAATGCAACATCGCAGAGACCGTGTACATATTTAAATCAGGTACATGGTTCTTGATTATAGCAGCCGGAGTCAAGTCTGTTTTATCTGGATTGTGTAAAGTTTTCGCAACGGTTATTGCTCGGAGACAATATAAAGGAAGCTGGGGTAGCGGTGGGTTCAGAGTTTTTCTATTTTGAATTTAATTGTTGTTTTGTCTGAGAGGAAAGATCTTTGAGGGGAACCCTAGGGTTTGCATTAAAATCAGTGGATATCTTTGAAAGGACATTTATAAGCAATCTATTATTATATTTGAAGGTTTGAATTTAATGTCAAGGTATACAAAGAGGATAGACCAAACAGATGTATAAAAAAAATTGGAAAGTTAATAAAAACTTAATTTTATAAAAAAAAATCTGCATGAAATGAAGTGGCAAAGGCCAGAATCCAAAACTGTCGCTCATTTATAAAAACTACAAATAAAAGTCTAAATAAAACAATCTTGAAATCAATCAAATGTCTGCTAAAACTATCAGATCACATTTGAAAGCCCAACAAAGAAAAACCGTCACATGTCTGCAGCACAAAGATTAAACCTTCAGAACTAACAACATCCTTTACCTACAGGCATTTTTAAGAAGTGATTACATGTAAAGTCCTCAAGAGAACCCTACCTCCATCCCACCTGCCCACATTAGAAGTCGAGACTTCGAGTCCCTTCCTTCGACTTCATTTGCAGTCTACTCCACGTTAAAATCAATTATGCTTGCGATTGTTTCGTTAGTGGAAGCAAATGTTTTTTGTAACGTCGCCCATCGAATAAGTATTCGCAGTTTCGCATTCGCATTTCAATATTTAAAAAAAAAGTTTATTTATATTCAGCAAAAGTAATGTACACCAATACAGTAAATCACGAGCTAAACTCGTTAGCAAGTCTGTAAAAATTCTGAAATTAAAAGCTAAACTAAAAAACCTTTAACAATTAGCATTTTATTTATTGCAATTACTGTTCAAACTAATTTATACTCTACACTAAAACACTTATGCCGTATGAATAAAACCTATTTAGTAAACTTGGGGTGCTAAATAATTGTTTTTTTTTTATTCGCGTACTTTTATAAAGGCAACGACACACTATTGTCGCTCGCCAATGTCCAATATCTACGTACATTAATTATGCAAACGATCTACTCTGGAGAGGCTAAATGGGGATTTTTTGTGTCTCGTTTTAATGCGACGGTGGTACGTGATGGTGGAAGATGGGTGATGTAGGATCTTGTTATTGCTTTTGTTTCCATTTTTCTTCTTGAGTGTTAATTGAATAAAACAAATTGAGAAAAGGACTAGTGTAAACAAATAAAGTTTTATTTCGGAACTGTCTTTACAATTGCATTTTTTGCCAAATTGATTAATGTCGCACAAGAGTACCTACAATTTGCCTCTGCGAGTGAAATCAGTGGTCATTCCTTTTGCGAATTACCTATATTTTTAATTATTTAAAAACTTTACCGATATTATAAGTTTTTACCGATATTGATCTATCTTCATAGTTAATATTGTTCATCTTAAGCACTCCACAACTATGAATATTTTCCAGTGTCGTTACAAAGACTAGTACACAATAGACGGTACACTGCACAACGTCACGTACTGTATCGACGCGACGACGGGGCGCTCTAATTAAAAATCGTAAACATCGACGCGCCGTCGATAGCAGTAATGTGTGCAGACCCTAATTACTTGGACCGTTTGAATTAAAAACATCGGTGTTTTGCTTGTTAAGAGTTTGTGTTAGTGATGTTCGTTATTTTTGTGAGTTTTAGTTCAAGGAGACACTTTTTTAATATTTTTTTTCTATTTTTAGGATAGTTTTTTTTAAGGGATTGTTTTGTAATTTCTTAGTTCCCTATAATATATTTCCATAAGTTTGTTCAATTCTAAATAATTATTATAGGTATTTTTTTGTATGTAGGAAATACAGGCGCCATTGCCTTTCTAAAACAGTATACATACACACGATGTATCTTTTAAATGATTAAATGGACTTTAATTCGTAAGAGATGAAAACTATTAGATTAGAATAACGCATGCATCATACACGCGAAGTGCGTCATTCAGAGATAATTAGGAAACAAAACAATCGATTATAATCAATTTTATTAGACAGTAAAAACCACGTACAGATAAATAGTATTTTGATTGATAGGTTATTAATCCGTTTTAATAATTTATGTAAGGCATATTACAGAGTATATTTTTATATGCATTGCAACATAATTATTTTTGTTTTAGCCTTCGAAAGTAACAAACGAGGTAAATTTTGATGCAAGACCGGCAAAGAGGTTCGATAGTTTCGATCATCTTTGATTAATACCTAATGACATAAATAGCAACAATTTATTTAAATAATAATTGCTGTTTATTTCTTCCTACTCTTACAAATATCTAATAAAATACGTCTCTCTTGATAAACTAATATTTTGAATCCTATTAAGTTTATTCAAAACCTTTTCTTGGCCAAACAGCCATTTTCCAAAACGTCCTCATAAAACACAGAAAACACTTACTAACATTAGTAGTACTCCACCCAAAATTCGCTAACGTACCTGAAAAAAAAACAAAAGCAAATTAAATATGGCCGGCGTTAATTACACAAACAGACAGACCTCGCCAATTACGCGTACCCATAAAACGACGACATTAGATCCACTTTAGTACGCAACTGTACCAAAGGGACGTTTCCCTAATCCATTTACGATATAACAGATATAAATCAAACTTAATATTAGCTACATGTGTTGATAAAGCTCGCACACACACACCCACACACATACACACACACTTCGCACACACACACGAATCCAAGATGGCGCTTGACTTGAGGGAGAGTGTGAGATTATCTTTTTAATGTGTGGCCCGGATTAAAATGACGAATGCTTATTGTTCTATTTTGTCGCGTCCTTTTTCGCAGTGGGTTTTTTAGGGTTAAAACTTTTTCACTGTTTATTTTTTTCGGATTCTACCACATGGTGCACATTTCTAACGAGTTGAGTGAAACAGTAGATCTAGGACAATTTTTACGTTAGATAACCATTTGGATATTTTAATACAAACTGGGTTGTGGAGGTCAGATGGGCACTGGCGCCGTGTAAAATACTTTTTTTTTTAAACGTTGCCCCACACTAGGAATTTCTCCTGTATCGTGCGTACAAACATTGAAAATCACTTAAACTAACACGCCCAGACCCGAAACAACTATCTGGAGGCCATACAAATACTTGTTCCGTGCGGGGATCGAACCAGCGACACCGAGCGCAGCAGTCCAATCGCTTAGCCACTGCACCAACCGTTTCGTCATTCATTCATTTCGTATACTGGTACCGCACCGGCACCCGGTTCGACTGCAAGTTGACTCCAACGAATGAGAAAAGACATAACAGATGACGATCTAGGACAAACTTCACTATTATAGTTCCAGGGTTCAAAATCGCGATCACTACTTAGAGGCGTGTCTCATGGACTATCGAACTCAGCAGTATTTTATCTTCCTGTATCTAGCACGTTGATCAAAGAACATTGACTAAATCATTATTTGATGTATTACTTGCGTCAACAAATTAATTAATGTCAGTGATTTCCAATTATTCATATTTTTATGTGATAAGAAACAACTAAGCAACAGTATGCTATGTAATCGGATTAGATGACTTCGATTTTAATTCCGTGAGTGAGTCAAAATATTTATGAAAGCAGACGGATATTCGATAAGGATCATTAATATCCACACGTATTGGTAATCAAATGGATAAACTTAACATGTATGGATATACATAATGGAAGGTGCAGTTTTGCATACGCGTCTTTCAGGGGGTCATTGTACTCATCATTATGAACAACTTTTACTATAGGACTAGCTATAAAATAGCGAAAAAAAAACAGATGTTCTATATTTTGACGAGTTATGCGGATATTATTGAAGGAAACAGCAGATTTTTTTTCAAATTCGGTGTTGGCCCCACAGAAATTTGACGCGGATGCAAAACTGTATATGGAAACTGGTAGTGCAGGTCAGATAGGCAGTTGATCCATATAAAAATCATTACCCTTTCTTTTGGCTTCGCCGTAGTCGGGTAAAAAAGGCTAGGAGGATGCTGCACAAAATATTTGGTCGAAATTATGATTGCTGTGTCAAAGGGTTACGATTTGGACGCTAGTATTTATGTTGCAATTCCGAACAGGTGGTTGTGTCTTAGCTTTCTGTCTACCTAGGTTATCATGATCAGTTAATCGTCTTTTTAACTTAAACATGATAAGTATTGATGCAACAAAAAAAATATTGTGATCTCTTTTATCAAAACAAAAAAAAACCCGCATCATAATCGTTGCCAAAAGCTCTTACTCAACGGAACACAACCCTCTCGCTGCTACAAGGCACAACATACAACACACACACACAATCTACAGATGAAGCGCAAATGTGTGCAAGGTGGCATGAAAATGGAATTAAGGGGGGAAAATGCAAAGGAATCAACCGGGCGAGAGCGCGGGGGGCGAAAATGTCCCAGACCGGACACTTTGAACGAATTATGACGGTCATTATTAGAACGTGGACAGAATTAAATTGCCTCCCCCCTCTACCCGGTCCCCCCACTCGGCCCCTTACCTTCCGGCTAAGTATGCCCGCATAATGATACCTGTCCAATACTAGCAACACTTATCTAAGCCGGTGAGAGGATCTCTATCGTTCTGGATCCGATATTTGTTTTTCTCTTTTTTTGTAAGGGATCGTTTTGTGTGAGTGCGTCGAATGAAGTGTCAATAGAGCTAAGTGAAGTGTTTTGAAACGATTGAAAGGAGGCTGCGTGTGGAATGCAACGATTTTGGGCGGCGCGGCGCGCGGCAGTGGTATTTTTCTTGAAATAAAACTTTTTTGTTTTTTCTAAATAGCAGCTTTGTAGAGTAACTTAGGTAGTTATTTCTTATTAAAAATTAAACGCCAGATGCCACTTACTTAAAAAAAAATGTTAAATTATTTTACAACAGAGAACAATTTAAACTTAGATTATGAATTCATACACTTGTAAACATTTTCCTAAGCCTTACAGTTAATCTGCTCCAAAAAAATATTTGGTCCTTCAAGTCATAGAATACTAAACAAACACGCCTAACAAAAGGATTAGACAACCTTGTACCTCCAAGCTTAAAGCAATCAAATAAAAGAAATCCCATAGAGTTTACAATCAGCGGCCACATCACACGATAAGACGTACAAGTCCGTACGACTAAAGTAAATTTACAGAAACAAAAGCAAACATTAGGACAGATTAGTAGACGTTACGCGAAGGCAACGATGCAAAGTTAATGCCTGTATCAATAGTTCTGGAGTCGCAGTAATCAGTAGATTTGCAGTAATCTCGGCAAACGCACTGAGCGATAAAGAGTACGGGTGGGCGGTGGGGCAAGCCATGGGCGATAAGACCTGACCGGAGAGCCAAAGCTCTGCCCTCGTAATTGAAAACCACTTCAGGTAACGGTAACTGAAGTTACTGTCTTTTCAGTTACGAGACTTTAGTTAATTTATGAGGTTCAAAATACTAAGTAGTAAGATTCGATCATTGAGATGTTACCAAAGGTAATTTGACAGAAACAATCCTTGCATTTACTCATGGCAAACATAAAGAGTGATTAAATAGTAAGAAAAAGTCAGAATGGCCAGTACAATATAATATTATTCCGCTCTTTGATTCCGAATAAGGCAAGCCGAAATTCATTTTCATGTTTATATTATGAGGCTTCAGGGAACACTGTTTCCAACTGAAACTGAAACAACCTATAAAAACTCTCCCTCCCTAAAACATGCATAAATCAATTTCCATTTTGATCTCCCAACCCAATCTTTTGCAGATCGTATCGTAAAAATAAAGTGTAACTAATCAAATCAGATTGCGAACGCCTTTCGGAATCGCGGGCGCTTATGCCTTGCCCGCGGCCATTATCATGCAATATTGATAGAAGCCACGATAAAGCAGCCGGGCTAAGACGGCGGCCACTCTCTGCGTCCCACGTGCCCACTTTATCTACAAGATATTGTAAATATTAGGTACAATTGTACCCACAAACAAAGCCCGGATTACTTGTATAGTTCGTCTGATTGTTGATATTTGCTTTTTTATTGGGTCGTTCAGACGCTATCAGTGTTTGAGGAGTGTAATCCGAGCTGTACTGATATGGAACGTGAGCTTATGATTGGATAATAAGGTGATTTTGAGGTAGAAGAATTATGGATTGTCCAATAAATGACTGAAATTGCGAGCAAAAACAAAGGTCTCATTGGAACAAACTCAAACTCACTCAAACTCAAATATTTTATTTCAATTTTATTAAGCCATTACAGGCACTTTTGAATGTCAGAAGGACGGAAGAAGAACGAAACTACGAGTGCAATACGTCATTCCGAAAGCCACCACGCCGAACCACACGCCACCGAATGCCCGCAACAACGAACACTGCGAGCACGAAAGCACGCAGCGACGCAAACCGCAACAACGAATGCTCGAGACCCCGAAACACGGAACAACGAATGCGACCCGAAGCCCCGCACACCCGCCGCCACGGCACGCGCCGCCGCGCGCCCCCGCACCCACAGCAATCGCCGCCGGTAACATCCGGCGCCGCGCAGCCCGACGCAGCAACTCCCGAAACGACGCATTGCACTCCTACGCTACAGTCACAATCACAAGGCATAATAACTTGTGAAAGTACTGCAGTTGCCAGTTCTCTAACCCTAACGTAGATCTCATGAAGAAGAACGGGCAAGAAACTCCATGGACACTCTTTTAAATCAGAATTTGTTACAAAATCTTGGTACATTACATCATTCATGTTAAGATGGTATATTATGTGAGAACTATGTAGCAAGACGTGCAAGTTAAGAGCGTCCAGAACAAATTCCAAAAATAAAATTCAAAGATAGTTTCGTATCATTCGAATGGTGTCTGTATTCCATATCGTTGAAAGTTGGTCGCGATCAACTTTTACTACCTAGGCCAATAAAAACCCAAAAATATTACTCAAACACATCAAAAGTGTAATTCGCCCAAATAAAACACCAATAACAATAACAGGTCCTGAAAAACAAAACGCCGACATTTTGATAATAACGTAGAACACACACGTAATACCTAAACACACACAAACACCCATTAACACACACTCTATTACACACATAACATATTTAGGGATGGGAAAGTGAAATTTGCAAGAATATATCGATGGAATGTAAACAGGGGGGCGTTGGAGGCGAGTATATTGACGAGGTCGCAAACACATGGAGCGAAATCAGCAAAGAAAGATTATTAAAACAATGGTTTTGAACTAAATACAGGGACAGAGGGGTTATTACAATATTTGCTGGCATCTCGTTATTTTTAAGGATCAGTACGGCTCCCAAAGTTTAGGAAGGGGGACTAAAATATGGGTTGGGTAACGGAATTTATGATAAAGAGTTTTTGAATGAGGATATTTTGTTTGTAAATAGGATTGTGGATTTTTGCCTATGTTTGTTTTTTTTGTAATTTTGGCTTGGAATGGATGATCCTGAAATATTAGCTCGAGTTTTTCGCAGTTATGAAAATTAGAGGAATAGAGGGTGGAGAAGAAAAGAAAATAGAATACAAAACAAATAAAGATATATTAAAATGGATGAACTACCAATTTATTAGTAACCGCAAGTTATAGAATAACTTGCATATTTTAGTCCGACAGTCACCTAAACTTCACTTGGCAAAAATTATTACGAAAATAATTTCTAAATACCCAAACCCACTAGCATGCAAAAATGACAGATAAACCAAAAGTACATTGGACTAATCAACAGCCACCAACACCATCCATCAAATTCAATAAAATATAACAAAACAAAAAACTCAAAAAATAAATAAAAAGAATCGCTTTAAACTTCAGTCCCATACAAGTCAACCCTTCTCCCGCTACAGTAAAAACGCGTAAACTTTGAGAGCCTGCGGAACGTCATAGCCCAGCGACATAGCGTTGTAAATTATAATGTTTTATGGTTTAATACTGCAGATAAGGCGCGGGAGGGTAAGGAGCCTATTATTAACCGTGTTAACTGGGAACGGGGGGTGGCCTCACCTCACCGTTTGTACGCTAAGCGACTTTCGGTGGCGACTTTTTATGTGCGAGTGTAAAGTAAAAGTGGCTGGGACTCGAAGTGTTTTATAGTTTGCGGTGTTGCGAAAATGTTATGTTCTGTGAGTTATTGTTTGGGGAGGATTAACGGTGCACTTACTGATGAAGTTTCTCAATGACTTTTTGCGCTAATGTCCTTTTTAGCAGGGGTAAATAAAATGTATAAGCTTCATTGTGTCGAAAAATTCACCATGAGGCAAATACTAAGAAAATTAATCAATTACTTTGGCCCCTGTTGCTACCAAGACCTTGCAGGTGGTTGATTATTGACTAAATATTATTTTTTCCTCTAATAATGAGTTATTCCTTCCGCTATTATTCGCTCCAGCTGACACGAAAAAACAAATAAATTCTTATTTAAAACCAATATAAATATTAAAACAGCCACCCAGACCAATTCCAAAAAACGATATATTCTAAAGTCTCACCACTAATGCTTTTAACACATTACCGGCAAGCAGGGAGTCGCTCGCTCGGTCTGTAACCGCCCTTAGAATATGATTTTTAACGAGCCATCCCCAAGTATGTAATTGTGTCTGAATGCGTTTCGTAATGATTATTTATGTAGCGTGGAGAGGCGTCTGGATAAATTATTTTTTATTATTTCCATTGCACAGAGTGTAGTCCTACCCTTTGTGTTGGGGAATTAAAACTGCTGAATTAGGGTAATGTTTTGTCTTGTTTTGGGATGGTGATGCAAGTTCTCCACATGTTTTTCTTTTGTTGAAAATAATCTATCTATGCTTTAAAATATGTAGGTATGCATCAAGTGGTGCCACAACTAACATTTTCACTGTCACTGGCGTAAATTCAATAGTGTTAACATTTATATTAACTTTAAATAAAAGAAGACTAAAGGCCTAACTTAAACACTTCAAAGAAACATAGCTATCACTTTTACAAGGAAAATTTTAATTTGTAAGTAATAAATAACGACAAACGGTCAGCTAATAACACATGCAAATACACGGGTTCCTAACCTAAATGACATGTTGTCAACGTAAATCGATTGCAATTAAATATTTAAAGTGACATTCAGTGACAGGCTGGCAGGTTAGCTTTCAACGCCTTTTACTGAAGAAAGTGAAACGTTGGTAATATTTCAAATGACAGGACAAATAGCTACATTTTTAATTCAGACTAGGACATGTGATAGCTGTTGGATTTAGCAGGTGCGGGCATGTTCTAAGTTGTTCGATTTTATGGTGTACCTAATACGAGTATTTATAGCTTTTAATAGTTTTGTTGAATTTTTAGAGTAAAGGCACCTGTAACTAAGGGTGATTTCACCAATAAAACTTGAACGTGATCATTACATTTTGAACCGTGTTGCTAGTGCTAGACTCGTGCTGTTAGAGTAATGATTGGTATAGAGTTATTGACACACACACAGGCCTACATCCTACTAATGAGTAGGATAAGATAAACCGACTTACACAGAATAGGCTTGATTAGAAGGCCCAACCCGACAACACCAAAATAGACATATATTTGGATACGCACCATCAACAATCTCCTCACCCTAGACAACTCTACCTTATTGACGACCAAATAAATCGAAGCCAAACGACGTCCGACACATATTTTCGCACAAAAATCGTGTGCATTTTAAATCAACGAGTTACCGAGTTGCCGGGGTCTGGTATAATGAAATCGTAAATCGGCTCGGTTCTCGTGGATAATAGTGAAATATAAATTGGGCGGTCGCGGTTTGGCGCCCGTCGGTCCGTTGGCCGACATTTTTGCGGGCTCGCTTCAATCACGCGTTTTATGCCGTCAGAACACGTGTGGCCCGACTGTTGTCACTGTACGCTAAGTCGCAGGGTGTGTGGCATTGGGTTTGGTGAGTGGCATAGTGTGGAGGAGGCCTTATGTAAGCCGAGAATGTGTCACCAATCAAATGCAGCAGTAAATCTGCTGTAAGTGACACTTATTAAATTTTAAAAGCAACAGCGTATCTTGGGTGCGTCAACTTTGAGGACGATGGATACACAAGTAAATTTAAGCAAGAATTATTAGCAGTTTGCTGCTCAAATAGATAACATGACACAAACGACTAGCAAGGATCTCCTAGCGTAAACAAAGAATCAGAAACACCGTATGCTACTTGGTGTACTAGATACAGCAGACTTTACTCCATAGAACAGCTCAATCCAGTCGGAATTTTATCCACAGCCACACGTCACACACTTTAAACCGCAAAAATTAAAACCTATAAACTTCCCCGAACAACGCACTAGATTTATAAACCCTACCAACGCTAACACACTTTCACGTGTCGATGGATCCGCGTAAAAGCCTAAAAAGAGAAAAAAAAAAACGTCATTGGGTCCTACATGCATCTTTTTCGCCCGGCTGACAAATGGCTATGAAATGGCCAGGACGGCCCAGCTCGGGACACCGAACGTAAAATCATTCACAAATTGTGATGCCACGGTTAGTTCGGACGTTCAGCGATGCAGGGTTAGCGCGAAGGGTAGTCGTGTTTTCGGTTTTAAGTGTTCGTTTTTGTTGGACGAGGTGATAGTGGGTTAAGATTTTTTTGGGCTTTTAGTGTGATGTCAAATAAGAAGTGACCTCACTTTGGGTTTGATAATGCAGTTCAGTGAGAGTCACGAAGTGCATTTTGACTGTAAAATTGGACGTGGTGGCCAATGAGAATATCAGCATTATTGTAATGTCATCTACTTTAAGCATCAAAATAATAATGTTGCATAATTCATTTATGAGCGTAGACAAGCATAATATATTTAAAAATAGGTTTCTAAAATATTGGATTAGGGCTACCCTAATCAGCTTACGTTCTGCTGTTCAATTGATTTTAGACTAATATAACTGTCTCATCCACGTTGACAGACAACATGCTTGTTTAAAACCTAGCACCCAACACGGTAACCCTATCACCGCCACTTTTTATCTGAACGCCATCAATAAAAAAGTCTGTACAAAAAAAAAACCGAAAAACAAAAGCCGTGACGTCACTAGGTAGGTTTTCGCACCGGCAAACGGCGAGCGTATAAATCAAGCGCTACGCAAGCGTGGAGTCGGCTCCGGCCGAATTGTGGCATTTTATGGCCTTTTGATTTACACAACCACTATTCGCTACGTATTTTAATGTGCGCTCGATAGTCCGTGTTGCGAGCGACTGTACGTAAATAAAATTCAGAAATCGCTCAATAAAAATCGTCACATATCACCGTTATATTGCAAGTTTGTGGGAATATCTTCCGGCTTTTTATCGATCTTTGGCACAACACTAGTTATGTCAGATGTGACATAATGGGTTGTATGACAGATTGTTGACGTAATAATGACGCTATTGAAACCAGTTACGAATGACAGATTAACTCTGCAATCGCAAAACACACTTAGTTTATTATCGACATAAATATGGTCGTCTACTGTTAATAAAATATAACAATAATAACACATGAGACACATGTTCGGATACCCGCAAGTAAATGCCACTAAATAGCAACTAGTCAAATTTATAAGTCGCAAATGACATACATATTGCTTATTTAAGTGTTATTTATTAGATAATGCTATTAATTTTATTTTTGTTTTATTGTTATGACGATGCGTCAATCGTTTGGTAAGGAATATTTTGGTGCCGCATAATGGTGCTCAAAATATTTTCTATACCGGTAAATTGAGAAATTAACGACCAAAATACAACGTATGTCAAACTGGATACAATATTCAATTTAGAAGAAATATTCAATTTATTTTCTTTAAAATTAATCAAAAAAATATTAGGAGCACAATATTTACCAATCATTGCTCGAACTCTCTCCTCCCTATTTCACTCTGAATGACTTTGACGGACACGAGCGCATCATGGTTGATCAACTGGTGTCCCCGGCCCTCCGCTCACTCACTCACTCATTCATTCATCCGTTCGTTCATTCACTGCGACGTCGGTTTCGAGTGATCACCGATCACCTTACGTCGGTTTTATTCGTTCGTAAGCGGAATTTAAAAAAGGAACGAATGAATGGCGGTTTGTTTTCGGCATTTTTGGTTGCAACTTGCAGTGTTAGTTTTTAATAACTGGCCGTTTTAGGGTTAAAATCTTTTTTGACTGATTCTTTTTTTGTGTTTTCACAGTTTAGGTTTTTGATTGGAAATGATCATAATCGACAAAGTATATTAACTTATACTATGTATAAAAAACCGGCCAAGTGCGAGTCGGACTCGCGCACCGAGGGTTCCGTAAAAAAAATATATTATGTGATGTAACTAAAAATTTATGGTTTTCGTAATTATTCCTTTATCTATGCTATAAGACGTTGCTTCGTACCAAATTTCAAGATTCTGAGTTCACGGGAAGTACCCTGTAGGTTTTGATTCCCTTGCGAGTGTCGAAAATTTGCGGCATAAACGGGAGTATCTTTTGATCGCGTTGACTTAGAAGTTTGATTTTTTCACAGCTCCAAGAGACCATAGACTTGAGTATTTGATATGAATTTCAGCTTGATACCTCCACGCGTTCCTGAGAAAAAAGGTCTTGACAGACAGACAGACGGACAACAAAGTGATCCTATAAGGGTTCCGTTTTTTCCTTTTGAGGTACGGAACCCTAATATATTATCAACGATTATCCGCAATCAATAACAGCTGTTTGTTTTAATTTTCCACATGATTTTAGATAAGCAAAAGATTATAAATTGCAAATTCATCATGGTTTCAGGTACATTTATTTTGGATGGGGTTTCCCATAATTTAGATATCAGAGTTCGAAGTTCATTTAATTTTTTATGAGTGATATAAAAACCCGGTAGGTATGAGACATCCATCAAAATATTGTTATTAGTGGAGGTCCGGTGACTGGACGCGTTTGTCGCCGCGGTGTCGCCGTGACGCGTGACAAGCTGTCGCCGATGTGTCGACGAATGTCGCGTTGACGCTTCGAAGTCTACAATGGCGCAAAGAAAAATTTGAAAATACCTAGCTCTCAATCTGTAACTCAATACAAAAACCTCAAGACAAAAAAAATACTACTATAAGTTAAGAATAAGTAGGTAGTCATCAGGATTTGTTTATACCCATAAAGGTATAAATGTCAGGGTTTGATACTTAGCTTAATATTAACATACCAGAACCGAAGAAATTTCCTCTTCTCACACGGAAGGAACCATATCGCAAACAAATATAAAAAATTAAAATTAAAAAAATCTGGAAAATGCGCTTTGCAGAAGAATTGTAATATTTAGTCCGAAGCATAGGTACTTATAATAAGTCCGTAAGAATTTTTCCGCTAAGTTTAACCGTGGAGTTTAAAGCCTAAACTGTGTTTATTGTTAAAGTAAGCCGAGATAACCTCGTCGGTGTAATAACTTTGGAAAAACTAGTTCTGATATAAAGTGGTATCTGGCTGAGTTTAATTTGTAACCGTGTGTTTGTATGAATTTATGCATAATCTTCTTTTCAGGAAGATCTGAAAATGGGGTGTTTTCTAACTTCTGAATCGTTGCTAGTTTTGGATAAACCGTTAAATAATCGCAAAGTTTAATTACAGCCGCTCTTAACCTACTGATTAATCAATCAACAAATCCTAAAGTCCGATAGATAGAGTAAAGATATTATGAATAGACATACAAAACATCACGGCTGTAATCTCCGAAGGGTTAGGCAGAGGTGTATCCATTAGTACACAAAGATGTCACCATTTATGCTTCAGTCCCGTTTAATAGGGAGCAAGCCTATTGACATCAACCGCCTACAAATCTAGACTCCGTAGCCGCTACTGTGTACTCAGAAATTCCAGATAAAAAATAATAAAATAGCCAGTAAAAATAACCAAAACGATTCCAGCTTCCACTTACATATTTCAGGTTCCCATTCAGCACCCGCACTCATAACACACAGCCAATACAAACAGGACATAAAGCATCGTACACACCGTACGCATCGGTGAGATTACCACCGCACCGCGCCAAATAATCGGCGACCATAAAAAAAAACCGCCTTAACGGTCTGCGAACTTTCCTATAGCATTCCAGTCACGTCGAACCGAACTGATTGACGGGAGACGTCTGCGCCTTCTTGAAACACCCCCCAACACCCCCGCCCCCCACCTTAGGGTAGTTCACCCCCACAACTTGACCTGTGATCGGAGCTAGAAACATGTGAAAAATGTCATTAATGCACTCCCGTGGTGCCTTATTGAGTGCTTTATGTAGTAGAGGGTTACCAACGTGCGTGGCGTTTCGGTGCGAGCGGTAATCTAGCGTTTGATTGCAGGGTGTGGTTATGGCTTTAGTTTTAATTAGTGTTTGGTGCTTCTCGTATAATGTGTGGACGTGTTAGAGCAACAGAGTTGAATCTTTAGATACCAGTAACATAATTATGGTCGAAATGAAACATACAAGGTACTTATGGTTTTGATGCAATTTGAATTAAACTGGGACACAAAAAGCGGAGTAATTTGTTCCAGACTAAATTAAATTGTTTAAATCTAAAGTAAGAAACTGAATGACTGTAAACTGAAGAAATTTATCGTAAAATATACAGAGGTGCAGGTATAAATAATTAAATTGTCAGGTAATATCTCTGTCGTTAGGACTCTTCAGACATGAGTCGACCTTACAAAGTTTAGTAATTTAGAGCAGATCGCAGCACGCGTGGACGTTCCCAAGTTTATATTGGTGCACTTACAATAAATAGGTGAAGGACAATCATGATGACAGTCATAAAATTGGAGAGTAATTATTTAGCATTTTGATGGATGCACACTGACGAAATTGTAAACTTATTTTACAGTTAATTTCAATTTACAGGATATTGGAATTTGCCAATAGCAACTTTCAGTGTAATATTCTGAATGAGGCTGGCATAAGAGCGAGGAGCTTGGCACAATCAAAGAGAGGCCTTTATCTAGCAGTGGGTGAAGCCCAGCTGTGGATGATGATGATGATGAACCTGAAGCTTAGGTTTGTGCCCGGTTGATATGTTGATACTTAGCAATAATAATAATATAATATAATAATAAAAGCCTTTATTAACAATCTTATAAATGTTACATTTCATCTGATATACTGATAACTAAACTACTAACTATAATAATTAAACATGGTTGTTCGTGAAAGTAACTTAATTAAATGTTAATATTTGCTTAGCAATAGATTCGCCCAATTACATGGGACCCATGAGACTCTTTCTTACCTTTCGAGAATTCATCATCATCATCATCATCAACCTATAATGTTCCCACTGCAGGGACTCAGGCCTCCTCTCTAGGAGAGGGATGGGCTATAATCCACCACGCGGACCCAGTGCGGATTGGCAGATGTCACATGTCTTCGAATTTTTTGGTTCTAACTTTCTAAGACATGCCGGTTTCCTCACGATGTTTTCCTTCATGATGTTTTTTTCGAGGATTGGAGTCATGTTATTATGTTCCATGGAGATAGTATAAGACCAGTTTTGCAAGAATGCGTTCGTCCTTTTATATTGTTTAATTCGTTTATTTATTCGTCATGTGGTTAGTATTTAACCTGGAGTCAAGGCCTCTGACTTGGCCAAAACTATTGTCTCCATAATGCACCACTGATGCGGAGCTCATACCAAAACGTCAGTTTATCTATTGATCCGTCAGTCCCACAATAACTTTGGAAACAATTCGCAGCATCGCACATCATGTGGCCGGTATTGAGATTTACGGCCAGCGATTAGGGGGTCAAGGGCACAGGCGCGAAAGGTTAACCTGCTCCATTTTGTGTCAACAGACTGTGATGGACGAAATAAGGATGGAATTTATTGGGAACTTAGGGTAGACGACTGACTAAAAAAAATATGATTCTGTTTAGTCCGTCAGTTAGATTATCGGAAAATATTGGATACGTGTTTTTTGTTTTATCAAAATAATAAAAATTGACGAAAATAAAGCTTGTCAAAGATCATGGAGAGGGGGTTTTTGACGTCATAGTTTCGTAAAATTGGACCAAGCTGTGACGTTGCACGACTTTTCAAAGCGCTGTATCGTCTTCATTTTTTGTTTACGTGAAAAAAGAAAAAATACGTGTTCAATATTTTTTGGAAATCTATCTGACGGACTAATTAGATTTTTTTAGTCGTCTACCCTATTAATGGGTTTGACATGTGATTTTTTAGTAGGTAGTACATAAGTGAGTGAAGAAAAAGTTTCTAGCCTAGGCTTTTTGCTGCTGCGATTGTTCTTTAGAATCAATCATATTGTTATTTTCTTTGTTTTGAAATTTTCATTCAAAGGTGCCATTCATCAGTTTGACTTACATTTTTATTATTTTAGGTTCCAAGTAATTCATTAACAGAATTCTCTGTCTGAGAGAGAGTAAATTTGTAGTTCAGCAGTAGAAACAAAATAGTATAAATTAAGTTAAATTATTGAAAAGGATGTCAATTAGTAGAAAGTGGCTCTGGTTGGTTTTGATTTGAAAACCTACAGGTCTAATTCAAAATAAAGGTCCAGGTGGTGTTTTCAGGCGGAAAACTCTTTGCTCGGATGTGAAAACTGATTTCAATATAGCACGTATGTTTACCAGTGTTGTCTGTGTAAACTTCCTGGGATATTACAATGTTTGCCTCCACCCAGATTAAACCGGCAACACATCTAACTAAGAACATAAAAACTCCTCGGCAGTACCATCAATACACGCGCAATAACGCGAAACTCGCAAACAATAGACATTAATAAGACGGGCCGGGCAAACGGGTCCGGACGTAACGGCCGGCCGCCGTCCTGGGATGCGCTTATTAAAACATTTTCACCCGGGCAATATCTGACGATAGCGAGACGTGTACAATATGTGCCGAGCAAACTCTGGCCGCATGTGACGACCTGTGGGAATCGCTGAGAAAACTTCATTAACTCCGCCGGACGCCACCCGGACCCCCTTCTCCGGGGCTGGAGTCCGTGAGTCCGGGAGCCCGGGACCACCCCACGGTGACGGACGCGACGAGCGGACTCCCCCGTCCGCTTATTACGTCGCGAACGTGCCGCAGAATCGAAGAAATGTGACGTAAATACGTGAAGCGTTTGAGAAAGAATCGGCCTGCTGATTGGCCGGGCTTTGTGTTCGTTTGACCGTTAATTTGATCTGTATCTGAGGGGCGCCCACTCATTTTTTTCTTGGGATTATTATTGATGCGATCGATTCGTTTTGATGGGATGCCGATATGACGGTTATTTCGGGCAGAACTTGCTTGTGATATTATTGTCGCGTCTTTTTGTAATGGTGGCTTGTAATCAGATCATGATCCGCACTGTTAACTTACGTATCCGATGGTCTGGAACTAGAACTCTGCGTGAAATGAAACAAAGATGCAGAGCTGTAACCGTCAAACTGCCAACAACTTATCGCATTTTATGCAATGTTCACATGATTGTTCAATGCCAAGTATACACATCTACATTAAAAGTCCCACTACTTTACAAAAATGCACTCAGGCGCATCGTCCGGACACGTTCCGTTTCTCTGAAGACCACACGCGCGCGTCCCGTTGACGTACGAACGATATAATTGCCAAGTTGCGTTCCTTTCTACGCGAAGAGTGACAAAGTGTGAGCTTTTGCCGTAATTACGTATGTTTTAAAAATGTGAGGTAAGTAGAAATGTAAGTGTCAATCAACGAGGGTGATTGACGTTGAGTTGGTCCATTTCGACGCTTCGTGCTACTAAAAGGTTAATGAAAAATCATGTGGGCTGTTTGTGAGAAATGTGATTCACTGAGTCAAGTCATATTAATTAATCTTTGGGGTACCAAGAAGCTATTACGTATTAAATGACAAATCAGTATCACCGAGTTAAGTGCTACCGACCGAAAGAATTGGACTCAAACCGTTTTGAAAGATTTGTGTGAGCTTTCAACAGACTATAAGGTCAAGGCTTCTCAGTCAAGACTCACGTTCAAGTCCTCATGTCCTCCCTCATGCGATTATAGGCTCAATTCTTCTTATGGTGTCGATAGTCATTTACATTCAGTGAGTCTAAAATACAAGGCTGGACTTGGCTTGGCTACAAGTATGACACCTTCAGGAACTGATAGATGTAACATCTATCAGTTCCTGAAAAGTATCAAGTAAAGTCTTCGTACAAAACTAGTATCCAAAAAATACAATTTCTCTCACAGTTGCCAGAAGAAAACATCAGAAATTCAGAATGATGGCTGATGAGTGACAGACGGACAGATATAATGATAATATTTGAAGCCAAAGAAAATATATTTAGTCTCTCCTCTAATCAATCATTGAAGTGTCATTTTTGATAAACGGCGTTTCAACAAGTCTTTGAAATATTTTTGGAGATAATAGAATGTTTGTAAATATAGCAAGCCCTGCTAGCCAGAAGGTCTAGCTAGACTGACATTCTATCACCGACAAAGATTATAGAAAGTTCTTAAATGTTTTGGATTTAACAGTGAAAACGATAATGTCAATTCTTGTGTGGTAATATGAGTGTTAAGATACGCCTCTGCCTAAACCTTCGAGAATTACATGCGTGATGTTACGATAAGTACTTAAATACGATACACTTTGAAAGTAGTAACAGTAAGCAAGTAGGGCCCCACAGAATAGATAAAGGGCCCCCTGACGATCTGATGTCGGAAACTGCATAGATATCCTTAGTACTTAATAGTGTCAGCACATTTTATAGAACTTACCAAATCAGATATTCAAAACTAATTAAAGATTCTACCAAGCTTCGAATAGCTAGTCCATAGACTGGAAGTATTTTAGAAATAAGTTGAATAAACTATACTAATAAACACAGAACTTAAAGAAACATTGATACACTTTATAGACGCCACACAAAAACACTGAGTCCTTTGATCGGATCACATTTTTTGCAACTTATTTAAATATGACTTTTAAAAACATAAAGCTTCTAATATCTGAGAAAACAGCGCCAAAAATAAAACACGAACTAAGAGCCGGGACAGATTAACCCTTCAACGTCAGATGTCTCTTTACACCGCGACAGATGGAGCCACCGTCTCGCTGTCAATCACACGTCACGTCGCGTCAACGGACGGATTTTTGTCCGTCGGTCCGTCAGTCTGTCCATCCATCGAAACGCGTAACTCGACTCTGGGAATCCGCTTAATCTTTATTGACGTTACGTCTTTCCTTTCCGCGAGTATTCAAGCCAATTTCAACTCTATTTTACCCTGGTTAAAGAGACTAAAGAAGTGTATTTTGTAAAGTTGTAAATATATTTCGAACAGTGTTCATTAGTAGCTCGTTTTGCTTTTAAGTAGACAACGTCTGTTATTTTTTTTATTGATTGATTTTTTTCTACAGCCGTGTTTATGGGTTAAAGAATATCTATGGCATAAGTGTGTGTATGTTTGTATGCACTGTCTGTTTTCTTTGTAATATTAACGGAGAATGATTGAAAAAATTTCAATGTTGTGTTTTTGTTTTATGCTTGGGTTAGATTGGGAATTGTGAAACAGGTTGATTATTGTCTAAGTATTAGGGCTGGTTGGTTTCTGGGTTTAGTTACAATAATGACCCTAAAACACTGCTTCTGAGGACTGGTTGATCTACGGATATTGTCACAAGCTGTTTACATCGCGAACAACGACGAAGTTGTACGATTAATTAAGTCCTATAGTCAAAATCACAATAATTAAATGAAATAATATAGGAAGGAATAAGAAAGTAAGATAAAAAAAACGTCTAAGATTCTAATAGACTTCACAATCGAAGATAAAGGAGCAAGCAGATTAACATTGACCTAAAAGCAAAAAATATGAACAATCCGAAAATTATTCCCAAGTTGAAACATCAAATTATTGTGTAAAACCATTTATCGAGATGTCAATCCAAATTCCTCGCAAAAGACCCATCACTCCTGTCAGTCTACATCCAAAGTGCTAACAAAATCTAGGAAATCATTCTAATTCTAGTCCAATGGTCTGGCTAGACTAGGCTAGCTGCTTTAGACTTTAGCTAGAAATGTACTCCTATTTCTGAACTGTGACATTTTAGACAAGTTCTTGACCAAGATAATTGACCAGTCTGCTTTTATCTTGACCTTCATGAATTGTTACTTCTGAAATAGCTTTGTCCATGTGATTCCGCGTATTTTTAAGGTTTCGTACATCAAGTAGATGAAACTTATCTATGCCCCCTCTTAATACGAAACTAAAGAGCCTAGAATTTTGAAAAAAAAACAGAAATTTGTCAAAATTTATAGATTTATAGGTTATCCTGTAGGAGAAGTCTATGGTGCTTAAATAACAACATATACAATGGTACGGAATCCCTTCATGTGTTAGTCCGACTTGCACTTGGCCAGTTCTTAGAGATGTATACGTTATGGATAGGACAACTTTTTGGTTAAAGATACGATCAAGTAAACGTTCAGTTACACCGGTACGAGTTTTCTTCCGCAAATTGATGAAACTGAATTAAAAGTAGACACGGAATATTGTCTACGTATCACGATATCATGCCAGTAGAGCAGGATAGATAACTATATAAATAAAAAGAGAAACCCTTGGACCTAGAAAGTTGATATTTTGCACAGAGGTTCCCTTTATAATGTAGACAAGGAATAAGGAAGGATTTTGCGAAATTCAACCCCTAAGGTAGTTAAATAGGGGATCAAAATTTGTATGGAAAATCGTCATATTCACGCGGGCGAAGCCGCTGGCAAAAGGTAGTATCAAAGATATTTATAGTGATTTATAATGCAGTCAACTTGCAAAGACAGTTGTTCTTAGCTACCTTTATCATTAAGTACCTGTGTACTGCGCACAGAAATACCAGATATATCCAGACTATTACACCTTAAACAATAAACTCCAGGTTCCATTTAAAACAACACAAACGCAACCACAACATTGACCAACCTTTTCCAACAACTTCCAACTATCCGTTTCCAAAAACCGAAATCTCGAAACACGCACCTGACGGCCATTTCACTGGAAAGCAAACACGCGTGCAGCCAGACAAACAGACGAACACACACAGTGGTTGTGTGGTTGTGCGCGCAACCACACAACCACTGTGTGTGCAACCTTACGTTTCAACGGCTCATTGTCGAACAAACATCGGTTTTTTTTGGCTTTGCTTTAGTTGGTAGAGGATTGTGGATATGCCTTTGTCAATTTAATATTATTGATTGCTACGGATGTGAAAATACAATTTGTTTAATTGGGAAAAGAGGTGTTAGAATGTAAATGTTATCTGAAATGCTTTGCCATTATGATGCAATAAAAGTTTAGAAAAAGAAAGAAAAGAAAGAAAAAATATTTATTTGTCGCCACAATACAATTACAAACAAAATTAAATCCAGTAAACATCAACTAATTTAACTAAAATTAAAAAAAAAAGAATAGTTACAAAAAAGAAAAACAACAGTAAGTTTATGTTTAGGTACAGACGCCAGCATGTCAAGCCACCCGAAACTGTCAAATTTTCCCAACGAACCTTGAACCTAATGCTCTAGAAATAAAGTCGAAAATCTATCAAAGAAATCTTATTTTTTTAGGTTAGTTCGATCGATGGCAGACATGCGTTGAAGGAATTTCTATCACCAAAAAATATGCCATATTAAAAAAAAAATGCTTCTTATCACTTTGATCCAATTAATTTCATCATCTTTCTGCTCTTGGCCCATGTTTTTTTTTTTTTTTTTTTTTTTTATTTAAGATTGGTCAGCTCTTGACCTCGAGGCTTGCCTGAGCAAGGATGAGGTCTACGATGGAGCGAGCCTTCCCAGTAGCACTGGCTCTCCCGCGCACCAACGGAACACAGCGAACTGTTTGGCGCCGGACTTCGGCGGGAGGGTGGTAACTAGCCGCAGGCGGACCTTTGCAGGCCCTTCCACCAGTGTTGGGATCATTCAGCCGTAACCGCTAACAATAGTCAGCGATTCCGTTGCCCGGGGTAGACCACTAGGAGGTAGATCCCACCAACCGAACGGCGCCATTTTCACCTTTCAATCTTCACGCTAGCATTAACTCCCTTTTCCTTCATATCATTCTCATACACTCCAATCATATTTTCTTTAGTCTTCCATTCCATCTCTCTCTACAACAAAATTAAGTATTATCTTAGTTGGATACGAGTATTACACTGTAAACCAAAACCCATATTTATCAAAAACACAAAAATATCAAATCATAATTCAAAAGCGAACCCCGATCCACACTATTCGATCCGAGCTCCACTTTTTGCCTCTCCACATCAGCCGCATTGATTGATTGATGTTTATTCAACGGGCATTAGTTGCCGTACCTGCCTTATTGATATTAAGACGTATCCCGTCGCAATTATAATATTATTCATCACTATAGCACCTGTGCGGTGTGGCCACTCAGTCAATCATTCCGAATTGATCATCATTGTGGCGAGTTTCGGAATTTTTTCGTAATTAATTTCGATTGATGGACGCGTTTTAGGGTTATGATTGACGAACGTTGTTATGTTGGTTGTAGATTTTATTACAGGTTAGTTTGAGAGGTGCCGGAAGAAGACCTTGAATTTAGATGAAGTTGAGAACACTTTGGTTGGTAAATGTGAAGGCTCTAAGAAGTACTAACTATGATACGGTTATCGTGGTAATAAACGCTGGTGTTTATCAAAGTTAAAAAAGTAAATCAGATATTCAAATAGATCAATGTTTTTTCCCATTACAAGACACAAATTAAGATGATCTGAAATAAGCATAGGTACACACACTCACAAAATACTAAATGTCACACCACCAACACCACCGACAAAACGATGCAGGTACTGATTCATCAAAAATGGATTCATGAGATGACGACTAAAATGTCAAATGTCTTCAAAGCAACGTTACATAGAACAATGGTATCAATGATTCGCAAACGGTATGGTAGATACCTGATCTACCATATATTCAAGAAATGCACGCTGCACATCTCCAAACCCAACCAGACAGATTCATCCAAACGACCTCAATCTACCCTCCAATAATTCCTTCGGAAGCCGAATCTGGCGTTAACGACTAAGCCGAGATAAAGGCCAAGACACACGGGCACTCGGCAGACATAGGTGAGCCGGCCCAAGGTGGCTCGGGAGCAATAACGATGAACCGACTCTAAAGAACTGCAGTCATTTGCATATCGTGCCGGCTTTATGTTGCACTATAAATGTTCGAGAAACTACTCTAAAGGGGGAGAGTTTTAAAGTGGATGTGCAGTTTTTTGGAGCTGGGTTTTGAGTTGGTTTTGGTTGTCTTATTGGTCTTGTAATTTCAAATGATTACATAGAAGACATGATATTGATGTAATTTGCAATTTCGTTTTTTTTTTTTTTGAGAAAATTATATTATTAGTTAATGTTAATAAATTATTAGCCCAGAATTAAAATTTGTACGTTTATACATAGTAGATAACAGGTCAGTTTCTTTCTAGGTATATGTAATTTTGATTTTCTGAAATCAAGGGAACTATTGCTTTTGGCAATTAATTGACTGTACTTAAATGTGTGTCCATTAGTTATGATGGATAGTCGATGAGTGTAAAACTGTAAACGCTAATCTGATCAATTTGAAGTGTTTATGTAAATGTCAGTCTGTTGGCCGTCAATGAAACTGAAAAGAATTGAAGATTTTTAAATAGGTCTTTAATTTGGAAAAACATTTAGTTTTGGCAGACTATTGCCCATTTTCACTAAAACTTAAGCGGTACTAAATTATTGATGAAAGTGTGTTTTTGTTTTCGCATTCATATAGGTAGGTACTGCTTATGATAGTGAAAAAGTGTATACTACTAAATCAGTAGGTGACCATTTTGGTTACCTACTTTATAAAAATTGAGAGTGTATAATTTTTTTTCCCAGAACATTGCAAATATTACGAGTATCATATCCCGACACTAATCATAACCTCGAACGTGACAAAACTGTCAAACCCAACACCCAAGGAGCAAAAACCCACACATCCCACTTTACATCAATCAAACTAAAAATAAACATTTAAAACAAACAATTTCAAAATACCGTCCTGGCTCCTTTTGTACGTTATTTGACGTCCTTATCGACCGGTGGGAGACGGCGCAAAAAGAAGTCATTGACGTCGACGTCGACGTTTAACGACGTCGACGTCTGACGAGAAGAACGGAACTTAAAGACAACGTGGTGCTGATTGGTGAAGACACGAGATATTGTTACATTGCACTGTTTTTTGTTGAGGTGGTGGTTTTTATTTAATTTTGTTGTTGAGAAGCAATGTGGGTGTTTGCTTTGGGTGTAATTGTTCCAAAAAACTTATTTTGTGGCAATTGCCTGTGATGTATGATACTTTCATACATCACAGGACGACAAAAAAAGGAGTACGTAAGGATATCGTAGCAGGTTGCTTTCTGTGGTTTCTGTCTGCCCACATGGAACAAGACGTGAGTTTATGCATGTATAAGAGTTTAGAAAATACTATGTAATCGATTTGTATCGATTTTGATTCGAGCGGTTTACAAAGTCTACACAACAAATATGTGAAGGAAAAGAAAGAGAGAGAAATACAAAGTTTCATTTCCAGAAATACTTCAATATGAGAAGGACAGGCTCTCAAAAGGGTCTCAACATATAGATAGCCTTTTTTTTTTTTTTTTGGTGGGTGGAAAATCATCGAATAACCCCCCCCGCTCTTGGGCAGAGCGAAGGGGAGTGTCAGACTTCTACTGACTAAAAACCAAACCCATGTTCCTTCTTCGCCCTTGTGTCGGAGCCGCGTTATCCTTTCGACAAGCCACAGCCCCGACGGGACATATAGATAGCCTCAAAAACAATCAGTTAAGTTGAAATTAACAACCATGACAGAAACCATACAACTGATATTCTTTTCCGCTCTCAATAATTTTATTAATAAAATCAACGCTTCACCAAATCTTCAAACGAAAGCGTAACATCAATAATAAAAGAAATTCTACAAAATAAAAGAGGAACTAAAACTATTGCAACACCGGTAATAGAACAAAAAAAAAATAACCCAATCAGTTGTTGGCAACTCAAAAAATGAGTAGCTTCCTGTTTTGAATTTGGAACGACAGTAATTGATTGAGTGACGCAATCAATTAAATTGCTTTATCGGTTGATTGATGCGCAGGCGACGGGTTGACTTGCTGAATGATTTCTGTGCTTTTTTTGTTATTTTTAAGTGCTAGGAATTTAAACTGTTTTAGTTTTATATTATGTGTAGTGCTTGCTTGTAATGTATCGTCACGCCTGTAATCACCGAAAGGTTAGGGCAGAGATGTTCCTAACAGTACCTACACCCACATTCACCCACAAAAACCCAACAACAATTTTACCCAACCCGGGAATCGAACCCAGGACTTCATGCTCATAAGTCGCGCTGGCGACCACTAGACCAACGAGGAAGTTCTTGCTTGTATTTTAAACATAATAATATATGCTACTATTAATGTGGCATCAACTATATGGGACCTTTTTTAAAAGTTCGTTCAGACTAAGTAGGTACGGAAAGATTTTGGAACAGATTTCGTACACTGGACTTCAACAGATAATATACCAACTACTAAAGTATCTGCCAAAGTCCGGTATCCACCTGCTTTCTTTGTGTCAAAATATAAAAACTCTGCGCTAAAGAATAGCTCCATTCTTCTATATCAGTCCTGCCATGTCCCACAAATTAAGAAGCGTGAAAATACGACAAAAATGCGCAACATAGTCGCCGCCAAACGGAATACTCTATCATTGGGCGCTCGATAAAGATCGGCTTTGTTCGTAACGTGCATTTTATAATTTGCACTGAAGCGTGTGCGCAGGCTGTGTAGGGCTGCCTGCTAAATGTGTGAACGATTAATTGTTTTGAATTTAATAAATATATCCTAGAATATCGTTATACTTAGTTATATGTTTGTTACCTAATCGTTAAGTTTTAAAATACATAAATTAAAATGCTTTCGTAACTTTCTGCAAACATATTTTTTTCTACCAACTAAATTGATCAACTAAGAATTACTGAAAATTGATACATTTAAGGTGCTAAAATAACAGGTTTACTTTTTACCAAGTTCAGTTCGCTAGTTAAACGTCGAGTTTAGTTACAGTTTCTTCTTAGCGTGTCGAACTTTCATTAAATATGTTTGGCCCAAAATTCGACAAGCACGCTGCACTGGTATCAGGGCGTCAGCCCAAGATCGAAGGTAGTTTCAGCTGAAAGTACCTAAGTAAGTGATACACTGCGTTCTGTTATGTACTTATTTCCATTATCTAGCTGTTGTATACCATAGCCGTTTTTTGTCTCTAGTTTCATTATCTAACCAGAAATATGCTATATTAAAAATTGCCTGTATCTCAAATTATATTCCTCTTATAATAACTTCCAGGACCAACTCGGAGCCCTAGCCATGTAGCCTGCCATCAATCAGCTGACTGCTCGAGGCAGGATTCATTCCGAGTTGTGGCTGATCTCGCGATAACACCGCCGTGTATGATGCGATTTAAAGCGAGATGCGATCGCTCGAGAGGTCAAGTGACGATAGATAACAGGGGTGAAGGTTTGTGAGAATTGTTTCTTTTTTACTTTTGTGGGCGAAGAAAGTTCAAATGTAGAGTTTGATATGAAGGATTAGTCACATTGCACTTCAACACCGGTTTCTATCAGTGTCCCGGGGCTGTGGTCTTAATTTGTTCGTTCTGGTTTTGAGAAAATCTGAAAAACTACGACTGTCTTTGAGTAGTCGAAGATATTGGCTTTCTGTCTTCTCTTTGTCTTGTTCAAAGACTCACTGAAACTCTAACTTAATATGCTTCATCTATCTATATATAAATAAAAAGAGAAGTCCTGACTGACTGACTGGCTGACTCATCAACGCCCAGCCCAAACCCTTGTACCTAGAAAGCTGAAATTTTGCACAGAGGTTTTCTTTATAATGTAGACAAGGAATAAGGAAGGATTTTTCGAAATTCAACCCCTAAGGGAGTTAGATAGGGGATGAAAGTTTGTATGGAAAATCGTCATTTTCACGCGGGCGAAGCCGCTGGCAAAAGCTAGTTTTAATCTAAAATTCTATGATCTCATGTCCGGTAGATGGCAATAGACTCACCCCCTGTTACATAGGACTTAAACATAACTAACAAAATGTGGGTGTTATTAGTTACACCTCTGCCAAACCTTTCGGAGATTTCAGGCATGATGTCATGTTATATTCTAAGATCTCGACTTATAGTAACCAATTTCGTCTTCAATAATACTTATATCTATTTATCTTCCAGATTTACCCCAGACGAGTGAATCTATAAACTACAACATTTCATGTAGTTTCGTAATATTGTGCGAAAAGCTGAGGCAAGTAAATGGCAGATCACCGGCAGGTGTTGGTCATTCGATTGACGCTTATCTCGTCAGCGTGACGGCCCGGAGACGGAGGTCCTCATTCGATATAGTGTCGGTGAACTAACGTATGAGTGTGTGAGGACCGGAGGGTTTGAGATATCGAAGAAAGTAATATTACTTACTAAAGAGTACAGCTTGTTTGAAGAAACTCGGTAACTTACCTGAAACAAATAATGAAATAATTAGGGTTATTGCACAAATAATTAAACATAAATCATTACACCTGTATTTTCGAAGGAGTTTAGCAATGTTAGACTCAAATGTCAATGAAACAAAGTTTAATATAACAATTTTCTTCCGTCTTATAATATCTAGGTAGTTATCATTTTATCCTGAGGTAAAGGTTTATTAGAATTTGTACATTCTCGACATTTAACATTTAAATGTCATAAAATAAACAGAACTAGACTATCTATTCCTAAAACAACGGCCACAAATATAGCATATAAACACAAAACTGCTGTAATAATAATTGCGAACGCTCGCACCGCGCATGCGTCGACGCCCTTAATCAGAATCCAGCGCGCGCGCATATCGCGTCAGATTACACTGTAGATCCGTGACGTGTGATGGAGAGGACACGGTAGAGGTAGAACAGCGATTTGGTAAGGTAAACATTAAAAAACATACAAAATTGACCAATTGGTCCATTTACATTATCCTGAAAATATTGCTGCACATAATCAAGGCACTATGGAAATGAAAAGAATAATAAAATGATAAAGATCTCTACCTGTATACTTATTAGCTTGTTCGACTGTACGAAAACAAGCCTTTGAAACACTACCTATTCAAAGGTTTGTGAAAATCGTCAGTTAGGTACCTAGAGCAGAAGTTCAAGATTTCAATTATCCAACTGGATTGGAGACAGGGTCCTTAACCGACGTTACTAGGACATGATACAAGCTACCATATTCGCAGTCTTCAGCATCTAAGGACTCTGGAATGTCTAATAGAAATCGAAGTTTGATAAAATATAAATAAATAAACAATGAAGCTCAATGGAAAATGCAAGTGAAGTGAGACATCATGTTGGGCACTAACCACACAAAAAAGAACTATAGAAGAAAGAAAAAAGAAGTTGTAGCGTTGTCTTGTCTCACAACAAACTTCAAATATCTTGTCTTGCACCCGCTCCCGCTCCGCCTATCACCACGCACCACGCTGCTAGGTGCAACGCCTCACCTGCTCAACAAATCAGGAAGTGTTCCCTTGTCACAACAGTTACGGACAAGCCCATCACTTTATATAACTAACGTTTGAAGCTGTTTGTTGCAGATCTCGGAATATGAGCTGGCAGGGTGATATGATGGAGAAAGGATCCTGCCAAGTGTTTGGTGAAGTTAGGAATAATGTAGAAGAAAAAGTTTGTTGTGGTCAGCGAGGGCATTTAAGGCGCTGACAAGAGCCAAATAGGCTTGTATTGAACAATTTTTTAGCCAAATCTATACAGTTTGACACGGCGGAAAAAATATATGTTAATCTTGAACATATTTCTGATAATTTCGTTGTTTTCAAAACACGTTTTTGAAAAGTTTTCTCGATACAAAAAAATGGTAAACTAACCTCTTAAAATGATCTTCCAACAAAAATATCTGTATTACTGATGAACGTACGTTGGTAAAATTTATAACAATAACGTATCATATTTAAATACAAAATTTGGTTGTTTTTAATTTTTGATTATTTAATAAATTATTATTTTATAATTAATCATTATATGGTTTGTAAGAAGTTCGAGCCTTGCGTCATCGCGCTCTCTTTCTTACGTATGCAATCCGACAGTGAGCGCTTAGGCGCGGTGCTAGACGGACGTATGTCACTTTGCGCCCCACTGACAGCTATCCGTTCATCTATAAATTATTATTGACCGCGTCACAATATTAGTCCAGGATCCACGGTACATTTTTTCACTTGATTACTATCAAGCTAATTTTCCGTGAGCCAACATTACCCTATACGAAAACTCTCGATTGTGGTAGGTAATAGGGGCAGCAGGGATAAAATATATATTGATTATATATTATTATAATTATTTATTTGATGATTTTCAAAAATCTATTACTAACTATTTTATTTTTATCTGATGATCATTATCTAAATCCAACATGTATTGATAACGAGCTCATCAAAAATTACTACAAACCAGCTGTTTTTTAGGGGTCCGTAGCCGAATGGCAAAAAACGGAACCCTTATATATTCGTCATGCCTGTTTGTCCGTCTGTCCACCCGTATGTCACAGCCACTTCATTCGGAAACTATTGAGACTACACAGTTGAAATTCTACAAGTATTCTGTGAACCGCTTTACGATTTTTATACAAAAATAAAAAAAAAGGATTTAGGGGGTCGCCCCATACATGGAACTGAAACTATTTTTTTTTTTTCATCAAACCTATACCTACGTGTGGGGTGTCTATAGACATTAGACAGGTCTTTAAAAATTACATTGAGGTTCCACAAACAATTTTTTCTCAAAGCCAATCGTTTGGAAGACAGACACTTCCAAATTTGTAAAATGGCGACCGGCCTCGCGGTCGCTTGCCTTCGGTATTGCCAACAATGACCAGCTTTTCAAGGCTGCTATCTCCTCTTTGCATTATGTGGCCGAAATAAGACAAAATACGCTGTAGGCAAACTGTTGACAATCGAGTCTTGATATCGAGTTGGTAAAGGATAGACACATTTGTGCGTTTGGCCGTCCATGGAATTCGGAGAATCCGCCTAAAACACCACATTTCGAATGCGTCTATCCTCTGTCTTACTCTTGTTTGGATTGTCCATGTCTTAACTTGTGGGGAAAAATGCTCCTTCCGAGAAGCCTGTGCCTGAAAAGGAACCGATCCAGGCTGATGATGGTTTCGTGACGGTGTTGAGGAGGAAGCGCCGTCAGCGAACCATCAAGAACCGCTGCGGCACGGCTCCATCGGAGCCCATGTGCATATTCGTGCCGCAAAGCCGAACACTCCTTTGTACCTCTCCCGTCTACATTACACCACTACGACGGAGGACATCGTGGAGTACGTGCGCCAGAAGATCAAGTACGTGGCGAGAGTGCAGCTGCTCGAGTCGCGCCGCAACGTCAACTTTAAGGCGTTTGTGGTGCGAGTACCGACATGCTACCTGCACCTCGTCTTGGAAGAGGACTTTTGGCCGCAGGGGGTGGTGTTTCGACGCTTCCGCGGGCAAGTGCCACATGATCGCACAGTGACGTAGTGCAACTGTAGTGATACTAATATAGTTTTAAGGTTTTGTTTACTAACACAAGCTGTCAATTATATCGTATGTATGTTAGTCTGTAAGGTATTTATCTATGGGCCAAAGTAGCCTGAAAATAAATAAATATTATTTTTATTAACTCTATGGAGGAAAATCAGGAAAACTAGTGCTCTGACCAAACGGGCCTTCGTTTTAAAACTTATACCACGTTTTTCCCAGATGTTCCGGGGGCGTAATATAGCATCTTTAGCCATGGCTATCCGCCGTTTTATTTCTGTGACGCAGCTACCTTCATTACTTATATTGGAGCCTAGTTAATCGAAGCTGTCCACAGTATAGATGCCTTAGATGTTATAGGCGCCCGATAGGTTTCCCGCACGATCTACCACCATAAGCTTGGTTTTCTGCCTATTTATTGCAAACCCTACTTTGCCACTTTCCACTTCCAATCTGTGCCGTATCTCTTTCATGTTGCCAAATGTTGTAGCAAGGAGAACGGTGTCATCAGTGTACCTCAGATTGGAAATCCACTTTCCACCAACAGTAAACCCCTTGTCCCAGCCCTAAAGAGTCTTGAATGATATTACTCTTCGTACATATTGAAGAGCAGAGGTGAGAGGATGCATCCCTGCCTAACGCATTTGAACAGTCGGTGTCTATTTTGACGAAAGAGCGGTTGTTGATGTGTAGGTAGAGGCATCGGACTATGTCAATAAGATGTTGAGGCGTTCCCATGTCTTTAAGAACCCCCCACAGCTTGCCCCACTCCACGCAATCAAATGCTTTGGTATAATCTATGAAACATATCAATACAGGGCTGTTAAATTCCCGACTTTTCTCTATAATTTGGCGAACGTTCAGGATTTGTTCCCGCGTGTCTTTGCCTTTAACAAAACCTGCTTGCTCTTCTGGAATTTGTGGCTCCAGAAAGTGTATTAGCCTGTTGTTTATGATGTACAGGAGTATTGATGGTGCGTGGAGTAAGTGCCAAACACTTAATATATTTTTTAGAATCTTGTAGGCAACTTGTAAAGAGTGGGTTTAATAGAAAATATCCAATCCCCAAAACCCAGTTAGTAAGTAATCATTTTTAATGACTTCGTTATCGATACATATTGGAAGGAAGGAAGGGGACTCTTTGATCAAACCATACATTTTGTAGGACAAATATTTTTTCAAATAATTTAGATAATTATCATCAGATTTAACAAAAAAACCCAGCTGATGATTCTCAAAAGTGTTTGTACTTAACACTTTTGAGAATCATCAAACCAACATATTTTATCCCTGCTACCCCTATTACTTACCACAATCGAGAATTCGAGAGTTTCGTGCAGGAAATTGTTGGGCGTCTCGCCGTCTCATCAAAATTAGCTTGATAGTAATCAAGTGCAAAAATGGACCGCGGATCCTGGACTATTTGTTTCTTACTTGGTAGTATGGCGCTAGGGTATCGGAAAAATTGTGGGCGTGTCCAAAAATACTGAAACATCAGAAGTCAATAGCTATTGTCATCGTCTTAAACCTAGCTGGTTTGTCAAAGATGGTGACAGGATAATCTTTAAAGAACCAGTCATGTCATGTTTATGCGACAAATAAATATTTTTTCTTTCATTCTTTCTTCACAGCAGACAAGGATTTTGACAGAAGAAGATGGTGACTGAAAATATAACTAAAACATTAAGTAGGTAAGAATAGGCAGTAAATAAGTGCGCCTTTGTTGCAGTTGATAGAATATGAGCTGGCAGGGTGCTATAAGACGAAGAAAGTATTGTACCTATTGAAGAGAGAACTAACATTCAAGAAGTCAAAACTTTGCTGTAGTTATTGTTGTCACAGGGTGGTCTATAAAGATGATTGCATAGTTAAAAGTTAAAATTACTACCAGGGAATATCTAGACTAGACTCGCGTTTGAAGCTGCGTTTGTTGCAGATAATAGAATATCTTATGGGAATGTGACGTATTGATCTTGTGAAGATACCGGGTTTGAAGACGAAAATGTAAGATATCTGTTGTATCTGTAGTATATTTAAATAGGTAAGTAACTTGAACTAACAGATTAAATGCCATAGAGATGAATGTAATGAAATCAATGATGTCACGATTGCGATTAATTATTTTTTTACGATCATGCCATATAACAAGTCCAGTCGGACAAGTTTTATGCAGAAAATTGATCTATTTTTATTAATATTCAAAATGAACGAAAGACAGAACTATACAAATCTAACAAAAACAGCTGCCATAACCTCATCCAAATCAAAACTAAAACAACAACCTGCCATTCGATAGCAACACATTTATTTACATTTCAGAGCTAGAACTGACAAAATCAGTAAATAACGTTTTAAAATAAAATCTATTTCGTTTCCGACTGCACATCGCGAATGTTCGATCAACCGTCACTTCACTTCAAACGACGAATGACAGTTGATGTGATGTGAATCCGCTTTGTTTTCCATTTTCAAATGTTGTTTATTTTGATGTTTTACACTAGCTTTTGCCCGAAGTTTCGCCTGCGTGGATGTCGGAAATATCAAAATGACGATTACTTTTACAAACTTTCATCCCCTATTTAACTCCCTTTGGGGTTGAATTTTGAAAAACCTTATTCGATGTCTTAATTATAAAGGAAACATGTGTGCAAAATTTCATCTTTCTAAATGAAGAGTTATAGGCAAGTATGGAAGAAAACTTCTTGGTTCTTCGAATTCTGTTTTTATTGAAATGTTCCTTTCCTTTTAATGATTGTTTCGTTGGTCTCTGGTGCATGAGCTCTCCCTTCCCGGGTCCGATTCCCCATTCGGGAGACTGATAATGAGTTTTTCTATCAAGAATTTCTCAGAACTTATTAGTCTGGATTTGTGCACGGTTAAGCCCAACTTAAGCAAATATCTGACACTATTGATGTTATATTTAAAGGTATTAATATCCTGCTCCTTTCCACTCCAAAAACAAAATTCACACAGTCCAAAGTCCTTTTCAACGATTGAAAAAAATGCACTCAATCAGTACTCAGAACTGAATCAATTGATTCTACATCCATCAAAATAACGTTGACAATACTAACATATATATTAAAATGTTGATATGTTAGTATAGTATTGTCTATAGGTACTATAGTCGCCTGGCAATGACCTGCCGATTGATTCATTCAATCAAGCTTGGTTGATTGACATGTGACGTGTGACAATGGTTGTTGTGCTCATTGATCAATTATATGGTTGATGCTGGATAGTGCGGGAGCTAATCGAACAAAAAATATTGCATCTTTCTATGTAGAGAAAGATGAGCGATTTCATTGAAGGATTTTCATATTTTTAAGAGTAGATATAGATAATAACGTTTAGATAATAACGTTTATTGTGTCCAAAAGTAATACACAAACAATATTGGGTTTGGAGTCTTCATTTAAGCAGATAATGCCTGTATTCACAACAGTAACTACTTACATTAAACACAATAAATACAAAAACAAAAACAGTACATGTGGGTAATAAAACAAAATATAATTATGTGAACGTGTGCGTACGTGTGCATGGATTGGTTGTGTTGATGAGTGTGTGTGTTTTGTGGTTGTATGTATACCCTCCCAAGTGTGAATGTAAGAGTTCTAGGTAAGAATGGTTATCTGAAAGGATATTGCAATAAATGATCATCCTAGCCTTTTTCCCAACTGCGTTCGGGTCGGCTTTCAACCTAAACGGATGCAGCTGAATACCAGTATTTAATATGGAGCGACTGCCTATATGACCTCCACAACCCAGTTAATACTGGTTAATACGAAACTTACAGATTTTCATATTTTTATTTTTAACTTTCCTAGGAGGATTATTAGTTTTATATTATATTCCTTTTGGTAAGATTGGTTGTCAGATTTTCAGACAACTGACTACTAGTAATAATTGCCGGCTTATCGTGTTTTCCGAGGCAGGATATTGCAATATATATTCATCTCTTATCCATTCTCTTGGTGGACGTGGACAACAACCAGCAGGAAACGACAACGCGGCAGGCCCAGAAGGAGATGGCGGGATGAGCTGGATTCCTTCTCAAAGGATTGGCCTATCATCGCACTAGATCGCGATAAGTGGAAGGAGGGAAGGGAGGCCTTTGCCCTGCAGTGGGACAGTACAGGCTAATAATAATATCCATTCTCTTACTACTCTTAAAACTCTGATACATTCTCAGTCGCGCAAAGATTAAGCTGTCACAACATACTGCCACAAAATCTGTCACAACATACTGCCACAATTCACAAATTCTTGATTGCTAAGGAAACTAAACTCAACAATAAATAAACTACATGCAAAAAATTCACAACAAGTTTTCCATAATACCCGCGGCGAGTACCATACCATGATTTAGCTCTCAAAGACTCTAAACTACAAAATGAACGACAACAAGTCTCCTAAAATCCCTTCTTTAAATCCAAAAATTATGGTACACACTAGACATTTTATTACATCCACACAGCAAACAGAACTTTCGCGGCCGAGAATCGAACCCGTACCCACCTACAACCACTTGTTTACAACTTGACCGTGGCGATATATTCAGAATCAAATTGTCGACCGATCATCGTGTCTGACTCCTACGCTAACAAACTTAACAGGACACGGATATCAACCAAATATGGCCTTTATTACTTAACGGATAAGGTTTGTGAAAACTGCATGTGAATTGTTGTAATCTCCTTGAGTAATTTGCGTCCTTTTAGTGGCTTATGTGTTCCTAGTACCTTCATGTCGATCTTAAGATAAATTTTGATAAAATATTACGTGTTTATTTCATTGCTGTAATAATTATGTGCATTACATGTGTGATAAACTGATTCCTTTAAAGTGATTTTATGTGATAATATTGGATAAGTTTTCCCGATAAAACAATAGATATTTGACTATGGCTGGAGGCTCTACACTCAAGGCACCTATAGAATAATCCGCCTAAGCAGAAACCAGCCTCACAAAGAAATTATTTCAATAAATAGGATTAAATTAATTTTGGAGGTTGTATTGATGATTTTAATAATTTTTAGTCGGTAAAGCCGCGTTGTTGTGGTCGTGAATTATATTTTAATCAACATACAACCTAACACTGATTTGCAAATTGCAAAAAACGTAAGAAAATTTGGGCTACCCACTGAAGCTGGCCTGGCTAGCCATACTAGCAATCAAACAGTTTTTAAGTTTTCTAGACAAATTCCATCTAGATTCAGCAAAATAATTCACGCTTTATTACTCGATGATTGTCTGACTTAGCCAACCTCGACGCTAACCAAACTTAGAATGATGGAGACTCTCTCGGAAAAATATACGTCTAGGGATCTCCGACAAAAACGATAGCAGTAATAATTATCTTTCCACAAAAAGCAGACATCTTCATAGCTACTGTCTACAAATTAACCAACCATATTATCAGGATTACAATGAAGTATATGAAAATATATAAAACCAGAAAATATGAGCAAAAATTATACGTTTATGTTAGTGACGGGTCAGACAAGTCCGGACTGATTGCCTGTCTGTCTGTCCGTCTGTCCGTACGTCCGACGGACGTATTAACGTTGCGTGCAAGCGTTGATTTTGTTTTTGTTTGATATTAATAATAAATAGGGATTATGTTTGCGCACTTCTTGTGTACACTACTGTTTGTGTTCCTGTCTTGTCTTAAAAGGTAACTTGGAGATAACGTCAAGAGAATTGACAGTCCTCCTGTCTACCATAAAAGCTGTTTTCACCACGAATGCTGTATCCACTAACTGGGACTGCGCCCCCAAAGGTTCGGAGGACCATAGCCAGCTGCACTGAGAGGTCGAAGCTACACGCTGACCCACGCCACCCAATGCACAATCACGTTGCAGTGCCCCAGAGACTGAAAAGTCGTAAAAGTTTTTTTGATTGCGTTAACAGTACTGGCCTAGCTATTAGCAATGCCGCCATAGCAAGACGAGAGCTCTGGCGGGACCTGTTTAAGCCCCCTGACGACTTCATCGAGCCATCTGAAAGCCTTCCACCCGGTCATGATTTGCCGTGGCCGACTTGGAAATCTCTAAATAGACTCCGAACCCAAGTCGGCCGCAGCAAAGACAATCTCTTCAGATGGGGGTTCATAGACGGTACGGATCTCAAGTGTGTGTGCGGCGTGTCTCCACAGACAATGGCCCACCTTCCATCTTGCGCTGCATGCCCTGACACCTGCACACTTGATGATCTAATGACTGCATCAGCGAGCGGAGTTCGCATAGCTGATTATTGGGCCAAATTAATATAATTTATTTAGTGACGGTTTGCCATCGACACGCTAAGAAGAAGACCAGTTATTCAGCCAAGCGTGGTAACTTCATAGCATCACGCTTAGGCAGAGATGTACCCACATTTCGCTAGTTGAGTTGAAGTCCCATGTAATAGAGGGCGCGCCTATTGCCATCAAACGGGCATAAATATAGACTCCGTGGCTGGTACTGATAAGTTCCTGGTGGAAAAACCCAATAACACTTTGCACGACCTGGGAATCAAACTGCGGACCTCATGCTCAGCAGTCGCGCTTGCGACCTCTAGACCAACGAAGCAGTCCAAGCGTGGTGATTATGACAATCACCCCTTTTTTTTTTTTTGTGGGAGGAAAATCATGAAATACCCCCCCCCCCCCCCCCGCTCTTGGGCAGAGCGAAGGGGAGTGTCAGACTTCTACTGACTAAAAACCAACCCATGTTCCTTCTTCGACCTTGTGCCGAGGCCACGTCATCTCTTTCGATAATCCGCAGCCCCAACGGGATGACAACCAGTAAAACAAACGCGGTGTTCAATTTCAGACCCTGTGCTCTGGACAGTAACTGGGTACCTACCATAATGTATGTATTTCATTATGGTGATGACGTAATTAAGTGGACAAAGACTGTGATCATATTGGATTAACTTCATCAGTTTTATCGTGGATGATGACGGATAGATTAATGACTTAAGTGATCAATAGGTGACCCACAAATCATCTATATATCTACAAAATGTGGCACACAATCGCAACTCTAAACCAATAAGACACTGTCAGCCATAAATCTACTGCATTACAATGACACAAATTAATCTCTAAGGTAACAAGGTCTAGTTCAAAATAATTTGTCAGTCTTTGACATATTTTATTTTAGCACATTGCAAAACTTTCATGAAAATACAACTTACAAATAAATTTAAAAAAACAAATCACTCACAAAGACATAAATAATTGGCTTCTATTAATTATCGCCTTAACACATACTAACCATATATTTAATGTAGATCCTGTGTGCACATTGCCCTCATCAGATTAATTACAACAACACCGTCGCACCGGATGTGCCCAGCGCCATCCATCAACCGTCAAGCTCGCATCACTAATTACAAACACCTCACAAACCGTATTAAAACGATCCAACGTATATTTTAATTTATAATAATAACATGTGCAATATTCTTTGTCAGAACTCTCGTTTTAAACGCGCGGAGAGCTCAACGCAAACGCGAGCGTAAACGTTTGTCATAGAGCTATATATCGCACAGACGCGGCACGTCGCTTGCCGCGCTATGCCGCGCGCCGCCCATCTCGCCGCGCGCATTAAGTCTGCAGTCACTCTCAATCACTCAAGCTGTCCGGCCGTCACTCATAAGCAAGACGAACGGGGGAATGTCGGTGGCCTCCTTTGAACCCCCTTCTCCATGTAGGTGAAAAGGGGGGGTGGTCAGCTCTTGAAGACAATTTACTGTACAAGTCGAGTTCGCCGTCCGGGATTCGTGCGCTGCTGATGAAATTTATTTGGAGCAACTTGTGTTGCAGTTTCCTTCTGTTATGGGATTTCCATAGCGACCGTTGGAACTTATATTTTTATGGACTTTTGTGCGCGGAAATGGGAATGTATGTTTTCCAGTTCTGTTATGTATGAACACAGTTTGTGATTTTTATAAAACTGTGTGTAACTTTTGTTTGTATTCGGAAGAAAGTACGGCTAATAGAATTTTTTATCGTTCTGTTTTCTATGGGATGGGATTGTAGCAAGTTGTACGAGAAGTTTTCTTATTCAAACTGACAACCTTCATGAATACTCTCGTCTGATGTATGAGATTGATCAAACTGTAATTTTCTGTTACAAGATACAACCAAAATGATACCCGTATTTTTTTTCTAATGCATCCCCTTTCCGTACCACACAATGCTCCTGCAGGCTCACAATGGATCCTCATCCAAATTAACACACCACACGACTAAACTACAAAACATTAGCTCAGAAAAAACTCAACAAAGCGGGCCAGTCTCAAACGGTGAGTTAACATCATTATCGGCGTTGGACGCGGGTGGGAACGAGTGGGGGCGAGTAGGGGGTGAGCTGGGGGCGAAGGGGGCGACACACGTCGCTCAGATGTCGCGCGCAGACGGACGTCTTTGTCGACCGAAGCTTTATTTACTCTTCGCGTGGACTCGCGACGACTAGAAGTGACAGCGTTTGAAAAACATTTTTTTTTTTCATTTGACCCGTCGCTAATTAGGGTGATTGCGAGAAATGAATGGCGCGAGTGTTTCAGTCAGGCTTTTGATGGATTTTAGTTAAAGTGAGGCTTAAGTAATTGATGTATAAATTAAATATTTGGATATTAAGGCTAAAACTAAGGTTTGCTTTAAAAAAAAAAAAAAAAACTAGTTATTGATCCAAAATACAAAGTGGTCCAAATATAGCACCACTACACTACTAACTTTAAACATTAGGTAGTTTTTATCATCTCCGTATCCTTTTCGCAACTATGTTGGGGTCGGCTTCCAGTCTAAACGGATGCAGCTGAAAACCAGAATTTTACATAATATAGCCACTGCCTAACTGAACTCCACAATCCAGTGTGTACTGGGTAATACATACGTAGAGTTGGTTTTCAGACTTTCGGGCCACGACTGCCAAAGATGTACAAATTACAGCCGGGACCGATATGGCTTAACGTGCTTTCAGAAGCATGGAGGAAACGCGATAATTATGTAATACGTAGTCCATAGACCAACCCTAGAAATGGCGGGTGAACCTAGAAATCGACCCAAGCGGCATATACAAGTTCCTCAAAATAAGTACTCATGAAACCAACTAACAGAATTATTCTACAAAACAACGACATGCCGCTTCTACACACTACCTCTTTGTCCACCGTGTTGATTCAATCAAACTTGACAGCACAAAGTCGATGTGGGTTGGACAGTCTACTGATGATCGATTTTTCCACCCCCTCGTGTAAATAGCGTTATGAATAACTGGCTAATGCAGGCTCGCAGGAGTAGCCTTCACAAATATACTGGCTATCGTTTTTGTTGGTGCTAGGCACTTGTTTGGGTAAATAGAGCTTTCTTGGCTTGTGGCCTTGTGGGCCTTTAGTTGGTTGGTTCTTTTTGTTAGTGGTAGATCCTGATTTTTTGTAAGAAAATGTTCCCATTCAGGATCAAAAAAATAACGTTTATCTAATGCTTGCTGAACCACAGTGGAAATAGAGTCGTTCAACGAAATGTCACAGTTAAAAATGCAAATGGAAAAGTTCAAAATGTTTGTCAAAAAACACATTTCCACTACGAGAGGTATAATGGGTGATCGTAACTTCTGCCTTGTCAGTAACTTGAATGTCCAATCTACAGTTAATAAGGATTCATAATATAAATAAAACAGAAATCATGATTTTCATACAACAATGCAACTTACACAATCGAATAAAATCCTCTCATATCATCCCAGTTATACCTCTGGAGCCTGGCTGACTGGCTGACTGCACTCAATCACACCCAAGACGCAGCTCCTCAACCCTCTCCTACTTAATTGACGTTCCACTCCATCAAAACAACCTTAAACAGTCCAACCAACATAAACCAACTACAGAAACAAACGAAATACAACCTTAAACAAACGACTTTACAATTCAATGCGACTGCAAGAAAAAAATTGCAGAAAATTTGCATTGTGCTGCAAATAAGTTTGCTGAGGAAATCAGCAATTATGACCTGTATTTTGTAAGGAATAGGGGTTTTTATAGATGGAAGGGTCATTGGTAATGCTGAGTTATGCAGCTGTCATCAGGAAATCATACGTCACCGTTGAAGTGTCAAAGAAAAGATGGTCGTTGGTTGTTGAATGTGAGAAAGAAAAAGGTCGGAAAAGGTCAAAATGGCAATGCACTTTTGTGATTATTTACAAAACTTGTTTCTGTTATAAGATATCGTGGATTAATCTTTTAAGTCTCTAAATTATGTGACAAGAGGTCTGGATATAAATTATTGATTTTTATAAATTATGATAGATTTGTCATTTGTTTGGCGTGTACATTATTTCGCATTTTCCGTTGCAGTTTTTTTAATGGAATCAATCAACTTCGTTTGAATTTTATGATAAGGATTATTTCTAAAGTTAATATAACTTTAGTTTTATGACTGTAGCTGTATCAAGAAGTTATAAAAGCAAATTCTATCAATCAACTGCTTTCCACTTCTAGTTTTAACATTTTTAGGAAGATTATACAAGGATTTATTTTATTACTACGCACATTTCATTAAAGAAACCAAAGTAACGTGAGTTCCAAAACAAGACATTAAATACCACATCTTTAACATTAACGACGACCATTAAAAATCCTTAAAACTTTTCAACAAACTTCTAAAACACGCACAAAGTCTACAGAAAGCGCCCAAATGCACTGTGTGACAAACTGAATGTCGCTGGACAAAAATAGTCAACAGTTTGACAAATAGCTAACAGATGTCGCTTCACAAGTGGGAGGTCTACGGGACTTTTTTTTCCACGAGTTTCGCGCCTCGCAACACTTGGTGAGCAATATTCGGCGGCGATTGTTTCGAAACTTCAAACAGAAGTTCCCTTATTGTGAATGGTCGTGGAAAACTCTTAATAAGATAGCTCTGTGTGTTCGGTTTAGCTTTAGATATTTCTTTTTGTCTGGAATTGGCGGAGTTTTGTAGCAGTGGGTGCTGGGGCCTTGTTTAGTCTAGACTTTAGTATATCTTTTTAAGGTCTTATTCTCATGTTACTTATTTCATCAGGGATGAATTTGTCTTTCTATTGTGTAGGTACGTGTACTCGTGTACATCTTATGGTGACAAGAGGAGGCAATTTTAACATTGAGTCGTTAACAATTGACATTCAATCAACTTTGAAAGGTTCAGGTATCTTCTAAGTCAACTTCAAAACAACTCATCAGCCATTCAAACATTATTCAAAATATCCAAAATTACACGAATGGTCCGCAAACAACATAAATCGCTTTAATACGAAACCGCGCGGAATCAATCTATCAATCAATAAATCGCGCTAAAGATTGAGATATTCCACTCGGGGGGCGAGACTGGGCTAGTGGGGGCGAAAAGGGGGTGTTGGGGGTGACAGGGCGGGGGTCTGTTTACCGCGCCCGTGACGGATATATCCCTCGTAGACACCCGTCAATCATCCACGATATGATGAGAATTAATATTTCACGAAGATATTACGACGACCGACGAGTCTTGATATTTAAATGCGGGTAATAAGGACCCGGGTGATGCCGCTGTTGTTTTATGAGGACGGATGATTTGGGGATTATGATGTTGAAGTGAATGTGGAAATGTTTGAATGACGTCACGAAAAAAGTTGGTTGGTTTTTCCAAAAGTGGTATAATTTGGACCCCGTATTGAATAAGTACACATTGTGGAATGCAAATAAAGTTTGAGTATTGAGTATTGAGTATTAAAAATAATAACATCAGCTGCTGTTTAGTCTATTATCAACATTGATGATAATTATCCTAAAACGCCTACTAACTAGTCCAACAAAACAAAAAGTAGCGACAGTTACTAAAATATACCAACTGGTAAAAAATATCCAATACTTCACGTTCCTTCAAATCCAGCAAAGTTCACATTTCTCACATTCGATCAGAAGCATTTCTTAACAACATATTTCAGAAAAAGTAAAACAAAATGACATCAGAAAGTTGTACTAGAAGTAGAAATGTGTAAACAGCTAGGAAATCAATCAAGTCGGACATGGGGGTGCAGGTGGGGGCGTAAGGGGGCGTCGCGGGGTATCGCGGGGTGTCGTGAGACCCCTTGACCTGTGCAGTAGACGGGTGACGGCTGACTGATGGCTTTCACGGGACATTGTTGCAACTGCTTAGTCTGGAGCGAAATGTTGGTTTTGGGGGTAAGGATAGATAATGGATGGGAAGGAGTTTCATTAAAATCAGATATTAGACAGCTGAAGGGTTATAGGTCAAAGTCGTTGCACTATCAACATCATCATCATCATCACGACATCACCTATCGAGCATTTTCCCAACTATGTTGGGGTCGGCTTTCAGGCTGAGGCTACATTAGGTCGCGACGCGACCTGCGACACATGAGCGATTAAATCAAGTAAATGAATGCTCACGTATATGGCTACACCGTACATCGCTCTTTTTTCTCTATTTTCTCTTCGCTCTTCCAGTCGCATCGCAAATCGCTGCCTACTGTAGCCTCAGCCTGAGTCTTACCGATTCCAGCCGTTGCACTAACATGAAAGACATTGTACATTGTTTTGTCGATTATAACAAGTGGAAGGCTATGGGAGAAGCTTTTGCCCAGCAGTGGGACAATATAGGCTAAGAAAAAAATTAAAGTTCAGAGATAAGTTCGCGACATGAAATGGTCGGGATCGTGACCAAGAAAGCTGAGTGACAATTTTAATTAGCTGTCACCGATTTAACGTCATAGTAACCTTGTCCTGCCTTAAGGTTCGATAAACTCCCAACACGGATCCATACAAATACTACTAAAGTATCTTTCAGTGCTCAGTCCACCATAATTATGACTGGTTCTCTATAGGATTTAACACTTTCCAAAACTGACTGATCCTTCCACCTTTCACAAGAACTAATAAACCTTAATCTGGATAATTATTTCTGTGTAAAACGCTGTCCTTGCATAACCTCGAAACTCATAAATGGTTAATGGCTTTAATATATCAAAATTATTTGGGCCAATAAAACGAGGCGTACCAAGACATTTATTGCCATATTTAAAAATAAATCGTATCAATCAGTTATTATGTTAACTGCCTTGAATTTGTAATAAAACTTTCCTTCGTGCTGACGTGTTGATTTAAAAGAAAATAGATGCCACAGAGTATTTATTTGGCAGAAGCGACACTATGATAAAATATTTAAACGTGCAATTTGCGTCATAGAATAATGAGTTAATAGACTAGTCAAATACAATTTTGTGAAGGCTATTGCAAGGCCGGCTATTTTCACCTTATTTCAGCAACGGTAAACCACATAAAATTAGCATATCGGTGAAATTAAAGCGTTTCAGGTTGAAGTTATAAATCAGAAGTAATCATTTCATCGCTCGCTGTATAGTTAGGTACAAGGCTTGCTTAATAATAGTTTACGAAAGGCAAAATACATAGAACTACTAGGTGGGTTATTCAATTTTTAATTCCACTTTGTCCCATCAGTGGGAGAGAGTGAAGTAATCCCGGAAAATGCATTCCTAATCATCCGCCCCGTCTACACTCTTTCTTACTCTACGTCATTTGATATTGATTGGTCGACTGCACTTGACATAATTGTGTATGTTGATACCGAGGTCGCCATGCTTTAGGACATAATCGTTAATAATCGAGCAATTTTTAATATTTATTGTAGCATTAACATATATCATGTGAATGCAGGTTAGTGTTACTTGTGCAGGACAAATTTCAGAAATAAACGTGACCTAGTTTTTTTAAGTTCTATTAATATATCATAGCTAACCCATATTGTTCCACTGCTGGCTGAAAGCCTTCCTCCATTCCATCCAACAGTCACTATTCTGTTCATCTTCTTTCTAATTCTCCTCGTTCGGTTCGTCCTGCCATCTTTTTCGTGAGAGAGTCAAATGAGTTTATAGTTCTATTATTTGTGTCAAAAATTCACGCTGATTATGCACTATTGAGCGTCCTTATACCGGTTTTTGATTTGCTGAAACCGGTACGGATAAACTGTAAGTAAGTATGATTCCGGATACCGGACTTGACATGTATGTACTGAATTATCAGTGTCCGGTCAACAATACAGCGTGTCCTCACAAAAATATTAAAGAGTTTTTCCAATTGCATGCTTGTATTGCATAGTATTACACAACACCCCTGTTACCCAGCTTAAAAATAACTAGAGCGTCCCATTAAAAATATTAATAAACAGCATTAAAATTAATACACGTTGTACAGACGGTCGCCCCTGACACGTCGCTCAATTAATACCCGCTATATGTCAATTAAAACCAAAATCTGTCAATCATTTTACAGACAGGCCACGGAGTAACTAAAGTGCAGTAGGACCATTTGGGAAAAACATTTGAGGAGTGAGCCAAGCATGCAAAATGCTAACAATAGGCAGTATTCTTTTTCATGTCTGGTATGGCTAATATTTGCAATTATGTTATCACAAATTATGGAAGCTTATCTAAATTCATGTGTCAAATATGATGCAATTGAAAAGTTTCAATGGCCTCCGATGGTAAAGCTATATCGAACTCAACATCTAATAGTAAGGTAGTCAACTTTCCTATGATTGACACTTTTCATATTTTTATTTGCAGACTTTTCATATTTTTAAGGTCTATTTCGGAAGTCGCAGAAAATTAAAAGAGTAATTTTGAAATTATGGATTTCCGACTTCCTACCTCATTGCTACGTGAGACATAGAACGGATGCGATTGTTACCACATAATAAAAGTGAACCTTCTGTAACCTTTCTACTCTGTGGCCAGACAGACAGACGTCAGGACTTATCATATTAATCAATCAACCACACGATTCGTTATTAATTAAGTATTTTTGTTCGTCGTTTTTATGTTACCTTGTTTTAATACGTGGGACTGGGAATGACTGGCTTACCTGAAATAAAAAAAGCATTATTATTAAGTGAAACGACAATATCATTTAACTAGTGAGATTCAAAAGATTGATTGACCTAAAAACGTAAATATTTAAATTAACGCTTCATGGTACAAAAATACCAGCAAGAGGTTTGCTCAAGAGAATTTTGAATCACTTATTTGACGTTGATGACTACCAAAAATGGTGACTAAACGATCTGCATATTGGAAACCATTCTCTTCATTAAATCTACAGTCTATAAAGAGTCACCTAGATATGAACATTAACAGGCAATGAAAGCCTCCAAATAATTACGCAACGGGTTGTATTGACAACAATGCTAGTAGCCTCGCTGACAGCCTGTCCATCCAGTGAACTGTTTTCTTATTGTAAAGATGACGTAAATATTGACAGCTACTTGTATTACGATAAAAGTTCTTATTTCATAAAGGTGTTCCACTCTAAGCTACCTGACGAACCGAACAAGTGACGGGCACATTTCATTCATATCAATTCCTTTTTCATTTGCAGGCACAGGCTCAAAACGACCCACTAAAATACATAATAAACTACTAGTAATACAATAAATAAGATATAACGCACAAAAAAATCAATGTTGTAAAAGAAAATTTTACCAACTACCCTACACGGGCGGCCGATAAAAAATAATGCCATTTACACCGTCCGACACCGCGGCGGATTCGACTTATAGTCACTTGGCCCGCTTCGTTATTGCCGTAACAAAATGGCCTATCTTCCCTCTCGCTCGCCCTCACGAAAAACCTATAGAGAACAATGCGGGCGTAGTAAAATTTTATTGGAAGCACACGTGGGGTACATCCCGGGCCGGCCTGCATAATGCAGAAGCACGTTAGCTAAAAAGAAAGATAACTGCATATTTATACAATCGGTACGCGATATTTCGTTGCGACCGTCACTGTAAAGTGTGGAAACGTATCGGTACTATCCAGGCTAGACTAGTCTGCAGCTAGAATTTATGCGTATTAGATGTTTGATGGGGAAAATTTGACTAGAAATTGAGAAACTTTTTGGCAGTTTTAGTTTCTAAGTTGTCAGAGTTATAACGTCACAAATTGCCGTGTATCTATCTAATATTTATCGTGACGATAGCCTTGCATATCCTTGATACGTAATTTGCAAAAAAGGTCGTACTTAATTATCATCCATATTCATTGGTTTATAAATCAAAATGCTAACATAAACAAAACGCAAGCACAAAAACCGACCAGCAATTAAACATGTAACCGATAGGCCATTCACCTACCCTTTAGACTTCACCACTACAAGTTCCCACTTCTATATCTGGGCAGCACTGGCGTCACTTAAAATCTAGTACAACCTACAAAGGAAACCAGCTTGCAAATAAACAAAGCTATTTTAAACCGCTTTTTTCCGTCTATTAAATAAAGTAGCGCCCGCTCCGGGCGCCGCCTCGTATGTTTTCACCATAGTGTTCGATTACAATTTAATGCATCGCATTCGCACTCAAATTCAAAATCTTAAACGTTCACACGGAAAAATCGACCTTAGACCTTCCCTCTTACAATTTGAATTTGATTGCGTTTTCCCAGTTGGTGGCTCGTATCTGTTTTGTGGCACAATCAACTTTATTTCTCCGAGAGTAAAGTTTGTTTTGGATTGTTTTTAAATGTCGTATCGTAGTCGTTTCGTTGCATTACAGTGTAGTAGTGACATCGGTCGCTACTATTATTTCTTTTACAACAAAACTAGTAGTTTATTGGTTCCGTGTCTCATTAGAATCGTTGTGGCCGGTTTATTTTAGAGCTTTTAATATTTTTACACCTCTAGAAATATTCAGTGTAAACTCGATTATTTTTATTGCTCTTCTCCTCTTTATCCAAATTACATCATTCGTTTTACGACCGAATAGTCCGCAGTTTGATGGATATGTTCATGGGAGTTGTTTATTTTGTTTGAAGAGTTTTGGTCTGGTGCACATTCTCGTCAAATTCAATTAAAACATCGTGTTTCCAAAATTCAAGAAACTGATTACAATGACTCTCATGATCCATCCAGTTACTAGTTAGTCAGACTATTCAGATAGACTATCACTTCTTATGTGCGGTTGTCAGTCGATGGCAATATATTGGCAATTGTTTGACATTTTTTTTTTTTAAATATTGCAGCGCTATTGACGCCATGCATTCTAAGAATATTGCCCAAATATTTGACTAACACGTAATCATTCAAAAACAACATACACTTAACATGTCCTGACCTCACAAACAGCAAATAATTTCGTTACAAAAATGCTATTTAGTATCTCAATAAAACTGTCTGGATTGCTAATTTGATTTATTTATCGTATTATTAGTTGTAAAGAACGCGTCTTGAAGACAAATCTTGATTTATGTCGCGCCATCTGCGTTAAGGATGTCAATCGGCTAAGAGTTGGCGCGTATGTTGCGATTGGCGGCAACTTTTTGTGGATGCCTGATTTGTGGGGCTGGTAATAAGTGACATCATTGTAAGTTGCATTGGACTTATTATTAATACGATATGGGACTTAGAACTGTTTTATTTTTTTAGGAATATGGATAAAGTTTACAGGCTCCGTTTTCAGTTAAGATATCTTTTGCTAGCGAGATTCAATAGAAATGCTTGACTACGTAAAATATGATATGGCTTTTTTTTTTCTTCTGGGGAAAGAACGAAGAAAGATAGGGACGACTATTTAAATGATATCTAAAAGAGAAGTGTAGAAATAGACATGCTGCACCAACCAGGTAAAGGCAGGTATGGTGAAGTCAAGTGAACTTTTGAACGATGCGTGTACGTAAACTTACATAGGTGAATTAAGCGAGAGAGCGCAGGCCACTTTTCCGTATGCTAAAAGTCGCTCAGTGTGTCACCAGTATTAAATTAAAGTAACAACCTAATTTTTCCTCAATTTCATAAAATGACATCACCCCAAGAGTGATGTCTGACCATCATATGAATCAGCATCACCAGTGTTTTTCCATATGTCACCTTGGCTGACACCTGTCTACTCATATTTATGGCAAAAATATGATAATTCAACGCAAAGTTTATATTTCTTTAAAGATTAATAATATAAACGAATCGCTTATGTCACTCATATTCTGATTAATTAGCCGTATAATTATTATGCTGTGTTTATTTCAAGAAAACACAAAGAGTTGTAGTGTTTTTGATTTGACAAGTCAACTGTGAATAATGGTGTACAGGTTAGTTATGAAACTTTTAAATAAATCTGTATACGTAGACAGCAGCGTTGTTTCCATAAAAAAAACTGGCCAAGTACAAGTCTTGCACATGAAGGGTTCCGTACCATTGTAGTAGATATTGAGAGTTTTTCTATGTTATTTTAGCACCATAGACTTCCATATATAGGTTTTCCTATAATCTATAAGTGATGAACTAATTTCTGTATTTTTATTAGAATTTTAGGCTCAATAGTTTCGGACAGACAGACACATGAGTGATCCTATATGGGTTCTGTTTTTTCCTTTTGAGGTACGGAACCCTAAAAATATCGAAAACTCGAAGACTTTTGAAGAAACCTGATAAAGGACAAAAATAAAAAAAACTACCGGATACAGCAAGCTGTTTAAACCGGTGAACAAAATCAGGCTTGGTCACAGTAGTGACTGTCCCAAATGTATGCATTTTAATTGGAAATTTAAAATGACACATCCACCTCGAAATTTTTTAACCTTTGATTCACCTGTTTATTGATACCTAGCTCTATAAATTGGCTAACAGGCTGACAGCCCGCCTAATATATGGGTGACGATGACCTGATTTCTTGACCGGAGACATACGTGAAAAAAGCAAGACTTTTTTACGTGTAGTTTGCTTTTTTGCTTCGAATATTCAAAATTATCGACAGAAGGGCTCGTGGCACAGAAATTCAAGCCAAAAGCTTGAAAATCGTGTTGCAAAGTTACTGGGTTATGAAGATTAGATAGACACTAACTTGCTTCATCCACAATACTGGTATTCATAGAAAAATCAAGGCATAATATCATTATAAAAATACTAACTTTATTTCAGACTTGACAAACCAATATTGTTTAAATGTTACAGCACCATGCTGAAATAGGAACCTTTTGATCTCACATTATACCCAATCGTATTCTTAAACTTTTTTTATATTTACTTCATATTTTTTGTTTCATTGTATTATTTCGTTTAGTCCGTTTAGTCTATGTAAGACTAATAAATAAATTTTCTTTCTTTCAATTTGTTTGCTTGCTGAAAAACAATAACAATGCTAGTTTTCATCCTAAACGAGCCACAACACCTCCACATCAACACTTCTCAAATAGCCATCATGCTCGGCCTCCAAGTACCAGCATGCTCTAAGTACAGCATGACAGCACCACCGACCGATCGCGAACAAATAGTACAGGTGTAAGTGAATGGTACAGGTGTAAGTGAATAATAATGACGCGCTGAGCTCCTGACGCGAATATTTCGGTCACGTCGAGCGCCGTATTAAATGGTGACTCATTTATATCGGTCGAGTTGGAATCAGCTGTGTCTAGTTCATTGTGACGTTACTGTTCAAGTATTTTGATGTGACAGTACGATGGTGTTTTAATTTGATTGTTTTTTGTTTTGTTATTGGTGATTTTTTCTGGTGTTTCTTTTGGATTTTCAGTTTCAGGTGACGATTATGATAATCTTATTGTAATGGATGTTTTAAGTACAGTCTAGTCTAGGTCCTAGACCAAGTGACATAATAACAGCGATAACAAGTTTGGAAAAATCAAAAGCTATGTAGAATATTGTTTAAACTCTTTGTAGCAATTCAAAACACTTTGAAAGCGATTTCTACTTGACTAAGACCACGTTCCAAGGCTAATAAAAGTAGATGCTTTGAAGACTGTCTGCAGATATTCTGATTATTTATTTTTAAGTGTCATCTCGATTAATACCACAACAAGAAAATCGTCAGGTGTAAACCAGCTTTTATTATAAACGCTACTAAAATTATCTAACACTTATTTCCGAACGACAAAATCTAAAAATATCTCAAAAGCATGTAAACCTCGTTACAATTTCAAAGTACTATAATATAAATAATGTTACCAAAACATCTTGTACCCTGAGTCACGACAGTTGCGCGGGAAAACGCGGCGTTTCGCAACGCTCGTGTGAAACGCTATAAAACTGAATTATATCTATACAAAATTGTGTGTTTATGTCTGTTTGTGAATCGTAAATTTGTCGGCTGGTGTGTATTAACTCGAGAGCTATTAGCTTAGTTTTATAGCTTTTTTATATTCATGCTTTTTATACTTTGTAGGGTAAGTGAGGCTAAAAACGACTCTTCTACCTGTCAGTGAAAACTTTGTATTAGTGTAAGTCAGATGAAAAAAGTATAGATTATATATAATATTAAATGATTATTTTATTTACTAACATTATTTTCAAGTATTTTTACATACTAACAAAATTATGGATCGCTATAATCTGAATAAAGTAAATTGATTGATTGATTGACAGTGATTTAAATTGAGGTAATAGTTTCAAGCTTAGCACTTTATAGTATTCCAAAAAAATGCTAATTTAAGAAGATCGGTAAAAAAAACAGTTTTATCTGAACTTTTGTTTACTTATACATTTTCTTAATACAAATTCATGGAATTTGCTATGAGATAATAAATTAAAAATAATCATCAATAAACAGCGGAACAATCAGCTCATAATCGAAGACAAAACAGGTCGTTGTAAAAGCAACAGTTGCTCGATAAAACGCCGACAGCTTACCGCGACCAGTCGTAAACCTGTCGCAAGGATGACGAATCATTAACGCGTTGCGACTTTTACACGGACTGAGATTTAATAGCGAGATAGAACAGAAAAGAAACTCCACTGAAATCAGCAGACAAAGAAAATAATATGAAAAGAAAAACATACTTACTTACAATGCGACTACGATATCTGACAATACCTTTTCCGCACTGGGTGGAGTAAAAGAGAGTGTCAGACTCTTCACTACATAGTATAAAACAAAGTCGCTTTCTCTGTCCCTATGTCCCTTTGTATGCTTGTTTTTGTATGGTTATCTTTAAGGCTCCTTCCACGAAATCATCTCATTTTGATCAATTTTGATCGGTTGGTGTGGAAAATCTATGAAGAATTTGAAGCTTCCTTTTGGCTATTATAAGAGACGAGTTCTTTTTCTGGTGGACAGTGGACAAGAATTTTCAAAATAATGTTTATATTAATGGCAATCACCCGTATTCAAAAGCCCTTTTCCGCAAAAATACCGATCGAGTTACGTTTGGCTTAGCCGAACCTAACACTACAAACGATTCTAAACATTAAAAAAAATATAAATAACATCACCATATGGTCTACTGGAGTACCAAGGAGTCACATTTTCGACTTCAATACAAAAAATAGCAGATTTTTTTTTTTAAAACATCGCAATTTTTACAAAATGTCTCGACAAATAAGATTTTTTTTCTATACCTTAGAATCACTTTAGAGAAAATTCAAAAACTACGTATTAATTTTAAGGTAACCTTCTAATAGAATCGTATTTTTATTTTATCAATAATCTATAATTTCATTTCGTAAATTGAATCCAAAGTTAACTATATTATCGACCGCGCAAACTCTATCTCGCCAGTACGAATCGGCCACTGCCAAAGGGCGGACGTATCGCTTTGTGTCACAAACGCTCCCGTGTTTTTCGTAAACATATTTTCGAGATTGTAAGCCGATTACCACAATTTGATACACTTATTAATTTTGATCAAACATGTTTTTTTTGTTAATTTGTAAAGATTTCTAAAATTTTTTTCATCTTCAGATCGAAGTCGAATTTCACGATCGATTGTTGTTGTCGATTGTACTTCGATATATATTTTTAACCGACCTCCAAAAAAGAGGAGGTTCTCTATTCGTGTTTGTATGTCTGCGAATATCTCCGTCAAATTGTGAACTGATTTTCAAAATTCTTTTTGTCTTGGGAAGGTACTCCCGAGGTGGTCCCATTGTCACCAAGTCAGTTTCTGATGATGGGAACTCTGAGAAATTGAGGGCAACCCTCGAATATCATAGGCGCACTTAACGTTTTCCATACATTTTCAGAAGCTGTTCAAGTATTTGCGTCTGATAATCATAATTTCATGTGGCTGCGCTGATGACGGAAGGTGCAACTCCTCAACGGTCAGGACTTGAAAGAAAATTCCTTCAAAATTATACGTACTTATGGATCGATAGTTGTATTCTCTCAGGCTATTAGGTTGAACTGATGATAGACGGTAAATCTCATTAACCGACTTAAAAAAAGGAGGTTCTCAATTCGTCGGCTAGGAAAATTTTAGGTTTTTCCGTCATGGGTGTCGTTTTCATGGTTTTTGGGGTCGCTGATTACGAAAATGAAAATTCAAGATGGCGGCCAGGAAAATTTTTGGTTTTTCCGTCATGGGTGTCGTTTTCATAGTTTTCGGGGTTGCTGATTACGAAAATGAAGCCAAAATGAAAATCCAAGATGGCGGCCAGTAAAATTTTTGGTTTTTCCGTCATGGGTGTCGTTTTCATTGTTTTTGAGGTCGCTGATTACAAAAATGAGACCAAAATGAAAATCCAAGACGGCGCCGACGAAAATTTTTGGTTTTTCCGTCATGGGTGTCGTTTTCATGGTTTTTGGGGTCGCTGATTACGAAAATGAGGTCAAAATGAAAATTCAAGATGGCAGCTAGGAATTTTTTTGGTTTTTCCGTCATGGGTGTCGTTTTCATGGTTGTTGGGGTCGCTGATTACGAAAATGAGGTCAAAATGAAAATCAAGATGGCGCCGACGAAAATTTTTAGTTTTTCCGTCATGGGTGTCGTTTTCATGGTTTTCGGGGTCGCTGATTACGAAAATTAAGCCAAAATGAAAATTCAAGATGGCGGTTAGGATTTTTTTTGGTTTTTCCGTCATTGGTGTCGTTTTCATGATTTTTGGGGTCACTGATTACGATAATGAAGCCAAAATGAAAATCAAGATGGCGCCGACGAAAATCTTTGGTTTTTCCGCCATGGGTGTCGTTTTCATGGTTTTCGGGTTCGGCTGATTACGAAAATTGAAAACCGAGTACACTACACACCCCTGATTATGCATTGCATATTCGCCAATTATGTGCTTTAGCGTATTTTCAATCAGAACAAGTTATCAACGCTTTTGACGAACTGCTCGAATCTCAGTTTTATATTGTGCATTCTGGCCTCCTCCGACAAGTCATTGATTATTTTGAAGATAACTGGGTCGGAAGGTTGGAAAGACGGGGCAGGTGAGCTCCTAGATTTCCTATTGATCTGTGGAATACTTTTGATGCAGTTCTTCAGGAAATTCCCCGAACGAACAACTCCGTTGAAGGCTTTCACAGGGGATTCTCATCACTTCTAACGGCTCATCACCCATTGTTACGGACGCCAAACTTATAGAATCTTAATCAATAATAAACTAGATTAAGTAGATTAGCTCATCAGTCATTTTCCTGTAGCTCTTTTCCTTCAGTTTGGAAGCAGGCTTACATTATACCCTTACCTAAAACTAACAATCCATCCTCGCTATCCCACTTTAGACCTATTTCTATTCTCCCTTTTCTTTCCAAAGTTTTTGAGCATTTAGTTCACAAACAATTAACATTTTTCTTAGCGTCGAACTCTTTAATTTCCCCTTTCCAATCTGGTTTCCGCTCGGGTCATAGTACTGTCACTGCACTTTTGAAAGTGACTGACGATATCCGCTGGGCAATGGAGAGTAAGTCACTTACCGTCCTTGTACTGCTTGACTTCAGTAGTGCCTTCAACTCAGTGGATTTCGACATTCTGCTTGGTATCTTCAAATCTTTAAATTTGTCTTCTTCTGCTTTAGCCTGGTTCAATTCTTATCTTCGGGGACGCTCTCAGTGTGTTCGCCTTGATGACACTTTCTCTGATTAATGTAGCCTCGCTGAGGGTGTTCCTCAGGGTAGCGTTCTCTCTCCTCTTCTCTTTTCAATTTTCATTAACATGGTTACCAGTGTAATTTCTCCCTATTTCCATCTGTATGCAGATGACTTGCAGCTCTACCGGCATTTTGCTGTAGCTGATTCGGATTCCGCCATTGCTGCTTTGAACCATGACCTGGCTTGTATCAGCGCCTGGGCTAAGTCATTTGGATTGCAAATTAACCCTCCTAAATCTCAGGCCATGGTTATAGGCAGCCGATTTGTTCGTGGTGCGGCTGTTGTTGCATCCTTGAAACCTCTGTACCTCGATGGTGTTCGCATTGAATACACAGATACTGCTAAAGATCTGGGAGTAACCATCGATTCCAATCTGTCGTGACGAGCTCAGGTCAACGAGGTCAGTCGTAAAGTTCACTTTTCACTTCATTCGCTGAAATGCCTTCAGAGTCTGCTGCCGTTGAAAACTAAAATAGCCTTAACTCAAACACTTATTCAGCCGATTATAGATTATGCCGACGCCTGCAACCTGGATGCTACTGAGGAGCTATTAAATAAGCTTGAGCGCTTGCAAAATTTAAGTATTCGCTTTATTTTTGGTCTGCGTAAATATGACCACGTTTCTCACCTTCGCAAAGAACTCAAGTGGCTCCCAATCCGCCTACGCAGGAACACTAGGATCCTATGTCTTCTCTTCAAGATTCTACACAACCCGTCCTATTCCCTTCTTACCTGCGTGAGCGTTTCTCCTATGCCCGTCCTTCTGACGCACCTTGTAGATCGCACCTTCGAACCTTACTCAAATCCCATCCTCATAAATCCAGCTATTACTCATATTCCTTCTCTGTCCATGCTGTAAGGTAATTATTATTTTATGTTAATTTCCTGTGATGTCTTCTGTGTGTACATAAATTGTTAAATAAATAAATAAAAAAAAAAAAAACACAAAAGCTAACAAAAAATCAAATATTTTTTTCCCTTCATCACGTATAATACTTAAAATCTGATTTGAACATTGTGTATAAAAATCAATGAAAAAAAACAACCAAAAAAAAACGCTGGGTCCACCTCCACGTGGTGCCCGGTGGAAACGTGATAACGGCTAACGGACTATTTGAATGACAATGCCTATAATTCCATTTTTTTCCTGTTCATGTTATTTTACATTTTGTCTAGTATAACTTATTAATATTTATTTCGATTTCATGTTTAACAAACCCATTTTATGTATTACTAAATTTTGAGCTCATTTTCGTAATCAGCGACCCCGAAAACCATGAAAACGACACCCATGACGGAAAAACTAAAAATTTCGTCAGCGCCATCGTGGATTTTCATTTTGACCTTATTTTCGTAGTTGGTAACCCCGAAAACCATGAAAACGACACCCATGACGGAAAAACTAAAAATTTCGTCAGCGCCATCGTGGATTTTCATTTTGACCTCATTTTCGTAATCAGTGACCCCAAAAACCATGAAAACGACACCCATGACGGAGAAACCTAAAATTTTCCTAGCCGACGAATTGAGAACCTCTTTTTTTTTAAGTCGGTTAATGAGATTTACCGTCTATCATCAGTTCAACCTAATAGCCTGAAAGAATACAACTATCGATCCATAAGTACGTACCTATAATTTTGAAGGAATTTTCTGTCAAGTCCTGACCGTTGAGGAGTTGCACCTTCCGTCATCAGCGCAGCCACATGAAATTATGATTATCAGACGCAAATACTTGAACAGCTTCTGTAAATGTATGGAAAACGTTATGTGCGCCTTTGATATTCGAGGGTTGCCCTCAATTTCTCAGAGTTCCCATCATCAGAAACTGACTTGGTGACAATGGGACCACCTTGGGAATATACCTTTTCAAACAAAAAAAATAATTTTGAAAATCTGTCCACACTTGTCAGAGATATGCGCGGACACACATAAAAAAAACATACGAATAGAGAACCTACTTCCTTTTTAGAAGTCGGTTAAAAAGAGACGGAAACATTATTTATTTTTGACGTGTTAAAGTGCTTTCACAACCAATTTACAACAAATATTAAAATCTGTGATTAAAATAGATATCATAATTTTTGATTTTTATTCATATAACACCAAATTGAACCATTTTTATGTTGATTGATATACTGTACCTATACACAACACACATTCCAGACTTTTTTTCAAAGCCGCGTGTGCTTACTTAGATACTATAAAATTATGTCACCTAAAATAATAATCGTCTAAATGATCAAATTTTTCAACCGTAGTTCAACGCTCGAAATGCCCGTGTGTGCGTTCGTCGGTGTTATCGCTGCACACAAACATAGCATCGCACCGAAATTGCCTCAAGTTCCGCAAGTCTTGTTTGTACAAGGCCTCTTAAAACTGCGCAACGGATTTTAATGCGGTTTTTTTAATAGATATCATAGAGTGATTCAAGAGGAAGGTTTTATTAATACCTTTTTTGCACCCGTGCGAAGCCGGGGCGGGTCACTATAGTATTAACTAAAACCAATCCGTGTTCCTCCTAACATCTTAACAAAGATAGGATGCTGTTGACAAAACAAAAGGTCGCGTGCTTGCAATCAAACAGACGACTGAAAGAAAGCCTGAAGGTATAGTTAAGGTGTAGTTAGGTTAAGGTGTAGAAAGGAAAACACGCTGAAAATTATAAAAACTATTGTCGGAAATAGACGATTTTAAAAATGAACATCACCATAATTAGATGGAGTAAACGAATAAAACCAAGAAGAACCAGCTAATCAATTCAAGAAGAAAAGCCTATATACTAATTGAATGCAAAAGCTGAATGACCCTTTTTGAATCAACTGCGGCAATATGTACCTACTACAGAGACCCTCAAGCCATTGCTACATTTTGGAACTTCTGACCAATGCCTTGTGGTTTGTCTCCGTCATTTTTATAGCGTTCCGTACATTTTATGTTTTTCTCTTTTAGAATTTATCGCTTACTATTGTGTTGACTAGATTTTTACAATAATGTCTGTGCCAAGAATGTGATTATTAAAAATATAATGAGATTGGATATGTGGCAGTTTGTTATAGCCGTGAAACACGGGTAATGAGGTGGTGTAAGAAATATGAAAGAGAATTTATAAGTGTCAATAGTATAGAATAATATTGTGTTATAATATAAATCATAATTGTAGCCTGGGAGGAAATCTTTTTTGTTGTTTTCACGAGAACAGAGTGGTTTGTGGTACAAATATTATAAAAAATCATAATCGGCATCTCTAAATTATTTTTAATAATATATACCTGTATGTCAATCTGTTTATTATTCAAAGCGTGCTAATGAGCAACCTTAAACATATGTCTAATATTAATGCGCAGAAGTATAAATAAAGCTTAAATTGAAAAAGAAATTATGTAAATAGAGATACCTAGTAGAGAAATTGAAAACCTGCCGTTTTCAAAACTTTTAATCAGATTCTAGTATAGTTGAAACGCGAAAATGGTGGTCGCGAGAAGCTTTACCACTTATACTATTCGGTGATTCCTTTTCTCTGTTCTAGTAGGAATCGACGAATCTATTGAATCATTTTTCACTTAATTGTCTCTGAAATTTCTAATATTTTTAAGTGTGTCAAATCTGTAACACACATGCAAGATGAGAAACCAGTAGTATAATAATAATAATCGTTTATTTATAAGAACGGGCACATTTACAATAAGATAATAACAGTTACAATAGAGCACAGTTGATTTTTTGCCTGAACTAGGTTGAACCCATAGATAACAGAAACAACAGGTTGAACCTGTGTTTCAGGCTACAACGCATATATAAAATTTATCTACTTAAAACAAATAAGTTAACATTTCGTGTATAGTAAAATACTAAAATTAAAACTTATTATGTATAAACTATAGATAGAAACAGTGTGTAAGCTGTTTATTTGCAGACAACAAGTAGATCCTCTGTCTGTGCATACGTTAAAGGTTGTTAGTATATATCGATACAGGGACAAACCAGTTTAAAACGATGCAGTTTTCCCAGACATGCAACGCTGACAATCAAGCTGACGAATCTTCCTAATTATTCAAATAATGACACAATTGTTAACAAATAAACCAACATAACCACTAAATAAGTGTCTCCGTGTCCGCCATTTGTTCTCGCCCACTTCACCATCAAGTGAAGCGTTATTTTTCATGTTTTACGACACCAAACCATTTGATTTTATGATCGTAAATAACTATTATGATGGCATTTTTGAGAATACACCCACTGGTGTTGGTCTCGGTCGCGGTTTCTTGTATGTGACAATAACATATGTGTGCTTGTTACTGAGATTTTGATGATAGATATTGACATGATGTGTGATGAATTCTATTATTGGCGCTTGATTGTGTTTTGTTTTACCTGACGCAATTTTATCCATACTGTTTAGAACAGAAAACGTTGAAAAAAAACATCGTGAGGAAACCAGCAAGTCCTAAAATAAAAAATCGAAGACATGTGACATACCCCAACACGCACTGAGCTTGCGTGGTGGATTTTGGCCCATTCCCGAACTCAACAATGCTGCTTAAAAACCGTTCTAGGTTTGGCAGTAGGTGATAACAGAGTAGAACTCTCCGACTTTTTTCCTTTCTTATGACGTCATATAGCACAGACCCAGAAGTAAGAAAAGGTAAGTTCAGAAGCAGAAAGGACATGTATCCAGCAAGGTTACTTGCTAAAATATATATTGATAAAGGGCATCTGAAAGTATCATCAATTGATCAGACATACAACAGAAATAAAAAACATTTAAAATATCCATCTAGTATCAAAACCATTGACAAGAGGTCAAGGTTAGATTAAGATCTTTGACCAATACCAGAACAAAATAAGATATATATCATCATCATCATCATTTCAGCCAAAAGACGTCCACTGCTGAACATAGGCCTCCCCCAGGCGTCGCCACATTGACCGGTCCCGTGCGTCTCTCATCCAGCGGGTTCCTGCAACCTTGACCAGGTCATCGGTCCACCTAGTGGGAGGCCTTCCAACGCAACGTCTTCCGGTTCGCGGCCGCCATTCGAGAACTTTTCGGCCCCATCGGCCATCCGTTCTGCGAGCAATGTGCCCTGCCCATTGCCACTTAAGTCTGGCGATTCTTCGGGCTACGTCGGTAACCTTGGTTCTCATGCGGATGTCCTCATTTCTGATTCGATCACGCAAGGAAACTCCGAGCATAGCCCTCTCCATTGCTCTTTGGGTGACTTTGAGCTTTCTGATAAGGCCCATTGTGAGCGACCACGTTTCGGTCCCGTATGTAATCACTGGCAACACACACTGGTCATAGACTTTCGTCTTGAGACACTGGGGTAAGTTGGACGAGAAGATACCGCGCAGCTTCCCGAACGCTGCCCAGCCGAGTCGGATTCGACGATTGACCTCTTTCTCGAAGTTAGATCTACCCAACTGGACCGTTTGTCCCAGGTAGACATAATCGTCCACAACTTCGAGCGTAGAGTCTCCGATCTTGATAGGAGTGGGTGTTACATGAACATTCGACATAACCTTGGTTTTGTCCATGTTCATTTTAAGACCCACTCTTTCAGAAGCTCTACTGAGGTCATCGAGCATTTTACTGAGGTCTTCCATGGTCTCAGCCATGACCACTATATCGTCGGCAAACCGAAGGTGAGTGATGTACTCGCCGTTGACATTGATGCCAAGTCCTTTCCAATCCAGAACCTTGAAGACATCCTCCAATGCAGCGGTGAACAGTTTCGGAGATATGACGTCTCCCTGTCTCACACCGCGCTGCAGAAGGATAGGTTCCGTGGTCTGGTCCTGAAGTCGGACTGACATGGTGGCGTTTTTGTACAAACACTTCAACACCTCGATGTACCGGTAGTCAATTTGGCACCGTTGGAGAGACTGCAGTACAGCCCAAGTCTCGATCGAATCGAAGGCTTTCTCGTAGTCCACAAACGCTAAACAGAGAGGCAGGTTATACTCTTCGGTCTTCTGTATAACTTGCCGCAGCGTATGTATGTGGTCTACGGTACTGAAGCCTTTTCGGAATCCGGCTTGTTCGGGAGGCTGGAAATCGTCGAACCTGCGTGCGAGACGATTCGTGATGACTCTTGAAAACAGCTTGTAGACATGGCTTAGAAGTGAGATGGGCCTATAGTTCTTCAACCGGGCATTGTCACCCTTTTTGAAGAAGAGCACCACCACACCCCTGCACCAAGCCTGCGGCGTTTTCCCCTCGAGTATGACGGAATCAAACAACTTCTGAAGGGCCTTAAGGACCGGTTTGCCACCCGCCTTCAGCAGTTCGGCCGTAATTCCGTCATCACCCGGCGCCTTGTTGTTCTTAAGCTGTTTCAGAGCCATCCTAATCTCGTACAGGCTGACAGATATATATAAAATCAGGTAATTCAAGCCTGATGAATGGACGACATCAGACATGTTTCTGATGAATTAATACCTTCCGAGGCCTGTGACATTTTCATAATTTGACAATTCCAAAATTAATGTTCTTGAATTCTTGTGTTTTAATAAGTTTATAATAAATTATTAATAATTATTATTATCCACCAGTTTGGTGTAGAGAAACTGACTGTCATTATTCACTTTAATAATTATGATAAAAAGTTAAAATTTCACCGATGTGAATGACGTATACGTCAGTGTGACTATGGCCATCTATTTTATCTTTTTTGTGTGTCTTCTATTATTATACTAGTTTTGATATAGAACTCTGCTTATGTTTAATCTTTAGCTTATATTATCGTAGTTGAAATAAACGACTTTATAAACATAATCGATGCTTCGTTGGTTTAGTGATTGCAAATGCTACTACAGAGCATGAGGCCCTGATTTCGATTCCCGACTCAGGCAAAGAGTCAGTGGGTTCTTCCCTAAAGAATTTCTAAGTATCAGCCCATTTTTCCTAAGGTTAGCAAGGTCAAGAAATAATTGGAAACGCCCTTACAGGTGATCTTTCCAAAATAGTTATATACAGTGATAGTCAAGCAGCACTCAAAGCACTGAACAAAGTGGAAGTCACATTTGCACTGGTTAAAGAGTGTAAGGAAGCACTCAACCAGCTAGCGGAAAAAGCAGAAGTAACAGTCGCATGGGTCCCTGGTCATCAAGGACACGAAGGGAATGAGATAGCAGATGAATTAGCCAGAAAAGGAGCAGATGAAACCTTTGTGGGACCAGAGCCCAGGTTACCGATCCCACATAATATAACAAAAGGAATCATCCATAGAATAACCACAAGAGAGTCAAATAAAAGATGGAATGCAACAGAAGGTTGTCGACAATCGAAAATCTTCTTAAAGTCATATGATGAAAAGAAATCCCACAAGCTACTCAAAATGAGCAGGGGAAACATAAGACTAGTAGTAGGGATCGCAACAGGACACTGTGGACTCAATAGACACCTGACGATTATGAAAGTAAAGGAAGATCCCATATGCCCAGCATGTGGAGAAGCAGAATAAACAAGTTTCCACCTTGTGGCGGAATGCACAATGTATGAGCCGCTCAGATGGGAAATCCTAGGAACAGATGAGATTAATGAAGAGAAGCTCGCAGAAATCTCTACCGAACAACTGGTGAGCTTCTGCAAGGCAACAGGAAGATTCGCGATGCCGACCACCAGTAACCCATGAAGGGGATCCACCAAAATGGGGAACTGGGCGAAATAATCCACAACGAAAGGACTGGTCGCCCGTCTGGTGTCTGCCGGCGTCCCCGAAGATAAATAGAAGGTCAAGAAACGATAAGCCTATTGGCTACTACAATAGGTTCGTCCTGTATTACTCAAAAAAATAAAAAGGTTATATTAAAGTGACTAATAGGTGCATCTCTGCACAACCACGCAGTTATTCCAGGCATGATGTTATGCAATCATGATAATATAAGAACGGCACTATTCTTGAATCGCGAATAGCTCTAGAATTCTACAATCCTACTAGGAAGACATATTTCAGTAGTTGACATTAACGGGCTTTTAGAACTTGTCTTAATGCTGATGGAAATCTTTAAAACACAAAGTCTCTCTGATATAAAGTTTAAGATTTATTTTGAAATAAATTTACTGAAATATCGTGAAAGATTCACTCACATTCTCGTAAAAAATATCGATTTATAGTGTCAATATTAAATGAGGTAGCGGGAATGCATGTGGTAGGTTATTCTGATATCTAATAAATATTTTGAAACAGATATTTTTGTGTTGAATATGAAAGGCTTTATTTATATTTATTTATTTATCATTTATTTCGGACTTAAAACATCCATAGATTGTTAGTAAACATAAAACTTAAAACTATGTTAGTAACACATGTAGGTTCGACAGAGCATTTATAATCGGACAATCAAATTTGTCCGCAATGACACTCAAGAGACTATTCGAGCTGCCCCGGACCCTCTGCAGCAGCGACGCGGCACGCTTACGTCTGATCGCTGCAAAGCCATCAGTGTGCGCATCAGCAAACATTCCCGACGCACTGCAGAAGCGTGTGCTTTAGGTTGTATTCATTTTTCTTACCCATTTTTTTCTATACGAAACTATATGTATGTATTAATGAGTACAGCAGCATCATCATTTCAGCCGAAAAGCGTCCACAGCTGGACGTAGTCCCAAGTGTCGCTACATTGACCGATTCCGTGTCTTGCATTCAGCGTATGTATGTATAAACAAATCTATTTCCTTATAAATTTTGACGTTCAAAAGTTAATTTTTCATAATTTATTATAGTTATAGCTAAAGACTTTAATATTTGAAATCACATTTTTAGATATCCAACAAGTCATATAAGTTTCCCTAGCTCATATCATGTGACTTTACAAAGAGTTCACCCCAACGTTTTTCAAACAAAACAATAAACTTACAAACCACCCAACAATTCGCATTACATAAGCTAATATATTACCATAATTTATGTCTACAGCATTAACATTCAAATTATTATGAATATCAAATAATACATAAAACGTTTTTATGTTTGTTGATAGATATTATTGTAGCTATTCGTGTTATATACCAAAGAGCAGTGACCCATTTAGAGAACTTTACGATGTGGGATATGAGCCTGATTGATGGCCCTGTTTTGTTTAAATTGATTAAATATACCATCACGCTTGTAATGCCCGAGAAGTTTAGCGGAGTCGTATCTTTAGCACCCTCATTTGGCCAGATCTGTTTGATTCTTGCTACAAAGGTATGTTTTAAAGTAGTGTTCAATGACATGTCTAATTTTCTACCTCATTTCCGATGTAAAAGCATCAAGAGAATTCAGGATGAAAGAGGCAATCGTATCATATCTTACGAAATCTAAATGTAGACAAAGAGTAATTGAATACCTGCAACAACTAAATTATGAAGAGACGGAGTTATTATTACACGTTGTACAGTAATTGGAATGTTTGGTATTTCAATTAGCCAAAATAATCTTAGATATAAACATGCTCATGCACTCACAATCACGCACACACACCCCTACACTTGCAAACCCTCACATACCTCCACACACACACAGACACACACACACACCATTATCACTTAAACTCTACATACCCACCTACTACACAGTACACACACGCGACGCTCATAAACACTTCACAGACGTAATAAACATAATCAATAAAAATAAAAAAATTAAGTCAGTCATTCACTATTACAACCAACCATATTTTTGTTTTGTTGGCATACTTTTCAAGAGGGTAACGGGACTGGAAACCAAAATACAGGCATTGCCTAGTTCGGTTACAGTGGCTACATCCATTTATTAGACATTACTCCTGCCAAAATAATATTTTCTGTACTACTAAGTTTTTAGATAAATAAATTATTATATTAAAATTATTATATTATTTATTTATTTAACAATTTATGTACACACAGAAGACATCACAGGAAATTAACATAAAATAATAATTGAGTACAAAGGTACTGCTTATTTGTAACTCGGCTTTAAAACTTTTTCACAGATAACTTTTTATTATAGTAAGTTTATAATGTCAACAGAATAAAATGACGTATACTGTCATTTCACAGACAAGGCCAATATTTTTCGATCGCGTATACTGTCATCCCACAGACCAGCGGCACAAGTGGGTGTCAAGTGTTGACACCCTGAGTTTACCATAGCCTAGACCCGTACCTACCCTTAGCTCTCCAGTGCTTTCAAGGGTGTATGGGGTCGTTAGACCTTACCGCCCACACGATAAGAAGAAGAAGAAGAGAGCTTTGGCACACGTCATACTGATACATTCAAAACACTCTTTCAAAGAGCCATTACGAACGCCACAATTGATATCAAACAGCCATCAGCATCAGCCATCAAATGCGATAAATTAAAATGAAAACATGACGCTAATTTATTGGGCCCACTTGGTTTAACACAACACTTCGCATGCCAACCGTATCTCAGCGTTGGGATTGACGTGAACATTGCGATCACTCATCGACTGCAGCTTGCATTCTGTCTCTGGTGTGCAGGGAGGTATCTGGGTGGTGAAAATGGGGCATGGATTTTAATGGTACCCAGAGATTTGTTTGCCATCATCAGACTAGCCTTTTCACAACTATATAATAGGGGTCGGCTTCGTCTAACCAGGTGCAGCTGTATATCAGTATTTTACATGGAGCGACTGCCTATCTGACCTCTACAACTCAGCAAGTACTAAAGTAGAGAGTACTAGAGACAAAAAAATAAATATAGTCCATCATTTGCTTGGAACCTAATATTGATGTGTGCAAGATTACTTAAACAGTTAAAAATTACCAAATTAATGACGTTGTTATGCAAATTAAACCTCATTTTTTGAAGCAAAAAGTGCAGCTATCAATTTCAAAATCATTGAACTAGAAACATATGATTGAAGCTAACAGGGATGTATTCAAGTCAGTAGGACAGAGATTGTGAGGGTAGGTTAATAATGGTGTTATTGATGTTATCAAAACAAATATTAGACTTTTTATTATTTTGAATTACTCATCCATCATATTTGAAACGAGACAGATCAATGACATGAATGACTATTCAAGGTGACCTATGCGTCACAAAGCTTCAATTGATGACGAAAATGTCAATGAAAAGGACACGTCTTCAATAAACTTAGCTGATAAGTAACAAATAGATGTCATTCTTAATAAAAACAGTCATGTTTCTCGGACTTCAGTCTCGCCGACAGATGAGTCAAAAATGTAAATAGAGAATGTCCTAGTTAATTTGGGCAAATGTCTCGTTGATATATAAGCGGTATTGTTTGAAGATAGTTTAAATGGTAATATTGCTTTGTCTACTGATCTACTCTATTAGATTTGCATACAACGGAAATTATTTCAAATTTAAATGTTAATCAAATTACTGGCATTTAGTGCTTAATGTTCAGTAAAATGTATAATTTATATTCTTATCAACGTTCGGAATAAAGAAGTCTTTATTTTTTATTGTTTTATGATATTGTATTATTGATATTGTTACCAGATGTTACCAGTTTATATAGGTAGGTAGGGTAATATTAATTAAGAACAGGTTATTTACAATATTGTTGTTGACACGACCCATCTTTTACAAAACTAACCATGAATAAAGTTGCAGCTTGACTGTCATCAATAGCAGTTTGTTATAGTTCAGAATTATACAATACAAATTATTTAATTAAACTTCATGTACAATAATAATTGTAGTACATAGGCGGACTTCCTGCTTCAAAGCATACCCTACTAGTAAACCTTTGGTCTAAATAGGACATCATTGTGATAGGGTTTGTATTTGATGTTATTAAAACCCAAAAATGGCACTCCCCAAATCCGGCCCTGCACACAACGTGAATGAAACTAAACAGGTGTACTGAATTATGCGTTCGCTGATGTATGCACCCGTTGCACGGCGCATGCACCCCAGGTGAAAATGCACAGTGCAGAGCGGTGCTAACGTAAATACGCGAAATGGCCGCTCAATCAGCAGAGCAATGCGCAAAGCTGTAAATATCTGGTAAGTGTATGGAAGCATTGTTTTGGATAACAGCGGAAAGAATAATAATCTTGACGAGATTTACTGGGCTAAGGGCAGTGAACTTGGCGCTTAAAGTAGTTGTTTGGTTGATGGCTTGAGTCACTGATGAGGATAGGAAGCTGCAAATTCTTGGTGAGATTTCAAGCCGGATGTTTTCTGTAAACAGAAATATCCTTGCTCGCTAGCATATCAATCAAGTGTATCGCAACGAACCATCTCTTAATGCAGGAATAACTTGTATAGGTACTTATAGCATAATCAGGCTACAAATTGCTACAGTGGTACTGTCAATGGAAGTTGACCTTCTCTCTTTGGGTCAGTGAGGCATGATAGATGTCACCATGTCTTCAATTGTATGGTTATCATTTTGAGAGGCTACTTATGTAATATACGCAAATGATATGTCACAAATTCTCGATTTTATTTTAGGTGAATCCAATATAATTGTTATGGAATTGCACGAATTTCAATAATTCTTTGAAAGGCCTTGAAGTCAATAATTTCTCCACACGTAATTACAAACATTTGCAAAGTTAGATTGAAGTTTGCTTGTCGCAGTACCATTTAAAAGTCATTCACCAACAATCCACCTACCTACCTATCTTCCTTCCATCCCATTCAGCGATACCCCTAATATCTTGGAGCTCCTGGCTGGTTGCCAATCACCTCTGACATAACGTCGCTGATCACCCACTGACGGATGTAAGTGCCGGCTGTCTCCGACATATGGAAGATGTGATCGAGATTTGAGATCTCTTTTTGAGAAACAAAATGTTTGATACTACTTTGACCCGAATTGTGCGAACCGCCCCCTATTACGTGTGACTTAAACATAAAAACGTAACGTGGATTTCAGGCGTTATGTTATGTGCGAACCGCCAGTCTGTTGAATTTACTGGCAACTACTCTGATTCCCGTAAATTATAGTTCTGAAATCTCCGCAAAGTTCGAGTGAATTGGTTTCTTCTAGGCGAGCCACCCTGGGTCACATCATCACTTCACAACACGCGATTTGCCGCCATACGCAAGCCTACTTAGTAGAAACGACGACATAACAAGTTATCCTGTATAATATAACCTGATTGATCTCTCATTGTATGATACCTTAAGATCGAAAACTTTTTAAGTTCACATAACCAAAGTTCTTATCTCAATTTTTTCCCTACACTTTCACGATCGTCCGGTCATTCCTATCTTGTACCTAACGATTCGCCTCCACCTGTCAGTCTAACGTGCACTGTTGAGCATCCTACAATGTACTACAATTGCTTTGATATTTCACTATCTTACAGCCAAAGTCAGATGACTTAACAACTTCTGATCTGTCGGTGAGATCGCAGACATCAGAACGTTTACGTGTACGTTAACGTTCACTATGTGAAGCGATCAGTGTGAGAATGGCTATGAAATATACTTTGTGTCAGGTTAGTGTCGGTTTTTTGAAGTGTTTAGTTTTGCTGTCGATTTTACGATTTGATGAGCCGTTAGATCTGAAGATTATGATAGTTATATTCTATATTATATTAAGCAGCTGAAGTATCTATCTAGGTATACTAGGTTTATTTTGCTATGATACGAGGATCTTCCAATTTTGTTATTTTTAACCAACTTCCAAAAGGAGCAGGGTTTAAATTCCACTGGATATTCTTTTTAGGGTTCCGTACCTCATAAGGAAAAAACGGAACCCTTATAGGATCACTTTGTTGTCCGTCTGTCCGTCCGTCCGTCCGTCTGTCAAGACCCTTTTTCTCAGGAACGCGTGGAGGTATGAAGCTGAAATTTATATCAATTACTCAGGTCTACTGTCCCTTAAAGCTGTGAAAAAATCAAACTTCTAAGCCAACGCAATCAAAAGATACAGCCGTTTATGCCGCAAATTTTCGACACTTGCAAGGGAATCAAAACCTACAGGGTGCTTCCCGTGAACTCAGAATCTTGAAATTTGGTACGAAGCAACGTCTTATAGCATAGATAAAGAAAAAATTACGAAAACCATAAATTTTTAGTTACATCACATAATATATTTTTTTTACGGAACCCTCGGTGCGCGAGTCCGACTCGCACTTGGCCGGTTTTTTTTTATCTCGGTTAAGTCCTAACCAGATTTACATAGACATATTTTTGTCGAAAACTAAGTGGATTTATTTTAAACAATTTATTTTGTCGCATAATAAGTTCCACTTCCACTCCTATTTTCAGCCAAATTTCTAAAAAACCTCGTTAACTAACAGCACGTCCAATTTCCATTCCCAAATCAAAAGAAACCATTAAACACATTAATCCCACCACACTTACTCACCAGTCAAAAACTTTAAACTCTAATCCTTCACTGCCTATTTCTTCAAAAACCTAACACATTCATTCACTCACTCATTCGTTCAGCCTCATTCAAAAGAATGATGAAATCAAAACTACATGGCCAGAGACATAGCCATTTATCAAAATGAATTAAAAAACTTCTGCGCAAGAGTTCATCCCGTTCTGTTGGGATTTGGGGCACTTTAAGATCTATTTCTGGTGACAGACGGACAGACATTCAGGGATAGCTATCGGGTTTCAAATTCTTGTATTAAAAGGATGGAAGGATAGTAAGTGGTCTTTGTAATTAAAGGGATTTGTGAGTATGGAGTGTGGTTTCCTTTGCCTATATTTTACATATGGGGGAGTGATCCTGAAAGTTTCGTTGTTTACGAGAGTTAACTGAAACCGCTTAAGTTTGTCAGAATGAAGGACTATAATAATATGTCTATTTTTGGTTTTTCATATCAATACAACAGAATTCGAAGATTGGACGCCGGATTTTTCTTCTATCTTTTTTTCTTTCTTGTGGTGTGTTGATTTATCAGCCCCTAACGATCCCACTGCTGGGCCGCACCTCCTATCTGTGAAAGAGACTGGGCATACCACGACGCGAGTCCAGAACGACTTGGTTTGATGAATAGGGCAGGAAAGCTGGTTACTGAGTAATTATGTTGAAAGAAATGAACTCGCATGTTTAACTCTGTTTCATATTCAGGTGTACAAAAATGATTTGGTACAATTTCTTCCCTCTTTCTCCTTTTATCATTTTCTCATAAAATACTAGAATAATTAACAAAAACAAGCCACTGCGAACACACAGGTAGTCTTCATTAAAATTCGTATTGACTACATGAAAAGTCAATTAGTACGTGCCGAGGCGGCGGCCATCTTGTAATTGCGGGAGACAGCTGCGCGGGCGCACCTCGTGGGTGTTCGGCGTAACAAAGGGTTGATTTAATTAGAATTTGATTGGGTGGGAAAGAGAGGGAAGATCATGGTGTTTTGGTGGTGACAGGTTAGGATTTATGAGTCTATCTATCTATCTATCTAATAAATAAAGAGAGAAGTCCTGACTGACGGACTGACTGACTCATCAACGCCCAGCCCAAACCCTTGGCCCTAGAAAGCTGAAATTTTGCACAGAGGTTTCCTTTAGAATGTAGACAAGGAATAAGGAAGAATTTTTCGAAATTTAACCCCTAAGGGAGTTAAATAGGGGATGAAAGTTTATATAGAAAATCGTCATTTTCACGCGGGCGAAGCCGCTGGCAAAAGCTAGTACCTATGCAATAAAGTGCTTAGTGGTATAAGAGAAAAGGTTTCTCGGGTTAAATCAAAGAACTCATTTTAGTTTGATTCGGTTTCCGACTAGGTACACAAGCATCATTTTCCTGTCCTTGTCCCATTATTACTTAGGGTTGATGCAATTCGTTTTCATCTTCCAATTTCCTCTGTCATATGTTATGGCATAATTTACTTCTTTCGCTACCAGACAAGGAAATAACGACACAATTTTAATCTCGTAGCTCTTGACAAGATCACAATAGTTAAGATCGAATTATGTTTCGCTAACAGTAAAGGCGTTTGACTTGTATTAAAATTTCTAACATCCAAACCGTCTTCATTACTAATAACCGATAAGTAAAGGGTCCAACCACAACCAATCCTACCCAACCTAACGACCACAGCAAGCCACAGGTCTTGCAGTATCGTTATACTGGATAGGATTCCACAGGTCTTGCAGTATCGTTATACTGGATAGCATGCGGCAGTGGCGAGATGGTCATTTGATTGTCATTTTTGTCATCGCGGAAATATGTTCGATGAGGCTGGCACAAGAACATGTAGCTTGGCACAAGCAAAGAGAGGACCATTAACAGCAGTGGATGAAGTTAGGCTCCGGATGGTGATTATGATGGACAGCATGCTGCCTACGCTAAGTAATAATAACTAAAAGTATTCATACTCAATACCAATAAATAATAAAATGTTAACAATAGTTATTAATTCCAGAGAACATCTGTAAGTACATGTATGTCATCAGTGTGACTGTTTGTCTTGTCAAACTCATTAATATTGTGTCGAATATTTACTCATTAATGTGAAACATGTGTATAATTATATAAAGGTTTGTGTGACCTTATGTGACATAAGTAATTATGCGTACACACGGTGATACGTTTAGTTATAATAATTATGTACTATTCCAGTATTACATGGCCTCGCTATGTTTAGATTTCCCGAACAATGAGAGATCTGCGTAAACTGGTTTTGTATAGTTTGATAGGCGTACCTAACAATAAATAAATGAATGACGAATAAATTAAAACCTTTAAAGTATACAAACAGATCAATTTTAATTGATGACATTTACAAGACTTGCAACGATCAAAAACATAAAAACATACGTTATCAACTTGTCCATAATTATAATTGAATAGGCAGATCAGATAGACAAATTATTAAGAAGGAATGTCTTTCATATATTAAAAGTATAATTAGCTCATATCAACCCTGAATGACCACTGCTGGGTACCGGCCTCCCCTTTACAAAGGAATGTCCATCATAATCATTGTTATTTTCAAGGAAACTCCTACCTAGAATGAAAACCTATGTAAATAGGGCAAACCACCTGTTCCAATCGATCACCTGTTTAAACATCATCAACTTTCAATGCAAAGTCACCTTCACCATCAGTACAGCACACATTACAAATGCAACCTTTTTCCAACATTAGGGTGCGCACGCGTTCCGAACAATCCGAGACTGTCCCGAATACCCCCAATCTCCCCGGCCGACGGGCCAAGGGGGACAAGGGGGACTAAAGAAGACGTATCTCACCACCACGAACCATTGTCCATTGTTTTTGCCTGCTGTTATTTATGACGGACGACGTCGCTTCTATCCTTTTCTAACATCCCCAGAATTGTATCTCTGTCTCGTTCTACAAAGGCTTCCGTCCCGTAATGCCGTAGCTAATAAATTACGATTCAAAAGATTATTTATTAGATTATTCATGGTGGAGAGGCCCTGTACCGTATTGGTCTTCGGGACATAACACTGCGGTCGTTTTTCGTCGTTTTTTCTTGTGATTGATTTGTGTCCTATCGTGTGGTGTGTCGTGTCGTCAAACAATGGGGAACGGACGTCGATTGGCTGCTTTATGGATTTTATTGGATTCACAGACGTTGGGATTTGCATGTTACTGTGGCTGATAAGCTTTGATGTGTTTGTGACGTAAAGGAACTTTGGGTGATGTCACAGGATTACATTGGGTTTTATTTTGATACTTGAAAGAAAGCTTATCAAACATCGACTGCTTGTCACAAAGAGCAACGGAAATATATCTACAAAAAAAAAACTTACTGCCTACTCAAACACCTAGGCAGCATTAGATACCTACTTATCTCCTTTAATATTCTAATTTGATCTAACTAACAGCTTATTAACGAGATAACTTCAAGTTTAGACCACCTGTGACGACAATGATACTATCAGGACCACATGACACTGACTCATATAATCATAACCAAGCATCTAACACAACATATTTGTCATACAATTAAAATGTAACAGACCGATTATTTATAGCAATTAAACAACGGAACAAACTACAGGAACAATTTATTTATAAAATATGACAGCAGTAATTTAGGAGCAATAAAATTCATTGTAGAACGTACTCAATTAAAACAGATACAACAAAAAATGTCGCCCCACCGGAAGCAGGGCCGATAATCGTTTGAAAAGAGACGTGCATTATTATTCACAGCCATTAATTAACCCACACTAAAGTTTTAATTAAAAAACAAGCAAAGAACTTTCCATAAGAATGGTATGTCACAAACGCCGACGAATTCAAAACGCCAGCGTCTCGACCGTCATAAATAATTGGGACAAAACCTTCGCCCCCCGCGACACCGCCCTCATCCCCCGGATAAGTGTCTAAAATTTTCACAATCCGGCAATAAAAAGATAATTTATTAGTATAGCTCTTATTGTTTTCGTTATTTATGTGTATGGAGTAATGTAATCTAGCTGGTGGGGGCCCTAAATAAATAATTTTCACTTTAATGTCCCTTCTTGCCTAATCTCCCGAGCGGTCGACTCTCAGTCCACGTTTTGTACGATATAATGGGCACCCGAGGTATTTTTAGGTCTAAATAAACATGATTTGTTGTACCGTCTCTGACAGAATTTAATTTCGTTACGGCAACGATGTGGCTCCCTCTGTCGCGAATATCTTGAATTATTTTTAATGACTCCTAGTCATTTGCATTAGCGTCGATTTTTAGTAGCTTCTTAGGATTATTTATTATTTTATTTGAAATTATAGCTTCCTTTAATTTAATAAGATGGTATTTTATTGCTGTAGTCGTACTTATAAAATTATCCAGCTCTACAGTGGCAAAAAATATGCACCTGATAGAACATTAAATATTTCCAGAGTTTATTTCGATATTTAAAGCATCTGTAATACGAGTATTTAGAGTATTTTCTTAATCGATAAAGTATTGCAAAACCTACTTTTATTTTTATCAAAAACTTTCAACTTATTTTTATAAATTCTAAACAATAATTTCTTTCAAAAACCCAACAAACACGAACAAAAAAAAAGTCAACCCAAGACCCCACACGTACATCACATGCAGATTTCAAAAGCGTCTGAACTTCAGTGGCCATTTCTGAAAATTAGTGGACGTGAGGCAGTCAGGGGGGCGAAGCGTCGGGGGTGTAGGGGCAGCAATGCCGTGGTGGATGATTTACACCACTCCGGTATTATGTTTTGACTTTAATAAACAGAACGTTTGTCATGGCAGACTATACGTCGCCAGTCTTGGCCAAGTTTTGTGTTAGTGAACGGTCTAGGAGTAGTACTGGTGACTTTTGTATGCTAGTGGTGTTAGATTTACGTTTGGAAGGTGATGAGACTGTTAGTGGCTTGTTTGATTGGTGGCTGTGCTTTTGAATGTGATGTTTTAGTCGATTTTGAGTATTCTTGCAGAATCTTTCGATTTTAGAGCAGTTAAAGGTTGATTTTATTAAGGCTTTTAGCTTTATAGACTACAGTCCGTACATTTCAAATCTCACGATACTTAAAATACTTAATTTTATTTTACTTTGTCATACAACAGATTTATAGAAATCGAGTCTGAATCTTTTCTTTAAGACTATTTAAAACACCATTGCTTGCATCCAAAATACTTGAAAACGAATTAATTGCTTAGTTAAGTATTAAAATATCAAACTTCATAACCAACTCTACACTGAAACTAAAATATCCTTTCAAAACATACCCTCACAAAATTGCATCCAAATAATATTCATACAGGCTTCCAAATCCATTTCCATTGTGCCGGCAACGTGTCCTAAGTTGACCTTAGTCTGTCTAGTTTTAATTACAACAGACGGACGGAAGGACATCCGAGCTTCGTTGTTTTGAAGACTCGACGTGACATATAGTTTGTGCCAGATTAATTCTGATGTGTACTTTAAGTTAATAAAAGAATTTGTTATGAGAAAGGGTGGAATGTTTATTTTGTCTGTTGATTGGGAATTAATTTTAAAATAACATAACAAAACGTAGTAAAACAAAGCTACTGCCTCAGACATCATCAGTAATACAAAATCTTAGCAATGACTGATTCTACATAATGTAAATCTGATCGTATAATCTTCAAGTAAATCCAAGTTACTACATTCACTCTAACATGGTGTTCATTTAAAACATAACCTCCTATAAAAACCAAATTCCAAGCACCAGAAGTCGTAACCGATCCCCAAGTCATCCACCCAACATTCCCCACAATATTCTCTCATATCCGATACATCACTCCATAAAGACAAAGCACGAAGACGCCATCAACATGACATCCAGCCATAAAACTCATACCTGGCCATCATCGCGTAGACCACAGCAAACGGCCCATAGTTCCCCCCCTATAGTTTCACCCCTCGTTCCAGCTTTTAATTATAATACTTTATAGCCCTATAAATCACGGCGTGCGTCCCGGGCGGCTTCCACCCCCACCCCCCTTTGAAGGATACCAGTTCAATTCTCGTCGGGTGTAATAATTTATAAAGAAATTATTCCCTTTTTCTGGTGGGGGTTAAAGATGGTCGTGACGTGATCTGTGATCGTCTGTTGGTGACAATCATTTTGGTGCCGATGTGGTTTTGTTGTAAGTTGTGTCTGTTTTGTATTTTGGGAAAGACTGGGGGGTGCATGCAGATTGTGTAAAGGTTTATTTGTAGATCATGCTGACGTTTATTTGAGGTAACGCGACTATTTTTAATGGAAAGTATATAATTATTGAATGAATGAATGTACAGTTGAACCGATTGATGTAGGTATGACAAAAAATGATCACACGTCAAAATATCTGTCGTCATGAATTAAATGAAGAATGTATGTTGTCTATTGAAGAACAGTTAACGATTGTTCTAGCAAACAGTAGATTTCTCAAGTCCTCATTGCGATATATTGTGTCAATATCACCGTGTGACTATATAAAGTATTGGAGTTAAGTTGTGTGACTTGTACGTCAAAGATGTCATTTGTATAGAGATTTATTTACATTTACTTAATTTTTTTTTTTCTCTTTGTTAAATATGAAATGGTCTCAAAATTAAGTACTATCTATAACTCTCAAGTTTTGGGTCATGTTTTGATATTAGGTTGGTTAGGCAGGGCTTAATTGGAAGGCTATAAAGGCAGATACATCCCCCGCTATAATAGGGTACCTACCTATTTTATGCGGAGACTGATGATCGCTTAGATTGATGTTTTTATGTTGTCTTTGAGTGGTATTTGCAAAACTAATTGCTATTTTTAGCTAGGTACTGAGAATATTTAAAAAAAGTGTAGCCTGCTATTTACTATAATTATCTAAATATCGAGAATATCCGTTTTGATATTCTGAAAACATCCTAGTACTAGTACTTGATCGTAGTAGTAGTGTAGTCTATAAAGCGAATAATTATACAATACAGGCAGAAATCTTTATAATTCTAGTACACTGAAAATATTGATTGCAATTTTGTTTTATAAAGCATTTGGCATTAAGCGACTGGTGTCAAACGCTATATCGTTTGATATCATGTAAATGCAAGTTAGCTGCCTGTATACTTATGAGCTTGTTCGACTCTACTATTTTGCTACATTTCCCACATACGGCTATAAATAAAGTAATTCATTGCCGAACTTAAGTTTACACACGCATTAACTTCTATTTCAGCAGTAATCAGTCACATATCAACAGAAGTTCAGTTCAGAACCGATAAGTTAGTGTTAAGTAGAACTGCTGTAACTTAAAGCTACAAGACGTCTAACTTATGGCGTGCCTTCGAGGTGCCATAGAGTAAGAAATAACAAACGGAGGGCGAAAAATTACAAGACTTGTGTATATTCTCTATGCGAAAAAGATGAGTAGGAAATGGTACTGAAGAAAAATGTTAAATTCTCAGATGAATTGTAGAAATAACAGATTGTGTATTATTAGTTACCCTTGCCATCATCGGCTTAGCCTTTTTCCAAACTATGATGAGGTGGGCTTCCAGTCTAACAGCTTTATATTTCGTGCCCTTACTTCAAAACCCAACTAACTGCACAAAATGTAGTTTCGAGAAAATCGTGTTCGAATCGTAAAAATTCTATTAAAATACTTGATGAAGAGTGTATTTTGATTTCTTATTGTAGGTATTCATTATTCGGGTGGTGAAGGAAAAATAGCTTAATTCTCAAACAAGTAGGAAAAATGAAGGATTGGCTTGATAAATGCTACAGATTAGTGGTTTTTCCTGTAGTCACAATGTTTTCATAGGTTTCGAAGAATAGAGTTTAGACAGCAGTTTTTTTTATGAATTTAATTAAACGAAATATTTATGTTCACCTAATGGGTAATTGCTAATATTAAGTAGAAATATTTAGTCTCATTACTCTGTTATTAAATTGTTATTGTTAATTTACCACTCAAACGCAGATAGAATGTTTTTCCTGGCGAGAAAAATTGCATAAAGTGCAAAAACATTGCTTTAACCGAAACTTATTGGGTTTTGTCTGTTCTTTATTTAAAAAATCTCCTGAAAAGTTACCTTAGCTAAAAGCTAAATCCAGAACGGAGCGTCATCTCGGAAAACAGGTTTTACCAGTATGTAGATCTTGAAAAGGAGATTCTAACGGTATTGGTAACTCATTTTTGCCCATAAGTGACTTTAGTTGGTTTTCGCTTTATGGGCACGATTTGTATTTTAAATACAGCAAGTACCTATCAGACCTCGACAACTCAGTTAGTACAGAGTAATACGATACCCTTTGGTAAGACTGGTTGTCAGACTTTCAGGTCACTTAATACCTGTGACGACTGTCATAGATAGAAAAAGTTAGGTAATTCACTGTGCGATACGGGGTATACCCTGTATTCAATTATTGGAGTTAAACTTTCCACCAACATTAGTGAACCTTGTGGACGTTACCTCGTACTATTGAAAAACAAAGATCTGAACTAGTACTATCAGAATCTTACCAACTTCAGTCGTTCGCCTTACTTCTCCTGTTTACAATCCGACTTACCTGCAAAATAAAGAAAATAGGGTTAAAATGTTTGCGTTTCTTACGTCACTGTCGATCTGAAAATATTTTGCTGTATTTCTTGTTCATATTACAGAGGCTTACATCGTAATATCCTAATTCTATCTATGTTTCTTGAAGCTATTTGAAATATAAATTCATCCTCATCATTTCACTATCGGGATATTTATCATGTCTACTTTTTGTTTCGTTCTGTTATCGATAGTGTTGTAATGACCATGTCAGTTTAAAAACTTTCATCATTTCTGTTCGGAATCAATCATTATTGGGTAGAAGCCACCTCGTTCTTCTGCCACTCTTCGTTTTCCTGTACGTCCCTTCTGCCTTTTTTTGGACTCGAAATCGTAGACAAAACCTGCGTATTTAGATGTGTAGATTCAAGCACGCGCGCGGTTTACGCGTACGTACATTTTTTAACATAAAGAGTTGTAATTTTGCATCAGCAGATGAACATACCATACACTCGACTTCACAAACAAGAGTTTGTAACCGAGACATTGTTTCCTTCACGTCCGACGATCACGTTACATAAGATGACGCGTAACCTGTCACTCTGTCAGTCAACTTAGACCGACAGCCAATAAGGCTGCGTATAAATGTCATTGGAGCAAAACATTGTTGCTTTGACAGATACGTAATAGTGATTATATTGCTTAGAGGAGTTGACACAGGTGTAGAAAGAAACAATGGACAAGATCGTCAGGAAACCAGCTTGCCTGGAAGATTTCAGAAGTCTGAGACCCATGGTCGGCATAAAAACTGACACCAGTTTAGGCTTTAACCACACGATAAGGAGGAGGATAGGTGTAAATATACTACAACCGCAATTGCCAATAGGGATGTTAACTAAAAAAATCTAAATACTCCGTCAGATAATATATAGATTTCGAAAAAATATTGGACACGTATTTTTTCTTTTTTCACGTAAACAAACAATGAAGACGGTACAGTGCTTTGAAAACTCGCGTGACGTCATATTCTAAGACATTAGTATGACATTTCTTAGCGAGCAGTGACGTCACAACTTCCCATTCAAATCTTTGACGCATTTTATCTTCGTCAATTTTTATTGATTTGATAAAACAAAAAATACGTATCCAATATTTTTCGATAATCTAACAGACGGACTAATTAGACTCATATTTTTTTTAGTTAGTAAACATCCCTATTGTTTGACGGCACGGTTGGCTCAGTGGCTGAGAGATTGGACTGCTACGCTGCGTGTCGCGGGTTCGATCCCCGCACGAAACAAATATTTGTGTAGCCCACAGATAGTTGTTTCGGGTCTTGGTGTGTTTGTGTATGTGAGTTTAAATGTTTGTAAACGTACCCACGATACAGAAGAAATTTCTAGTTTAAGGTTTTTTTTTAAAGATCTGACGAATTGAGAACCTCCTCCTTTTTGAAGTCGGTTAAAAAAGAATGAAAGAAAAGAAAGAAAGAAAAGAAAGAAAAGAAAAGAAAAGAAAAGAAAAGAAAAGAAAAGAAAAGAAAAGAAAAGAAAAGAAAAGAAAAGAAAAGAAAAGAAAAGAAAAGAAAAGAAAAGAAAAGAAAAGAAAAGAAAAGAAAAGAAAAGAAAAGAAAAGAAAAGAAAAGAAAAGAAAAGAAAAGAAAAGAAAAGAATTATAAGCGAATTGGGACTCAATGGTCTTGAATCAACGATTAAAGTGTCAAGGTGCAGCAAACTTAATGCTTGCATCTACGACAGTTACACTGGCCATCGTCACAGAAGATACATCGATCCCCACAAACCACCCCCATTAACACTGTCTAAAGCCAAAGCAGCAGCAATTTTAAGACCAAAGTATATGAATACTATTACTTTTGTATATCTCCGGATTATCTTCTCCCAATCCTTCACTAGAGCATGTACGGCTGCCATTAGGCCCCATCAAGTCATTTACCGCGAGCTTAAAACTTGGCACGCGTTACCGAAGGGGTGGGTGCGTGCAAATATGACAAATTTATGTAAAACGGGCTCTCTCTTTGTACGCCAAGCAGCCGTCGAGAAATTAGTGCTCATTTTGTCTCATGTTTACGAGTGGGAGCACTGTGCGCCTCAAAAATATGGTAATGGCTGCACAGTGGTCGGGTTTCGTCTAGTGTATCGATTTTGATATTCGTTCGAGTTGCCGAGGTTGTGTGAAGGTAGGGGTTCTTCAGTGAGTTAAGGGTATTTTTAGTGCCGCGTCGGTGAATACAGGTTACAATACTGTATGGTTGTAAGGCGAAATATAGTGGGAACATGTTTCAGGCCACTGAGACCGCGTTTCCAGCCTCGGAGCGGACCTAGTCTGAGTGTTGTTGCAGTTACCTGACTTTATTTAAGAGTTGAAGATAGCAAGATTTGGATATGTAGCCCTGCCTTAGACAATCTATGACTAACTATTAGTCGCCTTCCGGCTGAACAATTCTCCTATCGTATTTATAACATTTCAAAATATTGGACTGGTGGCTTAAGTATCGATTTCTAAAATGCTAATAACACTACAAATAAAAAACTAATATTTTTTTCTATCCTAAAGCCGTTACGCCATCCAAAAAGCTAGCAGTAAAGCCCTGTTTACCCCATAAATACAGAAGCGTGAAGAAATGTCGTCGGGCTGTATCTATTTCGAGTGCGTCTAAGAGCGCGATCCGGAGGAATTGTCGCGAGTCCCGATCCATCGGCCGTTAATCGTGACACATCGCTGTATTCCCATCTAAACTCGTTACGTTTTATGCGAAAGAGGGTGAGGGGTAGACGTGCGATTATTTTGTCGCATTTTTGTTAATACGTGAAACATAATTATAAGTGTTTTATTTTTTTGTAAGATTGTCTACATAAGAATATTTAAAATCAGAAGGTGTAATCATTGATTGTTATGCTTTCTTATTTTATTCGAGATATAGGAGTATTACGACTCAAACAGTTATTTTCAGTCATGAAAGGTCACTCCATAATGTCTTCATGAGTAGCAAAGAAATACATTTTCTTATGCTTTCAGTAGCAATGATTAAAGTAGCTTTCTATCCACATTTAGGTACCTATTTACAACGCGCTTAATCTACTGAACAACTACAAAAACCATAATACCTAGTTACCAACATACTGCAAAACAGTCGACAAGTCGCAGGTGTGCGCCGCTCAGCTGACAGTTACAACTCAGATTTATGTGTTTACTGTATAAATCACGAGACGTCAACGTTGCCTCTCATTTCTTTTTTCGTTTCGTGCTATACATCATAGTTTTGTCTTCCGTGGTCAAATTTTTTATTCCAGTCTAGAATGTGAGTGCGGGTTCGAGTTATTTTTGAGTTGGATATGTGCTTATGTTTTCCAACGTGAAAAACCATACGAAATGGAAACATTTGACTTCATTTCATCGAAAAGAAAAACCTTTTGATCTTCATTCTAAAATATTATAGGTATCGTCTACTAGATAGATAGAAGATAGAATACTCTTTATTATGTACACCAAATTACAAAAAAACAATAGTAAAACATTTTACAAGGGGTGACAATGGGCGGTCTTATCGCTTAAAGCGATCTTTTAAAGACAACCTTTCGAGTCTAACTGAATGACTACAAGTAAAATCTTAAGCGAATCAATTAAGTCCAGTAGCTCCATGTAAAATACTGGTATTCAGCTACATCCGGTTAGACTAAAAGCTGACTCTAACATAGTTAGGAAAAGGTTGGACAGATGATGATGAAAATTAAGGTTCTGTTTTCACATCCAGTTTTGTGAAAATCATGTAAAAATTTCCACGAAAATATAGCTAAACAGACATAATAAAATATCACTCTGTCGACATTCAAACATCAACACGACAACGACCCAAGACAGAAAAACACGAAAAATCCAACAATAAAATCAATTTTAGACTCAATAAATCCCCTAATCCAGTGCGAGATATAATTGTCGCGCGACACGTCGCTACTCGCTGATCAATCATCGTCTCCTTAACGATTGCTACAGCTGCTGTGTCCGCGATTGATGGAGCTATAAACTATATTTATAGCTCGAATAGTTCTGATGTGTGTCGCTCAAGAAACTGGATTATCCACGATGAATGGCGGGTCGGATGCGGCATTTACTCTGAATTATTGTCAAACTAAAATTCGAAGAACAAATAAAAATGTAAAAGTAGAATCTCTGAGTGATGAGTTGGACTTCGTGTGTTTAAAGTGTGTCGAAAATGTTGAAGATAAATTGGATTAGATACACGTGTCGTGTAGAAAGAAGAATAAAAAACGTCAGCGGAATAATAAAACTCGTGAGTGATCGCGAGTCTGTCTAGATTCTGGGAACCTTTCGAAAATCAACTGTTTGATTAGATCATGCTCTTGGAGAATAATATCTCAATGCGAAGTGTTTATAATCTACCTTCAGATTTTTGATTTTCTCCGCCTCGGGGCGACAGGGGCGGAGGGAGAGAGGTCGAGCGCTGGGCTCGGCGTGAAGTAGTTCGTATTGAGTCGCGCTGGGCGTCGAACGAATATTATAGTAGCCATAGAACGGGTGAAAGCGCACGCGCATTGATTAAATCGACTTGTGGAGTCATTTCGCGGCACCCAATTATACTAGTTAAGCAGTACGGTTAGCGACGCTGTGAATGTCGAACGGGTTGTTGATAATATCATTGGTTTGCCTTGTCACGGGAGTGCTATTGGGAAGGCACCGAGGCTTTTGTGGTTAGACTAATACGGAGTGAGTGTGGTGGCTCGCGTTAACGGTGTGGCTTGCAGCGACGTGGAAGAATCGTCCGGAACTACCAGCAAACCATCGCAAGGTCATATACACTCATTATACACATACACAGTTACACAACTTGCGAGGGGTCAAGGAAGTGAGACCGGCTCGAAGAAATGAGGTAAGGGTAGCTTTAAGTTCAGAAATTGTAATATTGTTCGGAGGCGCGTATCGCGTCTATTTGATCCCGTTAGGACGGCAGCTGTTCTGAGACCTGTCTCCCATGGGCCCGAGATAAGGTTCGGCTGAGTCCTGGCGCGATCAAAATCTGGTAGCAGAGCTTGGTTTATTTAAACCCACTTTGTAAAAATTAGTAGGTACTTGGTACCAATTTACTTTGTAAAAATTGTGTTCATGTACAAATTCAACTTGTAGGTAGTAGTACATTGACCTACATACCAGTGTACGCCTCAAGTTGAGTTTGGCGTTATTAATAATAAGTACATGGAATGTGAATATTCGTTGATAAAATAATTTGTTATTTACGTTCGGTTACGCACAAATATAACCTCATCACAAATCGTGTTATGATTGTCAACATTTGAGACATAGAGGAATAACCTCTAGAGCACGTAGAGGAATAAGTTCAAGAGTTGGCATAGCGTCGTAGATTTATTCACTCAACGAATATATTATTATTGTTAGTTCCGGATACAATAATTGTTATTTTTTTTGGTTATTGTTATTTATTATTGCATAATCGCGTATTGAAGTTGGTACTATGGCTCCGTCAGTAACGAAAACTATCGCAGCCAGAATCGAAGCTGAATTGAGATGGTTTTCATCGGTTGTTACGTTGGTAGGTCGCACCGATCGTGAAGATGCGTTATTGTCACGCGCTCGGCAAGTTGACGAACGATATGACGCCGTGTTAAAGTGTCACGCTGAGTATTTAGCATGTCTCGAATCGACGGATCTGTCGTCGGTGGACAAGGATGCTCAGGTGGTACGGGGCAATGTGGACCAGTGTGGGGAAATGTCCATGAGCATAATCCAGGCGGCGGCCGACATTGAGCGATCGCGCATGGGTGACGTCAGGGAATCATGTCGGCCAGCAGGCGTAGGAATTCAGGCGCCGTTGCCACCAGTACATGTACCCGAGTTTAGCGGCGAGTATGCCGATTGGCCGCGATTCCGCGATATTTTTAATAGTGTCGTGCATTCGCGTACGGATCTCTCGCCCGCCTACAAGATGGCTCAATTAATGGGTAGGCTTAACGGTGAGCCGCACGACATCTTGACCCACCTGGAGATTACGGACGCCAGTTATGAGACGGCATGGGGCCTATTAATCGACCGATATGATAATCGGCGATTAATAGTTGATGGCCTCATCGATAAGATTTTTGAAATCCCGAAGGTGTCTAACGTGTACGAAATAAGGGCGAAAATCCTTAATCCGGTCACGGTTGCGGTGAACACGTTAGATCGACTTAAGTTGTCGTTAGGGGACAATAAATATATCATCGTCAATAGGGTTTTACGGAAGTTGCCGATCGACGTGGTGGCGCGCTTTGAGCAGTCACATGGTGGCGAATCGACGGACCACCTCCCAAGTTACGATGACTTGAGGGTGTTTTTAGAAGGCGAGTGCCGGCGGGCGGATTGCCAAGGGGCATCCACGTCGCACCCTCCTCCGTCAACCCGACGTACGAGCGGGCCCAAGCCGGTTGAGCCCCGTCGGGGGGGGAAGAAATACCACGCCCTCCAATCGGAAGTGTGCGCCTTCTGTCGGAAGGAAGGGCACGGTCTCGCCGCATGCGCGGACTTTAAGGCGCAGCGGGTGCATAGACGAAGAGGGGTGGTCAAGCAGCGCTATTTGTGCTTCCGCTGCTTGGGGACTCACTTTGTACGTGAGTGCCACAGGACCACTAACTGTGGAACCTGCGGAGGAGCCCATCACGAGTTGCTATGCCTGGCGGAGAGTAGGGAGGTGCACGGAGCCTCGCCGGGAGGTCACCCCCCCTCTCCTAAGCCAGATTCGGGTGGTCGGTCACCCCCCCCTAGGGGGGGTGGGTCGGCCAGGAATCAGCGGTCGCCGCCCCCTCGGGGGGGTGGGCCAAGGGCTGATCCAGAGCACAACCCGATACCGTCGTCTTCCCCGCGGGGGGGGGATAGGCACCGAGACTCGGGCAGGGGCCCGGAGGTAGTACAGACGGGTTACGCGGCGTACTCGAATGCGTTGGGGGGCATGTTGCCACCCCCGAGTAGTCGCTTCTCCCCGCCTCTCGCAGAACGCCCTCGGCTGACGGCGCGCCCGCCACCGTTCGGAAGGATGCCAGTAGGCTACTTCCGACCGGCACGGATGTCACCGATGGGTCGGGAGGGTTACTACCCGGGTTGGGACCCGTATACTGGGACAGTATTTACTCCCCCTCCGGCAGGGGAGGAGGGAGGTGCCTCCTATTAGCAACTAGCAGCCTGTTCGTCAGTGGTGCCCACCCCGACAGTAACGGTATTATTACCGACGGCTAGGATTACTGTCAGGGGTACTGACGGACAGCCGGTGCACGTGCGAGCACTGTTAGATTCAGGGGCACAAGGTTGTATTGTGTCCAGCTGTTTAGTGAAAAAGCTGGGCCTTACATTAGAGCCATCACGGGATGGCGCCGTAGGTATAGGTGGCAATCGGGTGCCTCACCTCAGGGGTCAGACGACATTCCTGTTCGAGATGGGTGACACGGCATCGGTCACGCGGGTGAATGCCACGGCGATCGTTTTGGACGAAGTGGTTGGGGTCCTCCCTCAGACTCGGTTACCGTCTGCGGTAAAAGGGTTGACCAATGGATTGGAGTTAGCCGATCCCCACTTTGCGATCCCCGGACGGGTGGACGTTTTACTTGGGTCTGACGTTCTCGGGAAGCTGCTCCGAAGCGGCAAACGGGAGCTGCAACCAAACGGGGTTGTGGCCATGCGTACCGCAGGTGGTTACGCGTTATTGGGCCCAGTACGGGAACCACAGCACTCAACGGATTATAGCTCCATATATTATGGCAGCGTGTTATCCGACGTCCTGCAACGGTTCTGGGCAACGGAAGAGCCACCCACCGCTCTTAGAAATAACCCACGTGATGAGGAGTGCGAAACATTCTATCGATGTAACACGGTGCGCCTCCCATCGGGTAGATTTATGACAAGGTTGCCATTTCTGTCAACTCGACCTCCGCTGGGGAGCTCATGGAGTCTGGCAGAAAAGCGGTTAGTGGCAATGGAAAGGCGCATGAAGCGGGACTCCAACTTCCGACAGAAGTATGTGGAGTTCATGCGCGAATACCTGACGTTGGGTCACATGTCGGTGTCCAGGGTTGACTATCGTCATGAGGAGCATTATGTGTTGCCTCATCATGCTGTTTTGAAGACACCTGACTCAAAGATTAGGGTCGTGTTCGACGGGAGCGCGGAGACGTCTAGCGGGGTGTCCCTGAATCAATGTCTCCATGCTGGTCCTAAGCTGACCAGAGACATTGCAGACATTCTCACGGACTTCAGGAGACACCAGGTTGTCTTCGTTACGGACGTACGGATGATGTTTCGTCAAACTGAGATTCATCCAGACGACCGTCGGTTCCAGCTGATATTGTGGCGAGAGAGCCCAGAGGAACCGATGGTCACGTACGAGCTCAACACAAACACGTACGGATTAAAGCCCAGCCCATATGTAGCCATGCGTACGCTACGAGAACTGGCTGATCAAGAACGGCTCCGCTTTCCCCGCGCGGCTGCTGTCATTGATAGGGACGTCTATGTAGACGACATTTGTACGGGCTCAGACAGTATTGAGCAGGCGCTCATCTTAAGGGATGAATTGGTGGCGCTCATGGCCTCCGGTGGCTATGAACTCAGGAAATGGCTGTCGAACTGCCCAGAGGTACTGGCAGGACTGCCAACTGAGTATCAACAAGACCCGCATTTGTTTGAGGATTCGGAGAATCTTCATGCGTTGGCCATTTTAGGGGTCCAGTATCGACCGAGTCAGGATGCCTTCACATACAGTTGTGAGGCCGAGTTGCTGTCGAAGACCTGGACCAAGCGATCGGTCCTTTCGACTATCGCACGAACGTTCGACCCAACCGGTTGGATCGCGCCGGTCACGTTCATGGGAAAGTGCTTCATTCAGAAGCTTTGGTTGGCTCAACTAGGTTGGGATGATCTCTCTACGGAGGCCTTTCTGGCGGCGTTAGATCGATTTGTTTCTAGACGGGGAGTACCGTCACTGATTCGGTCGGACTGTGGTACCAACTTCAAGGGCGCCGACCGGTGCTTAAGGGAAATTGTATTGTTTTTAAGTCAGAATGAGCGAGAGATTGGCACGGGCCTCGCCAGTCGGGGCATTTCGTGGTATTTTAGTCCACCTGGATGCCCCCACTGGGGTGGAATTTTCGAGGCAGTAGTCAAGTCTTCCAAGACTCACTTGTATCGGGTCATCGGCTCAACGATTCTCACCTTTGAGGAGTTGTCAACGGTGTTTTGCAGAATTGAGGCGGTCTTAAACTCGCGACCTTTGTGCCCGTTGAGCGCTGACCCGAATGACCTTGAGGCCATGACCCCAGGTCATTTTTTGATTGGCCAACCACTTAACGCCTTGCCGGAATATCCGTATACTGATGTCAAGTTGTACCGGTTGTCACGGTATCAGATGTTACGGCAAATGAGCCAAAATTTTTGGAAGCGATGGTCGCTGGAGTATTTGCATATTCTACAGCAACGCGTTAAGTGGACGGACAGGACGACCCCACCCTGCGTTGGAGACCTCGTTCTGGTTAAGGATGCTAACCTATCACCGTTGTGTTGGCGACTGGTGCGCATTGTTAACCTGATTACGGGCAAGGATGGGTTTCCAAGGATCGCAGACGTCCAGGTGAGGGACTCGATCCTTAGACGGGCAGTTTCAACTTTATCTCGACTCCCGGGAGTTTGAGCGGACCGACAACGGGTCGGTCCGGGGGGGGTGATTGTTTATAATCTACCTTCAGATTTTTGATTTTCTCCGCCTCGGGGCGACAGGGGCGGAGGGAGAGAGGTCGAGCGCTGGGCTCGGCGTGAAGTAGTTCGTATTGAGTCGCGCTGGGCGTCGAACGAATATTATAGTAGCCATAGAACGGGTGAAAGCGCACGCGCATTGATTAAATCGACTTGTGGAGTCATTTCGCGGCACCCAATTATACTAGTTAAGCAGTACGGTTAGCGACGCTGTGAATGTCGAACGGGTTGTTGATAATATCATTGGTTTGCCTTGTCACGGGAGTGCTATTGGGAAGGCACCGAGGCTTTTGTGGTTAGACTAATACGGAGTGAGTGTGGTGGCTCGCGTTAACGGTGTGGCTTGCAGCGACGTGGAAGAATCGTCCGGAACTACCAGCAAACCATCGCAAGGTCATATACACTCATTATACACATACACAGTTACACAACTTGCGAGGGGTCAAGGAAGTGAGACCGGCTCGAAGAAATGAGGTAAGGGTAGCTTTAAGTTCAGAAATTGTAATATTGTTCGGAGGCGCGTATCGCGTCTATTTGATCCCGTTAGGACGGCAGCTGTTCTGAGACCTGTCTCCCATGGGCCCGAGATAAGGTTCGGCTGAGTCCTGGCGCGATCACGAAGATATACTGATATTACAAGAAAAACTCCCAATTCTAGAGCTTGAGAGCAGCAGGCACACACTCAATATACCTAATTATAACAAAAATCTGTTCTATACCAAAATTGTATGCAAAATGTCAAGTGATTTTGAAACATAAATGCAATGTAGCTAGTGTCATCATGACCTGCATAGGATTATGACAAGGGCCCTGATAATTCACGTCCGGAACTAACTAACTAAGATGCAATACTCTAAGGTTTGTATCAATTAATATTGCTAGCGAGACAGTAAGATGACGAGTACATGAGAAGAAACAACGAAACATCACGACTAATCCCCGAAGGCAGAGGTGTACTTAATATTTGTCTTAACACGCATTTTGCCAGTTTATTGAAGTCCCATGTTACAGAGGGTGATCCTATTGCCATCAACCGTGCACAAATCCAGACTACGAGGCTGCTATTGAGAAATTCCTCCTCGAAAAATCCAATAACTCTTTACCCGACCCGGGAATCGAGACCCAAGACCTCATACACCGCAGCCGCGCTTACTACCACTAGACCAACAGCAGTCAATGAGAAGGAACCATCAACAAAAACATGAATATCTATCGTATCCAGTATTCCCATTCCCCCAGTTCTATGACGAGTGATAATGTCGTAAGCAGTAACTGTAGTCGTCCCACGACACAACGCGGCGTCTGCAATAAAACATGCGTTATTGTCATCAACCACATTATTCACGCCTCTGACAACACTAGTTTTTATTCCGTTTTTATTCACTTTTAATCCGAGCTTTTTTAGATTTCTTTTCGGAGATTCTGACTGAAATTTTAAATGTTCGGACTATTTCAGCTATTTCAGAGATCTAACTCTGCGTACCCATTATGCTTTATTGGTTTCAAGTGTTAATTTTGGATACAATTTGTTCCTAGTAATAAAAAGAGTAAAGTTGTCTAGTGCATTCTCTTTAGGTCTTTTGAATTTTGTGTGTCATATTTTAATCGTCTCTAGATTGAAACAAAACGCGAATCTTCCAATCAACCTATAGCCTCAACATTTCATCAAAAGCGTCTCAAAATCTGCTAAACATATTATATTTTATTTTATTATTTTATATTAAAGCATTTCCACCTGAAAATACCAGCATACGGGCACTAATTCCCCCTCCCCCCACATTTCTAAACTCGTGCTTATACCTGAATTCCCGGAGTACAGTTTAAAAACTTCTTCGCGTATCCCGTTGCCCGGTGCACTCCTTGACAATCGATTGACGGGTGTCCCCCTTGGCCCCCTTTTCGCCCCCCTTCTTGCACCCCCACCTCCTAGCGCATTCGCCTGACCCACATAGACGCCATATTTATAATAATTGTACCCCGATTCGAGTGAGTAAATCAGATAGTTTCGGTGTGGTAATAGTTTGGTTCTAAAGTGGGTAGTTTTTTTTAAGTGTGGATTTGTTTTTAAGTTTATTGTTTTGTGGAAATTGTATTGTGGTTAAGACATTTGATTATTTTAAAATTTGCCTGTATTTACATTGCAACAGAATCACAAGTTAAAGTTTAAGTCATACCTTCTTATCTACCTCAATATATATAGTGAGAGGAAGTCCCTGCTCACCAACAAAAACCACAAAATATCCCTACACCGCAGTACCAACCCTACATTACCGCAGGGTAAACAGATCACCAAAATTCCATTTTCCAACCGTCTCCAACTCAATCAAGTCGAACTATTGATTAGAGCTACCTCCCTTACCCCACATGGGCCATCAGAACAAAACAATACGTACATATGCGTCGCGAAAGTAAATACTACCCCGTCACCCCCTTACACCCCCCTCGTTAACACGCCCCGGACATAATTTAAGACGAGTCCGACGGTCCAGAGTGTCCGTACTCTCGGATGTATCCGTCAATTCTGTTTGTTGGATTGATTTTTCGAACCAAGTAGACGTATGAAGGGTTTAGTTTCAGTGAAAAATCTGCTGAAGCATTAAACACACTAAGCTATCTAAATATCCTATATTTTGCTCAGTTTTGGGAATGTCAAACCAACTCAAACCAATCAGAAAAACATATGCGTTGCAAAAGTTCACCCCCTGTCACCCCGGTCAGTTCTGACCCCCCTCGTTATCACGTCTCGGACATAATTTAAGACGAACCGGATCCGGTCCGGTCCCGTCCGTTCACGGATATATGCGTCAATACAGTTCGATTGATTTTTAGAAGTAAGCAGACGTTTGACAAACAAGAAGTAGAAGGGACGTGCGAGACTGAAGGAAAGTTTCTTGAACTTAAAGAGACTGTGTTTATAGATTTACCAATGTTTAAGTAAGGAGTTTAGATATCTAAACTTATATCATAAAAAGGTATGGGACTCTGGAAGTACGGATACGATTACAACACATTATTCATGGATTTAAAGGTCTACTTTTATTTAAGCCATTACTTAATGTCTCTTCATCGCGGGCAGAAACTAGATTAGAAAAATAAGATTTTAGCAATTTTATGGGCTGGTAAAATTTAAACATGATCGTAAGCAGTTGTCGATTAGACCATCGGCACTAAAAGTTTTCTACGACAACTAGAAATTATATAGACATGTGGCCAACGTGCTCGATTTGTACAGTTCATAAGTTTTGTACGAAAGAGAAGAATATAAATTGCTTCGACCATCGCCCAGGAGAACTGCAATAACCTTTGACTTTTAGAACTTTGCTGAGTTCAGAGGTAGCTGCGTCAATGTACATTTTCTATTTAAAGTCAAACAAAAGAAACTGTGTCGATAATACTATTTCAGAAAGACAAAAAGTTAAGAAAAAACACAAACCAAAAATTTCTCTTTACCATCACGTCAGTTCATCTCAAAAGAGAACTAAATAAAAACATAAATTCAACTTTTTTTTTAACAAAGCTTAACGCAAAACGTTTCCGTTTCCCGCGTCGGGACAAGATGTCAAGTGACGTCATCGAGATAGCGTCCAAAGGGTTGAGTTCCGTCGCTTAAAAAAGTATGAAAAAAATAAATTTCTTATCTGTGGACCGAACGAGCGATTGTCCCCGTCCATATTGTGTGCAAGAAATATAGGTAAATGAATCAAGGTAGCTTTTTTATCTGTGGCTAGTAAAAAAATGGAGGGTAGTTAAGAAATTGGCGTGTTATCGGAGTACCCGTTTGTATCTTGCAGCTGCCTGATAACCAATTGATGTGTCTGTTTTGTAAATGGTGCATATTTAATAAATAGATAAGTCTTTTCGTGAATTATCTCGTTTTGTTGGACTTACAACTTTCGGCAGCGAGTCGAGCGTTCAAAATACTTCAGCGCGCTGCTATTTAGTCATTAATTTAGTTAGACGCTTAGTGCTAGTGAAAACAGGCACTAGTATCGACCATTCGATCTAAGTATTGACTTTCTTTGAATTAAAAAATGTGCTCCATAGTGACAGCACATCTGCCTATAACGGAATATTTTAACACGAATATATTATATAGCTATAAGTTACTTTAAAGTAAACAGGACCTTTCGAAAGCGAAAGCTTAGTTTAAGTGATAGAAAAAATATCCCCCCAATTTGTACAGTTGACTACCTATTGTCGGTGGTAACTGCTAGCCTGTCTTGGTACAGAAATTCCTTAGAAATCGAAGCTCACTTTTTTTTTTTTTACTTGTTTGTCTACAACTCTGACGTGCGATCTACTGTACTTACCATTTATTGCTAAATCAATATAAAACAGGAGTTGTTTTTCCTACAGAGGATTGAATTCAAAGATCTGATTGAAAAGTAAGCCCAAAAGAAATGTGGAAACCTTATATTAAATCTTTTGCATAGGGGCCTTAACCCTTTAAGTGCCTATGAAGGTACCTATCCTCTCCCCAGGCAACATAACCCTACCTCATGTTCAGCAACCCGTCAACAATCAAAACTTAGTCCATACAATCCACCACTAGGGACTAAACATGGCACATTTAAAACTAAACGCTAAAAGTTAACACTAACCAAAACTACTTAACGTTTGTAAGATGCCCCAAAACTTGTGAAGTACTTTAATCCTTTATATTTATTCGTCGCAGAGGGAAATCATGCTCTGTCAGATCTATTGAGAGCTAAAAGCGAAACAATTTAGTGGTGACATTGAAGGGTTAAGTTATGTTTAGTTTAAAATGTTTCGAGACTATTTTTAGGAATCTCCGACGAAAGATTTCGGAAGGTTAAAATTTTTGTGGAAAATGTGAAAATTGACTCGGGATAAAAGCCGAAAATGGATGGACGTTATTATAATTATGTGCTAAAACTCATTGCACGTTTTGTCTATAAAAAAGGGTTAAAAATACATATACATTAAAAACAGATATGTATAACATATAAGAATCAACAATCATAATGTAAAATCAAACTCACTATCGACACGCCAATAACCTCTATTACTTTCCAAACGTCACACACAAAAACAACCTAACATCTAACATATTCAATAACTCAAACGACAATTACAAGCTTCAAGCAAGAAGGAACTGCAAAAGAAACAAAACAAAAGGTGCGCGCACACTAGCGCATATGTCGCGTTCGCAACATGCTCCGTCTCAAGCGATGCCGTCTCGTGTCCCTCCCGTCTCGCGATTAAAAGTGCAGGTGGGGACTGTCCAGCATTGATCTGGCGGTGACGCCGGACGATGGAGACGTCACCCACCGTCACCCTCCCAGGGGGGGAGGGGGACCCCACCTCGTAAGTAGACATGTGGACATGCTTAGCGATGTGCTGATAACGTCGCAGTTTTCTTATTTATTTTGTTTTGTTGGCGTTTGTGGATTAATACGGTTGAGTGGCACGTAGCAGTGAAATGAGGGATCTAGGATTAGAATTTTCTGTTTGGTTTGCTGGTGAATTGGTGTTCGATTTTGTATGATTAAAGATAGCTATGTGGTGTTGATGTATTCGTCGTTGGCAGTGCACCGTTCTTGAATATTGATAAAGAAAAATTGTTAAACAGGTCTTTTATAATATTTGTATATCTATGGGCACAATAACAGTCTCATCGCTATACATGCCGTAAAGAAATATCTCGACGTCATGTAAAGGCAAGTCAAAGGCCCTTGCTTGGGCGACATTAAACTCTGACACCATACAAGGCACTAAATAAACGATAAATAAAGTTCGATTATATCGATATCTGTTGGAAACCTGTGAATGGATTGTACTAAATTAAAATAGCTACTAAAGCAATTGATTAATTATAATCCTTACATAGTATAAAACAAAGTCGCGTCTGTTTGTTTGTTTGTTTGTCTGTATGCTTAAATCTTTAAAACTACGCAACGGATTTTGATGCGGTTTTTTTTAGTAGATAGAGTGATTCAAGAGGAAGGTTTTAATATATAATTTGAACGACATCCACGCGGGTGAAGCCGCGGGCATCAGCTAGTTATCAATAAAATGAAATAGTGTAATTTTATTTAAAGAAATAATAATTCGTTAACATCATGACATCTATTCAAACACCAATCTTAAAACTACAAAAATGTGTAATTAAACCTACAATTAGGGAAGTCATTAAGAAACGTTCGTGGTAGACAATGGGCAGTAACGAGTGTCAGAAAACGACTATCAACTGCGAATCGGTCGAGCGAGAGAACTATTCGCAAATTAGTCGGGACAGAACTCTCCACACTCAACGTCGCCACATCCGTGTAGGGTCACGTGGACACGTTGTGTGGACTGGGGAGTTTATCTGAGTACGTATGCTTCTTTGGATTTAGAATTGTAAGATTTACCTGCAAGCATATTTTGTAGTATTTTGACTGTTAAAAAGTGTCTGAGCTATCAATAACTTACGAGAGAGAGAAAACTGAAAAATTGTAATCTTGCTATTTTAACCTGAGAGTAGGTATTTGGATCTGCATTTTTTTGTTTTATTGTAAAATTGTCAATTTTGTTTTTTTTTTTCCTCTGCAAAACATTTTTTTTCTTTCCCGCTTTAACTTTTAATGCGTCCTTTAATTGCGTAATAACTTGAATAGACTAACTGATATAATTCAGCAAAATCTAACTTTAAAACTTTACTCTGTAGAGTAGCTACAGATTTCATTTAAAAATACTTTGCATTTCGGCAAAATTCGTAGACCAACATCCACGATCTTACTCTCCATCAAATTATCTCAAACCGAACCGTACTTCAAAACAAACCCTCACACAGTAAAACTCGGACGTGGTAACCCTACGCCGCCGGACCTCGCCCGTCTTGCAACGTTTGACTGAGCGAAATCACTCAAAAGTTTTAATGTCGCTTCCGTGGGGACAGCGTTCCGGTCCGACGGGCGGTGCCGCGATGTGCGCGCGACTTTATGTCTGCGTTGTTATTTAGATTATACGCTTTTGTGTCCTAAGGTTAAGAGTTTGGATAGAGGAGGAATGTTGTTGTGTAGGTATTGGTTTTTGATGTGTAGTTTTGGAGATTTTGGAAGTGTGTAGACGAATTTGATTGGAATATCATCGTTTTTTTCTTCCAGTCTCCTCTGGCAATCGTCATGCTAGGGAATACGCAGAAAAGTTCAATGAAAACAAAAAAAAACAACAATACTCCTTTCATACCACCGTATTTTATCAATCAATTCAGAGAAAATCTCTGTTCAAATAATCAAAATTCACGTGAAAAACAATCCCCAATAATACGTCAAAATATTCCCGAAAACCAGCCAATTAAACGTATCGAAAAACGTCATGCGACAATCACTTTTATGAACGTGAAATAAACGCCAAATTCCCTTGCATATCATAATGACAGACAGTTTAATTATCCTCGCGGCCGATATTGCAACAAGCGGGATTAAAGGGAAAAATTAATTGAATCCATTCAATTTTCTAACCGCGAGTGGTGCCGGGTGACGGATACTGTCTGTTAATACCCAATTATCGGCACCCCCGTCCTCCCCTGCCGTCGTAACGACTATAATGTCGGGGGTGAAAAATTTCGAATATGATTCGGGTAAGTATGGAGTATGGAATGAGGAATGTAGGAGTGTGCACGTGGAAGGTTCTGATGTATAGAAAAGTTATAGTATTTCCTGGAAGGACTATTACTTATTGTTATGTCAACTAGAGAAACGTTTACAAAATACTGTGTATATTGTTTTGACGACTCAAAGTTTGAAGGTCGTGAGTCTTTAGTTTGTACTGACCGTACAGAACAGAAGTAGAAGAACAGTTCATATCAGTTTGAGTGACCCTTTTTTTTTGGGGGGAAATCATCAAATAACCCCTCCCACTCTGGGTTTAGCAGAAGGGAGTGTCAGACTTCTACCGACTAAAAACCAACCATGTTTCTTCTTAGCCCTTTGTGTGGAGGCCGCGGTATCTCTTTTGAACAACCCGTAGCCCCGACGGGAGTTTGAGTGATCCTTATAACACTAGTCAAGGAAAACCGATACGTATCTATTTAAATCTTAAGTAAATGAAAAATTCGCGGAAAAATAACATTTTCCCACCATTATTTCCTCCTTTTCAAGCCACTTCTTGTAATTATCACGGTTTGGCTTTGTAAATTCTCGCTGCAATTAACCAAAAAAGCTTTCTATAGACTAGCCCAGGATTAATTTACAGCCTTTTATTCCACATAATCCATTCTATCACAACGCATTTATTCCGGCCGCGTTATCACAAGGGCTGTCAATCACGTCATGTCGACAGAGCGGCGGCGACAGGAGTGACGCGTCACCCTACAAATCACCCTCCCGTCACCCCCATTCGCCACCAGTGATGACATCACTAGTTAAGATGCTCAACTTAAAATGCACTTTGGGAAGTTGCAGTTATGATTTATTTTTATAAAATAGGTAGCTGGAAGTTTTTCAGTTAGAGTTTTCCTTTTTCCATTGAAACTTGAAATGATAAATCGAGATTATCCATTTATAACGTTACGTCATAACGCAATGACCTTGAAATGGTGTCAGGTTTCTGTCCATTCAATAACTTAACAAAGCGGAAACGACAAGCTAACAAAACCGGAACTTCGTGGGTATAAAAGTACTGGAAAGGTTCTATCATTCAATCTATTTTCAGGATGAGTTTTTTCAAAATTATAAGAATAAATCGTGTCACGTTGCAAAATTATTATTTTTTAAATTGCAAAATGAGCCTGCTAAAGAGCAGGCTCATTTTGCAATTTAAAAAATAATAATTTTCTTTATCTTGATCACGCATGATGGAAAGCGATGGATAAGTTCCATGTTGGAATGTACCCAGACGATGCCTGTTCTCTCTTGCTTTGAAGGTAGATAGGGTTTATTTCTAAAATGCACTCATCACGGCAAGTTTCAGAAATGTCAGTAACTATAGTTACTCGAAGCTTTATTGTGCAACTATTTTAAACTCATCTGGGATTATGCTTACTTAACGAATGATGATCAATCCATCCACCATTTTTAATTGTGTCACCACAAACAGATCAGTGACTCCAATAATAAATGTTTCAATTTCAATAAGTCTAGAGGAATATCCGCGAAATGCACTTATTACTGGGACGAGCCGGGATCACGCCGGGATCCCGGGGTGATTGGCAATCCCGGGCCGCGGGATAATGCGACAATTTTAATAGGATCTTTACTAGTGTAGGTGAGTTGGGGGTGTAGGATATTCGGTGAAATGTGTTGCAGTTTAACATTAAGATATTATTATTTATTTATTTTTTCTGTTGCTAACCGAGACGAGCTTTGCCGATTTTCAAGGAACATTAAACTAGGTAACAAGGTCTAATGTTCGTTGAATGTAGCCTTTTACATTCAACGAACATTAGAACGAACTGTAGATCTTGCAAAAAGTATACATTCGGAAAAGGTTTTTATTTAAGCATATGAAAACCTTTGATGACATGATAGGAAGATCATAAGGGCAGTCACTACATCTGGTTAGACTGGAAGCCGAAGACAACATACTTGGGAAAAGGCTACGCAGGATATGATGAGGTCATGAACACACTCGATTCGATACCCACAGTGCTTAATATTATGTAGTAAAACTAATACCTATATAATTATACGAAATTACTTCTTCTTCTTCTTAGCGTGTCGATGACGATTTAAATAGAGTCTGCCCAAAATTTAGCGACGAGTTTGGCATTTTCAGTTCCAATCATTAGCTCCTGTGATGTGAAGAAGCTGGACAGGCAGGACACGATGTCAAGTGTATCATCGTCTGTGGGGTAACACCACATTTGCAGTCCAGGGTAGAGTCATCTATGAATTTCCACTTGAACAGGTTTTCCTTGCTTCGACCGACCTGTGTCCGGAAGTACGCAATTACTTACAACGCAGCTTTGGTCGCTCTCACACTATTTTTACTTCACATTTCAGAAGAACTTACCTGAAACAAATAAAAAAATAAAAATTAGCTTAATTGACTCAAATACCAACTTTGCCTAGCTCTAAACCTTTCAACTCGTCGCATTTTATTAAAAAAGTAAATCTTCTCGCTATAACATAGATTTCTGTTTACCCCACAATTCACAAGTCAACCCTCTTGTTTCGATGGCCCGATGGAGAGAGCCAGTGGGGACGGAGTCCATTGGAATTCCTTATACAATGAAGTGGATTTAATATCGGGAAGAATGCCGCTCGAAAGATAGCGGCTTGAGTACACGGCCGATTTGTTTGTATGTATTGCGATTATTTGATTTATTACTGACGGTCGGAAATCTTTGACGTATGTTGTATGATAAAGGTGAGTTCCTGATCTGAGAGGTGGTTTTTTAATGAGGTTTTGTATGACATGTATTGATACGTGCTTAAATAATGAAGGTCAACATGTTTTGTGTTAATCGCAGGGTATGTTGCTTTCTTTGACAGCAATAACTAATAACTGCAAAAATTAAATAATTCTTATTTAACAATCATCTTTTAGTAGACAGGAATCATTGACATTGACTTCTAAAAAAATTTGTCCTGAAAAAATAAAAAAGTAACGCTTTCACGCAAAGACTTTTCCGGAAAATTCCGCTACAACAGCGCGTCTGCACAGCCTTGTCACCTTAACCCTGCAACGGCGACCTGAAATTTTATAACACGTCCCGTCGCCTCCGGACCTCTTCTGATCGAATTTTATTTTACGTACTCACAACTTTTTATTGGGCATAGTTACTTGTGCGACCATCGTTTTGTATTTATGTATTATTTAACGTTCAATCCTATGGATTTGCATGTATTTGATACCCCTCCGATAGACGACACTGGATTTGGGATAACCCTTTTCGGGGCACGTAATAATACTCAAATATCGTTTAAATTTTTATTACGGGGTATAAAAATGATTTCTACGAATTAGGTATGGACAAGGAACTGTTTTTATTAACCTTTTTATTCGTCGATGCGGAAGTGTAGGTTGGAAATAGAAATAATTTATGGGATTACTTGAATTTATTACGTTTTTAAGCTAATATATTACCAAAACCAAGAGTGCAAGGGTCGAAACGTACACAGGAAGCACCTTTTGATTTCCGTTTATAAAACAACACATGTGCCTATTTATTGGGCCACTTTCCTGGACTTACAACGTTTGCTATTACACCATTTTATTCAAAACAGCGCCACAAAATACTATTGAAAAAAAAAAACAAATCGGCGCGATCCACATCAGCCGCTGTACCGAAGTCAAGACAGACGCTGTAAACACAAGCAATATTGTTACCCGGCCGCAATCTCGTATCAACCGACCAAATAGCTTGGATACTTATGTAAATCGGACCACTATCCCGCTTATTGTATATCTAATTTGATTTCTTTTGCAATACAGTGATGGGATTCAACGAATATTGGTCCTACCTGCCCATCTAATATCGTCCCGGGTCCCGGGAATGTGTGCCGTGGCATTTTCGGGGTTAAAAGATCACTGATACGGACACACAGGGTTTGGGTTTTTTAAAATATTTATGAGGGAGCAGCGGTGAGAGTTCGCGTTTCGGCTGTAATCCAATTTCGGTTTATGTCTTTGGTAACTTACTTATTTTTGTTGGTTGCAAGAACTTTTGGAAGGGTCAAACTGTGTTTTTATAAGTGTTAATTAAGTGATGTTATATTCATGACGGTGGTGTTAGCAGATGTTTTTGCTGCTAGTTACGAGAAATTAGGGGCTTATTAGATGCTGCTTTAATATTAATAAGATTATGTTTTGCGGAAGTGTAGTTGGTTAGTTTTAGTGGATATCGTGTCGGTTAAGTATGAGGAAGTTTCTGTAATGAAATTGGCTTTGGAAAATGAGATGATGGTGAAGTTTTTTCTCACTCTGCTCACAGAGTTGCTCTCTGAATCAATAGTAAAACTGATTATCTTAAATGACAAGTATATACATAAATGGTTCAACGCTAAAAACGAAAATACCGAAAACTATCCACAAATATAAAAATCACAGCCTCAAAAACTAAGAGAAAAACCGTCCAACATTCATTTAACGAAACTGCACTCGAAATCATTCTTAGAAATCACGATAAAAGTGTCCCAACCCAAATTAACCACGGCACACTATTGAGCGAAAAAAGTGATACTCCTAACTGATTCGCTAAGTAGTTCGCGTCCGATCTGTCACCCGCATCGGAAGGGTTAAAAAAGTCGCGTCGTTAGTTCTTGCGACGCAAAAAAATATCGTCGGTCTGTCTAAACTGTCGTTTTTAAGTGGCAGGCAAGTCTGTTCGGGCTATTATCTGGACACTGAAACAGTATTGGTGTATCTTTTAATTTTAGAGCTGACTTCCATTACGACTTTTGAATGAGCATTTAAAAGTTGCTCACACGTTTTTTCTGGTGAAATTAGTGGAAAAAGAGAGTTAAAAATTGATACGAGTAAGTACTTACGTTTTGGTGTCATTTTCATTTGTTTCGTTTCAATGGAGCTTTTATGAAGCATTCGTTTTTTAATGGAATTGAAGGTTCCTGGAATACCCGTAGTTACTGTTAGTTTTGGTATGTGGTCAGTTTCGATGAAAATTATTTTATTTTGTGTGCCAAATTGAAATTCGTGTATTGTTTGTAACGGGTGACATGTCAGTTCTTAGTATTCTTACATAAAGGTTCGTTATAACAATAAATCCATTTTGGGTCCTGTTCCCGACACCGCCACTGTAGGGCTACAATTTTTTAATATTTTTAAATGGTTTTATTTTATTTTTTTGCAAGGGTAAAAATATATTTGTATGTAAATGAATAAAGGAAATAGTCGCTGTTCCGTGGATAGGTTTATTAATTTAAAAAAATGTTGAGAAACCCATTCATAGATTAAAATCACACAGCTTTAAGAGCAGCAAAGACATGATAAAAACATTCATTTGCAACCTAATTTTAAGTTATCTACTTACAGAAACCATAACTTAAAACACCATCAAAACTTTCACCGACAAACGTAATCACAAACCGTCTCGTTCGACACAAATCACTGTAAACATGTTCAAATACTTGTTTTTTTTGTTTGCAACTTGTTCTAACTCATTCGCTTTTGACTCGTAGCCAATGTTAATTTAGTTCAATGCTAGTAAGCACGCTATAGCTCTGACGGAAACTTCGCAAACTTATATTATGCAGTTCGGTGACGACAGTAATTAAGAATTTTAGTCGGAAAATGGGTTTTTTTTGTTCGTGGTGGAAGTTGGCTGTTGTATATCTGTGTGACGTCACTAAGGAGTGTTGCAATGAGGATTTCTTATAACGGCGGCGGTGACCTCTCGCGTCCGGCCCTGGTGCAAGCCATGGTCCGGAGCGAGGAGGAATGGGACGCCGTCGCCTCCTTCTGCGAAGCAGTGATGCTAGCGAAGGAGGTGGCGGAACGAGAGAGGGAGAGAACCTCTCAACGTCCCAGCCGCCGCGGAAGGCGCTCCGGGCGTCGGGGGTCACGCGATGACCTCCGGCCACCGTAGACGCGGGCCTGTGGACGGTGAGTAACGGGCTAGCTCGCCGTCCGGCCGTCGTCATGACGGCAACAGACCGTGTCGGCGGCGCGTACGTGTTCCACGCGCGCCTCAAAGAGATGTCAGCAAGGAGGGGCCCGCAAGGGCCGACGCCCGTCGGGGCTGCGGATATCGAAAAGTTACCGCGGCTCCGACACAAGGGCGAGGAAGAGGGAACATGGGTTGGTTTTTAGTCAGTAGAAGTCTGACACTCCCCTTCGCTCTGCCCAAGAGCGGGGGGGGTTATTCGATGATTTTCCACCCACCAAAAAAAAAAAAAAAGGATTTCTTATAAGAATTCCTATCATAATCATTGAGTATCATTATCAGCCTATTACTTCTGAGAAGGAATGTGCATTCACCACCGCGTTGTCCAGTGCGTGTTGTTGGATGTCACATGTGTCCGTTTTGCCATTTACGCTTTTCGATATCTTCACGATGTTTTCCACTATCGTCAAAACCTATAATGATTACTGAGAGGGTAAGGAGTTGCTATAATTATTTTTTTAGTAATCTAGATAAACCTTAGATGAAAACGTCTCCTCAACCCTTCTTCAAGTTCCGTTTCAAAGCATTTCCCGAACGCCCCCGATGGTTCCCGATCTCGCCCGAGCGATGCTGCCTCAAGCGCATTCGTTCACCAACAAATCAACAGCTTTGTAACTGTGACGTCTAGTTAATTAAAACAGCGAAAAGTTGGCGATTTAAAACGCGGACTTTGATAGGGTTCGATGTATAAGCGATAGCGGGTAAGTGTAACGATCAAATCAAGGACAGAAAGAAGATATATTTATTCCGTTTCTCAAATGAAACTAACCATCAGCTGAATACTAGTCAACTGGAACAGCCCCCTATCTGACCAGTAACTTGGACAACATGATACCCCTGTGGAAGACCCCAGGTCCCTTAGTACCCCAGGTCCATAGTAACTGTCAAAGATTGACAGATAACCGCTTTATGAAGCACTGGGGGAATTATGGATGGTCATTGGTCACCAAACCATAATTAAAAATACATTATTGCACAAAATTATAAAAATATAAAAACTCACAACAAAATTACTAATTCCTCAACGTCATTCTCCTATTTATGATTCTCAAAACATGTTTTATTATCATGATTTAAGATTTTTAAGTAGCAAACTAATTTATTTATCTGACTAGTGTTCTAAATCAGTCCGAGGCGCCATATTGCCAGGCATTAAAACTATTCTTGCATCAGATTAAATATAAAGTGATATTAAAAGTTTTATTAATATAATATTCTAAAATAACATAACGTAAATTACTATAGTTATGAGTACCAATAAATGTGATGGGACGTTAAACTTCTGCTGATGTCTTCCTGGCATTTTTAGGGTTCCGTACCTCAAAAGGAAAAAACGGAACCCTTATAGGATCACTTTGTTGTCCGTCTGTCTGTCTGTCAAGACCTTTTTTCTCAGGAACGCGTGGAGGTATCAAGCTGAAATTCATATCAAATACTCAAGTCTATGGTCTCTTGGAGCTGTGAAAAAATCAAACTTCTAAGTCAACGCGATCAAAAGATACTCCCGTTTATGCCGCAAATTTTCGACACTCGCAAGGGAATCAAAACCTACAGGGTACTTCCCGTGAACTCAGAATCTTGAAATTTGGTACGAAGCAACGTCTTATAGCATAGATAAAGGAATAATTACGAAAACCATAAATTTTTAGTTACATCAAGATACTCCCGTTTATGCCGCAAATTTTCGACACTCTCAAGGGAATCAAAACCTACAGGGTACTTCCCGTGAACTCAGAATCTTGAAATTTGGTACGAAGCAACGTCTTATAGCATAGATAAAGGAATAATTACGAAAACCATAAATTTTTAGTTACATCACATAATATATTTTTTTTACGGAACCCTCGGTGCGCGAGTCCGACTCGCACTTGGCCGGTTTTTATGATGAAGATATATTTTGCTTTTTATAATTTCACGTGGGAATAAAACTTAATTCGGTATTTAAAAATGTCAATCACTTTTAATTTCATTTAACTGTAATAATTATAAATGGTTTTTAAAATGTTGCAGATATAAGTATTGAAAAAGTCATCAACACATAATCTTAATTACTTAAATGCCATTTTCCAACTAAAAAGAGGCCCAAAGTTTTGCTACAGCTTTGAATATTAATAACGTACTCATTAATTACTAATTTACATAAACTAAAACTAGTAGCAATAACACAGAAAATTAATTAATTATTTACTTAAGTCAATAAATAATGTCAGTTTTATAATAACGTTGATATGTTTATAACAAAATATTGACATTTTTGATCCGAATCGAGGTTAATGTTGATTTTATGAAAATTAATTGGAGATTCAAATCCATTTGTTATGTACACAGTTAGGAATATTTATAGGCATTTCTCTTTACATATTTCGTGACGTTCTGTTAATTAATTAGTTTTCAATGCTAATTAGGCTATTGGAGAAATTGTGGCTCGGACTCTTGCCATCCTACGCTATGGAGAACGTAAAGTAAATGAGTTAATGTAGGTATATTATATTTGTGGGCGAGTTTTCCACATTTTTACGTAAAAACTGTTAAATTAAATGCGTATTTAATGGTATTGCATTTGAAATCGCAGCCATTTATATGAAAATAACATTTTATTAAAGAAAACATCGATTTTTCTTTTCAATGCACACTAATAGAAACTTAAAAAGATGTCAATTGACTTGTATTTGTCAAAGTGAAAATTGTAAACAAAACAACACTGCTTTAAACAGTAAAGATTAACATGCCATTTTAACAAGAAAAATAGAATACTTTTAATTTAAAACTATGTAACCCGCTTCAATCTCTCACTTGTACCACCGCCCGCCCTGACTGCCGCCCAACTGTCGAACCTAAAGAAACAGTCGCGACACGAACTAGCAGCTTATTAATACTTCATACACTGTACATGCACTTTTTAATGGAACTAATCATGCTCCTGAAACTTGTAATTTCATGTTTGGAACTGAAAAGTTCGTTATTTTTAAGCTAATTGTAGGCAAGAGACACCAAAGATGATTATACGAGAAAATTAAAGAGTACTAATTACTGTATTTTATAGAGCATGAGTTACTTTTTTTTTTGTTGGATTTAATATTATCAAATAACCCCTCCCGCTCTTGGGCAGAGTGAAAGGAAGTGTCAGACTTTTACTGACTAAAAACCACCCGTTTCCTTCTTAGCCCTTTATGTTGAGGCCGCGGTTTCTCTTGTAAACAACGAGTTCGATTCCTGAGTCGGACAAAGTGTTATTGAATTTTAGTAACTCTCAGTAGCAGCCACGAACACTGCAGTGCACAGTGCACGAAGACGTGGTGTTATGTTATATTTTTTGTAAGTTTCGGTGGCTTTACAGATTTGTCAATTTACGTAGAACTTTGGTTTAGCACAGTGACGAATTTAATTGATTATGTTGCGACCTTAAGTTCGGTCATTCATTTATTTAATAACTGCATATTCAAGTAAAAATTACCACAGAAAACCCACATTGTACATATCCGAAGTCACAGCGTAAACTAGCTCAATACAGCACCTACCCTTCATAACAACGCCATTACAAAAGCAGTAGATGACAGATTAATTTTAAACCGAAAAACTTTATTTATGCAACGGGAATCAAAGTTTGGGACGTAAAAACAAGCGATTTAACACGGTCACTAAGAAGACTTGCTTCACTGCTAGCGACAAAGATAATTAAGAGGTAATCCAGTTTGTTAGAGTATCTTACCCAGTTCTAACTGGGTTGTGGATGTCAGATAGGCAGTCGCATTCTATGTAAAAAAAATACTGGTATTCAGCTGCATCCGCTAAGATTGGAAGCCGACCTTAGATTCGAGCCCTAACATCCGTCACAAAGTCCTTATATAGTTTATTTGGTCTTTCTCCACTCTTATAGTCTACATTCATACTTAACATTTTCCTCACTAATAAGTGGCAATGGACAGGGCACATTGCTCGCAGAACGGATGGCCGATGGGGCCGAAAAGTTCTAGAATGGCGACCGCGAACCGGAAGACGTTGCGATGGAAGGCCTCCCACTAGGTGGATCGATGACCTGGTCAGGGTTGCAGGAACCAGCTGGATGAGAGACGCACGGGACCGGTCAATGTGGCGACGCCTGGGGGAGGCCTATGCCCAGCAGTAGACGTCTTTTGGCTGAAATGATGATGATGATGATGGTAAAATAAACTTAAAAGGAACGTAACAATGTTTATTTTTGTAAAAAACTGTAAGTAAGTGTAAACCCCCTTTTACACCCGACAGCAGGTCACAAGTAAACTAGTCTCAGCCGTCACACGAAATTAGCGACGCAGTGAACTTTTCGAATTAAACTTAGTTTCATAGAAAGTATAACTTAGTTTCATAGAAAGTATACGTCAAACCCCGCAGTCGAAGCCGTACGACTCAAATTAGTTTATATTTTGTTAATAAGGTTCTAGTTTTTTGTGGGTAGTTATGATTTTCTGAAGTGGCTAGCGTAGACGTTCCCGAGTTATATGGAACGGTGGTATGGTCAGAGTGAATGCGACAGGCGGAAAGCAGGGTGTTATAACACAGCTTGGGAGAGGCTTTGTCCAACAGAACTGAGGTAGGAAGAGTTAATTGATAGCATTATCTATATAAATAAAAAGAGTTACTAACTGACTGACTCATCAACGCCCAGCCCAAACCCTTGGACCTAGAAAGCTTAAATTTTTTGCACAAAGGTTCCCTTTATAATGTAGACAAGGAATAAGGACTGATTTTTCGAAATTCAACCCCTAAGGAAGTTAAATAGGGGATGAAAAGTTGCATGGAAAATCGTCATTTTCACGTGGGCGAAGCCGCTGACAAAAGCTAGTGATTTAATATTTGTAGTAGTCAGGTAGTCTAAAAACCAGTCTTACCGGTGGACAACGTAAAATACACTGAACATAACATCACGTCTGTAAACCCTTAAACAGTTAGGTTATTAAGTACACCTTATAATACTTGAGCATATTGCCATCAAACGGGCACAAAACCAGACTCAGCGAATGCCACTGAGAAATTTCTGAAACCAGTAACACTTTGTCCGACCCGGGAATTGAACCCAGGATCTCATTTTCAGCAGTCGATTATTACAGTCAGTAGAGGTAGCATTCCCAACAAATATAATTCCCAATTCAATCGTCTAACATCCAAATAAAACTTTAATTACAGAGCAATATAAGGCAATATGTAAAAACCTCCATCGATAGGTACTAGGCGCACATAAGTTTACATGAAGCACCTGCATGTACACCGGCGCCAATGAGCACTAATCAATACGCCAGCAGAAGGTGGCGAAAAATAACGAATGTTGTATTACTGACGATCGTGTGTTTCCGTGCGCCCACTCTGTACTGTGTGCAGAACAGTAAACGTTTAGATGGTTTTTTCTGTAATTATTGTGAGTGGAGTTTTTTGTTTGGAGATAGAAAAAATATGTCATGATTCAATAACCTGAAAATATTTATGTATTTCAATGCTAAAATAATAAATTAGGATAATTACGAATTATGACAATAGTGATCATGATTGTTTCAAACAGTGCTTCTTCAACAATCCTAATCCTATCCTAACCAATATTATAAATGCGAAAGTAACTCTGTCTGTCTGTCTTTGCTTCACTCCTAAACTACTGAACCGATTTGTGTGAAATTTGGTACAAACATGGTTTGGAACTTGAGAAAGGACATAGGACAGTTTTTTTTTTTTTTCGCGGGAAAACCCAAAAATCTGCCGGAAGTCACACTCCACGCGAACGAAAAAATCTAGTTAAAAGCTAGTTTATAATATTATATTAATTTTTGTTCAAATTATAGCTTTTCATTAAAACACTTATTGACCATTTCCCCATCACACAATAATCACTAACAAATATAATCAGCACAAAAAACAAAAAATCAAAACAACCCGTCTAAAACGAAACTCAAAAACCCCCATTACATTTGCTAACCCTCCGGCGGCGTATGCAGCTACGTCCCCGTAATCGACGGCCGGTTGGGGACGTATTGGGTCGTCGCTGAGACGCCGCTGGCTCTCTGTGTTTTTAAAGCTTTCTTCTCCCCTTTTCCACCCCCCACCTCCCCACGAACGCCCCTCAACAATCGATGGACGGCGTCACGTTAGTGCAGCGCCCGATCAAGTGCATACGTGAGGACTTTCTTTGATGCGTCTTTGTACGGACTCTGTAGGATGGAGTTAATTGTTTTGTTCTCTTTCTAATGTTGGTGGTTCGTGTGTGATGGGGTATTGGGGTATATGGTGGATGTTGCTGTTGGGTTCTTGTTTTGGTGTAGTTATTTAGTTTTGTTTTTAATCAAGTTTTTGCATGGAGTTTTGCTAAAGAAGGTTTTAACTTTGAAAACGTTCTCACCTTATCCTGTTCTTCTTTGGGAAATATATTATTATTGCAAGCTGGATGGCATGGATAGATAGTGCTAACCAGAAAAATAATGGCTATCTGAATCTTCTATCTCTTCATAATTATTATGTTAATCACTTTACTACAAAGCATAAAACAACTACCGGATATGAGGCACTGATTTCTTCTAGTTTTAAAACATGTTATTTACAAAATACAAATTATATAACTCAGTAACACCTCAAAGTCAATTACTTACAAAACTACCACCAAAAACTAATCAGACCCCGAATTCGTTCAGTCGTTTGGACCACCCCGCAGTACAGGGTTGGGGTCTTTGTGAAAATTGTTTACAGTAGCGAGTTGAATTTCTTGCGAATGCCGTCTGCGGCAGTGATGTGACAACTTGTCAGTTACAGACTGCAGTGCCGTCATGTGAAATGCAGCTTATAAATACAACGCTACTGCTAGATACAGTTTTTGCGTTGGTAAATTAACGGGGTGGTCCGTTAATTTGTGGGAGAAAAGTTTTGTGTGGCGTTTTAGGGTTATCTCATAAATTTCCATCTCGGAGACTTTTGACCACGATGTCAGCTATTCTTTACATTTGTACCCGGATGATGGTAACAGACTGGCCTCGTATTTCATCGGTTTAGGCATAATATAATTATGTGTAGCGTACACCTCTGACTAAAGCTTCGGTGTAAATCAGGCGTGATGTTGTTGTGTGCGCTAGTCTTACATAGGATGTAAAAGAAAATCAGCCAGAAGAGAAAGAATACGTTTTAATCATTATCATGAATACTAGAATACTAGTCATGAATATATATAACTTCAAGGAAAAAATTATATTATTAAAACTGGACCGACCGGACACAAAACTTGCGTCACACTATATTCTATTAAGCTTTCCTTATATTTATACGAATCCACTAAGATTGACACAGATCACAACTATGACTCATAACTAAGCCAATATTGCACAATATTAAACAATCAATATCCAAAAAACTTTTTTGTTATTTTTATCAATGTTTTCAATAAATAATTCATCGGAGAGACAGACGTAATGTCAATAACCCGAATGAATATAGTCCTCATCAAACTGACGGAATTCTCGTAAATATTCAATTTTTCCGCGCTATAAAGAGCAAAGTTTGTGTCTGACGCTCGCGTTTTATCATAATTATGAAAACGAATGATTGGTTGAAAAAGCTCACTCATTTGATGTGACGGTTTATAATCAAGTAGCTTTTCAGTGTACGGGTTTGTTTGAAGGGTATTAATTAATTATCGTCCTGGGTTTTAACTATGGAAAGTATGAGGTAAAGGTAAAGGTGAAATACCTATAAGAAGATAACCTAGGATCTTTGGATCATAGCATAACCAACATGTAATGGTTCTTCATAAGAGAGGAACCAAGCACCACTCTCGACCATTCTGCCCCAGTCACATATGTTCAAAAATTTGTTTCGTAGTATACTCGTAATTATCCGTAAGACCGAAATAATGTCTAATCCTGACTGCAGTCGTCCCATTTTATTCACCCAGTCATTGCTTACTAGTCCTTAAAAATACTTCTTTATACATTGATACTTAAGTCTACATAAGTAAACAGTTTCTTTTCTGCATTCACTTTTACCCAACAAAAGCTCAATATCCGTGAACCGATCAGCTGCGAGCTGCGATCGCATCCAACGATCAACAGCAGCACAACAGACTAAGACGGAGCTCGTCAGTAAGACAGCTCTGAACAATTCAGTCGCAGCTGTCAGTTAGACAGTTCTGAGCACTGACGTGACGGTCCAGTGTGGGGCGAGTAATAAGAGATGGGATGATTTTTAATAAAAACATATTTTTAATTAATTAATATTTTTTGATGTCACAGTGATGGCAGATGAAGTAAAGCCCTCACTGAACGATTTCTGAGAGACTGTAGAAGAAGTCTTGGCAGACCTATACAGGGTGTCCCGTAAATAATGGATCAAACGGTAACGGGTAGGTAGCTTACCTAATTTCCAACAACTAATTTGAATATTAAAAAAAAAACCGTTACAGTAACCAAGATATTATTTTTTTTTCGAATTTTACCATTTTGTCTTCCAGAATTAAGTTTTTTTAATGCTGTTGCTGCAAATGATGACATTTTTAGGTATGATTTTTATCTAACATTTTTGAATAGCTTATTAATGTTATAAGATAGCATTTTTTTGAATACCGTTTTATTTGCCTTAGAAAAAAAATCTTGAGTTGAAAAGTTTTTTCTTTACGATGTTAGGACCAAAATTGAAAAATTTCTCCTGTGAAATAAAATGTATGACACCGAAGACGACCATTATTTTAAAAACTTGTACATTTAATAAGGTTTGCAAATTGGTATAAAACTTACGTCTAGTCCTTATCGTTACAAAGATATTGCTATGAATGTGATGAAGAAGACAGAAAATAAATTAAATTGGTACTATCCAATTTTTTCCTTTTCGTTATGGCTTATGGTATCTTGTAAAAAATGGTATCTTGTAACATTAGTAAGCTATTCAGAAAAGTTAGATAAAAATCATACCTAAAAATGTCATCATTTGCAGCAACAGCATTAAAAAAACTTAATTCTGGAAGACAAAATGGTAAAATTCGAAAAAAAAATGATATCTTGGTTACTGTAACGGTTTTTTTTTAATATTCAAATTAGTTGTTGGAAATTAGGTAAGCTACCTACCCGTTACGTTTGATCTATTATTTACGGGACACCCTGTATCTAGGCTATTAGGTTGAATGGTATTTTGAAGATCGCCAGTAAGTCCTTGTTGAGTCTCATGCAGACCAGGAAAGTATAGTTAATAAAAAGGAAAAGACTTAACCCAGTTTTAGGTGACACAAAGCTGCTAAAGTTGATGATATTGTTCTGAGATAGTGTTAAAGTACGCGATGTTATGTGAACGAGACTGAAATCAAGCCTGTCTAATGATGGCAGTACAAACAGTACAGCCCTAGTATGCAATAGAAGACATACCAACACTTATAAAATAACTGAAAATAATTAAGTCAAGATTTCATGTGATGGGTCTCTGGACTTGATGGAAGCATTTTCTGTAGTAACTTCAGATAGTAAAAAGAACTAACTATAAACAAGTAGCCACAATCGAGTAAACCCTAGTGTGACAGAAACACTGAGCCCTTGTGGCGTGCTGTAACAGACGACATAGTCACAACTTGTAAAGGAGTACCTAATGCTTCAAACTAAAGGCACAGATACTGTAAAGAAGTGTCTTGAAACAGTTGAGTCGTGTCCTTGTCGGGCGTGACAGTCTTGTTCTGACGTGACACCACTGACTAGATGTAGTGTGGTGCAAGTGGCAAAGAAAATATCGTTTTCGAACCAAGACGGTAAGGGAAGGTAGCATCAACGGGATGATTTGATAGTGGCAGGAAAGGCAGGCAAAAAATTGGTGTTAGTGATTATTAACTTTCAAATTCAGAGTAAGTAAACACACAAAAGTTTGAAGAGAATGAAAACCATAGATCTTTGTGACGAATTCGTTACTATGAAGTTAGTAAAGATTACAATGAGCAAAGGAGAAAAAATTCCGAGGTAATTTGGGCAACCTTGCTTCCCAAATCTCGTATACCCATTACTTGGGCCGCAAAAGCAAGTCTGGAGTGAAATTTCCAGCGAAGGCGAGTAAACTTGGGGACGTGGCTGCGACAGGGATGCTCGCGTCATCTCGATGCAAGTTGATAATGCAAGCGTGTGCCCGACGGTTGTTTTAACTTCAGGCGCTGAAACTATCAACTGTCGAGCGGTGATTTCTTGGAGCAGGCTTTGATGGCGCGTCTCTGCTTTCTTAGGAAGATGTTGGAGCTGAAAGTTGAAGAGTTTGGGTGCGATTCTTGGTGATTTTTGACTGGAGATGCTGGTGGTAGATGTGGACTTAGGATTGGTTTTGATTGCAAACGTGTGACAGATTGATCACGTGGTATTGTTGAACAACACACAAAGTTAACATCGTCGCATCAATATTATTGTGGCGCGTAGTTGCTTACTCGAATGTCATAGTATTCTAGACAAATTCTCTTCCATTATTTTCGTTTGATCATCATCATCTTCATCAGCCTATAATGTTCCCGCTGCAGGGACTGAGGTCTCCTCTCTAGGAGAGGGATGGGATCCACCTCGTGGGGCCAATGCGGGTTGGTTCATTTGATGTTGATCCGGAAAATTTTGGAAAAGAAAAAAATATTTCTTAGTCAACATTTTCTTATTATATCCTTCCAGTTTCAAACTCCTACCGACATAAAACTCCATAAATCATGACCCACATCGCCATTAAAACTGCACCATAAGAACATAACACGGCGCAATATCCCGAGGATGGCATTGTAAACCCGTCCATCCACCGTTCTTCAGAGGACGGGCTAGAGTACACCCGTGACAGTCGGTTCTCTGCCTTTTCGCCGAAAATTGTTTCCCAAATTTTCACTTGCCAACCAACGTTTCGCAGAATTTTATTTCGCCGAATAATCATTTGCCAACTTATCATAATATATTTTTTTATTTCCCAACCTCACAGTTACCAACTGTACGTTTGGTTTGCTTTTCATTATGACACTTTTTAAAAGGCCAACTTTCAAGTAGCAGAATGTTTTACTTTGCGTAATATTTATTTAGTTGTTTATTGTTTACCAAATTTATTAGCACGGTATTAATTTTGCACCTAAAGTATGTGTGTTAGATTTCGAAAAAGCTGCAATACTGAGTCTGCGATCAAATTTTGAAGAAATTTATTTACAAGGATGCCATTTTCATTTGGGACAAATTATATACAGGTAGTTATTGTTATTATTTTTTTTTCTTTATCTTTAATGTGACCTAACCTAACTTAACGTTTCCTTTTACAAAAGCGATTCGCTTCTGGCACATCGCCGGCCGCTGCCGCGGCACGCTCGCTTCGCTCGCTCGGCTCGTGCGTTGTTTGTCATAACCTAACCTAACCTAACCTTTAATGTGACCTAACTTATCTTAACGTTTCCTTTTACAAAAGCAATTTGCTTCTGCCGTTGTTTGTTATAACCTAACCTAACCTATCGTAACCAAAGATTTCTCGAACACAAAACTACATATTCAGAGGAAAAACTATTGCTCTGCATTGCTGCCAATTTAAAAATTTAATGTTATTTTTGATATTCTTAAATAAAAAATGTATGAAAAAAGTCGTAATTTTTTTATCAATATATCAATGTATGAAAAGGAAACTGTAACACTGACAAAACGTCATTCGTCTAATAGTTGTGTTGCCTAGTAAAATGTTTGCCAAATGATAAATGTCCCAAACGTTTTGTGTCTTTATAATAATCGGCTTTACAATAATTCTACCAAATGAAACGTTGTCAAACAAAAATTTGGTAATCGTTAGTTGTCAAAGTGAAACATCGGCGAAACGTTGGTTGGCAAGTGAAAATTTGGGAAACAATTTTCGGCGAATAGGCAGGACACCGTGACAGTCATTTAAGACAGTGACGTGACACCCCCACCACCTCGTTCACCCCCACCCGTTTCTCCCACCAGATGGATTGATATTGCTGCACCGAGCAGACGTAAGAAGCGATAGCATACGGGAAATAAAAAATATAAAGTACTGTTATAGTTTTGAATTAAATGGGGAATTATGATAGTGCACTTCGAAATGGGGCTGTATTTCTTTTTGTTTTTGACTCGTTTTGTTTGTTTGCCAACGCTTTTGTTGTATAATATTTTTATTTAGTAATAATTAGGAACACTGGTAGTCTCGCGAATCAAGCCTTTGATAAATTCCTGTATATATTATATACCGTGAGTTCCTGATTGCGGGACTGGCACTAAAGACAATGCAGACAAAGGATAATGATATACATTTATCTCAGTTAATTTTTTTTTTAGCTTATTTAATCATTATTCGATATACTTCTTACAGAACATAATTCCTTACGTTTGACTTGTGTAAAGGTTTTTAGAGGAAAAATACTTACCCTTCACATGCCTCCAACCAATTACATAGTTCACCTAAATAGAAAAACTGCTACACTCTTTTTGTAATTATTTTACAGCTCCGAACAAAATAATAAAACCGCATCAAAAACTGCAGAGCACGCGCCATTAGACAGCTAAAAACATTTCTATTTCGCTACACTTCAAGTTGAAAAGTACGGCGATGGACGCAAACGAGACGCCGGCCCGGCGTGATGGCGATCCTGAGACAGTGACGTGACACGGAGAGCCACCCCTTCACCCCCCGCCCACGCTACCCACCACCCCGGGGGTGCATATTGACCCACCCCGGATAATAAGGGGGTTATGCACTGAGGAGCGCACAAGTCGAGGCATCTTTTGTACGAATGTATGTTTTTAGAAATATAACTACTATTAATTTTCTATTGGAGAGTTTTGCGACTTCTGTAGTCAAGTATTGAAGGGAGGTCTTCAATTCATAACTGGGAACCTTTAATGTGATTACGTACTTTGGACTTTGAGTTTTCTGCTTGATTGAAGTCAAGTGGAAAATTTTGAGGGAAAGATTTTTGATTATAGAGTTTGATTAAAAGATATTATGGTAGAAGTGTCTCAACTTATTACATATTTTATCGTTTTCTTTTGCAATCTCTTTTACTTCAAGTAAGTGTTTCCAATCAACTTTCATAAATGTTTTTCAGTTCTGGAAATATTTTCATTTTGACAAGAAGTTTTCATCAAAGTACAAATTACTTGTAATTTCGAAACTGAAAGAAAGACATTAATATCCAAAACTAAACTAAAACAATTCGTTTTCATCACATGACTAAGTAAACCTAAAACCAAATAAAACTGAGTGGACGGACACGACGACGTGGACAACCCGTCATTTGCACAAAATTAAATACCCCTCAAAGACGGACGGGGCGTTCGTCCACCCCACGTCGGGGGTACAGATGGATTGATATCACCCCACGATGCAGGTGGGCACATCTCGGCACAACGATTTATAAAGTAGTGTCTTATGCTGACTGTACTTTGTGTTCTGTTTTAAATTGCACCTAGTGGACATGATTAAAATGGGTGTTTTTGTTGTAGAATAGAAGAATGGTTAATTGTTTTAGCAGATAAATATAATATGACTGGCCTGTTGGTCTAGTGGTTAGTGACCCTAACTGCTATACCGGAGGTCGTGGGTTCGATTCCCGCCCAGGACAAATGTTTGTGTGATGAGCACGATCATTTGTTCTGTGTCTGGGTGTAATTTATCTATAATATGTATGTATTTAGAAATATATAAGTATGTTTATCAGTTGTCTAGTACCCATAACACAAGCTCTGCTTAGCTTGGGACTAGATGGCGTTGTGTGATAGTTGTGGAATATTATTATTATTTATTATTATAAATATAATATGAAGTGAGGTAACTGCTTTTTCATTTATCGATAGATCCTATTACCCTACAGTATTTAAGTAATACTATTAAAGTCGTGATGCTATTTTCCCGAAACTTAAGATTGTTTTTGTGAAAACGTTTATAGAAAGTCAAAAATATATTGAAATGTTCGACTACACAGTTAATCCAAGACTAGGTGTAAAACGTCAATCAAATCCCATCCATCAAATTCTGTAATAAAAGATTCCATCAAACTCAGACATAAAACAACTAAAACAAAGATCATCCCTTCTGCTAAATGAATACCAGTCTCATTGAATATCGGGAGACCTCTCGTCCCTCTCCCTCTATTACCTCTGATCAGCCTTAATGAAATGAATCCCAATGAAAATTTCATTCCAACAGAAACAATAAACCCGACCCTTGATTCGTACAAACAAAAAATACCAAAATTAATAGTCAAAAGTCGGAAAAAACAACATCCCTCTCTTACACGCCATAAAAACGCGACAAAGACACATGTCCTCCCTTATTATTCTCAATTAAGAAACTCCGATAATGTAGTGTGACATACGGACGAAATGTCCAGACAACGTAGACCTGCGACTACATAATCACAACTTCAAAATTAGGGCTCAAGTTAAATAAGTCTTTTGCATCTAAAAAATTGATGGTTCATCTTATTTACGGGATTTCCAACCCTGTTCCCTTGTAATAAAAGTTGTTGGGCTGCAGCAGGGAAGTTGCGGGTGAGTTGGCCGTGAGTGATGGCCGGTGGACGGTGACCGATGGGTTCCTGTAACACGTGATTAGTGGGTACTGCTCGCTCCCGTAATCTGGTATAATGAGTCGTGATGGTAATCATTCTGTGGTCATGGACTGAATGACAGATGTCATTATTTGTCTTTTTTCGCGGACGTATCGTGGAGTAGTGTCATTATGTCGACTGTTTTCCACGGAATATTTGTTGGGAATATGTAATGGGATAAACTAATGTCTTAGTATGTCATGGGTTCTGTAGGCGTCCATTGATTGATTGCTTGGTACTTTGTCCGGCCTCTAGTATACAAAATGAGGGATGGATACTGAGAAGTTTGTGCGATACAGGCTTTGTATAAGGAAACCTATCGGAAGCTAGTTTTCCAGCGGGTGTAGAAAGATCGAAGTTGAAGAAAAGGGTGTCTAATGGGACGAACGTATTTTTGTATTTTTCAGAAAGTCTGATATTCTCGTCTTTCATGAGAAGAGCCTACAAACTACGTTTGACGTAGTGCTGGTACTCTTCAAGATTTTAGGGTTTCTGAACAGTCAGGTTTTCTTATGAGCTTACTGTATGTTTGGCAACTATGGTGACCTCATAAGTTTGTTATGGCTGGGCCGCTTTTGTATAACAGTCCGCTTCTTACCTTACTGTTTCAGCCCAATTATTTACCCGAAACTAGCTTGAATTCTCACATTTGAAAACTATCTATCTAGAGTTAGGGCTTGCATGCTCCAGAAAATACATCCAAAATCCATAATAAAACCAAAATGCAATTTCAAAACCATAAACACACGTGTCCCTCCCATACAGCCATACAGCTAAAACTTCACTCGAACGACTCAATAAATAGGATTTGATCACAAAGCTGTCAGTTGCAAATATTATAGACACTCCACCGGAAGCGAGTCTCGGCTGTCAATGTCATGCGATTGTGTCACTTCCTGTCGCGAGAGGCGATTTGATGAGGACGTATGTGTCGGAGGTTTTTAAAACAGGAATAATATGTTGGTTTAGGGATGGTTTTGAAAGGTATAGGGTGGTCAAGTGTGCTTTGTCTTTGACTAAATTCTTTCAAGAATTGTTTTGGTGATTTACTTTAGACAGCTTCTTCTACTACGTGTCGATGATTCCAAGAATTCAGTTACATCGACGGCGTTGGTAGGGGCTTTGGACAGGTTGCCTTAAAGTACAGGTGGAGTTGCACAAATCAGGAAGTGGGTTATAGTTTGGGAAGATATTCCGCAGTTGAACGTAATATGTCCGTTTCATAACTGTTGAAAAGCTTATACCAACATTTTGGTATAATATTGTGCAACTCCAATTTTCTTTCCACCTTCTCATGTTACCTGGAACCAGCGCAACACGTTTTTTTCATTCATTCTCCCCAGTGAACCAATATGTTGTCAAATTCAGCAGTGTAAGTATTGTAATGCATAACTTTACCGTTATTTATTTAAACTTTATGCACAATAGTGATACATCGGACTTAATGCCACAAGGCATTCTCTACCAGTCAACCTTAGGGTCAAACAAGACAACATTGTGGTAGGGTACAAAAAAACAATATCAGCTTTAATAAAAAAAATCAAAAAAGAAGTATAGGTATACTTATATTAATAATACACATATAAAAAATTTAATAAACTAATAAATATTTTTTATTTTTTTTTATTTTTAGTTATTATTGCGGTGCTACAGTCAATTGGCATGCTTGGACTGGTGATATGATACAGAAAAGGTTAGTGTTAGTCTTAATGACTAACACGATGGTTTTCAAAAAAACTTTGGTTTTCTAATTGCTCGATAATTATAATAAATATGAAAAATTATATCGTTAGAGCAATCAGCGAATCAAAACCATGCCATCATTTTTAACCCTATTCCTTACAAAAACCTTAAACGAATATTAAAGCCGATACAGCCGATAGGATCTGCCGATCCCACAACGCCGTGAGCCACATTACCAGCACATGCGTCCGGGGTGGGCCGGGAGGAGGCCGGGACGAATCGTACACGGCTCACCTGTCCTAATATATTTCAGTGTTGTTGCCTTCAGATATATCTTTACTGGTTCACCGCTATACTAGGCAGAATGCAGATGTTCGATGCATTATTTTGGTCTGTATCAACTGCGGTAAAAAGAGTACTATTCGTAAATAAACACGCGCCTGTTTCCCATAGCGATAGACAGTCACCACTCTGAAAAATGAAAAGAAAATTCTGACTGCTCTGTACTTTAGACAACAATATCTGTAAATTAGAACTTGACGTAGGTCTATATTGCGGAAGTGACATTTAACCTATGAATGGTAAAGGATTTTTGAGGTCGGCTGTACTTGCCAAAGAGAGATTTTGGTAATCTATAAAGAATAAGGACCTCACAACGGCCTCTACTGCCCACAATCATCATCAGCCTATTGTTCCCACTGCAGGGACTCAGGCCGCCTCTCTAGGAGAGGGATGGGCTTTAATCCACTTCGCGGGTCCAGTGCGGGTAGGTAGATGTCGCATGTCTTCGATTTTTTGGTTCTAAGACGGGCCGGTTTCCTCATGATGTTTTCCTTCACCGTTTTGAAAGCACTTAACATAGGTACCTAAGTTTATAAATCCTAACAAACTTATCTTCCACTTTAACCCCACTCCTTCAAATTAACCCCCTCTTTTTGTCCCAAGGTGGCCCCCATTAATTCTTTTTGTCTCCCGCTGCAATCTTTTTTTTTTCTTTTAAAACAAAAACCAACCTTCATTTGCTGGCACGCGAGCTTTACATATCAGCGTGTTGTCCCTGAGTTTTCTTTTTTGTCGACAATGTTTGTGGAGCTTGTACGGGGTAAGATTACTTGGTAGGTAATGAAAGGATGTCGGAAATTGGATAGTGGTTCTGTAATGAGATAAATAGAGTTATTAGTGGTTAGAAGTTTTAATTAGAAAGTGGGTATAGTAGTATTGGGTGTTGGAGTGGAACGTGTTGCGTGTGAGTTCGAAGCTAGCATGTGATAAGTTTGACGAGAAGCTGTTGTCATAGCTTGTAAAGTATTTAAGGTTATTTGAATGATGAATAAACTAACAGTTTTGTGGCTGCCTATATAGGAGGTTTAAGGAACTGATAGGATGTAATCCTGACTTGTGGGTTCCTCGTAGCGATTGGCCCACGGCGAAGAAAACACAATAAACGAAACTTACAGACTGATATGGGTCTTTCGTCGTTTCGCACCACGAGCGGTTCGGACCGCGGTGTGAAACGCAGAAGAGCTCTTAAGAATGGGCTGTTTCGGACCGTGGTGTGAAATATTGGTAAAGAGCAGGAAGCAATCATGATGACCGGCATTCAACCTCATGTCTTGACAATCGACAGTTGAAATCTGACAAATGTAGATGTTCTAAAAATGTGTCTATTTTAAAATTGTATTTAAATTGATAACTTGGAATATAGAATGTTGCAAGTCAATATAATAACAAATTACATAGAGAGCTTTTTAGAATTTCAGCATATTATGAGCATACGAGACGAGATAAACACTAGCTAAGTACCAGCACAATAATTAACCCGAACACACACTCATTAGCTTTCTTTGTTCGCGCTATAAAGGCGAGTGCACAAGAGCGGACGGATAATATTTTTTGGGCTGAGTGCATACAGGATCACATCGCGCCTTTACAATCGCCAGCCTGACGTCCGCAGACTTGCTCCGCCACAATACGGTGGGGATGTAGTGATGAGCGACAGCGATTTGATTGAACTGTTTAGGTAGTAGTTGCATTTATGTAGTATACTGGTATTCAGCTGCATTTGGTTATAAGAGAAGGCGACCTATCAAAGATAAAGGTTAGGCATATGGTGATGGATGCTACTTATAGTGATCCTCCTGAAAATGTTTAAGTTGGGTATACCTATTAGTACACCCACATTTTACCATTGCTATTAATCGGGCACAAATTCAGACTCTGTGACTGCTACTGGGAAATTCTAGATGGTAAAAATCCAATAACAATTTACTTGACCCGGAAATTTTACCCAGGACCTCATGTTCAGCGGACGCGATTGCGATCACTGAAATGTTTAATAGAAAACTATTGGAATCCATAATAGGGGATCGGACAAAAAAAAAACTAATAAGTCCGTCAAAAAGATTTCCAAAAAATATTGACCACATATTTTTTTCTTTTTTTACGTAAAATAAAAATGAAGACATTGATAGTACATTTTGTTACGTTCAAGTGACGTTAAAGCGCGTCAAAGATCATGGAGTGGGGCTTGCCACTCCATGATCTTTGACGCGCTATTAGCTTCGTCAATTTTTATTCATTTGATAAAACAAAAAACACGTATCTAATATTTTTCGATAATCTAACTGACGGACTATACAGAATCATATTTTTTTGAGTCAGTCCGAACCCTTTATTGTAAGCAGAGTTCAGAGTAAATTAAAATCCCTAGTTCTCTAATAATAAATTGAAAACATTTTGATCTCGCTACCTCTCGTCACTACCTCACCATCCTTAATTCGGCAACACATAAGCAATTTCCCGCTAGCGAAATAAGCGAATTAAAATCGCCTCAAAGCAACTGCTAGCAAAGAAAAGCCTGCATACGTCGAGGGGTTTATTTTTAGCTATTTACCCCTCCGGGGGGTGACTGACGAACGGTCAGCCTTTGAACACGTTTGTTTATAGTTGAACTTGTATTTAGGGTAACTCTACCTAGCAGGAGTGTGGGGGTAAGTTTTTTAGATGTTATTAGTTTTTTTTTACTTTTGATTTGGAGTTGTGACTTTGCTGAAATTACAGTTGAAATGTGATTATTTTCATAATGCTTTGAGAAATGTTCTGATAGTTTTTTGCTGGGTTTGTTACTGAAATGGCAGATATCGCACAGATGTTAGACTATAACAACATCAGTTACTTTTTTTTTGGGTTGGGTGGAAAATCATCAAATGACTCCTCCCGCTCTGGGCGGTAGGGAGTGTCAGACTTCTACTGACTAAATACGAACTATGTTCTTTCTTAGCCCTTTCTGCCGAGGCCGCGGTTTCTCTTTCGAACAACCCGCAACCCCGAGGGGAACATCAGTTACTTTACGTCAACTTAGTTAGGACACATCTTTTAGGTATTCATAATTATAATCACTTGTGACCCGTCCCTGCTACGCACAGCGCCATCTATCGGTTCAAAATGATACTGCCACGCTGGCACCAATCATACACATTCACAGAATTTCATTGAAACACTAGCGTGGTTTCGGAAGTATTTGGGACAAGCCCGACACACTATTCCTAAACCACTATAACTCCTGTGTGCCCGAATCTACAATGGCGACCACAAGAAGAGAGCTGAGACAATGAAGCTGGACGAAGTTCCATAGAAGGTAATAGTTTCGTGGATTAGCATTACGGTCATAGTGACGGATTTTTTTAGTAGAAGGTTTCATTTCACCCATCACGCTGAGAAAAGCTACAGCCGTAGGAAAGTGTTCTGCACGTATCATTTTACCGGACATTACATCAAGCCATTTTCCATTAAAATATATCAACCGTAGCATTCCTACATCATTAATGTTAATTAAAACATCCGTTATTACGATTGTAGAACTCTCATTGGACGAGATGTATCACATGCTATCATAGATCAGTCTTTAATTACCCACTTTTGGAGTATGTTAGATGCTGCAATCACAGGAAAACAGAGTACAGACGGCTACTCATCAAGCATTACATTTCCAGTTTACGCTGATCTCGCACTGTATGGAAATCCTATACAATGCGAGACCAGCTTATACTGTAAATGTATAGTTTGATGTGTAGCCGTGTGTACCTATACCTATTACATATTTCTTTTGCAATAATGTAATTGGGCGTTTTCGTAAAAAAATGTCCCGGTTACAAAACGGAATATTACAAATAAAAATGGAACTTATATGAAAAAAAGGAACAAAATGGAAGTAACGATTCTTTCATCACCGACATTAATCTATTTATAATTCAAGTTTATTATTGGTAATTATAAAAATAAACTAATGAATCGTTTTGAATTCTATTCAAGTTATGATGTGGCGCAATAATAATTAAAAAAAACACAAAGTTACCAGCACAAATCACATAACAAAATGGATAAAAAAAAATGCGAGGTAACGCCGGTACATGTTTCGACACGATTATTGTGACGTGACTGCTAATGTCACCCTTTACAAAATGGCGGAAACGACAAATAAGTTGCCAGGAAACAAATTTGCAGTCATAATGGTAGTTTCTTATGCTATTTTAATTAATATCACGGTTACAAAATGGATTTTCCACATAGTAACGAAATCGTAGGACATATTTTAAATGGCAAAACTATGATTATTTAATATGAATACAACACTTTTTTATGTTTGTTTATTACAGAACTCACCCATGTAAGTATATTTAAACCTTCTTTGCTTTTGCCATGAATTGAATTGATCGATAAAAACGAATTCAAAATCAGGTTGGACACTGTAGGACAAGCATAAAAATGAGGAAGTTTACACTAAAATTTCATATTTTTTAATAAATTTGTTAAAACTATGCGTATTAACAGTTCTTTATCAAATATATATATATTAAAGATATTAAAAAACCAGGACACTTCATGGTACTTTTTTCTGTTTAAAAATAAATTATGTGAAAAGTGGTAGGACACAATAAAACTGGCATGGACATATTTAAAAAAAAACGCCCAATTAAAAACTACATTAATTATATCTCGGTTTCGTTTCTCTCCCGACACGAAAATGAGGTTTTGAATTTGATTCCCCGGACAGACAAAATGTTATAGGATTGTCATCATCATCAGCATTATTTCAGCCGAACTCCATCCACTGCTGGACATAGGCCTCCCCCAAGTGTCACCACACGGTCCCATGTGTCTCGCATCCCCGCAACCTCCACCAGGTTACAATAAAAGTTTCTACACTTGGTGTTTGTCTTCAGAGAATACAGGCATAATGTAATATGTTACTTAATTACTTAGGAATATTGTGATGCAATTCTACGTTTGATTACAACGATTCAAAACTGAAAACGTTCTTTGATTTTCATTTGTTTTAATGAAGTTCTCCCTTCGTGATAGGTTATTTGGAGTGATTAGTCTTTGCGTGAGCTTTTTATAGCTCCAAGTTCTTAGTATAGCTGTATACTACTACTTAGATAGTATGTGATCAGATGCTTGTTAGTTTCTATAGTTTTTCATGAGGTTAACAGTAAGCCGGCTTAAACCATACTATCTACTTGGCACTTGGGATTAGAATCTTTTAGTTAAATATAGAGTTAACTATGGTAGCATAGCTCTTCATGAGGTTTCAGACGTACATTGAAGGGTTTGATAATAATAAACGAGAAAGAAGAGATAAAAGGGCTTAAAAATTACATGAATTCAAAATCACTTAGTCTTCATTTGAACTCCTTTGAATTCAGACCAGACCATTTTACAATCCCTAATCAAATTCGTACAGTCCACAACAAAAGTACATTGACAAAAAGAAGAGCAGCTCATTAAGTACAATCGTTAATTGCGCAGTCAAATCGAACGCTACCTAACTTCATTACATTCTTCCGTTAATACGACATCGGACGGCGCCGTGCGGGGGCCGTCCGATGCCGTCCGGCGAGTTATGCAATGAGCACCCTCCCAGTCCGATCACGTGCGAAACGGACCGGGCGCTGCTAATTAAAAATCGAAGGATTTTTGTTAGTAACTGTACTTGTTAGGTATCGCATGGTATCGATAGACTACTAGAAGAGGTTTTTTGTCGATCGCGGAATCTTGCGATAAATTGCGTATAGATATGGCGCGGCCCTAAAACGGAAGCGTGTCCGGGTTTTGTGAACGGTAGCGTATCTATAGATAACTGTAGCCTTGGGTGGAATAGGTTCTTGTTATTTTTGGAGATTTCTGTCGACAGATAATATGAATTTTTCGAGTTTGATTACGTTTGCTGATATTGGCTGAAGATGTTCAAGATACACTTTTCCTTTTATTTTTCAGCAAATTTCTCCGTAGGTAATCATGGTTGTACCACTATAAGATTTCAAAACTCAGCCTTTCTCGGGAACTTAGGCTTAGAGATATTGTACAGTCACCTTCAAAAATGCATGGACAGTTCCGAACTTTAGTCACAAGTAATAAAGACTAAAAGTATCCATGCAATTCTGCAGGTGACCGTACAACACATTGATGATATCATACAATATAATTTGTCTTCGATAATGTACCTACTGCGACACAATCAGAAACGCTGTAGCTTATGGTTTACGCCCAAGACGGTATTCTAAGTGCCTGCTCGTTTTCAATCGACCTGCGAACCTAAGTTACAATTATTACAGTAAATAACTGTAACTGTTGAATAACTTTTTTAACCATGTATACAGAAGATACTTCAGCATTTTCCCAAATGCCGCAGTAATTTCAACTTTTCTACTTCACAGGTCAACACGAAAATTCAGTCCAATTTAAAACAAAAAACGACACATTCCTGAAAGCACCTACGCGAAAAAAATATAAATAAAATATATACTCAAGTCAACGTCCTACATACAACAACTTGTACGTATTTCTTTACTATTACAGCCAACCCCCCCTCCCCCCCCGCACCCCCCACCTTACACTCCGGATCTCATGCTTACAAACTGTCGCATTACCGGTCCATCCTTGCCGACAATACCCTGACATTCCTCCTCAAAACTCAACTCTATCACCTCACAATAAAGACTACGTGTAGCGAAAATGTGACTGTGGAACGCAAACGAGAAAACTTGTCAATGCAAATTGAACTATATATTCAGAAGCTAAGGTTGAAGTTGGCCTGTGGTGCACTCGGTATGGTAATGATAATTCTAAGCAAATGCCATAAGGAAATAAGCTGAGTGGTTCCTTTTGGAATTGTTTACTTGAGAAGATTTCGTTTGGGTAAACAAAAGGTGGACGATGACCAAAGGGTGGTGACACACCATCCCAGGCTTTAGTGCTCACATTACCCTACTGGCAATTGATGGAAGACAGATTGCTCTATAGATCACTCACAGTTTCATTAAGCGCACCACTTCCAAAGAGAATTCGAAAAATATTTATTTTCTAAGCTTAAAGGCATCGAATCCTTTTGTCGAAATTATGGTAGCCAAGTTCATAAGTAGTTGATTTTATTGATGAAGCCTCCTTTTTATCTTCTCTCTGTCATTGACTCTGTTTATTAGAATCACGCAAAACAATTCATTGCTGCCTTCTTTTAGACCTCTTGTTCAAATCACCAAAGGCCAAGTTTGGCTGTCAGATTGATAACTACAACCCGAAGTATGCCCACCCTAACAATCCTCATGTTCAAATCACCAAAGGCCAAGTTTGGCTGTCAGATTGATAACTACAACCCGAAGTATGCTGACACCCACCCTTAAAACCTTTGCCTAGAAACAGCTTTTACAGTTCCAACTTTCAATCAAGAATTCACAATAGCACTTGATAATAAAGTCGTTTATACTCCACTCAATATCAAACAACAACACCCTCAATAGAATGCGAATACAGCAATATTCAGTTACGATAACCTAACCTCACAGCTACCGTCTAAGTACCAACAACACCAGCTACTGAGAAAACCAGTTAAGATTCCAAAACTGTCAATATTCACAAGGTCATCAACACAAACTATCGTATAAAGAAACCGATGGCAATCATCGTAATCGGCCGGCTACAAGACAATGCACTACCACAACAGAGGGCCATTCTGAAAGCGCTCAGTACTAGCGACCAATCGCCTTGAGTGAAAACTGCCATAAACGCCGCTGAATAGCCCTGCCAGATCAGTTTGAGACGCGGAAGTAGGTAGAAAGGTTTTGCATCAGTGAGGCTTTGGAATGGCTACTGAATGGTAAAGACGGTAGTCGGGTTTGGAGTGATAAGGATGTGTTAGGAATTGGAATTTATGAGGAATTTTGTTTTAGTATTGTTACGTGGTTGGTTGCTATACAGTAGAATATGATTTTATTCGTAGAACTTTAGATAGCATTTTAAGATACAAAATGCAAAAATGTCACTTATTAAGAGCCACCTTGTGCTAGATTACCGTTAGGAATGAATATATTTTAAGAAAACAATACCTTTTCCCAATTTATTTTAAAACTCCATTAAAGTAATTCAAACAGCAATCTCCAAACGAATTCAATAAACAAGCCAGCCATAACCAGAGAAACAGGACAAACATCAAAATTTAAAATCGCTTTCACAGAAATTGAGGATAAGAGAAACAGTACAATGTGGCTATTAGCAGTAACTTATTATAGACAATTTCCTACGTTGGTACGCGACCAATCGGCCTGAGTGAGAACCGCTATAAACGGAAACAGTTACGGAACGGAATTATGGAATAAGGGACTCCTTGGACCGAGGCGACCCTGGATTGGGACGGTGACGTCTTCGGCTGAATAATCTAGGAGTGTTCAATTAAAATGTGTGTTAAAAGGTAGTTCATTAATTTTTGTAGTTGAACATGATGATTCCAAAAGACATATTGATATAATTATGATACAAATGTTGACAAAAACTCCATGGAAGTTGTCAAAGGGCTTTGTGGATAATGACACTACTGATATTTTTCCAAAAGTTGTTTAAACGATACCATGCCAAATTGTACTATTAAACCACATAACCCCAAATAGATGGGGTAAAGCTAGGCAGTTGATAATGACAGTCTCATCAATTAATGTCTAAGCAATTACTGCCTCCTCTTCAGTAAGATCAAAAATTGCTTAAAACTAACAAATTCTGCTCAAGCCTTATCAAACGTCCTTATTTCTAAAACAATACAATTCCAACATTTCCTGATCTCCATTACTATCATTACAATACATTTCTAAACCCGTCTTCACCTTTACTATCCTTTAATTGGTACTGACTAGTAGCAACTAATGTTGCTAGGTAAAATAGTACCTACTGTCGCATCTGTGTTAGTGCGTGGTTTATTCTATGACCACTTTAGGAATTTACGTTCTATTGTGTTGTAGCGATGTTTTAGGTATCGTGGAGGTCATTGACCTGACTTTGATGCACTAGTTAAATAGTTAACTATGTATTGAGTGTTACGGTTTAGGTTAGTTAGGAAAATCGAGTTACGGTTAATTGATTAGTCTGAAAGTTTGTAAGTTGATTGTAAGAGGATTGTATTTCGTATTTTAGTTTTCTTAGGCTGAGTTTACTATGGGATTGGTTTCATTTCGATGTTTTTGATTTGGATTTTTTGCGTTCCAAGGATTGTTTAGATTCGGGATTGTACATTTTACATGTTTTGTATTTGCATTAACGGTTACCTAGTTGATGTGTTTCCTTAAGTTATTACATGCGAAACTTTTCCTAGTTTCAGCTAAATGTATAAAGGCCAAGGGTAAGGACTTGTCCAATCTATGTAAACCATGAAAAACTTTTACATTATTAATCAGTTACTTTGTAACTTGATATTATTCTCATGTACCTACCTATGCTTTTTACTGGTATTCTAGAATTTAGACCAATAAGGAAGCTTTTATAGCTTTTGAAATGAATAGGGAGTTAAGATCAAGTGACGTTTTTCAACGTCCAAAGCCCAGGTCTTTTCTCCTGTATGCCCAATTTTATCGAAGTCCGTTCAGGGCATCGTATAAACAGACACACAGGCTTATATTAGTATAGGTAAGAAATCAGATCTTCTTGCATCAAGTTCTATCGTAGACTATCATAACATTAAGTTCTAATTTATGTCCATTCTAAAACATCTCAAACTTTCCACGGTAATTAAAACGATACCTACCAACTTCAAAATTATCATGTAGTTCTTATTCAAAAACGATTAAAAAAAACCTCGAATCGATATCATGGTGGACAAATTATGTAAATAGAGAAGAGGGGGTATCTTCAATCTACATGACGTTAATGGACAAGCAGACATGGAGACTGTTGGCTATAAAGATATCAATCAAGTTGAAGTTAGGGACATTTTGTTGTTATTTCAAATGGTCTTGTACCATTAAATTAGCATCGGAATGGTACCGGCGCATTCCCTTAAGATCACGGTATAAGAGTACTGGTTGTGGGACAAGGTAGGAGCGGGAAACTAATAAGATTTTGTTTGGATTTGAAATTTAGGTGATTTAGTTTGTACAATAGTTATTCGAAGACATAAACTATTAAGAGGAAATGCGAGTGCTGTCTCTCTCTGTCCATCCGTCTGTCTCTCTCCGTTCTCCTGCCCTCAAATTCGTGCGATAAGGACAACTGCAGATCCGACTCAAAAGCTTAAGTAAAAAGTTATAATTCGAGGTTTGGCTCTCGCCTATTTCCTCCTCCAATAATGAACCAATTTATAAGATGTTTTAAACAATGAATAAGGAGGATATATACTACGCCGCTATGTTTTTCTTTTTTCGTTAATAGTTGTCAAATTTGTACACTAGGACTCTGTTAACAGCGATCTAAACAAGCAATTTTGAGCATTTTTTGAGGGTTCTAGTGCTTATAAAAATAATTTATCACCAAAAAGGAAAACATAGAAATAGTTAATATTTATTATTCTGTAAAAAATCATTGCTCAAGGGTCATTAACCAAAAAGAAAACAGGCGAGAGCGTTTGTATGGAGAAAAGACCACTCGCATTTCCTGTTAATGTTTAGTGGATTTTATCGGCTTCGCAAAGTAAGATTATCATCATCATCCCAATTTATTTGAGAACGGCGCTACATGCCTTCTTCTTCCATACTTCCCTATTTAAAAAAACGACATGAAATTGTGATATATATAGGCATGTGTAAAATACAGTAAATGAAAAGTGTGTGATAGAATCTAATAAACGGATATTCATTATTAACGATGATATTTATGACCATGCCAGTTTAAAAACTTATACATTTTGTTGAATTATTCAGTATTCAATTAAAATAAATAGTAGATTGTAGATTTGTAATTTAGTACAAATATCTAAATGAAAATTACCAACATCCAAAAATGTGTGTGGGAACAAAACTTCAAACATTCAAATCGCTACCTCTTCTAACTTCCACCACGCCTTTCAATGACCTCTCTATAAATGCATTGGGAACTGAGTACAGATTACTTCTAACGCACAGCCGTTAAGGAAAGCTACCGGGCACTACACGCTAGTAGGAATCAATCGATTGACAACTGATCACGCTGTCCTATTAGTTGTAATTAGCAGATAGTGACGTCGTCTTGAAGTGGAACGGCAAAGCTCTCACGCCTATTTTCCCACGGATGTAGGCAGAATTTACAGAAAGATAACTTTTATTCGCGTATACGTGTGGATATCGTCATCGACGCATAGGCAAAAGATGTTTGTCAGACTCAACCTGTACCAAATTAGATTTTGTTTTTCGACTACCTTTTTAGCCATGCAGTCAAGTATTGGTCGTCACCCTTTGCGGTCGTAAATGGCAGTAGATATGACTGCAGTGCCTCTTGAGAGGCCCCCACATGACACGGTACGACGCCATCTCAGGTGTTTCTAATCAGCTGACAGACTTGCCAGGTCTGGCGCCCACAAACTATTAGTGTTAACAAGCGGCGGCTGGCGTGCGGGTATGAATGTAGACGAGACAAAAGTAGTATACTCCACGAGCTGATCCCACCATCTCCCTTCTTCCATCGGGAGACTAGACGTACTGCAGGGTATCACCGATACCTAGTCGACATTCCACACATTCGAACGAAGCGCTTTGCTGGGTCCTTTATTATGCGCACAGCCAAGGAGTGGAATTCCCTGCCTGCGTCGGTTTTTCAGAGTTCATATAACCCTAATCTGTTTGAGTCGCGAGTAAACAGGCTTCTACTGGGTAAGCTCGTTCCATCGTCGACATCATCTCTGCCCTTAGGGCAAGATTGAAGTCAAGCCCATTTATAATAAAAAAAAATAAAAAAAGTATGCAAGGATCATAATAAGTGTCGTTCTGTGGTTTGAGTTTATGTATGTATAAAGCAAATGTTTGCCAATCACACTAAATGATAACTCGAAAACAAACACTATATCGGCCATTACCATACCATTAATATATACTTTCTACAACTCTCATTCGAAAGTAAATTACATCGCAACCTAACAGTTTCAATCAAAAGCAATACCAAAGACATAATTCAGAGAAACACGAAGTCCATAACTTGTGCACTAAACGACTTCGGCTTCCATCAATATAAGCAAGTAGCTACTCTAACTCTAGACGAACTACAAAACTAATTACAAGTAAAATTAAAATGATTCACGAATATAACGACTTGTACATGGCTTATTGCTGTGGTGCTCAACCTTTGGGAAAATGTAAGTTTTGACGGAAGCACTTTACTGTTTTTACAATTTTAACTTTACATTTTAGGTTCTCCTATGCCTATTGTGCAAAGTTCAAATTTTGCGTAAAGAATGTAGTGTCTCTATAAAAATAGGAAGATCGGAGCATTGTTCCAAAAATAAAATATGTCCTTGTGTCATTTGACGAAGTCAAAGAAACTCTCACACTGGATGCGTAAGACAACGGGTTTTGATGCAGTCTAGGACAGGCTTTTAGTGGAAGGTGCTAAGCAGAGTTAATTGATTGAAAGAGACACGAAAATCTCAAGTTTAATTAATACAAGCTGACGTCAAAAAAAATCTGTATTACTTACATAAACACACGTCAGTTTCCTATGGGGTAGGCCGAATGTAAAATTCTATAGATCTGTGCAGATATATAGAAATTTACATTCTGCAAAAGTATTGCATTATTGTGGTGTGGGCCACCTACTACAATACTTTTGCTCCTGTATCAGGAGCAAGATTCAGTAACTGCAACTGAATTAGCCACAGGTTGGTCCGCGTAACAAAGAAAACAAAAAACGTTGACGACCACTGGTATACAGGGTGGGGTCGTCAGTCCCCATAAATCGTACAGACATACAGAAATGATATTTTGTTATTTAAAGGCACTAGTTAATTTCACATTGGACTATAAATCACTCTTTTAATGGGTATCTGTTGAAAAAATAACTCCGGCGTTCTTACTATTTTGTTAATGAGATTTTTTTTCGTTTCTTTATATGGAGATATCATCTTGGTTTTTAAGTTGAGGGATAGCAAAAAATGCACGAAGGACACCGAGGTATATTTACATGGAATAGTAGGTTTCAAGATATTAATATCTTTTTGGGTGTAGCAATTTTAAGAAGCAAACCCCGCTGGTAATTTTCTTTTTATATGCTTCCTTTGTCTTCATCGCCATTAAAATTTGTTAAAAAAATCATCACGCCTGTATTTTCAAGAGTAAGGCATATAAATACCTATAATATAACCACATTTCTCCAATTCCATTATCATCAACCGGAGTCAAACAGAGCCAGTGTAGAGCCACTCTGCAGGATATGCTCCACCTTCTATCCTGCTCATCCTGCACAACCACTTGCACTTTCCAAGATGCAATCGAAGCAAACATAAGAACTGTGCAAGTGGCTACATACTGGTCTAACACAATCTGTCATCGACAATAAAGAAGAAGATGAAACAGAGTATTAATACAAATCCAGATTCAGGGTTGTTAAGGAGAAAATTCTTACCAAAAGCTCGCTAACATTTTGTACGATCAGGGATTGGGACCCATGCTCCACTTTTCAACCATATTCCTCAGGACATAGAGGTGAAGATTGCCCATCAGTGTGCTCAGTAGTATATTAAATTTTGTCATGAATTCTTTGATTTGCCTTATCCATCCATGACATACACTGCACCATTTTCCTCATTAAACCCATAAACTTGGTTATTTTCTACGGTACAACCTATAAATCTTTGATGTGCAGGTAACGTCCAATAAATTACTTTGAAACGTGTCATGGTCCTCAGTTTTATGAGAAAACTGAAGTTAATGTGTAGGAGTAATGCAGTTTTGTAGGTTTATGGCTTTTTAGAAATCCTACTAAGTTACGAGGAATGTTTGAGTATTCTATCATAATAATAAAAAAAAAACATGGCGAAACTGTGTCGGTTTTTTCTGAAGCTAATAAAGTAACTGCTGTAGAAGTGGGTAAGGTAAGATTTATTAGTAATATTAAGTAAGATTTATGCTTAAAAATAGTGTTGTTATTAGCTGGTTCTCATCACACAAACTTAATCCTTTCTATTCCGAATATTTTTGAGTCACAACATAATTTTCTCGATACAAAATCGAATCAAATAAGACTACAATTGGTTTAATTCCAGTTAGTATGTGATTGGAAGTATAGTGACCAACAAAATTAAGAATTGTGCCATCCCCTAACCAGCACTGGGCCCGCTTAGAGAGAGAGAAGGCCAGAGTTCCAGTAGTGGAGGTATGACTGTATGATGATTTTCAACAAGTTCTGTACAAAAGCTTTCTAGCATTTTTTCCACAACCAAACATACCCACAAACAAATCAAAAATTTGACTTTTAACAACAAAACATATTTCAAAACAAAACCCTAAATCTTGTGCTGTTCCCATAAATTCCTCTGTACAAACCCCGAGGCTGTCAGTCCGTCTGTGCGCAGCGTAACTCAGGAACTGGCCAGTCTTTGTTTTATCTAGATCTGCCATCGCCTGACGCGCAATAGCGCAATGAAAGATTGGAGATACAAAGATCCACTTTCAATATAAATCTTCTAGTATCAGTTGTACGTCAGTTTTGCTTGATATATCGTGATGAAGGCTTCGAGTTTTGTTTTCGTGTGGAGTTTCATCAGGCTGGAGGGAACTGGACTTGTATTGGTAAACCACAAAGACATACTTTGTGGTTTACAAATACTTGGTTTTGAGAAATTGAATCATACGATTTAATGGGATAACTGTGAGTGTGCAGCTTTAAGTGCACCTGAAATTAAAGATTTTGGCATTGCGGCTTATACATATCCTTAATTCCTTATCCCTTTTGGCCATTTATTGACCACTTTTTTTTAAATTCATGAATATATCAAATTCTGGCCAGGCCAATACATGACATTACTACAGTATTAGTTTAAAACGCCAGAAGAAACAATGTTTGTGAAAACAGTTTCAACTTTGTTGATAGTACTCCACCTTCTAAACCAGAAACTATACTCACAAACCATTTTATACGTTCCCTTACCAATAAAATTGAAATCCCACTATTAAATCATCAACTGATTAATACGTTGACATACGTAAAATACGTGGTATAAGCAAAACAAAAGAATTTCTTCATCAGCGGTATAAATTGGAGGTAGAATACTCACAAATCACTGGGTTTTCCGACTAGCGCCCTGATAGGAGCCCGCAACATATAGCTGGTTTAAAAAGGATAAAAAAGAAGACTACTTGAACTTAGAAGATTTGTATCACCATGTGGCTATTTTTGACAGCCTTAAGAATGTACTCTCAGATCTCATGTAAACCGTCATGATTGCTTATAGTATGATAAAAATGATTCCTGTTAAGGCTAAATTTCGCAGTAGAGTTCAAATAGGTTCGTACTCGAAAAAGTGCTAGGACAAAAACTAAATATTTGTTGGAATTAATTTCATGTAAGCTGTCAACATGCTTCACGTACCGATCTAACAAGGATTTTAAGATCCGAATAAGTGCCGATAATTCAACTACATTTCGTTCCAATAAGATCAAAAGTAATGCAAATATTGTAAGGCAATAAACATTACACAAGACGTCCCAGCAAAAACACAAATCTACACTGTTGAAAGCTTTACTATCAATCCAGATGCCAAAACCCCTTCACAGTCTTTAATTAAAAAATAATCAACCACAAAAACAAAAGGAATCTTATTAAAAACTCCCATATATTCCACACTAACTGGTCCTATATCCTTCTAAAAAACAACGGCCACAGGTTGAGCGTCCCTGCGTAGATCAAGATGTGTGCGTTACTCTCTGCGCGGGCGCAGGCCCAGTGACAGATTTATGTGAGAGCCGTACCCATCCCCACCACGATTAGATAATTAACTAGTTTTAACGCTACATCATTTTAGTGTTAGATACGGTAAGGTAGGTTGAATCGATTGATTTGGAATCGACAGAATTTGAATTGGATTTGGATTTTGTGACAGACATCCGACAACCTGAAATATGCCTGTGTGGAATACGACCTCTTCCTCAAGGTGGTCTGTGTTCCTGCAATAGGAACTGAGTATACTGACCAAGATATGAACAAATGAAAAAACTGGTATTCAGCTGCACCTGGTAAGACTGTGCTGGAAGCCGACTTAAACATAGTTGGGAAAAGGCTGGGCAGATGAGATGATAATCCATGATTAGACTGGCATAGTTTTTGTCAAAGACCCAGAGTCAAAATTCAGAAGTGGCTGAAGTCGGGCTGGAGATGTTGAAGAATTCTTATAAGAGAAACCAGAGATTAATGTGACAATTGTATTTAATGTTTTAGGCATTTCGTACTTCTAAAATTACTTACAACGGGATTGACGTGTTTTTCGGATGCATAAGTAATATTTTTTGACTTTTCCATAGTCGTTATCTTATCTACTTTGTCTAGGCCCTAAACTTTTGGATAGAACCTTTTGAAATCTAAAATGAATCGCTTCAACATTGATCTCCAAACATCAAGCACCTAAACAGATCAGCCAACAGATACAGCCAAACCCAATCAAACTCCCAGTAATTCAAACAAATGATAAAATAAAAACACGCCCGATATAATCGTCTAACAAATCGACACTTAGCTCAAACATTAGTCAAGTTATACCCGAAGACATGTAGTAACAAGTCCGCAATCACTCTCAGATTAGTACCAGGTATTTATAATGCTGTTTTAGTAGCTTTCATATAGAAAGCGATGCGCTAACTCAGCTAGCTTGGCTTTAAATTACGCTAAATGGGACCATACATCCACCGGCCTTATCTTACAAGCCATATTTGAATACAGGGTGTGAAATCTCGCTAAAGAGCTGCATTAAGTTGCAAATTACTGAAGATAGTTTATTTAGATTTGTTTTTGATTTTCTTGGGTATGTTAGAGCGTGATTTGTGGGTAGGTTATTTTTCTTGGGGTTTTAGTGGTTTCAACAATATTTGAAAAAATAATAACGTCATCTATATACAGGTTGATGGTATTTCCACCGCTGCTTAAATTCAATGTTGCAGTCTAAATATTATATGAATGTTTGACTTCTTTATTGAAAGTGATTTTGCACAAACAAGCTCATATTTCTCATTTTATTAATTTACAATGTCACATAATTATTATTTTGCATACGAAAAACTGAGAAATCTCATACTAACGCACACAATTTACATACACGACACATCAGATCGTAAACATGTGCACGTTATTAGATAGCTTGTTGCATGTGAAATATTCATCGGCCTACAATGTTGCCGTACGCGGCGTCATCACGACACAACATGGCAACACTATTCTACATATCTATGGAATTATGTAATAAAATACGACTGTCATCCGTCATAGTGTTGCAACCCGGATCGAGTCCTAGCCGACACGCTATCGTAAATCTGGCTCAGCACTGACGCGTCAGTCATACAAATCATTCAAACTCTCTTGAAACCCGATCGTAAATACGTCTGAGTGTAGCATTAATCATTTTGAATACAGAATAAGAAGTGCCTCGGGCGTACGCGATTGGTCGTCACTAAACGAACAATTATTCAAATGGCGCGCTCCGATTGGTCGACGGCCGTTTGGTTTTTTACGTTGACAGAGTGATGGATTCGACCCTTCGACTCGTGCGCAGTTTAGTACCCATTTCATTGTTGTGTGCGTACGTTTATGTAGCGTGCGAGCTATCAATCTCCGTCTACAAGTAAATGCTTTGAGTTTTTGTGCTCTTATTCGCGATTGCAACGTTTAACATCTTTTTGTGCAATTAACGCGGTGATAAATGATTTTTTACTTTTTATTGATAGCAATAAAATAAAACCTTTGTAGAGACCGCAACACGTAAAAAGGCTCTAGACATTTATTTTATGCGTTCGCACACGTTTTATGCGTTAATGTGGCTTCTAAAACTTGTGAGGAGAAGTAATTGCTAGCCGTTTTATATTACGTGCACATTCACACGCATTAACTGCAATAAAAAGGGATCTGAAACTTAAATTCCATTTGTATCATGATGCCCTCTGCATGCACTATAGTCTGTATCACACAAGATAACACACTGTGTATCAACAGTCACTGTCACATTCGAAATAGTCAACTACCCGCATCGGAGTCGAAGTCGATAAGTGTCGACTATTCGATATCGTATCTGGACGATTTATCCGAGTAGAGTATCGATACCCGGAAGCACCTCTGGTCGGCGGGAAAATGGCGGCGGCCGGCCCTCCGCGATTGGCCGGAGCAGCGCGCGCGCACCTTACATCTGTCACTAACTATTACCTTTTTATGTAGGAACTTTACGAGTAAGTTTATAACCACGGACGCCCATCGCGAAGCGGTGAAAATATTTAAACCCCATAAATTTTTATGGTTTAAAATAAACGGTAATGGGGAGTTATGTATAAAATACTTGTAATGTATGTGACTTTATCAGTGGTCTTGATTGGTTTAGAGCTGTTCGGGCCCTTTGAAGTTTTAACGCGATTTTAATTGATGGTCGTTAGAGTTTAAGTATGAGCTACTTATAGTAAAACTCTGAAGCTTCTTGGTACTATTTTATTGGCGTTCCTGAGATCAAATATTGGACACGGCGTGGAATTTATTACGATGAATTTTAAGGTAATAAAATTTATGATGGTGATTAGATTCCTCGCTTTATTAATTTTATTTTCAATATATTGAAGAGATAAAGTTCCTAACTTGCTGAAATATAAAGTTAATACTTATTGTCGTTCCAATGTCTTCAAATAAAAATTATCAGCTAATTTCAACAAATGGCATTTAAAACTATATTTTTAATAAATTCGTTTTTAATTTCATAAAAAGGCTATTAGTATCTAAACGTAAATAAAACTTACTGCAAGACACAAGACGCAGGTGTGTAGTTATTTTTCAAAACAGCACTGGCACTTACCTGTAAACAAGGACAATTAACATTTATTAATCACTTTCGTCATATAACTTCAATTTAAAATACAAACCTAAGAAGTCTATACAGGAGGTAGGCATACAATCAAATACAGTAAAACGATGAAAACACATACCAAAAGAAAAGTGGTCCTTTTTAACATAATCTACTTTTGATATAGTTTGGGAAATAAGCACCAAACATTTTTTTTTCTAAAAATAGAAATAAAAGTCACCAAATGGTTTAACCCGACTACCGAAACCACACTACCACAAACAGATCAAATAATTTAGTCAAGAAATCACTTTAAAAAAAACACGACCCCAAAGTCACTAGATACCTATTTACCAAATAAGTGTCCTACATTCTCAAAATATTTACTAAAAACAAAAATAAATGCTTTTCAGACTTTCCTGAAAATAGCTCGCAATACTTCAAAAGTAGTGACGCAAGTCTTACACAAGCTTAAGTTTCAGTCTTTCAGTCGTGACACTGAAGGCTTTAGCAGGACACGTTTCCGCTTCCGGTTCGCAATTAAATCTTTGTTTAACGAAGAAAACTTAATTAAATAGTCAAAGGGAAGCTTCTTTGATTGATGCCGTCATTGTGATGGAGTGCGGATGTTTTACTTTCGGAATTATGATTTGAGAAACGTCGGTAATGAGAAGATGCAGTTATTTTTGCTTTTGGGTTTATTAAATGCAGATATTATTATGGCAATGGCATGATGGCCTAACCATCTCCCAACTACGGTGGAATCTGATTCCAGCCTAATGGGATGCCGTTAAATTCCAGTATTTTACGTCGAACAACTGCCATTTTCCATTTACCGGAAGGCCTCCCTCTATGCGCACCGTGATGTTTGTCGCTGGATGTAGACCAGTTCCTCGGAGACACAATACTCCAAAAAAACGAGAGCGGAAGTGAGGCTTTTGAATTTCTTGCAATATGAGGAATGTGCAGATTTATTTTTCTATCATTGAAAGATTGATTCTTAAGGCGACATTAGCTGCTCGCGACCTTGAGCGCGCGTTTAACTCATCGCCTAAACAAATAAGGTTGAAAATGGCGATGTGTTTGATGCTCGTGACTGCCAAAATGAACGATAGTTCGCAGATTTAATTTATTAAAAAAAAAAAAAATACGCTGTAATGTTAAAATATTTTTACATATGTCTTTAGTTGGTTAAATTTCCTTTCTGATAGTAAAAAAAAATAACAGTTGTCACTCAAAATATTGAGCATTTCGAGACGAAAAAGTTTTTTCGTATGATTTTTTGTGATTTTGTGATTTTTTTTTTCGAGGTTCTTGATTACTTTTAGAAAATATTTTTGCATAAGTCTTTTACCTATACATTTGACTATACACTGTATTTTTTTTGGAATTGTAATAAGTAGCAATACGGCTAACTCTGCGACGAAAAACAGGTCGTTTTTACGGTGCCCCTTTAACTGCGCCTTAAGTACATATTTCATTGCAATACCAATGACTAATAGCTGTAAAAATCTCAATATAGTTTGACATTTCAAGTTAAAGGTTGCCAATCACAACAGTACCTCAGTAACTCCGCACTAACCACAATAAATTCCCCATTTAAATACCACCACAGACAAACCAACGATCGATTTGCAATCAAACAAAACCCGTGCTGGAATTTACTACGAAATGTAAAAGCGCCGCCACATGAAAGCTTTAGATTGTCGCCTAATGACAGCTGCACCGGTGACCACTTAGTGGATCGTCTGGCCAACCCCTAATTACTAAATAAACTGCCAACTGATTGACAAACACAATCACAGAAAAGTAAACTCAATTCCTATACTGAAATAACGTACAAAAGCACTGTTACGGAAATAATATTACAGCTGTGATGCACAATGCAGAGGTGTACCTCTAGGAACCCGCATTTCGCCAGTTATGTTTCGAGCATCTTGTTAACAACCGGCAGCTGGGAATCGAAGCCAAGTCATCCTACTCAGCAGTAGGTACTAAATACCACTAGACCCACAAGACAACACTGAAATAACGGACAAACAAATAAAACTTCTAATTCCAAATTCAACGACCACTTCATTGACCAATCACAACGCAGAAGCTGCCCGAACAACAATATAATCCCCTACTAAAGCTACTACATAACACCATTGTTTCCAAATGTATAAATTAATAACGGTATTAAAAAACCATAACGATAAAAAGCAGCCCACTCAGTTATCACGTTACAAGATCAAAAAGTTTAGATTTCTATAACGCATTTAACACATTTTTAACGCATTTTTGAGTTATCTTTCTGACCGTCTTCAGTATGTACAAATTTCAATGCACAAATCCGACCCATACGCAACTACTTCAGGTGTAAGTCAGGGAAGCACCCTGGGGCCAACCCAATTTATTGTTATGGCTAATGACTTGCCGAGGGTGGTAAGGACGGCGCGCTGTCTCATGTTTGCAGATGACCTGAAGCTATTTTTGGGTATTAATAGTGAGCAGGACTGTGATGCGTTACAGAGGGACATCGATATGGTGGTAAAGTGGAGTGAAGAAAACCACTTAGAATTCAACACTTCTAAGTGCAAAACAATTTCCTTCACCCGTTCGCGTGCGCCCATCCAGCATAACTACCACGTTTCGGGTGTCCCTCTGGAGCGTGTCAACGAAATAAAAGATCTAGGACTGACTTTAGATGTGAGCATGACTTTCAATCAGCACATCATTAATATTTGTGTTAAGGCTTTTCAATCGCTTGGCTTTGTTATGAGGCAGGCAAATAAATTTAGAGACAGAAATGCTATAGTCACACTATATTATGCTTTTGTACGTAGCAAACTGGAATATAATGCACTGGTATGGGATCCGCATGAGCAAAAATATAAACTTATGATAGAACGGGTCCAGCGAAAATTTGCTCGGTATCTTTATAAAAAAATATATGGATACTATCCCTATTTGTATCCGTCTCTGTTTGTCGCGGGTATGGTGGGCATCAACACGTTAGAACTGAGACGTAAGTGTGCGCTGTTGATGCACTACTATCTACTACTTAATAATAAAATTGACGACGGGACTACTTTAGCTCGTTGTTCACTGTTTGCTCCGGACCGTTTGCGACGGTCGCGTGCCTGTGCCTCGAGAGGCTTGTTCGCGGCTCCCATTGTGCGTACCCAAACTGCTCGATATGCGCCCACAACCCAGGCGATGAATCTGCTAAACGCCCTGATTGCTCAGGAGCCGGATCTAGATATTTTTATGAGTAGCAATAAAGCTATGCTTAATAGTTGCATACGATTTTTAAGTTAGTGTGTGATGTTGACTTGCTGCACGCGTTGGTGCAAACTGTAAGTGTGGCAAGTACCTGCTTAAATAAATAAATAAATAAATAAATAACGCAAGCCGCCAACAGTACAATAAAAGTAACGGAAATCTCACGACAATCACGAACAAACACATTTGAGTGTTGCGGCATAGAACTAGTCAGGCCCGTAATCCACCAAAGCGGAGAGGGGAGGAGACGAGAGGAGATGTGCCGCGAAGCTGGCAGGTTATTTCCACCAAAGCGGAGAAGAGATGCGTTGCGGAGAGGAGATGTGAGCTGTGTGTAGCAGAGATGTGAGCTGAGAGATCGAAAACAGTCAAGTTCTGTCTACGTTTCGGGACGTGCGAGCGCGCGGAGAAGGCAGCGCATTCCAGCCGCCCGACTAGACACTTCTCCGCTCTGCCGCGCCGCTTGCTCGCTCGCTGCACAAAATTCTATAGAAAAATGAGACATCTCCTCTCCTCTCCGCTTGACCCATTTCCACCAAAGTTAAGCGGAGAAGAGATGTGGAAATAACGAAATCGGATTGGTTTATTCAAACACATCTCCTCTCGTCTCCTCTCCTCTCCGCTTTGGTGGATTACGGGCCTAAAGCAAAGATTGATTATTATCTGTATCTATAGACCACCTAAACTAAACAACTTGACTGTATTTTATGAAAACTTGGACATGGTATTGAAAACGATATGTACAAAACCAAATAAAAAAATTATTGTATGCGGGGACTTCAACATAGACATCTTAAAAAGAAACAACGTTACCAAAGATTTTGAATACTTTCTATTAGGATACAATCTTAATCTAAAACTACGACAACCGACTAGATTAGCCAGTAACAGTTGTCTTGATAATTTTGCTTGTAGTGCCCAACTAAAATGTAAATGTGAAATAATAGACTTGGCTTTGTCTGATCACACTGCACAGATACTGGAAGTAAAAGTAAATAAAACCTGTAGAATTAGTTCATGGCGCATTAAAAAACGCGATCTTAGTACAGACAATTTAGTACGGTTCAAAAACTATCTCCAATGTCTCTCTTTCTCTGATATTTATGTAACAGAGAACGCAAACGAAGCATATGATTACTTTCTGGAACACTTCCGAATGCTGTACGATCTTTGTTTTCCATACAAGTTAGTGACGGTCAAATCAAATTCAACTATTAAATGGGTGTCACGTGGTATACGCGTATGTAGTAAAAGACAGAGACATTTGTTGTGGAAATACAGACGCGAGTCTTCAGACGAAAACAAAAATACACTAAAAAATTACTCCTCAAAATTCAGAAAAATAATTAAGTTGACCCAAAGAGCACAAAACAACTACTTTATAAACACTTCCAGTAACAAATCAAAAGCATCTTGGCGTATTATAAATAATAAAACACGCAATGTCGAGCCAATAAGTAAAATCAAAATTCAGGACACCGTCATTACTAACCCATCAGAAATTGCAACTGCATTTAACAATTTCTTCATTGACCAAATACAATCTAACACTTCACCAACGCGTGCAACTACTACTGGCTTAATTAGCAACACGCAATCAATGTTTATGTGTCCAGTGCTACCTCAAGACGTAGTAAGAGTGATACAGGCACTAAAAAATACAAATAGCGTTGGGTATGATGGTATAGATACAAAAGTCATAAAATTCGTCGCGTATAATATTGCCTTACCCTTATGCCATATCATAAATTTATGCATTAGCTCTGGAATATTTCCGACCGGTCTAAAAACAGCAATAGTGAAACCACTTTTCAAAAAAAACGATAAAGAAAATCTAATAAATTACAGACCCATTGCCCTAATTCCCATATTCTCAAAAGTCATCGAAAAAATTATTTATGAATTAATTAATAAGTTTTTATGTAAATATAAAATTTTATGCGATGAACAGAAAGGATTCAGGAAAAACAAAGGCATAAATAGTGCTATTTATGACTTGCTTAGTGTCATAATGGAAAATGTTGACAAAAAAATACCAATCTGCGCAATCCTTACAGATATGACAAAAGCTTTCGATTGTGTTCATCACGAAACCCTAATTGATAAACTTAACAAGTACGGAATAAGGGGAAACGTCCTTGATCTTATCAAGTCATATCTAAGTGGCCGTAAACAATATACGGAAATTTCTAGAATTTGCACTATCACTAGGCGTGAGAAAAAATATAGATCGGAAGCAAGAGTTATAAGACATGGCGTACCTCAGGGAGGAGTTCTTAGCTCACTCTTATTTTTGGTCTATATAAATGACCTACCTCATCACATTATACACCCCATGGTCTTATTTGCTGACGACAGTACCGCACTAATTAAATGTACAGATAAAAATAAATACGAACAGGACATTAATAATACACTTAAGGACATTGTGAATTGGCTTGACGAAAATAATTTAGTTATTAACTTGCAAAAGACTAATGTAATGCACTTTTATCAACGCACAACAGTACCGAATGTAGTAACAGAATATAATAACTGCGCTATAGACCATGTAAACGTTGCGAAATTTCTAGGTGTACTGATAGATAGCCAGTTGACTTGGAAACCGCAAGCAGAAGAAGTCTGTAAAAAACTGAACGCATCCGCGTATGTCCTACATAATTTAACTAAAAAGGTCAATATCACCACAACAATAGTTGCATACCATGGTATAGTTGCGTCCGTCTTAAGATATGGAATAATATTCTGGGGAAATTGTACTTTACGAGAACAAGTGTTCAAAGCCCAAAAACGCTGCATAAGGGCAATACATAATATGCAAATGACGGATAGTTGTGTTCCTGTGTTTAAGTCCCTCAAACTTTTAACTTTCCCTTGTATGTATATTTTAGAAATCGCAATCTTCGTTAAATGTAACATGCACCTATTTACTTCAATGTCAGAAAATAGGAAGAGACCCTTAAGAAGTCAGTATAAACACTTATTAAATGTTGAGAGATGTAATACTGCTCTATTCAAAAAAAGTGTTATGGGTATGGGCCCAGTCATTTTCAACAAAATTCCCAATATTATTAAAAATAACACAATTCAACACTTTAAAAAGAGACTAACAACACTATTGATTGAAAAATGTTACTATTCCATAAACGAGTTTCTGAATGACACTGACATCTGTTGATAATGTTTATAATTACTTAAAACCTATTTGTTATTAAATTCTGACTTATTTTGATTATACTTTTGAATTTTATTGGAGATATTATTATATTTTACAATTTGACATTGACTTTTTACATATTGACATTATTAAGCTATTTTTTTTTTTGTTGAATCTTATTTTATTGTTAAATTTAATTGTAATAGTAGTGTGTTTGCCGATTAGTATATTGACAATTACAATTTTAATATAATTATTTATATAATTTTAATGTACCTAATTATTGTGTTTGTTTAATTTTAGATACCATTTTTAATGTTAATGTAATTGTTTGTTTAATTTAGATACCATAATTTAATTGTTGTTTTGTTTGTTTCAATTTTAGTTTTAAAAAAATTTAAAAATTTGTATGCCTAATATTAGGTAGATTGTACAAGGCTCATCCATATTGTTATTCCAGCTTATTTTATGTACCTACAATTTATGCAAATAAATCTTTACTTACTTACTTACTTACTTACTAAAGTGGAAATCGGACATTTTTAATGTTAACATTTTTTTACGAGCCGTTTAAATCGCGTTTATTTAACTGTATTATAAACGTTACGACAAAAGGTATTTTATCTTTGTTTGTGTGCATAGTTCGTAAAGTGTCCAATATTAATTAGATTTCGATCGATATGTCAAAGATCACAGTGGTTATTGTCAAATATAGCGGTACCAAAGTAGGTTGGCGCACTACCCGGTACCTTTGTTGTTGTCTATTTATATAGAAAGAATTAATTTTGCATTCATAATGAGATATTTTCTTAAGATATCCAGTTTAAGACCGATGTATAGCTCAGATTAAGTGTTTGTTCGACATTTTCCAAGTTTATCTACCGACGACCGAACCGAAGTTGAGACAATACAAGCTATAAAAGAAATTATAGACTTTTGGACAGTTTGAAATTTGTTAATTGATTAGAATCATAAAATTTATTGTAATGAAGTGTGCTCATTTGAATATAAATAAAGACAGATCAACTTATAAGATAGACATTAATGACAGTATTATTTACTATCCGTAGACACAATCATCGCGACAAAAGAATGCAGAAATGTAGGGCGACTTCATCTAAACGAGAGATGAAAAACCGCTGACCATGATAATAGAGAATACCAATTCATTAGTAACGTATGATGAAACAATTTTTAATATCTGTATCTATCTATATAAATAAAAAGAGAAGTCCTGACTGACTGACTGACTCATCAACACCCAGCCCAAACCCTTGGACCTAGAAAGCTGAAATTTTGCACAGAAGTTCCCTATAAAACGTAGACAAGGAATAGGAAGGATTTTTCGAAATTCAACCCTTAAGGGAGTTAAATAGGGGATGAAAGTTTGTATGGAAAATCGTCATTTTCACACGGGCGAAGCCCCAGCGGCAAAAGCTAGTCTCTCATAATAGTGTGAACGTAAGACTGTGTGTGTGGATTTATTTTCGATAACATTAGACTGGGTATAGTGAGAACGTTCCCAATAAATACCAATAGCTCGGTTTTAACTTGCCCTCTGAAACGACCAAAACAAGACACTAACCTGTTCGAGAAGAAATTGATACTAATTGCTGCAGTCGTCTGATCAAGTCCGCCCAGTGTCCTTTTCGGTACCAGTCGCCAAATCAAGCCAATATGTAGTTATTTCAGTGAGGCTGCATCTCTAGCTCAGTTACATACTAGACACACGACACCTCTACCAAAGGTTCCCGATTAAATCTCGAAACTCGAGCACGAAACGAGAACACTAATATAAAATCGATTCACACGATGTTATCGATAAAAAACAGTTGAAAATATACAAGAAAAATATTACCGGTTAACGTAACGATACCCGTAACCAATCAACTGATTTAGATAATTATTTTATTGCTGGGAAAAATTGTGTTAAATCGGTGAAAAAATCTTATAGTGTATTGTTAATGGGTGTTGATAACGATTTGTTGGATATAAATCAAATAAGCTAATTGTTCACGTCGTTAATTTAAGATATATTTGTGATGAAATAAAAAATTGGGCCTGGTCTTGTACAAGGTAAACCTAACAGTAATTTAAAAGTAGTAAAAACTTTAATGGTTTACAGAATATTGAATCATCACCATCGTATCGGGCTATAAACTTGTGTTTGTTATTGAATGATCTTTAAAACTCGTATTTTTATCGTTTTTCAATAGTTTCAACACGGTGCATATGTATTGGAAGAATTAAACTCAACTTCACCTCAAAGCTGTAGGTATAACAAATTAAACTATCACGCCAAAACTCGAAAGCGACTTACCGTCGACTATACAATCGGACATACAAATGGTAGTACCATTGTAACCAGCATAACAAAAGCTTGGACTAAGATCAACACACATTAGCTCTCAGACTTTGACCTGCCCCATTATTTATTGACGGGGAGGACAAAAATATATCGTCACAGATAGATAAAATCAGACGAAGCTTATAGGCATTGTTTGTATGGCCAGCGCAGTTAGAGCTGCATTTATTATTAGTAAAAGGGTGAATTTCTAGTCCTTCCACTGTCGTATTTTCTTTGGTAAATAGATGCAGTGGATTGGTTTATTCGAAATCGCACTTGATTTTAAGTAGTAAATGCGTCATTGAATTTGGAGAGGTAGGTATAAGAGTAGAGAAAGATGGATGGACTACTAAAGGATGATATGGCAAGCAAGGAGGTCTCTGATGGCTGCGGATTATCGAAAGGCATAACGCGGCCTCGGCACAAGGGCGAAGCAGGAACATGGGTTTGGTTTTTAGTCAGTAGAAGTCTTACACTCCCCTTCGCTCTGCCCAAGAGCGGGGGGGGGGGGGTTATTCGATGATTTTCCACCCACCAAAAAAAAAGGAGGTCTCTAATGAGATGACGAGTAATAGAAAAGTATGAATGAAGACGTGCTGCTCTGACCCAAACGAATTGGGAGATAAGGGCATGATAATGTAAATAAGTTACTGATACTTGATAGAACCTGATTAGTATCTTCAATTGCAGAAACAGTTAATAAATGGTTGGGACTATAGTTCCAAGATTTAAATGATGAGATAAATATACTAGCTATACCTATCCAAATACTATTGGCAGTGAGCTTTCCAAGGGATCATAACCTTAATATCAATGGAGTCAAGTCGAACTCCATACATACAGTTAGAAGCAAGCGGTGCGTACAGTCGACGACACAATAAGCCCATGTGTCAACGACAGTTATCTCGCAAGACACCACAATCTCTCCAACTGTCGGTCACACACAGACGGACCCGGGTATAGTTTGATGTATATTAGGGAATAGGTTTGAGGGCTATCGTTGTATCGTATGAAAACTAGCTTCATTAAAGCTCAAGGCTGCAAAAAATACTCCAGGGGAATTCTTATTCCCGTCGGGGCTGTGGTTTGTCGAAAGGTTAATGCGGCTCCGACACAAGGGCGAAGAAGGAACATGGGTTTGGTTTTTAGTCAGTAGAAGTCTGACACTCCCCTTCGCTCTGCCCAAGAGCGGGGGGGGTTATTCGATGATTTTCCACCCACCAAAAAAAAAAGAAAAAAAAGGGGAATTCTTATTGGGCGATTTATAAAGATTTTTTTTTTCTTTTTTCCTTTCACCTTTGTAGTTAGGGGTCAATATAGACAACTGTGACTAAATAATATGAAAACAGTATGAAAATGTATTATGACGAAGGCTCGTTTTAAGCAAACTAAAGGAAAGGATTATTTTGGAGACAATTTTTGATGAAATTGTAATACGAGTAGTGGTCTTCTGCTAAGTCTGTTCCTTGAGCAAAATACCATTCTTACCTTGATACTTTTTCATTTTAGACCCAAGCATGTACAGGTTTACGCGACATTTTCAACCGGAATTCACAACAAAGAGCCACACATTTTTTTCCAAAAAACACGAAATAAACAGCCTTCATATCTTCTCAGTGGAGACTATGTCATGTGCACATAAACTTGCAGCATTGAATGAAACCAGTTGGACGTCGGACATTTCACGTCACTTTTAGTTTGTCTGGAGATTTTAAATGGACAAGCGTATGTTTTGTGTGGTATATTATGTGTAATAATTTGACAGAAAATTGTATGGAGTTTAATTTGCGTGGCGTAGTTTGATATGTCCAGGAGTGAACGTCTTTTTAATATTTCGTCTTGTTGAGATTTTAGGAACACCATCATGGTAATTCATGTCCATGGGTGGCCCATTCCAGGTTCATAATTATGAGACTCCCGTAACATATGGCTAGAAAGGAGGAGACTGCTAAGATGACAATTAATAAAGAAGTATAGAATAAGAAGACATGCTGCGCCGACCCGAAAATACAATATGAGGAATTATTTAATTATGTATTTCGCATTGTTGAGGAGGTGAAATTAAGGATGAAAAAAAACTCGGACTATACAATTCTCCAACTGTTTTCTCTTTAAACTACCAGGCAAGCCTGTTGATACAGAATCTACAAACACCCTTTCCAATACTGAATTAAACCTTTAACGCTTACAAACAGAACCTGGACCACCATTCAACGATCATAACATCGTCTTTGACGTTGTCATACATTGTCGAGCCTTTAACATACGCGTCATTATTTCTTTGTTTCCACTGCTGGCGGTTAGCAAGGGACAGTGTGCTGGTGATATAAGTAGTGTGCAGCAGTGTATATCGCAAAATAACATGTGTACAATAATATCGAATAGACAAGGCATGACGTTTGCATCGCTGTGTGTCGCTGTGTTGGGCTGCTCGCCGTGGGCGGAATGTGGACAGAGCTATGGAGATGGTGCAGGTCTTATTTTTTTTTAAAGAATAGAGACGTGCAATTGGACAATTATTTGGTATGAGGATGACACTTGGAAGTGTCGAAATGGTTGTCGAAAATTTGATTTAGATTTCCTCATTGTGTGTTACAGCTCTAAGTTATATAACATTGAGATTTTCTGTTCTTTAAGTTTGGAATCTATTAAGAGCTGCTTTCTTCTATAGCCTTGTGGAGATTTTTCTTTGTGATTTTATTGTAATTGTGTGGTGCCAGAGTTGGTCAAAATGTTAAATGAACTTCTTCTTATTGTGAAGTGTGTTGATGACCATCTAAATTGAAGTGACTTTACTATCTAATAGTACTCTACTATTACCTAATCATATTTGCTACTAACAAAGGCACCTTCACAACCAACTTTCATACGTAACTTTTTTAATAACGAAGTCGTCTCCACAGTTCTGCTCCTTAGCTTAATTCGTGGTGACGTCATCGGTCGGTGGTCGAGACTCAGTTTTTGCATTTTATCATCTGTGCGTCCGTTTGTGTTGCTCCTGTCTTCCTTGCTTGCTTGTCTGTTTGTTATACTCGACTTGCGTATTGTATGCACTACATTACCTGCATGTTTTATTAAATTATTGTACAGCGTTTTGTTTTGTTTGATGGTTTTCTATTAGTTGGGTTTTTTATCTAAGTAATATGCGTGTCGTTGGTAAGACATACATCACACTTTATTCTCATGGTGGTAGGAAAGCAGGATGCCGACAGCTACGATTCTTACACACTCTTTTTGCTACGTCTACCTACGTTGGCATGCGTTACCTTCTCGTTTTTGGAAAAAATCAAGCATTATTTTCACTAAATTAGTATAGAACAATAAAAATAAGCGATTGTTTTAAAAAAACGATTGCGGATCGAGTATCTACTTCCATTCAACCACCTTCTCAATTGCGGTTCCTATTTATATTACCAACTGATTACCCAACCCACTGCAGAAAATTATGCCTAGACGCTGGTAATTGAGCATGTAAGGCAGTCACTTTTAAACCTGTTCACACCTAAAAGGCATGATACCGTCACTTATAGCAATGACTAGTACAACTTACGGTGTAAATATAGAAAAACCACATCAAGTGGGTATTAGAAAATATCCGCAATACAAACCTATGAACTAAATCCCTGAATTAATCACATATCACGAACCATAACTCACAATCACTAGCCATCCTCATCCCATCTAATCTTAACAGTGGGTCAGCACAACTTATGATACAAATGACGATCACGTCCAACGATAAGTACAGTCACGGAGAAAAGTTAAAGGTCGCCAAGGATCGATCGCCGCAGATGTCGGCATTAATCGGAGTGTTTAATCCGTCCGCCGGCGAATAAATCAACGCTAATTGTACCTATTTATATTTATCAAGGAAACACTTGGACGGGAAGAGTTTGCGTTGCGACTGTACATTCGCTATTTTGTTTTATGGGGTTCAAGCTGCAGGGAGATCGATAGATTGTTGTTATGTTTTTTTTTGTGATTGAAAGTTGCATCAAAACAAATTACACCTGATTTTAAAATATATTATAAGTACTTAAAGATTACGATCTGTTTATTTCTGTTATAGCTGAGATAAAGAAAAGCCATTTTAAAGAATACCTCATTAAAAATAATCGGATTAAAAGCTCAGTAGTTAAAAGTTAGTCAATTGTATCGAAAATATTTTTATTTTCATTAAAAGACGCGTTGCGTAAACAATTTTGCTTATTGTTTTTTATTAATTCAAAGTGTAAAGTAAGCGTGTTCGCATTATCTATATTAAAAGTAAAGACAACGTTATTTTTAACGATAATTATATGACTGGGTTCAAATAACGGTATCAATTAACGATAAACAAAAATATCGTTTTATAATTTTAATTTTACCAATGTAGTTTAAAAAAAATCTTATTGTAAAAGTTGTGTTTTTAATGTTTTTTAAAGTGAGGCTTTTGTCAAATTACCTTGTAACAGTAAGTGAGTAAATATATAAAAGTGTGGTTTCGAAAATTTTGATTGTATCAGTGAAACTAAATCGATTTAAATGACGCCTTTCAAAAGTAATTTCAGAAGCACTTTTTGCATTCCAATCTCAACTGTATTGCAATTACAATCGAATTCAGTCAACCTAATTTCGGAGTTTCACGGAAATACAAAAGGGAAATCGTGTTGACAAAACAGTATCTAGATATCTTCATACAAAAAGTTACCTACACATAAAAATAAATAGAACAGTCCAACATCAAACCGTTTCAAAAATACTAAAACTCATTTCCATCCATCACTTACATCACATAACACAACTATATAAAAACATAACACTGGCACATAACACTAAATCATAAACATAACATAAAAAGGAAAAAACGGGCGCCCACAAAAGAATGACCGCGGTACAGTCGGAAGAAATGACTCGAAATCTATAAATCTAGCGTGTGTAGCCGGCCGATCTCTGAAACCATCACAAATATGTCAAAAAAGGCTATAAAACGTCGGCGGCTATATAGCCCCGAGATGCTTTATAAGTTATTATAACAAACACAATGAGAAAACGGAGATATGTTATTATTAGCCGATTGATGAGACGATAGCTAGATACCATAAGTCCCCGTGACTGATGCTACGAAACTTTTAATGTTCAGTAATTTATAGTTATTGTTGAAGCCAAATGTTATATTATTGTTAGTTTGTTAGTCGGGACTTTTTGTTTGGTATAAATATTTTTTTGTGTGCGGCAATTCATTTTGATGGGAATGGGAGAAAATATAAAATATGTCATGCTTTCTACGTGAGGAATGCAGGATTCAAAATAACATTTCTTTTGATGATTCTGAGTAGGCGATGGGTCCTCTGTCATTACTCTCATTCGTGTTATGTATTGATCTCTAATATTATACTTGATATTAATTAAACTAACAAAATGTACAATATTAATCACAGTATATCTCAGTCTTTACTTTTGAAATGAATTATGCACTCAGATAGATTGACGTTGTCTTGTAACATGTACAAAAATAAGACTCAATCTCTCCTCGTCAATTTTTTAAGAAGTAAAGTCACACAATATGGTGGCTTAAGATGTTATTAGCTATAGCTACTGTCCTGCTTGTAACAGTATCTGATATCATAACTATGCTAACAATAAGAAAGGTGAGATACAGACATAAACATTATACTTACTGACATCCATTTTTCTAGTTTAAGCCGTCTTATCCAAAACGAAAAATTATCCTTATAATCGTTGCGTACAGTCGCAGAACAAAACAGGTAGGACCGAGGACATTTACATAAAAAATGTTGACTTGTGGCAAATTGTGGGCGTTCGCTTCGTTGGCTTTAATTCAGTCTGGGACCCGTATTAATAATATTTATGTAATACACGTTACAGTAAAATATCTTGAGAGTTATGCCCCGTGGAATCTCATTTAAGAGGTTAAATTTAGTGACGGGTTGGCTGCTTTCGAGGCTAAGTTACATTTTTGGTTAGATATTTTTGTGCTTCAGTGTACTTGGTGACACATTTTCTCTTATTTGTTGTTATAATTATGAAACAGAGATATCAAATGTGTTTATGGAAATGCAAAGAGAAGATATAGGAGAGATTTTCACCGAGCAATGAAAACCTATAGACGCAATAAAAAAAGACCGCGTGACCCGCACTCTGCTAAGTCTCCGACTCACCAATAATTATGATAATCTCCCGAACTTCGCCGAAGTTCACCGAACTGGCGCCGAATAAAGACACATACATAAAATTTTACGACACACGTCCATCCTATCCGATGTCACTGGAACACAATTAACACTAATAGAAATCGAATTTCCAAGTAAAATATCGTAGTCTCAGGTATTTGACCGTGTTCGTACCTACCAGTCACGACTGACCCGCAAGACTTTGACTCATGTATGAGGCATATTATGGAAATGTGACAGTTACATGGACCAAGGCTTATGAGACTGGCATAGGAACGTGGCGATTGGCACAAGCAGAGGTCTATAGGTACTCAGGACTGGGTGAAGTCCTGACTTCGGTTGTGCATGATGATCGTGATTGAAAAGTTTTTCACCAAAATATAACTATCTTTTTTTTTTAAAAAGATAGTTATATTTTGGTGAAAAACTTTTGTTGCAAATTTTTCTTTCAAAGATCGTTATTTAGGTGCTTAGAAGGTTAAATATATTCTTCAACATGCGAAATGCAGAAAATAAATTGGACACAATGTTTGGCTGTTGCCTACGTTTCGAACCTTCGGTCAGACACTCCTTTTAATATATCAGAAGCTACGAGAATATTCAAGTCATCATCACATATTATGGCAAAATATACAGTCATATAAATACTGGCAATATTTTAAAGAAAATTATCGTCACTTGCGACATGTATATCTGTGAAATATCTCAGAGTTATGAAGCTTCGTCGCGCGTCTCATTTCATCAAAACGCGATATTTATCTGTTGAGTATGTTGCCAACTAGATGCTGAGGTATTTGGTTAATAGCTTTTATTATAATGATGTTGACGACACGCGGAGACAATGGGATTGGTCGTTCTGTTTAGAATGTTGAATTTTCAAAAATATGTTGACCTGAGGAAGCGATGTCAAAGAAGTGACCTACGTTTGCTGTAGGTGGCATATTCGGTCCGTCCTATGACAGTTGAGTCATGTCTTTGTCTATGCCCGAGCGTACTTTGCAGAACAGTTGTGTATCTTTTGGTCCTTAAGTTCGTTTCCTTCCAAGGATATGGAAACAACGTAGAGTTATATAATACTTTGCAGAAGTTAATACAATGTTTGAAATCATGAAATTGTCTTATTTTGTTGAAAATTACTTCACACTAACCTAATATTTTGCAGCATTCAAATTAATTAGCCAAAAAGAGCCCTTTAAAACAGTGATAAATTACGCGAGATAGAATCAGTTAAGTCGCCAATTAATTATCTTATCCATCTTCTTGACTAGATTAAAATACTATTAAAATCTATGAAAAATAGAGCAACAAACTCTTAATCAGAAACTGTAGTAAACAAATGAGTAAGATTAATAGAAGCATCACTTTGATATCAATACTTGTCTATCAACAAAAGGTTAGTTCAGACGGGAGCGACGCGCGTCTTGATAGCTCGCGACGCGACGCGACAGCTGCGCGACTAAAAATACCCGCCGGACGCACGATTCCGCGTTTTTCACTGTCAGTGCGCGCATCAATTTCTGTCAGCATTTGTTAGCCAATGACAGATGTTTTACGCCTCCAACAATCGCACAATTTTTGACGTGCATTCACATTAACCCTTCACTCATTTAAACTAAGGATTATTTTCGTGTGGTATGCGTTTTGTCGTAACGTTGTCGTCGGATAGAACAGGACGCCTTGTAGTTGTCAGTCGGGTAATGACAAGTGTATAAGGACATATTTATGTAAACCCTTTGAGATACTGTTTTAGAATTTAGAAGTTGTTGGTATGCATGCCTAGCTTATTAGTGGGAGTTGTTTAAATATCGTCGTAATGAGTTAGATTAATGAGTGACAGGTCTTGGGCAATGATTGGCTGGTATTAGCTGGGGATTCCACGAAGTGAGAGCTTGTTGTTGCTTTAATTAAATAACTGACGAACGGTGTTTCAGAATCAGCTGCTTTTCAGATCAACCGATTAGACATACTGAAGCATGTGCGATGCCAAAGTGACTTGTGATGAGATAACATTTAGTGCATCGCCCTTAATGATGCCCATTTTAAAAAAACAAAACGCAGCATGCTTGCAAATATTGACGACTACTTTCACTGATCCATTGTTAGCTCACTTCTTCCCTGTAATTTTTTTGTACTTGTGCCCAGAGTCACCTATCGCCGGATTCCAAACCTAAGCATAGTTTTAAAATTATCCCCCATAACCCAATAAACGACTGAATACACATCTAATAATCTTTAACCTGGGATACCTTCCAACAAATTGGCTCACCCTATTAATCACCACTCCAGCACATGAACCCACATTGAAGCTAATAGTAATGCACATAGCTCAATAAATCAGTCGTTTCATAGCGCACATAGCTAGGGGCACTGGATCACTCACCGAGTGCCAGTGTCGGGGCCGACAACTGATATATCACGCGATTAGCGACGTTTTCATGCGTATGCGCATACAGCAAGATGGCGGAAGAGGTGTAAAGGGGCAATGTTGAGTTATCTAGGTAATAGTTTCTTCAAACCTGAAATTGTATGGTGCATTTGCATTCAAATTACTTTTAGGGCTGAGTTTTTTTCTTTATCGTGTCGTTACTGCCTAACTATAATGGTCAGAGTTTCTTTTGTTATACTCCTACAGTACACTTTAAAACGTAATAACCTTTTGGATCTAAGGTATCATTCGTTTTAGTTTAAAAGAAGTTCCTTATAAAAAATATCGTATCAAAGACTAGTACGGGATGGATAAAGTGATCATAGGAGACCCAAATAGCCCAAATTTGACTTTGGTTTAGCTCATGAAGTTGACGAAAGGCAGTCTAGAAACTCTACTGTCCTGGGTTTAGTGTTTATAACCAGTTTCTTCAGATTTAATTGGACCCAAAGACCAAGTAGGTAAACGGTGTAACGTCGTCGTGCTATTTTTTAAGTGTTGATGGCTCAAGCTCAATCACTTGCAACCATTGTTTAGGAAAGTTTTAAACTAAAAGGATATTTTAAATAGCACCTATTGAAATAAGTGCGGATTTTGGAGGAGTTTTCTTATAAAATTGCTAGAAGTTCTTGGACATGAAAACCTCTCGTCAATTCGTCCCAAAGTGACTTAAAACTGGTCAAATTGCTTTTTCGTCAAATTGTAGAAAAACACCTGGCTTAACATGGCATTATCAAATTCAATCACCCTAATTATGAAATCATACTAACTAACCAATCATCAGATAATGACACAAAACATCATCTACACAGTCTTGGCACAAACACTGGAACTTGACAAGTGACCTATTGAACGAGATATGACAACTGTCACGCAAACTAGAAAGATACAGATGACAACTTCCATGCAACGAACAAGCATGGACGCACGCACACACAGACACGTATGAACGACAATCTCAAACAAATGACGATCGTGATGCGCTTGCAATCACTGTACGTGAATCGTATATATGTGTGCGTGAGTTTTCACCCGTTGTAGGAAGCTTAATGGATCTTCTGTACAAATCTATTCTGTGACTGTGACTACGTTCACGACGAGTGATTCAGCCTATTACGTATAAATAGAAGTGGATGTCACAGATTCTCTTTTCATTTAGTTTGTGAATAATGGAGCTACACGGTTTTTGAAGAAAGTGCGTCTGTCTACTTTAAATTACTGCCTATATAATGTCAGCTGTTTGAGTAGATATATTTAAAATACTGAAATTGCTTCTCAAAAGCTTCCCTGGTGTGAAAATTGTATGGTACAAAGTAAGTAAAATAAGTAAACAATACAAGGTATCATAATTGTAAGTATGTACTTAAAAGAAAGGAAAAATTCAAGCTTAATTTTATATTTTTTATATTAAACTTTTTAACGTTACATTAGTTTACAAAAAAATACCAACTCGGGTTAAGGTTAAGTTAATTCTGAATTTAACAGGAAATGCATTACTCCTAAACAGCATTTGATTTGCCGACTTCGATACACGGGGATTAGACTCATTAATATAATATTTTCGGTTGATTCTCTGGCTTTTAGTAATCATGCCCCATGAAATAAAACTAAAAATAAAAAGGAGGGACCAGAATCGATTGATTTATAAACATCATTTATTTTAAATCGATTTAAAGGAGGTTCTTATCGGACTCATTCATTTTGTTTTTTATCGATTTTAAAAGGGGTGTTCCTCAAGCGTACCTGAGAATATATTATTTTTTACCCTTTAGTAACGGAGGAAGTCGTCGATTCCACTTTAAAAGTTTATTAGTAGGAAATAATCAGATAAACAACTGTTTATGTTATGTCGGTAGGAACAACAGACTTTGAGAATTCAGTGTTTGTTTTTATCCTGCCAATTTTATGACAATCCAAGAGAATATGAGGAAAAAACTGCATAATAAGCTTGAGGCAAGACATCACCAAGTATCCCGTATTTCTCAAATTAACTATTATTTTGAAATTACAAACAGACATTTCGATTTTATTTATTTGTGTAGACTTAGGCATTCCTTAAAGAGTCGCCTAATATAAGTTCAAAACGAGCAAAAACATCAAAAATGTTAGTCATTTGGTTTGGCTAACTTTTCACGCCTATCACAGTGAACTCAAACGTCCAAAGCCTACCTGTCAAAATGATTAACATGACCGACAATCTAAAAATGACTTATCATCCTAATATATCCTGTGATCATCATACAAATAAGGCACCTGCTAATCCTCTAATAAAAACAAAGCGTAATGAATCAAATTATAGTCCAATCACGAAGAGCTATTTATCATGAGGATCGAAAATGAATAAATAATAGTTTTTTTCGGTTTGAAAGACACTGGGATTTCCTTTACCGTGAGAAATAAACATTTAAATAACATACACAAAATACTTTAAAGAAATATCAATGAGCTTTTGAAAGGACAACAGTATATAGAAAGTGGATACACAAGCAGAGAGACCCCGTCAACCGAGGATTGCGTACTTAAACAAAGTAACTTTAAGGAAAAAATATTTTAGGTTAAGGAATTTTTTCGGTCGAAATATCACGTTAAACTTTAAAACTCAATGTAACACACTCAAAACATTCTGCTAATGGAACAACTCCATGGCTGCTACTGAATTTCTGATGAAAAATCCATCATCACTTTTCATAATCCGGCTATCGAACCCAGGACCTCTTGCTCAGCAGTTCCACTTGCAATCGCTCGACCAACGAGGAGGTCAATATCATTTGCAATGTCAACTCTTACTTAGCTTTTTTACCAATATTTAGTTAATACTGTTCTTAGTAAAATTCCATTGACTGACAATCAATCAAAATATTAAATCAACGTTTCGCTACAAAAATACCGAGTCTAATCAACTTTGAAAAAATCTTCAAAGATATCAATAAATTCGGCTTAGGCTCACGGAAACATAATTCGTTATGAATTTATTATGACGGAGAGTTAATTTTAAAGCATCTGATTTCTGATTCTTGGTGAACAAGTTATGTAGCAAAAATGGGTTAACTTTATTTCGTCAACAAAGTTATGAACAGACCATCCACATTAACATAGAAGATAAAATACATTTTATAGAAAATAACTCATTAGCTTCAAAAGCAATGTGAATAAAATACATACGGGACCACCATACGGCTGTCCTCTACCAAATGAGAATGGAATCACGTATAAAAAACATCAACACGGAGATACGAGTTAATAAACATTTTATAAAAGCTGAATTAAAAACTTCCTTCCGTTACTGAGATATTCCTGAAGGAAAAAACCCAATAACACTATGGCCCTACTTGGAAATGAAATCGAACCCAGGAGTTCATGCTGAGCATTCGCGCTTACATTGTGCTTGCGACCACTAGACCAACGAGGCAGTCTCTTACTAGAGACTCTCGAGACTCTCAGCAGATGATGATGACAACGATGGTGATGAGATTCCTCTTAATATGCAATTTTATCATCAAATCAGTCATGCTACCAAAACCGTTACTAAAACTATTAGTACCGTTAAGAATAGTACTTCGGTACCTCTAAACATTCCCAACAGCGCCCAAAAACAATGTGGCGTTAGCAATTAAAGCAATTACGATTCCCTACGCAATAATATCAATCAAAATCATTAGGAAAATTACAATTTTAAAAGCAATTTAAGATGCCATGGTACTCATCGAATCGGTTTATAAATTAATCGTCGGGATCATTCAATTGATTAGCTACACGAAATAAAATACAAAGTTTAAACAATGTCTTCGATATTAATGATTGTAACTGTAATTATTACGAAAGAATCTGTTATTTTACGCTGGTAATCCTTTATGGTATCAGCAGATTTAGGCGTTGGTATTTTCTTTCAAATAGACCTCCGACGTTGCATAAGTTCAGATAACAGGAAGTCAGAGCTCATGATTCCTTATCAGAGAATGTAATAAGAATAAGATATCTGTAGCAGTCGACTCGTATGAAATTACACAGTCCAAGATCTGTGTAGGCCACGTGTACTAAGTGGCAAGTATACCTCCTAAAAGAGTAAGAACTCCGAGACTATAATGTACATATAATATTTTTTTTCTACAGAATATATCAGAAAGGTATAGTCATATTTCAAAGCTGCTGCCCGCGAACTTCGTTTGAATCGGATTCTGTTATAATTTTCACTAGACTTAGCCCACTATACTCCTTAATATAATGTCAGCTATGTGCTCGTACTGATCATGAATGTTACTTTTAATATTGACTGTTGATTTGATTTTGAATGTTACTTTTTATTTTGATTGTTGATTTTGATAATGAATGTTACTTTTAATTTGAATGTTAATTTTGATTTTGAATGTTATTTTTTATATTGAATGTTACTTTTAATTTTGATTGTTGATTTTAATTTTCATTGTCAAATTTAATTTTTAATTTTGATCTTAATTCTAACTTTGATTAAGATTTGGTTTAAATGTTATTTTAATTTTGTTTTTAATACTGATTCTAAATTTAATTAAGATGTTATGTAATAAAATTGAATTGTAATGTTTGGGAAATAAAAGGCTTAAATATTAATAATAATAAATGTGCTCGTACGAGTAAAAGTCCCGTCAAAAAGTTATAAGTTCCGTATTTACTATCATATGCATTCAGTGAAAAGCTGATATTTTGGTATTACAAATGGAAAAAGATGTGATTGTACCACCGTCCGATCGTCAAATTAAGGGAAACACTTTCTCGACCTTGTTCATCTGAAACATACTATATAAGAAAAGAGTTCTATTTAAAAATCAAACATATTTCTAAAAAAGATTTCCTTATCGCAATTACTATAAATAAAACTAGTCATCACAAATAACAGATTAAAAATAAGCCCAATCACGAATCATTCATAATTTATGTGTGATACAAAAATATTAAATTCTTTTAGAATTATATTGTAAGGCTTTGTTCACACTGAGGGAATGACGTGGTGAAACGACACGTCTTATATTCTTATTACAGTTTACATTTTATTAATTAAAAATAATATGATGCGAGATAGAGACGTTTGGAAGGAGAAAGGGGAGGCCTTTGCCCTGCAGTGGGACACATGACAGGTCACGAAAATAAATGTTGCAAAATGATGATGATAATGATGCCATCTAGTCGATTTGGCCACAGTGACTGCATTTGATGGTCATCGAGAGCTTTTGTGTTTCTGCTTTCATTTGCTATTAAGTGACTATAACCATATCAGAACACCATTAGTGACGTAATAGCAGTCAGTTGAGCCTTCACATTTTGAATGTAATTCACACTTTCTTCTGCCTTCTAAGACACTCGCCAACCGCATCACATCACTTGTCCCCAGTGCGACATCGCCCTAACCCGCTCCAGTCCGCATTTAGACACGCGGTTATAAATTTTAAATATTACGATAGCGCATTAAGATTTGAATAAACATGTCGCGTTGTCGCCGCTGTGACGTCGCGCGGCACACATTATTGTCGCCTCACACTTGTTTCTTCGACCAAGTTGTCACAAGTTACGCGATAGATGAAAACTTAGTCATATTTTGTCACTCTCTTTGGCTGAATAGTTTAAGGTATGAATGAGTGTAATTGTGAAGTAATTATTTAGTGTGGTGACGAAAAGGCAATGGGATATGGAAATGGTCACAAAACGCGGCTGTTGTGGTTCTTGCTTGCTAATAGCGAGCGGTTAGAACAGCGAGACGTCAAAAAAAATCTCTCCTTCTAAATATTTGCTAAATTGCAATCTTTATATCGAGAATACGTCTACCCTAAAAGCTTTAGCTATTGCCATTTTGGTTTCCTAATTTATTTAAGAACACTATAAGCCAATAATGTGTGCACGGCTAGTCGAAGGTCTTCTATAAAGGAGATGGACTGTAATCCACAACGCTGGTCCAGTGCAAGTTGAAGAACACTGCTGTAGTACAAAAATCTTCGAATCTGCAAGCAGTCCTCATTGAAGCCAACTAAGAACAACACCGACGCAATCATACTGCAATCACCAATCCACTGACCAAAAGAACCGCCGTCCACCACTGGACATCTAAGTCCATTGTCTGCCTAAAAATAAAGGCATACTTATACATACAAAAAAATCTGGCTGTAGGTGCATCACGAAATATTTTAATACAGAGGACGGCGACGCGTATATCTTAGTATCGCGGGAAGACAAAAGCGGGGATCTCGTGCTATACCACGTCGGAGATTTATTCACGATATCATTGAATGTGGACGCGCGTGTGTGCAAATGCGCCCGTGTGAACTTCGCTCGTGGCGCGCCCAGGCAGGGCTGCCAGGAGTTCCGGCGGGTTTGGGGGATTCATTAGTAGCTAAATTATATAAAGGATCCTATTACTCAGGTATGAGGTAAGAAGATCCAGAGCGCTGTTCCGGATTCCGTAGTTGCGGAGTTTCCTGAAATCAAATGCCTTGCACAAATAGAAAAAAAATGTCCAAAGCATCGCATTTACCTTCCCATAGCACTATAAATAAAGAAAAGAATCTGTAGGATTAGAAGAGAAGAAAATAAAGATCTGACCAAGTGATATTCAAGCTCTAGAGAAAGAAATGCGACAGAGATGGATAAACGACATTGTTGTCATCGCGGGTAAAGCCTGGTTGAGGCTGGTCATAGGAACGTGGAGATATAGACACAAGTAAAGAGAGACACATACTCATCACAGAATGAAGTTAGTCTGTGGATGGTAAAGATAATGAAGGGATATATCTCAGATAATAGGGATGTTTACTGACTAAAAAATATGATTCTAATTAGTCCGTCTGTTAGATTATCGAAAAATATTGGATACGTATTTTTTGTTTTATCAAATCAATAAAAATTGACGAAGATAAAACGCGTCAAAGATTTGAGTGGGAGGTCGTGACGTCACTGCTCGCTAAGAAATGTCCTATTAATGCCTTAGAATATGACGTCAAACGAGTTTTCAAAGCACTGCTATCGTCTTCATTGTTGGTTTACGTGAAAAAAGAAAAAATATGTGTCCAATATTTTTTGGTAATCTATCTGACGGACTAATTAGATTTTTTTTGTTAACAATATTATGTTATTATGTAGCGATACAATTGAATTCATACTGAAGAAAATCACCTGATGATTCGAGAGTTTTCTCAATGTGCCACAAAGGTAGTATTTGGAAAGGCTATTTAACCAAGTAATGAGAGCATATGGTGTATGGCAATTACTTACTTTGAGTTAAGTTACAAAATGGGTCAATGTTTGTGCCATATTTGACAAAGCTATGTTGCTTTAACTTAAATATTTAAGTCTGCATACCTAGTAAACACGCACAAAATGTAAGTGAAGCACGTAACGTTTACTTGAAGGACTCAAGGTCACAGTCCTAATGTCCCTTACGACTGACAAAGTAACTCATAACATAACCCTCGGTTGAGTCCCAGAAATGACTCCAGATTACAAGCACTTCAGCTTCATGTACTTCTACTTTTATTGATAATCTGGTATCTAATGATCAAATACGTTTACAGGACATAGAAAACAAAGGCAATAACAGAAAAGAAATATTTGCTATTTATCTGTTTTGTCTGCAAAAAGCTCAGTGTTAAGAATTTAAGATACAGCAGTACACTAAATGTAGGCTTTTAAAGAAATAAACTGCCTGCACATAAATCAGGGTATCAGAAGCGCGCCCGCCAACCCTATAATCATGACGAAAGTAAGCGATAGTGCACACAAGCGAGAGCCGCGACTGCGACCACAAATCGCGAGCGACAGGCAACAGGTAGCAGGTCGCACGCATTGTTTCCTGGAACCAAAACTACGAGACGCTATCGAAACGATTGATATACGATCAGACTCCGGAATGTTTTAGTAAAATGCACCAGCTTTCCGTTTTAACCTCTGAATATCTAATAGGGACCCGATTTAGAATAATTTATGGACAACGACTGAGACAAAAACAGAACACTATGGGGCCGGCACGGGTCAGATTGGCCGTCCGACTGTCTGCCGATTTCGTAAGAATCCTTCGCGAGACCATTTATCTGTCAGCCGCGGCTGCGCAACTATGACGTATCTGCGTTTTGTAAGTGAACGCAAGTTTATCGGCAACCTGTCCAGAGAATCGACGAGAAATGGGCTCAGTTGAGCGCATTAACAACGGCTTACCCATACAAAATCATAATAGCCGGTAAGGAAACTACGATTGAGAGCGATCATTAATTACGGGTACCTAACAAGCGGCGAACGGGGAAAGGCGACGTCGACAATTTATCCGCGAGATCGACTCGTTACTTAGATCGGTTGGGGCGCGCGACGATAGATGGCGTGCTGCGGCGCGGGCGCATATCAGATGCACGACCGGCGCGAGCGACGCGGTATCGACCGATTTACGGACAGTGTGATCATATTAGAGACTCTCGGGCTATCTAACGAGCGTTTAGAATATGAGTGTGCGTGATAAACACCCACAGTCGTGTAGATAGCCTTCTGCGGTAATGGGAAGACGATTTATGATTTTGTACGATTAAATTCGATTTGCGATTCTGCTCCCTAAATTGGCAGTTTAGTTTGGTGTATAACCTAGTAATCTTTATTGTCAATCAGTTCTTAACGGGGCTGTGGATAGACGCTATAAATAACAAAGGTACGTCAATGTATTTTATAGATCAGAAAGCGGTTTAGCTTGCGCAAATTCCTGTAGGCATTACTGCATAGATAAGTAGTATGTGCTTATAAAAAGTCGCACACCATAAACTACCCTTACACTAGAAAACAAAATAAAAGCCGCTTCACACGCACCACGTCGCAAGTCGACGCGACACGCGCGATCGCGTTGTCGCGCGTTGTCCCCTTAATTAGCCGACTACCCGAGATGGAATTCATTAGACTCACTAATTAAATAAAAGGACATGATTTTCCGGTTAAGGTACGAAAGTGAACGTAGGTGCACTTCGAACATGATTAATTAAGAAAAGCGAATAGGCTTAAATAGTAAGTAATGTTTGTTCTAATTAAGCGTAAATCGCGTGCGGTTCCTTGTAGATGCTGTATCTGGGTTGGTATCGTAACTGATACCTTTTTTTTGTTGTTGGTTACCTATTGTTTGGTATCACTTCGGTTTATAAAACATAGTGCTAAACTTTTTCATGCGTGTAGTGAAGCTGAGGAATTTTTATCGATAAAGCTGAAGAGATGTAAGCTGCGTTATTCATTTACTGCGAAAAAAAGTTGAACAGATTTTTTACACTGTTTGCCATTCTTATAGATTCATTTACCTCATTACAATCAGATTTGTCTCAAAATAATACTTAGATAATGTTTTACTGATTTCTTAGCTTAAGTCACACCATAAGCTTCATTACTCTAATGATTTTACAGCCAATTCTTAACCAATAAAATAAATAAATCCAACTAAAAACTATTAAAATTAAAATTTGACGATCTAGAGAACGTCACAAATTGCCACAATTTTACTCTATAAACTATACCAGCAGTTAACTTAAACTATGATATTATTTCTATGAAAACGTATTTAAATTCACAAGTCAGCTATAAATTGTATGACAAGTGTAGTTTCCTCAGAATGACGACTGCTGCTGAGCCACTGAGCGTACCTGTCGTCTTGTTATGAACTACTACTGCAGTGTAACAGCGAGTGCCAAATGTTTGTCGGAATATCTGGAATATTATGTATTTGATAGTTGTTTCACGTGGGGTAAAGTCTTAGTTTTATATTTAGGTTAGATGGGAGTTACATTTTTATGTTTTATGGGCGTCAATTCTGAGTACTGCAGCGGCATGTTAATCTAGGTATGGTTGGAATACCACACATACGAAATTATTCTAAAGAGTTAGGTAAGTTACATGTAAAACATCATTCTTCATTCAACTGTACATTGTAAAGATGACGTGTCCCTCGTTGATTCCAGGAAGTTCTACTTTCGTCAAACGAAAATAAATATCATTCACTCTAGTTCCCAGTCGCTACAATATTTACAGAATTTCCTTTTCTAGAATTCCAGGTACAGCTACAATTTTTCCTTTAATTCATATCGCGAGATATCGCTGGTACATCTATCACCGACAAAGACGTCCACTCCAGTTCGCTGCGAGGCGATGATTGATGGCAAACCTGATAGATAGCTTGCATGATGCACGGCGTCTCGAGAAAATTGCACCCATTCGACACTTACCTGCAAAGGATACACAATATTTATTGCAATATTCCGTATATGGCTGTAATGGGGTATAAAATTATGATGCGGAAAAATGGGTTATGTAATTTCGTTTTACAATGAGCTTTTAGTTTCTTTGTAAGCTGTTGTTTGAAGTAATTATGCAATTTGAAGAGTTTTTTGTAGCCGTTTCCAAGACATAATTTTTATTGCAAAGTTGAAAGTAGCTTATTAGTCGTTTGTGTAATAGTAGTCTTAAGTAATAGCATCAAAGTTGTATGCCCTTTGCGCGCGGCTTCGCCAATGATCGGATATAATCTCACGGTAGTATGTTTTTACTGGGATAAAAAGTTCCATAAGTTTGTTATATAATGCAGGTATAACGCCGATGATGATATTCCTATGTGCCAAATACAATTTAAATCCGTTCAGCTGAAATGGAATGAAACAGAAATAAGTGTACAGGCCGAGCCACTTTCTCATTTATTAAATTAGCATGTAAAAATATGACTCGATGACTGATTTGAATACGGAATAATGTGAAATCATGAACCGTCAAGCCACCCATGACCCAATCAATCACTCATAAAAATATAAATCAAACCCGACACACGAACCTTACGAACCACATTCAAAAACCCGCACGAATAACGCATAAATCCGTATAATAAATTTCAAAATGCTATGATAATTACATGCCTGTTCGCTTTCCCTTATGAATAAGTAAGCCATGTCACGGCGCGTGACACATGTCGCGCGTCACGCGTCACGATCGACGCGTCACGCCGGGTGACGTCGCGTCGCGTCGCGCGGCTGACGTGACGCGCGATCGTGTGTGACGGGCCTTAGAAAATATCGCGTATTAACATAATTCTATTGATATTTACGCTGGATTATGTTTTTAGGAATTATCAAGTGTGTTTTTTTTTATACCTTGGTAGGTGAGAGTTATTGATGTCAATGAACCTTATCACAACCCCCATGGCTCAACTATCTCTCTATTTATGATTATCTCTCACTGAAATAAGTGTTTCTTACATTCTCAAATCATTATCCAGTTCTTTAGGGTACTGCTTGAAATGCTTGTTTCTGCAACAACAACACGCCTTGTAATCCCCGAAGGGTAGGTAAAACAGGTTTATTAAACACGCACACCTACATTTCGGTAATGTTTATATTTCCAGTAATGTGGGAGCGAGTCTATTGCCATATTATCAGGCACAAATCCAGACTCCGTGGTCGCTAATAAGAAATTCCAGAAGATGGAAAAACTCAATGACACTGTCCGTTCCGGAAATCGAACCCGAGACCTCATACTTAGCAGCCGCGTTTACTACCCCAAGACCAACAAGGCAGTCATTTTAATTTCTAGGATACCTAATAATTTACAAAAGTCTTGATTTAACGCGTTTACACGTTGCTTGATTTAACACGCGGTTGAAATTCCCTCTCCTTTATATCAAGACATTTTTATGCCACTGAAACAAAAGAATTTTCAAAAATTTGAATTTGGAATTAGTCTGAGATAAATTACAAACAAATCGGTGTATTAAAGATTCCAATGCGGCCAGTACTTTTCGAGTTATTTAATTGAGTATGAAATATCCCTAGACCGTGTTGATGTGTTTATCTTTAGACTCCTAACATCAGTGTAGTTCTCTGCCTGTACTGCTTAAAATCTAGCTTGCAGATTGTTGTGATGATTCTGATCTAGGCATCCGAGAAATGTTCTACCATGTCAGCTACTAATCATGCAGAGTATTTTCTTAGAGGAGAGTGGGGTGAAAAGGACACCACAGAGAATCGAGAAAATTTATTTGTCAACAATATTTATTATTTGTTAATAGTTTATGACTATTAAACAAATAAGTATCACATTTGGTTCCATCGTTGACCTCATCTCTGCCCTTTTTTTTTTTTTTTTTTTTTTTTTTTTTTTTTTTTTTTTTTTTTTTTTTTTGGTGGGTGGAAAATCATCGAATAACCCCGAAGGAGTGTCAGACTTCTACTGACTAAAAACCAACCCATGTTCCTTCTTCCTCGCCCTTGTGTCGGAGCCGCGGTAACTTTTCGATATCCGCAGACCCGACGGGCGTCGGCCCTTGCGGGCCCCTCCTTGCTGACATCTCTTTGAGGCGCGCGTGGAACACGTACGCGCCGCCGACACGGTCTGTTGCCGTCATGACGGCGGCCGGACGGCGAGCTAGCACCTCATCTCTGCCCTTAGGGCAAGATTGAGGTCAAGAGTAAGCCCATATAAAATAATAAAAAAAACCCTCTTAAATAGTTGAGAAAGTCTAGGCCTATGATGATGATGATGATCTAGTGACTAACTTTCCGTTATTTCCATCACTGTAAAAAGGGATGAACCCTTAACGTATAGTATACACTCAATGACCATTAGATTTTCTAAGAGTCCACCGATATCTCACACAACTTGGCAGACGAGAAAGTTCTTTTATAAATTTTCCAAAACAGAACAATAACCGTATCTCAGATCGGTAAAAAGCGACAATATTATATTTTCAATTAATGCAAACTGCATTTGAGGAACTCCCTCCCCCCTCACCTCGACCATGGAAGTATGGAAGCCTCCCTAACTCGCGCCAACTCTCATAAAGACGAAGCTTAAAATTTTATTCCGCGTAGGGCTGCCTCTTTTTATGCATCAGCAATTGCGGAAGAGATACTTTCTGGGACAGGGTATCAGGGTATAGTTTTGTGAAATTAGTTTTGATGTCTGCGAGAATCATCAATGCTTTTTCAGAACAAACTATTTAATTATTAAATGTGTAATACTTTACTTATACGATCGCATAAAATAAAGTGCCTTTATCATATACTAGCTGATGCCTACGGCTTCACCCGCGTGGATGTCAGTCAAATTATATACTAAAAACCTTCCTCGAAAACCACTCTATCCATTGGTGAAAACAACATGAAAATCGATGCAGCTGCTTTTGAGTTTATCACGAACAGAGAGACGCGGCGGGGGACTTAGTTTTATAATGTGATAAGCAAATATACAAAAAAGCTCCAAAAGCACTGTATCTTTTGCAACACAAAAGATGTTTCAAGAAGTGTCAGCCCTAGCTTTGTGCCCTATGTGGGAACACAGTTTATGCTCTTGTGCAAGTCTGTATGTCTGTAGTTTCATTTGGTTATCGTATTTGTGCTATCTGATTAATTCAGTTTAGGAAACTTTTTGCTGCATACTGTTTTATGTAAATAACTGCAACTTTGTAATGAGACTGAAGTGATGGACAAAAGGACTTTTTTGTATTTGATTTTTTTAGTGCTTTGAAAAACATTTATTTATTTCTAAGCACATAATGTAAAAAAACTCTGTTCAAAGGTAGACGTATACCTAGAGTATTTTCTACCAGTTTTTACCTTCCCCCTCCTACCTCTGAACAAAAAACCAATGCAAACATATCAGAAGTCCGTACGTTTTACTACTGCATAAGGTGTTCAAAGAGCCATTGATAAATAAATAAACCAATACTTGTTACTACGAAAGGTGCTGAAAGGAAAAAAAGCATGGTGCTTATTGTTTGTAGAAAGTTCATAAATATTTAACAATTCTAGATATACCTGTCATTAACTACTCGAGTTTTTACTAGAAAAAAATCATATTTCATTTTGTTGGATTCATTTCAGTTTTTCTTTTTTACAATGTTGAACACATCGGCTTTAATAAATGAATAGGTTTTATATTAAACTGCCTACATCTTCTGATCCGCACAAAAGCATTTTATAAACCATTTTAATGGTCAGAAAACATCATGATAAATACTGATCATCTTCTTAGTTTCCCTAATCGAAAGTCACCTTGAACGACCCCCAAAACAAGAAAGGGGTTCACCAATCTTTGAACCAAACCACACGTCAGATCAATTAGTTCACCGAAACGTCACTAACACAACAAAGCAAGTACACTTAAAATCCCTAATTCAACTAGATAACAAAGTCACCAACCCTTTAACTGAACCACAGAAGAAAACAAACTTATATACAAAACGTACCCCGGTCCAAGTTGCCCGCACACACCCCAGGTTTATCTTTATTATTAGTCTGCCGAGCGAAATTATGACGACTGCAAAACGTCGTTGTTCTCTCTCTTTCTCTCCCGCTCTTTATTCCAATGTTGCTTCTCTTTCTTGCACGAGCATGCAAGTCTTGCAGTGATTCCTTGTGACGACCGCCCTGGGACAGACGGACTGATGTTTATAAGACCTTAGAGAAGCGAGTTTGGTATTTAGTTCGGTCTTATCTTTGGTTTTATATGTCCTGAAGGGGTTGCCGGAATTCAGATTAAAAAAGAATCGGGTTTTCGTTTGAGTTTGAACATTTTTTTCGTGTTTTAGTGACGAGCTTTCGAGGTTTTATTTCATTGATAAATGGATTTGTGTTTCTAATTATCTACCTACGTGAATGTTGAGCGGAAGTTTGTAATATTTTCGTGGGCGCTATGACACCTGTCATGGCTGTCATTTGATATTTATTCCTATCTAAACGTGTAATATTGCCGTATTTAATAACACCCAAAAATGGTAATTAGTTAATAACATGCTTGATTTATAGAAGTTTGCCTTAATGTGTCCTATTTTCAAGCTCATATGTATGCATAAGTCAATGCACCAATATGAGGTAAATCATTCACTTTCAATGAATATCACAATTAATTAACATAAAACGTAGCATTAAAGTAGCCATCTCAAAATGGCATTTAATTTTGTTTTTTTTTCTGACTTTACGAGAAAGCAAATTCGTAGTTGACTATATCCTCATCCTCATCTGCCTAGCCTTTTCCCAACTATATTGGTGTCGGCTTCCAGTCTCACCGGATGCAGCTGAATACCAGTATTTTACATGGAGCGACTGCCTATCAGACCTCCACAACCCAGTTAATACTAGGTAATACGATACCCTTTGGTAAAACTGGATGTCAGAATTTCAGGTCACTCAAGATCTATATATATGGCAGCCGGGACCAACAGCTTAACGTGCTTTCCGAGGCACGGAAAAAACTCGGTATGTCGGGCGGTCACCCATCCACAGACCGACCTAGGGAACCACAGCTTTTACCAAAAGATCGACCCGAGTGGCAGTTCTTATTAAGTAAATCACAGCGAAATACATCTAAATCGAACAAACCCATACAATAACACCAATAACTCTACAAACGATACATATTTATAATATCAAGTCTTACAAACAAACTAACAATCTAAGGCTCTCCCCACACTTGACAAATCGCAGGCAGTTTGCCCACACACTCGCGATTATTCGCTGCGATCGCTCGTTTTATCAGACACAGATTAAAATCCGTCCGACTGTCGTATGTGAGTAATAAGCCAATTTGCCGTAGATATGAATAACTGACATGTCGACCTCATATTAAATGCATTCGAGATTTTTCTTTTAATAAAGTTCTGAGGGTTTTAATTTTCTGTTGATCATAGTTTTTATGGTGTGATTTGTCATTCGAAATTGAGTCTCAGTCTGTTAATATAAGAAAGAAAGAAAGAAAGAAAGAAAGAAAATTGTGTTTATTTGGCAAAAATACCTTAAAAGTTAACAAAATAAATTTAAAATAACTCCTTCATCTTCTCTATAGAGATTATAATTAACTAGCTATTTGCCTGCGCTCATAGCTACAAAATAGCCTTTGTCCATCTCTTTGTCTGAGACTATCCACCAGTCATCTGTCAAATTTTAGAACGTACTTGCCATCCTTCACATTTTATAACGGTCGGTCTAGCTTTAGGCGTAAAAAGAACAGGCATAGTTACATTCAGATTAAATATGTGTTTTCATAATATGAGTTTTTAACTGAGACAATGGCCATAAATATTACCCACTCATCACGGTTTTACCGGTATTGACCGCCTAGAGTGCATCGGTCCTACAATTCCGGACATCATCAGACCTGACGTATGGCTATATAGTGTAGCGTCCTACTGTATCAGAGAACAGAGAACTAATTAATTTGTTGACAGTGTAATTATATCTATGGCTAAGATTAATTCATGTTTCATTGTGACTATGACGTGGTCTGTTGTCACGCAATCGAAATGAGACCCTCAGGGTTGAAGTGGATATCCATTCTGGACTCAGAAACATATAGCTTTTAAAAGCAGTAAAATTGTGGCTGGGATAAGACTGGATGCGAATAAGAAGGTGTTTTGTAGCAGCTTGAGAAAGGCTTATGATCTTCGATAGGAGTGGATTGACGCAACCTATTGAAGGTTGTCTAACTAATTAATTGCTCAGAGTCCAAATTAACAACTAGTTTAAAGAAGAAATGCGAACATTTAGACCAAAAACATTATCTTTATTAATCAGTTACAAGTGCAGCATTTGTAAGGGACGATCATGTCCAATCATGATACAAACAGAATTGACATCTGTCAATCGCTCACACGTATGTATCTTAAATGTCACTTTCTAGCATTTTACTGACATTTCTTTTCTGGCAAGCGACAAACGGAAACTGTCACCGCTTCAAAAGGCTAATTACATTGAATAAGGTATTATGCCTAGCCATTTCCAAACTACGTCGGATAGACTTTCAGTTTAACCAAATATAGTTGAATATCCTTACTTAATTGGGAGTAACTATATATCTGACCCTCACCACTTAGCTACAGGGTGACAAGACCATTGGCTTCCGTTACAACTGTCTAATATTCACAAATTGCGACCGGGACCAACTGCATTCCGAGGTTTGTAGCGAACACAATAGGTATGCATGTACGATCTTCCATCCACACAATGACCTCGGTAAGCGTTGCTAAACCTTGAAAACTAACCAGTGCGGCTATCATCATTTAGCCAGGAGGCCCCATAGTTATTACCCAAATAATATGATATTGCGTATAATGGTGCATACACACAGCGCGTTTGACCGGCGAGCGGCGCGGACACCAGTGATTTGTGGTTACTTGCAAAAGCGGCGACCTCTGGCGGTGACGTGCCAATTGTCTCCGTCTTGGAAGACGGCGCAAGGTGGGAGCGGTGAGCGGAGATAGACGACGATTAAATGCAACAATGTCTATGGGTGCCAATATCTGAATTTGTTCATAAGAAAATATTTTCACGAAAGCTTCTTTGAAGCTTTAATTAGGTTTAGCTACTTCATTCGTTTTCAAGCTAATAAAACTGTGCACATCCTGTAATAAATATCAAATATATACTACTATTTGATTTAAAATTGAAACACAGTTAATTCCAATATTGCTAATTCTATGGGTACAACTGTGTACGTACACACGGCTACACATCAAGCTATACAAAACCAGTATAATCTGATCGTTCATTGTGCGAAAAGATCTAGTAAAGTGAGGCCAAGATTAACTGGTTTTGTATAGCTTGATGTGTAGCCGTGTGTACAGTTTTAGAACCGATTTCAAAAGATTGTCATAGCAAAAATCTAGGTGGAGTTGATGTAACAAATTTTGGGTGACTGTACTGCATATAGGTAGACGATTATGTTTAACTCACGGGTAAAACAAAGCTATAAGTTATGTTCAGTTTGACTGAGAAATCATTTGTGTATTTTTTGCGTTTTAATTATTTCCTCCGTTAGACATCAAGGTAGACCACGGCGACGCCGACGGTAGTGTGATGATTCGATCTTGTTTACGGGGCGAACATGGTCAGATACCTCACAAATGAAGAGGTTTGCAAGGAGAAAGGGGAGGCCTATGTCTAGCAGTGCAACACATGAGAAGCTTATAAAAAAAGTGAAGTCGTTTGCTGAAATTTTGCTGCGTCTAAGAAAGTTGACGACGTCGCTTATCTCTGATAACTTGCACCACACTCTTTTCTGTCATCCGCAGCGGCTTGTGTAAACGCTCCTTGATACCATGAGGCCGTACTACTCCGGGAACCAACAGACGTATAAATCAATTTATATCATCATTTATTACATAATTATATTATTATATTACTAACACTATGGGCACCGCCCGAAATAAATGCAATTATTATTATTATTATTATAGTGAGAATCTTCCTATTAGATAGGATGGTGGATGTTTTATTACGAGTTCGAGTGGATAGTGTAAAGTTTATTAATTGAAAGACGAAGTCTTAAATGTGTAGAAAGGGTCAAAAATATGAGACAGTGACACAAGATATTTCCTGTTTATTATCTATCTAAATATATATATATATACATATATATAGAGAGATATATATATAAATAAAGAAAGAAGCCTGACTGACTGACTGATTGACTGACTGACTCATCAACGCCCAGCCCAAACCCTTGGACCTAGAAAGCTGAAATTTTGCACAGAGGTTCCCTCTAAAATGTAGACAAGGAATAAGGAAGGATTTTTCGAAATTCAACCCCTAAGGGAGTTAAATAGGGGATTAAAGTTTGTATGGAAAATCGTCATTTTCACGCGGGCGAAGCCGCTGGCAAAAGCTAGTCTATTATAAAATTAATATTCCGATGCTACGAAAACTTCATTGAACATAACACTTTTAGTAGGGTTTGACCTGAAGCACCATAAATAAGAGGCTGCTATGAAGTAACGAACTACAGTGCCCCTGCAAAGCACTTGCTTAAGGCCTTGTACAGAACCAATTAGGACCTATTTCGTTTTTTACTTTTTTAGTTTATTTTTTATATTTTTGTAAATTAAACCAATTTTTATGTTTGTTCTCTGCGAGACTTATACATATGTATATACTTCATCTTTTTTTTTTTTTACTTATGTATACTGATTACAGCTCGGATTGAATAATTAAAATGGTTGACCACGATATACCAAATTCCCAAACAAAAACACTGGGCTTTACTCGGGACCAAGGTTCAGTAACCTTATCGAAAGTGAGAATGTTTGATCCTGAAACAAAAGTTTAGTTCGGCTCTGAAACAATGAGCTCGTAAAACAAGTGAAAGCTCACAGCGATGCTTGTAGTAGATTTAAACCTTTGTTAGTTACACCGTTATCTATTTGGATCGCACAGAAAATTAGAAATAAGAAGCTTTAAAAGTTATATTTAGAGACAATTTTCCTAGAACCGTATGCCTTTTTTTTTGGTGGGTGAAAATCATCGAATAACCCCCCCCCCCCCCCCCCCTGCTCTTGGGCAGAGCGAAGGGGAGTGTTAGACTTCTACTACAGATTAAAATCCAAACCCATGTTCCATCTTCGCCCTTGTGCCGAGGCCGCGCGTTATGCCTTTCGATAATCCGCAGCCCCGACGGGCAGAACCGTGTATGCCTCATACTTATATTTCCCTAATCCACTGGTCTCAAAACGAAGTGAAGGAAAACGTCGTGAGGAAACCGGCATGTCTTAGAAGCAAAAAATTCGAAGACATAATATTATTGTGACATCTACCAACTGGGCCCGCGTGGTGACCCCATCCCTCTCCTAGAGAGGAGGCCCGAGTCCATGCAGCATCATCAGCATGCATCATCAGCCAGTATATTGTTCCCACTTTCTCTATTACCAACCCCGTTATTATGTTCTAAAATAACATTCGTGAAATATATAGGTATTCATGAAATTTTTTCCTCTGATAATAGTCAGAAACGCCACCTGCTACGACACTTGATTTAAAGTTTTTTTTTTAATACATTAATTTCAACTGCACTTTTAAATTGTAGGCACATATTCAATCAAAATTAATTAAAACTCGAATCACAATCGTCATATTTTCCGATACCCACTTAAAACAGTATAGATTACTCGTCGACGAGTTAATGCTGCTGTCAAAGACCTCAGCGGGGCAGCAATGTATAACGTATAATTAGTGCATGAGAATTCTCATTAAGACTCACGGTGAGTAGGATTATTACAAAGACGTCTTATCCTTTGACGTCAGGTATTGGCGTATTGTGATTTAGTTGTCAATTCGTGAATATATTTGGTGAAATGTGGGAGTACTATAAGGTTCACGTCTGTCTGACTGTTTGGGGATTACAGGCGTGATGTTATGTTCGTTAAGGATTCCATACGGTTCATTGTTTGCTAAATGTACTAAGAAAGTCCCATATTCTTATAGGATCATAAGGGTCTGATAGAATTCTCCATCGTTTTCCCGTTTTAGTAGTACAAGGACAATTTGTGAAAAAAAAGTTTCTAATCTCTATGAGACCAAACTTTGGCTTGTGCATAGCCCATCAGTGAAGAAGAAAGAAGCAAATGACAGAGCTGTGCAGAGCTACGTACTGGTCTAATACGATTTGAGCTCATCGAGACATAAGAAGAAGAACAAAAAATATCGTTATTTATTCTTTTAGTTCCACGTAATTGGGGGCAAGTCTATTGTCATTAACTGGCTGGTTGCTGCTGACAGATCCCTTATTTAAAAAACCCAATAACACTTTGCACTACCCGAAAATCGAACCCAGGGCCTGCTACTACACGACGCATCCAAATTCTTAATAAAATTATTGACCACCAAGAAAACTATTATAGTAACAATAATACTAGACTCAATAAATACAGTTGGTAGCTACCAAGATTATAAAAGCAAATTTGAAATACAACCTCAATAATTATAAAGCCATACCTAATCATAAAATCAAATTACCGAGAACCTTGCGCAAGAATTTGAACTTACGACCTTATCGACAGCTAGCTATCAACAAAATGATAATTTATAATACTACTATTCATCATCATCATCATCAGCCTATTAATGTTCCCACTGCAGGGACTCAGGCCTCCTCTCTTTGAGGGGAATACTACTATTACTACAACTATACCCTCACGCCTTGTTCCTCATGGAGGTAGGCAGAAACTACATAATGCCATCTTATAAGATCTTTCACCATCATCATCAGCCACAAGAAGTCCACTGCTGCACAAAGGCCACCCCATAGAAGGCCATAACGAACGGCAACCTGACGTTTGCATTCACCGGTTGCCCGCAACTCTCACGTTGTCGTCGGTCCACCTGTTGGGAAGGCTACCAACGCTGCATCTTCCAGTTCGTGGTCGCCACTCGAGAACCTTTCTTCCTTACCCCTTTTTTCGTCCCATTCATACACCTGATCATCCACACACGCTAGTTACGAGTACAACGGATTATGCACCACACTTTTTTTAAGACCCATCACCTCTTTATGAGGTGTGTCCCGGTGCCTCCACTCACATCTTTCTTATCTTGCCTGATAGGTTTTTTAAGTCCTCTCAACATGATTGTAGTGTATCAATAAATACCGACACGCCTTACTGGTGGGGCGGGCAGTGGTGGGGTGCGGTCGAGTGAGTCGTTACACGGACCGCACACTCTCTACTGATCGGCCGGGCGAGTAAGTCGTGCGCGTTCAAACCAAACTGTGTTGTTTTACTAAATTCCCTACGTACCTAACAACCTAATAGTGACCTGTACAAGTGGCGACCTTGCCAGGATACAAAATAAATAAGGTACGTGCCGAATTTAAATAACACTGAGTGTTAATAAAGTAACCAAGAGGTAAATCGGTAGCAAATCAGTTTCAATGTATATTCATGTTTTATAAATAATTATTTAGTTTTAAATTTAACCTTAAATTGCATTAAGGCAGTCCTTGGAAAAAAAAGATTATAATTGATCGTATACTGCTATTAATATGTTGAACGTAGTCGTTACTTCAAAACGGAACTGATTTAGTTACATTGATTGGTACCTAAACATTCGTGTACTAATACTTACAACAAACGTCAATGACGAATGCTTTGATTATTGGCAGAAACAAATTGGAGTGTTGTTAGCATTGATTTATTGACTGGGCGGACCGCGTGATAAAATGACGCCTTGAACTTGGTCCCAAATAGGTCTTGACTAAACCGAAGTTTAAAAGAAAATGAAAATGAAAAATTAAAATTTAACATTTTTGTTATTAACATTTTAATGAAAGCTTTATTTAATTTCTTTATACCTCGATAATACCACGCCACGCCGTTTATACAAGGTTACGTTTACGAGCAGCCTGATTAGTTCTTAAGGATGGCGTTAGTGTTTCTCTGTATGGGGATCGCATCGAGCAAAATGTTCGGACGACCGTATCTTTAGTTTTTATATCAATGGTTGTTAGTAATACTAAGTTATGCATTTTGCACATTATAACGATATTTTGGGTTCAAATTGAAGGCGGCTGTTATTTAATTATGATTGTAACGAAGTTAGACCATGATTCTTATTATACGGTGAGGCTCTTTATGGTTGACAATTATATTTGCGTTCTTGAGTAATCTTGGATACCAGTGATAGACATGCTGTTTATCCAAATTAACACTTTTAATCTGTCAATAATCAAAGTTAACATTGTTGTTAGAGGTAGTTTGCTTATGCAGACGGTACCTAAAGATCTCGTAGGTATAAATTTCGGTCCAAATGGACTGGGATGAAATACAATCAGATCAAGAGGTAGTTTCAATAATTTGGAACGGTACCTAAATGGTCTGGATTCATTAATTTGGAACAGTACCAAAATCAGTCCAAAAGTCCAAATGGATTGGGATGAAATACAATAAAATTTAAAGGTAGTTTCAATAATTTGGAACGGTACCTAAATGGTCTGGATTCATTAATTTGGAACAGTACCAAAATCAGTCCAAAAGTCCAAATGGATTGGGATGAAATACAATAAAATTGAAAGGTAGTTTCGTTAATTTGGAACGGTACCTAAATGGTCTGGATTCATTAATTTGGAACAGTACCTACATGGTCTTGTATAAATAACAGTCCAAATGGATTGAGATGAAATACAATACCTACCTAAAATTAAAAGGTAGTTTCATTAATTTGGAACAGTACCTACATGGTCTTGTATAAATAACAGTCCAAATGGATTGGGATGAAATACAATACCTAAAATTAAAAGGTAGTTTCAGTAATTTGGAACGGTACCTAAATGATCTTGTATAAATAACAGTCCAAATGGATTGGATGAAATACAATAAAATTAAAAGGTAGTTTCATTAATTTGGAAAGTTACCTAAAGAGGTACTTCCATTAATTTGGAACGGTACCTAAAGAAGTAGTTCTATTAATTTGGAACGATACCTAAAGAGTTAGTTCTATTAATTTGGAACGGTACCTAAAGACGAAAGTTACATCGTCAGAGGTAGTTTGTTATCAAACGGTACCTAAATGAGCTTGTATAAATACTGGGATAAAATACATTAAGATCAAGAGTTATTTCGATTAACTCGAAACGGTACCTAAAGAAGGAAATTACCCCTTCCATCCAGGTAGACCACAAGTATGTCGCACATACGACCTCAACTTACAGTCGTTGGACTGTGTCGGTGACCTAGTTTCAGTTGGTTTACGTTGGGAAAAAACGTGCACCAGAGTCAGACCTGACGGCTACCAAGTTACCACACTCAGGTGGCCTTAGGGCAATAGAGCTTTACTCTTACTCATGGGTCGGTTAACCCTTCCAGAAATATCAAATAATTTGGTATGTTATAATTATTTGCTTTTTTATCATCAGTCCAATTAACAAACTTATTAACAATCTTTCAGAGATTCTCCTAATAAGTACACAACCTCAAAAAAATATTCCTGATGTACATGTAGAA